>CM031469.1:24737619-26110296 GCA_018397935.1 Propsilocerus akamusi | reverse complement strand
TCTTGCGACGGTCTAAGAATTTCACCTCTCGCGCCGCAATACCAATGCCCCAGCAGCTTCTATAATCATTACCTCGTGATATGTATCAAACCATAGCAGCGACACGAACCCGAGAGTATCGCGCCTATAAGACCGAGTCTTGCTCCATTATTCCATGCTCCACGCCTGCTCCCTCTCGGAATCGAACCCTGGTTCCCCGTTACCCTTAGCAACCTGGTTTCCCTATACTCCCATCGTAATTATAGGGCAACTTTGAAAGATCTGTCGTTCGGCACAGTCCATACGATCAGCAGAGTTATCTAGAGTTCCACCACACAAAAGCCCGGAACCGATGGTTTGTATAATAACTGCATAAGACCTTTTGACGGGTACTCGATTTTGCAGGAGTAGCTTCTAGATTTCCCACAGTTATCCAAGTAACTGGAATTGATCTAAGAATTACAGCTGTAATCTGAGCCTTTTGCGGTTTTCATCACTTTATTTTAGTTTGTACTCAGACATGCATGGCTTAACCTTTGAACTAGCGTATATTACTGGTAGGATCAACCAGAATTCTCTCATTCATTTTTTAACCTTCTTCAACACCATATTTGCCCGACGACTCATATTGGTTAGGCTTCAGAATTCACAAAAACCGAATTGCTCCTCTTTCTTTCGTTTTCCACGCTTACACCTCGCTTCGTACTATAACAGTAACTTTTCGTTTTCACGGAAAATTTCACACAGCGCTATAGCAAAGCAAAACGTACATCCTTACGTTCTAAACACTTTAGACAGCTTGAAGACAAACATCAAACCATGCCCACAACAATCCTAGACCTTTATAACTGTCACCCAACATTCAAACCTCTCCACTCATCCACAGAACAAATTGTCGAATATTAAGTGTGTAGGTGCACGAAATCTTAAAGTGCAACAGATTTAGAGCGACGGTTTTTATTCCGATATAATGGTATATTTTAAACCGCAGGCTTTCTAGTTTTCTTCCACTCACATGTCATGATATGCACCTTATAAAAAACGTGGGCTGATATGTTTTTCTTTCACCTCACATGTGCTGATTGCGCACTTAATAAAAACTTAGGCTTTCTAGGTTTTCTTTCACTCACTTACATGATTATGCATCCTTTGAGTAAGCGAAGCTTGCTAGGTTTCTTTCCCTCACACAAAACCTTCTCCATTCATCCATCCAAGATCTCATTTGAATATTTGCTACTACCACCAGATCTGGGAAATGGCGCTCCATCTACCTCCGATAAACACTCATGCATACCATTTTACCTTCGACTCTCGTTGAATTTCAAATGAAAATTTCTTCGACGCACGACATTACTTTTTTCGCACGCATTGTATCGGCAAACGCTTCAGCGCCATCCATGTTAAGTGCTAATTGCTTTGGCAGGTGAGTTGTTACAAACCTTAACGATGACAACTTCCATTCCCCCGTCCTGCTGTCTTCAGCAATCAAGACTTTGTGGTAATCATGAGTAAGTGTGCTATCAATGATTAAGTCTAACCATGTTAAGTTCTGACCTGGTGAGTTGTCCCGTGTTGAGTCAAATTAAGCCGCAAATTCCAAGCCTGGTAGTGCCCTTCCGTCAATTCCTTTAAGTTTCAACTTTGCAACCATACTTCCCCGGAAACTAGCTTTGGTTTCCCGGAAAGCTACTGAATGCGCCATTAATAGTAGCGACATCCAATTGCTAGCTGTCATCGTTTACAGTTAGAACTAGGGCGGTATCTAATCGCCTTCGATCCTTTATTTTAACCTTCCTTCAACAACCATATTTGCCACGACAGACTCATATTGGTTAAGGTTTACTTTCTTCATTTAAGCCAGAGTTGACAAAAATCCCAATGCTGCGGATTCGGTACAGGCTATTGAGAGTTTGCGTGTCCCTTTCATAGATTTTCAAAGTCCAAGGAGAGTGTACCGACACAGCAATTTAATGCCATGCTCTACCAATCTGTTACACCATATCTCTCTATAAAAGACTTCCATGGTGCGTACGATTGTAAAACAGAAAAGAAAACTCTTCCGATACCTCCCATTGGCTTCTCTATGAAAGTTTCTCGTTGCCGAGAACGCAAATTGTCTTTTTAAGCAGATAGAGTCACCAATCCCGAAAGACTGGAACCAAACTATCAGGTGATACTCGACCGCATAAAATGTTTCGAAACGAGTCCTCGACACTCTATACGGCTTCAGCATATCAACAGCTGATAGTATCTAGTTAATATAATTGAGTCTCGTTCGTTATCGGAATTAACCAGACAAATCATTCCACGAACTAAGAACGGCCATGCACCACTACCCTTAACTTCAAGAAATCGCTATCAAAATGTCTAACCATGTTAAGTTCTGACCTGGTGAGTTGTCCCGTGTTTGTCAAATTAAGCCGCAAATTCCAAGCCTGGTAGTGCCCTTCCGTCAATTCCTTTAAGTTTCAACTTTGCAACCATACTTCCCCCGAAACTAGCTTTGGTTTCCCGGAAAGCTACTGAATGCGCCATTAGTAGCGACATCCAATTGCTAGCTGTCATCATCGTTTACAGTTAGAACTAGGGCGGTATCTAATCGCCTTCGATCCTTTATTTTAACTTTCCTTCAACAACCATATTTGCCACGACAGACTCATATTGGTTAAGGTTTACTTTCTTCATTTAAGCCAGAGTTGACAAAAATCCCAATGCTGCGGATTCGGTACAGGCTATTGAGAGTTTGCGTGTCCCTTTCATAGATTTTCAAAGTCCAGGAGAGTGTACCGACACAGCAATTTAATGCCATGCTCTACCAATCTGTTACACCATATCTCTCTATAAAAGACTTCCATGGTGCGTACGATTGTAAAACAGAAAAGAAAACTCTTCCGATACCTCCCATTGGCTTCTCTATGAAAGTTTCTCGTTGCCGAGAACGCAAATTGTCTTTTTAAGCAGATAGAGTCACCAATCCCGAAAGACTGGAACCAAACTATCAGGTGATACTCGATCAACAGCTGATAGGTATCTAGTTAATATAATTGAGTCTCGTTCGTTATCGGAATTAACCAGACAAATCATTCCACGAACTAAGAACGGCCATGCACCACTACCCTTAACTTCAAGAAATCGCTATCAAAATGTCTAACCATGTTAAGTTCTGACCTGGTGAGTTGTCCCGTGTTGAGTCAAATTAAGCCGCAAATTCCAAGCCTGGTAGTGCCCTTCCGTCAATTCCTTTAAGTTTCAACTTTGCAACCATACTTCCCCCGGAAACTAGCTTTGGTTTCCCGGAAAGCTACTGAATGCGCCATTAATAGTAGCGACATCCAATTGCTAGCTGTCATCGTTTACAGTTAGAACTAGGGCGGTATCTAATCGCCTTCGATCCTTTATTTTAACCTTCCTTCAACAACCATTTTGCCACGACAGACTCATATTGGTTAAGGTTTACTTTCTTCATTTAAGCCAGAGTTGACAAAAATCCCAATGCTGCGGATTCGGTACAGGCTATTGAGAGTTTGCGTGTCCCTTTCATAGATTTTCAAAGTCCAAGGAGAGTGTACCGACACAGCAATTTAATGCCATGCTCTACCAATCTGTTACACCATATCTCTCTATAAAAGACTTCCATGGTGCGTACGATTGTAAAACAGAAAAGAAAACTTCCGATCCGATACCTCCCATTGGCTTCTCTATGAAGTTTCTCGTTGCCGAGAACGCAAATTGTCTTTTTAAGCAGATAGAGTCACCAATCCAAAGACTGGAACCAAACTATCAGGTGATACTCGACCGCATAAAATGTTTCGAAACGAGTCCTCGACACTCTATACGGCTTCAGCATATCAACAGCTGATAGGTATCTAGTTAATATAATTGAGTCTCGTTCGTTATCGGAATTAACCAGACAAATCATTCCACGAACTAAGAACGGCCATGCACCACTACCCTTAACTTCAAGAAATCGCTATCAAAATGTCTAACCATGTTAAGTTCTGACCTGGTGAGTTGTCCCGTGTTGAGTCAAATTAAGCCGCAAATTCCAAGCCTGGTAGTGCCCTTCCGTCAATTCCTTTAAGTTTCAACTTTGCAACCATACTTCCCCCGGAAACTAGCTTTGGTTTCCCGAAAGCTACTGAATGCGCCATTAATAGTAGCGACATCCAATTGCTAGCTGTCATCGTTTACAGTTAGAACTAGGGCGGTATCTAATCGCCTTCGATCCTTTATTTTAACCTTCCTTCAACAACCATATTTGCCACGACAGACTCATATTGGTTAAGGTTTACTTTCTTCATTTAAGCCAGAGTTGACAAAAATCCCAATGCTGCGGATTCGGTACAGGCTATTGAGAGTTTGCGTGTCCCTTTCATAGATTTTCAAAGTCCAAGGAGAGTGTACCGACACAGCAATTTAATGCCATGCTCTACCAATCTGTTACACCATATCTCTCTATAAAAGACTTCCATGGTGCGTACGATTGTAAAACAGAAAAGAACTCTTCCGATACCTCCCATTGGCTTCTCTATGAAAGTTTCTCGTTGCCGAGAACGCAAATTGTCTTTTAAGCAGATAGAGTCACCAATCCCGAAAGACTGGAACCAAACTATCAGGTGATACTCGACCGCATAAAATGTTTCGAAACGAGTCCTCGACACTCTATACGGCTTCAGCATATCAACAGCTGATAGGTATCTAGTTAATATAATTGAGTCTCGTTCGTTATCGGAATTAACCAGACAAATCATTCCACGAACTAAGAACGGCCATGCACCACTACCTTAACTTCAAGAAATCGCTATCAAAATGTCTAACCATGTTAAGTTCTGACCTGGTGAGTTGTCCCGTGTTGAGTCAAATTAAGTTGCAAATTCCAAGCCTGGTAGTGCCCTTCCGTCAATTCCTTTAAGTTTCAACTTTGCAACCATACTTCCCCGGAAAGCTACTGAATGCGCCATTAATAGTAGCGACATCCAATTGCTAGCTGTCATCGTTTACAGTTAGAACTAGGGCGGTATCTAATCGCCTTCGATCCTCTAACTTTCGTTCTTGATTAATGAAAACATCCTTGGCAAATGCTTTCGCTTTAGTTAGTCTTGCGACGGTCTAAGAATTTCACCTCTCGCGCCGCAATACCAATGCCCCCAACTGCTTCTATTAATCATTACCTCTTGATATGTATCAAACCAATAGAAAGCGACACGACACCCGAGAGTATCGCGCCTATAAGACCGAGGTCTTGTTCCATTATTCCATGCACCACGCCTGCTCCCTCTCCGGAATCGAACCCTGATTCCCCGTTACCCGTAGCAACCATGGTAGTCCCCTATACTACCATCGTAAGTTGATAGGGCAGACATTTGAAAGATCTGTCGTCGGCACAAGTCCATACGATCAGCAAAGTTATCTAGAGTTCCACCACATAAAACAGCCCGGAGGCCGATTGGTTTGTCTAATAACTGCACGAGAACCTTTTGACGGGTACTCGTATTTATTGCATGTATTAGCTCTAGATTTTCCACAGTTATCCAAGTAACTGGGAATATGATCTAAGAAATTACAGCTGTTATACTGAGCCTTTTGCGGTTTCACTTTATTTTAGTTTGTACTCAGACATGCATGGCTTAACCTTTGAGACGAGCGTATATTACTGGTAGGATCAACCAGAATTCTCTCAATTCATTTTTTAACCTTCCTTCAACAACCATATTTGCCACGACACACTCATATTGGTTAAGGTTTACTTTCTTCATTTAAACCAGAGTTGACAAAAATCCCAATGCTTTTGTGTAGCCTTTTTTTGCTTCATAATTCACAAAAACCGAAATTACAATTCAAAACTTTACACACGCAAGAAGATTGTTAATCACTCCACTAGAAAAACATTTCTCTCTTCTTTCGTTCTCACGCTTGCACATCGCTTCGATACTATAACAGTATCTTTTCGTTTTCACTAGAAAATTTCACCCAGCGCTATAGCAAAGCAAAACGTACATCCGTTACGTTGCTAAACACTTTAGACAGCTTGAAGACAAACATCAAACCATTCCACAACAATAACTAGACCTTTATAAGAATGTCACCCATCATTCAAAAAACT
Source organism: Propsilocerus akamusi (assembly GCA_018397935.1). NCBI lineage: Eukaryota > Metazoa > Arthropoda > Insecta > Diptera > Chironomidae > Propsilocerus > Propsilocerus akamusi. The sequence continues at coordinate 26,104,214 of CM031469.1, read as the reverse complement.
CTCCACTCATCCACAGAAACAAATTGTCTGAAATATAAGTTTGTAGGTGCACGAAATCTTAAAGTGCAACAGAATTTAAGAGCGACATTCAAATAAAACGTAGATTTTCAAGGTTTTATTCCGTATATCATATATATATTTTCGCTGATCACGTGACCGTGACTGACTCACTCATTCACTCACTCCGGAACGCTCGCATCCGAGACTTGCTGCAAACGTTTTCTTCGCATCCGAGACTTGCATACAACTTTTTTTTTTTTTTTTTTTTTGGAGGTGGAAGGGGTGGTAGGGGGAGTGGGTGGAAGGGGTGGTAGGGAGAGTGGGTGGAAGGGGTGGCAGGGGAGTGGGTCGGAGGGATGGGAGGGGGATCAAACGTTATCTTTCTGGAATTTATTTTTAACTTATATATTATTAATCATTTCTTTTTTTTTTTTCAGGTAATTCAGCCTAATATCTTTTATTTAATTTAATTAACTAGATTTTCGGAGCCGAAGCGGGCTTGGGTAGTTTGGGTTCGGTTGGGTTTAAGCCTGGGTGAGTTGGGTTTAGGCTTGAGGGGTTTGGGTTCAAGCTTGGGTGAGTTGGGTTTAGGCTTGGGTGGTTTGGGTTTAAGCTTGGGTGGGTTGCGTTAATTTACATCAGCTTATAATTTAATTATTTTATACATTCAACCCAAGATTCAACCATAGGGGCTTCTTCACTTAGAACAGATTTTCTTTATTTTCCACTCACAATTAACTTTACAATTTACATAGAAATATGATTTGATGTGATGAAATTTTTTGGATGATCGTTAAGAGGATCGAATGATACGCAAACGTTCAAAGGAGGGAAATGTAACGAAATTGCTCTATTGGTTTTAAATCTTCCTATTTTGACATTTAGAAAAAAAAAAAAAATGTCTTAAAGCGACGAAATAAAAGTAAAACTTAAGAACCTATGCAACTATAACTTAATTAAACTAATATTTCTTATCGGTATATTATTTTTTGATGTCTGTGTATATAAAAACAGAAGGCCGGCTTAATGTCATAATTTTCTTGACAAAGTTTCTTGACCAAAAAAGTATCGCGAATGCTAGAAAACGAAAAAAAAAAACTAATGTTAGTTAATTAAAAGATCATTATGTTGAACTATGTACACAGATTATGTCATCATGAGACTTTTCAGGGGATAAGTAAAATTATTTAAATCTTAAATGAATCATAAAACATTAATTCATCCGCTATAGAAATTCACATCCAATTTTAATATAACGTTATAATAGGGGGCGATAATATGCGCTTTTATGAAACCCCAACGCAATCCACGACATGGTTCAAACTAAGACATAAAATTTCAGAGATTTTTCAAATTTGTCAAATGGTGGTTTTTTTGATCAGGTTTTTTTTCTTTTTGCCAATCATCAAATGAATAATTTCACTTGCACATGTATGCTTATAATCAATTTTTATATGTATCAATTTAACTTTAATGTTAATCAGTTGCAAGTTTAAATTTTTTTTTTTGTGAATTGGAAAAAACTAAAGCAAACCATTTTTTCACTATTTTTTTACGATCATTAAATCCCATTAATTACTGCTGTTTTTTTTACATTGCATCTAAAAAAAATGGAATAAAACAAATCAGCTTCCAAGCGAGCAAGAAATTATGCCGGTTTAATTGAGCAATGCCTCCATACTGTAGCCGTGATATTGAGCAAGCTGTCGGACTAATGACGTGGACTTTTGCACGGGTCAGTCTAGAATAACCACTTGTGGCTCAGACGTAATTGAGGCGTCTGTTGTATTGTTCGTGCGTAATGTTTTATGCCACGGCTTTCGAGCCAATTTGCGAAGCTCTGTTGCAGATAATCAGCGACGTGATCGTCTTGAAAATATTTAGTTATTTATGGAATTAGTCGGTTAGTAGATCAATTAAGATATATGCAATTTTACTTATTAGTATCATATGAAGTTTATTGTCATATCATAGAGCGTTTTATCTCATATTAGTTGTTAGTCAAGGAATAGTTTGTGCTGAATTTCTCGAATTTCCTGGAAATTCTGCTCGTGATATCAAGCAGACCCTTATCATTTGCAGTTGGTCATCTGAAAGACGAAGAAATAAATAAAAGGATTCCGATTTTTATAAACGCTTCCGTTTATTTGAATAATTTTTTTTTTTTTTTTTCGTTTTATTTTCAATTTTAAAAAAGTTTTTCAAATTATAATCTTGCCACTAATACAAACACTTCCAGTCTTCCAGTGCATTGTTTTATGTCATCGCTTTGCATCTGCGCGGTCATAAAATTATTTGTGGCTTGGATCTGGAGACAAGTCAATTTTCTCGATAGTCGTATTTCTTTTATATTCATACATAACGTATGAGCAAAAGTCACACGAGCGTTAAAACTAAAATTTTGATTTTAATTGAATGAATATAGATGAGAATGGAAAATTGGAAAATTCATTTACAAAATCAATCTTCTGCTTTCATTAACACATGATTTTCTAAGATTAATTTCATTTATTCTGTTTTTGTATGTGTGAGCCTTAAAATTTTATTTAAAATTGCATAAAGAAAATTTGCTGGTTTTTTTTTGTGTTCATAGAATCACTTTCGAGTGATATTTTTTCTATCGAGTTCGTACTGAATAATTTTTTTTTTTAATTTCCATCAGCTTATAATTTAATTATTTTATACATTCAACCCAAGATTCAACCATAGGGGCTTCTTCACTTAGAACAGATTTTCTTTATTTTCCACTCACAATTAGCTTTACAATTTACATAGAAATATGATTTGATGTGATGAAATTTTTTGGATGATCGTTAAGAGGATCGAATGATACGCAAACGTTCAAAGGAGGGAAATGTAACGAAATTGCTCTATTGGTTTTAAATCTTCCTATTTTGACATTTAGAAAAAAAAAAAAAATGTCTTAAAGCGACGAAATAAAAGTAAAACTTAAGAACCTATGCAACTATAACTTAATTAAACTAATATTTCTTATCGGTATATTATGTTTTTGATGTCTGTGTATATAAAAACAGAAGGCCGGCTTAATGTCATAATTTTCTTGACAACAAGTTTCTTGACCAAAAAAAGTATCGCGAATGCTAGAAAACGAAAAAAAAAAACTAAATGTTAATTAATTAAAAGATCATTATGTTGAACTATGTACACAGATTATGTCCATCATGAGACTTTTCAGGGGATAAGTAAAATTATTTAAATCTTAAATGAATCATAAAACATTAATTGATCCGCTATAGAAATTCACATCCAATTTTAATATAACGTTATAATAGGGGGCGATAATATGCGCTTTTATGAAACCCCAACGCAATCCACGACATGGTTCAAACTCAGACATAAAATTTCAGAGATTTTTCAAATTTGTCAAATGGTGGATTTTTTGATCAGGATTTTTTTTTTGCCAATCATCAAATGAATAATTTCACTTACACATGTATGCTTATCATCAATTTTTATATGTATCAATTTAACTTTAATGTTAATCAGTTGCAAATTTTAAATTTTTTTTTGTGAATTTGAAAAAACTAAAGCAAACCATTTTTTCACTATTTTTTTACGATCATTAAATCCCATTAATTACTGCTGTTTTTTTTACATTGCATCTAAAAAAGTTGGAATAAAACAAATCAGCTTCCAAGCGAGCAAGAAATTATGCCGGTTTAATTGAGCAATGCCTCCATACTGTAGCCGTGATGTTGAGCAGGCTGTCGGACTAATGACGTGGATTTTTGCACGGGTCAGTCTAGAATAACCACTTGTGGCTCAGAAGTAATTGAGGCGGCTGTTGTATTGTTCGTGAGTAATGTTTTACGCCACGGCTTTCGAGCCAATTTGCGAAGCTCTGTTGCAGATAATGAGCGACGTGATCGTCTTGAAAATATTTAGTTATTTATGGAATTAGTCGGTTAGTAGATCAATTAGGATATATGCAATTTTACTTATTAGTCTCTGTTGGTCGAAAGTAATAATCATCAGGTGCGTCCATCCAACTAATTATTTGCTTCCGACCAGATCCTGATCGGGACATTTGAGCTATTTTAGGTTTTCCATTGAGCTACAATCAAGAAGGGAAAAGGTAAAAAATTAATCACAAAAAAAAAAATAAAAGGCAATTCTTATTAAACGACATCTATGATAATCTTACATGTGTTCTAGGCAGCGGTTGTCCAGCAGCGGTTGCAGCTTCAATCATTGCTGCATACTGTTCGGCTGATGGTCGGAAAGAGGGCATTGGATCCTTGTTAGGACGTTTGGCCGGTGGTGGAGCAATGGCTGCAATAATTTAATAATTAAAACCAAATAAATGATCACCAGTAAGGATGTACTTAATGTTATTGACTTACGATCCATTCCATTTATCTCATAAGCGCGTCGCTTGTTTGTTGGTGGTAAAGGAGTTGAGATTGGTGTTGCCGTGACATTGGCTGGCAATGGAGGCAATTGAGACGGTGTCGCCAGATTGGTTGGCGTAATAATAGTACATCCAATAGTGTTCGGTATAACAAACTTTTCTGGCTCAATAGCCTTGTTTGGAACACGATCGTACAGCAAACTACCATCTGGTGCTTTCGGTGGCTTGGGAAAGGCGACCTTTTCGGGTTTTGGCATCAACTCACGTGGCGTCAATTTGAGCCATTCACAACCGGTTGTGTTGGGCACAGATCGTAGGCGATTGGCAACCATCATTACACTTCCGCGATCCTTTTTCTTGTAGGCGAGAAAACTTTTCATGTCAGTGATGTTTATATTTGTAATTGCCGTTGCAACTAAAAATGTAAGGAAAATTTAATGCAGTGAAAAAATGGAAAATAATCGAAATCAATATATTTACATTCAATCTTAACGGTCGTCAAACTAATTGCATATGACGGCTGTCGGGCGGCTTTCTTAGAATTTATCACATGTCGACAGAGCTTTCGTGATAATTTTGTTGTGACCGTTGTTTGAAGATAGAACGCTGAACGAGTCTTCATAATTGGGCGCGGTGAATTTGAACGTATTGCAATGCCATGAGCCTGAGCAAAGTGCCGAACGAGATGAGCCTTCAGTTTGAATTCCTTGCCGCAATTTCCAATTGTACATCTGAATTGAAGTTAAACAAATATATATATACATACATAAATTGTGAAGAAAAATTTAGCTGAAATTGCTCACTTATGGCTTTGTCGATGGGCTAGTCTATCATCCTCTTCCTCAATTTCAGCTGGACGTTTCTTAAGTGCATCAACATCATTATCAGCTAAACGTGATGCAACTTTAAGGCCACCATATTTCTTCCAATAGTTCCAGCACGATTGACAAAGTCGGCAGTTGAGATGAGATGGTCCCCAAGTGTACCATTGTGGGGCCGAAGATGAGAAGCACGATTCACATGGTTTGCCTCCGGTCATTGCCAGAATGTCGTTAGTGTTGTTATTATTATTACCATTAGCTGTACCATTCAGCAAATTGTTGCTCTTATTGTTATTATTTGTTATCAGGGCCGGATTGGGTTTATTGTAGTTGGGAATGTAAACTTGCTTCAATTTTGATTCAGCTTCCACTGCTTTGACCCGCTTCTGTTGTACATAACGGTCCGTTGTCTTCCACATATAGTAATATTCCACAATGTTCTTCAAAGTTTTCCATGGTAGCTTCACAGCGAAAGAGACATGACTTAGTTATTTTTAATGCCAATAAGATAGTATAAAAAAATAGGTAATATTTCGTATTTGAGAAAGATTCGCGATAGGTACTCCATCATTCACTCACAAAGTCATTTCGGATGTCATTAAAGTCCTTTCCATATTTATCTAGCGCCTCTTCAAACAGATTAGCTTCCGATGCACTCCATTCTTCCATTTCATCGCGACATAAAACCGGTCCACTTGATGGTACCAGCGAGCACATTGCTGATTCGATAGAGTAATTGTGCTTATGTAGTGTATCCATCGCATGGAACTAAATAAAAAAGTAATACGTTTTAATAGACGTGTAGATCTAGAGGTGATATGCTTGTTATTAATCTCACCAGTGTGATATCGCGACTAGCAGCGGCTGCTGACATATGAAGAGACGGTTGTTTCACAGAGCTACTACAGTCGAGAGCGCGCGCAAATGTGCCAACAGATCGTGACACCACAAGAAATTGATCGATTTTACGATCATTCAAATCATGATGCGGAGTCCACACGAGGGTTTCAAGTTCTTCCAACTTACGTTCATATATTTCATCATCTTTCAGCAAGTGCTGTAGTTCCGTTTGATATCTGCTGCCTACACGAATTTCACCCTTATCTGCTAAGAGAGTCTTTTGTGTTGGATCGAAGACGAGGCAATAGAAAAATGTATCCTGTAAATTAATTTTATAAGTTTCATTGGTTGATAAATATAAATTCTATGCAAAATGTTACTGGAATGTCACACAGTACTACTACTCACGTCTTTATTCAAATAACTAAGCAGTGATTCTTCCTCGTTGAGGAGAGTTACTGAACATTTTCCGCGGATGTGGGTTGCAGGAAGGGTCTCGACTTGCCGCGACAGAAACAATTCTCGATGCTTCATTTGATGGCGTTGTTTGCTACTCAGCTGATCAGATTTTTCTATGCCATTGCTGTTTGAATTGTTGCGCTGCTCTTCTTCAAGGGCGGCTGTTGAACATTGAATATATAAATGGTAAAGTGATAATGAGCTAATGGTGAAAATTATAAATAAATTAATATAAACTAATTAAATTATTTATTCCGGTGTAATGAATTGATCGTGTTATTTTCGACGCCAATCGGACTATGAAAAATGATTTCTTACTATCAAAAATGGTTAACACATTTTTTTTATAAATAATGTCCACTACTGACAATAAATGTTGCAGTATGTTAAATATAGTATGCCGTTTTTAAATTATGTAAGGTACGATTTTCTGAGTACATAATTTCGGTAACGATCATGAGGGAGGAGGTGGTTTGGAGCCGTTAGACGCTTCATACAAAATTAGCTCTTTCGATTTCGATCATGAAAACTTTGTGATAAGCAGGGAGCAGGGGGTCCAAAATCACAAAAATGTTTGTTACATAATACTTGAACAGACCCTAGGTAGTTATAAATTATCTACCTATGCATACAGCGAGGAGTACGAGCATTTTTCGTTTGTGATAAATACATATATCTCACTGAATATGTATTAGGGGCGATGCATATATTCCGTACCCCAATTTTTCAGGCCCCCTTTTCCTCCCCTTTCGTAAGAAAAAACCCATATAAAAATAAAATAAAAGCTCGTTGTTTCAAATGTTTTACTGCTAACACCTCAGTGACCGTTGGTCATAAATGCTAGGACTGCCTTTGCAAAAATGCGGAAACTACGAAGCGTCCACAACAGGCATAGAGTGAAACACGCACAAACACGCGAAGCAATTTTTTTTATTTTGCTTCCGAAAAGAAAACTATGAAATAATCGCGACACATAGCATCATGTATGGTAGTGGCACAATGTTGACGATGAGTTGAAACGCGCTTTCATGTCATTTCTGGATTCAAATAGAGGAGATTTATAGAAACGAGATGCAATAACATGAATTTTCTATCCCATTTTAGGGTTTTGCTACATCTATGTGTGCGTGTGTTGAAATTGGGATGGATGCGAGTTCTATTTACATATGTGGATACTTTAACCAAATATTCAAAATTAGCCTCCAGAGTACTGAAGCCCCGTCCGCTTATATACGCTGATCTTCTCATTCCAGCTAAATTGAATGCTGCCGCGTGAAAACCTCACAAAATATGTGTGTACATTAATTTAATTTTTCAGCAAAATTATGTGTGCCGTTTTCGTTTGCATATTTTATTCAAAACTCAGAAACAGAAGTGGAGACCAGAAGGTAGTCGGTAACTAAGCTCCAGCATTGATAACGTTTCATTAAGTGTGAGGATAAAACGGGGATTGTTTTCTTTTTTGTGCTGGATGATAGAACCAACGCCCCAACCAAACGCTCCACACATGAACAGCCATTGTATTGATATTTTCATCCACATCCTTTCTATGCTCATACCATTCTCTTTCTAAACTGAGCCGGCAACCGCATGATTCGAAAGGGCTGCCTAACATTTTTTTTCGCAGTGTGAATATATGAAGAATCTTATCGACAAAAATTTTCCTCATTCCCCTTTCACACAACCGGTTGACAGATTATCGTTTTAATATACGCAAAGCATCAGTACTATTTTCACGTGGAAGAGATAGAAATAGTAGTACTCAACGAAAACAAGAAAAATAATAACAAATATAGTTCCGTTCTACCAGTGAAGGCTTATCCTGGAATGATTCCAAGGATACTTTTTGAGGACTGAAGCAGATTGGATTTTTGTATTTAAATCTGTAGCTTTTCTGAAATACTCAAGTCCCAAAAGCCAACGTTTTATGCATATACGAGAGCTCGTGCAGTTTTCAATGGATATTTTTTTGCTTCTATATTTTTGCCACCCTTGTATTTCACAACCTCCTCACCGTCAAACGATTTTTCGTAATGTATTCCTGGGATCTAAATATATTTTTAGGGGTGGTAGTTCGGTAGTTGAAAGGTGGCATTTCATGCGCGATGGTTCCATATTTGCTTTGAAGTGTAGGAGGGTTGAAGGGGGTTCTCTGGAAACGAATCGGCGGGAAATGAAAAATATTTTCGAAATTCGCTTAACAAAATATTTAACGAACAAGGATTAGAACATAACAGAAACCAATTATTTTTATTTACTAACTTTTATTTTGAAATCACGTCGAACAAGAAGGGGGGTGGCATGCAAGAAGGTGTAGCACAAAATATGACATAGGATTTCATCATCATATGAAAATGTTTCATTGCGCGATATAATGATTTGAATCTTTCAAAGGGCATTCATATCATGAAGTCCACTGAACCAATTTCCAGCTATAGCAATTCCGAAATAGAGGATTTCTGCCTGAATGCCGCAGAAACAAAGGAAAAAAAAAATTATTATCTATGTGTCAACCGTCGGCCCCATGTTTAGTGTTCGTCATAGTAAACTGAAAACTGTTTTTCATATTCACATCGTCGTTAGTTATTTCTGAATATCAGTAATTTCAATGATGGCACTTATGAAATTATAGCACATACACAACTATGCAAGGACATAAACAACATCATATACATAAAACATTTCAGTCTTCATGCTATGAATGACTGCACTTTGAAAGATTCAAAGTATTATATTGTGCAATGAAAAATGTACGGTTTATGACGAAAATCTATGATATATTTTGTTGACCTTCTTGAATATCTTTGTCGACGTGATTTCATAATAAAAGTAGAAAAAAAGTAAAAATTCTTTAATTTCTTCTTTTTTAGCGAAAATAACTACGGTAAAAAATTTACATAAAGTCATAATCATACTTAGGAAATTAACCGGCGATTTTTGAAACCGTTAATACATTGAATATGTTAACAATTGAAACCGGTGAAAAATTAAATAAAATAAAAACTGTATATTGTTGGATTGTTTCATTTTTTTTTAATTTTATATTGTAACCATGGCTAGCCATTTTTTTTGACAGGTGGTTTATTTAATTAAATAATCAAGTTAATCATCTAACATTATCAGCCAGAAAACGACACATTGTGGGAAAAATTATTCCCTTGAATGAAAAGAACCATTCAATGTAATTTATTCTATTAAAATTTTTGCTTGGGACAAATGATGACTCTACGATTAAATATTTTTTGAGGAAGAAATAATTTTCCCGGCATTTCATTTCCGAGATTTCGATGAGGGTGTTTTTACTCGTTCCTTCTATGTAGCTATTTAAAATCATTCGAGCATTTTTTTTAAATTAAAGAGAAAAAAAACACGTAAATTGAAATGCTTCAAAGGATCCATGCAAAAATGTGATGTGCGATATAAAAAGTAATGCTTCAATCCATTTGAAGTTAGTTTTTTTTTTTTGGAAACAAGATTCAAAGAAAACACTTTAAGCTACATGAGAATACTTTTTTTTTTGTTTGTATCAGGAGTGTAAGTTTCTCATCGATTTTTTCCCCCATCTCACTGATTTAATATTTGAGAATGAATCGCCGGTTAGAACTTTTTCCTCCCATGATGAGGGGAATTCTGATGGTTTTTCCATATTTTCGTAAATATTTTCGTTTTTTTCCACATGATCATAATTTTTTGTTTCACACAATTTTGAAACACAAGTATTTGTGGACTCTAAGGGTAGCAATGTCAAACCATTTGTTCCAGCGTGAAAGCGAACAGAAATGTTTCACGGTCTTAGCAATTACGTTAGAACTTTTTCCTCTCATGATGAGGGGGGAAATATGGAAAATTCTGATGGTTTTTCCATATTTTCGTAAATATTTTCGTTTTTTTCCACATGATCATAATTTTTTGTCTCACACAATTTTGATACACAAGTATTTGTGGACTCTAAGGGTAGCAATGTCAAACCATTAGTTCCAGCGTGAAAGCGAACAGAAATGTTTCACGGTTCTAGCAATTACGAGTAGGTGAATTGGTAGTCGGATGGTCTTCATTAGATACATATGTGAGGAATAAGTCGAAAAATTCAATTTGTGTGTAAAACCAGGATCGCGTTTTCTATGAAAAAAATGTAATATCTTGGACAATGTTCTAGGTATAGCCTCTAGAAGGTGACATTTTTGTCAATCAAAATATCTGAAGGGGAACGAGTATCTTACGATGATATCCTTGGAAATGTCTTAAAATTTTATCACTGTGTGATTTGAGCGTAGGTCGAACGAGACGAATAGAAAAGGTTCAAACTGTAGAAAACAATTTTTCTTTATGATGTCGCTTTTCCTATCTCCAGTGAATTGCAAAGTAAATCAACAAAAATGTGTTCCAGTTTTTTCGAATCCCTCAATTCGTTGAATTTATTGCTACTCCCTCAATTCGTTGGATTTATTTCTGCTCCCATAGTTAAAAACGAATAAATAAGATTTTAAACTTGAATGAAGGAAAGCATGAACAAAAAAATTATAACATTAAGTTCCGGAATGTATGGTGCTGCACAATGCTAAATATCTAAACACATACTATTGCTTTTCATAAAATGTGGATGTGGGTTGGGTGGCTGCGAACTGGGATACACTGAAGAGGAGGAGGAGTATATTACAAAAACAAATAAACATCGTAGCTTCGGTATAGCCTGTTCAGTTTGAATGAATCTGCCAAAATTTTGCGATACATACTGAAGAGAATTTTCCGAACAGATAACATTCTAGTTCGATGGTCAGTTTAATTGCTGAGCGCTGCATGAATAAGGATACTGTCATGGAAATCATTAATGGCATTGGCTGCAATCTGTTATTTACCAAAGGATATCATGGGACTCTCATAAATGGACACATAGATATTTTGCAGAACATGTGCCTAGTGAGGTACTACCATAGGGTCGTATATTCTACATGTTTAGTCAGACTTACTGCTAATTTCCAACATAAGAAATTTTACGCGAACACGAATACTACTGAGTATAAGTACTTTTTTAATAATGGTATGTCAGCACAAACGCATGGTGAAGAGCATAGAATAATGTAATATTTATTTTATGAATTGCAATAGTAAAAACAATGTTATACAAGTTGTGGAAGACAATTTTAAAGTGAAATTTTAACTAAGGCAACAACATTTAATTAGATGTGCTTCAGGGTTATCGTGTTTCTAAAGAAGAATTGCTGTTCTCATACTTTAATAGTTGAAAAAAAGAGATACAAAAAGAACAAAAGAGAGCTACTCAGTTGGAAATGGATTGTCGCGGTAAACGTCGATTCCACATTGTGCAACAGAGCAACCATGATCAAAATGATTCGTAGAATTGCTGTGAATCCGGAAGCCGAACACAAATTGTTTCACTTCCAGCAATATTTCTTTGCCTTGAAAGCTTTAAGGTCACTTTTAAGGCAAATAAAATATGATTACATTTATTTCATGTTTTCTATTCAGGCACAATAATTCAATTTCTGAACTGTCATGAATAAAAAAATAGGTTTGAAAATTTTGGGAAAAATGAAATTTATAGATCGCGAAGATTTTTTTATAAGGGAGGAGCTGCAGAAAAAAGTTTTAAAATAGGCTTCTGTGTTCTTATGTTCAGACAGAAATGAATGCCCTTTGTAGTTATGAAAACTAAACTTTGAATTTAATTCCACATCAGTGTGCAGCACGATTTTCCGAATTCGGATCAGATGCAAATCAATCAAAGGTGATTACTTTCTTCAATATTTACCTATCGCTGGATCTAGAACCGCTTGTGCTGCTTGTTCTTCGCTGACGGGGGTTTTGAGCCACATTTTTTTGAGTTTCATTGCTACTGGTGAGTCGGAATCTTCGGATGTTGCCACTGGAAAATAGGTGCATAAAGAGTTTGTTGATTTTGGAATTATTCGTTGTAATTTCTTTCATCAACATTTTTCTTTTTCTAAATCAAATCTACGAGTCATACATATAACACATTACTTTTACAGAAATGAGAATGAATTTTCGACATATTAAACAGTCAAAGAGAAGGAAAAAGGTTCAGTTTTAAATCTACTTATGTATGTAGAAGGTGAGAATTCCAATTTACTTCTTAGGTAGCGGTAAACATTTTACAGTGTTACAGACTTTAGATTCAGAAGAAATTATAGAACTCATTTTCAATATTATTTCTTTAGCATAAAAAACAAGAAAATTTATTGCAATCAATATGTATGTAATCCAGGACGATTGTTTCCTTCTGTTCTTATATTAAACTACAAATTTCCTTGTGTTAAAAAGTTATCCACGAAGACATGCAATGAAAATGTTAACAGCGTTATGATTATTGTTCTTATTCCTTCTAGAATCTAGAGCAAAAATCATAAGTTTTCTTTAATCAAAAATCTAAATCCCTTTCAATATTATTAACGAAAAAACTTCGTAAGAATATGTCTTCGCTCCAAGAAAATATTTACGAGAAAAAATTTGAACACCATAAACAGATTAAACCATGGAAAAAGGTTGATAAGCGTAAAAAAAATCTGCACAACATACACATGCGTCTTGGACGAGTCCTTGAACAGTTCAAAGAAATAGCAGCCACAGAATAATATCAAGAATGAAGTACAATGAATACGGAATTCCGAACATCTTTAAGGAGTAAAATGAATTTTCAGAATAAAAATTTTAATAAATTGATATCGGCCAAAAATCTTATTGCACCACTGTATCCGAGTATAGATATAAAGTTAAAAGATGAGGACAACATTATTGTGTAGGAAACGAAACAAATGTTATAATTGGAATACAGCAGCAGTGAATGTCGTGCAATGTATCGCGTGGGTGGCGAGGCACGGGACTGTGTCGAATGAAATTATGGATTTATTTAGCTTTACCATAAACTCACTATGAGAATCCGCCCCCTACAACGGTGGAATGTATGCTGAAAACTGAAGGGTGTGTTGCTGAAGAGTGTTGATGAAATGGCAGAAAGGCGAAAAGGAATAACCTACACTTAGCAATATAAGAAATATTCTATATACAAAAAGTATTTCGTTTTTTGGGGAGTTGGATTGCTGACTATCTGGTTTGGGGTAGTTTTGTTTGCATGTGCAAGTGTGTAGCTAAGTAGATGGCAGTTAGTCAAATGGGTTGAATGGAGATAGATGGGCCACGCTTTGAAACTGAGCGAGAACTTTTTTGGGAGAATGGGTGCTAAAGCATCATCAGTACAGAGCCGGTTTCAGTGTGGGGCATCACTCTTCCGAATTTAAATAGATTGTTCCTTGCCGTTGCACCACAAAATATATGAATCTCATTCCTAAATCTGTATGCTCTATACATCTACATTTATATATTTTCATCGAGTGGTTTGAGTCAGCTTTTGTATGTGACGTGGTACGGTTTGGTTACTAAGGGAACTAGGTGGTTCCGCGAGTAGAAAGTGTAGGAAATTGAAACGATATATGGAGGTAGAGTTTTTAGATTTCAATTTAGTGGAGGTGTGAGCATTTTGAAATACTCCGTGGTATGGCTTGGTAGTGGTTCTATAATAGTACTATACATGATATCTAGTTCAAAAAGCACCGTCATGTGTATGGTATATTTTAAAATTAAAAGGCTTCCAACCCATCGAACTATGCACGCACACAATCCGATATGACATGCTGGATTCCCAAAATGTTCGCCGTGTCCATTGAGGAATCACTCAAATTGCATGCATTAAATATTTTGATGTGCCCCAGAATCATGTCGCTAATTTAAAGCAACATAAAAACCATTTAATCAGGTCCATCTTAAAATGCCTTTGTTATTAATGTTTGCCTTTCTGCTTAATAAATAGGGATCTAAATTTGACTCTTATTATTGCATGTCGATCGAAATTGGAATTTTGTTTAGTAGTCGCGATAATGGGTGCAAAATAAGGCCATTCGAAGTAATGTTTGTGTTGTCGGCTCCGCTTCACACCTTCAAAATTTGAAAATGGCGAGAAGGAATAAAATTTTTTAAAAAAAAATTAAGGGGGCGCAGTTATTGGGGCCGTTATTTGAAAAAAAAAAACTTTATTGGATTTGAAAGAGTTAAACGGCTTGTACTCGTTATTTGGTTTGCTAGTTCCCTCCTACGTTAATTTTTGATCAGGAAATGACCGACAACATAAATTAAAGTTTTAACGGCTTAAAAATGAAAAAGGTTAGCATAAGCAGTAAAGGCTCATTGTTTTTTTTATTTATAGTCCGTTATCATCTCAGTATTGAGACAAGGCAAACCATCGAGGACGTTGATGGGATACAAAAATAAGAAGTTATAACCCTCAAATGACGTGGAAAAACACAAATTGTGCTTTCTTGTTATCGCGTCTCAATTTCTTACTAAATTTGTAGACACTGCTTTGTTAAATTTGACGCAAAACCCCGTGAATTTTGACATTCCTTGGAATTTTCGATGGCCATACTCATCTACACGGACCAAAGATGAGCACTCAAAAGAGAGTTTATAGCTTACAGTAACAGCGAATTGATTTGTATTCATAATTATTGGATTTTTCCTATGCTTCCTATTAATGTTCAATATCGATTCCTTATTTATCCGAATTACTGTAAAAAGTTAGTTACTATTCTAGTTCTACTATAAAAGAAATGCTTAAATTGAAAACATGTAACATGACCATTGTGTGACATGTTTTTCAATGAGAGCTCGCAACTGCATTTCTCACTTGACAGAACGAGAAAGCGTGGTTGTTTTCACATCTTATTGTTTTGGTTTTTCGTTGGTGAAGGAAAAACTACCATAGAAAGTAGAGAACATATCTAGTCACGACATAACAGCTCTTTTGAGATGATTTATTATAAACCAAATTTTTTTTTTCTAGTTTCAGACTGATGGATAGTAACAATATTAATATATCTAGGTCATAAAAGAATTTAGTAAAACTAGTTGTTTTATGTACAGCGCAACGACCAGTGTGCGATCTCTGGTATAATAATTAAAATAGGCTATTTTTGTGAATTTTCCGGAATATGTTTGAAAACTGATAATATTTTCACACGAATAATCTTGTAGTTTTATGCGCTACAGTTGGAAAATTCAGGTGTATTTTTTATCTATGTACTATTAAAAACATATCCATGAAATCTTACAAGTGAATATGCAGTCTAAATAGGTACAACAAAATAGTAAATAGTTTATCTATAGAGTAAGACAATTCTGTCAACCTTGCGCTAAAATAATTTTTATTGTCTAGCTAGGCATTTGTCCATCTTTGTCTTTCTACACTTTATGGATCTCAGAAAGTAAAACAAATATGTTTGATTTATACATATATATTGTCATATCAATATGAGCCATGTGATAGTTCTCCTGACATAAGAAATGCAAAATAAAAATTTCAGCATTTATTAGTTTGCTGAATTTAAGAGAGCGAATATTTTGAAAACACTATGTATTGTAACTGTACATATAAAAAGTGAAAAAAAAAAAAAACAATCCAAAAGACGATAACAATTTGCGTTTAAACACTTTGGAACATTTACTTGAAATATGTAATAAATAAGGGCTTAGCAGAAATCTGTCTGACTGGCGCAGCTCTGTAATTCTAGACAAACAATTATTACAGCCCTAAATACCATAGCATTCCACTTATTAATTTTTGTTGCAATTATTTTTAAACTAAGTATCATTTTTTTGGAAGACTAAATGATCAAAATTAGAAGAGTTTGAACTAAAACAAATAATAAATGTTTATAAATGAAAAGAGATTACAATACATGTAATGCTCATGTGATGTACCATCAGTTAAAAAAAAAAGAAGTAAAATGTGATTGACGAATATACGTCAATTTAGCATAGAAAGCGCAGAAAAACAAAAAAATATTGCATTCATTCTAAATGGAAAATAGCGAGGAAAAAAAAAATAAAATAAATGTTGCGAACCAGATGTTTACGGGTATGGATCTTTTCGAGCGGGTCGAACAGCTAAAATGGCGGTATGAATGCTCATTTCATTTTCTGTATAACGAAAATATTTTTATTTTCTCATTCCTTCATCCCTTTTCCAATCTCCACCATCGTCAGTAATAATGCCCCCATCAGCCATTCATGGGTGGGTTTACTGCTGCTGCGTGTCGTCATCACTGACGGGTTTGAGCAAATGGAAGTTTCTTTTTAGGAGGCAAAAAAAAATAAAATAAATATATCCCGGCAGTAAAGTTGTATGCAGATGTTTCGTATGCACATTCATTCAGATCCGTTCGAGAACACGAAAAAAATTTAACAAAAGCCCATTTTCGGAATATGGCAGAGTGTTTTTTGTATTTTATTTGAAAAGCTGGTTCAGAGGGAGTAATAATGGTCTCGGTGACGATATAAGACAAAGAAAAAGTCAGCTTTGTCGCAGGGTGGCAGTAGCCTTACAGTGGGGTGAATGATGTTCCCTGTACCGCCTGTTTTGCTAGTTTTTAGTCTCAATTTTCTAAATATTTCGTGGTGTAAAGTGGTGTTTATATGACACAAGCTTTCTCCTGACTATGCCACTGATGGAAGAGACAATGGTGACGGATGAAAAAAATATTTTAAACGTTGTTAACGTTGCTATTTGATGCAAATTGCAATATACCTCATGCTTTTCTTTTTGTAATCCCAATAGCATAATCTGCGCCAATTGAAATGAATTTCTACATAAAACATTGGGTTCATCATGGAACTTCTATGAACCAACAGCATTTATTAAATTTTACGTATCTCTTTTCTTTTGTCGCAACTATTAGGTACTTGCGTTATTCTGGAGGTGTTCATCAACTAGAAATTCTGCAATAATATCACTAAAGTAGTAGTTGCTGACGCATATCTTGCACAGGAAATAGAAAAAATCAAATACATATATTGCGATAGTATGTGTTTAAGTGTGAGGTTACTGTACTTTTTCATTTGTTTCAAATAGCACATGTTTTTTTTTTTTTTTTTCTTTAAACATTTTTAGTGTTTTTACAAATCTATTAGAATAATAAACCGATTTTCATTTTGGGATAGAAATAATAAATTATTTAGCCAATACTCCATCTAAGTTAAATCATTTATGTTTACAACAAACGTTACATTTAAACACATTCGCTTGACCGACACCGTCAGAGAGGAAAGAATGAGCGTCTTTAGGTCATATATAACATTTTGAAATAACATCTTAAATATGTTCAAATGTACCAACAAAAAATGACTTGCATGTATAACTTGTGTATAATATATATAACTAACTGCAAAATCATGCGAAAATAATGTTCATTGCAAAAAGAAATAATACTCACTTTGGTGTTTATCAGCTAATTGTACTAACGGACTCGGCAAATCACGACGCCGATAGAAGCACATCACTTTGGCTTCCACACTCCCAGATGGTGTTTTATTTAACTCCTCTATACGCCGTATCTGATATGGTGACGGGGATGATGTCTCGAAATAAACATAATCTGAATTGGTTGAGAGTGCATTAGTAAAGATTACAAATGGATTAACGTGTACACTTCAAGTCCATCCACTATAAATTGTGATGATATAGTTGGCAAGTTGCTGTTAAACCTATTTATTCAAATATTTATCTCACTATAATACTTTTTAGGCGCCCCGTAATTACTGATAAAACATAATTTTCTGCAGTATTTTTGTACTCATTTTTAAATAGCTTACATCCCGCCACGAAATGTTTCAATCGGAATGATTTATTTACAACACAAAATGAAATCATAAACTGATATGCTGTTTCTATGCTTAATTTCAAATATAAAGTTGGTAGAAGGAAAGACGAGAATCGAGGAATCAATTGAAATGCAATGAAGAAAAAATAAACAAACTAATTTAAAGCTCTAAGTAGGTTGGCTTGGCTGGCAGCAATATGCGAAAACTAAGTAAGGCGCATTCCATTAATAACTTCAGGTGATGCAAGGCGATTGTCATTTTCCGATTCCATTTCTTCCGTGTTATTAAAAAAAAATTGATAAGCAAATTTGACAATTCTCCGAAAAGCTTACTTTGAATGATGAAGAGAGCATCAAACACACGTCAAATATTCTTCGCCTACATACGAGAAGTCAAATGCATAACCCATGCATCGCAATGCGTCATTGATGATAAATTTGTTTAAATAGTTTAACATATTTCAAGCAGCATAATTTTTCTGCATTTGCGTGGCGCGCACTAACGTTGGGTAATCACTTTGTAGTTTTGTTCATTTTCTGAAAAGCGTTAAACCTTTGTATAAGCGTGCAAACATTGTGTATCCTACATAAAAGCGTGACAAAAACATAAGTCAGCTAGCCAATAATAAAAAAAAGTTCAACTCAATCATTTTAGGTTTTCCATTTTAGTAGCAATATCGGGGCGAGAAAACTATAGATTTAACATTCTGCATTTCACTTAGATAAAAGTGCATCTCATTCTTGTATTTCAATTTTGATTTATCGTTGATACGCAGCCAACGCGTAAACACGATTGAGAAATTGTGCCATTACCTGTGTCGGACGAGAATTTGACAAGCTTATAGAACATATTTTAATATAGAATGAGGCTTTCAAACTCAGAACCGATTTAATTATTCCAAAATGTAAGCCAAAATGGAGATAAGTATTCTGTTGCTATTTTTAGAATAGTCAAAAAATCTCGCAATGAACCACGGTGCGCAGAAAAACAAACAAGTATAAAATGCAACAAGGCCGGCTGCATATCATACCCAAGGATATTTTATTTATTTATTTATAGCCTATGTTCATCTCAGTATTGAGAGAAAGAAAACTCATCCCGAACGTTGATGAGATACAAAAACAAAGGTTTTGGGTGACGAAGAAAAATTTGCAATTTTCTTAAGGCTTTCATTTCTGATGTCCCTGTCAAGAGTGTTTTTTCCTTTTTATTTCTTCTTCAATGTGATGAAAAATTTGAGAAACAAATTTGAAAAATTGACAAAAACTGCAATTTAATCAAATTTTGACGTTCCTTGGAAACTCACGCCCCTCACTCATTCCTAGGACCTTATCACAACCTTCCAAACAATGGAGTTTATAATTCATCAGTATTATTGAGAACACCCTTCTCAGATAGGGCACCCTGAAAACCGTACTGATTGAAATACCTCAGTAAATGACTTAATTCAGTTGCTGAAAATGGAAATTATTAATCAATTTCCAACTGAAGAAAAACTTCTCAGCAAATTTATCCAATGCTCACTTCAGTAAAGTTTCTAAGTAAGCATTGATTGCTTTAATCTTTTTACCGATATAATAACGAAATGAAAACAGTTTTTTACAACTGACACAACAAGAATGACTTATCGCCCAAAAACAATCATTAAAATTAAGCACATATTTCAATAGTTTATGATAAACTGCATTATAAATAGGGAAATTTTTTTCTGAAGTTTCTTTTAGGACGACAAATTATTGGAATAGTAGAAATGTGAGCTGGCAAAAGTGAATTCTCTGTTTCTCCCGAGCCTAAGTGACTTTTTCTTTTCTGATTCGATAATTTTTCTTATTTTTTGAACCTAGAAAAATTCCACGGCCGTCAAATGGTCGTTCCAATAATTTGTTGCCCATAAGAACCTTTCCATTTCTTGGGACTCCGAATTTATTTTCCTTTTTTCCCAATACGAAAATAAAACTCCAGAAAAAAATATCCTAACATTATAAATGTAGTTATTGAAATTTCAGTGTTCGAAAATTAATGTTTCGAATTCAAACCACACAAAGTATCAAAACTTTTTTTTTGAATAGAATTCCCTTCTGTGTAGAATTCTCACATCCCAACATGATTCTACACAGGTTTCAAGTCGATGGAATGTACCGTTTCTGGGTTATAAATAACTGTTTAAATGCGGACGGACGTCCGGAATTTCAAGCGATAAGCATAAAAACGAAATCAGGTCAGACAGAATAAAAGTGTGAACGGAGATGCAATGTCAATGAAAAAAAAACATACATAAGTGTTCAATAATTCAATTATAACGTAAAGTAAATATCCAAATACTCTTCAATGTATCGAAAAAAAAAAAAGAATTGGAGTACTTTGCTGATCTTTACTAGAGTAAAATGAGTGAAAATGATGTTAGAATTAGACACTTTTTCACTGTCACTTTACTCAGGTCAAGGCTTAACTACTTAGCCATGACTATTCATTATATTTGCTATTCGAGCTTGGCTTTATTCTACTTATGTATATACCCTCTTTTTTGGTTATAAGCTACTACTGCTTACTAAGCTACCAGCTTAGTAAGCTTTCTAGCTAGGACAGTTTTCCATGTCATCTTTACTAAGCTACCACTGCTTACTAAGCTACCAGCTTAGAAAAATAATAACAAAGCCTGCCAAAATTTATATCTATGTACACAAACACATTCAGTCATTTTCCAGCCCAAAGTGTCTGCGGAAAAGACTTGTACATTGAGTTTCAAATTAGATGCAGTAAAATACGCTGAGAGCACATCAAATTCAAAGGCTGCTAAGCACTATGGAGTTCATCTAAGTCTCACCAAGCGATAGAAGAATCAGAAGGAAATTATGGAATTGAAGCCAAACAAAAAAAGGAAAGTTGTCAAGAGGATTCGTCAGATTCAGTGGCCAGCATTGGAAGCACATGTAAAGGAGTGGATTCTGGATCAAAAGAAAGAAAGACGGGTAGTTTCTGGAAGACAACTATCGATTTCTATGGCGAAGCATATGAGGAGTCTGACGTTATCTTGGATGCCATGGATGCAGATATATTTATTGGAACGGATGGCGAGGGCGATGAAGCTGTTCGCGAGCAACTTCTTGATATATTTTTAGACGAAGAAAATTTTCCCAGCGGGGATGAAGATGAATAAAAGTTTATGAATATCTTCTTCTTTATGTTGGCTTATCGCCTAATTGTCTCCGGTATCAGCGACCATATGGACACAGAAATGTATTACGTAGTTTCGTTTCTAGATTTTTCTAGGTTAAGAATAGAAACTTCTTGAGCCTTCGCTAGAGATTGAAAAATGCGTGCGCACAGATCAAAAGTCAAACGAAGACTTTGGTTTATAAATATAAATAAAAATTTTACTTAGTTTTTTTTTACTAAGCTACTACTTTTTATTAGGCGCCTTTAGGCCATTATTAAGCTATCTTGTCTTTATTTATTATGTCTTCATATATGTAGTTTGTTGTTTCTGCTAAAAAAAAATGCAAAGGAAACCCAAACTTTTTTTGTTTGTTGTTTGGTCTATTTTTGTTGTGAATTTCAAAATGGGTTTTGCCACTAACCAATTACCGATCGGCCAAGATAAACGAGTATATATTGTAGGATGTTGAGCTATTTATTATATTTAACGATCTTGTTTGAATATAGATTTGAAAGGGGGACACACATACGAGATCTGGCGGAGATGAAGAGAGCGAGGCAGTTGGAAATAATTCGTTGAACGATAAAGAGTGCACTCCGCGAATCCGAATATTCCAGACATTTACAAGACCAAAAAGGCGGCCACGGGATCGCCAGCACCAAGACCCTCTTATATATTTACAGGAACCCTACATATATGTATATACTAGATAATGCATATGGACATTGAATTTTTTTTTTTATTTGAACGCCATCGTTTCGCTTCGCTAAAATTGAGCACATATTTAGAGCATATAACAATATATACATAAATAAATATTTCCTACAGATGTAATCATCTCTCCAAAAGAGCATGGAACATTGTGCAACAGTATCTGGATCAAACGTAATTGCAATAAGTTTTTTAAACCTCTGCAGCCTTTAGCCCACATTTCATGATTTCGTGGCTACAAGAAATAAAAAAAATCCACGGAATCGCGGAAAGGAAGAATCGCAAAATTGTATCGATATTTAAAATACATACACAAAGCCACCAACCCAGGCCCAGTACAACGCGACTTCTATACACGTTTCAACTATATGATCATTGACAAAATATTTAGCCAGTCAAACGACTCCTTTAGCTCTCCGAAAATAACAAAACGATACACTGTTTAACTGTCCTCGATATGAGGCAACGTTATTGTTCGTGAATTTTTATAAAAAAATTCACTTTCTTCAACATGGCAGAAACTGATGAGCTGCTCCACTTCTTTTTGGGGAAAATTCTCGTCAAATTGATATGATTGATCGCATAGGTATCGCTCATAAATAGACATCAAATATATATTTATTTTCAGCTGCCTTGCTATAACCGGCATATCCATTTTCAGTTTCATACGCACATTTAAGTTGTTGCTTCTGCTTGAGCGAGATTTTACATTTGCCGAAAGACATGTACACACATCTACATAAAACGGCGGTGGGAATGAAGATTGAAGGCGATAATTTTGTTATCAGCGTTGCCGTTATTACACATCTGTTAAGATGCATTTCTATTTGGGATTCTTGTTTTTTATTAATTTTCATTACTCATTATCACAGTTCCAAATATTTTTCGAAGCGACGTCATTTTTTTTCTTTAGAAAGTTAGCATGTTAAATAGAACAGAATAACAAGCTTATTTTATGTTTTTAAAAAATTAAACAAATCCGCAAAAAGATTATTTGTGTAGAATACACTCAAATTAGCAGTTTCAGCCATACTTTTCGGGTCGAAATGAACTGACGTTTCCAAACGCTCCATTAAATATATGTGTATATAACGATTTCATTGTGATGATATTTTTTCGAGACATATTATGTTCAAGAATTACGTAACGACCATGATGGGGGAGAGGGGTTTGAGCCGAGCGACACTAAATAAAAAGTATGGATGGATTTTGTTTATTCTAAAAAAGACGCTTCTTATTTTGTTAATAGTTAATAGTAAGAAACTTCACTTTTTTCTATTTTTCCCTCCGTCACTTCCTTCTTCTCTCTCTTCCATCTTCGCTCTGGCTCATTCTTTCTTGCTTTGTTTCGCCTGTTTTTGAGTATGCACATAGTAATATTTTAGGATCGAACAATGATATGTACTTAGGGTCTCCCATTATTGAGGTTCATGTTTATAAGTCAGGTGATTTGGGGGGGAACGTTGTGTAAAAATCTGACAATTCCTGACAAAGGGGGGGAGGATAGTCGAGAAAACCTGACGTAAGTGCGATGAAATAATGATCATCATAGAAGATGGCACATCCGAATGGACGACCTGACGTCAGATGGGGGGGGGGGTGGTGTCAGATAATATATAGTTTTCTGACAATGCCTGGCATAGGGGGGTGTTTCGCCTGTTTTTGAGTATGTAAATAGTAATATTTTAAGATCGAACGATATGTATTAAGGGGTCTTCCAATATTGACGCCAGGTGATTTGGGGATGGAGGGTTGTGTAAAAATCTGACAATTCCTGACAAAGGGGGAGGGGGTAGTCGAGCAAACCCGACGGAAGTGCGATGAAATAATGATCATCACAGAAGATGGCACATCTGAATGGACGACCTGACGTCAGATTTGGAGGGAGGGGTGTCAGATAATATATAGTTTCCTGACAAGGCCTGACATAGGGGGTTTGGGTATTGAAAAAGCCAGAAATCACCTGACGTCATTAATGGAAGATCCCTTTGTCAGATAAAAGACGAAAATAATTTTATTATATGCAGATTCTTGTAAAATCATTAATTCCATCACCGCCATCAACCTACTTAGTTTCTGATAAGCGGAAGAATATCTTAGTTACTCAGTAGATGCACTAAATGTTAGTTTACTTTCATTGGCTCTCTTTCGAATACTTATTCCATTTTTTTTCTTTTTGAAATTTATTTGCCAATCAATATAGTTCATGAACATTATTTTCGATAGTACTAAATTTTGGCCTTTTAATCTTGAATATTGTACACTAATTGCAATTTCGACGGAAATTATTTTTGTCACTGGTTTAGTACATGTTTGGAAGCCGAAAAGAAACAGAGCCTATTAGGATTCTTTCTTTCTCTCCCTTCTTTCAAGAACTGCACGCAGACAATGTATTTTGACGGATACTACAAAAAACATTAGCAACAAAAAAACGAGTTGAAATAAGTAGATACGCCACGCCGACCATCGTATATACTTAGAGTTGATACATATTAAAAACAAAAATGCAATTGACTTTCACATCTTTCATTGATGGTGGCGCTTTTATAAGAGATTTTTTTCCTCTAACACTAGCTAATTAGAATATAATGCCAAAATTGGAGAAAAAACCGTTCGATGGAACTTCACTGGCCTCGAATGAGACAGAAAGAAACGATACTTCGAATACTAAGTAATAAAAGTTGTGATAAATAATAGCGGTGCTCTTTTTAGGGCAAATGACTTTCCTCTTTTAATAGCATAAATTTTTCCTTGTCTGCATTTTTTGTTAGGATATCACTTAAACTAGGCAGACTTAGAAGGTATTTTAAACCTATCAGAAGGCCTATTATATAATTACGAGTTGAGGCACTTCGATAGTTTCAAGCACCTTTAGTTGAGGGCAACTGACCATGTTGTAAATCAGTATATATCGTTTTGCTTCTCTTTATATACGATTCATGAATAATTTAATCACTTGGTTTTGGTTTTTTTCTCTTTTGTATGTGGATGTGTGCGTCGTCTTCACTTTTTCATAGCATTTGAGGAACAAAATAAAATGTCTCTCGCATCGGGTTTTTAGTATTTAATTAGATTTCAATATCATCAAACTTTTTAGCACACATTTGTTCTTTAGCTGACACAATTTTCTCAAATGAATATCACCTTTTTTTTAGCAGACAATATGTAGTTACGACAGCAATTACATCTAATCATTCGCAGTATAATTAGATATGAATATAAATTATAATGGCATCACCAACTATATCAGTTTCTTCCATTACTTAATTTCCAACCGATGGATTCTTGAAGTTTTATTATATTTTATTTGCTGCAATTTATAATTTTACCTCCAACTCGATAAGTAGTTTCCGAATACATTTTATTGTGTGTGGAATTTGCCATTTTTATTTTTTGGAGATTTTCCACTCTTGCTAATCACCTCTTTATATTTTTTTTTTCTTCACTCTTCTAACTTTACTATCTCCTTCTTTCAGTTTATTGAAAAAGCTTTTGCATGAATATAATGCATTGATTTCTTGATGCCTTTGGCGTTCACACTGATCAGATTTCGCTAACTAACCACTTTATGATGTCCCCGAAAACCGAAATCATAGGTTACTTTCTATTAAATCAAGGATTGATTAAACTCTTAGCTCTTCCAACGCTTCTGCTCTAAAGACCTGGCTACCTCTATTTTCGCGTCATTTCTAATAGGGACCATCCAAAAGTTTCGTCACAATCAGGATCTCATGTACTCTGTGCTAATTAATGGTAGATCCAGATGCGTGTGCGCCCACTGTGGACAAATTATGTATTTTAGTACTTCCAATGTTAAGAATCTCGTGAATCGCTGTGTAGCAGGTGGATTGGGATTAGCATAAAATGATATAAATACATTTTTTTTTGTTGAGGTGATGCTTTCACGTTATATTTATTTTACATGCCCCATGGAAGCAAGGAGTATGTTGTTTTTTTTTTATCGCGTCAACGACTTCGTACTTTATCTATTTCATATTATATATGAAACGAGCGATTATCAATCCAGTAAAGAATTTTGCAGCGTGAATTAGTGAAAAGAGCGTTCTTCTGTACATCATTTTTGATAACCCGTCATTAAAAAGCAAGAAAATAGAAACTACGTACCTACATTCTGATAAAGTCGTCGTATCCCTGATTTTTTTTTTCTCGATACTGTCTGTACAGTCAATAAAAACTGCGCTAAACAACAAAAATCGCATTTGATGAAGATTTAGCCGACATCGCAACTTAGGATGGATAAAGCAGAAAAGATTAAATCAGCTCGAAAGAAGGTACTAATTATGTATGAAATAATGTAAATGAAAGGATGGCTTGGATTTAAATTTTTAAATTAATTGCAAGAAACATGATTACGTGGTCACAATAATCGTATACAAATTTTGAAAATATTGTTTTAGCTGAAAGAATTCCAATCATATAAACATGACGAGGCAGCAACAACCGCATCTAAAAAATTTGTTACATCTGATGCTTTAACAGAAACGTCCTTTCCCAAAAACTCATCCCCAATGGATGTACTATATCAGAAACAGCAACAACTATCAGAAGCCTCTAGTTCATTCCAATTGTCGAGCTATTTTGATAATGATTCGTCTATACCTGCAAATTCGCTTTCAGTGCAAGTTCAGGAGTCTTCTGTACAGTCAGGAACTGAAGCGAAGATGCTTCATCTACAACAATTGGTTGACAATCAAAATATGCAAATTGTACAGCTAAAATCAGAAGTAGAGTTTCATCGTATTACGGCAACAAATCTCCAAAAGAGCGCCGAAGAGTTGAAGAAGATAAAGCAGGAGGCAAATTCACATGCCGATGTAGTCAATGTGCTGGTTGCGGAGAAATCTAGCTTGATGGATGCATTAAACAAAACTGAACATGCTGTCAAAACTCAATATGAGGAAAATGAAGAGCTACAGAATCGATTGAATGCATCCAGACATCGGGTCAAGCATCTGGAACTTGAATTAAGAAAACTTCAAAATCAGCCTAAAGATAATTCAGATGAAGATTTAATAGCAACCGCTGAAGAAATTGTTGCGGACAAAATGAAGGAAGCGTTGGAATCTGCTCAACGACTTGAAATGGAGAAAAATGAACTAAAGTCGTTACTTTATGAAAAGAAAACAGAAATGGAAATTTTGCAAAAGAACTTCGATCATTTAAGTACCGAATTGCACTTGGCAAACGTTAAAATTTCTCAACTTACTGATGGATCACCAACATCAGACTCAATGGAGCATCCGCAAATCACTGTCCTTAATCAAGAGATAGCCACTAAACAGCAGCAACTTACTGAAATGACAGCAGCGTTCGATCAGGTTAATTCGGATAAGGAATCTAATGAGTGTCAGTATCAGAATTATATTTCGCACCTTACACAAGAAATGGATTCTCTTAAACGTAATGTTATCGAATTATCTAACGAAAACTATGAACTTAGTAAGCGAGAAGAAGGCCTTCTTAAACATATCGGAGACTTGGAGCGACAAATTCAGCAACAACTTCAAAAACAAAGGGCGTTCTCCGAATACAACATTGCTGTCGATCATACGGATCCATTACAAGAGCAAATTCTTATTGGGCAAGTGACATTACTCACCGAAGCAAACGAATCATTAAAAACCCGTTTGAGTCAGGTCGAAGCCGAAAAATTGGATGCATCGGTAAAGCTGATTGCAAAGATTGAGGAAATAAATAATCTTGAAGCCTTACTAGAAAAGATTCACTCAGAAACGCCAAACTTACCTAAATTATTGTCTGATTTCGAAGATAAATCAGTTGCTGCTGCTCGTGCTGTTTCACAAAATCAAAGCTTAAAAGATCAGTTAAACGAAATGCAACAAGCTTTTGTCAAATTTGCAAATGACAAAATGGAGCTGACCAATAAGTTACAATCAGAGATGCATTTGTGTAAGGAAGTTAAAACGCGCCACGACATAATGGAAAGAGATTTGCAAGCCATGAAAGATAAATGGCAATATAAGGAAGATGAAATGATTCGCCTATCACATGAGAATACCGAATTAGAGAAGAAAATACTTCAGCAAACTCTCGAAATTGATAGATTATGTCATTATGAATCAAAAGGAATGCACGGAACTGAAGGCATAATTGAAAAGGAATTAGAAAATAGCAAACGGCAAATAGAAATGCTGACCAATAAAATAAATTTTCTGGAGTTCGAACGCGCTGAGAATAGACATGAATATAAACAGAAGTCACAAGTAGCCGCACATAATAACGAACTTCTTCTTCATACTGAAAATAACCATGATGATAGAACATCTTTGGCAAAGGAACATCTTTTGGAAGAAATCAAAATGCTTGAGATGGAAAAATGTGAATTGGTAAAAGCTATGAACGATTTCAAAATGCGCAAAAAGTTCAACGTAATTAAAACTGATGAAACACCAGAAATAAATGATTTCAAACTCCCAACACCGATTTCTGTGACACCATCTATTGCCACTGAAGAAGCATTGGAAAAGTTACAAGAACGCTTTAAACGGACTATGCTGGAAGTAGCTGAATTAACGGAAGAAAAGCAGCGCCTCGAACACCTCGTTACACAGCTGCAATTTGAAACCGAGACCATCGGTGAATACATAACCCTTTATCAATATCAGCGTCGCATGTTAAAGCAAAAGGAACATGAACGCGATATTCAGATGAAAAACTTTGCTACTGATCGCGAAAAGATGGATGAAAAGCTTGGTCAACTGAACCATTTAATCGAGACATTTATATTGCATCACACTGACCAAGCTGAGCTTGTCAGAGAAACAACAAAAATCGAAACAGAAAAAAATAAATTATCTAACGATTCAGAGATGAAGATGAATCCTAATAACAGCATAAAGCCACAGCATTTATTAAAGCTCAAAGAAGAAACGGCTGGAAAGATTCTAGAAATTCTTTACGACATAAAATCTGCTAATAGAACTTGTGATTCGAACATTGGAGTAGAGCACTGTTCATGCTGTTTAGGAAAACTGGAAACAGTCTAAACATTTTTAGTTAATCAGAGAAAAATAATTTCAAATACATGATATATTTAGGATTCAGAATCGCGGTGCAATAAAGTGCTCTTTATTCTTTTTGCAATAGAAAAAATCTGCTGGTTAACTACCAATTTATGATTTGCCATATTTTTTATCGATTCAAAATAGTAAGTCAACAACTGTTGTAGACGATTGCAAAACAGAAAATTAGGAATTCCAAGCAAAGGAGAGAAATCAAAAACTGTTCAACTGTTAATGTTGCTTAAATTCAATGTATTCTTGTCAGGTCCTCGACGATTTTAATAATATCTTCAACAGCGGCTTCCTGCTTCGTACCGTTAACATCAATCTGAAATAAAATATAAATGCATGCATTTAGAACAAGGAAATTATAAAGCTCCTAAAATTATCATAACCTGAAGCCCTGAAGTGCATTCTTTCATTTTTTCGCGAGTCAAATCCAAAAAGCTTTCAACCAAATCGCCATCAATAAAGCCCTCGCATGGTTCTATTTTTTGATCAGTTCTGAAGCTTCGCCATGAGGCATGTTCAATTTTCCCAACCGACTTAATAGTGTGTGTCAAACGTTCTTCCAAATGACGTAAAAACTCATAGAAGTCAGGTGGGATTTGTGTCACCAATCCAATAGCTCCACTAACAGTTCCATAAAGTACACAACCTTGTGTTGGTGAAGTTCGTTCACCGACATTTTGCATAGCTAGCGAACCGTGACGAAAAACATTTATCATATCGCCGAGGTGGAACTGAGCAACTTCTGGCATTTGTTGGCGTTCTTCGTCTGTCGTAGCAGCACTGAAAATAAAGCATTTGAAATTATTATTTAGTGTTTTTCTTTTTTTCTGAGATAAGTATAAATAAATGATATGATATCGTTCGATGTTACATACCTATCTTTTTGGCCAATAAATAAATTGCACCCATTTTCGGCACCAAGAAAATTGTCGTCGTCCAATATTTCAATAGCCGTCATCCAATTTGGTTCATAGTCCCGAGCAATTTCCTCAAAGCTTCCTTCCATCTGCTTATACTGCAGTAATGTTATTGATCTCATCAAATCGCCAACAAGTATAAAATCACCTAATGAAAAAAAAAAAATAAATAAATGAGACTGAATTTAAGGTGTTTTGTGGATGAAAACTGCGGCAGACACTTCTTATAAATCGTCATACTTCTGTATAAATGATCTGGAAGATTTGACGCGCTCGTTTGCATGCAGAACTTAGCTTTTACGTGGTCGCTTACCCTTTGTCTTTAAGTATAAAGCCAGAACATTGTTGAAATGACTGCATTCTAGACGAAGTTTCTTCTCATTTGTCCATTCGTAGAGTCGGACAGTTGTATTGATGCTCGCCAGGACTTTACCGTTGAATTCTACCAGTGAATAGCATGCGCCTTTGATTTCTTGTTCCGCAATTTGATGTAGTTTACCATCGGCATAATGGAATACAATTATTCGGCCAACCTTAGGGTCAGGCTCTTCGGGATTGACAATAGCGGTGCCAACGATGTAATATGTGTTCGAATCATCTGTCAACTTAGCAGAAATCAGTGATAACGCGAATTCAGTTTGCATAAACTGATGGGCATGCAGCACTTCGAATGTGTTCTGATCGATAATCAGCAGACTGTTAATTTCCATTTCTTGCCCAAATTCGGCACTACACACCCCTGGTCTTGATAAGGATGCTATGTTGCTTGACGTTGTGTTGTTTGTGGTACGAGTAGATGCTGAGGGACGAGATGGCTTTAAACCCGATGAATCCTGAATGTCTGTTCTGACGGTTATTACACCAAATGTATTTGATGCTTCCTGATAAGCAATTCTTCGAGGGCTTTCGCCAAGTGGCACTGTTCGAATATGTAACTTTTGTATTTCGTCAATTGTTCCAAGGATTACAGAGTTCTTCGTTGCCAGTGCCAGGCTGTCGGGATAAGCTTCAGCATTCAGCGAACACATATGATTGACTTCCTTCAGATTAACATTGCTAAATACGAGTTTGTGGTTCGATGAATAAATGACAGTAGGACGATCGGAACACGCAAATACGTTTGTGGTTGAAAGAGAACGAAAGGTCTTGAGTATAGTAGGCTGTGTTCCAAGGGTAACCTTCTTTTGATCTTTTAAACGGCCTGAATCTTTATCGATCACAAAATAGAACATAGAACCATCGCCAAGAGCGCACAGTAAATAGTTAATGCCTTCAAATTGTGTAATAAGAATGGATCTTGGTATAATTTCGCCTCCAAGCTTTTCGGTATGAATTCGTTCCAGTGACGGCAACTTCAACAAACATACCGAAATATCGGTCCACAATCCAACAGCCACAATCTCTGAGCGTTTGGCACTTTCATCAAGCGGCGAGACATCGAGACAAGCGATTTCGTACTCAAGCTGAATGCTCGTTATCAATACTAATATTCCATCATGAATTTCCAGATAGAATATGTCACAACCTGAAGCGCACACTAATTGTTCATCATTGCAGGCTACAACACCAATTCTTCGATTGTTGTCAGCTGGACTCCATTCACTGACCATTGATTTGTTGTCGCATTTAATGAGACGTGCCGATATCGGTGTCACTTGTATGATCTGACCAAAGTCAACATTGGCACAAAAGAAGGTCTGCTGATCGCTGAGAAAGCCATCCATGTCAGTTTCTTCAACTTCCTCTCCACTCAAAGTTAGAATTCTTGTATGCCCAACAAATGACAGCACCAGCGTATTATCGAATGGTGAATCCTCGATACCTGTACGAAGTGCCCACATGCCTTTAATTCCAGGCAAATCAATACATGCATGCTCTTGTATGCCAATGCCATTTCTGATGATTCGCAATGTGCCATCTTTGAAAGAGCCTGAACATGTTATAATTTGCCCTTGTCCTTGACGCTCAAGATCAACAACACACATATCAAGAATAGGCCCCAAATTAGTGAATGTTTCCATTGGTGCTACGTAAGCACCATTTTCGTCAGCAACTGTATTCAATTTCACCAATTGCGAATCGCCGTGTCGTGAGCCAATGAACAGAACCCCATTGTCAAGGTATGTGATGCATTCTGGTATGGATATTTCACCTAGCAATTCAACTTTTAGATCTTTTACGTGTAAATTACCAGAAGGACCAATTGCGGTTTCAACGAAGAGCATGAATAGATTTCCCGACATGTTACCCAACAAATACCGTTGCCCTTTCCGGTCCACTCGAGCATAGCAAGTTATGGTGCTTTGTTTGATGATGGGAGGTGCTGTGGCGACGTATTCCGAACCGTTATGATATACAATGGATTCTTGACCGATGACAATTGCACCTCCTAATGGTGTCGGAACTGGAATTAGCATTGTGGCCTCTGTTTCAACATTGTCTTGTTTCCAACTCACTTTTACGAACTCTTTTTCACGCAAACTAATTTCGTGTGTTTTAATGTGACGTCCATTCAAGTCCTGATGAATGACAATAAGCGTTGGCGAATTATTACAACCGTACAAGAACTCCACATCCTGGACATTGACATCTTCCATGCGTAAGCTGTATGCTTTTAGCTCGTTGCAATCTTTTTCAAGTGGAATTATTTTAAAGAGGCCTTCGTACAGGCGCATTCCTATGACTCTTGCCTTGGGATCAATCACTGCTAATATGCCAGTTTCGGCCGGCTTGCCAACCTTATCGCTGACATTTCCATGTGCTTTGGTGATAATTTCAAAGTCATCCTTTTCCTTGTTGAATTTGCATTCCAGAATCATCGCCTGATAAGCCTGAGTTAGTATAAAGATTAAATCTTTCTTTTCTTCCTAAAATAAAAGTAGCCATATCTCCTCTGATGCTTAATGAGCCATCAAATAATGTCCTTACCGATGGACGAAAGAGTTTAAGAACGGCAATTTTCCCATAGATGCCCACTTCCTTGATCGCCTTTAAGCCTTCGGGTGTCACAAGAAAAATCTCCAGACGCGAATTTTTAGCGATAATGAGGTTCAGATCTGTCTCCGATGTAAAATTTCCTGCAATGAAAACATATTTAGTAAAAACTACCAAATATCATTTTATTTTTATTACCTGTAACGCAGGCATTAACTGCAGTCGGCTTCTGAGCAGTCACAATATAATTGTGAGCCATTTCCTATGATTCAATGGGCGCAGTATGCGAAAAACGAAAAACTTACTCTCAACAAGCTCAGAGAAATGTTCCCTTCGACCAACTTTGACGTTCGTTTTGATCTAAAAAATGTGATATTTCACCTAAATATTTTTCGCCCAAGCCAAACAAAATTTGCGTCGTCTGTCTGAGGCCCATACGAAAATGTCTCGTACCTCCTAGAGCGTGACGGATTTCGCGAACAGCCCTCCCTATACTTAATAAATTTTTGGAGGCAATGGAATCTTCTAGCGACTTCTTAAGTAATACTATAAATACCAACTTTCTTTATTAAAATTGCCGATGCTTTGTTAAAAATAAACTTTTAGTAACGATTAGAAGGTATAGCTATAATTTAAAAAGCATGAAATATCGAATACCCCTACATAGAAATAATGATCAAAAATTTAAATTTACCAGTATTATTATAACATACTTTCTAAAAAAATATTTATTTTATGACCGAATTTGAAGGTATTTTATCCCAATAAAAAATTTGATCTCCTCAAAGTACCTCCTATTTTGTTCCCTTATCTGGATTCAAGTTTCATAGACATCGTCAGCATCATGCCTCCAAAAGCACTTTCATGATAAAACGTAACGAGCTTGACAATGAGCCTGCAACCACTGTTTTGACTGGGATTCCACATTTCCGCTGCGACTCCAGCTCCATTATATATCAGCAGAAGCCTATAATAGCTTCATCAGTGTGACAAAATAAAGAAAGAACATTACGGTTCGATGATAAAAAGAGAGCCACGCTTTCAGCATGACATTCTTCTTTGTAGCTCGATCGATCCTATCGATTTGAATACGGGAATCATAAGTTTCTCAAGGCTCGTACCAATGTGACAACGTGATGTAGATCCTCCAGTCAATGGGTTCAGCGCATGATCCTTTTCAAAATTTAATTTCCCGTTTTCATCAATTTTGAACATCTTACCAAATCCATTTATAATTTCTACAGTTTCTAAAAAAGCCACAAGTGTAAACGAGAAATGCCTTAAAATTAAAATGCAAAAACCTAATAGGTAAATTGAAATCGAATGAGACTGCAGCAATATCAAATATGATTTATAGACTATACAGGCTAAGTGCCACTGTTCGGGAAGAATGACACCTGCACTAAAACATTCATGTACATATTTTTTGTACTGTGTTAGGTTTTTAGAAGACAGCATGGGGTTTTTAGGCATTTGCCACACAGAAAACTAACGTCCTCATACACATTTTACGGCTGAATTTCGAACTTGATTGTATAGGAAAGGTACCATTTTTTACGTGTACGTACACGCTACCTAGCGGCTAATCTTAATGTCTCTACAGTTTGCCTAGAAGTGATTTCATACAATAAATTAAAAATTAACGGATCTTCCGGCAGAGTCCGTGTCAGAGCTCCGAACCAGAGCCATACCAACTCGCCTAAAATAAAAATAAATTAGCCAGATTACCTAAAGTTATGCACTATTTTGAGCTTGCTACACCTACCTTGGAATAGTATTTAATGAGCATTAAATTTTTAATATTTAGTCAAGTTTTAAAACACTGATTTACATTTCAAATTTACAATTGGTTGTGTATTAGGCATGAAGTGTTTTCGTTCAGTTAAACGAGTGAGCTCATTCTGGCAAGGGGTAAATCAATCAATGATATTCTTGTCTTGCATTCAGACCTAGGTATGCCAAACATCTAAAGAAATTATTCTGGCAATTATATAGCAGGCAAACGGGGAACAGTTTATTCATTGTCGATCAGTAATTTAAAGTATTTCAGTTTTAGCTTTCAAAGTCCGATAAAGACATTTTTTCAAGCAGCAGATAATTTCAAATTTCAAATCTTTGCTCACAATATTTTTTTGCAGTTGTAAAATTAAGTCGGTTCTGTTGCATCAATATTTCAAAGTAACCAATCTTCTTTGCTTTGTCATCAATGATTACATTAACTACTGTGCCATACTTTATTTTGTCTAACATGTCCCAAAAATTCAGCAGTAAATGAAATAGTATAGAATCGACTTGTAAATTACCGGACAAAATATTATTCCCCTAGGTAAATCTATCTATTTATGATGCAGTTATGCAGTTTCAAACGATGAAATCGAGGTCGACAAATTTCCAAATTTTCAAGCAAGAACGGATAATTTTATGTTTCTATTCCGTGTCAATGTGATTTATGGAAGGAAGCGCCTAACGATGAAGGACATACGAAGTTCAGGATCAAAAAATGAGAAGATACTATCTATCTCGTGTGTAGCTAGTCTAAAAGATGTTCACAATGAATCTGAATCGAGTAATTTTTGAAGTGAAATTGTGTTCACTTACTCTATTCAAGCGAAATGTGTGTGTCTCTCTCTCTCTCTCGCTCGCTGCATCGATCTCATCAATGTCAAACACAATTTTACAACATACTACGAGAAAATGTTCAGCAAGGCGGTATTCCTTCATCAATGGCCATTACATAAAAATTTATATTTTAATTGATATTTTAAATAATCGGCTTAGTTTTGAATAATTGTTCTGACCTAATTAGGCCATTATTACTTTCAAGCCTTTTATTATATTATAATATAGATATTCTTGTTCATCTGAAGGTCCTTAATAATAAACGTTCATTCAATTTACGAGATGTAACTTTTCGCGAATTTTGAGTTTTTCGGGACTGGGACTGACAACAGAGGACGTAAATAATTGAAGATGGTTAGTCTAAAATTTAGTATTATTTCTTGCGAGCGAAAGAAAAGCTATTATAAAATTTATATTTTGTGCTCTTCCGAACATGAAAACCTAGAAAATATTAGAATTTACCGGGAATTTACAATATAATACGTAGCACGCATCTCATATGCCATTAAATAAGCTTGATCTCTATGATTTTCTTTCATTATTTTCCTCGTTTCTGAAAATACAATGACTTTTACATTCTTTCGTGTCTCAGGGTCTTTATAAATTGTATTTAAATCATATAAATAGCTAAAAGCGCAGTTATATCAACTGCTACTAAACCAAATATTTGATGATAGATACACTTCTATCGATTGCCATTTTTCTATTTATGGTGACTAAAATTTTTTGTGTCTCAATTAGAATAATGAGTACTTAGTTCATTGGAAATTTCGTAAAAATTAAAAAATGTTACTTAGTCAAAAATTTAATTGCAAGCTTTCGTGTGTTCCATGTATGTATGTATGTATGTGTCAAAAGTTTCGGTTTTAGTAAAAAAACATAAGTGTAAAATTTAAACGAGGTTTTAAAGAAGCTCACAGCGGAACCGCCGATGTCGACTACCTCCAATACCTCGTTTCTTAATTTTTCCTCGCTCTTTGTCTTTGCGAATCTCACGGACGAGGGTATAAAATGCATCGTCCACACCCATCCTTGTCTTGGCTGACGTCTCAACAAACGGAACACCGTATTGTTTAGCCACCTAAAATTAATTGGATTTTTAAGAAATGGATTTTGGATTTTTTGTGGATTTATTTCTCGCAAAAAATTCTTACATCTCTTGCTTGATTCATATCAACGGCCCATGCTTGCAAATCACATTTATTGCCTACTAGTACCATTGGCACCTCTTCTGCATCTTTAACACGTTTTATTTGTTCTCGATAAGTTCCTACACATAATAGTATAAATTTGATTATTATATAATAACAGCATAAATCCGATTAATTTGTGATTAAACCTTTAGATATTGAATGAATCATACCTATATCCTCGAAACTTTTGGCACTATTTACAGCAAAAACTAATAGAAATCCTTCTCCGGTACGCATGTACTAAAAATATGCAAGAAATATGGCTTTATTATTCAACAGGTTGATTAATAGTTGCTATACCTGATCACGCATAGCTGAATATTCTTCTTGACCCGCGGTATCGAGAATATCCAGAAGACATGTTTCGCCATCTGAAATTAGGAAGGCACTTTGAGTTGCACAAAAATATGTACATTAATAAAGTCATTGCTTTGTCTGTCCTAAAGTCTGTTACACAGGATTTAGAAATGTGCTTTACCTATACTGTCTTCACTTTGCATCATATGGTCAATAAAATAGTATAAATGAAAATAACTGCAATATGGAAGATCACATACTTTTTGACGATCAATTGAGTTACGCAAATTCTATATTTCAAGTTAATAAATCGACAACTGACACTGTGACTTGTGTCAAAGCGTGCAGATGGTTTCATCTCGTAATATTAGTTCGCAAAATAATTTTCCATCAATTGATTTTTTTTTGGGCGACATCAGATTATGGGCGGCGAAAGACTCACTCACCTATTACAACTTGTTTACGATAAGAATCTTCAATAGTTGGGTCGTACTCTATAAAATAAAGATGTAATGAGTTATGAAAATGTTTTTTGTAATACTTTTATTACATACCGTCAACGAAATGATTTTGTATTAGCTGAATAGTCAGCTAATTAATAGAAGGAAAAAGGAGTGTTAAAAATGTTATTATTTGCTTTCAATTGAGCGCTTTGTGATACGTACCGCTGATTTCCCAACGCCACCAGCTCCGACAACCACTAGCTTATACTCAGTCATGTCGTTTAGTTAATATTTTACTGATTTATCGGGAAAATTAACAAAAAAAGGATGCCTGTTCACTTGAAATTTTCTCTTTCTCGATGATAAATAACGCCTACCTAGAAGGCGTCGAAGTTTGTGTCGAATATTAGGCAAAAGTAATTGTCGGTATAATATGTAGATTGTCTCAAAAAAGCGATATGTAGTAAATGTAATTAGTAAATAAGTTGAGAGTAAGTTATTATCTTTATTGAGTAATTTAAAATAATTTTCCACTTTCAGAAAATAAACAAGTGAATTAAAACATCCAAATAATTTCTGATGTGCGGAAATGTTTATAGCAGAATTCAACATAGAAAGCAACTACAATAATAATATTTGAAAAGTGTAACAAGCAAGAAATCTAGGAAATTAAATAATCTAACGCGCTGTCCTTGTCGTTATCAAATTTTACAAGAGCTTCAGAGGCTTGTCTTTCACCGAAGCCCATTGATGCCAATTCGCTTAATGGAATCAAATGTTCAACGATTTTCTTATCATCATCGCCAAATAACAGTACACCATATTTAATCACCCAATCCATTTTGAATCCGATTTGTGAGATTTTCGAGGCGGTTTTTTGATTTGTAAGTGATAGTTTATCAAAAACATAATGTGGCGGCGGACCATAATTAGCTGAAAAAAAAAAAATATGCATCTATATTTAAGTATATATATGTATGTATATGGAAGAATTATAGAATAAAAATAAAAGCGAAATATTTACTCGTCTTTAACGTCGTCTCGGTTGTCACTTTCTGAGTATTTCGGCGACGCTTTTCGGCATTGTTTAACTGATCATTGAGTTCTTGCACTAGATCTGCAACATTTTTTGATTTACTGTCTACGTCCGAAATCGAATCATTGCTGGTAGTGGGGATGTTATTGTCTAAACCGTGCGTTGAATAATAGAAATTAGTAGTATGGAGCGGCTGATAAGCGGTTGCATGATTTGCGTAATTATTACAAGGAACGTATTGACCATTTGAATGAAGTGGATACTCGATATGCTGTTGAACACTGGAAGAAACGGTAGTATATTTATCATTGTTGACATCCACTATTTCAGCTTTGACGTTGCTGTTATGTTGATCGATATCAGTACTTCCCAGTACTTGTGCAAGAACTTCCATTTCATTCATTGACTTCATTTCGAGATGATCAAATGGACTTGAATCAGATTCAAAGAATGAAAAATCTATTTTGTTGCTTGAATTGCTTGCATAACGACGATGTTTCTGATTAATTGATGGCAATAAATCAGCAACTTGTGTTGGGATCAAAATTGATCCATTTGAAAAATGCATTGGACTAAATGGTTGATTGCCTGTGACAATGTTTGCTTCCTTACTCAGATGTCTAGCCTCTTGCAAATTATCTTTCTCCTCGCTCTCACTAGTTGTTGCTGATGATTCATCAGAAAGGTCATCATATGATACTTGATTGAGTTTAGATTTTTGGTCTTCTTCTAGCTGTCTTCTTCTTGTCAACTCCCGTAGGTGCACCCGTTCCTGTCGCTCTGTCTTTTCTCTGAGCTTAATTGCAATCCAATCGGTAGATTTATTTACTATGGTATGTTCTAAATCGAAAGTGTAATCTTCAAAGGCCACATGATCTTGCGTAGTTTTAGATAAGGTTTGGATAACTTTGGTTGGTAAATCTATTTTTGATGGTTGATAGCGATCGCCAATTCGAACTGGAACGTCGTCAGTATAATTAGACATATTGACCTGAAATTGTTTTAATTAAGTTATAATGCAATACCTAATACTATCACCTTCGATGAGATTCTTACGTATTTATGTTGGTTTACTACACCCCACTGATTTAATTTTTATTACTATTTCTCATGGTTAATAGATGCTGCAATGAGAAAAATAAACAACTTACCAAACTAAGTTTTCTCTATTTTTTTATTGAAGACAATTTGGTCCCACTAATACAATGAAAAAATTTGTTCAATGGGTTGGTTTACTTTTTGAATCGACAAAATAAATAAAACGTTAGCGAATGGTTCTCAAAACTCAAAAATCATTTTTATTTACAAAAAAATTATACTTTTTTTTAGAGAATAGGCGATTGCTAAGAACATTAATGAAACATTCGTTATTCGATAACAAATTTAGGGTGCGGAGAGATATATGTATGCGTCTATAAACCATTTTTTTTATTCAGGTTTGTTTGGCATATCCGTTTTTGAAAGATGCATCTGTGGTTTTATGGACCGCTCGACCTCTGCTTTAACTAAAATGATAAATTGCAATCAATTTATTTATAATGAATATGTAGGCTGACCAGTTGCGCGGAATTTGCCGGGAATATCTGGTCACCCTATGAATATGTCATGTAAGATTCATTCTCTTAACCTACACCTATTGCCCAAATTGTAATGAGATTTTCCTACGTTCATCATAGAATGGCTGAGATTCGTAACCAGCTGGGTTCTACTAGGAGCACGTTGCGTTTGATAATGAGAAGCACTCGTTGCGCAGCTATTATTAAGATTTGGGCGCTGTATGGGTGTTGGCGATTGGTGTGTTTGATTTGTCCACTGTTGATAAATCCCCTGATTTCTGTAATTTGGACTGTTTA
Source organism: Propsilocerus akamusi (assembly GCA_018397935.1). Taxonomy (NCBI): domain Eukaryota; kingdom Metazoa; phylum Arthropoda; class Insecta; order Diptera; family Chironomidae; genus Propsilocerus; species Propsilocerus akamusi. The sequence goes on along the minus strand of CM031469.1, from coordinate 26,063,819 downwards.
GAGGCGCTACTGATAAGTTATCCCACTAAAAAGATGCTCTGAATTAAGTATTTGACGGGAAAAGCTAGGGAAGAATAGTAACTTACATTACCAACGTTGGATGAATTGAAGACTTTTTGCGGTGGGCTCATATCATTTCTGCAGGACGCATTTGACAATGTCTGAAAAAAAATAATTTCAAATTATAACAAAAATACTGAGTGCAAATCCTAGAAATAAATAAAAAAGAAAACCACACAAAAAGCTTATCAAATGAAATGATTTCAAATTAAATCATAAAATCATTACCTGTGTGTGTGTGTGCAGATGAAAGACATTAGCACCGGTACAGTAAAGCAACAAATACTTAACTAAGTAATGATGCATACACACAGACATGATTATTTCTGCACAAACCCTCCCTCGTATGAAATAATTTCAAAACTGGGAAGCCAATTAAAAGTTCTGAAGGACAAGTCCTTTAATAACAATTATATAATTGAAGAAACACAGGAATACGAAAGAAAATTCATTTTTTTACGTATACTTGTTGTTATGTGTATTGTTTTTTCATCGCTTTCAATCAAGTATACAACACTTTCAGAAGAAAACAGCACCAATAAGTGATGTGCATAGGTGCGTAAATTATTTCCATCCTATCATTATCAATTTATTTTTTTTCCATTCCATATTTTTTATCAATTTTCAAAGCTTGCGAAAAAATGTATTCTTCATTTATGTTCACATTAAATGTTTAGATGATTTCAAAAGTTTAAATACATTCTTAAATATCGTTATCATTTTTTTTTTGTTTTGTCAAGTGACGATGGAGCTTTCCTATGTATTTATTTTTTTATTCAATTGAATTCCCAGCTTCATCGACACATTAATTTCACAATAATTTTTTCTCGGGAACAGAGTTAAGTTCATGTTTATGCCATAAATTACTCCATTGATTAACTACAAATTTTTATTTATTTTTATTAAATTAAAGAATTGTCCACTTCATTTTCATCATGTGTTTCAGTACCGTGTTTTTGGCCATTCTCTCGAGTTTTTATCATAAAATATACGATTCAGATTGACCTTTAGCAAAATGGCCATCATTCGTATGTGCTTCAAACTATTTATTATCCAATGCATCCATTACTGTAGAACGCAAACGGGTTTTTTTTTTTTACTTTCATTATCAACCATTTCACTCACATTAAAATTGTCTCCAAATGCAACGATGCATTTGTTATCATTTCTTTATGCATTTTCTGTGCACATATAAATTGTAAATGGAGTAAATTTTTGATTTTTATACAAATGGATTCAATCGATAGCTCACATTAATCAGTAAATGATGAATCTTCTAACTCGCACTGTACTGTAACGAATAATAAATAAGCTTTCAATTGTCAACCACCATTTGCGTTCCAACACAAAACTTTTGAAGGTTAAAATATATAGAATTTTGTTTTCATGTTTATGATCTTTTACAAATTTCCGTGAGACTAAAAAAAATCAATGGTATTATAAAACTACAAAGTGGAAACATATATAGGCGGCATTTTTTTTTTTTCGAATCGCTTCATTAGGATATTAAAATGGTGAGATTAGCCAGCGATTGAAGGAAACGGTGAAGGACACTAATTAAAGTATTGTGTTCTTTTTTTTTTTTGAATGTGAAAACAGTGAATTTTTATTAAAGTGGAACATGATGAGCGGGCGCCATCGCAAAAATTGTTCAATTAGAAAAAATTCACACATTATTCTTAAAAAAATTGGTCGAACTCACGGGATCTTGCATTTGAGACTGGTGTTGTTGCTGTTGTTTCATATAACCGCCTGGCGGATTAGCATTGGAGCCAGCATTGGCATTTCCGCTATTTGCCCCGGGATTCACAACGGGACCGCCTCGATATTGATTAATCACTAAATTGTTAAGCATCTGTGAGCCCAATGGAAATTGTCCAACAGAACCGAAGCTGGGCATTTGCTGGGGTTGTGGAGGGGGTCCATTCGATGTCGTGTGCCCTCCATGACCACCAAACATTCCGTAATTTCCTGCTGTTGATCCCGTTGTTCCAGTCGGTGCGCTATAATAAGTATTTGCCTGTTGAGCCGTTGAATTCGTGTAATAACTATTCTGATGCTGATGATACATATTCATGTACGGCTGCTGCCCATACTGTCCTGTTGCTGATGGCCCACCTTGACCAGTGCTCTTTGAACCAATTGCTCCTATTTGTTGTGGCGCATTTGATTTTGTGCTCATTGATGTTGCCGATGAAATCAAAACCGTATTGGGATTGCTCAATTGTGGTGTTTGATTGAAGGGCTGAACCGTGGCTCTATATTGAGACAAATTCTGATACATTTCGTGTGTTGGGGCTGAAGCCAAGTTGGGAGTTTGCATGAAAGCGTTAAATGACATTGAATTATTGGCTGCACCAGCATAGCCGGCGTAGAGCTGCGCGCGAGCAGCATCGATATTATATGGATTATAGAGACCACCTGCTTGAGAATTGTAGACAACAGCCGGAGGCGATGGAATCGCAGGCATATTTTGATAATTTGGTGGTGTTGGATAATAGTTTTGCTGCTGTTGCAATTGATTTTGTTGCATTTGCGGTGGTGGAGATAATCCTGCCTGATGCATCTGTTGTTGAGTTGGTTTCACCTTGCAGACATTTGCATTGGTTGCGAATGCTTCAGCGGCTTTCATGTTGGCTTGTTGATTCTGTGAATGAATAATGTGACTATTCATGTGTTGCTGTCCGGGAGACGTATAACTATTTGAGTCGTCACCATCATTGTTTGATTTATTAAAATGTTCCAACGAACTATTGTGATCGTTTGATGTCGCATTAGGATTGTAGCCAACATACGATTGTGGTCCTGAATTGAGTCCACTGTGATGAACCGGCATGCTGTTGTGGCCGTATTGTTGCTGCGCAATAAAATTTGCCATTGCGTCATCAGCTGTTCCATGCTCCATTGTGACTGAAGGCTCTTCCCAAACTTTCTTGCAACTCGCAACTTTCATGTTCAAAGCGTCAGTGTTTAAAATGTTTGTCTGCTGGATGCCAGTCTTTGCACCAACAAGACCCAGCGAGGATGCTGATGTAGATGTTGGAGCCTTTGATACTTGATGCATTTGTGACGGATGCGTATTGACTGTATTTGAACCGAAGCCAGATTTGTTATTCGTATCATCAGCCAAATGTCCGATTTGTGTATCGAAAGTAAATTGGAAATTCATGTCCACCATATCATTTTGTGTCTTCTGGCTAAATGACAAATTTTGGAAAGCATTCGAGAGACTTTGCTCTTGTTGCTTCTGCTGATCAATCATATCATTTATAGTTCCCATGGGAGTATCTTGCGGCTTTTGAATTATTTGATTCATTGACGACGATGATGATGGCATTGGACGTTTCAATGATGGTGGCGGACCCGTTTTGTAGCTGGTATTTTCAAAAATAAGCGTTGTTTTCGGAAGGCTTGCGCCATCGAGCTGATTTTGTGATATTTGCATGGAATTCGGTTGTTGCTGTTTACCACCATCATTTTTTGTGCTTATCATATTTGAGTTATTCAGCGAAGAATTGCTTGATGACGATACATTAGACGTGTTTAATTGCATTATCGCCATTTTTTCATCAACAACACCATGTGGTGATTGTTCAACAGAATTTTTGTCCCAATAGTTTCCAGACATTCTGTTCATGTTTGCGGTAGATGGAGGCGGACCGCTAAGATTATCTCTTTGCTGTTTGGCAAACCTTGGTGCCATGCGATTATTATTTCGTAGATCAACACTACGCTGCTCACTTACGGAATAAGTCTTTGAATTAATCGAATTGCGAGTGTCAACTGATGCATGGCTGTTTGCGGATGAACCGCTATATTGAGACGATGTGACAGGGGGCATCGAAATTGGTGCTTTGTTATTAGGGGCAGTTTTCATCTGTGGATTGGTTTTTTGACGATTCTGATGCGAAAAGCTTGCGTTCGATCGACCCGAGACTTTATCGTCAATTTCTGATGATTTTCTTTCTCTGCTTTCACTGATCAATGACGGCTGGAAATCTTCATTACATTGTTGCTTCTCCTCGATATTTCCACTCGGTGATGATGACGATGTGATTGACAAATCCTTCTGCGTGACATTTGAATTTGGAACATCCTTTTGATTTTTGTTCAGCAATCCTTCACTAAGAGCCTTTTGCTTCTGTTTTGTGCGATCATCGTCGCCAACCACTTTCTCTTTGAAGCCTTCTTTCTTGTCAATCGATTTTTCATCATTCGATCCGAATGGACTTTTAGAGCTAGGTGGTCCATAGTTATCAATTCTCTTGACTGGTGCTGTAATGGCACCACTAGATCCACTTCGTCGGAAACTTGAGCTTTGCTGATGTGATAATGCACCTCGACCCCTTCTCGAGGGTTCACCACGAGGCGAAAATCCTTCTTTTTGGCTTCCTGTTAAATTGCAGTAACCGCGTCCATCACGGTTAATTTCCTTACGTGCTCCCGATTTCGGGCCATGTCGATTCCATTCGTATTCATCAGAATTTTCCGAATCGCTCAATTCATTTCTAATATGTTGATGCTGTCCGGGTTGTCGACGGTTCCAATTGTTTCCGCCGCGATAGTAAGAATAATTTCCTCTTGGCGCTTGTCCAGTTCTTGGATCGCGAGTATTTTCATAGCGATTCGTACGAGGACTCAGTTTCTTGTTTGCTCCATGTCGATTATCGTCAGATTCCTTCTGTGTAACAGAATCTTTTGATGAATCCTTAGATTCAGTCGAAATTTCAACTTTATCAATTGTGTTCTGATCCTTTTCCGGAATACTCTCGAGACTTTTTTTGCTTTCGATTGGAGCGTTTGCGTTTGAATCGTTCAATTTTAAAGAAGCATCTGATTTTTTGTCATCATTAGTTGACTCAATTTTCTGTTGACTCTCATTTAATACTGATTTATTTTCACCACCATCAGATGGTTCCTTCATATCATGTTTTTCTTTTGCTTGTAATTGCTCATGTAAGGGTTTGCTACGTTGCAAAATTGTCCTTGGCTGATCATCACTCATAGCCGATGATTCAGAAACTCTTCGCTTCGTTTCAACTGATTTTTTGTCACTTTCACAGACGTCTGCCCAACATACGGTTGAACTTAAATATTCGCGAGATGTTGACTTTTCTGAGCGATTATGATCGCTCAGTTTATCAGAAGAATCAGACATACTACGAGTTATTTGTGCTGCTACCGGTGAAGCTTTCTTTGTAGACTGATCCTGCTTGATTACATAACGGTAATCGTCTTCTTCAGACTCTAAACGTTTTCGACCATAGCTTTTACTGCCATCACGTCTATTATCGTCAGACGAGGACTGAGATAGCGATGAAACATTACGTCGAGCCAACGAGTGAGTTTGTTGTTGCGACTGTTGCTTGTTACTGTAGTTCCAACGTTGTTGCTCAAACGACTGCTGGGCAAATGGAACATTTTTGCTGTCTTGTTGATGAAGGGACTTGTAGCCAGGTGGTAAAGGTTTATCCCGCCGTTCATCGTGGCGGTCAAAATGCTGCTGTTTCTGGAATCTTGGTGGCAAATTTGATTGGAACGCAGATTTTTTGAAATCTCCAATCTGTTCACGGCTGCCAGAACCGCCACGCTGCTGCTGTTGTCCAAAATCGTACGAGTCGTATTTATCGATATATTTTGTGGATTTTCCGTAATCATTTGAACGTTGTTCAGTTTTTCTTTCAGCGCTTGAATCGCTTGCTTGTGTTAATTTATCATCCGAATCCTTTTCTTGTAATTTATCAGTCGAATATTTTTGCATTGTTTTTACCTCCAATTCTTGTAATTTCTTTTGTGCTGCAATTTTTCGCTCACGTTCCAATTTTTCTTCTTCTTCACGTCGTTGCTTCATCTTTTCGACCAGCGCTTGATCGATTGAACGATTACCATTATGCTGCATTAAATCCTTCTTATCACTATCGCGCCATGCTAAAAGAAAGAAGAAAATGATAATACAACAACATTTTAATCAAATTCAACTTACCATCACTTTCCTTTGGCTTCATCTCATCGGTTTCGTCATCAGAAAATTGTAATTTCTTATTATAATCGATTTCGTCATGCTTGCCCCATGCGTCATCACGAGCCAGAGAATCAATGCGATCAAGTTCTTCTTCTTTTATAATGGGCCGTTGAACAATTAGTTCGGGTTCATACGAGTTTCTCTCGCTATTATCATTTTGACGTCTTGAAGAAACAGCATTTTGTTGTCGTTGCTGGAGGCGCGGTGGAACAGTGTTGCTATGACTGTTACCATAGTCAGTATACGAAGACCCGCTATAGTATGAAGATCCACGCCCAGATCCCCTAGCCTGGTTCTGATAATTCATACCACAGTTGCTGCCGTAGTTTAAATTTTGATTCGATTGATTTGAAGACTTTGCTGGAAGACTGGATGAATTTCCAGTACCTGTTGTTGCTGTTGTTCCGCGCATGAATGCTGGCAATAGGGCAATAAATTTTGGTGGCACATTGTTCAATTCCTGCTGATATGAGCCGGTTGGCAATTGACCGCTTTCGGCTACGGCGCCACGTACATTTCCAGAATTTATTTGCTGTTGATGCCAGCTGGCTGCATCGGTGGATGGACGTAAATTCATCGAAGAAACTCCATCTGAATCGTTTGAATCGTAGTTTTGATTTTGTTGTTTTTGCATTCCTGTTGCCATTGCATTGACATTTGCTAGCGATGATAGTGAAATTGTTCCATCGAGTGAAGGAAATTCGTTCTGAAATTGTGAGCTCTGGTAGAGGGGAGGCTGAGATAAGCTCTCCTCCTTCACATTGCCACCAGTCGCTATAGTGCTCCATGACGCACCGGATGATGCTGAAGCTCCTGAAAGTGTTTGATTTAACGAGCCGCTCTGGTTCAATTGAGATGTTTGATGATCACTGTTCGAGCTTATGGTCGATTGCTGGCCAGGAGTAGGACCATTTGATGAGTCTGCCCACGAGACTGATGAATTATTGGTAGCTGGTTGATCGTTGGATAACTGAGCTGGAACGCTTATTGGCGTACTAGTTTCGGCCTTTATTGATGGTAAATTGGCTGGAGGTCTTCTTGCTGAAGGCACTTTGCCCAAACTTTGCATTCCATGTTTTCGGGGTGCGGCGTTTTTAAGTGTTGCGGGTTCAGATGTTTCACCCTTTTTTAAATAAGAATTGTCATATGAGGCTAATTTTACGACTTGTTTAAGTGCACTTACACGACTTGATCTATAAAGACTGTTTATATCGAGTGCTGCGAATTTGGGTTTGGGGTTGCGTTCCCGTTCACCCCTAGTCCCGCCCAATGTACTCATGCTGCCAATAATCCTTCATGAGTCGTTGCTTTATTGTTGGCAGAGAAGATTTCTTATAGATATATTTTGACCAACTTTTTTTTTTGATTTTTATGTCTACACACGGTAATAAGATTCTAATATAAACGAGTCAGCTGCTTCGAGTCGTTTTCAAACTTTGTTATCAATGCGTACCGTATTTTTATCCCTACAAATGAACAAGTAAGTAATAGAGGACATCGGTCGATAATATAGAATGCTTCGACTTTACTCACTTATCTTAAAGCCCACTTTTTCTTAACTCCTTTTCCTTTTCAAAACTTACTTAGTTTCACTTTCTTTGATATGAAGATACTGAAACCTGCAAAATAATTTTGTAAAATGTACAGACTTGTTTAGTATGCGAGCTATTTTCTAAAACGTTACTATACATTAATTTATATTACCGTGCATAAGAACCAAGATTACAATGATTTGGCTATTATTTATGAAAGAAGTACAATCTCTGTTGTAATAGATAAATCGTATAATTCTATCAACTTCTAAGTGGGACAATTGTTACACGGGTCACATTAATTATCTCTTTGATAAGAAAACTGTAATGCTAACTAACTACCCAATAATGCTAACTAACTAACCAAGAGTCCTAACTGATGATTTTTTTTACAATATAAGTACATAGAATATAAATATGCGTCACATAATTTATGAACTATCCCAATGAGAATCGCCATTATGAATTCTTAGCCCATTGAAGAAAAAATTTCTTTTTCATGTGTTTATAACGTTTGGAATCAATCAAATTGTATTTAATGATCTTATTATTCACCGATAGCTTACCTATTAGAGCTATCCCTTTTCAAAGCGGTATTCTGTTGTTACGTCTGCTTCTTTTGCGGAATGTGTGGCTAGCTTATTTTCAGTTTATTCCGATATACAGCTTTAAAATCAATAATATTTGATAAACGACAGCTTCTCGATAGGACTCTAATGGCGTTTGTAATGTTTAAAAGTCCAGAATTATTTAATTAATAAGACTTAAGAATAGCAACTCGTAAGAGAAAAAAAAACTCTCCAGCAGTGTAATGTAGTGTTCGAAATTAACAGTGTATGTAGCAATTTGAATGTTGTAAACCGTTACGAAATGTCGGACGACGAAACGTTGGACGAAGCCAAAACTAAATAGGAAATAAAATAATCAAACCGGATTTGCAGTATCTATATGAACAAAATAACATAATACAAATATACGGCAGAAGGCCTACCTGCTTCGTCTATATTAGAACTTCTAATTTAGAAGCCTTTAAAAGGCTACATGGCTAAAAAACTGAACAAAAAAAAAAAAATTATATACAAGTTATCTCCTTATAATAATTCTTACAAGGTTTGTTTGTACAGCCTTATGAAGCGATCTTCATAATCCCTTAAATCATCCCCTTTTCACTTCCTTTCCGATGCTTGCAATTGATCGTTGTGGTTTTTTAATAAATTTGTTCACAACGATTTCACGAAGTTTTTTTCCATTGACATATTTCAGTTATTTCGCAACGAAATTGACGAAATAAAAAGCGAATCAAACTTTGATTTCGCCTTAGCCTTTCGCTATTCAGAAAATATTCTTGTTTACTTCAGTCTGTTGCAGTTTAGAAAATATAGCCGATCATTTTATAACTTTCTTTATATACTTTTTATATACTTTCTTTTGAATTTCGATTCGGGGAATTTCGGGAACAAAAAAATATTGTATACCACAAGAATTGTGAAATTAATATTTGAAACGTGCTATATATATGTAGCTTTTTTTTTTTTTTTTTTTCATTTAACCAGAGCAGACTGAGCCACAGCAACGCGTGGCAGGGAACGCTAGGTAGTTAAAAATAAAAATATCAGAAGAATGGGAAAAGAAATGGAAAAATAAAGAAATAGCAATACAAAAAATTACAAAAAGGGCATCAAAATTTTGGAAAATTGAATCAAACTGAAATGAAAAGAAGAAACAATTATAACAAGACTTAGATTATTATATACCAGAGTAACAGATTCCTACCAAGGAAAACCGGAATATATATGCGAAAATGAAGAAATAACAATACAAAATATTACAAAAAGGACATAAACATTTGGGAAAATTTAACCAAACTGAAAGGAAAAGAAGAAACAATTACGACACTCAACTAAAATAAAAAAAAGATATAGGTATATTGAAAAAGTACCGCACCGATTCCAAATGGAGATGCATCTGCATAGAGCACAGTTTTATTTGCTTGTTCAAAAATACCTATCATTCGAAAATTTTCCACAAGTTCAATTCTTAGTTTGTTGAATGATAGCATAATGTTATTCTCCTTTAGTATCAACCAAATGTTGCAAGTCAGTTAATGGTAACTACAGAAAAATTTTTAAACGGAAAATTTTGGTCTAAATAAACTTCTATAAAATCTTTTAGAGAAATGATTTGGTCTCAGCATCATAGATAAAAATTCTATTCTATTCTATTGTATAGAAAAATTTTGATTAAATTTTCTTGCTCCCGTTTCTTCTAGGATCACAAATTTAGTTACCCTATTTTTGATGTAAAATTTGATTCCATTTTGACATTCCCGGGGAGCTTTTTTGACGCTTTTTTTGGACCAATTTTTTTTAACAAAAGTAATGTCAATTTCCGGAAAAATAACTTTTTTGAACTTTCGTAACCAAACTGAAATTTATAAATTTTTCAATTTATTTCTTACTTATCTGGAATAATAATTTTTCTAAGTTACCTCTATTATATTCTATTCATACATGAAAATATTTATATTTTAAATAATGTGTATTTTCTGTGAGCTATTTGGAATTTTTTATTTTATGAAATAAATCTCTTGTCCCCCGGACGCACTTAGCTAAGTTGCGCAAAAATAACAGTTCACATATATACATTTACCTACATATATCTATATATGTACAAATATACATTAATGAAATTCAAGCCAGTTCAACAGAAAGGCTGTAGTTCCTGCAAACTCATTTAAAATTAGGTTTGACAAGTTCACATGCTTTTCAGTTGCCATCATATAAATGAGGCTTGCTTGTTGCATCATAAACATTTTTTTGTCAGCCAAGTTTAACAAAAAAAATTAGTGTTTCTATTGCTTCTTTAGTATTTCAAAATAAAATTTACAAAATTGGGCACTCAATAATCGTAGTCATTAAGCTCTAGTGAAATTATTTGAAACTGTCTGTTTTATATTTTATTTTTAAACATTTGCCGAGTAATTAAATTTTGAGCGCTGTGGCTTGTATTAAAATAAATTGCAAAAACATCAGAAACTTTGAAAAAAAAAAAAGCTAAGAAAACTGCAAAAAAGTTCATGGACTTAACGCCTAAAACAAGTTCCGCATGAGTTCCTCGACTGAGCGAAATTTAACAATCAAATTAACTTGTACTTTTTACACGTTCCCATACGCACACGGTGTATCGTTAAAATTTGCCGAAATATCTTTTAATAAGTAAGAAAAATATATATATTTCATGGCATATTTTTTTCTTTTGAGAAATGTTTTCATTAAATTTGCTAGTATGCTTCACAGTTATAAAACATTATTAGTTTAATTTGAAATCATTTTAACATTTTCATTACTAGTGCCGATCTTTTTTGAATCTCTTGTTACATTCACAATTTGGTTCAATTTATAGCTCTGTATGCGAAAAAAAAAGCTTAAAAATGTATGATATTTCAACTTAAGTAATTTTTTTATTTTCGTATTTTTTATATTTAATAGTTAAAACTCAATATAAGCTTTGGCAAAAGGTAGAGGGAGAGACAACGTTGAAGAAACAAGAGAGCTTTAAAGTTACTTCTATATAAGACGCTGCATTTTCAACAAATATATTCAGTTTACTTTCTGGACTTCTGTTCTTCACTCTTGTATCTACATTTTGGTCGAAAATTTGTTCATCACAATGAAGTTTATGGTACGTGTTCAATGGATTTAAAGTTTAGCAAAGTGGCATAGAGAAAATAAAAATACAGCACAAAAATTTGAAAAATAAATACTAAAGGCATTAAGTGAAGTTTGCTTTCAAGAGATTCAGTTCATTAAATAATTAGGCCAATATACAGAAAAAAAGATAAAAGCTTTTATATTCGCGCTTAGTGATTTTTAATGAATAGTGTTTGATTTATTATTAATTGATAGTTGTTTTGGTATAATATTCAGGTGTTCCTTGGCATAGCCTCGCTATTGCTTTTAGGCGCTTCCGCTGAAGAAAAATCTAAAGAAGAAAAAAAACCGGTTGAAGAAGCGAGCAAAAAGCAAGATAAGCGTGGTTTGTTTGAACATGATTTTGGTCATGATTTTGGCGGCAGCCACAGCTACAGCACCCATGATTTCAGTGGGCATGAAATAAATCACCACCAGTTTGAACCCATTCATCATGGGCATCATGAAGAAAAGACTTTAACTGTTGTTAAAAAAATCCCAGTACCAGTTCCACATGTTAAAACTATTCATGTTCCACATTATAAAGAAGTGCATGTACCGTATGAGATTAAAGTCCCGAAACCTTATCCAGTTGTTAAGCATGTAACTGAGTTTTCGATTTATGTATTATGGACTGCCTTACTAATACCAATCATTTATTAGGTACCATATGAAGTCAAGGAAATCGTGAAAGTTCCTGTTCACGTTTCAAAACCTTACCCTGTTGAAAAGGTAAGATAACCTTGGCGAGTATTCAAACAAAATTTAGCGGTAAAACTCATTTAGTTTGAAGTGTATCAATTGACGAATTAGTCCCCTCATTTATCATTGACCGTTATGTAAAATGAAAGTTCCCTTGGCAAAATCAACAACATTTTTTCTGAAAAAAAAAAGAAGAATAATAAAAAAATGGTCTTTCCTTTACTTGAAGGTCGTTCACTATCCAGTTCATGTTAAAGTTGACAAGCCTGTCCCATATGAAGTTAAAGGTAGTAAAGTAGATCACAGTTTGTAATCCATGTATTAACGGTAAATTCTCTTTTTCCTTCATTTAGTCTCACAGCCATACCCTGTAGTCAAGGAAGTCAAGGTGCCAGTTGAAGTTAAGGTTCCGAAACCATATCCTGTTGAGAAAACCGTTCACTACCCAGTTGAGAAAATCGTTCATGTTGACAAACCATATCCAGTAGAAAAGGTCGAACACTACCCTGTCCATGTAAATGTCGATCGTCCAGTTGCCGTTCATGTAGACAAACCATATCCAGTTTATCATGAAAAGAAAGTTCATGTTCCAGTTTACAAAGAGGTCAAGGTTCCCGTACATGTGCCCTATGATAACCCAATCCCTGTTTACAAGGAGAGAAAAGTAGAAGTACAAGTAAAAGTGCCTTACGCAGTTCCCTATCCGGTTCATAAAGAAGTACCCTATCCTGTTGAAAAAGAAATCCCATACCCAGTTAATGTCCCTGTAGAAAAGCATGTCCATGTCGAAATCGAAAAGCACATCCCACATTACATTGAAAAGCCAAAGGCTTACCATGTCGAAGTTCCTGCTCAACAAGAACATGATCATCACCATTATGAACAACAACAACAATCGTACGAACACCATTATTAAATTTAAAAATTGTGATACAAAAATCTTTTTATATAATTTTAAATGTTTTTATTCTTTTAATCTGAAAAGCATTCCTTGTGATTTTTCATACCTGTTCTATTTAAATTTCATTTCATACATTTCAAAATCAGTAGCATCATCATAGAATATTCATTCTTTTTTGTCCAGATTTCGTCCAAATCATGAAGCCAAATTTAAATCGAAATCTTTCTAATATATAAATACAATTTTGTTCAGAGACGCAATTAGGTATTTATAAGGAACAATAAAAATTTTGTGAAACAAAACGAATCGGTTATTTTTATTACAATACCAGGCCCGACGACCACATTTGCCATCTGATGTTAAAATGCTTGCTGTGCTGGCAGTTACGCAATTTTTGTTATATTATACATTCCCATTATATTAAAATGATTTTATTATAATTAATACCATTCATTGAGGAACATGTTACACACATTATTTACCATAAAACTATTCAATGATGACCTTATTATTTATTAGAGAAATCGTTCAGATTTATTATATAATTCCTCTCGACCAAGAGTTTTATTTTCCGTTTCTTTTTATGTATTTATACATGTTGCAAAATCTTCCACTTCTTTTTTTCCTTATTAACTCGGTTGAATGAAAATATCGTCGCATTTTTAAACTCATTTGAGTTGACTGGTCCTTATAAGACTCTGGAAACAAAAAATGCTATAAAATATTGTTTCATTTTTCAGAAATCACCCGAAATGAAAGAATTTGCCATCAGTAAAAGTGATATTTAAGAAATATAATAATTTTGATTAGAATTTCATTTATCGTACCAGTTGTTTTCGGAAAATAATTGTTTTATTCATAAGATTTTCTAATGGAATGAAAGATAGTCAATAATTATTAATGAACGAAATTTCTTACTTTCATTTTTTTACTGACACACTTTTCGAAATGAGTTGCATATGTGCTTAATTGCAAAATTGCATCTTTCTAAAATGATATAATAATAATTGATCATAACCGGTCTTTATTGTTGACATTTCTTTTGAATGGAAAATGAAAACAAAACAAAATAAAGAAAACAACCGCTTGACTTGGCGAGATTACCTACTTACTTATTTATAACCAAATATATTGTAATAAAAAATATTCATAGTTGAAATAAAAGTCATTTATTGTGCTTATTCAATTAGGTATATAACACATAATTAAAACAATATTAAATTAAATAAGAAGACCATCCAAATAATTTTGGTGCTTATGGATGCATAAGTAGAATAATTATAGAATCCACCAAACACTTGCAAATTTGCCGTTTCAATACTGTGCTTGCAGTAATCTCCATCGTAGTTCCATCCAACGTATTCTTGATTTCGCAAATTTTCGTTTCTTAACCATTCTTCGAGTGGCTTAAAATATTCACGCATAGCTGATCCGTCCAAACGGCCTTCTCCAATGACTTGTTGAAGTGTTTCTTGCCATGATTGTGAAGCTCCATTAGCCATGAGATTTCTGGGAATCAAAGAATATTACACACAATTAGAACAATTCGCGGAACATTTTATGTACTTAATAATTTTGTGCTAAGGGATTATCGAAATATTTCGTAGCGAGGCCTGAATTTTAAGTAGGTCGGAATATATAAATGATAACTTGCTTTAAAATATTTCCAGCTTCAGGATGGCGATGTATACTGCATTTATGAAGCGGTTTTACTGGGTTTGCTGGATCAAATTCTCCTGAAGCAATACACATAGCACGATGGAGCTGGAACTGGAAGACTGCAGCAAAGAAGTATCTAGAAATAAATAAATTGGTGTGTCAATAATTTATGAGGCTATTTAAGAAAGTTAAATGGATGATACACAGTTGTACAGTAGACAAACTACAAATATGAGATTAAAATAACAATGATCAGAAATCTCTTGCAATTATGTAATATACCGAAAGCATGCTCATCATCAGACTTCGCTGCCGGTTCAAGGTTCATCCACCTGCTCACGAACAAAGCCAAAAGTAATTAAAAATTATGGAAAACAGAGATTGAAAATGAAAATAATTCGCAATTTATACATATAAACAAATGCGAATCCCGTAAATATATAATATACTAGAATCCGTAGAATGAGATGCCTTTGGCAATAGTGCAGGATAGTACCAGGTATATATGTAACTCGTAGGAAGCAGTTCATTATTTACGGGTTCACAAACTCTATTTCTATTCTTTCATCCACTAAAAAAATACGATACATTTGTTTCTAATGCGTTTATTTTGTCCGAATTGACCTGAAATTATTCAAGATAAAAATTTTGACGCAGCGGCAAATCAAAGCTAGGTAGGTAGAGTTTAACCATGCAGTGTTTCAGAATTCAGCGTTTACTCTAAATATCATAGGTAATTTATAAACATATTTTATATCTATAACGGGTTTTTATATAAGTATTGAGAAATAGCAACTCATCCAGAACGCTTTTGAATTCAAAAATAAAAGGCCTCTAATAAAGTTCCCTTCAACCAAATATAAATAGCATCATTTTATGGTACTAAGTCAACGCCAACTAATAAATGCAGACTGATGTTTTCAATTCTGTTAATGTTTTTTGGAGCCTACCTAAGAGGCTCTTAGTAAGAGCTAAGAAGCCTACCTAAGTTTTGGTTCTACGTTTCACTTCCACAACATAATCGCGAAGAGAATCCATGCAAAATCAATATTACCCAAATTATAAAAAACAAGAAGAAAATATGTTCGTATGAATTTTTAAACCTTATCCAAAAATTTTGCTGGAGCCTAAGTAGGCCTGAACTATAATATGTGCCTTCTATTTTTTTAAATCATTCAACATTGCAATTTTGCATTACGCCAGTGGTGCTAAACTTTTTTTTTACAGCGGCGCACCAGATTGAATAAATTTACCACTGCATTAGGCGATTCAATTAAGAACAAATAGGAAAACATGTATTATAAAGCAACAATTGTAGTTTATATTTAATATTGAATGAAAGTTATATATTGTTTAGTTTTACGTCGCGCATTACATAGTCGAAAGCCACTCCTCCCTACTACTTAAACTCTAAGTCTTGGAGCATAATACCATACTACACTACTCCCCTAAAGCCGTGCTCCGCAAAGTGTGCGCCGCCGATATACCGCGACAGCTTTTGAAACTGTATTGTAGTGTGCCGCGGCACATTAAAATAAAATAACATAGGTACACATTTTAATTTGGTGTGCTGCGAGACTAAAAGTTTGTTGAGCACTGTCTTAAACAGACAAACAAAACTCGTGTTTTCACATCGTAACCAAAAGCGAATTACTTAACTTTATAATTGAAATTTCTTCATTTTTTAGATCAAAATTTGCGATTGCAATTATTTTTTTTGTTGATTGAAATTTGTGATGGAAATTGCCATCGGTTATGACACATGTTTTATGATGGTTTCTAATTTTGTGAACACACTCGTGGCTAAATATCTTAATGTTATTATTTAAAAGTTCTTGCAATTGTCCTCTACCATAATCATAATTGTCCTATACCATAATCATAATTGATGGGATAACTTGCGAAGTCTTGTATAGATTTATGAATTATTAAGCTCAAAATATATTGCACACTCGCGTATCATGTTATAATATCATGTGAATCAATGAATACGGCGGCTTTCGACGTGTGTGCATGTTATTTTAGGGGGAAATTGTTACTCTTTAAATGCAGAATTTGTATAATATGAAACTATGTTGTTACTGCAGGTATAAAACCCAAGAAAGCCAAAAGATAAACCATCAGTTCTTCATTAGCCGTCTAAATTAAAACATTCATTAGACAGTACCGAAATTACTTCTCCAACGTGTTTGCTGTTTTGGATTTTAAAACCTTATAGGACTTTATCATGAAACTATTGGTAAGATTTCAAAATGAATCGGATTACTGTTATCGCCACATGTGAAAAACAAAGCAAATTATAATTATCACAAGGATCCATTGATATAAAACATATGAAAGTTAACTGAAATTCATATCTAACAGTGAAATCCTGATTATTAAATATAACAATGAAACTCTTAATTTTAGTGCCAATAACTTGAAACAAACAATAAGAAATATTTTTTTTTGGCTTTTAAAACTGTGGTGTACAGTTTTGAAAGTTTCGATATGTTAATTAAAGTTAAAATATACATTTAATATGAATTCATGGTGTGCAATTTCGTAAATTAAAAAATGATGAATTCTGCACTATCGGTATAAACGAGGAAGTGATTAAAGCAATTAAAAAATAATTTCAACAAAATATTATGGCATTTCCGATATCAAGTCGAGTATTTTTTTTCTCACTATTTCAGAGTATTGCATGTCTGCTTGCTCTTGCAGTTCTGTCAACTGCTGAGGAAGAGAAGAAGGCTGATGAAGATTTAAAAACTATTGAAACTGAGCAATTAGAAGATAAAAAGCAAGAGAAACGCGGAATACATGATTATGGAGATTGGTCGCGAGGACATCATGAAGAAAAGACTTTGACAATTGTGAAAAAAATTCCGGTACCAATACCAAATGTTAAAACTGTTCATGTTCCACATTATAAGGAAGTTCACGTGCCTGTTAAAGTTGGAATCCCAAAGCCCTATCCAGTTGTCAAACATGTAAGTTTCAGCTACTTTGTTTTAAACGTAACATCGTAATACAATTTTTAGTAATTCTTAGGTACCCTATGAAATCAAAGAAATCGTTAAGGTTCCCATTCACGTTTCAAAACCTTACCCTGTTGAAAAGGTAATCTCTAGAACTGATTTACTGATGATCACAGCTAAATATTCATCGTAAATTCATCCTTATTATAGGTTGTTCACTATCCAGTTCATGTTAAAGTTGACAAGCCTGTCCCATATGAAGTCAAAGGTAATAAAGTAGATTACAGATTGTAATCCATGTATTAACGATAAATTCTCTTGTTCCTTCATTTAGTCTCACAGCCATACCCTGTAGTTAAGGAAGTCAAGGTGCCAGTTGAAGTTAAGGTTTCGAAACCATATCCTGTTGAGAAAACCGTTCACTATCCAGTTGAGAAAATCGTTCATGTTGACAAACCCTATCCAGTAGAAAAGGTCGAACATTACCCTGTCCATGTAAATGTTGATCGTCCTGTTGCCGTTCATGTAGACAAACCATATCCAGTTTATCATGAAAAGAAAGTTCATGTTCCAGTTTACAAAGAGGTCAAGGTTCCCGTACATGTGCCCTATGATAACCCAATCCCTGTTTACAAGGAGAGAAAAGTAGAAGTACAAGTAAAAGTGCCTTACGCAGTTCCCTATCCGGTTCATAAAGAAGTACCCTATCCTGTTGAAAAAGAAATCCCATACCCAGTTAAAGTCCCTGTAGAAAAACATGTCCATGTCGAAATCGAAAAGCACATCCCACATTACATTGAAAAGCCAAAGGCTTACCATGTCGAAGTTCCCGTTCACAAGGAAAGTCACGACAATTACCATAGTAGCGGAAGCCATGGAAGTCTTTCTGGCGGATATTAAAACTTGTAATCTACGTGATGATATGTGAAATATCTCCTAATTCATATTATGAAATAACGTTTACATGCACTTTTCCTCCATTTCAAATGCAATTTCCATTTAAACGTTACTTAATTTATGTATATTTTCTTAAATATCTGCGTTAACTCATTCTTTGAGCTTTGATATCGATCAACAATTTTACAGAGAAAAAAATCTGATTTGTTTGTTTTTATCTAGTTTTAAAAAATAAAATTATTTCTGAAGCAGTCTTCTTTTCAAAAAAAAAAAATATAACTATCAGCATTTAATTCAAAATGAAAATAGCACAGCAACCAAATTACACAATATTTAAAGATTATGTTCAACTGGGTTTAAAATTAGCAGTCAACTGTTCAAAGAAAAATATATTCCATTTTATTTTTAGATATTTCTGGTGTTGTTAAAATATTATGCAATTTAAGAAAAGCGCATTCAATTTTTTTTCTTCTTTGCCTTCTACGAATGAACAAAGAGAAATGCTTACCGATAGTCAGTGTGAGTTTTAAAAAGCAGTTGCTCCATTTATCTATTTCAACTTTTTTTTTCTTCAGCACATTTCACGGTTACGAAATTTTACGTACCGTCATGCTGTTGAATTTACCGGCAAATTGCTTTAATTGGTATTAATATGAGAGCAAAATAAATTACATAAATTTTCTCATCATTTTCCCCTCTTAATCGCGGTTGTGTAACACATTCATAAAAGAAAACGTAAAACGAAATTGAAAGTTTGCACAATGTGTTCAGTGGCATTGAACAAATTCACTTTTAAAATTATTTAAAATTGTTTGAACACTGCAATACTCACTTTATGTATGGAACATTTGCTGGTATATGATATTTTGAGCCTGGATCAAAATCAAACCCTGACCTGAGAACGGGAGGTTTTATTCCGCCAAATTGTTCCCTATAAAGTGTCATAAAAATTATTAATTTTATTATTTTAAAAGATAAAATGAAGTGTATGTTACCTTAAAAGCCACCAGTGGCAGTTATATTGTTCTTTACGAATCTTCTTATTGAAAATATCGAAACGCCATTGCTCCAGAGCCAATGCATAAGGTAGAAAAACAACCTGAATATAATTGTCAACTTCTCATTTTTTAGTTTACAATAATTACGAAATGTTTTACCTTATCCATTGCCATCGCAAATAAATAATTGGTATCTTGAGCCCTATCGTCAACAGATTTTTGAACAAGTCCCAAATTTAGTAAATGTTTTGGATTAAGTGAAAGGGTAACCGCATTGCCAATAGCATCATGAAACCCTATAAATAAGATCAATAATATATCTACATGCAGCTTGCATAGAGTATTTGAATATTTAGTTAAGAATTATTAATTTTTTTCTATGCCAATCGCAAAATTGTGCTATTATAAATATGCCGTTATTTTCATTTACGACGTCCATAAAAAAGAGCCTAATTAATGAGAATCACAAAATTTCAGACCCCTCCCCAATAAAAGTTGGACGGCATAAGTGAACAATTTTTATGACAATTTAAACTGGTTCAATGCAAACTAGGAAGTTTTAATTTTTTTTACCTGGATTGGCGCCATCACGAAATATTTTAGGATTTTTTCGATAGTTGAGGAAGTATTGGATATGTGCTAATTCATGATGAACAGTTAGAAAATCCTTATGATTGACGTTTGTACACATTTTAATTCTGCAAATATTAATTTAGAGTAAGTTTCATGCAAATTATTTCGACATATTTTGCACTTTACCGGTAATCATCTCCATTGCAAAAATCCCATGCAGATGGTTGACATAAAACAGATCGATCAATAGGCTTCTCAAAAATTGATTTTGCCCAAAACTTTGGTGGCAATTCTGTCATATTGATTGAAGTGTAAAACTCCTCGGCAAGTTGAAACATAATTAATGGTGTATAACCTTGAGCTTGCATAGCGGGAGTCACATCCAAATTCGTCTTTCCTGAATAAGGCATCGTTAGGTCTAATATATTCCAACTTTGTCCATACATATTTCCTAATATATGAGCAGGAAGTGGTGCGTTTCTATTTATTTTATCTGGCCCGTAAAATTCACGAAGTTTTCTTCGAACGTAAGCATGTATTAGCTCATAAAGTGGAAGAATCTCGTGCCACACATTTTTCATGTCCTCTATGAAATTTGATGACTCATATGGAAATTTCCAATATTCGGCTGCATTGCTAAAATCTAAGAACCATAAATACAAGTACCATAAAAAATAAAATTTAAAAAAATGGCTTTTATTGACTCATAACATTCAAAACCGACCCATAAGACTCTGAAATTTTCGAAAAATTGTAATAAAATTTATATGATAATCTCTCTTTCTCTCTCCAAGATTGGAACCCCAGAAACAAACAACTGAAGTACAATAAAAGCAGCGATCGAAATCAGCTGAACATGCAGTGTCATCCACAATAAGGCTATCCTGAAAGTTTCAGAACTCTAGATAGTCACTTAGTGAATTTTGCCCTCCAAGATTTGAACCCCAGAAACAGACAGGTCAATTGGGCTAAATCTTATCTAGAATAATGCTATCCTGAAAGTTTCAGAACTCTAGATTGTCGCTTAGTGGGTGAATTTTGCCACCAACATTTGAACCCCAGAAACAGGCAAACAGACGAAGCAAGTACAATAAAAGTATTTAATTAACAAGCCCATTATAAAAAAAAATTTAAAAAATACTTTTATTTACGATTTAGAGACTCGTTTCTCTAAACAAGCGATTAATTATTCCACGGAACTGAAACTTTAAATTTAAAATTGCCGTTTTTTTATTTACTAATATTCTCTCTCGCTCTCTTTCCACGACCTGAACCCCAGAAACAGACAAGTCAGTTGGGCTAAATCATGTCGGAAACACTTGAAACATGCATTGTCATCCATAATAAGGCTATCCTCAAATTCAGAGCTCTAGATTGTCGCTAAGTCGATGAATTCTCCCCTCCAAGATTTGAGCCCCAGAAACAGACAAACAGACGAAGCAAGAACAATAAAATTGTTTAAAAAGCATTTAAAAATTAAAAAAAATGTCGACGAATTTTGATGTGTGAAGTGAAGCAAAATTTAAATGGTTTAAGTAATGTATGCTCACTGTTATAATTTGCAGACTCATTTGTAAGCTCTACTAATTGATCATATAAATCACGCACAGGTTTTCCAGCTTTTCTTCTCCATTCCGTCCATACCCATGTTAACTCATCCCAGTCTCTACTTTTCGCCATTATCTAAAAGTTTTAAAATAAATATTCATACACAAATCATGCACTACTCCTTATGCTGTTATTTTATTAGTTACATCTTTCAAGTGCGGCTGAAGTCTAAGCGAACACTGAAATGGCTGCTCATAAGCACAGATAGTAGCCCCGTTGTATATGGCCAGCATGTCATTTATAAGTCTATTATACTGCCGCAATCAATGTATTAATGAGCTAAATATGTCACGTTTAATGTTTATAAGTACTTACTCTATCTAATTGATCTGGTGGTAATGCTGATGGCCCTATTGTGGTTAACAATTTAACTTGACGATAAAGTTGTTCATCATAAATGGACGATTGATCGATAGTTTTAATATGGCTCCATATAGAACGCATATAATCAGAATAACGCTGCTGAGCGGAGAGCTGAATTACCCATTGAAATAGGAACAATTGCAAAAATTCATGTTACATTAAAGTTAATTTTTCCCAGTTTTAAAATCACCTATTCTCATGGACCTATCTTAGTTCAAAAAAATACTACTTCCTACTATCTAGGTAGCTATGTATGCTAAACATATGTAAATGTCAACGAATAGGGTATTTTTTAATAAAATACCATACTTACAGCTTCTATTTGAGTCCCTTCATTAACATTTATCTCAAAATTCCATTGAGCTGCAACATTTAAATTGCATTCTGCAGAATTTCTCTTGTCAATTTCAGTTAATAAATGGCGAAGCCTTTCCGTTTCAATTCTTAATTTCCGTTCATATTCCGCATCATGTGGATTTTGATAAGAAAAATCATTGTAATTCCCAGGATATTGAGATGGATATTGTGGATGATATTTCTATTTATATACTTAAATTTCTTAATTTTTAGTCATTATTATTAAAATCTTTGTACCTACTTGAAGAAAACGCACATTTTCAACATTTTGATTTGAACGTAGAGCATCATCATCCTCATTAGGACTATCGTATGGTGGTCCTAAAATTAAATTCATTATCAAGTTGATTTGAGCAGAAAAATCATGCTAAGAACTGACCGGAACGCTGACTTCTGTCATCAAAATCATTTTGATAATTCCTTTCACTTTTAGACTGCACATTTCTTTCTAAATGCGTGTAGCTATTTGGCGACACAAGAATTTCGAGGCTATCCCTGGGCCCAATAGTACTTTCAAATTTCGGTAAATTCAAATGGGTCTCACAAATTATCAATTGCACTATAACTAACAGAGAAACAAATTTCATTTTAGTTTCAACAATGTTCTGCTCCTTAAAGTTTAGACCGATGCTCAGTTCCAAGTTTCACGTCTGAACTTGTTGAAAACTCAAATTAAATTAAAAGTTGCTATTGTTAATGATATACGACAAAATGTGGGAACTCAGGTCATTATCATAATGATGTCTGTGTATTTTTTTATGACAATTACCATATTGTGAACACATTGTAATATTGTATTTGAAAATTTGTTATTCTTTGACTTTTTCAAATGCATTGTGAGAAAACCACACAAATGACCGACTGTAAGTGTAAACTTTATAACGACCTCAATATGTTTTTATAATAATTTTGGATTTGATCATTCCTATGCTTATGACATTTTTTTGTTTTAATATATCTGCTTCTTCTACCATACAATCCGGTAGGTAATTGAGCAGTGACTATTTAAACAAATTGGTTTCGAGATATCATTTGGACATTTTTAGATTTGCTCAGCTTTAATTATCAAATATATAATAAATAGTAGACTTTGCTTTTGGTTTTGCAACATAAAAATTTTTTGTTCTGGAAATTTTGCTGTAGTTTTCCGGCTCTTCCAATCCGCACTTGGCCGACTCTTCCAGAGTATGGCTATCAACAACTCCAAGGAACGTCAACATTTAATCAAATTACACGGGTTTTTTTTTTGTCAGTTTCTTCAAATTTGCTTCTAAAGTTTTTTCATCGCACGGATGAAGAAACCAAAAGAAAAAACAGGGGACCGTATAGAATTGATGAAAAATTTTTATTCAAAAATTTTTTTTGCAAAGGGTATTCTATCCCAAAGTGGGTTTACAGAAGAAATGGGCAGTATTTTTAAAACATAGTCTGAATCATTTCTCTCTTTAGAGAGAATAGGCTTATAAATAAATATAATAAACCAGAGATGTCTATCTGCGTAACGCTCAAGCTTACTGTGATTTTTTTTATATTTTGATTTCTTTTTCCGTTTGAGTTTTCTCCTTTCCTTTAATTTGGTTTGGTAAAAAAAAAAATTCTTCTAACGGTGCCACTAAGTGGCCATGGGCTTTGCTGGTAGTATATTATAAAGTTACTCAACATGCAAAAAATTCTCGTTATTAACAATTATTTAAATTTACGTATTTGAAAGTCATTAAAGCTTTTAGATTTCTGTTAATTTACTGTTAAAACAGTTATTATTCACTCATGGACTTTCGAAATTTTATTGATTACACATTTCTCTTGTCTTAAACATTGCCAAGCGGGGAAATCTATCATATTTGTTTATTTCATGCCCAGTATTCGTCGCCAGCCATCTCAATATCAAATTCCTGATGGACTGATTCGTTGTCAGCGATATCAAATTCCTGGTGGACAGTTACGTTGTCAGCAGTAGATAGATTAGTAAGTTGGTAGTGAAGAGAAGAATCAATCTAATCTGTCACAGATTTTTATTTTCTCCTCCTGCCATATAGGATGCAATTTAATTTTAAAATTTCCCTTGATTAGGGGTGCTAATCTGCTAACCCCTGTTAATTTGATTAATTACATGTTAGAACAAAAAATAATGCTTAAATTAAAACATACTATTGAATTGAACTGTTTTATTTTCTTATCGGACTAAATATTACATATTAATTATAAAACATAGATAAGCATAGATTTTAAGAAAATGTACTCAATGTAAGAACCGTTAAGAATGATTTGGTTACCCTGCCGATGCTGCCTTTTGTCTCCTGGTGCAGTAAGTGTCTTTGTTCGTGGATTCGAGGAAAACGATTTCCTGGAATTGCGAAATTTTCGGACAAATTTAAGGCAGAGTGTGAAGGTACCTGCTACCTAGTGTTGACCAAATCGAATATCGACCAGGGAAAATTTAGTTGGTTTCAGGAGCTCTTGGATTAAGTGCTGTTTGAGCGCTGATTTGAATTTCTTGGCGTCGCGTTTCAGCTTGATTTCTTCTGGCAGCTTGCTGTAGAGCTTTATTATATGGTTCTTGATGACCTATTTACCATATACAGTGTTGAAAGCTGCCTCTCATATTTGAGCCTGAGATTCTGCGGAATGACATATTTACAGGCGCCCTTTACAGGGAGAATTCCGTTTGCTGGGCCCTCGAATAGGTCTTCAGTGTGGTAGCGTATAGGAAGGCCGTAAACAATATTCAACATGCACATGAATTGTCGTCTGGAATAGGATCAATTCCTGGAGTGCGGAATTCCAGGATGGAGGACTGGTCGATCATTCTTTTCTCCTTGATCCACAACAACAACAACAATTGCATATAGAAATTTTTAATCACAATTTTTTAATTTTATTCAAATTGTCAATCTTAATACGATATCAATTATTTATCCTTATTTTGTTAGTTATCGACGGGAATAGTGGCAACTAAAAATAATTTGTCTTTCTAACAAAAAAAATAACATCTTTTCTCAAAATATCTGGACGACATTTTCTCACTAACCATTCACCGAAAGGACCTAAGACTCCTCACTGCTGATGGAGACATTTATTTTGTAAAACATTCTAGCTGACAACCTTTTCCAAAGTGGTAATTTGCTTAAATCAGGAACATCAGTATAACCCCAGGTATCGGCAAGGATCAAATGTTCAATCCTATCAGGATGCTTCATTGCACATCATCAAGAATAATAGAGCGGAAGTGATTCTTTATTTTGGGTTCCCACAGAACACAGAAGACCATTGTTCACCCGTGTGATAAAGCATCGAATTGAAAGAAGATTCAGATATCGTATCCTCATTCGCTCGAGGACAATGTTATTATTATTATTGAGCCATGAACAATCCATAATTGGATAAAGGCCTCTCCAGTTACTTTAAAATTTTGAAAAATTAAACAATGTTCTGAGCGGCTACCAATCCGTTTCCGATTTGTCTTTCCAGTAAATGTATAGAGCTTCAAAGAATTTTGATCAGAAAACGGGGCTGAACAATGGTCATCTTGCCACTGCTGCCTCTTCAGTTGAGAGTTTATTTTTGAATAATTTTTTGATGACCAGCTCTGATGGACATTTCGAAATTTCGGTTTGGGATGAGCTGCTTGATAAATCTCGAGTTTCTTGATACCTCTGGAGGACAATGTACAAACAACAAATACATCAAAACTCTGCTCCAAAGGGAAATCGCTAAATATAACCACGTAAAAAATTACTCGTCTTAGTTTCCAGGTATAAATGCAATTTTCTGATTCTAAATGCCAAAATCCAAATTTTTTTTTTTGTTCCCACAAAACTGCACTCAGTTTAAACTTTGAATAATAAATCCCTCTGGACTGGCTTCAGAAATAAATATAAAAGTCAGTCAGTCATCTATTATGAAAGATATTTACAGTTGAAAATTTTACATTCAAGATTCCAGTTCTAGAACTGCAAGGCAACAAATAATTAACTTTGATCAGAAAATTCGTGGAGAATTTTTTTTCCCAGTAATTTTTTCCAAAGGTATCTTATAGTTTTTTTTTCTGCTGCCGAAATTTTGGACGATTTTTCACAAATAAATAAAAAAAAAAAATTATTTTGGAAAAAACCGAAGCTAACTTGGTTGAACACCCGCATTCATATTGATGCTTTGTCAACAAGTAACAAATGTATGTGAAGTTGTTTCGAAAATGTTTATTGATTGATTCAGGGCGTAATTCTATTCAATACTTATTTTATATAAATATTTTGTAATCTAAAGGTTGTTGATGAGAAACCAACTTTAGATTGGGAGCAAAACATTAATTGTTGCGATCAATTTCAAATATTTTCTACAGTTCAGTATGAACATATTCAGTTGTAACTTTGTGCTCCACATCATGAAACTCTTGGCAGTTGATAGGATATTTGTGTTGGCATTCATGTGGATCATTCACCGTAGCAAACAACGTCCAAAACGGCGTGTGAGTTTTTTCGCTAATGAACCATGCAGCGGCTACAAATAAAGTGAAATGATAATTCCTTTTGAATCTTAAGATGCGTCGCAATGTAGCAATGTAGTTAAATGATTTAAGAATTACTCACCATAACTTCCCAATTTAAGGGCGCTGGGTTTAAAGATTCCAAAATCTAATTTCTCATTAGCTCTATGCGAATTAATTTCACAGAGCACATAACGATCACATTCCGAATTCTTTATTACATATTTATAAGCTCTGTGCACTTTCAGAATAGGTTCAATAATCTGAAAAATAATTAAATTATTAAAAAAAAAAGAAATTAAGTTTTGTTAATTAAGTTCTACGTGAATTTTAATTGTATTTACGCGCAATGTGAGAAAAAAAATAGCTATTTACTTCCATGTTAAGCGTATCTGTCAACCTATTACTCAGTTGTGTTGTATTTATTTGTTGAAGGAATTCCCGATTTTGTCCTAATTTCAACAGTTCTCTGATGTATTGAACTGTTGGCTTAATGTATGGCAGAGCATCAATTTCGACTTTTAAACTTTCTTTGACGCCATAATTAATCATATTTGAAAGTGTCTCACTGGGTTTTTGGATATCAAACTGCGTATATTTTGGAAAACCCTGAGAACTGAGGAATCCATTGAGCATCATTTGGCCTGTAGCAAAAAAACTGGAAAAGCATTTATAAAATATTTAATATATAAATAATCCTTTTATTGCTCGTAATTAGGAATTTAAGGAAATAAAATGATATTTATTTTTTGATCGGTGTGCTGTTAATTAATTAACCGAGTTAACCGTTAGTTAAAAAAATGTTTTTCCCGGAAGTCAATTCAGTAATAAGGAGATTGGCCTGTCATACAAACGAATATGATATATACATATGTATACATAGTTGCATAGTGTAAAAAAAACTTGCCTTTGATAAATTTCTGGCTTCGACATGTAATTTGCCCAATCAGCGAGATATGCAATCGATTTATGGATCCAAATGCGTCTAAACGATTGATTGTTAAGCGACTCGAGAAGTTTGTTATAATCAACTTTGCCATCACGTCCTATGAAACCTTTGAACACATTATCTAAACCAATTTTTTTGTATAAGGCATCGCTTAGCTCCGAATTGGAAAAATGATTCCAAATTGTATGAAATTTTTCCAAGTGTGGTGGAAGTATGTCATGTTCCTTGTTGAGCTTAGCTTCTGTTTCCTCGAATGCCGATCCCGTAAAAGATTTCAGAGTTTTCAATACGATAGGAAACAGATGGAGAAGTGTTTCGCCATTAACCACAGGACGTTTAGGTTCATCATTTGCTCTGGTACCCGGGTTTGTCTTGCGTCCTTTATAATTGATTTCATTCGTTTTGACATCTTCGTGATCGTTGCTGTTGTAGGCAGATAGAAATGTTGATGCAATGGATAATACCGCTTCCATGTCATTGCCCTCATTTGATCGCTTATTCCTCTGATTTGCGCCACTGTTCGCAAACATTTCGATGACATTTCCGATAATGGATGGGTCGAAGACCCCACCAGTTTTTGAAGATTGTGTATCCTCATTATTTCCACTACCGGCTGTCAATAGACTACTAAGCCCTGCCATTATTTGAGCAGTATCTGATGGTTGATTATTTCCTTCGTTGTTTGATTGCAACATATTTCCAACCATTGAAGCAATTCCGAAAATTCCATCTAAATTACCTGAGCCGCCTTTTGCTTGACTAAAACTTTCCAAAAACGTTGAAGCCATATTCAAAAATGGACTTGAATCATCGGAATCGTCCGCTGCGTGGCCGCTGTATGGCCGCTGTGTGGAATATGCAAGCGTACAAAAATGCACAGATATGGTTAATGCAACTACAAGACACTTCATTTTTTTGATTTTTGAGAATATTTCCACGTTAACACTTGAATCTCGACTGACTAACGACTAACTGTTGAAGATAATTTCTTTGAAATTTCTTCTACCTTGACCGAAGAGCTGAATGAAGGAATTTTAAAGAGAAGATAATGTATATGTGTGTATTTATTCTTACATGTAAGCCACAAGTAAGTTGGGAAGAGGCACTTTTCGTGTGTGTGTATAGCTTCAGTTACGTTTTATTCAGCTATGAGCTACTTCACCTTTTTCAGTTTAATGTGTTGGAAAAGACGAGAACGAAATGAGATATTATCAAGTGAATCAGGTATGCAAACAAAACAAAATAACTGTAAAACCTCATAATTTTTCTTATTTGGTTGAATGGCTGGTTGAATGCTCTACACATACAAGTGTAGAGGCATGTTCTTAGTAATTAGCATTGTATTATTTATTGCAAACGTTAATACATACATAATAAATTAATAAACATTTCTGTCGTCTTTTGGACTTAAGTAGTGATTTAATGATGATATTCGCCAATTTAAATGCCTTTCTGAGTCATTGGACTGTTTTTAAATCGCAAATTTGGATTTGGTTAGAAAAAAAAATTTAACAAGTACTATTTATTCTTTTTCAGAATAAAGATATAAATAATATTTCTTAAAAATTTTTTTTTTTAAAAATACGCTTTTATTTTGTTCGCCATAGAAAATAAACAGATATTTTAATAAAATGGACTAAAAAGGAGAGGACCGCATATTATTTCAATTTTCAAAGGGTCAATAACTGACTTTTTCAATTTTAACATTATCAATTGAATTATAGAATTAATAAACATATATAATAATAGACTAAAGCCTTAAAAACCTCATTTTACGATCAAAAAATTTTCGGGTTAAACCCGCGGTGTACCGTAGATCTTATAATCATAGATTTATTCAGAATTGTTGCCGACGATGTCCTCGTTTGCGTCATTTGTAATGTCAGGTTCATTGCTGATTCATCGACTTTTAAGGTGTCATAAAATTGTAGCTGGGATAAGATATTCCAAAATTGCCAACAAAACGGCAAACGAAATAGAAAAATAGGTTTGGCTATTAGGATATTCCAAAGCTACTAATTCCATTCATACCTTATTAATAAGAAAGACATACCGAAATGTAAATGTGTGGACAGGAATCTCTAGCAATGATGAATCTTCATCAAATGTCGACTGAGCCGACGACGATGTGAACTAAAAGATATTCCATAAGTGGACAGAAAAAATATGACGCGTTCACATTTTTGTTTGAAATCGAGAAGCCATTTTTCTTTGGTAGGTTTGCTGTTTTACTGTGTCTCGTGATTGGAACTGACGTTCAATACATAGTTTTAGAAATCTTGAAAAGTTCAATTTGCGGCTTCAATTTCAAGTCGATTACTTAAAAGTTTGTTTACAATTATTGCTATCTGAAATGTATCTACTAAGTACCTAAATATATATGCAGTAAGTAGTCACATGCCATCGCAGGTCTGCATGCCAAAATTTATTTCAGCTTTCCAGAATAGGTAAATCAAGATTTAAGGGGCAAGACTTTTTGTGACTAACCTGAGCTCTGACGAAAGTTTCTGCATAATAAGGATTTATAGATTTATAACTAATAAGGCGCGTTTTCAGGAGTTTTTTTTTCTTAATACGTATACCAATAATTGATGAAGTAGCGTTTGATAGATAGTTTGTCTGGTTGACTCAAATTATTTCAAATTATTCACTTGCATTTTAGTTTAATATATTTTTCTCAAAGGTGCCTTCCTATAAACATAAAGAAAACCTGCATAAGCCAAAAGTACATAACAAATAAAGTCTGACATTTAATTTTTAATTAAAACTATACATAAGTGTGCAAAATTCATTAAGCGCTTTTATGATTGAACCAACAAAGCGTCTACACTTTTTATGTTAATATAAAACGGGGATTGCGCTTATAATTTAACAGCAGGGGCAAGCAGCAGTGGTGACAGATTTTTCTCAGTCTAATCAGTGTATAGAATTATCAAAGTGAGGAGGTCGCTTGCTTATTTTTATTTCTTTTTCGAAAGTTGAACCCACTTGTGTTCTGTTAATTGCCAATCATTCAAATATTTTTGAAGGCGATAAGAAGAGCTACTTTATCATGACGAATAATCTAAGGTGAATAAAATTTATGGCAGCGGCTCAACAGTAAATCAAAGCCAACGAGTGGATAAGATTTGTTATCAAAGACAAATATAAGATAACAATTGCTTATTCAACCAAGCTTATATTGCAGTAAACAATAATAATAATAATAGGTCATTTCAAATGTTATCTCGACTGATTTATAATCTTGTCGGTTCTGATTATAGGGATGGAATTTTAGTTGGACTCGGAAATCCGCTGCTTGATTTTATTGCTACCGTCGATCCAAAATATTTGGATAAGGTAAAACTTCAATCTTTTTCCTATTAGATAGTTTTGAGAAACTATTGAATGAAATCTTTTTGGAATTTCAATTTGGAAAATTTTAGATTTTTTTTTTTTGTTTATTTCGTTCTTGTGCTGCATTGCCATGAGAGCGGCTTAAACTTTACTCAACAAACGCTGTAGTCAATTATATCAGCTCGTTTTTTTTGTTTCTTTCTAAGCATGAACTGGGTCAAGACAACGCTATTCTTGCTGAGGATAAGCATAAGCAAATTTTTATCGATTTACAAGAAAAATACGAAACTGAATTTATGGCCGGTGATTAGAAAAAAACCTAACGATAACTAATAACGATAAATAATGCTGATATTATTTCCAGGCGGTAGTGTCCAAAATTCATTAAGGGTTTGTCAATGGATTCTCAAAAAACCGAATGCTACTGTGTTTTTTGGTTGTGTCGGAAAGGATAATTATGCCAATATTCTGGAAACGCGAGCCCGTGGCGATGGCGTCGATGTACGTTATCAATTCAAAAACGTTGAAACTGGTAGGTCATTTCCGCAGATAAACTAACACGTTTTAAACATCGTTCCATACATATTTAATTGTTTCGATAGGCAAATGCGCTTGTCTCATAACTGGAAAACATCGCTCGTTGATTGCAGATCTTTCGGCTGCAAACCATTTCACTGAAAATCATATTCTGCTTGAGGAGAACTATAAAATTCTTATGAGTGCTGAATATTATTATATCAGTGGCTTCTTTCTCACTGTATCGCCACCCACAATCATGACCGTTGCTAATATGGCGCTAGAAAGAAATAAGCCATTCATTATGAATCTCTCGGCCGCATTTATCTCGCAATTCTTCAAAGAACCATTGATGAATGCAATGCCATATGTTGACGTAATTTTTGGTAACGAAGCCGAAGCAGTTGCGTTTGCAAAAACACAAAACATTGAAACCGAGGATCTCAAGGAAATTGGGGTTAAGATTCAAAAGCTGCCGAAATACAACGAAGCACGCAAACGCATTGTGATTCTTACTCAAGCAACTTTGCCAGTTCTTCTTTTCCAGGATGGGAAAATTAAAGAATTCCCTGTAGTGGAATTGAAGGAAAGCGAGATTTTAGATACGAATGGTGCTGGCGATTCTTTTGTTGGCGGTTTTTTGTCTCAGTTGGTTCAAGGAAAGAGTTACGACGACTGCATCAGGTGTGGAATAACGGCTGCAAGAATCATTATCCAAAGGTCCGGATGTTCGGTTGGCGGTGTTTTTGAACTCCCTTAAATTCCCTTACTTAATTGCGGTGTCGCTTTCAAGCTTTTAGTTTATTGTTGAAGATGAAGTAGGTGAATTTGATAAAGGCAAAAGAAAAAAATATAAGATTTTATTTGATGAAGACCATGGTTTCTTATTTCATTGCCGTTAGCATAGACATCTGTTGTTGAAGTTTTCCGAGATTTTCTCTATGCTTGTCCTGCTCCTTTTCAATGCTTGCCAATTGATCATTGCACTTTTGGAGTTCCTTTGTTATGAAATCGATGCGTTTCGTAATATTTTGTTGACTGTCTTGAAGACTTTGTTTCACAAGAATAGGGCCCATCAGCTTATACACCTACAAAAAATGTTTTAAATGAAGAGGCGGAACTAGATTAAAAATATGTAAATCGACATACGGTATTTTTGTCCTCTGTCAACTTTTTCAGTTCTTCCAAAACACTTTTGTTCTCATTTAATTGTCCGTCCAGCATCTGTCTTTGTTGAACCATTTTTGAATAATCTATAATTAAATACAGAAATTGAACCATTTGGCTTTTTTTTATTAACCTATATTGTTCGTAACTTTCTGAACAGCTTTGAAGCTGTCGAGTTCAATCTGCAATTTTTTCTGAATCTGCGCCACTTGAACATCCATTTTCAATACGGTTTATCTATTAGGCGACTTTATTCAAAGAGATTTATAGAAATATTTTTAATTTGTCCTTCACTACTTAGATAGGGGGCTTACAACTACAGGCATATGCAGATTTAATAACTTTGAAATTTGTTCGTTACATTTTGGCAGTCATTCGTACTTATTTTTCTCATTTTTTTTTTACATTTATAATTATGTGGAAGATTACGGTCTATTCAGGGATATGCACAACGCAATAGTTAAAATTGTGCAAGTGTCTAATGAGAAAATTATAATAAACAGTACTGTTCCATTCAGGGATTGCGCATTCTTGCCAAATATTGAAAAGCAGTCCGTTCTTTAAACTTCGCTTGTATAAAAAGCTAAAGCACTTTTTCATTTTAAAAGTTATCAGCTGCTTCAGACCTATCATTTGTCACATTATTTTCGAGAACAGGTAAAAGACAGAAACTTATGAACATTTTTTTATCTTATATATTTTGAAATAATGATTCAGACAGCTTGATCAGTAAAAGGCGAGTAAAGGCATTAAGATAGAAGAGCAAATGGCGATACATTCATAAATAAGATACGATGGGCAAAAAAAACTTATTTGCTTCTGATAATACCAATGAAGTTCTCTTTAACTCAGTTCCAGCTGTCTTTACAAAGTGTGATAGTTTCGTTCGTTCCGAGATTTGTAGAATTTTATAGACACGAAGCCAATAGCAACCATGCCAAATGCGAAAACCATTCCACCCACAAATGATGTCGTGGACCAATGGCTCGGACGTGGTTTCGGTGGTTGAGGCTCCGGTGCTATTGTTGTCACATTTGGTCCTGGCGAGACGGTAGAGGAACTAGAAATAAGATGCGTAATTAATCTTGCCATTTTCACTAAATATATAAATAAACTTTCTTACCTCGTTGTTGTTGATGGTTGTTCAGTGCTGGGGCTTGTATCCGGAGCGGCAGTTATGGTCCTGAGAAGAAAAAAGCAATGATGATTGTTCAGTGAATGCCAATTTTTTTTTTAATTTTGGAGATTACTACTCGGCCAT
Organism: Propsilocerus akamusi; assembly: GCA_018397935.1. Taxonomy (NCBI): domain Eukaryota; kingdom Metazoa; phylum Arthropoda; class Insecta; order Diptera; family Chironomidae; genus Propsilocerus; species Propsilocerus akamusi. The sequence goes on along the minus strand of CM031469.1, from coordinate 26,029,783 downwards.
TAAGGATCATGGCATAAGGCATTAATTGAGAAATGACCCTCTAATAGCCTTAGAGTATATATTAGCCCTCTTTGGAATGATTCTGAACCTCGTACGTTTGCTAACAATTCGGTGCGATAATCTTGTTTTACGATAAATACAGAATTAATCATCTGGATCTTACTTACGTAGTGCTGGAGGTTGTATCTGGGAGGACAGTAGAAGACAATGATCTGAAAACAAAGTTATTGATATTATTCTTGAGATTTTTCAGACGACAGTTTTTTGAATTACTAATTTTTAGTAACAATAAGGTAGGTGTATGCATTTATAAATTGATGGATGGATGCTAATAACCGCTTATGTGCACTGCATAGATAACAGATTTACATTCAATCCTTGAGACATTACTTACGTTGTAGTGGGAATATCCGTTGTTACATTTTTCGCATCTGGCACCAAAGGCGTAGTAGTTCCATATATATCCGAAGCTATTGGAGAGCTTTTAATGATAGGGTGTACTGTTGTCGTGTCTACAATATGAATGAGGTGATATCATTTTTCTTTTTCTAAAATTAAATTTTAACTGTTCTCAACTGTGCGTGACTAATACACTATGTAGGAGTGCAGAGGGCACAGAAGAGAAGCTCGCATGACATGTAATGATTTATTCTCGAATCTCTATTAAAGCAACAACAAAATAACTTAAAATTACCATTGTCCTGATTGCAGACAACAAATCCTGCAGTTAGGACCAATAAAACTATTACAGCGCTGCCGATTGTATTCATCTTTGAAGCCCTTATACTTTTTGTCTGCTCAAATAATTTCCTGTCTTGCGTATATATTATTATGAATAAAGCCTAATTTAGATTGGAGAGAGGGGTCCTTTATAATAAAAGTCACTCGCTTAATAATTTTCAAATCGATATTTTGCAGCGTACAAAATATCTACATAAGTGTGTGTCGGGGTATCTGCATATTACATATTTAATTTGAGTATGTACGGTTGCACAAGTAAGTACCTTACTTACACCCTTACATCCGACATATAAACCCCTGTATAAGTAATAAACCCTATTGTTTCATTGAATCAATATCAAATAATAATAATATCAAATGGGTTGCATGTAATTATTATTTTTCCTTCAGATGGCATTTTAAAAAAGAGAACATTTCGTGAAATTAAATTAAAAAAGTAGCTAGGTATCAAATTTGGCAGATTGTTTCGAAATAACAAATTAAATTGATATTGCCCTTAGGCAATTATAGTCCATTAATGACGTCAGGTGATTTGGAAGGGGGAGGGGTGTGTAAAAATCTGACAATTCCTGACAAGGGGGAGGGGGTAGTCAAGAAAACCTGACGTAAATGTTAATCTATTTGAATCGTATTTGAAACTGAATAAATTAAATTTTTAAAATCTGACGCCAGATGGGGGGGGGGTGTCAGATAATACATAGTTTTCTGACAAGACCTGACATGGGGAGGGGTATGGAAAAGCCAAAAATCCCCTGACGTCATTAATGGAAGGCCCCTTAGTGGTCACTTCAATAACGGGTTTTTTTTGGAATACAAAATAAAATGTTTTACAGGCCCCTTGATTGTCTCAAATTTTCACGTCGCAAACAATTTCCAAAATAAAGCTCATAAACGTCAAAAGAAATCGAAAACAATATGACTGATGAAATGATACACGAACAAAAAAAGCTGGCTGTAATCGTAAGTTAATTTAATAGTATTATAATATTCTATTATTCCCTAAGAACTATGTAACTACTTATGCACGTATTGTATTCTGTAGGAGCAAGAATTGGATCAATTGGTTGCAAACATTCGAAATTTGAACTATGCGGAAGAAATGGAAAAGAATAAGGAACTAGCTAAGCTTATGACAGAAAATAGTAAGCTAAAGCTTCGCCTGGAAATATTAAACCAGGTAACTGCTGCATGACAGCCTTTTGTTTCATGTGTATAAAATGTTGCTATATTATACATTGCAGGTTATCGCAGCAGAACGTCAAAAAATGGCAGAAGGAGCGAAAGTCATTTCATTACTGACTCATCTCACACAATTGTTTCAAGATGCTATACGTTTAGCATATCCAAATCTCTCCAGTGCTCCGACTGTCATCACTGAGAGTACAAAAGCAACATTCGGTGATTATCAATGCAATAGTGCAATGCCAATATGTCAGCTTCTCAAAATACAAAACGTCAAAGCATCACCTAAAGATGTTGCTACTAAAATTCTTCAACATTTTGCTCCATCACCATTCATTGCAAAAATGGAAATTGCTGGTGCCGGCTTTGTAAACATATTTCTCGCTAAGGAATATGTTGCACAAGCAATTGGGTCCATCCTGAAAAATGGAGTAAAGCCTTTAGCTGTCGGAAAGAAACTACGTGTTGTGGTGGATTTTTCAAGTCCAAATATTGCTAAGGAAATGCATGTTGGACATCTGCGATCGACCATTATTGGCGAAAGCATAAGTCGATTAATTGAGTTTTTGGGACATGATGTCTTGCGTCTGAATCATCTTGGCGATTGGGGCACTCAATTTGGTATGCTCATTGCGCATTTGGAAGATCGCTATCCAGAATTTTCAAAAGTCTCGCCGCCCATTAGTGATCTACAAGCATTTTACAAGGAATCGAAACAACGCTTTGATGAAGATGAACAATTTAAAAAGCGGGCATATAACCGTGTTGTCAAGCTACAATCCGGCGACTCTGTCTGCGTTAAAGCTTGGAAGCTCATTTGTGACGTTTCACGTAAAGAGTTTCAAAAAATCTACGACACTCTTGATGTGACATTGATCGAAAGAGGTGAATCATTTTATCAATCACGAATGGAGTCCATGGTAAAATGCTTAGAAGAAAAAGGATTGCTGGAGGAGGATGAAGGTAGAAAAATTATGTGGGGGGACAAGGACATGGATTACGGAGGCATCCCATTGACTATTATTAAAACTGGAGGTGGGTTCACATATGACACGAGTGACATGGCAACAATCAAGCAACGCATTGAGGAAGAAAATGCCGACTGGATCATATACGTAACAGATTCGGGGCAAGCAACACATTTCAAGGCTATTATGTCATGTGCAAAACGTGCTGGCATTTATGATCCTTTAAAAACAAAAATTGATCATGCCATGTTTGGAGTTGTCCTTGGCGATGATGGTAAAAAGTTTAAAACACGTTCAGGCGATACTGTGAAATTATCAGAACTTCTGGAGGAAGGCATGAAGAGATCGCTGGAAAAACTTAAGGAAAAGGAACGCGATAAAATTTTAACCGAACAGGAAATGCTCGCAGCTCAGCGAAATGTTGCCATCGGTTGCATTAAGTATGCCGATTTATCAAAGAACCGCATCAACGAGTATGTCTTTAGTTTTGATAAGATGCTAGAAGACAAAGGGAACACGGCTGTTTATTTGTTGTATGCGTATACTCGCATTCGTTCAATTGCCAGAAATTGTGGGGAAGAGTTTTTGAAAAATTTACCTAAATTCAAGCAAGAAGCTCAAATTGAACTTAATCATGACAAGGAATGGAAACTTGCAAAAATTCTTATACAATATCCCGATGTCATCACGCGTAGCAGCAAGGATTTGAACTTGCACTATCTTTGCGAGTATCTGTATCAGATTGCAACCACATTTACCGAATTTTATGACTCGTGCTACTGCATTGAAAAGAATAAATTGGGAGAAATTGTCAGCGTCAATACTAACCGAGTGCTGCTCTGTGAAGCTACAGCTGCTATTATGGATCAATGCTTTGATATTTTGGGTCTCAAGACTTTGCAAAAAATTTAATTGAATATTTTAATAAGCAAATCGAAATGTTCATTATTTTTAATAAACGAATTCCTAACGGTTCCTTCAACTTTTTAAATCTTTTTAGATTCAAAAAAATCCAAAAAATTTCCTGCCCTTGATAGAAAAGAAATTTTTTTTTGACTGATCAGAATTCGAGTATATGTATCGCGAAATTCATTGCAAATCGGACAAAAACGGTTTCAGAAAAGGTTTTTAATCATACTTAAGCGCATGGAAAATCGTTTGAGTCACGGATATAAGCGTTTAATTCCATTACGGCGACTAAAATTCGAGAAATCAAAATCGCATATAGGAGAATGAGAAAAATTACCAGTTCGCATTGATTTACTCGCTTGTCTGCCTGTCTGAACAAGAAAGAAGGAATAGAGAAACCGCCCCATCAGGTACCATCAGGTGAATCAGGTGAAATAACGTACAGCAAATTCAGAATTTATAAATGACTGGACACTCCAAGTTATTCTCATATGCACAGCCCATCAAAATATTTGCAGTAATATCTTTTCACCATTATCCAATTTCATTCGAAGATAAATTAAAATTTGATTAGCATGAACAAGCTATTTATTGTATTCCCCCTCGAGAGCTTAAACCATAAATTTCTCTACATTTCATGTGTAATTATGTTTTTCATGTGTTACGCATTCAATATAATAGAAGCGCACTCTCAATCAAAAATCGTTTCTCTTTTACATTAATAATTACCTATCTCTATATTACATTCATACGATATTCACAGCCATATATTCCATTTCTTGGCTCTTTTTGGAACATTGTTGGTGCTTTTTGGCAAAATAACTAGCAAAGCACATCAACATCGTCACTAACATGCAATTCCATATAATACTAATTAATGGATATCCTTTTATTTTATAATAATAGATAATCAATTTTCGGAGGGATTTTCTACATAACGTACTTGAGTAGTTGTCGCGACACTACAGTTTGGTGTTTTATTTTCATTCTATTGTTATAGTATTTGTTTATTGTATAGTTAACTGGATTGGGTGCACACTTATTCTGATTATATAGTCACTGCCTATAGTTCTTTTTTTTTATTATCAGTATTACTGAATTTACAAATTTGTGTTGATAAAAAAAAGGAAAAAAGCTTTTAGTTTTTGTCTCTTGATACTTACGATTAATCATTATTGCAAATTCATATGAATTATTGTTTTCTTCTGCTAAAACGGCATAGCTGTAGTACACCATTCAATAGTCACATTGATAAACTACTTACTACATTAGGAATGCCTACAAAAATAATAGTGAAAAAGTTATTGATTTTTGTCCGATCATGTTATAAAGGCAAAGGCACACATACAAGACTATATATATGCAAAATTTTGACGGAAACTAAAAAAAAATATTTGCAGTTCGATTTAAAAGATTTCATATGCTAAAAGCAAAGCCCAAATCCTACTTTTGTAATCAGACTTAACGGGCGATAAATGATTTAAATCAATAAAATATTTACCCTAAAATCTGGAAGTTATCAAAAGTACCTGATAAGAAATAGTATGAATATGGCTTAGTTATTGTTCGTCAATTATGCTTACAAGGGTTTGAGTATATCGCGTCCAGCAAATTTCTTTTACCTATATGCCAAATATGCCTGCAGACCGTTTAAAATATATCAATCACTTCATGAGAATAGATAATATGATCGAACATTTTTTTTTAATCAACGTTTCAGCATATAAAATCAATAACTAAAAGCTGCATTCGAGTTCAAAGTCCCAGCAAAATGGCACCCGCACCAAGGCCGGGAAGTCTCAAAGATCCCGAAATAGCCGAACTCTTCAACAAACATGATCCTGAAAAAATATTTGACGATCTTCGAGAAATTGGTCATGGCTCGTTCGGAGCCGTTTATTATGCTCGATGTAATCTCACACGTGAAATTGTTGCCATCAAAAAAATGTCCTATTTGGGAAAGCAAAGTATGGAGAAATGGCAGGATATCCTTAAGGAAATTCGCTTTTTGCGTCAATTAAATCATTCAAATACAATCGAATACAAGGGCTGTTATCTGCACGAAAATACTGCATGGCTAGTAATGGAATATTGTGTCGGATCTGCATCAGACATCATAGAGGTTCACAAAAGACCATTGAAGGAAGATGAAATTGCGGCCATTTGTGATGGTGTCTTACATGGTTTGAGCTATTTACATATTCTAGGAAGAATTCATAGGTTTGTTACCGCGTTGGTTGTGTGCAATGTCTATCATTATTATTACGTTTTTTCTATAGAGACATAAAGGCTGGCAATATTCTACTCACGGAGCAAGGAGTTGTAAAATTAGCTGATTTTGGAAGTGCTGCCATCAAATGTCCAGCAAATTCATTCGTTGGAACCCCATATTGGTAAGTCAGTGTGGTATAAATAGGTATTCCCTGAAATTTATAACAATACGTTTTTTAGGATGGCCCCAGAAGTGATTCTGGCTATGGATGAAGGGCAATATGACGGAAAAGTGGATGTGTGGTCTACAGGCATAACCTGTATTGAGCTTGCAGAGCGGAAGCCCCCCTATTTCAATATGAACGCTATGTCTGCTTTATACCACATCGCCCAAAATGATGCACCAATTCTTCAAATACAAGCTCCCGAATGGTCACTTACATTCAGAAATTTCGTTGAAGTATGTTTGAAGAAATCGCCTTTTGATAGACCAACGTCTAGTGAATTACTAGCGCACACATTTGTTTCTCGACCGCGATCGCCAAATGTTTTGATTGACTTGATAGCTCGTACAAAAGCGGCTGTTCGAGAGCTGGACAATTTAAATTACCGTAAAATGAAGAAAATACTTATGGTTGACAATTGCGAAACGGAAAGCACCATTGGCGATATTGACGCCGACGATACACCGGATGATCAAATTGGAGGCGATAGTAGCAAAAGTAATAGCATAACATCTGAACATTCGTTGCAGTCAATAGGTATTGCGGCAAGTAGCCAAAGTTCCTCTAGTAATTCCATTCCGCCAGTTGTTGATCAGCAAGGAAATTTGCAACGGAATTCGACACGACAAAGACCACCTGCTGTTCCTCCCCATCATCAACAACAGCCGCAATACGTTAATGCAATGGCTCATCATGTTAGTTATGCAAATCATCACCATCATCATGTGCATCCACAAATGCACAACATGCAAGCAGGATCCTCTCGAGAATTGCATAATCAGCACATGCAGCAACCAATGTACGGAAGCACAGGACATCACTCCAATCATGCTCAGCAAGCTGCCGTCAGTGCAATAGCTGAGCATGGCGCCAATAATTTTGCAACGATTCGCACGACAAGTATAGTCACCAAACAACAAAAGGAACACATGCAAGAGGACATGCATGAGCAAATGTCGGGCTATAAGCGAATGAGACGTGAACATCAAGCTGCATTGTTGAAGCTTGAAGAACGTTGCAAGGTTGAAATGGATACACACAAAACATCTTTGGATAAGGAATACGATTTGCTTTTGCACAGTTTCACGCGTGAACTGGAAAAACTATCTGTAAAACATCAACAAGAGTTGGAAAAACGATCAAAGCAAAATAATGTTGCCGAAAAGAAGCTCTTTAAAGAAATTTCTATGCGTCAAGAAGGTGATCGCAAAGCGTTCGATACTCATCGTAAAAAGGAATATAAAGCCAACAAGGAACGATGGAAGCGAGAGCTGTCAATGGACGATACAACACCAAAGAGACAACGGGATGCAACATTGCAGTAAGAAAAATATAACCAAGATTGTGTTTTTTATAGAGGCATTTATTTATCTATTTTTTTTTTTCGGCTAATTCACAGATCTCAGAAAGAGAACCTAAAGATGGCGGAAGCGGCTGAGGAGCAAAGATTGCTGCGAGTCCAAAAGAATTACATTGAATTGGAGATGCGAAAATTCAAGCGAAAGAAAATGTGCTCTCTAAATGATCTAGAAAATCAGTTGCTGCGCGATGTGAGTTTTCATCCTAAAAAAGGTTTAAATAATGCAATGACACATTTCATATTCGTTATAGGAATTGAGTAAAAAGCAACAGCAGCTTGAGCAAGCGCACGCAATGCTCTTACGCCATCATGAAAAGACTCAAGATCTAGAATATCGTCAGCAAAAAAGTGTACATGTTTTGAGGGAAGATCAAGTAAGTATAGTTTTTTTCAGACAATTTAATAAATTGTAACTTTTCTTTATTTTATTTTTTTTTTTTGTAGATATCAAAACAACATGAAAGTGAATTAAAAAACCAAAAAGATTATATGGAACGCGCTGAACGTGAATTATTACGGAAACATGCCCTAGAATTGAAACAACAGCCAAAAAGTCTTAAGGTAAAATAGGTTTTAAAATCAATTGCAGTATCAATAATTACGAAAATTTCCTCAAATATGCACAGCAAAAAGAATTGCAAATTCGTAAGCAATTTCGCGAAACATGCAAAACTCAAACGCGCCAGTATAAAGCGTTGAAGGCACAAATCTTGCAAACAACACCAAAAGATGAACAAAAGGCTGTGATAAAAAAGTTAAAAGAGGAACAACAACGGAAATTAACGCTCTTAGGTGATCAGGTAAGTTCAAAAACAATATTCTAAAGAAGACGTTCTATTTAATTTAATTTCATAGTACGAACAAAGTATTGCCGATATGTTGCAAAAACAGTCTCTAAGATTGGACGAAAGCCAGGAAGGAGAATGCGCTCAGTTGAGAGATCGTCTTCAATATGAGTTGAACATATTGACTGCTTATCAGGAAAAAAATCGATTGCAAGCTCAGACTCAACGAGATCGTGAGAGAAAAGAGCTCGAAGAGCGTGTTAGTGTTCGAAGAGCCTTGTTGGAAAGCAAGGTATGTGTGTCGAAAAGAGGGGCAAAATAGATATTAGTAATTTTGTAATTGATTTTGCTAACAATTAGATGGAAACGGAACTGCAACAATTTAACCAGGAACGTTCCGATCGTGTTCGAATGTTGCGTGAAAAGAACGAAAGGCAATTGGAGCAGTTTGATGTTGAATCCGCCAGTATGGGATTTAGGTAAGCGAATATAACTGAAAATGTTTCTACACGGATTTTAATATATGTATATATTCCAGTGCACTTGCGCTTGCAGAAGCTAGCCAAGAAACTTATCCAGAAGAAGAAGGAAGCCTAAGTGGCTCGGTATTATCTTTGGCTCGTAGTAATTCTTCAGCTAGTTTTCCTGCTGGTTCTCTCTGATTAAATAATATATAGCTTTCAAAATAGCCATGCGAGCACAATAGCAAGTCATAAATTACTTACTATTTTCGCATTCTACACTTCAATTGGGAAGCGTCGATTCTGTGTTCTTAAACAAACAAGAACAAAAAATAATATTTCTACTAATATAGCAAGTAGCTTTCTGTTTTCCGAGTAGTAAGATCGTGATAGCAGAGACTTTGAAGTAAATCACATTTGAATTCATTAGAGAATGACATTTGGCTTTTGAAACTACTTACTGTGCGATGTGAGTATCGTATAGCAATTTATTTGACTTCAAAATCAATTTGTAAAACACAAGCGTCAAATAAATTCTGGAATGATATCACTCAATTTCTCTACATAAAACATGCAAAAGTAATATATTAAATTAAGGAAAACTAATTTCTCGGAATTTATTATGAAATTATACCAATAAGTTAATTTATAGAAGAAAAAAAGAAGATTCGAAATGAGTCTAGTTCTAGTATGTATGTACAAGAGGACTTCATGTTAAAGTGATAAATAACATTATGATCAAATCAGGCAAATAGACTGCTGAACTTTAACTTATAATTTTCCCCAGAGTTTTTTTTGTTAAAGAATCACAGACAAAAGGAAACCAAATTAATTTCTTGATGGTCTGCTTCAATTCCAAAATATTTAAAAAAAATTTAATTTAAAAATTACAAAAAAATAAGGCACCCATTATTTCGTTACCCATAACAAAAAAAAATTAATAAAAATGTAAGTATGATTTTGATCAAGTTATCAAATGTAAATCAATCAATTCATTTGGCTCCCGCTCTAAGTGCTTGACAAAAATTACTTCCATCGTAAATCAAGTTTAATATCCTGTAAGTTATCTGCCGCCACTCTCCCAATACCTTAGCTGTTTTCATTACTGAAACATTACGTGTACCATTGTTTTAAAATTTTAACTATAGCTTATCTCCATGAAGGGCGCCGTAATATTGTAAATAAATATTTAAGCTTTATGATAGTACTCGTATGATACTAATGAATGATCCATTGGAATAGTAATAATAAAGAAAAATTATGCTATAGCTTTACAATGCTTTTAATATTTTGCTATTTCTTTTAAACAAGAGATTTATTTTTAAAATTACAAATTAAAATTTTTACATCGGTTTTTAATATGTATTTATATATATATATACATACGTATGGATATATTATATACTTATCATCTATTGTGGGAAAACGGTTTTTCCCCAGTTTTTTCTCATATAACTTTTTTCATTTTTAATCACTTTTCACATTCGCAGTTTTCTGCACTTTGTAATTCAGGAATCTTCAGGTTTCCCCCTGTTAATTTGTTACAGGATTCTGACTTTCAACCACGCATCAAATTTTTTTTAACGTTAAAAAACGTTTTGAATTCCATGCTATGGTGTGAGTGAATCATGTGCTGAAGGTGGTATATTGTATATTTTTTACATTGCTTGGGAGAGCCTTCAATTGTCAATGTAAATGGGGCGTTCAACTGCGCATACATCGTTTTTGGTCGAGAGTGTTGGTTGGGACATCAAACTAGAAATAACAATAATTGCTCCAGACCGTAGCAACCAAGATGTCACGCATAGCTAAGCTAATCGGTAGAACACTTAAATACAAACACGGCTTATCGTTAAGTGGAATTTCAAGATTTTCAAGGCATTCATGTAATTAATTTTGTTTTGTGTGTTGGTTTGTTCATCAGCAGCTAATACATTAACTACTACATACTATAAAATTCTAGCAAGTAAACAGCCAGAATCATCAGCCCCTGATGTACTATCCAAGCTATTTCCGCAAACTGCGGTGAGCGATGCTGCAGAAGTGCAAGCTGAACAGGAGAAAAAGAAGAAAGAGGAGGAAGGTAAGAACTACGATTAAAAAAACGGAATGTTTGCTCCTATAGAAACCCTAATGTGTATATCTGCCGTTCTTCCTATTCAGAGGAGAGGAAGGAACAGGATAAACAATGGAAGCGGATGAAATTGGGATTCTACATATTTGGAATTTCAGCGAGCGGTTTAGGTATTTGGTCCATTTACGAGCTAGGACAACCCGAACGTGATTCTGAAGGAAGAATGATTGAAGACGAGTTCAGTAATATGCCCGCATTCGAACAATACAAGAATCGAATCCTAAAATCTTTAAACTATTATCAAAAAGTAAGCCATCTTTCAATTTCAGACCATTTCCAGACTAAATAAGAAAATCAATTTTTTTAACAGTTTGTTCAGGAGCCATCCTATGAGAAACTTCTTCCAGATCCATTAAAACCACCATATATTCAGCCAAAATATACACTCGTTCTGGAGATGAAAGATGTTTTAGTTCATCCTGATTGGACCTACCAAACGGGTTGGAGATTCAAGAAGCGTCCAGGGGTTGATCATTTCCTTGAGCAGCTCGGAAGAATATTTGAAATTGTAGTTTACACATCAGATCATGGCATGACGGTAAGATATGAGTATATTGCAAGCCATAATGATTCATTAAAAATAATATTTAATGTATATTGTTTATATAGGTGTTTCCTGTACTTGATGCGTTAGATCCAAATGGTTTCATAATGTATCGACTGGTGCGCGATGCTACTCATTTCGTTGATGGCCATCATGTTAAGAGCCTAGATCGATTGAATCGTGATTTGAGTAAAGTTATTGTCGTGGATTGGAATCGTCACACTACAAAGTTTCACCCAGAAAACGCTTTCAACATACCAAGATGGAACGGTAACGACGATGACACAACGCTCTTTGACCTCGCAGCATTTTTGAAAAGTATTTAATGCAATTTGATTTTCTATGGTTTTTCTTACGTTAATGCTCTGGTTTATATCTAATTCAAGCGATTGTCACCGCAGATGTCGACGATGTTCGTGAAGTCATGGTATACTACAAACAGTTTTCCGACCCAATCGAGAAGTTCCGCGAGAATCAGCGCAAATTATTAGAACAAATGGAGGAGAAACAGCGAGAAGAACAGAAAAAACCCCCTTCCATCGTAAAGAAATGGACGCCAAACTTCTTGGGCCATAAGTAAAAACGGTTATCATAATAGTCTGTTGTTGAAGCGTGATTAATTGTCTCAGAAAAAGAAAAAAACAAACAAACTACGTTTTTATTAAAGAAAAAAAAAAAAACGTTATCACTCTTTTAAGTAGTTTCTTATTATAGGACTACCTACTTTAAGCGAGACTTTAAAGTAGTATTTTATGAAGCTCCCGTTCGTTTGATCTTTCTTTTCATGTATGTACATACTATTTTTTGCATCATTCTTTGGTTCAGTTATTCTACCTAGGTTAGTTATTCTCAATTTCTATGTAGCTCCTTATTTTGCTCGGTTTGTAGCCATTTACTAAGTAGCGAAACAGATAGGAAAAAAAATCATTCGCTTGTTATCCTGGTTGTTATCGAAACCCTACAGCAAACCCCTGGCGTCCACTGTCGCCCATCTCAATTCAACATATTTGACCACTGACTTCATTGTGTGATGTAACCAAATATGTAATATAAACGTAACTGAAATTTCCAATGGATCAATCATATATATATATTTTTTTTTAAGTAAACACCAGTAAAAACGTAAAGTAGTTTAATGAATATAATAAACATTATTTCCACATTATTCATTCTTTTTCAATCCTTCTGTATCAATGTATTTACTAAGAGTGGCCACTACCACACTACCACCAGTTCCATATTACTTTTCGTAAAATGTTCAACTCAACGTCTACGTATGTCGTCTGTCTACTTTATCTACGGAGCATATAGTAAGTTAATGGGGTAAACAACTAAAGAGTGTTTCATCTATAAATAAAAAATACAAAGTAATAAGTTTTTGCGTATTTACACTGATCTGCTAATAACAACAATAATGGAAACAGTAACTACAAATCAAGACAAGGTAGATAGACACGAATTTGAGACACAATTTGGTTTCCAATAGCCGTGACAAAACAAATCCTTGTGTTGTGTAAAAAATATCATTTAGAAAAATTCTAAGTACTCATTATTCCAAGATTTACTTATTTGCTTACAGCATTTCAAACCAATCCCTTAAGGATATATTGCTGCTCTCAATTTTTTTTTTCATATTTCTCACGCTTCCATTCAAAGTTGAAACAAAGAATTTAAGAAATGGTTTTGTTGTTCTTTTTTTTCTCTTGAACCTCATGCTGTTGGGAGCCTTCGGGCTTTCTTCTTCCCACAATATTGGAAAAGTCGACAAAAATATAAAATTACAATGTCGGGAACAAAAAATTTGCGTCACGCAAAACTATATGCCAACCTAAAAACAAAAAAAAAAAAAAATAAAAATGAATTTAAATATAATGGATGAGTTCTGTCTTATTTAACAGTCCTACCTAGATTTCAATTACCAGCCTTTCTTACAAAGCAAATTATAATTTTATGAAATAAGTATGCTACCCCAGAGTACATGTATACTATTTAATTTAAATTTTATGTGAAATAAATGTAATTATATTATATTTTGGTTGGATAAATTATTTTATATGTGCGACTTGTCACATTCGATCTTGATTCATTTACGAATTACATCAACAGTGTTATGAGCTTCTGAATGACAAAAAACGAAAATAAAAAACCAAAGCATTTCAATAGCACCTAACCGTTCGTTCTTCGCAGCTGATTCATAAAATCGTGAAAACAACACTTTAATTCTACATTGATCCGTTTGCTTGTATGAATGATTTTCTGGATGTTTTCTATTCTTCCTTTAACTGTAAATCACTTTTATTCTCCAATATGTAAGTTGGGTCCGTTTTTAAATCTGTTTCTTCGATTTCTTTCATCCTCTTTCATTTTATGCTCTAAATGATGAGTTCTATATGCAAGCATTTTGTTCCATTTGTCTTTTACTACAAATTTTAAGAAGCAACATCTCAAACGAGGAATATATATATTCCTTTATCACGAACCAATTAGTGCATAGTTAAATTATTCAGTTAAATATTGAATTTTAAGCCAGTTACGACTTATTTAAATCGATTTTTTGTACTTTCAATAAGGACCAGCTTTGCAATGTTATATTTTCTATAGAAGACGTTCTCAGTTTATAATAATAATGGAACATTTTATTCATCAATTTTTTTTATAATTTACGTGTGAAATTAAAACCCTTATTTAGTTATATTCGCGAACGATCATTGTTTCAAATATAAATGTCTTTAGTGATAGTTGGGAGATCAACCTGAACGGGGGAGTAGCTCAGCGGTAGAGCGTTCGCTTCGCATGTGAAAGGTCTCGAGTTCAAACCTCGACTTCTCCATTAGTGTTTTTTTTTTGGGTTTTTTCATCACTGTTTTTCTTAGGGTCTTGTATATTAAATAATTTCAAATAAATAGCAATCTGTTTCAAAATTCACGAATTTAAGTTTCTTTTTTAATTTATTACCTAAAAAATATCAGAAACGGAATCTAAAGAAAAAAAAAACATATAGTGTTCAAATTGTAGCAGTACATTTTAGTAGTGGACATATTTTCCAACTGAATGTTTTATAGTTCACATGTTGCTTCAGAAATCTTTAAGGCGCCTCATGTTGCCTTTCCAATAACAACTTGCCAACCAGTAGTCAGTAATAAACTGACGACGAAAACAATCAAGGGATGACAGTCTTTTATGAATCTTTTTGATTAAGACATCGCCTGTGCATCAATCGCCTATTAACCCAGAGCGGATGTGCAATGCGTTAAATCTGATGATTGGTTGGACACTTATTAACTATATAAACAAAAATATCTACCTTACAAAAAAGAATATTGTAAGAAATAAGTATTTTCTCTGAACCTTTTAGGCAATAGAACAATTCAACAGCCTGCTTAATTCGACGGCGCAACAACAGTCAAGCGACACACTTAAGCCAGAAACCGCCTTACAGTTTCTATTAGCTCGCAAATTTGACGTAACCAAAGCGGTGCAACTTTTCGAAGCTAATCATTCAACCAGACTACGAGAAGGATTATATTCCATAAACTGTCTTTTCGACCCCTTACGAACGGAACTGGAGACGGGAAAATTTACCATACTAGTAAGATTGATACTTTTAGAATTATTTAATTATATTTTGTAACCTGCCTACATATATTTAATTTATAATATTTTCAATTAATTAAATACTTTTTTTAGTCAAGCCGAGATGTCAGCGGGGCAAAGATTGCCTTATTTACAGCCAGTCTACACAATCCACAAATTGTTTCGCACAAGACAACATTGCAATGCGTTGTTTATCAACTGGATGCCGCTCTGTTATCAATCGATACGCAACAAAATGGCATTGTTTTCATCTATGACATGAGTAATTCGAAATATTCTAACTTTGATTATGAGCTTTCACAAAAAATTTTAACCATGTTGAAGGTGAATATAAAAATTTACGCATGCTTATTTTTAATCCCAAGGGCGTGGGTAAAGATTTGTTCATCGTCGATTCAGATGCATAGTATTGGTATAATTGGTCAGGTATAATTGGCATTTTTACCGCATAGTTGAAAAAAATCCTTATTTCATGCTCATCTTGGGATCAGCTTGCGAAGCCAATAACAATTTTTCTAGACTAAGAGGAACATGCAACCTTGATCTGCTCTCTTGTTAAAATATAACGATAGATTCTGAATTAGTTGAATAATCTGCGCATGATCAAACACACATTCATCATACATGTAACAACTACCTAGCTCTGATGAAAATCGATGAGAAAATTCAAATTTTTGAGTCTGTATTTGTGTCAGGCCAATACTAATTTTCCCCTTTCAAAGCATTTTTTGTCACGTATAGCTTGGAAAATTTTTGTAATTTTATTTAAACTGCTTCGGTGACTGAAATGAATACATTTTTGCAATTATGCAGCTAAGTGTTTGCTAATCATACAGTGATGAAAACTTCAACAGACGAAATTAATTGATTAACATGATAGAAAATGATAAAAGTAATCAAAAGAGAAAAATTAGCACTCGACGAAATCATTAAATAATATTTTAATGTTGGATATTATGGGGGTGATGACTCAACAGATGATCTAAAGATATTTGGATCCTTTTAACAAAACAAGGCAATAGAAACGTGTAAATAATATTTTGAGAGAGACAATAATTTCGACATTTCATGCAAAAATTTGTCATCTAAAATTAGAACAAAGAGTTGCGTCAAGAGGGATTTTGCAAGGCTGAACCCTTTTGGAAACTATGTAGAGTGGGCACGAAAAAGTTAGCTAAAAAAAAAATAAAGGTGTAAAGAATCTAATGTTTTATAAACTTCACTTTGAAAAAATTTAAAGACCAAAAAAAAGAAGTAATTACAATACTTGATAATTCTAAAAATTTCCTGTTAAAATATTGTTAATGCTCGAAAAGATTAAACTTTGGCAAACAATACGAAGCATCAATCGATGGCAAAAATTGGAATACCTTCGGAAAGTTTTAATTATTTTTGAAAAACATCCATAAAATTTAGTATTTCATTAAAAATTAAAACTATGTAATAATGAATAATTAAAAAATATTGTTACTATAACCTTCATTTTAGGGGTGTTATCCAGCAAAATTAAAAAAGGTATTGATAGTAACAGCTCCGCTTTGGTTCAAGGCACCATTTAAAATTCTTCGTCTTTTTGTGCGTGAAAAGCTACGCGATAGAGTGTTTACTGTTTCAGTGCCTCAACTGAGCTTGCATATTCCACGCGATTCACTACCGACACATCTCGGTGGTACACTTGAAATCAATCATTCTTCATGGTTAGATTATTGCCGCAAATCGATGAGTCGTGAGGAAGACGAATTATTACCACAAACTACTCCTAATCACTCGTCCATACATGATCACATGATAACCACTGCAGCAATCAGTAGTGGTAACATTGCAACAAATACGCTGAATGGCTTGGATGTAACAAAAACATCTACATCGAGTGTTACAAATAATCAATCTGCAAATGAATTTCATAATGGAGTGGAAAGCAATGTTTTCAGTATAACGGATATTACCCAATGGGCGGCTGAAAATCCACCATCTTCGGCTTCCAGCGGCTTCAGTGACGATGATAGTCTTACAGGAGCAAATGACATCGGCGATCATAAGACAATTGAGAAAATTGTCGACATGGTACGCGAACGAACTCGAAAAGGTCTGATCAAAGAGTATGCTGAAATAAGAGCTCGTCAACCAAGTGGAACTTTTGACCATGCCAAACTGAGAAATAATCTAGCAAAAAATCGTTACACAGACGTTCTATGCTATGATCATAGTCGGGTGGTTCTCTCGCATGATGATGATGATGATCCAACGAGCGATTATATCAATGCTAATTTTGTAGATGGCTACAAACAAAAGAACGCATACATCTCAACTCAAGGTAAAGTCCATGTTTAATGGGTTGGAGTAATATCTTGGAGTATTCTTTGCGCTTTATCTTTCAGGACCACTACCCAAAACAGCTCCAGATTTCTGGCAAATGATTTGGGATCAACATTGTTTAGTTATAGTGATGACAACTAAAACCATGGAACGCGGACGTATTAAATGTCACCAATATTGGTCATCGGTCGTTGGCGATGTCAACTCGAATGGTGATTTTGAAGTGAAGACAGTTACAATCGACGCAAGTGAGGAGTATACGCTCGCATCACTAGAAGTTAAAAATTTAAAGACTGATGAAACGCGAAACGTATCACATTGGCAGGTTAGTCGAATGACCTTGTATTTGTGTTGCGTAATCTTCTTTCAATAAGTTTGATACTTATTTATTATTATTACGTAGTTTACAAGTTGGCCCGATTATGGTGTTCCGTCTTCAGCATTGGCAATGTTAACATTTTTACAACATGTTCGAGATAAACAAGCCGATATGGTTAAAGATCTTGGCGACGCATGGGCCGGTCATCCAAAGGGACCGCCGATAGTTGTGCATTGTAGTGCCGGAATAGGCCGTACTGGTTGGTATACGTTATTTAGGCGACCAATTATTTTTGTCGAAAATACGGGACGATTAATGGAATCCTGATTCTTTCGAAGATCTCCTCGAATTTGAGGCATTTAATGCCGAATTTTCGCTCAAAATACGGGACTGTCCCCACCAAAACTCATCTTCGCAGTCGGCCTTTTTTTTGTAATCATGGATTCATAAAGTTTTTTTTTTATATTTTCAGGTACATTCATAACTTTAGACATTTGCATATCGCGTCTGGAAGATGTCGGAACCGTTGACATCCGAGGAACAGTTGAAAAGATCCGATCTCAGCGGGCATATTCTATTCAAATGCCAGACCAGTATGTCTTTTGTCATTTGGCGCTCATTGAATATGCTCTGTCTCGCAATCTTGTAAGCAGTTCCGATGCCGATCTGACTGGTTTCGATGAAGAAGATTCCGATTAAAAGTTCATTGTTTCCATTTATTTAAAAAATTATTCATATACATACCTGCAAACGATTATTTCCCAATCCTCCTCCTTTCCCTGTAATGATGTATCGTTGTATCGTCCATCCATAAAAAAAAAAAAAACAACAAATTTTGAATATGCATATATATTATAAATATTATATTTCAAATCCAATTTGCTAACAAATGTTCAATAATTGAAAAAGCATGCACATAACTAAACTATTTCCGATATTAGATTCTTTTTTTTTTTTTTTGTTAAAAATTGTAATAATTAACTCAATCAACACTACTGTAATTATTAAGTTATATAGAAAATGAATTTCTTTTACTCTTTGTAAATATATAATAAATTAGATATGTCCACAATGAATTCAATTAAAATTTTATTCCGGAAATAAATTAAAGTTTCTTTTACGACAAATATGGTTTAGGTAATGCCTATGTAGATTCAATATTATAACTTACATAAAAGAGCTTTTCATAATTTTTTTTATTTTATTGGAAATATTCTCTTTAAATTGATAGCAAAGTAATAAACGATGAAAAAAATAAATGATTTATATTAGATTTATATATTTTTCTTTATGATGAATTTTTGTTAGTGCAAAACGAACATGGTGAAAAATGTTGCTGCTTCTAAATGAGTTCTTTGCAGTCAGTCACACCAGAGGTGTAGCCAGGGATTCAAAAAGTCCGGAACAAATTTTGAACCAGGCACCCCGGTTTAATAACATTTAATACGAATTATAACGGTTTTTAACGGAATCAATCGATGTAGAAGAAGATGTACGCAGAATTCAAACTTAATGTCTAAACTTTAGACTCTAAAGCAGTGATTCCCAACTTTTTTTGACGACGGAACCCTAAACCCTAATGATTTTTTTCGGCGGAACCCCAACAATTAAAAAGGTCAAAAATGAGAATTGCAAATTAAATTTTATTTTGATACTTTTAACTGGCTGTGTGACATTGACTTTCATAGCAAATTTTTTCGATTCCTGGTTCAATCGTTGACAAACAAACTCTCATTTCTTGGTCAACATCAGCAATCGAAATCTCGCGGAACCCAATTTGGAATCACTGCTCTAAAGAAATATGAAAATTCATTTTTTTTTTCTTTCTAATTCTAACACACTTTATTTTTAAAACAAAACGAATAACGCATATTCTTTTTGGCGGGCTCCAGAAAAATCAATCCTTGCAGCTCGCGTACCCAGAACCTATTTTGAAGAATGTCATTTTCCGAAGCTTCAAATCTTGATTTTCTAATGGAGGGGAACATCCGTATTGTACCACGTCCAAATCGCGATACGAATACTTCTAGAACCTAAATTAAATGAAAATTAAATAAAAAAATTAAGCGGTTTTTTTTTTTTTAAACATAAACAATTGCTTCAAACACACGAAGTTGGATACTTCAAGGTACGAGCTTATTTAGTTCATCAAGTTCTACATAGTTTGGTTTTTTCATATCATATCTTTTCAATGCGCTCATGAAAATAATAATAATTCAATAAAAACGCTTGAGAATACTTTGAAGCACTTCATTTTCATACCTGTTGGTTGTCTGTCGTTGCCATAAAGTACCATTATGAAATTTAGGGTCCATTAATCGTTTCTTTTAAGGTTTATTTACAGAGCTTATTTTATTTGTTTTAGGTTGTTCACTGTTATTCCGCTTCACATGCAGCTGCAATGGTCACTTTAATAATTAGCTGATTCTCTCATTTTTCAGACTGAGAAACGCTTCAACTAAAATTATAACATCATAGGTTCCAAAAATGAAAAATTGAATATTTTATTGTTCAACTCAAGAAAAAAATGAGCAACCAACATGAACCAATGACAGTTTCAAGCGTTATGTGAAACAAAGCGACAGGAGAAAATATTGGCATGCACGCTTCACATATAAAAATCCTAATTGAATTTCAAACCTTGTCAACACAACAGCAGACTGACTTCGCCATTAGGATATCTGGGTGCATATTCCCATCGGTATTCGTATTTTTAATTTTAATTTTATTTGGCCGGGGACATTTTATCTCTTATGGATTTCTTTTCCTTAATAAAAGATTCTCTTAGATTTTGTCATACATATCAATATCCTTTAAATACTTAATTATTTTTCCATATACATTTATATCATCTTGTTTTCGTGTTTCGATATCTTTGTAAATTTGTGAATTTGTGGAACAATTTGTAAATAGGTGTTCAACATTTAATGTGTTTCCACATATACATTTCGGCTTTTCTTTTTTTTCTATATGATATGAATGTGTTATTTTGGTGTATCCTAATCTAAGTCTTGTAATAATTGTTTCTTCTTTTCTTTTCAGCTTAGTTAAATTTTCCCAAACTTTTATGTCCTTTTTGTAGTTTTTTTTTTGTTATTTCTTTCTTTATTTTTCCATTCTTCTGATATTTTGTTTTTAATTTCTTTCTTTATATAGCTTTCTGTATTTTCACAATTTTCTTCTATTGCTTTGTCCAGTGCTTTTTTTGCTAATTCATCCACGTTTTCATTTTCTTTAATTCCAATGTGGGCTGGTATCCATATGAATATTATTTCTTTGATTTTGTTTCTTATTCTTTGTATTATAGGTTCAACATTTTTGTTTTTATGGTTTATTATACTTTTAATTACACTTAATGCATCACTGCATATGATTATTTTTTCTTTATTTACTTTTTTAGCCATGTTTAAGGCCTCTAAAATAGCTAGGGTATATATACTAGCATAATTTGAGATTCGTTATTGTAATGTTATTTGGACTTGGATCATATACTGCAAATCCAGTTTTATTATTTAATTTGGCTACGTCAGTGTAGATTTTATGACATTATTGATATCTGGATATTTGTTCGTTGTACAATAAAGTTAAATTTTCTTTGCTGATGTTATCTTTTTTGTTTTCTGTTAAACTAAATTCTGTTTTGATTACTAATTTCTGTTTTGATTTTATTATTTAGTATCCATGACGGTATGTAATTGTTTTCATTATTTATGATTTTATTTTTTATTACTTTACCACGTTTTTTTATTATTACCACGTTTTTATTAGGTCGCTTTCTTGTTTGTCGGCGAATTTTTGTAACTCAATTTTCTACCACTTTTCGACAAGCTACAGTTCTGAAATTTTGCATGTAGCTCAGAACTGGATGACAATGCATTATTCTTATAGTTCTGATATGATTTGGCGTGTTTCTTGAATAGCAAAATAAAATTTAATATATTTTTAAAGTCGCCGCAATTTAACGCGTTGCTTCAAATAGAAAACTCTAGAACAAAATTTTACAAATTCAACAGTCACATGAGATTTTAAAATATGAAAATTCAAATAATGAAAACCGTTTTAAATCTTTACAAAACATCGTATATTTTGGTTGTAAATTACGACTCATAATATAATTTATCAAAAACTTTAATGATTGCAAATCATTACTCATCAAAAACTAAAAAGAAGAAAATAATATTACAATATTAAAAAAACTTTAAAAAAACCACGTTTTTATAATGAACTAAAAAGTATAAAATAATTTTATCTTGTGGCTATAGAAATTCTTGAAAAGTTATGAGTCCAAGGAAACTGATTTAAAAATTTTTGATTATGAACTTTTAATAAATACAATAATTTTTGTAAAATCTTAAAAGAAAAATGTGGTGCGTATTTGGCCTAGCCTATATAGTGTAATATATACTATACATATATATATTATATATATATATATAGCACTATATAGTATATATATATTGCCTATATATGATACCATATAGATATAATTACTTATCATAATTTTATTGACTGGCATAGCGTCTACCCCCCTCTCTCTCTTTTAAATACGCACCACGTTTTTCGTTTAAGATTTTACAAATATTATCGTATTTATTAAAAGTTCATAATCAAAAATTTTTGAATCAGTTTCCTTGGACTCATAACTTTTCAAGAATTTCTATAGCCACAAGATAAAATTATTTTATACTTTTTAGTTCATTATAAAAACGTGGTTTTTTAAAAGTTTTTTTAATATTGTAATATTATTTGTTATATTTTCGATTTGATATTTTTTTAATAATTGCGTCATTCTTTTGATTGTTCCATCATTTTTTTTTGTTGTGTTTTGTATTTTCATGATAAAGTATTCTTTTTAACGACAGATGTAATATATATAGAGAGCTTCTAGGCTCTCTATAGGAGTAGTTTGAAATGCTAACGGTATTCGTAAATTCTTGCCATTAAACATAACAATGAACTTCAACTGAAAAATTAAATTTAAATTTTCTCTGAATAATTTTACTTACCTAAATGGAATTCAATGCACTTTTATGAAAATTATGATCGCGGCTAGACTTTCTTTTTTTTTTTTTTTTTAAATAAATAACAATAGTAAATATGTAATAGAAATAAAAGGCTACAACGGCAATCAATCATTCATTTTTTCATAAGTAGTAACTTGCGACAACTTTTATAAATAGAGTTTGAAACAAAAAACATTAGTCATATGTAAGACTATCATTAAGAAGTTTACAAATTTTGACGACGATTGGACAGAGATCTGTCACAAAATCTTCACACGCTTTGACAGCTTCTGTCTTCAATCATTCAAGCAGCATAATTCGTTTATCATTTTACTACCTTATCTTACGAAATTGTTAGCATTGTTTTCTTCGTTAGGCATGATGTCTGAGCGCAACTCTACTATTAAAAGCAACAATTTATATTTTTCTAATATCTAACAATTTAATTTTCTATAAACACTTGTATAATGTAGGATGTGTAGCGAGCGTCTGTCAGACACATGAACACACATTAGATATTCAAGTATGTAGGAGTATGCGAGAAATGCGTATCTATTTAAGAATGTCAAAATGTTGAGATTAAGGATGCCAATATATTTCTGATATTGATTTAGAGAATTTAATTTTACATTTAAATAAATGTTTAAATTCATATAAAATGTCTACTTAGCTCTCGTAATCATGCTGCATGCAGAGAAATTTCAGTCCAAAAATGAAATTAAAAAAGAAAAAACGAGACTGTGTCGCAATCGCGAAAAACCTTACTTATTAAACATGTTGATCGGCGCTCTTTACACTTTATTGAAATATTTAATGACGATTTAAATTAATAAGGGAGCGTTCGCTTGTTACGTAACGCTAAAAATCGACTTTTTTCATAGATGCAATTTGATGTATGGTGAATGAATAAGAAAAAAAAAATACGATTTCTACGAATTGTTTACATTGACATGCAAGCTGCCAGGATTCATTTTTCCAGAGCCCGCCGAAAAGAGCTTGCACTACCTCGTGGATTTTTAAGATTTTCCAGTTATTACTTATTCGGTTTGTTACAAAAATAAAGTGAATTGGTAGAGTCGGCTTTGGCCGTGCTCGGAGAGTGCATCGTTATAAATGTTTATTTAGTTAGTTCGTGATAAATGATAACAAGTATCATTGGGAATACCAGAAAAGTGTAACATAGTATCTGAAGATGTAAACTGAAATGAAATTGAGAAATGCAGAACGAAATTTAGGAAGATATTTAGAAAACCAAATTTCGCCCAAAGGAAAAAAATTGCAAATCTCTAAAACGCACTCTAAACAGGTGGAAAAATATGTATTTATGTACTTTGTTTAATTAAGAAACCTTTAACTGATTTGAACACCGGCTGGTAAAGTAATCAAAGCATTTGCTTGAGGCAGTAAATGAGCATGGGCACCATAGAGAGTCGTCGGGATCTAACTCGAGATATAGCGGAGTCAAGAGGAAGCTACGAAGACTTTCAACAGTCCTTTTCTGGTTCTGCTAAGAAAGCGGTAAATTGATTACGATAAATAGCTAAGCTCTCAACCTCAAGGCAGTTGCTTGAAGCAAGGAATGATCAAGGGGACAATAGAGAGTCGTCGGGATCTAACTCGAGATATAGGAGGGTCTAGAGGAGGCGATGAGGACTCAACAGCCCCTTTCTTGTTCTAAGAAGTATTGCTGTTTAGCGCCATCGGTCAAACAAGTTCCCAGTGCCAAGGTTTTGCAACTTTTCAGACGAAGTCATATCTTATAAACATCATGAGAGTGAAGCATCCTACCCAAAGTGTTTGTTTATCTAGAAGCATGTCTACAAGCGTGCGAAATATAGGTTAAGGTAACATTAAAAGTTGAGTAGACTATGTGTAGAAAAGACAGTAATGAAAATGAAATGTATGATTGACGAGTATTGTAAAACCTCTAATATTGCTGAAAAGATGGTAGGTTTTTTGTTGCAGATTTTCTGCTTTTCCTACCCAAGAAAGTGGTTCGGCCATTAATGACAAAGATTGTCTCCGGCCTTAATAAACATAAAAAAAAAGAAAAAAGTGAATTGGTATCAGAAAGAAAGAAAAAAATCATACATGTGCCATACCAATAATTTTTGTCTTCTTATTTTAAACTTGAGAATAAAATTTATCAATCATTATTATTGTTACTATTATTATATATTCATCAACAGATATTAATTAATCAAAGGATCTCCCCAAATTATTCCAAAGGTCACGCCATCTCCAAAATGTGCTCTTCGATGTGGGCTTCGATTCGTGGACGCATTTTCATAGTCTTAGGATTGAGTCTATCAACTCGGACAACCTTTCACTATTTGTTCTTAGTTTCGCGGTCCTTGTCATGTTGTGCGACTGCTAATTCCGCCTCTTCCTTCTTAGTTAATGACCAACAATGAGCATTGTAAGCGAATATCGGTAAAACACAAGAGTCCATCAGTCTTTTCTTGTGAAAAAGTGGCAAACTACTTATTATTATTATTATTAAATATATTTATTAAGGTCTTGAGTTTACATTTAACTATTGTAGACCGCAAACTACTTAGTTACCAAAGAAAAATCTTTTGAGGTTCCAAAATGCCTCCAAGATTCGGGCATTCATTTTTTTTTTTAAGCCGATTTGAGAAGGAGATATTTTGATGATTTGGCACAAGCAGTCTTGAGTCTAGCCAGGTTTGAGTGAGGGGGGACAAACATTTTTTTTTTAAGATTTTTTGAGAATTCGAGTCGAGATAATAATATCTGAAAATTAATTCATTTTTAATTACTGTTTTTTCACTTTTTTATGTCTTCAAATAATGTTTTTATTTAATTTTATGAATTTCGACCCGTTTAACAGGTCATCTTCAGAAACATTATTTGAAGACATAAAAATTGAAAAAACAGTAATTAAAAATGATTAATAGTGTCGATATTCAAAGTTATACGTGAATGAAAATAAATTTATTATCAGTTCTATAATATATGGTGTAAATTAATTCTCAGCTACTGTGTTCTGCCGCTTATAAATCCTACTTAGGTCTCATGTCCGGTTATAACTTATGTCTAACCAGTTACAAGACCTATGCATGCTTTATATTAGGGTTCAAAGTAAAAATTGCTTCACAAAAAAGAGTTGAAAAAAAAAACAAAAAAAATTAAAAAATTAGCGGATTTTGAAAGAAAGTTTGAAAACAAAAAAACATTTTACAAATTACTTTTATCAAAGATGGATCTTATAAAGAAATCGTATACCGTCCATAAGATTATACAAATGGTATCAAATCAATATTTATTGTACAAATCACCTATGTTCACTTACGACGTCCATAAAAAAAGGATTTTTAAATCAGCAATATAATTTGTTACAGTTGTGTTCGTACTCACTTTTGTGACAAATCTCAGTGTCCAGGACCAGTCGACCGATTTAAATATTCTTTGAAGAACGCTGTTAAATTCTGTCGGTGAAAGACCGCAACTTTCCTTGATGCCACAACAGATTTCTACCTATATTTTCATTTCGAATTCTTGCTTTATTAATATCAATTGCAAGTTCCTCTTTTTGCCGCATTCCATCGCAACATGAATGGTAAATTAGACTTAGAATTAAATTAAAAAACTTACTGAAGTAAATTTATTTCTGTGGACTCAATTCAATGGTTAGCAGATGTGGTATTGACCTGAGAACAAACGAATTTTGTTTTCTTTTTGTACGTAACAATGTGATATCAATTGGAACTTATTAGCTTACATTTTATCATCGTCCCCTCCTTTATTGCTTGTTTGAGGCTTCGATTGACTTTGAAGCGTATTTTTCGCTTCGCTTGTTTTAAGGACGAGCAAAGAAAATTTATTTTTTGTCGCTTTAGATCAAACGACGGAGGAGATTGTTTTCTGGGAAGTAGCTAAACTTAAATCTCGCGTAAATAAGCTTTAAATACGCATTCAATATGACTACGATTTGAATCGCAACTACAATATTAAAGCCAAGATTAAAGCTTTCAAATTTTATCCGTCTGTATCCTAGACGGTGATTGTCATTTTAAATTGAAAACTTGTTGAAAAGATTTTTCAAACGAAACTTGAAGATATTTTTTTTTTTTTTTTTATATAATAAGAGATAAAATATTTATTTATGATATATGATAAATATCATACGATAAAGATGAACTTTTGTTATTAGATTTTATGTATGAATAATTCAAATTCGTTTGGAACCTACTTACCATTTTCGTCAATATTGTTTTGACGAAAAAAGATATAAATTTTCGCAATTAGAAACGTCAATTTGTTGCCGAAATCAAAACATTTTGTGATAAAACTGATTAACGGGATCTCGAATTTGTGAGGAACAAGTACGAGTGATATCAATACATCAATCCGCCCTATTCATTCATCGCTGCAGTTTGCCGCTCAAAATAACATGTTCAACATGTCAAACAAATTATAAACGCTTTCTGCAATGGTTTCTAATATAGAAAAAAAGAAGTAATTTCCTGTCATAAGCAAATTGATACTCAAAAGGTTTTGAAGCAAAATTTAAATTTACATAAAGCGACTAATTCGGATTTAAATATCTTGCTCATTAACATAAAATTCGAAATTTTCAACAATTTAACACATATTATATTTGTGTATAACAACTAGAACGCGTGGCAAGCCTAAAACAAGATGTAAGGACGAAATTGAAGCTCTTGAAAGTACTTTCTGGCGTAGAAAAGCTCTTGAGCCTGATTTTTGGAATAACTTGGGGAAATCATTTGCTTAATTTATAGCTGTTAATGGGTCAATAATAATATATTACAAATTCCACAATTTCTTAGATGCACACATTTATCTCAGACTCAGGTGTCATCAGACATTTATCACCTAGAAAGTGAACAAAATTAATTACGAAAGGAATTCAGTTCCAAAGCATTAATCGAGGCATTCATCTCTTATTTATTTATTTAAATCGACCCATTACAAATAAATATTTAGCAACAATAAATAACAAGAACAAAAATATTTAAGAATCCATCAGTTATAATATTCTTTCTCTGGAGGCGTCAAAATGCAATCACGAATTTGTGCGATTATCCACTGAACTCCGTTCTGCAGACCTTTAAAAACATATTTTTCAACGATTCTCTTTTGCAACAGATAATTAAACCTACCCTCGCCAGCAAGTGCATTTGAAGAACATATTTGCCATGGCTTGTTTTTAATTTTTTTCTAGATTCAATCCTGCTGCAATTTTCACGCTACTAAATGCGTCGCTGCAATCCATTTTATTTGCGAAAAATAATATCGGAACTCTGCGACGCTTCAAGTCGTTATGCTCCAACAACAGATTGAAATAAATTAATTAGGTCAAAGCATATAGAAAAGAAAATTCCAAAGTATAATTATTACAATTTATATAAGAAAATACTTTTTCCTAATTATACAGTTGAAATAATAACTTCTCAACTGATTTAATGCATTAATTAAGTAAAAGTATTGTCGTGTCTAAATTGTGAAATAAATTAATTTTAAGTAAAGTTTTTACCAACAAATCCAATTCGTCCCTCACAACGACTGGAATAAAATCGAAATTTGCATATATTCATATTCAGCAATACCAAATATATGTTATATTTTTATATAATGCATTACCAAGACGCATTTTATCGCTGGAGTCAATTACAAATATAATTCCATGACAAGTTATGAAATGATGTTCCCATAAATTCCTAAAGCGGCCCAATCCTGCCATATTATATGTAGTGAAACTGATAACCTGGTCTGAAATGTATTGTAATATGAATATAAAGTGTCAGCAACATATGTTTATTGCGATAGTCGTTAATGATTTGGGTGAATAAGGCAGGATAGGGAAAATTGATTAATTCGTGCCGAAGGCCAAAGTCATAAAAAATATTTATATTTCAGCATTGGAAAATGCTCACTCACATTCAAAATGTTCGACCGTGAATCCGATTGTTGGCACGACATATTTTTTAAGGGTCATCTTTATTTTTAAAGTAATGAACGAAGGAACTCTTGTCGCTGTTATTAAGGCCATGATCAATATATTAATATGGTTTGCCTTTCTGTCCTTGTTTCGGATTTTCAAACACCATCTTTGAACACTTTTGGAATATTTAATACTCTGTGCTTCTTTTTTCACTTTTTCGAAAGATTAGATTTCGCTCACATTTAAATCATTATAATTAAATTTTTTTTTTTTTTGGAAAATGCACAAAAATATAATGTAGATAGGTACTTTAAGCCATTCGGGAAATTTCAAATTGGTTGCTTTCAGATAAGTATCGCCGTTTAGCAGTCTCGAATCTTAAGGGCACAGAAATATTTTCACGATTTTATTTATAAATTAGCTATAAGTTCCTATAGCAACGATAAACAATCAACAAAAGCTAATGGATTCGAAATTCGAACGAAACGATTTTCCTAATAAAAAGGTTTCGACAGCAAGTTAATTTTTCGAGATTTCCCTGTTTTGCGTTTTCTCTAATAAGCCTGATAGCCTGTCATGTAATAGCAGAACATTGCGCATACATTGACACAATGATACTGTTAGACAAACTAGACCAATAACATCTAAATAGTCAAGAGATTTTATTGTAAAAAATCTTGTGATAAGACTATATTAATTTATTTTTGTGTGATTCAACAGATTGCAGCGGCTTTCAACAAACCCACATAAATATTTTAAAAACATCGTTAATGTGCACTTATCATTGCATAACAATGCATATTATATGCTAAGTTAAGCTGCTAATGCTGCAGTTTTCCGGCCCTTCCAATCCGCACTTGGCCGGCTCTTCCAGAGTATGGCCATCAAAAACTCCAAGGAACGTCAAAATTTAATCAAATTGCACAGGTTTTTTGTCAGTTTTTTTCAAATTTGCTTCTAAAATTTTTTCATCGCACGGATGAAGAAACCAAAAGAAAAAAGCAGGACTTGCTGGATATGAATTGCTCGACAGAACTGAAAGCCATAAGGAAGATAACAATTTTTTTCCCGTCACCAGAGGCCTTTAATTTTTGGATTTTTGTACCTCATCAACGTTCTGGACACGATGCCTTTTTCTCAATACTGATATGACTATAGGCTTATAAATAAATGTTATATATTTAGATATTTTATCGATTACTTATTTTAAGTACACCTACGCATTTTTGATGCCAAAAGTGAGGACATAGCGACATAGCTCTGACAGACAATCTAAGTAGCAGGCCGATGCATTTTCCCCGAGATAACTTTATCATTTTTTCTTCTTTTATATTTTGTCCTTTAATCGATTCTGAGTTGTTATGGGAAATAAATAAATATAGTATAGTTAAAACAATTTTTTTTATTTTATTAAGTAGATATCTAAAATGGTAGAAATTAAATCAAAATATGTTCTTGATCAAAACATGAAAGAATTAAAATTTTGCATGACTCGGCTGCTTATTGCCACTACTTATTGTCTCTCAACTTTTCTAATAATAAATGTATTTCATTTCATCGCAAGAAATTTCGGAGGGTAATAATTTCGAAAAATCTTTTACTTCTAAATTTAAATTATATGACTGGAAAGTTGGCGATGTGGAGGTTATGATGAGCCCCATGAAGATGAATTTTCCTGCACGATGAAACTTTTTGCGTCATTTAATTTAATTTTGTAATAACCCATCTACATTTTAAAATTTAAATGACATTAATTTTTATTTTAAGTATGAAATGTAAATAAGTTTGAGACTCAAACTTTGAGTACACAGATATTTATCAAATATTTAATTAGGTTAGAAAAGCAGTATTTAGTGTTCCTTTGTATAATGAATATTATTAATGTATTGAGTCATATTTATACCAAATAGTTTATTAACGGAATACATGGAGAAAGAAACGCCTTTTGCAAGAATTTTATGAAAATGAAAAGTCGGTATCTAAATAAGTACTATCTCATATGTCAGGTGAAATAATATCTTAGATTTTCAAAAATGACAAATTCACTGATTCAGTTATTTTGGTAAAACTTGTATCATAGCGAAGCGAGCTTTACTACAATTAAAGCTCGTTATGCTCGTATGGTTATGAAAGTTTTTGAGCTGCGAATGGAATAAAAAGCACGAAATAAAGTTTTATGTGTACCACATAAAAATATCCTTATAAAGTATGGGCTCAAAACCAGTGTGTTAATCACGATTGATGTCTGACTTTGCTAACTTTTATGACGAATCATTTAACTATCTAGTTGCTGAAAAAGATTACGAATTAAATTAAAATTTAGGGAGTTATAAGTAGTAAAGAAAAATATGTAAGAACAATTAGGGCCTGACATTTATATACTTCTTCCGGCACAAAATTTTTTTGGTGTGCACATGTTAATGTATTTTATAAAATAAATAATAATTGTACAAAATTAGATGAGACTTAATAAAAATTTGAACCCCATATTTTTCCTTTTCCCTGTTCTTCATTTTCCTGTAATTTGACAAGAAACATTAAATAATTTTTTAATTTGGAGAAATTACTGAAGCTGTTTCAGGCTGTTTGTGTTGAAGTTGTTGTTGTTATTCGTTACCGATGGCGTTGATGAAAAGGATGTTTGTCTGGTTTGCTGATTGAGAAGAAATGAAACGAATTAAAATATACATGAGAACAATTTGTTTGACATTATTTTGCAAGCAAACATACGATTATACTATGTATGAGAAGTGGATATGAGGTATGAGGACTATATTAGATTTTGTTTACTTAACAAAATTTCAGCTCTTACCGAGCATCCAAAATTTCTTTTCATACTTGGAGTTACATGAATCATGCGAGTTGTTGATTGAATGAAAGAATGTTCTTGATCCTCATTTGCATATCTCGATCTGTACTGTGACTGCCATTGATTACCATTTTGCTGAGTGCTCTTCAGATTTAAGCAGTGCCCCTTTTCCAGTACATTTCGAAACTCTCGGCGGAATTTGCCTATTTTATTATTTCGAAGTGAGAAAAGTTTACAAATTAATTAAATTAACTACATTTTAGTTGAAGATATATATAATTTATTCTTTTTTTTTACCACTCATGAAGTTATAAATTAACGGATTGCAAGCTGAATTCGCATAGCAAAGCCAATGTGATAGTAGAGATAGCACACTTATGATTTCGCTTTGATCTAGATCAGTATATGTATATCGAATGATGTTTAAAGCGTGCACAGGGAAATAGCAAGCTGCAAACATTATGACAACCGCAACAAGCATTTTGCTAGCTTTTCTTCGTGCTCTCAGCTGAGCTACAGTTGTTGAATTTGATTCACCATGAATAAAGTTCCTATGTCTATCTGTGGAAATAAGTTTGATTTACTTACTATTAGCCGCAATACATAACAACATTTTATCATCCTAATATTACTTCTGTTGCAATTCGCTTTGGGACTTTTCATATGACCATGGCCAGGGATTGTATCAGATCTCCAAAGAACACGAACGATTTGAAAATAAGCAAGGCTCATCAATATAAGTGGAAGTCTACACAAGTAAAAATCAGATTTAAATCAATGGCCAAAAGAAAATCTTTTTGCAGGTTCACTTACGTGTAAAGAAATATAGCCTTAACAATGTTGAATCTTTTTTCATCCTCTGCACTCCAGTCTGTTACACACTGAGTAAATAACTCGATATCGAATCTAAGTTCTTTTTGGGTTGTGTGCAAAACGAAAAATTCCGGTAAGTCAAATAAAAATCCAACTGTCCAAATGATCGCAATCCAAATTACAGCCCGACCTGGTTGCGGCTTATACCGTAATGGGAAACAAATGGCATACCATCTATCAATTGAAATGAAGGTCAATGTCAAAATTGACACCGTTACAGAAACAGTCTATGATAAGAGAAGCAAATAAATAAAACAAATAGCTATGAATTCAATTCGGTTTGCCGAGTGAATAAATTATACAAAAAAACCCGTGACACATGCCTGAAAGTAGATTATAATTTTGCACAGGAAATCACCAAGGAACCAGCTCTCTGTCACATCCCAAACTAAAAATTTGAGTAAAATTATTAGGTTATCTGACGCATAATCGAAAAATATTTTACAACCATTGCATGCTTATTTGCTTATACTTAAGAATTAAAAATGACTTAAATTTCAGTCAATATCGTTACTGAAAACGATAAGAGACACGTCATTTGGGACTTTCGAGGAAAGGTGTGCTCTCGAATGTCATTAACATCATTTTAGTCCTTTTTCATTATGGAGCGTACAATTGCTTATTACGTAAATCGAGCTCTCGAATTTTCTACCTTCCTCTTTGTTTGAAACTGGTAAAAAAAAGTGGAAAATACTCTTGTACAGAGTCTATTTTAAATGTCGTTCAATGTTATTTTTAATATTTTTTTCATAAAGTTTTCATCACAAAAAGACATGTCTATAACGACATTAGGTATTCAAGGCAACATCATTTTTTACAATAGTTGCAAAATATTTTGTATCGATACGTTTTAAAGCTTATTTACCGACTGTGGGCGGAAGACAGAGAAGAATCACGAAAAAGTCGGCTATTGCTGGAGAAAGTAATCAGTTACATGATTAGGATTTAGTAATTTCCTCTTATATTTAGTTATTAGATATATTTTTTATGTTTTATTTTTTTATGTTTCTCGCGTTATGGTATAGTATAAAAAAACTCTCATAGTTTACTCACCAAGATTCACTATAAATATATTTGTCACGGTTTGCATTGAACGATTTGAATATACAGCCAAGCAGACCAATGAATTCCCAAGCTGTTTAAAAAGATAAATACTTATACATGCCTTTTTTTTTTGATAAATGAACCTTCAACCCGAAAGTTTTAAAAAATATTTATTCCTGATTATAATCTCACATAACTCAACCAAAAGGCAAAAAGACCCAGATAACTACGATTTCTCTCAGTTCACTTATAACTTAATTGAAAGTTTTTCACTCACCAGTCCCATGAGAAAGACTATTATATGGGATATAATCAGAATCCACTCCGGTAGTGATGGAAAAATGTAATCATATAAAAGATCCTCATATTCCTCTTTACTTAAATT
The DNA here is from genome assembly GCA_018397935.1 of Propsilocerus akamusi. Lineage (NCBI taxonomy): Eukaryota > Metazoa > Arthropoda > Insecta > Diptera > Chironomidae > Propsilocerus > Propsilocerus akamusi. The sequence goes on along the minus strand of CM031469.1, from coordinate 25,995,989 downwards.
ACAGTACAATTTTTCACCAACGCAGTGCACTGAATGGTCAATCACAAAATCACTACTAGTCTCTGAGCAAGTTGTTATATAATCTAACGATGTTGTTAATGATGAGTTGTAAGACGATAAATTACTACTTAATTCCATTATAGGATTCGCTTCGATAGACATTAGCTCCATATTTTGTAAGGTAATGCCTTTTTTTTGGATGGAACTCACTTATGTAACTCCTTGAGAATAATATATATATTTTTAGTCATCAAAAACAGTCATTTCATTAATTATTTAATCCTGTTAGGGTATACCGATAGAGTTGATTTTTCCCCCTTTATGGTCTTGTTATCGGGATTTTTCACTGATTAGATAGATGTGTATGCAGTTTTCTTCACGTTTATAACAGCTTATCAACAAGAATTTTCTGAATCGCGTACCCCATTTAATTATATACAGGTCGTTTTGAATTGTGTGATTCAAATATTATGCATACAAAACCAACTTTTAGTGACCAATACAAGTAATAGATTATTTTCTATTCTATAACAGCTTTGTTAATTTAAGGAATGATTGTTGATGAGAAATACTTATGAAATGACTGACTCTGATATGTGAATTTGCAATAACCTATTTTTTTTTGGTATTTATTTATTTTTGTTTCCAGTTGAACGAATGAATGCTGAAAATGTACGCAAAATTTCTTCTTCATCAGCCTATATTTTTATTCAGATTTTGTTATTGTTCGATTTCACAATTATAAGTACATATTATAAAATAATTTTTTTTCTAGCACTTGAAATTTTTTATTATTCAAAATTCTCTACACAGTTGTGTGAATAATTAGTTTTTTTTTTTATAAATGTTTTCCTTAAAATTCTACAAATTGAATTTCGCGATTAAAGAGCCAGCAACAGACTGAATGAAATGAAAATAATGATGATTTTTCTGAATTTTTAGTAATGTTACTGCGAAGAGAAGAAACATATTTCCTCTCTTAACGCGGCACTCCATTCTCTCATTTGCTCTGAATTCTGATCATGTGTATTCAGCACGACACTATTCATCCTATCCTTGCATTCATCTTCTGACTATCAGCATCGCAATGAAACTATAAACAAATTCAGTTGTAAAGGAAAAACGCTATATATATGCTTCTCTTAATTATGTGATAACGGCCAAAAATTCCGCAAACAAAACATTTGAATGAAAGCAATTTGAGATAAATATATCTATCTAGGCAAAAGAGAAGAAAACAATCCATCAGCGGAAGATATTAACAGGAGATTGCGTGTGAGATAAACTACCTAAAAACGTATACTAAAATGTGTGGAAGTTTTAAATAAATAAGTGCGAAAATTATTGAACGAGGTATTTTGATATCCAATGTTTACTCAATTTTAAAACATTCCAATTTTATACTTGAATAAATTTCGCCGGTAACTATACTCGAACTCAATTTCACAGAAAAGTTCACTTAAATTAAATGAAATAATGGGATGGCAACAGCAAGAATCAATCTGCATTTAGACATTTTGTTCCCTCCAGTTTTGCTTCTTTTTAAGCTGCATGGTTTACGTTTACTTTACATATATTTTCAGAAAAGTTTTTCTGTAGCATTTACATTCATTTGCCTATCCTTCCTTGTTCGCACACATTGCGACGTCTTATATTTACGCATTAATATATGTTGAAATTCATATTACTATAAGCAGTGGTTTTTTTTGGGAAGTGTTATAATTTATAGCTTTCGTAGAATATTGGAATGGAAATATGGAAATTTATGTCTCCTATTTTCTTTCTTTATTTAACAATATGTATCACTGGTTGCTTTTTCAAGAACATAAGGCTTATTATTTTTAAGACTTCCAGCGGTTGGAGAAAGAAAATATCCTTAATGCATTGGGAGAAGAGGGTTTTACATAAATTTTTTCCAAATATACGAGTTTCGAACGTGTCTAAAAGCTATCTAAAAATTCGTTTTCTTTGTATATTGTATGTAAATAATTTTATTGCAGCAAGCGCTTAGCTTTTTTTTTATTAGGCATCCACCGACAAGAAACATTTATTAAGATGTAATTGCAAGGTTAAAATTTATCAGTTCAAATCATTCTATTTTCCTATGGTTTTATGCACAAGTTACAGAAATATAAAATATTACGATTTCATTCGTATGTGTTTGGCAAATTTGGGCCGTGATATTATATTTTATCATTAAGCCTCTTGTTTGGCGTTCAACAATTTTTTATCAAAATTCATCTATCTTTCTCGATATTCCTCATCAATGTGCTCTGTGTTCGTTGTTCCCGCTCTCGAATTTGCTGGAATTTTAAGAGCAACAACAAGAAGGCTACAGCCTGGATCAATTTCGATACACATATTTTCGAAAGTATGCGACTAGGTAGACTCGCATTTGTATATTTACCACATGCAGGGACACCGTCAGTTTCTTTGGATAGAATTGAGTTTCTTCGGATAGATCTTGTGAACCACCCCATAGTCACCCCACGCCTACAGAGAAAAATTAAATTAAAATCCTCCATTCACTTGCTTCGTTTACTTTACCGACGGATTTTTATTTAAAAAAACTTGTTGAAGAGATATTTTAAGATGTGATAAATTTCGGGCGAATTTTTTTGATGAAAGAGACCTTATTTACAAAAGTTTCATTCGCTCAAATGCTCTCGTGCAGTTTTGGGCTACTTTTTATAAAGATTCCCCTTGAAAGACTTTTCGTACTTTCTTACATGAGGCGTATTGCTTATTTTATATCAAACATGTAACTCATGGTTTTTATGAAAAATTATTCTTGTGTCGGAATAATATGCATCATTTGATAAGAAAAGATTCAAAGAGTATTTTATTTTATATTAACAAATATTTTATTTCTTCAAGGAATCCTACGGGAGAATAACATTTTGTCGATTACAATCGAGGAATAAACGTCAGTAGCAAAAAATATCTATATTTTTCATCCCTTAATTCCCAATGAATTAACAAATTTTTTTAAAGAATCGTTCTGAATCACTATTAACCGAGGGATAGAATACATATGCGCATATATGTATGTGCATATGCGTATGAAGAATATATATTAATCGATGTCATTAAAGATAAATCTTCCACCTCATTCATCTCTATAATCCCCATCAAATTCGGCATTTTTCTCATCAGCTGAAAACTTTTCTGTCGTTCTGAACTGTTGCTTCATGCCATACTTAGTCTATAATCCCCATCAATGTCGCATGAAAATCCACTGGTTTGACATCTCCTAACAAATTTTCATCTAAACAATGTTTCTTGAACTGTGTATATCTAGATAAAATTTCGGTCTTTTCGCCTACAGTCATGTTACGTCATACAATGAAAAAATATCGTCGTATTCGGTTTACATGAATGAGCTTTTAATAATATGGAAATGTAAGGTTTAATACTTTATTGTGAAGAAACTGTATGAGCCACATAAATAAATTTACGATATCCTTCAGCCAATTCACATTATTTGCTGTCGAAATGAATGAGCGACGATAGAATTGTATGTTTAAAGGGTTGAAAGCTTATATTAAAACGAACATAAGCTAAGCGCGGATCCGGCGAGTAAGGCTAAGGAAACAGTATTTTCTAGAATTCAGGAAATGTATGCACGTCAAAAAAAAGAAACAGAGAAAAAATTTGGAAATGGACCAGATTTGATCTCTGAAAATTGCGTGCGAATTATCCATCGTTGTCATAAGTCCAGATCGTATTATTTTGCGGCTACTTAATTTAGTGTAATATTTAATGACAGATCCTTGTTAAGTCACTTAGCAGGGAATTCGATTTCTGAGAGTAACTTGGAAAACTTAGCCCTTTTGTCCGAGTACGTAGGTCTAGAAGGTCTTTTGTGCCTCACTTCTATTTGTAGATCTTCGAGAAATTATTTTAATTTCTCGGTACATCAATGGTGTTTTGTCCATGAACGTCTCATAGCCGGCTCCCGAAGCAGTTACAAAAACAGCGGGCGGTATTGTGATCCCCGAAAAAGCTCAGGCTAAGGTTCTGAAGGGAACCGTCATTGCCGTAGGACCTGTAGGAAGAAATCAGGTGCGCAATACTTCTAAAATCATATTACTAAGAACTTAATATATGCTATTTTACCTATACACTTATTTTGCTATTTTTATTAGAACAAAAACAGAATATCGTTGTTAATATGTCTTATTGACTGACTATTATTTAGATAAAAGATATTAATTAATTCCTTCCGTTTAGCAATAATGTCAAGAATATCAAAAATAATTAAATATGCAGTTAAAAGCATTAAAAAATTATGAATTATTGACAACTTTGGCTCAGAGCGATTTTGGTTCCAATGGACCATTGAAGCAGGTAGCTTTTATAGAGCGATCTGAAAGCACTAGCTCTGAAATTCACAGCGGTTTCAGACTTCGCACATGCCACGATAATTTAGACATGACGACTGGATATTGTTATTTTGATAACAATAAATCACGAATCTATTTTTTTTTAAATGAATAAAATTATATCTATATCTAAGAACAATACATTTTATGAACAATTTTAATCAATCTTTGATAAGGATTTTTTGATTAAAGCTTGACTTTTTTGACCAACTTTATTTAAAATATTATTGAAATAATTCTGGTATAATAACGAAACAAGCTTACGCTTTCAGACCTCTAAAGCTTTTCATGCAGCACTAAGCAATGATTTTTTTTTTGGGATTTTGACCCTATCTCAAAGACGTCATATAAAATAAGACTTTCTTCTCCCTACTTTAAATGGCATTGTTATTGTTCTTTTATATTTTTAACCAGAAATTTGTAAACCAAGAATATGGCGTTCCTATTTGATGAAGAAGAAATCTCTCCTTAAAACAAGTTTTGAAGTGCCATTTGTAAGCAAGGTATCTTCTTGTTGTTAAACTGTGTTTATTTATAAATATAAACTTTATTGTTGATATTTATAATGGCCAAGAGTTAATTTTCTAATATTCTCGTCAATAAATATTGAACTATTGCAAACATGAATTATTAGTTACAATTTATTTTCTTTATTTTTGTTCGTCTCTAAATCGATTATGTATTTATAAAGAGATAGCATCTCTAGATGATTGGTTTTTTTTTGCAATTCAACTAAAATTCATAATTTATCGCTTTCGCATTCGGAAGAAACACAAGTATAGTTGCTCTTGATAGAAATGTTTATTAGATAAACTTGCGAAGTTTTTTTTTTTTTAATCATTTGTTAAGTATACTAAAGTGATATTATATTTCCACTTCGATCTGGAGAAAAAGTCGTAAAATATCGTCTTCCATTTTTTTTTCTTCTAATATCTATTAAAGCATAATAATTTTTTACAGTTTTAACGGAATTATGTAGTTGTGAAGATATGCTTTCACGAGATGAAAATATTTAAGAAAAAATGTTCTCAAATTATTATTGCAGTTTTCCGGTACACTATAAAATATAGGTTATGAGTTATGAGGAAAATATTTTATTCATTTAGATATATACGGGAATGAAATTATAATTGCTATAAAAATTTTAAATGAAATACTTGCTCATAATGTGAAGCTGTAAAATTTCGTGAATGTGTGGAAACACAATAGCTTTAAATTTTGTATGTTCTATTTGTTGTATAGAAAATCTAATCTTGAAATGAAATTATGGAATTTTAAATGTATATTGCGCTCATTTAAACTGGTCATTCTAATATTTTTCAGTTGAAGATTCAAGATGCTGACGATGGTGTATTTTTGTCGGAATCTACTTGAATAATAATAAAACAGGTTTCGTATACACACATGTTTTATGGCAAATTCAAATCAACAACTGATAAATTTTCGATGAAAACGTTTTCGCACAAGAGCAAAATGTTATATTAAGTTTTTAATATTTTTATTATATTGATTAGGTATTACATTTCTTGAAAGTTTTTCACCATCGGAATTCAAGTTTTCAGCGATTTTTAGTTGCACATGGTTACATTGCAGCTGCTTTCAAAGATCCAATTTGTAATTGACTTTTCGATGTGGCATGCGGTAACGTTAAATTTCTTTTTAATTCGACAATTGGTTGTTACAGAACAGGTCAGTTTAAATAATAAGAGAAATGGAATGAGTGCCAATATATTATTGTACAAAATTATTTCTAAAAATAGATCCTCTTTTATGTGGAATTCTGAGGCGGTTGATAATTTTACAGATTGCTTTGTTTAAAGCCCAAAACTTGTGCCAATATGAATAAATTAAAATTCAATAAGCCCTTTTTTTGTTTACATGTATATCACAGATTCGGAAATTTTTGCTACTTTTTAAGGTCCTGAATCCCAAATTAAACATTACAAAAAGGTCGTAATTTTCTTGATAGTTGAAAATCAGTGATTAAAAATAGGTAGGATAAAGAAATCGGAATTGTTTTGAGGGAGAGAGGCACAAAACTTTAATTATACAAAGTATTACTGCCGGGTCAGATAACTAAGGCGATACCAGCCAACAATTTCTTCCTTAAGATTTAAATTATTTAAGGGTAATTGTACTCCGCCGAGGAATTCATTTTCTTGCAGCGAATCATGTCCCCATACTGTCACTTGCAAGGTCTTTAGGCGAATAGCTTGCATGGGCATTCGATACTCGAGAGTTTCCATAAAACTCGGATAACAGCTTTTTCTTACAACCTTTGTTTTTCGCTTAGTAATTTTCGAACGATCTGGCATGAGATAGCACTTCACATAGGTGTTCGGTTCCTGACTACCCGTCGTTAACGGAAGTGACCGAGCATGATGGATCTATTATGTTAATGACAATAATGGTTTATTGATAAATATGCTCATTTTGCATGACTCATCAGATACTGTTTGCTCTTCTTACCATAACGATAAATGTGCCACGATGATAGTGAATTGAAAACTTTATTTCACCAGCAATATTCGGTTCAGGTTGCTGTCGATTTTCCTTCATTTTCTTCGTATGAATATCGGCTTCTTGTTGGTCCCGTAAAAGTGGATGGAAAAAAGTTACAACCAAATCGGAATTCAAAATCTCAGGAGTCGATTGTAGCAAGGAGCGCACAAATTTTTTTACTTCCGGTAATCTCTTCTCGGCGACGGTTTTGACATGACTGCGGCCGACGAGTATACCCGTTTGAAGGCTAATGTTAAAAAGAAAATGGTAAACAAATTATAAGTTACACATAACACGAGAAAATAAATCATTCAATTGCCTATGAAATTTTGCAAGCGGAAAAAGCAAACAGAGCTTTTGATGAAGCTCACAGAATTCTTTATATGATCGAAACAAATATGCAGGATCCGGCTGAGTTTGTCTGAACACGATAAGAATATAAGTGTAATATTTTTCCAGATCATATCTTTTCTGATAACCATGAACCACGACATTTTCAATGCGACCATCTTGTGAAACGCTGTAAACATTAAAAAATATAGAAAAAAAAGTTTAGTTAGTTAAATAATTTATCATGCTCCTATGTATACTAACGTATAAGTTTTCGGTATAAAACTCAGCAGTTCACCATCCTGTGCGTCACCGCTGAATCGCATCTGGGCTAAATTATGCAAGAAAAAGTTGAATTGTGTGAACCAACTTTTAAGTGACACGTGAATCATTCTAGCAAACGATGCTGACGCTTCTGGATTTGAAATGCTTGGCATCAGAGCATTGCGAACATAATTGACAGCATCCCCATTCACACCTTGAATTCCTGACGATGCCATTAAGGCAAACATATGCAATATTAGATCCCCATGCTTACGTACAATGTTGAATGCTCGGCAGCACAAATCTACAAAGTTGTGAAACTTTTCGGATGGTCTATCTTGACCATTTATAACAAAAAGCATATCTGGTGAAAGAACAAATGGAACTCGGTCTCGTTTAAAATTACCAAATCTCTGAGCATCACCCAAAAATTTTCCGAAGTCAATGTGAAACAGGTGTCCAGTTTTTTTCAGCATGATATTATCATTGTGCCTATCACAGATGCCAAGTAGATACGTCACAATACTATAGCCAGCACAAGACGCCGTGAAATTATCCACGGCTCGTTGGTACTCCAATTGGCTTGCATTCTGTTTTGCTAACCATTCTGCAATGGGTTTGTCCTTAAAGGATCCTGTTAATCCGAATTCAACTTGAATTTTGCGTAGTGTCTCAGCGTTTGTTATCATTTCTATCATGCCTTTCTTATCACCCGTTGGAATGCATTGGAATGTTACCATTTTGAGATCAAGACCTTCTTTAAGCCACATTTTATCCATTATTCGAACCATCTGAAGCGTTAGCATGTCTTGTTGCAGATCATCGCCCAATTTGAATATTGCAGGAATGAGCAGATTGTCTGGACCAATAAAATTAATTTTCAGGGGTAGCGTGTTCGAATTAAAATAGTTGCATGTTCTTGAATTAATTCCTGTTACTTCTAAGCTGGGCGTTAAAGGAAGCGATGTTGGATTCTCGAGAAGTATTTGATGAACATTTTCAATATTTTGACGCAGAATTGGTAGCTTCAGCGACTCTTTGGCGATTTTTACGCTTCTTGCAACATCATCTAAAGCTTTGCACATGATGTTTTGTGCAAGAAATCTTCCCGCCAATTTTTCGCCGCATATCGCTAGTAAGGCTCGCAAAATTAGTTGATTACGCCTATGGTACCGTGATTGTAGCACGTAATCATCATCATAGTTTGGATTAATGTCCGTTGTATTTTGTGGACAATCACCAGGCAGATTTTGAACAAGAAGCCAATATAAATAGTGAGCCACACGCGGTGAATCTAATGCTCGTCCCAAGAGAAAGCAAGATAATGCTGATGCTTCATAGCAATCGTGTTTCAATGCCTGCAGTAATTGAGGCAGATAATCTATCAGCTCGTCGTGTGACATTTTTGATATCCATTTAACCGCTTGTGCTCGAACGAAGGTGTCTGGATAACGTGGAAGTAACAATTCAATTGCTTCCAGTGGCTCTAATGGTGTCCAGCTTTGAAGGAGCGTATGAAGATTAGATAATGATGCATAGTCCCACGTGTGAGCTGCATTCAAAACCTTTGGAAGAGCCTTTGGAAATGAATGAAGATAGTGACGTTTCTCCCAGAGAACCTCGCGTTTGTCGAGCTTTGTATTTGTAAAGCCTTGATCAATTGTGTCGAGCAATTCTTCTTGTAAATTATTATCTAAGCTTTCAAAATCCATCATTGGCAATTCGGCGCCATTGAGCTCTATTTCGGGAAATACTAACTGGCCACATCCATAGCTTGGAATTTCGATGCTCAGGATTGGACAGTAATCGCCAAGAGGATGAGTACCACGTGAAGGCGACGGGCAAAAATATTTATCTGCTGATGGAGGCCAAAGCGACAGTAAATAAGTTCCTTGAATCATTTTTCTTTCGAAATCAAAAAACTGTATAGATGACCAACACAGTTCGATCTTCGTTACACGATTTTCGTTGCCTTGTGACGAGTCGTTACTACTTTGGCCACCATCAACTGGCTCTTTTACGCAACCATATACAACAAACACTAAGCGTGACTCACGTGGCAAGGTACAAACGGGAACATCCTCAAAGTTCATCCATGTGTTGAATGTAAGGCGCGGATAAAAGCCATCAGTGCTATTTGAGCAATGCGTCACCATAGGTTCACCAATGAAGCGTGTACCATGATATATCTGAACACCTAGCATATATTCATCATGCTTCCATGAGGCTGGCGGGCGGTGTAAGCCGACAATGTGAACGATGATATTTTGCAAAGCATTAGTAACAGAAATTGGTGCTATAATAGACATCAAATAATTCTAAGTCAAATTAAAAATTTAAGCCATAGATCACCTGTATTCCACTGTGGAACTCTGACAGTAAAGTTAACTTGGAATGCTTGTGCAAACATTTCTAATAGATGTGACACAGCATCCCGAACTTCATCGCAATGATACTTGATATCCTCATTAATTTTACGCGGACGCATCCTAACTTGAGCATAATCTCCTTTTTCAGATACTATGCTAACCGTTGGCTTTGAATATATAGATGCTGTTGATTGGTGAATTTTATAAATTTGGTTTGGTGGATAGCTATGACAGGCTTCTTTAAGATTGTTAATAGCGTCAAATAATTCCAGTGTATCAATACATCCGAGAAGAGCACAAATTGCCTTTACCGCTTGCACAACACCAGAGGAGTGTAGTGGCGTATGGATGTTGCTATCTGATGCAAATGATTCTAATTTGTCGATTTCCATTTCAAAGGTCTCCAAAAGAATCATCAATGAATCATGACTGATTGAGGATATTGGCTCCTTTGGCAAAATATTTTCCAGCTTAATTTCTGCGTCACGGATATCATCTTGCTTTGTTCGTGCAATAACCTTCATATATTTTTCCAATTTCGGGAACAATCCTAATTGAATGTCTTTCTCTAATTTCACACAATCATGAATGTATTCCAAATGTGATAGACAAGCATTTGGCGAGAACCATTCTTGAGAGCCAATTGTTTTAACTGCATAATTCTCTGCAGCACCCGAAATTTCTCTTTCCAGAACCACTAGCACATGCATAATAACATGTTCAACTGTGGAATTAACGTCACATGTGAAAATAACTGGATTGGCATAGCCTTCAAGTTGATGCTGTGTATGTAACTCGCGACTCTTGTAGCATTCTAATGACGGGTAAACAAGAAGTTTAATGCTAGTTTCTTTCATATATTTGTTATCAAACTGTGCTGCAACAATATGTCCTATATTTGATTTATCATCGTTCCATGCATATTTTGAGCGAAGTTCTTTTACCATTGTATAGAAAGCAATTAGATCACGGTCGTATGACTTCCGGTGAATTATATTTTCGTAAAGTTTCTTAGAATAATGGCTGACATACTGCTGCTGTGATGATGATAAACCTGAGTCTGACTGCTGTGAATCTTTGATGTTGGAGTTTCTCGGTGGTAAAGGTGGTGGCTTTTGGTCATTTGTCGCATCAATTTGTGGATGGTTAAACAAGTTATATTCAGCTATTTCGCCAGCAGTTTGTGGTTTTGGTGACGACACAGATCTATCACTCTTGATAACAGCCTCATAAACAGGATCAGAACATTGCGTACCACCACTGTAAATGTAATCAAACGGATCGTAATCGGAGTAGTAAGAATTGTCGGGATCCTCTGCTGATAACCGATTAGAAGACACCAATGGATCAAATGTATCTAGAATGACGGACAAGCCAGAGTCATCAACATCCAAGTCAATAAGATTATCACTCTTTAACGATGGGTTGCTACTTGCAATTGTTGTATTTTTTGAAGCTGCTGGTGGATCCAGATGTTTCGATGTTCCTATTGGCGGGGCTACTGAAATTTTGCGTTTTGACACATTTGATTGAATCGGCAACTGTTGAATATGTTTTGATGGGATGTCAGCCGCCATAGCATTTGCTTTGGGCATTGCATCTGAAGGAAACCATTTTTTCGGGTGCACTGAAAAATTTGACTGAAAATGCGAAAGGTTTGATTGCTGCAGAAAATTACCGAATCCAATAGCCGGATATTGTGATGACGATGTTGAAGGCATGAGTGATGTATATTGAGAATTTTTAAAGCGCATGCTTTGATTATAGAACTGATTGCTACCCATCACATTGTTTGAATAGTTCACATTATACAGACTGGAAAGACCTTCCGGTGTTAGATTCGTAATCGACAGAGCATTATTATTGTTGTAAAGAATCGGCTGGATGTTTGGAGTTGCGCTGTTTATTTTCAGAATAGATTGCTTGAGTCTGTTGTATGTATCATCGGCCGCAACCAATTTATTGTTTATTTTCAATTCATCGGAATGACTAGCGAAAGAAATTAGATCTTCTTCCTTCTTTTGATTAAAATTACTGCCAACGGGATGTGATGTTTTGCATGAAGTTCCTTCCGTTTGATTATCTGCAATCGTAAAAATGCAGGAGATTATTTGCGACTATAAAAAGAGAACCAAATAGATTTAGAAACTTGTTGAATATTTACTTGAATCTTTGCGTCTTCTGAATTCATTAAGGGCTTTCTCTTCAAGGCTAAGTGCCCGAACAATCTCTGATTCATCGATTCCAGACATTTTCAGCACTTCAGCGGGTTCACAGAAATCATTTGAACAAGTTTAAAGTTTAATAATAATAAAAGACACAAATGATTAAAACAATGGGTGAGTTTGAACTAAAACCGAGTGAATGCACATACTAAAACAAGCCTCGTTGTAGTTTGTTAAAATCAGGGGTTTCACAATTTTTCCTGCATACTATATTCTGTTGAATAAACAAAAATACAGTAAGCTCTGTTTTAATTAATTTGATAATTTGATTAAAAATTCGCAAAGCGGTTGCACAGTACTTCTACAATTATCATCCAAAACCATTAAAAATTGTAATTGAGTTTATAGTATAGAACATGGTTGATTCGACTGAATCCAGTCGAAAAGAAGTCATCGTAAAGAGTAAACCGAAATTCTCTCCCAATAGCTAAAGTGATCAGCGTCGTCGCAGAAGCAAAAATATAAATTAAATACGCATAAAGTACTCAAATATTGGATAATGAATCGCAGAAGACCATATGAGGACGATGAGGGCTACGGTAAGAAATTAAAAAAAAAATTCATAACCATCAAAAAAGCAGGCGTTGTCATCAATTTATTAATCACTGTCTAATATTCTTTATCTTTAAGATCGTCGAGCAAAGCGCCGCAAAGTGTCTGAGAACCAGGAAATTGAAGACCGCCTAGAATCACTAATCTTGCGTGTTGGCGAAAAATCTACTTCGAGCCTGGAATCAAATCTCGAAGGGTTGGTATCGGTGTTGGAGGCGGATTTAGGGACGTTTCGAAACAAGATATTACGCATCTTATCAGAATGCGCCATCAAGATGCCAGAAAAATGTACAATCTACACTACACTCGTTGGGCTATTGAACGCGAAAAATTACAGCTTTGGTGGAGAGTTTGTTGACCATATGTTGAAGACATTCAAGGATAGCTTGAAGAATTGCGCATGGAATGAGGCTCGCTATTCCCTGCGTTTCCTTGCTGATTTGGTAAATTGTAATGTCATTTCGGCCGTTTCTTTGCTTCAGTTACTCGATTCTATGGTTGATGCAAGTAATGAAGATGAGGTGCCTCAAGTGCGTCGTGATTGGTATGTTTTCTCAGTCCTTTCTACATTGCCCTGGGTCGGACGGGATCTCTACGAAAAGAAGGAATCGGCATTAGAGAACTTATTGGTTCGAATTGAAGTATTCCTGAACAAACGCACAAAGAAGCATCACAATGCTCTACGTGTATGGTCTGTTGACACCCCACATCCTCAAGAAGAGTATTTAGATTGTTTATGGGCTCAAATACGAAAATTGCGTCAAGATAATTGGTCGGAAAAACATATTCCACGCCCGTATCTGGCATTTGATTCTATTCTTTGTGAGGCACTTCAGCATTCGTTGCCATCAGTGGTTCCACCGCCGCATCATGAAAGTTATGTATATCCCATGCCGTGGGTCGTTTATCGCATGTTCGATTACACCGATTGCCCAGACGGACCCATTTTGCCGGGAGCTCATTCGATCGAAAGATTCCTGATTGAAGAACATTTGCACTCGATTATAGAAACTCATCATCTAGAGCGCAAAGACTGTGCCAGTAATTTGCTTAGTTTCCCATACAAAAACAAAATACCATTGGAATATTGCATTGTTGAAGTAATTTTTAGTGAACTATTTCACATGCCATCGCCGCGGTATTTGGAGATTTGTTATGGATCTATTATGATAGAGTTATGTAAGCTGCAACCGTCAACATTACCCCAAGTTCTAGCACAGGCAACTGAAATTCTGTTCATGCGAATTGATTCAATGAACACATCATGTTTCGATCGCTTCGTTAATTGGTTCTCGTATCACTTGAGCAATTTTCAGTTTCGTTGGTCATGGGACGATTGGGATAGCTGCTTGCTACTGGAGCCTGAACACCCACGTCCTAAATTTATTCAGGAAGTACTGCAGAAATCTCTTCGATTATCCTACTATCAACGCATCAAAGACATGATGCCTGAAACATACGATCGATTGTTGCCAGCGATTCCAGCGCCTGACTACAAATATACATCTGAAGGAGCTGGTGAGTAACAATTTAAAAATAACATTTTTTTTATTATTCAATCGTTACAAAAAAAAAACTTTGGATAAATTAGAAATTTAAAATTCAGTAATTGCGTGCGACTTAGGTATGATTGCCATCAGTTCAACCACAACAGCTCGTGCGTGATTTTAAATCTAGAAAGTAATATCGGTTTTATTCTTGCGAACTGGTTCAATTTCTGGACTAACCGACGCTCGTTAAATTTTAATGTTTGATGAATTTGTGTTTATCGATTCAACCCCTGCAGAAATTAATTCATAGCCAAATGTTGAAGGGATTTGTTGGCTCGTCGGTAGTTTCGGGTGTGACATATGTGGGAGTTGAATATTCTTCAACTGTACTTGGCATATTGCTCAACAACTGAGAAAGTGTAGTCAATCTTGGCTGCTTTCTAAATAATTTTGTTATTTGTGGTAAGGGTGAAATCGTTGACGTGCCCGTGCTTGATGTCTGGTTTCGACGTGAGTTAAATTTATTTCTTCCGCGATAAAAGCGTGTTGAGGCTCTTATAGTAGGACTATTATCTAACTGAGCCGTTTTAGTGGGAATCATTGTTGGAACAAATGAGCTTAGCGATGTTGTGCTGCTTGTATAAGCTGTCAAGTTTGCTATTTTGTTTCCATACTTCCTTGGTTTCCACTTTAGTATAGATATCTCTGTGGCCTTTTGAGAATACGTTGCACGTGGAACGATGACATCGTAATTAGGTTCATATGACGCGTTATGTTTATTATATGTTAAGTTATAAGTATCTTCATTGAGAAATGGAACGTACGGAATCGTGACATTTTCCTCATTTTCCGGTTTTGTTAGTTGAGAGCTAATTGAATCTGGTTTTTTAGTCGATAATATCAGCTCAACGCGATTCTGTTTTACTTGAGCGGAGAGTTTATTTTCACTTTGTGGTAATATCTTGTAAGGTGGATTCATTGGCTGGAAACCATTATCTTTGAACGTGTTCACTTGATTGCTGCTTGTTGTGCTTATGGGATTTTCGATTTCAGGCTTTATTAAAAATCGATATCTGTTAGGATTGGGTATATAAGTATATGGTTGGACAGGGCTTTCGGTTGGATAATAAACTGAATCTGGATATGAGAAGTGGTTTGTTACGTGACGTTCACTTTCTTGGAATGATTTTTCCTTTGTTTTTTCTGTGTTGGTGTCGGGGAATTTTATAAAATTATAATCTTGTTGATATGAAGCGTTTGGAGATTTGGGGGGAAACTGAAGTGGCGGCGATGCTTGTGAATGTGAATTATGCGTATTAATTATCGGTTGCATTTGATAACGGAAAGTTGTTATGTCGGACTGAGGAAATATTATTTTATCTGAGGGAGCTGATAATTGTATTTGAGGGGGAGTATCATAAGGCATGTGTGCATATTGAACAAATGGCATTTGACGCATTACAACTGGAACTTCAAAATGCTGAGACTGTAATACCAAAGCTGGTACATATATATTTGGTGCACGTATTTGGTATATGTTATTTTGCTTGTTACTATTTAGAGCTGGAAGTTTGAATAGAGAATCTTTAGATTGGTATGTAGTATGTTTGCCAACATTGACATTATCGATTGCACCGCGATGATCGATCAAGTTGTCTTTGAACGTGTTCGACTCTGTTTTCTGTTCGGATTTCTTGTGAACATTTTGATATGCATATGGTGATTTATTTATGTTGCCTTCGCGTAAGTCGGGAAATTCACCGCCACTGTGTGGATGTCCTAGATGAGGGTTACCATAGATGTGATTACCGACAGTAGGAACAAAATACGAATATGCATGATTTTGATATTTTGGTACAAGTTCTGGAAATGCTTGCATATGCATTTCCTTCATATTTAGATTGCCTTTGCGATGCTGATTATAATTTATCCGTGTCTGAGAACTATGCATATTGCTGGTTTGTTGATTGTTTGATGAGGGTGGTAACTTTAAACCAAAAATTTGTTGCATTAAGTTATTGGGATTAAAAATCTTAATATTTGAAATGCTTCTTTCGAAATTGGATGCAAATAAATCAGCTCGCCTAAAAGTCGTAGGTGGAATGGCAGCTTGAAAATATTTCGGATAATCGAGATCACGCAAAATAAAAGTTCGTTTAGACTGGTTCCATAAGTGAGTTTCCAGCATATTACCGGTCAACTGAGATTTGAGATCATGATAGACTGGAAGAATTGTGAATTTTAAATCATATCGATGTCCTCTTTCGGCATCAATATGTCGAATTCTCTCGACCATCCAGAGCGCTTTAACACTTTCTAAATATTGATCAGCGTTCTGTTGACAGTGATTACAATTTTCATTGATTTGTTCAAAGAAAAATGTACAATTGTGATTTTGCTTGAGCTTTCCTTTTGCCAACATCACAATGTCACCAAATTTCGGTGCTTTTAGATCGACAAATCCAATATATGGAGCTTTCAAAAGTGATGATTTGCTAGATTTTTTTTTAAAATTAAATTTTAGTCATTATCATGCACAAAGACTTTTTCATACCTTATTTTAGTGTCGCTGCTCAAAGCTAGATTGGCACTTTCTTTCAAAGGTTCTTCCCATGGTACCTTACTTATCACGATTGATCGTCCCGTGTTGTTGAATTTGGGGTAAAAATATGCGAATTTTCTATTGTATGCAATTGGTGCGTATGGCGAAAGGATAACATCGCGGTATTCTTTTTGAGTTGATGACAATTGAAAGCATTGAAACTTGATAAACTTAAAAGGAAAAAAAAAAAAAACATGGAAAATTTCAATGCCATTTCCAAACATTTTCTTTAAATATCATTAGCTTATGATCGAGCTTAATTTAGAGAAATCTGAAGATTTCTTGAAATCTGATCGTTTGTGGAAAATTGTTGTTTATTGTGTTTCTCTTTTCTCTTTTTTTATAATTATTATTTTTATATTAAAATGATTCCAAGAAAACTTCGTTCCGATTCTATAAGTGTTCTTCGATGATCAACAAACGATTTCACATTGAATATGTTTTATTGGAACGAAACTCACAACTACCACTGATATAAATGTCAAGCTGCACTTCATGTTTTGTGTTATGTTATATTCATTAAACACTTTCTTGTCTTTCTGTAAATATTTATTAAATCTAATATAGGATATATATTTATTTGTTTAAAATGATGTGTTTCGCCTGATATGCCAGATTAAACTAAAGTCAGAATTGAAAATAATTTTCAGCTCAAAACACTTTTTAAAAAAAATCGAAAATAATCTTCAGCTCATAAACTTTAAAAAAAAAATCGCGGTAGTGGGATTCAAAATATAGGTACATATTTTTTTTTCTTCTTTTGCGAGCGATTTTTATGTTTTCTCGCTTCTCTTCGTTGAATATCTGATTATAAATATTAAATCAGAAAAAAGTAATTGTTTTAATGCTCAAAAATTGTTGGTGTTGTTGAGATAAAAGAAGAAGTCAGCATTATCGAGAACAAACATAACATTTTATTAAATTTTAAAAGCTCTTTAATTTGATAATGGGAAATAAAAGGCTACGCGGAAGAAATGACAGAAGAGTGAAGACTAAAAACTATATTTGATACGGTAAATTGCACGCGCTAGATATTGACATGACTGGTGGCAAATTGAAGATGTCCAATGGCATCTTAATGGCCGAATGTATTGAAACATTGCAATATAAACGCGATTTGTTATTTAGATCACATAGGGAATGCAGTATGACTACAAAGTGAAAGCTTCCATCTTATTTAAAACTTTATTGCATTTTAATTGTTATGGTTCCATCCACTTGAGCAAGTCTTGTGTAGAATGATGAAAAATATAGTTCGCTAATAAATTTCGTTTATGATTCATGATTTCTTATGATTGCATAACTAATGGCATCTTTTTATTTACGTTTCTCTTAAGCCGCGTTGCCTGGAACAGCGGCAGCTCATAAATTGGTCGTCGCAATTCGACAGAAGTGTACGCCGGAAGAAGTTGTCAACGAATTAAAGGATCTTGTTAATCTGAAGGAAAATGAGAATGATATGGTCGAATCGTCATTTAATCCGCTTAAAATTGATGTTTTTGTTCAGACTCTTCTGAATTTGGGTTCAAAAAGTTTCTCTCATACATTTGCTGCTATTTCAAAGTTTCATTATGTCTTCAAGCAGCTGGCGGAATCAGAAGAAGGACAAATTTGTGTTCTGCATAATGTCTTTGAACTGTGGCACAATCATCAGCAAATGATGGTGGTAATTGTTGATAAGCTCCTAAAGACCCAGATAGTTGAGTGCTCATCAGTTGCTACATGGATTTTTTCTAAAGAAATGTCATCGGAGTTCACGAAAATGTACTTGTGGGAAATTTTGCACTTGACAATCAAGAAAATGAACAAACATGTTATGAAGTTAAGCGCTGAATTGGCTGAAGCAAAAGAAAAGATGGCGCATGATTCATCTTCGAGTGACGACTCTGATGAAGAAACAACTACGCGAAGAAAAAAAATCGAAATCGGAGATAAGCCAACAGAAGAAGTGCGTAAACCGAAGGATCATTGTGATATGTTTAATTTGCTTTCATTTTCTTTTAGATGGTTGAAAAAATGGAGGAGAAACTAGAAGCTGCATTTGGCGATCAGAAACGCATTTTTCTCATCATCTTTCAGCGCTTCATCATGATTTTGTCGGAACATTTAGTAAAGTGCGATACTGATGGACGTGACTTTAACACCGATTGGTATCGCTGGACCATTGGTCGCTTGCAGCAAGTATTTTTGGTGGTAAGCATTCGTGATATTGTCATTAATCATAAGCACAACTAATTGCATCGCATATTTTTCTAGCACCATGAGCAAGTGCAAAAATATTCGAGCACATTGGAGAGCTTGCTGTTCACACAAGTTGATCCGCACATCCTTGATGTATTCCAACAGTTCGTTGCACTCAAGTCCTAAATATCATTATTGAGATCTTCATAATAAATATACTACATACAAACGCATTTGCATTCTTTAGAATCAAAATTTCTGTAATGAACTCTTTTCGGATTTTTGATTGAATAAAAAAAAGTATTGACTATTGTAGCTGCAGATTATGGCAAAAAACAGTGTACGTTGAATGACCCACATTTTTGGGAAAATGTAGATCGACACACATTGATAGTAGCCGAACATTTCCAGATTTTGTTTTGTAACTCTCTCTAGGGATTGGATAACTTGATTGTTGAGTATGAAAACCATTTTGCGTTCTGCAATCAGCTATTGACGAACATCATTATCAAAGTCCTTGCAGAAATCGTCAATAATTTGTCGTAAATTATTCTTCAGTTCCAGGATCGATTGATTTGTAAGATGTGTACCTGGTTAGATAATTTCGACGCTGTTATGTCATTGTCTCTTTGGGCTGAAATTAAGCGTCATTCTATTTTTAATTTTTTTTTTTCTTCGATAAAATTTGACCAATTATAGTCCCACAAAGATTATACAATTAAGCAATGAGCATTAAAGGATATGATTCCTTCACTTCATGTAAATGCTTTAAATAATGCAAAACTCTCGTGGCTTGGAAGTTTTTTGCCACTCATCGCCCTTATAGAAGTTTAAATCATTTAAAAAAGATTCCGTTAAATAATATTCTCTCGGTAGGATTAAATTTGGCACATTTTCTTCGAGAAATTTAAGCAATGCATAAAATACAGTTTATCTATCAGCATCATGCATTAAAACAAAGAATAATTTCGTACCAAATGCATTTTCGCATTTACAAGCGCATCTGACAAATTACGAAGCTACCTTGTAGATAATTTCATCCGTTTTGTTATTGATTCTTCCAGTGCGTCACAAGTTGCTTGGAAAAAAACAGAATAAAGCGTGACTTAACAATCGGTATCTATCTCTACAGAAATTTCTACAAACAAAGGTGGGTACTATTCACTCACCATTAACTTACTCTACAATCCTTTGCTCCACCCAAGTCCCGACTCAGGGCCCATGACCTAACCCAAAGGTCTGGTTCGCCTTGAACACACCACTCTTCCTCGGAAGTTAAAGACAGTTACGATATTAACGTATCGCTCCTATATTGTATGTTATGGTTCTTCGGCGGGTGCTTCATATAAAATTTACTTATACACGAATTTTACTGAGCTAAATCGATGTACTGGGTTAGGTATTTTAGCATTAGGCTATCTCTAATCGGTATCCTATCAACTGAAGTTGTAACAGAAAAAATAAACTATAAAAAAGGGAAATCTGAAAAGAGACTTTTTTTTCATGACCTTCAAAATTCCAACAAAGTATAATTACAATGTCAAGCTCAAGCTCTATTCTCTCAAATGCATTCAACGCAACTGCGCCGCTAATTAGGATAGGACACTATTCATTGGGCTACACATTAGGAAGTAAGCTCTAACATTTCTTTGAGCCTCGCATATCTTATAAAAAAGCAAGTAAAAAGTACCTAAAGGGTACCTATTCACTCACCATTAACTTACTCTACAAACCTTTGCTCCACATAAGTCCTGACTCAGAGCCCTTGACCTAACCCAAAGGCCTGGTTCGCTTTGAACACACCACTCTTCCTCGGAAGTTAAAGACAGTTACGATATTAACGTATCGCTCCTACATTGTTTGTTATGGTTCTTCGGCGGGTGCTTCATATAAAATTTACTTATACACGAATTTTACTGAGCTAAATCGATGTACTACTGGGTTAGGTATTTTAGCATTAGGCTATCTCTAATCGGTATCCTATCAACTGAAGTTGTAACAGAAAAATAAACTATGAAAAAAACATTAGGAAGTAAGCTCTAACATTTCTTTGAGCCTCGCATATCTTATAAAAAAGCAAGTAAAAAGTAAAAAAAAAAAAAACTTCTAAATCCAAAACCAAAATTCAACAGATTTCTTCTTGTTGTATAATTTTAATGTATACTTTTATTTCAATTTCGTTTTAGATGGAACTTTTGGAAAAGTAAAAATCGGCGAGCATATTGTTACAAAACGTAAGGTTGCAATCAAAATATTGAATCGACAGAAAATTAAAAACTTTGATGTGGTTGGAAAGATTCGAAGAGAAATTCAAAATTTAAAGCTTTTTCGTCATCCGCATATTATAAAACTTTATCAGGTTATTTCAACACCGACTGATATATTTATGATCATGTAGTTTATTGTTTATTTATTTGACAACACCGTTACGAAACTTTATTGTATATTTTAGGGAATACGTTTCTGGCGGTGAGCTGTTTGACTATATTGTTCGACAAGGGAAATTTCAAGAATCGGAAGCTCTAAGGTTCTTTCAACAGATTATTTCAGGTGTGGATTACTGTCACCAACATCAGGTAAAAACAATTTAGAATAACGATTGAAATTTTTAAACCAAATAAAGTTTTTGTTAAGATCGTTCATCGTGACCTAAAGCCTGAGAATCTCCTGTTGGACCACCATATGCACATCAAAATTGCTGTAAGAAACAAAGTGCTCAGAAAAATATTGTTCGTGTCTCTAACAATTCTTAAGTAAGCTCGTAATTCTAATTCATTTTGAAAGAATTAAATATATGCATTTTGTAGGACTTTGGATTATCCAACTTTTTAGTCGACGGCGAATTTTTAAGGACATCATGTGGCAGTCCAAATTATGCTGCTCCAGAAGTGATCTCCGGTAAATTGTACGCAGGATCCTAAGTTTAAGTTTTCAAATTTATAACTAATTGTACCGAAACTGAATATATAGTTTCTTCTTCTTCTTTATTC
Source organism: Propsilocerus akamusi (assembly GCA_018397935.1). Lineage (NCBI taxonomy): Eukaryota > Metazoa > Arthropoda > Insecta > Diptera > Chironomidae > Propsilocerus > Propsilocerus akamusi. The sequence goes on along the minus strand of CM031469.1, from coordinate 25,974,099 downwards.
TTAGTTTCTAATTGGGCGGATCCTTTCGGATATATAAACCCACTCCCTACATTTTTTTTACAGCTTGATGTTATTTGAGTCTGAAAAGTTCAACATTTTTATGATATTTGGTTCGGATTCTTTTCTTATATTTATAGTCTATTGTGCCCTTGTATTTCCTGATAACTGGAAATTTTTTAGTCTTTCTTGATCATATTTCTCACAGATAAATATCATGTGGTCAGCGTCGTTTATTGCGTTGCATTTTTCACATAAGTTGCTTACTTTAATCTTCCATCTGTTTAAATATTTGTCAATATGATCGTGTCCTGCAATCAAACGGTTCATTGTTTTAATCTGTCTGCCGTTGAGTATTTTGAATTTCTCCTTGTACCAAGGCTTAAGGCTGACTTCATTTAGTATTTCATTGCATTTCATCCCTTTGTTATCCTGAAGCATTTCCTGATTCCAAATGCTCCATTTTCTTAGGAGTTTTTCTTTTATTTCTGCTTCGTTATCCGTTTTGATGAATTCTTGATTTTCGTAGAAATTTTCATCAATTCTTTTACCTTCTTCTTTCGCTAATAAATCTCCTTTTTCGTTTCCTTGTATTCTGCAATGTGCTGGAATCCACTGGATAGTCGCTTTAATTTCCACTGCTAATTTTTTGACATCGATTAACAATTTTTCACTTTCTTCGCTTTTGTTACATTTATCTAACAGTTGGCAAGCATTTTTGGAGTCGGTTAATATGACGATATCCTTTACATTTCGTTTTGAAATGTAAATGAATTCTCTAAAAAGTTGAACGAATTAAACATAGCAATGAGTCCAGAAAAAACGAAACTGATCTTCTTTTATCAGAGAAAGCCCCTTCAAAGCCCAGTGACTATCAATGGAACCCCAATTGGCATAGTTACGGAAAACACATATCTAGGAATGATCATCGATAGCAGACTGAGCTTTCGAACTCACATTTCTATTATGACTGATAACCTGCAGGCTAGGTTAATCCTGTTCAGTATTCTGACAGGAATTTCAAAATGCTCCCATCCTACAACACTAAAAAAATTATACAATGGAATAATAAGCGGATATATACAATATGGTTCAGCAATATACCAAAATGCAGCAAAGACAAATTTGAAGAAATTAAACACTTTGATTAACAGCGCATTAAGAAAAGTGAACGGACTCACAGGGTCCACACCATTAAATTCGGTATACACAATTGCAGCTGAACCTCCGAGAGAAATCAAAGCAGAGTCACAGTGTTTAAAAAAGATATTAAAAACAAAAATGAACAATACTGCTGTCTATAAAACGATGATAAAAAATTTAAAAGAAGAAGTGACAGAAATGAGTAAAGATGGAGCATATTGCACAGAAGATGAATATATAGTTTATTTTCTTCTTTTCTCAGGATATTTGGTCCTGTGGTGTAATATTGTATGTTTTACTTTGCGGAACGTTACCATTTGACGATGAACACGTTCCAACATTGTTCAGGAAGATTAAGTCGGGAATTTTTCCCATTCCTGAATATTTGAACAAACTTGTTGTTTCCTTGCTATGTCAAATGCTTCTAGTTGATCCACTGAAGCGAGCTACAGTTGAAGAAATCGAGACGCATGAATGGTTTCAGAAAGATTTGCCTGCATACTTGTTTCCTTCTCCTGTTGAAAGTGATTCTAGTATCATTGAATTGTTAGCTATTTCAGAAGTTTGCGAGAAATTCGGGGTCCAAGAAATTGAAGTTCACAATGCGTTTTTGTCTGGAGATCCTCATGACCAACTAGCGATTGCATATCATTTAGTAATCGACAACCGAAGAATAGACGAAACAGCAAAATCTGAAATCAAAGATTTCTATATAGCTTCTACATCACCACCGCCGATTCCAATCGCTCCACCAGTTATCACCGACCTTAATTCGATCAAGCCTCATCCAGAAAGAATCACACCACTCCGAGAAAGAGCAACACAACAAGTTTCCAGCTCAATCTATCCTGGAGGCACAACAGTGGCGTCTGTTGTGGGCCCGGAAAATAACCGTGGTACGCCAGTAGTAAAGCGCGCAAAATGGCACTTGGGTATAAGATCACAAAGTAAGCCAAATGATATTATGCTGGAAGTTTATCGAGCAATGAAGGCGCTTGATTATGAATGGAAGGTACTGAATCCTTATCATGTTCGTAAGATGAATAAAGATGGAAATTACGTAAAAATGTCGCTGCAATTATATCAGGTAGATTTGAAATCGTATCCTGTCGACTTTAAGTCGCTAACAAAAGAAGAGGTTGAGCCAAGTGAAGAAGTTGCCCACAGCTTGACGCCACCGAGCGGTACTGGAACGCCAAGAACACCTCAGATATCTGGCCATCATATGATGGAATTTTTTGAGCTCTGCGCGCAACTTATAGTAGGATTAGCACGCGAAGTCTTCAGAAACCTCTTACCTGTCTTTTGTGAAGAAGCACTGTTACATCTGTAAATTGTAGAATCTCTCAATGATTTTCGCAGAAATTTGCTTTTTATTCACTGAAGAATGATGTTGAAATTATAATCTAAATAGTTATTGATATTCAACAAGTGTTGGTGGACACGGAAGAAACAAATTTCACTAAATAAATTATTTTAATACTTGTGCAAGAAAATCGTCTTCATAGTTTTCGAGACTCACCGTTGATGCATACAATTATTAAATGCAAACTATAAGTTTTTCTTAATGATATATCAAGTGATTTTAAAATATTTAAGAAAAAATTGTGTAAACAAATCGAAATTCCATATTTGAGCGTCATATTTGAGAATCATTCGATAAGAAAAGTTATAGTTTTGCTTAATGACATTTATGGAAAAAAAACTTCGACCTTTCAAAATATAGGATCTACTTAGATTCTAGAAGATCTTAAATTGATTGAGATTTTTTCCCGAATATTTTCAAATATCTTATTATTGGATAATATACTGGCAGATCCATTGCTATTATACAGATGTTTCACTGTTCATTCTCATTACAAATTTGTTACATTTAGGATCGACAACCTTTTCTGTTATCTTAAAATACGGAATTTTGTGAATTGATACTGTTAGTGATACGTCATTTTGCACCAATTGGAAAACGCAATTATCGAAAATCGGCCGTGACAGAAGTTCATCACAAATTAATGACCACGATTGATCGTGACGTTCTTTTTCGTTTTGCAACACTGGTGATTCTATAAAGTACGGCTCCAAAAAGGCTCGTGGAGAAAGGTCATTTTTGAGGCAATGAGCCAAGTGTTTTAGGATAGATTCGACGGTATGTCGTGGCTGCTGACGTGTAACGCGGAGATATTTTTGGAGCGCTCTTGCTAGGGATGGGAAAATCGAAGCAGCAGCTTCATGTGGGTCCAAAGTGTTGACGTTTGATTGATCGTGAACAACACGCTTGATATGTGTAAATGCTTCTTCGGCAGCAGTAATCAGTCGAGCTTTCCGTTTTTTGACACGTCTTTCATATTCGTGTTGCTCATAGAAAAGCTCGTTATGAGAAGAATCTCGACGTCTTGCGTGCGCAGCTAAAACATGATTCATTTGTCTGTTTTGTGGTTGCTGTTGAATGTCATTTGTTGACCCGTCAACATCATAATATTTAAAGCTAGTGGAAAGAGCTTTTCGTTGTTGCTTGGACAACGGAATCCTTTCCAAATATGGATTGTAAATTACAAAATCGCTGTAGTACTTCTGTAATATGTACACTGATGTTCGTTGTATTGAAAGTTGACCAACTGAATAGTTGCGAGACTCGCCATCGGGTGAACGAATAACTTTGACAAAGTACATTGGATGAAGCTGACGGATTTCCAGTAGAACAACAGATACATAATGTATAAACAAGAGTGTATCTGTGTAGTTGATAGCGTAAGAAACAAGGTTTTTATAGTTAGCTGCGTCGGTGCCATCAACAATAGACCGGAAGCTTTCAGTAATTTGAACTATGTAGAAAAGCCAATATGCGAATGTTGAAATGACAACTAGCAGCAATCCCACTGAGCGAAATAGAAAGATTCTTGGCATTATTGCAGCTGGTTGACGAAAGTATAGAGCCCACAAACCGATTGCAAGGAGTATTTGACGAGCAGTTAATGTCACAATCATGCCTTAAATACAATAAAATCATAAGTGTGAAGCACATTATAATATCTTCATTTCAAATGATAACATACCTTTACACTCAGCATTGCAGGATAATAATTGATTTTTTGTCAATTGATTTAGTTCTTCATTTTGAAAAGTCGAAGGGAAAAACCCAATTTTAGGCAAAATAGCCATTGCAACAGGACTTACAAAAGCTCCAAAACATATGACTAACGACATTATACGCTCAATGTATCTTTGGCATCCAAAACTATTCCCATCCATATTTGATCCTGGCCAGTTATTGATATCTTCCATGGAAATGCTTTGTTCTGATGTATTTCCAGTAATGTGTGTCTCAGTGCCCCAAGTTTCGTCTTGTGGCAATATCTGAACCTCAATAACTTCTTGTCCATGTCCATCGCGAGCATCTTCTTTCGTTAAATTCACAACGCTCGTCTGAAATGGGGGCATTTCCGACTTTTTGCTGCTTTTATTTGCTCGATGCGAATGTCTTCCACGATGATTGTTAGCTCCAGAGTTTCGACTTCTATGCGATCTACTGCTTCTTTCAGATTTTACAGATTCTGTTTCCATATTCATATTTCAAGAATCAAGACGACCATTTATAAAACTGAATTGCATTTTTTCGATAGAACAAGCAATTATTTTTATGGAAATGGTGGATTGTGGAATAAACGTACAAAATCTTTAGATTCGATTAGCAGTTTGAATCCAGCGAATTTTATGAAATGAAAGTGTTACGGGATTATATGCGTTATTTTGAAACTAAACCGAAATACTTTAATTTACTAAACTGGAAGTTTTGATTCAATAAATGGGTTTTAAAAAAATTATACTGACGCACTTGTTCATTATAGGATGGGCTTGTTATATAAATTGTACAATTCCCTTATTCCCATCTGAATGTATTCAGTTATTCCATATTTTAATTTTCTGCAAAATCATCACAACTTTTTATTTCACCCTGTATTTCACATAGATAATTTATTATTTAAGCAAAATGAATATTAAGGTGATATTGCTAGGAGGTAAATTATATTATAATTTGCTTCGCTTAATGTCATGCATATATATGAAAAAATAAACAATTTCAAGGTTGTGGATTTTTGGGTAGAAATATCCTGAAGTGTTTGCTTGACTCGGGATGTTGCGCAAAGATACGTGTAGTTGACAAAACGCTACCACAAATGGCTTTACTGAGTCAGAATTACGTGGCCTGCTATGAAAATCCAATTGTCGAGTTTGCTAGTAGCAATTTAATGAATGCCGGTAACCAGTTATCATCACACTGAAATTACTTATATCATAGCTTCTTTCTATATTACTTTTAGCCTCATGTCACAGTGCCTTTGCAGACGCTGATGGCGACTTTATCATCATCAATGCTGCTGGCGAAACACGGGCACAACTGAGTTCAAACATATACGAAGAAGGAATTTTTAAAATGAGTTCTAATTGTATCGATGAGGCCGTAAAGTGCAAGGTGAAACGATATATTGAATTTAGCGATGTAATGTGTTCAAATGGCAAGAAAGCACAATTTGAAGATTCTGCTTACGAACCATTCACACCCATAAGCAAGAACAAAATGTTGGTTGAAAAGAAACTGCATGGATTAGACAATTTTAACTACACTATACTACGCCTTCCCTTAGTTTATGGTAAAGGTATCGATAAGAAAGGTCTTACTAGACAGATTGTGATTTCCTCAATTTACAAGCATCTCAAAGAGCCAATGCAGTTGCTATGGGAATCGGAGTTGAAACTAAACACAATTCATGTTGATGATGTTGCTGGTATTACTTTGAAGTTGATGGATAATCCCGTGGCAAATAAAATGACAATAAATCTAGTGGATGATTCCGGTTCCACGCAAGGCTCCATAACAAATATTTTATGTGATATTTTTCACATTAGATTTTCCTTTCTTGGAACGCTGCAGTCCAAATTTGCGGCTCTCAGCCTTCAAGAAACAGTCGACGACATAAATGACAAGCACATGACTGAATGGGCAAAGATTTGCCAACTGAATAACATTCCTAATACATTAAGCCCATACCTAGCAGTCCACGATATCGATTGCAAGCACTTGCATTTGAGCAATAATAAATTAAAAAGTTTGCTTGCATATGATTTTATTGTTCCGATAATAGATCGCAAATATATTGAAGAGATAATTGACGAATTAATCGAGACTAATATTTTTCCGCGATCCCTAAAAATTTGATAATTTGAAGTCAGAGCCAATAGTGAAATATGATATACGGACTAGACTAACCTCCAATTCTTCAAAATGTTTCCGGTTACCCCCCTTCATTTCATTCATATATAAGTTTGAGTATAAGAAAATTAAAGACATTTTTACAAAATATTTTAAGTTTACCGAGTTTTTTTAAATTATGGAGGTATTTCAAAACGATTTTGAGAGCGTGACGTGAAAGATAATACAGCAACGGAAAAAAGATCCGAGTTCTTTTACACCGATTGACGCTGCCCAACAAAATCACTCGCGATTGAAAATTCTCGAGAATCATAGATTTATTCAAATCTCCAACGGCCGCCTACTATTCAGCTGGTATGTATTTATCTAGTTTTAAGCAAATTTGTTTAATTTGCCACACAGGGTGAAATTTTGCAATACAAACTGAATTTTATGGTTTGCCGCGATGTGGAATGTGCAAAATTAATAAGAAAATGGTTCAACATCAACAAGAAATTAAAAGTTTCAACAAAAAATATTTTATACTTTTATACTCATTTATGGCCCCCCCCCCTCTTCATTTTTTTTGAAGCAATGTAACCGGAAATATTTTGAAGAATCGGAACGGCCTAACTGATGCTATGCTATTCCATGCCTTTTAATATTCCATATTGGTCTATAATTCCATAGTAATATGAGAATACAACAATGTATTTTGACCTCTATGATACAGTATCATTCAACGAAGAATGTCAAATATTTCCATTAGTAAATAATTTACTGGAATCGTTGCAGCCGATACTTTAGCAAATTTACTAAATTTTCATGGAGGTTATGAAAAACATTCTTTTTTATTTCTTTTCTTTTGTTATCATTTTTTTTACACTAAAAATATTCTTATGTCTATTATGCACAGTATTCTAAAGATGAATTTGTTGCATTTATTTTTTCTCTTGAAATTTAAAATTGTTTGTGTTTTTACTGGTGATGGCTATTTTTTGAATATGCATTTGATAAATAATTGAAAAAAAAAAAAAAAAAATCTGAAAATGATTTTTACCTGTATCGAGTATTTGATTAATTTCGTTAATGCAATAAAGAAAATTATAGTTTATCAGAAAGAATCTTACGAAAGTCACATTGATCGATTTATAATTTTTAATTTTGATTTCTTGTCTCTTTCAATAATTCCTTTAAAAAAATTACAGCTGAGGTGCTTCATACATTTTGCATCTCACTGCATGTAATATTCTTCTGTGAAAAATCTTTGTGAAAAAATAGAAATATTATCGTAATAAAAAAGAAAGAAAACATTTTACAGAGCAATCCCGACTTATAATTAAAACTCTACGCGAGTCTTTTGCTCAGGAGCTTTGAGACTCCACGAAATAAAATTTAATTTAAAAGCAATTCGGTTTCACATTTATACATACTGTTTCTTTCTAATTAATAGATACTTGAATTAGGTAGGAAAAACAAAATATAAATATTTTTAGGCAAAAATTTGAAATAAAATTTCAAGCACTTTTCTATCAAATTCCAGAGCGAATTCGCGAAAAGAATTCTTAGCGAAATAGTTTCTGTTTTGGAATTGCACAAAGCGCTTTCGACAACATATAGATTGATCTCCAGATATCAACATTCCCATTGAGACAAAAGCATATTTAAGGAGCTGATTAAGACGGACATTTGGCTGGAGAATCATTAAAAATAAAAATAAAACATTAACACAAAAAAAAAAAAAAAAAAACAGATTCTCAGCTTTAAAAACATTATAAATCAAGCTTTATAAAGTAAAAACCAATAATTTTTTTTAGATAATCCCCTATGATTACAATTGATTTTTTGTCATTGAAGAAAGAATAGTGGACACAATTTTTAATTAATTCTGAGATGTATAGATTCAGACCTTTTCCTAATAACTCCAGCCAAGTATCGATTGGCGATGCTCCAAAATTAAATATTGTACACCAAAAATTTATTAAGATGATTTGCATAGAAGTTGGCTTCCCATTTGAAACAATTGCTCTCGCTTCAAATCTATAAATGTACAAAATTTCTAGGGTTGAATTTGAATCTGTCTTATTGCTCTGGCTCTTGAATTATTCGTTGTGTCAGGTTCGTTGTAAGGTCTTCACTTTTGACGTAATAGTCTGATGCTTTATTGCTAATTATTGCTCCATTTGGTTTAGCTGGACCATTTTGCTTGATCACTATGCCATCATTTCTTTTGTCTGATGCCTTAACACCATCGTGATCCGTTCTCTGCAAAAAGCAAAGTGCAAAATGCTTAAATGATCCGCCCTGAATTTGGAGAAAGATGGATAACATTAAGGTTATGTGAAGTTTAAAGAATGTTTTTTTATCATCTACTATATTAGTGCGACTTTACTAAACTCCAAGCGTGATGAATACATGATTATGCAAAAAGAATCTTCATGTTTGCGGTTTCAGTAAACAAAATAATAATTTGTATCAATAACTTACATTTTTGGAATGGTAAGATTGTCTATAGAACTCTCTGAACAAAAAAAAGAACATAACAGCATGCATTCCGATCCACCAGACAAAGGCTTTTGGATAGTTGCAATCAACGAACAGCAGTTGGAAGGCATGGAGCATAATCAGAATGAATTGAACCTGTTGACGATGAATAATGTTCGTAAAGAAATTCTTTGAATACTTGTCAATTTTATGCTGTCACATTACCATCTGAAGACCAGTAAGGTACTTTTTCCACCAAAGATATTTCTGGTATTGTGAGCCCATTGCAGCAAATAAGTAGTAAGTGTACATTACAATATGTACAAATGTATTAAGCAAACCGAAAAACGTGCTGTGACCGCCGGGCGTAAACTTAACACCAAACCAGACTATGTAGAGAAATTTCAACTTTCATTTTAGGTAATTGTATTAAATGGTTTTAGACAGAGCACTCACCTGACATGGGCATAACGCCATGGTGAATTACATGGAGTGTGGACACTTGACTTGTCTTTTTGCGAAGTACAAAGAAGAACTGCAGTGTCGTACATGCAAATGTGAATTGTTTGATATATATTTTTAAGCGACAATTCAAAATGGTTTCAATACAAATCTGTACTTACAGTGTCGAAAAATTCTGTGAATTTTGAAAAGTAATACCACCAACAGGCATGAACCATCTGAATGAAACAATCAACAGCAAGTTGCGAGTTGTTGGATTAAAGAGAAGTAAAAATCGAGTCACAGTATTAATTTCAAATTCAGTTAAGACTATCAAAAGGTAGCAATTAACAACATTGCATGCATTATGAATTTGTACAGATATTTATGCACTTTGTAACACTTTTCTCCTCATCTGCGAGAATGCGAGAAAATAACAAAACAATTTTTTTATTTAAAAATCGCGCGAACAAATATAATATATGCTATACATACATCTATATAGGCTATATATTAAAGAAAAAAAGGAAAAGTGCACAAATTCTAGAAGTGCTTTTATTTTGTGCTCAAATGTATATTGATCGTTCGACAAGTTTCATATTGCATGCAAAACTCCTAGATGGCGATAAAAAAAAATGTTTTATTCTGTAAAAAAAAAGCACTTATGAATATGATTAAACCTACAAATTAAGAAATCTTCATAGAATGCTTATAGCTTTAATTTATGAACAAATCTCAAACTATCTATACTAGAAATAAATATGACAAAAAAGATGCAAATTCTAGCGAGACTAAACAAATAATAAATTATTTGCGTCCTCCCGAAATTAAAAAAAAAAATTGGATCATTTTTGGTTTTTCCTTGTATGCCCAAATTAACTTCATAATCTAGCACAATTAACAAACTAAGAGCTAAGAAGCCAAGCACCAAAGCCAAATATTTACAAGAGATCGTTTAGAAAAATTGCACATGCTTTAAAAGTTTCTTGTACTTTCGTCAAACGAGCATGTAACAATGTTTCGTTTATAACAAATCCCGTTTTAACTGTTAAAACACACAAAAGTTTACACACAAAATGACAAACAGTGTAGCTATAAAATAAAGGCATTCTTCAAAATGCACGAGAAGAAGAGGAAAATGTATTAAAATGATACAAACAAAAATGCAAGAAATGAAAGAAACATTTAGAGGAACTGAAAATAGCTATGAGACATATTTGGTTATGAGATAAACTATTTAATTTGGGTTTTATGGTTTGGGTTATTTACGGCATAAAAAAAAAAAAAAAAAACAAAACAAAAAAACACTGAATATTGGGCAACAAAAAACACAAATAAACATTTAAAGACAAATAAAATTATTTTCTCTGATTTTTTGTTTCTGTTTGAGAACAGTGATATTACCCTTAAAGTGCTAGGGTGATTGCTATAATCAACTGGCTGACATCGGAAATTATAATGTCCTGTTAGCCAACCGGATATTCCGATCTGTAAGTTAAACATTGGTATTTAAGAGTTAATAATAATTTTAGTTATATTTTTATGCTGACTGATTTCAGACTCGAATGGCAAGTCCAAGGTCCAAGTCATTATAATTCCAAATAGGTGATTCCTCGCACGATATAAAACATAAAATTAGTTATATTCAGTGATTTGATAATGTGATTTTCTTTTTCAAAAAAAATTATCGAAGAACATGATTATGCGAAAGATTCTATATTTAGTGTAGTGAAGAGATAGATAGGAATAATAAGATAATCTGCTCTGCTGCACTTAATCAACAGCAATTTCAAGGTTGGATGTAAAGTTGAATATAACAAAAAATTACAATTCGATGATAACATATTAAAATGTGTAGTAAAGTAACAGCTAGGAAAGTCAGGCGTGAAATATATTGGATCTTCAAAAAAAGTGGTTTTTCTAAACAAACTCACATCGACATTCATTCAAAAAGCGCTATCGAATATGTTACGCTACGCCGTTATTATTTCAGTAAATTGTTCCGACGAAAAATAACATTATCAGTTTATTAATTTGAAAGCATTTATTGTGTATGATTAGATCTTTTGTGATATTTCGATGCAAAGATCATCAATCAGGCCTGAATCTTTTAACAAATGCTTGAGAGCCAAAAATGATGACAGCTCTCTTTATGGTATCTATATGATAGAGAGCAATTGATGTCAGAAGTTTTCATCATTCTATATCAATCTCTCATTCAAATCTTAATTAACAATAATTTTTCTCCCCATAAATAAGGTTTCAAGCTTATTTTATTTTTTAAAGAAGTCTTACGGTGTTTATTAGTAACCTCTTCGAGAGTAACCTCTTATTGTAATACTAAAAGTGTATTTGCCTTGTTAATTTGGGGTATCATACATGACCCGACGAGAGTGCACAATATAAATTTGTATACCGATGGTCTCTCTTAGAATTTTGTTTGTAATTCCTGAGTTTTTCCTAAATCAGTCAAAGTTGCTGGTCATTTAGTAAAATGTGTGTGTGTGTTTTTTTATAAGGCGGAAGCGAAACGAAATTTTGGTTATAGATTTAAATTATACGTGAAATAAGATATTTAAAATTTCTATTTTCCATTTTTTTATAATTATAAATTAAATATTTTACAGTAACATCTCATTCACAAACTTACTCTCATTGCTATTCCTGATGTGGAATGATCTACTGGCTGACATCGAAAACTATATTCATTCCACCAACCACCCATTAAACACTATAAAATGTAGGATTCAGTTTCAATTATATAATTGTCTTTGCTTTCCATGATGCACTCAATGGGATATTATGTCGACAATAATAAACCAGGAACGTAGTACCGTAAAGGTTATGGAACACTTATTTTTTTAAAATAAATTTAATTAAAATAATATAAATAACACTTTGTCGTCGTTGCCATTTTAAGGGGCCATTTTAGGAATTTAGGATGGGACAAAAATACTTCTTTTTTTTTTTTTTTTATTCGGCATGAAGCTTGTAGCTCCAATCAGAATGTGCTTGAAAATATGTTTTGTAAGTTATAAAAATTCAAATTCTGGTTAAACCTGAATCAATATCCCTGTTTATATTCATGAATCAAATGGGTTTTTTTTTTTCATTGGAGCTCGGTCTGAAACAGGTTCTGGTTTAACGCAAGTCACTTAGAACGTTACTACGAAAGGTGTAAAAATTGCTTTTGCGAGATGAATAAAAATTCGATAAAAAACTAAAATGAAGTATACGGAAACGTAGGAATCACGTTTTCGGTGCGTTGACGATGCGTTAAGCTTGAATATTGGTTCACTTACCTCATAAAATAGCCACGTACTAAATATAACTTGGAATAAATTGTAGACTACCAGTGTGTTTTTCAATTGGAATGGTTTTCGATTCTCCATCATTTTTGGACCCAAAACCTGCAAATTGAAATGTGCTAATTAATTAGTTTGGTCATGGCTGAAGGTCATTTTATTATGCATTTATCGTCTTTGATCAGCAGTCACTGATCAAACAATTGATAACTTATTTATTTATTTATAAGCCTATAATCATCTCAGTATTTAGAAAAAGGCATCTCGTCCAGAATTAGTGATAATTAGTAATATCTGAATCTTGTTCGCATTGAATGGTTGTAATGAGGGTCAAACTCAAGATCTAATTTTGCGTTTTTCATTTTTGACCTTTAAAATTTGTTCAAAGTTCAAAAACTGGAGGCACAGGAAGTGCTCGAATTTTTTCATCATGAAAATTCATGAATTCAGCAATTATTAGTGCTACAAAGAAGAAAAATGCTTACCTTAACTAAGTACACGTATCCTAGACAAATCCCAAGGGTGGGGAATGGTGACGACATGAGGGGCCAGTCTTTGGTTCGCGGATCTACAAAATGCGGGGAAGCAAACACAAACATTAGAATTAGGGTTGATTATACATGTTTGCAGGTCCGATTAATTAAATGATGCAATTATATTGCTTGAAAATTAAAAATGTAATCAACTGCACAAAGTAGATGAACGTATTGTGCATTTACCAAAATGCACTAGTTTTGATTCACACCAAGTTTGGTTATTCAGTTTGTGTAATAAAAAATATATATATTTATAGAAAACAGGTGGCATTTTATTGCAACTGCAAGCAACACAAACGATAAATATTTCATGCACACACATCTGTTTGTTTTTTACACCGAAAACTTCCGGGTAAATCAAAACGTATATATAACTGAATCAATTTGCTATGCATCAAGGAATGGCCAGAAAAGAAATAGTGTAATATTTATTATAAGACTCATTGAGCTTGAATTAATTCTCAACACCAATCATCAGAGTTCTTAAAAATGACTAAGAATCGTTTCGTGAATATGCATTAAATAATGTTAGTTAGTTTCGTTTTATTTTGCGCGTTTGTATTGTTGTATTGTTGTTGTTTTTTTTTTTTTTTTTTTTTTTTTTTAAACAAAACAGAAACGAAAAAAAGCGTCACGTTAAGAAACCTCATCATTTTTCGTTTCGTTTTCCGAAGTATTTTGAAAAGTAAAAAGTATTTCTGCAATTTATGACGCAAATTTTATTACACAGACAAAACCATTTTAGATTTTCGCATTTTTTGTATGAATCCCTCAAATGAGATACGATAATTAATTGTCTCCATGCAATTAATTAGAGTGAATTGCGTCAATCTTCTAGCAATAATAATTTTAATATCTATCATGGAATCTACACTTTTAATTGGTAGCTAGCTATAAGTCACACGTGAAGGTCACAACCTGCCAATGAAAAAACAATGAAAAAATCTTGAGGCACATTGGCAAGAGCATCCGTTAATAATTAACACCAACATTAAGAGATATTGGGGTTTCACAATTTTCACATCAAAGCAAAATTCATGATTACTCATGTTACTTACCACCGTATTTATCCATATAATGGTGCATACTGTCTATGTATTTCATTATTAAGGCCATTTTTAATATCTGAAATAATATATTACAAGAGAAATAATTAGTCTATAATTGGAGTTTTAAAAACTAAAAAAAAAAAAAAAAAAAAAAAACAGAAACATTTTTATATGAAAATCCATTTCACATGATTTTTCCCATTGCGATGATGAGACAGATTTTTTTTTCTCAGGGCCATTTTACCGAGCGGAATGCCGAAATAACCAACTCGGTAACCTTTATCAGCAATGCTATATGCAGACATTCCCTTTCAATTTCTTTTTATTCACTTTCAGTGATATTCTCTGCGCTTTTTTTTTCTCTGTTTTCTCATCTCATTCCCAATCATGCAAAGTGAAAGAAATAGGAAAGTAAATGAAAAAAGGACCTTGAAATAAAATCTTATGTAACATAAATATCAACAAAATGTATGCCAATTTCCGTCGTCGCGGGTACGAAGAAATATTAAATTCGTAGTTTTTTTTAGCCTGTGTTGTGCAAAAGCGAAACAAAAAATGCCCACACATTTTGATCAATAAATATTCACGTGTGCACTGTCGAACGACACTGTTATTGGATTTGTCCACTTAGCTAGACGCTATTTTATTTTGCTTCATTATAATGAACGCTTCTACGATAATTAATCGTAAGCTAAAAGAAGAAAACAAGACATTCGCGTGTTTAACATCAAATATAAGAAATCATTGAACGGAAAACACACATTTCAAGTGCATATTTATCGAAGATTATGTAACCATATTGCGGAGTTGTTATCGTTTCATATTCCATATTTGCGATGTTTATTTTTCCGAGTCCTTTCCATTTTGATAAGCGACCTTCACAGATATACATAATTTTTTTTCTCTTCTTTTGGAGTGGTACGAGGTTCGACGAAAATGCGCAAATTGATTTCAAAACGTAGTCAGTCTCCTAAGAGTTTAAGTATATTTACTTAATAATCAATTTGCTCGAGAATATTTGCAGAATCATCGTGATTCTTTCTTGTCGTTTAAGCGATGACATTTGCTATTTTCGACTTCTGGTAACACATCATAATATTAGCTAGCTAATTCGACGAATATCAGCTTGAATTATTTCCGAAATGTAACAAAAACTCAGAACAGCACATGCATAGAAATTAAATAAATACGTATGTTCTTCCCTAAAGTGATGTATACCATTACCTAGGCTAATATTTCTTCTGTTATTGCTATCGCATTTAATTTTCAACTTTAATTTGCAGACTTTAATTATTAATTTGTATAATTTCATTTTAATTTTTTTTTTATTGCTATTTTCCATGAAACTTATAGAAATTTGACCTCAACCTTGGATGCTTTTTGGATGACAAGTTTTTTTTTCGCATGGCCATTTTCCAACTTTAGCACTTTAACTTTTAGATAGAGATATCATTTTTATGTCGCCAGCATTCATTTGTCCATATATATAAAATGCTACTACCGAAGTGGAGTTGCTGCGAGCCTTGATGAAATCAGACAAATATTATTATTATCATATAAAACGCCCGCGGTGGACAATGAAATTCATAAATGTATGAGGAGAGACGAAAATGTCATTCCAGCACTCTTTTTCATGCATAATTTTTTGTTGCCTTCTCTACCATCTTCTTATGCTTTTACTTTTTTAAATTTCTTCTGATAATCGAAAGTTTAGCGTGTTAACTATTATTATAATTTTATACCGAAATTAGTTTTATATTTTCCTTTATTACATATGAGCCCTTTATTGCTGCATTTTAGCCTTTTTGTAGTTATTACTGTTCTGTCTGGTTTCTTCTGCTACACTTGAATTGACAATTCAAAAGAAAAAAAAAAAACTTAAAAGTATCACGAAAAATATAGGGAAGGAAAAAAATCACCGTTTAGAGTTCAATTTTAGCTAAAAATGCCATTTTCGGCTCTTCATAAATATACAAATCAACTTTCGCACAGACACGTTTGTAGTAGTTTTCAGGCAATATGCGCAGACTGAAACTAAACGATTTTGCACTTGTATATACTCGGCGGGAACTTTTAAGGAATTCGAATCGAATAGATATTTCCATATATCTATATTCGATGATTTTATGTTTTAAAAAAAAAATATTCAGTTTATTTAAGTCATTTAAAAAAAAGAAAAAAAAAAAAATTAAGCGTTAACTTGTTTCAATACAGTAATACAGCACAGCCTCGTTTCTTTTTTCATGTCATCAAGAATACCATAAGGTAACAGCAGATATTGCGACACAAATTTTTACAATATATGTTCATAAGAAAATCTTGAAATTTGCCAATTCGAATACATTAATTTTATTATTACATTTTTGTGATTGAATAATGATTATGCGAAATATCAAAAATGTTTGTTGAGCAAAACCAGTTGCTTAGTTGCAAAAGCACACAGACACTTTAGCGAATGAAAAAAAAAAAAAATAAAAAATATTCACGAAAAATCCAACCTCACGACACAAAATTCAACAGCATACTGAAATATGACTTCGACAATTTTTGTTTAATATCATATGTGGATTCAAACGTGAGCTTTTTGATTGCGTCATTGCTTCTTAAGGAGCGACTGTGAGAGCGTTTTGAGCGTAAAGTGAGAGACGCACGCGCAGTTGAGTGAATGACTAATTAAGATGTTTTGTGCAGACCATTTGCGTCATTCTTTATTCTTTAACGCACTCAATTCGCTTTAGATTTTTCGCACTTGTCTCATTGATGTCATTGGCATTGTTTTCTTGGGTTCTTTGCCAGTTAATTTTTTGCATGACTGAATCAAATTGCTTTGGTTATATATTTACGTTTTTAAGCCAATCTGGAATATGGCATTTATTTAAATCAAATTAATTAGAAGGCACATTTACGCATTTCGATGTTAAAATAATATGCATATTCTGTTTGTCTCGTATCTTAAACTCGTAGAGGCAAATTAGAATTTGTTGCAAAAACTTCGAGGATTTTATGTTGTTGGATAATGCGTCTTTACTAACCCTCAATGGATGACGACAATTCTCATGAAATTAATAAAAATAACAGGAATGCTGGAAAAATCTAGTAAAACCTTGAATCAATAAATATGTATGTGTGTTTTCAATGTTAGCGCTTACTCAGTTTTATAATTTTCCTTTTCCGTCAATAGAAAAGCCCTTCACATACATCGGTTTTAAGAGATACACACAAGTAGTTCTCAAGTAGCAAACAGCAGCACTCAGCATCAGGGTGCACAATTGAGTTCATTTGGCGAGTACAAACAGGATCGAAAACTGATCGAATAGATTTAAATTGGTGGAATAGTGAAATTTCTCTTAAATAGATGAATGCGCACGAAGGCCTTTAGTAGAAGTATTTTAACAGTTTTAATCATAAAAGCAGGAAATGTGTGCAACATCAGATATAGCCAAATTTTGTTTCATGATTTTAAGACTTTAAGTAGATCTCGTCTCGATGAGCTTATCGTGCCATAGATTTAAGGGCTGTTCTTAATTTGCGTGACACCTTCAAAAAAAAAAAATAATTGTATTGCATGGAGTGTTACAACTTTCTTGTTGGTCGTTTTTTCAATTCGTTTTCAATGAAATTAAAACGGCTCGATTTTGCATCATTTTGCAATCTTTATCAATTTGCAACATTTTAGCAGTGATTTTTTTGTTACTGTTTTTCCTTTTGTCTCCTTTCTTAAACATTGGGTGGCGGATTAAAAAAAGTTACATTGTTTCATTGTTTTGTGTCAGCGAAGCTTTTCACTCATACATTCACATTTGAAATGCATTTTTTAAATGAATTATAAGGTTCCAGTTAAAAGCCAAACAAGAAGAAAACGTTTTAATATTATAATTTCTATTGGCGTGTTTTTAATGTGTTTTTTTTTTTTTTTTTTTTTTCAATTCATTTCTCTTTTCGTCAACGGCGCAAAATCAAAAGTGAAAAAATAAAAATTTAAGTATAACAGCTGAGCTTCTTGCGCTTTTTTTTCTTCGCCTTCGGCCAAACTGTTCATTATGTAAGACGTGTCTGTTTTTTCGAATGTTTTGCCAACCTTTTTCGTAAATTTTTATATGAAAATAAAAATATTTAAGGTATTTCACAAAATATTTACATTACAATAATAAAAAATGAGGGATTTTTTTTTTTTTTCGTTTTTTAGCGGTAAGCTTGTCGAATGTAAAGAAATGTAGGTCATTGATAACTGATACTCGTGCATATTGTGGAGGAAGAAAAGTTTAGCCATGCAACTATATTGTTTATAGATATAGAGTATTTTATAGCAGACATCTAAGTATGTTTATAAAAGATAATTTTAAAATATTTTTCATCCCTAATATTTCTTGACTGATTTAATAGTGTATGAGGAAGCGTTATTGACGTCACTATTATACTTTATATTTCTTTTTCTCTTTTATACTGAAATGCGGCAGTAGAGTTTTTTTTATATGTTTGCGTCGGATACACACCTTCAAAAAAATCGTGCTTTTTTCAATCCATATTATGGTCAGTACTCATCATCCATTCAATGATTATATAAACACGTGCCACATTGAAAATTTTTTTGAATTTTCATTTTTTGCCATAATCAGTTGCTGGTTCGGTTTAGTTAAAATAGTTTTTAGACAATGAGTTTGTTCGATCAAGGTCGATAGATGCACGAGTCTTGTAATATCTTTGCATGGTTTCTTCTATATGTAGCGTCAATGTGCTATGTTGTCTGCACTTCCATTCATGCCAACCTGTTTGGTGTTACGTTTGCATAAAAACTTAAATTGAACGCGTTAACATTGTTTTTCACGTGCACGATAAAGTTCATCGACGCAATCACATCGAGTTTCAAGAATAACAAATAACATTTTTTCTTATGAAAATGATGTTTTTAGCATAGATATTAGCATTGAGCTATAGTTAGTGGTAGCATGCAATTTATGATGATAATTGACCGAAAACACGATGTAAAAATTTATTGATTTGCTTTAATGGTTGTAAAATGCTTTTGATTTCGTGTTTCTTTATTTTCTTTTTGTAACCACAAAATTGGTGTCAAATAGCAATTTTCAAAGTTTTCATTTGGATTATTTTGAAGTTTTTAGGAAATAAAATTTTGTTGCATAATAATAACAGTGGAGCTGTGTGCGTGTGCCTCGAAGATTGTTTGGAGAAACAAAGCAATATGCATATATATGTGCATAGAGGATGTTAGAGAGTATGTTCAATGTTGACCTACAAAGCTTTGTTTTGTTGAAATCTAATTTGAGCATAAGATAACCTCAGTCAGTGTGCCATCAAGAGCTTACAATTTTCTGTTAATTTTGTCTGACAATTAAAATAATCAACAGCATCAAGCACAAAAAAAATCCATTGCTTTTGTAGTCTCGTCATTTCATAATTGATAAAACAAATAGGCGAAATTTCACAAAGCATCACTAAAAGTGTTCACACGAAAACAAAGCAGCACTGAGTATTTGTTGTTTTTAATGCAGAAATAAACGATTTATTTTATCCCATCCTTAAGAAACTAATTTATAAAATATACTTGGACGTCATTATTTTGCATTTCATTGAGATTCGAGAAATATGAGCCAGTAAGAAGAATGAACGAGATAAAAAAAAAATGTTTCTGTGCTAACAGTAGCGATCAGAAATATTTGAAACCCGTTTCTTATATTCGCAGACTTGATCCTCCAAGAGAAGCATACATTTGAATTCAAATTACCTTTTTAAATATTTAAGTAAATTAGTAGAATTCGGTCAGAATCCGATTGTAGAAGTTTATTCTATGTGTATGCATAGTAAAAAATGTGGAGCTCCTTCGATTGCCAGCCATTACAAAGCACAACCTTCAGGAGTCCAATCATTAATCGGTTTTAGAAAAAATAAAGAATACCGAAATCTTTGCTTAAGCACTCTGTATACTAAAAATTCCATTTAAAATTTACTTCCGTTACCATCCAGTCGTTGCCGAATTAAGAGCGCGTGTCTATATTTTTGATGTTTGTCTGCACACATGCTCATTCCTATAATTTTATTGTAAGAGGCAAAAAGGTAATCAATAATTTATGCAAAATAATTTTTGAGATATTTTACTTAAAACACATTCATAATGTTTGCAACGTCGGTTGGAGTCGTCATTCGTGGAGATTTTAGCCGATGCAAAATAAATCTTTTAGTTTTCAAATTAATAACTAAAATAAAAATCTGTGGGGTGAATTTTAGCATATGGTTACATTTATGTTTGTTGAGGAATGCCCACACATATAAATCAGTAATATTGAGAGTGAAAATATAATTTTGTTCAACTCATCGAAAGTTTCATACAGCTTCGTGACATGATCATCAGCTTCCAACCTCATCTTCACTACTACTAAGTAAGACGAATCTTATTTTTGTGATTTCGATTACATAAAACCGAAAAAAAAATATAGGAAAATATAGGAATAAGAATCAGATGCAATCGTAAACTGTGAGTGAGATTAATTTGGGTTAAATGACCAAATGATTCGCTGGATCCTGTTTGTCTCAACTGACAGAGAAGAACTTTTTTAAATCAAATGAAATATATTTAACAAATGAGAAAAGTTACATGGATATATAGAAGCTCTTTTCCTCTATAAATGTATGTGTCCTCAGAATATTAAATTTTTTATTCAGTTCTTATCTAAGTGCTTTTATTGTTCTTTTCCATTTACATGTGTGCATTTGCATATAATTTTAGGAACTTGATAATGACCATGTCATTCAGATGACATGAGTTTTCTTGAAATTTTACCGTTCCAGAAAAAATATTTTCACTAAAATTAGCACTTTTCCCAAACTTTTGCCATCATCTTTGCTAATATTAAGCCAACAACAGAATTTGAAATTAAATGTATGTCTTTGACATCATATTGAAAGAGATTTTCTGGGGTTTTTCGAGTATTTGTATTTGAATTTTACTAATGTTTAGCTTAAACACTTTTGACTTTGAATTTCTTTACACTCCTACTGCGCCGTTTTTGCGGCATTGCATGTGCGTGAGTTTGGTTTTGAAACCGTAAAAGCTGTTCTTGATGGCTAAATTTATGTCATATGCGAGATTGCAATGTAAATGTTGTTGTAAAGCTTTGTACAGTAACCTTTTTTTTATGACTGACCGTTCACTTTTGAAGTGGGCAAGTGAATTATTCGCAAACTCAACATTTCCTACCATTTTAAACTATTTAGCAAACAATAGTTGAGTGTAATTGTCGTCATCAGGAATACTATTAAAAACACAGTAGATACATCAAATTCAAAAAAGAAAAAATTTTAGGTCGAAGTCAAATCGTGTTGAATTACAGCATTAACCTTGATTGTGTTTTCTCATTTATGCTCGTATTAAGTATTTATTGTAAGCTTAATGCATAGACTAACTATATTCATGATGAATTTTCGGAGGTCTGTTTTATACGGTTATACTGGTAGGATCTGTTGACTTTTTATATATATTTATTCAACGATTCTGATTTTAGTGGCCCTGTTGCTATTTGTCAGCACTTAGATATCTTTCAAAATAAGGAAATAAATAAAAATCAGAAGTTAATTTCTGGTGAAACAAAAGAACCAGGAAATTTTCATAAGCTTTAGAAAAATTTAATAGCAATATTTCATTGTTGTTTACAAACATAATGTGACGATGGTGACAAAATTATTTTATTTGCGGTATGGTGAATGCAGCCTTTTTTGAATTATTTTATCCAGATGGCCTTGTAGCTTTCTTTATACGAATCGCCTTTCAGATTTCAAAAGTAATTGAGTTCGAAGAAACCCGAAAAGTTGAAAAATATGACAATCTCAGTATTCACCTTTCACTTATTGTGCTTTAGCTTGCATAGTGCATACAGATTTCTGATGTAAGAACGAACGTGCCTGATCTCGATGAATATAATTGAAATAAGTAGTATTATCGTGCGAGAAAGAATTGAAATAAAATAATAGCAAGATTGTTTGTACTTTAATAAGTAGTTGCTGTTATTGTACATTATCAAACAACAGTTGCTTAATTAAATTTTATATTTGTTGAAATTGCTTTTTCATTGTCCATTCAATTAAAGTTTATTGAATATTTTGTCATTTTATGTATTTATAACATTGAGTGACACGTAAGAATTACAAAATGAGTAACCGAAGATTTTTTTGAACACAGAAGTGTAAACGAGACTGGTGTATGTTTTAGTTTTATCATTATATTTACGCATATCGGCATATACACATGCACATGTAGACATGTATATTTAAACCCATATATGATGTTAGTCAGCGATTGTTAACTTCAACAGGTGACAAATAAGATTTTGACAAATTTCAAAATACTTCGATAAAATGGGTTTAGATAACAGCTTTATATCACAAGTCCGTCAGTGTTTTTTTTATACCATTCATCGATTTTTCAATATGTTAAAGATTTCTAGATTTTTTGTGTTGATCGATTTCATTTTTTTTTTTTTTCAGCAACAAAATTTCATTTTACAGTGACCGCACAAAGATATGAGATAAATAGAAGACGGACTGTTCCGGCGCTTATATAAACACTCTTTATTTTTTTTTTACTTCTCTGCCTATTCACGTTTATTGTAACATTTGCATATTTGAACGTTTAACAGACGAGAAAATGCGATAAATAGATAAATACGTTCACGCAAACTATTGTTGTTATCAAACACACGATTTTTTCGCCTTTCTCATATTTTTCTCACTCAATCACACATTACATAAGAGCTAAGATAAGAGCGTTATCACGTTTTCATGTGCGTTATGAGATGGTTAAGAATAAATGTTTAGTTTTTGTTATAAGAGGGCCGAAATCGATAACTAGATAATATGTAGAATTTTTGCTTTCTTTCAATGTCTTTTTATTTAAATGGTGAATTCATAAAACACTTACCTAAATTTATAAAACTTGCACAATAATATTCCGATGAGGTAACTCTAAGCGCTAAAGTTGACTCATATAATGAATAGTTTTTTCTTTCTTTTAAATTAGTGTTTTTTTTTTTTTTATTTCTTTTCAGGAGCGGCAAAAATATTAATGGTCTGGTACAATAACTTAAAAACACTTTGTGTTGCTCATGTTCAGATTGATTGAACAGATCTGCAGTTAGCTGTCTTGTTAAGCCTTAATACTGCACAATTAAGTTTTTACGGAAATTATATTTTGAGTTTTTGATGTTTTGGCGAAGAAAAAATTGGACTTAATGTTTTCCAGCGGCTCAATTTAATCTATTTGTCGATCTCTTTTGCTCTCTGTCTCTTTATAAACTGAGCAACTCGTAGCTACAAAACTATTTTGTGACAACTACGTTCAAAATTCGAATACGCTTTGATTTCTGTGCATAGGGAACATCCTGAGGCACATACTTTAATTAAATTACATTGTGCTATATGGGGTTGAGGGTCACAAAAGCGTTAAAGGGAATAGGGAGGGTGCAGAAAAAGCAGAAAAAAGCATTATGCAATTAAAATTAAAGCATGTTCCCTTATTTATTATTTGCTCCTCTGGATCAGTAAACGGATTCATGCAAAAAAAAAAAATAAATAAATAAAAATTAATATTGTTATAGAAAGCTTCTAAATAAAGCTGGTTAGCTATTCTTAGATTTTTTTGTTACCTATAGTAAACTAGCTCTCTCTGATTTTTAATTTTAACGACCAAAATTTTATAAAAATTCTAAATTTTATGACATCATTGGATAAAATTAAAGCGTTTGAGCTCGAAAAGTTTTTACTGGCAGGTTTTTAAATAGTTTTAATTTTTTTGAGGTTTTTTCCCATCCTTTTCTGAGACATTTATACTTAAAAGATTTTGGACAGATATTCCTGCAGTATATTCAACTACCTATTGTATTTATTTATTTACAAGGGCAGAAAAAATTAAACAGTCAAAAAACTGTTAATTGGCTTCGGTGTTTCATTCGTCTTATTACATTTATCAATGCATCTTCTTCTCGACTCCTCACAATCATCATTTGTCGAAACCCATAAATTTTGATGAATTTTGCTATTTAGGCCGACTTACTTCCACGCGTGCCTAATGCAGATTGGAAGTGTCGGAATTCCACGAAAAGCCCAAGAACATGAAAATTTTTTTTTTAAATATTTTCTATGTACGATGAACATTTCGATCAGAATTCACAAGAATAAGATCAGTTATTCAGAACAACTGAAATGCTTATAAATTACTCTGGAAGCTCATTATTTGCTTCTATGTTATAAATTATAACTTATAACTTATAATTAATTATACATTTTACAGAATAAAAATGTTAAATATTACTTACAAACGACACATCTGAGAAAATCTGATTTAATTTCAGGCAATCAGGCAATGCAGATAATTGTATCTTTTATAAAATAATGTCGTTCTTTTTTTTTTTTTTTCATTATCAGTACATATCCTACTTAGTACGCATCGAATATTCGAATCCCATTTCTTTGAAATGAATACACTCCATAAAACGTACATCATTCGTATATCTTTAAAAAGTAAAAAAGTATGTCTTTAAGAAAAAAAAATAGTTTTCGTGGTCGTTTCAAGGGTACTGATTTTTTACTTTTTAAGTTAAGTTATAAACACATTAGTTTTGAGTTAAAATCATTTTACATACCTAGTATTGTCAAAAGCGTTTTCGGTTTCTAGACAAAGCTAATTGACTTAGCAACTGATGAGCTTTACAACTTTTAGCAAAATATCGGCACTTCCAGTATTGAGAAAACTGTTTATCATAATAATTTCGTTATTGCCTTTTGAATTACTACAGAAGTAATTACTGATCGTTTATTATTGAGTTACTATTTAATTACTTTAAACACTTAGGGTGACGCGTATAAGATAGTTAGTTTCACCAGTTTCTGAACACAAGTATTAATAAAACAACCGTGCGTCTTAACTAAGATAATAATTGTATTTCCTTTAATGTTGGTACAAGTAACATTGTTGGTAGACAATGACTTGCGAAACAATATGATGGTGTTTTTTGCGCTTCTCTTTATATGTTCTGTCTTTTTTGTTACTCCTCTGACGTCAATCATGACCTGAGAATTTTTAGAGAAATTTAAAAGCACGGAGAAGAAGAATGGAAAAAATACCATTTTTTTTTTTTTTCATTTTGGTTAACTTGACACATTCTTGTAGAATTTGGATGTTGTTGAACTGAAAAAAAAAAAAAAAATTATGATGATGATACTTAGTTAAATATGCATTCATTACCCACTAAGTAATCTAACGATTGTGTAGGACTTTTAAAATGTAGACTTATCGACGTGCAGTTTGAAGTTTCTCTACAAAAACTTTAATTTTAATAGGATTTTAATCACGAATGATGGTGCATAGTATTAGGAAGCGATTGTTTTTGGTGTGTGCCAAATATGTCTTAATTATAGGTTACCAGTTACCCTTTTTGAAGAGTACCCCTTTTTGAAGAATTTTTCATTTTTTTATTCAATTTTTTTTTTTAATTTTCATACTTCTTTAACCATTATCGGTACATCGTTACAATGGACCCCCCTCTGACCTGGTATCTTTTTAGTTTTTGTTGTCTGACCTTAAAATTAAATCGTAAGCAATTTAGAATATGTTTCATTTATAAACTGTGAGCCTGCTTACGTGCTCTATAAATGTGTTTGTGTTACAATTTATGGCTTAACCACATGCTGCTATTTCTGTCGTGTAATTATTATTATTATTATTTTTTTCATTAACAAATGAAAGTCAAATCACACAATATTCCAAAAGCTCAAGTTTTTTTTTGCTAATAGATATTTTGGATTTGTGGAATATATTCTTCTGGGCAAATAATAAAATATTCAGTGCGATTTTCGGACGATTTTTAATATAGTGATGCCAGTCATAAATATTAGCAAATTAATCATCTCTCATTGGTTGAATGGTTTCATGATTTATTTAAAGAAGTAATTTGTTTAAACATACTATTTTGTTAAAACATCTGTTCTGAGCCAACTCAATGTTAGCGAGGTCAGATTTACAACGCGAATGTTCATACCATGTGTTTTATTATGATGTCGTTATATTTCATAATGAATAAATGAGGGAGCCAGAACCGTAAATGCTATTCTTCAAAACCTGCAAGTAAAAAAAAAATCCTGAAAGTTTCTAACATCTGAAAAAGAAAAAAATATATATACGCCAGATATAATTGTTGCCTGAGCAAATGAGGATGAGAAGATGGACTATTTTTTTTTTTACAATATAATTTATTTGTGTCACGCAAATAATAAAAAAAATGCTTCATAACATTCATGAAAATGCATTTAACTAATAAACAAATAATTTAATTAATCTGTAAGGCTTCTGTCGCTCACAAATTGAGAATTGTTGTAGATAAATCAACTTTTGTTCAATTAACTTTTGTTTGACTAGAAAGTCCATGAAAATTTAATCTAAGGACCTGAGCCACATTTTTTGCACGACAGAAGCGATAAATACTAAATTCAAAGTCACAAAACTAACTAAGCATGACAATACCCATTCCATAATATAATGGCTAATTTAAACGGTTTAATATGAAATGAAAGGTGAAAAATTATGTTGTTTATTCTGGGAGAACTCCTAGCTATAACTATCAATAATTAACAAATCTGTCTATTAATTCCGATCGCTTTGCAACATTTGCACAAGCCGTAAATCGCAAACAAATGCATAACCATAAAATTCTATATTCTGTGATTTTTAAATTCTTTGTGCAGCTAGAGGTAATCGAATAAATATTATCGTTTTATAAAGCGAAATTAAATTTCGACAAAAAAAGATAACAATAATAATAATAATCAAAACTTTTGTAATACACAAGAAGTTCTTCATTGTAAACAAAAATCGACGCTTTTCCATAGCCGAGATACAGTTGGGAAATTTTATAATATTTTTTTTTTTCGAAATACAAACTCATTTATAACCGACAGAGCCAGCAAGGGAAGTAATGAATTTGATCTAAATCGATTTCTTCTACAAAACTAAAAGTATTGTTTAAAAAAAACTATGCATTTGAAATTTATAATTCTCATTTGCCATATAAAACTTTATGATGAGCGCTGAAAAAATATACCGAATACAAAACATTGTCATCTTTCGCCCTTTCGCCACATTATGTTTAAATTTTTAATATTATATTCATTTTTTTTTGTTGTTGCAATTATAAGGCTAATCAGATCTATCGCTGTTATTTCCTAGACCGCACTTGTGGTCCATTGAATTTGATACCGTTGGTCATAAGTCCGGTTCCACTTTTCTCTAAATGGCCATTCAGGTAGGATCCTCCATTCAAGGAAGACACACCGACAATTTTTTGGGAATTTTCCCCCTCTCCATTCGAAGCAGGCTAAAAATTGTTTTAAAAATAAAAACGTTATTGAAACAACAATAATAAAGTTAAAGGTTATATTTAATGAGAGCAATTAATTGTTTGTGATATTTTCCAATTCAAAACTGAGAGCATTGAATATATTATTTGGAAACCTTCAAATACATTTTTTTTATTGTAAATGAGGTGTTATTACAACTTTAACGTAGGCTTGTGGAGGTAAACTTTGTTCACCTGTTTGTTCTACATCGCTAATTCAGGCGCTAATTTTTAGCAAAATTATTCTAAAATAATATATACATATTCAATGCATTTAAAGTGTTAATATCTATTCAATTCAGATATGTAGCTTAAGATCACTATGTGAAATCAAAAGATTTAATGAAATTGTTTAGATTTCTACATCAATCATTCGAGAATAAAATCGATGCCATCTAGAACTCTGGGAAATTAAAGTATATAATATAACTCACCATTAAAGCACTGCTATTTGCATTATTATCATGAACATTTCCATTCAGTTCCGCTGCTTTTGCTTCTTTGGCATCCTTCAGTCTTTGTTGTTTCTTGATGTAGTTTTGTTTGTAAAAGTCTGAGAACAAGAACAAAAACATGATTCCGTGAAGTCCAATCCAAACCATGAAGCCTTTGGGATAGTCGCAGTCCGTCCACAAAAGTTGAAATTGATGAGTGAAGATTGCCACAAACTGAACCTGATGTGAAGAAAATGATATTGCATTATTTAGCAATAGTCAAATTTGATCAGTAAAATTGATCAATTTATATGAAAATAATGTTAGGTAGGCTTCGTTTTTGGTTTTGCAACTTCAAAATTTTTTGCTTTGGAAATTTTGCTGCAATTTTCCGGCTCTACCAGAGTATGCCCATCAAAAACTCCGAGGAACGTGAAAATTTGATCAAATTGCACAGGTTTTGTGTCAATTTTTCAAATTTTTTCATCACACGGAAGAAGAAATCGAAAAGAAAAGTACTCTGGACAGGCACATCAGAGCTGAAGGTCTTAAGAAAAATGCAAATTTTTTTTCCTCGTCACCCAATCCTTTGATTTTTGGATTTTTGTGCCTCATCATGAGATGATTATAGGATATAAATAAAATAAATAAATCTTACCATTTGAAAAGCCGTAAGATATTTCTTCCACCAAATGTATTTCTGATATTTTGGCCCCAGAGCAGCTATCATATAATAGAAATACATGACAATGTGCACAAATGAATTCAGCATAGCAAAAAAGGTGCTGTGACCACCAGGAGCGAATTTCATGCCCATCCATACTATATTGAAACAACGAATTTTGAGTATAAGCAATAACGAATTAATAAGTATATCTATGCTTATGAATGAATACACATTTCTTTCAATGCTTACCACTGAAGGGCATTACACCATGATGGATAACGTGAAGCGTCGAAACGTGCTGGTTCTTTTTCCGCAGTAAAAAGAAGAAAGTATCGAAAAATTCGGTGAACTTACTGATGTAGTACCACCAGCAAGTTTCAGCCATTCGAAGACCTTTTGGCGTATAGTCCACAGGCTGGCAACGATAACTGTAATCGCGTAGCCATCCACTTTGCAGGAACTTTGAATATTTAAAAAACAAATATGTATAAATTATTATACAATATCTACATATTCTTGTAAATGGTTTTCTACATATTACCAATCTAAAACTCACTTCGTAGAAGATCCACGCACTAAAAACTGTTTGCAACAAATTATAAAATACTAGTGTCTTCCTTAGATCGAATGCTTTGCGATTCTCCATGAGACGCGGCGCTAATGATGTACAAAAGTAGGCATAAAATATACAAAGTACTAATGTAGGAAGAGATGATTGCATCATGGGCCAGTCTTTTACTCGCGAATCTAAAAAATTATTATGAAATAGTATTATTATTGAAATGTAAAGTTGATATTAATATAATGAGTAATGACAAAGATTGCAAATTAAACCTGAAAAATTGCCTGACTGATCTGCGCAATGGCGCAATAAGTCTTCATTTTAGACTAAATATAATCATGAAAATTGAGTCATAAGAATGAAAAATACATTATGGAATTTATAGTTCCCCCCGTTAACATTCAGCTTCAACTACTCAATTGGCTGGGATGTCATGCATAAATAGTCTCGTTTATGATTACATGCTAAATACTCAATAGCAGTGATAATTCGGAAGTAAAAATTCGTAAAACTTTATATGAAAATGATCTGAATAAGTTTTTTGGTTCATCAATAGTTTTACTTACCGGACTGGTCATCCATCAAATCTCGATACCAATCGTGCATGTCGTGCAGCAAATGTGCCATAATGATTGCTTATTTACAGAACTGATAAAAATCTAGTGTTAGGAATATCTGGAGGAAGAAAGAGTGAGGTTAGAGAAAATTTACGGAACCTTCACAATGACGATTATTAATAATAATCTCTTTTGGAATCTTTGCTGCACACGCAAGTAAAACAAAACAAAAATTTGACCCAAATACCAAGCATAAGCTGCGCGCACACAAAAAGTATCTTGCCTCATTTTACCGATATTTGGAATACATTCAAGAAAAAAAAAAAATAAATAAAACAAAACAGCGCCGAAAAATTAGCACCGAAAAAATACTTCCTAATAGGAAGTTGGAATAGTATTATTTCAAGCTATTTCAGTTAAAAAAATAAAAAAGAGAAACAGTGATTTCGAAAAAAAAAAAATATTTTAATTCCCAACTGCTTTTGATTTTCGATTGTTTTAGGTCTGCTATTGAATAATAAGATCTGCTATATTTGAAAAAAACAAAAAAACTAAAGTTTCAATGCTGACGTTTGTCTTCATGCGCCGATGAAAGTATTTTTTTTTTGAGTTTTCAGATGTCTATGTCAAGATTATATATAATCCAGGAGAACTTTGCATGCTCTAGCAAAACTGTTTAACGTGTAATGGCACTTCAATATATTTATTTGTCCTTATATTGTGTCAAACCGTCTGGGCAAATTTAGTTTAATTGGCAAGGCGAACTGAGGAATTTTTTTGTCTGTCATAAAGTCATTATCAGTTTATGTCACTTGCACACGACTCAGTACTTAAAACACAATAATAGATTTTTTAATAATTATGTATGCATCAATAAGGTGCATGTAAGTGAAATCGAGGAATTTATCGGTGACGAATACTGATCGCAAACCGAAAGCGCGCCGAAACTAAATTAAGAGTAAATATGAAAATACAAATACATGTTGTTTCTTCTCATGCGGGAATCGCAGTTTTACACGTTGAACATCAACACATCATCATTATAATATAGTAAGAAAAACGTGAAAACAGTGCCCAATTTCTTTCCGATTTCACTTTGCTCACTTTTTATTCCACTTGAAGTCACTGCTAAATATCAGAGGTATTATGAGATTAAACAAAGCAAATATTTTTAACTGATTGAATGTACTAGACTTAATAAAAATGATATAAATATTTGTCAAGCAGAGGTTTCACAAGCAATTTTTTTTTTTTACTGTCTAAGTTATGTTTATCACAGTCCTGCACTTTTCTTTCACATTTTACATTTTGGCAATTTCAAGTTCTGGTATATTTATTATTAGTTATTTTAAGTTTATCATTACCGACTACGGCTCCACCCAGCACGGAATGTAGCGATGAACTGTGCGATCGGAACGAAAAATGTTTGTTAAATTTACTGATTTTTTTGTTCCGTACAACTGCCGCTTAATGAATTTTCATAAAGAATTTCGTTCCTACGCATGTGTGAGTTTCAAGCTTGTTCGTAGCGCATAATTTTAACCATATACATTTAAGTAAGCGCTTGGATAAGGCACTTTAGCAATTGTATTTCACAGGTCAATAAAAATTAAATTATTGATCTAGGTAGCAATTAGCCGACACGAAAAGCGGCATTTAGAATCTCTCTGCAACGCAACAGGATTCATGTAATTTTTTTTTTTATTTCTATTAAATCTATTTAATTAGCTAAATATTGAATGGCTTGTATTTGATGAGTAAACAATTGAGTAACATTGGTACTTATGTTATTAATATTGTACAATATTGTACAACCTTTTTCTGCAATTTACTTGGATAAGCTATGGTTTTGATGAAGTCGATCTTGTTAAGAAGTAGTTACCAATCATGTCGCTCTCAGACTTAAGTACTTGTATAATATTCTATCTCACATTCTCCGGTTCAATTGCTCGTAAAGGTAACTTCAGCGCTATTGTACTGCTATTCTACTTAGCATCTCAAATTTTTTTTTTGTTGCTTTTTTTCATAAATTTGCCAATCTCGGGTTTTTTGAGGACCAATATAACTTCGTTGAGTCGCTTATTACCGCGTTTGCCGACATACCCACACGTTGTGCTCCTTTTGATGGAGAACCAAGAAGGATAATACGACCAAAGATTGTAGCAAGCAAAAGAAAAATGTAATGAAAAATGTAATGTAATGTAGAAACTCAAGAAACTGTTTGAATTCGTTTCTTCTTACTAATGATAGTGATTTATCTCTTTGTCAGGGCTGCTGCATTTATTTTTATTCAATAGTAATAACGCGTTAGATAACAAGAAAATCTAGTGGGTAATCTGTTTGTCTGTAACTCAAAAATGTTCATATCTATTGTTAATCTTCATTCTTCAGCTTTACAATAGTACTTCACACTATGTAGCAGCTCAATATTTTATATTAGTTAATTATTTTACATATGATGTTTGTCTTCGTTTTCGACAAAAAAATCTTTCGACAAGTATCTGACGCAAACGAACTTTGATTCTTTATTATAAATCCTGTAGCGTTTATAAGAAAAAAAAAAAATATAAATATGATTTCTCCTCGATTCAAAGACTAGGTAGTTTTTTGCGTCATGTTCTAACAAACACTTTAAAAATATTTACATGAGAATGACGATTTTAATTTAAAATATTTATCTGACGTTAATACACTGTAGTGACTACAACATCATTTCAGTGCCTCTAATAAGCTCTAATAAAACAGATTTTTTTTTTTCAACAGTAAATATATTTCAGCTGTTTACTGCAAACAGACTAAAAATGGCTATTCATGCGGGTGCTGAAATTAATAAATCTGTTATCGAAAAATGAGTCACGTTTCGGATTCACATTTGAAAAAGAAAAATTAACTGATATGAAACTTCACACTTATCAATATTATGCCTCGAAAATGTCAGTAGTATTTAATTATATCAAGAACAGAAACTATAGATAACTAATGAATCTGAAAAAAATAATACGTTCATGCACTCGAACGATGTTCGCTTTTAGTTGCGAAATTTTGGCTTCATCGTACGCGTACGATGGCAATATTGTAAATCTTCATCTTGTTGAAGCTTATAAACCACGTAGAAATTGCAGTTTCTTTAAACACAATTATCTTGAAAACTTTAGGAAAGGGATTACTTAGTCGTTTAGACACATACTTATTTGTTTGCATGGTGTTGCACAAATATTATAGGGTTTTAGACTATAGGCACAAGATAACTATTATATTCTTTGACTAAATTCTTATATACAGGTAATAACTTTGTGTATCTTCTACTGTACCCATTTCTTTTAATTTTGGTTGTCACCTGTTTTAACAGAAATATTCTTCAAACCTGATTCTCAACCAATTATCTTGTCTAATCTGAATAAGCTCAGACATACTATATAAATATAATCGACAGAGATGAACTAGTGGTTGCTTTGTTCACGTGTATGTTTTGCGTTTTATTGATATACATACATACGTGGTCATATACAAGTATCTATATTTATGTGCGCTAATTTTAATGTGCCCACAGAGACGATGATTCAACAAGTCAGTTTGAAAACGAATAAGTCTGATTAATAACGTTTAAACGGTGCATTTTCATGTTCGGAGAATTCCCCCAATCCCTCTAACAGAATTTATGAAGATCCCGACAGAAGGGTTATAAATAGCTGTATGTTGCACATATTGCTGGCTAAAACTTGCTCAAAGATGATTTTTGTTAGAATGACCCCGAAAACTAGGTAGCATCAAGTATCCAGTTACTATTATCAGATTACTTACTTATTCATTCATATATTTTTTTGCGAAAAACGGCAGTTTATAAGTAAATTATTGAATATTTCTCAGACCAAGCCCGTTTGTTTGATTCACAGCAACTTTCTTTCCTCACATACTTTCTATTTTAATTAGCTTAATACACTTTTTGGCACTGTGCGTGTTGTTTGGGTGTGTGGTCACGAGAGCGATGACAGACAGACTATCTCAAAATTGCACCCATCTCAAAATTCAAATTTTAAATATTCACTGTATACTCACATTTCTGGAGGCTTACAAAGGTTCATGCAATTAGATAATGATGCGTCGAGAGATTGATGTGCTTCTTGCACACCTGTGCACACGCTTATGTTTTGTTTGGTGCAGAGTTATACTTATTTTTGTTAAAAATACTTGAAGGAAATATAATTATCGGCTTTTAAGTAGATTCCGTGCGGATTTTAGCTATACGACATAGGATTGACTTGTTGTTAGTTCTTTATAAACATTTGATGGAGCTGAAGCTCCTGTAAGCCACGAGGCAGGATAGCTGATCTGAAAATTTAGCGTGTTCCGTGTTCTACTCAATTAATTTTAATAATTGTGAATCAAATACTGTTTTCGATGTTTTCTATGTTACTAAGGGGTGGTAATACAGACGAGATCCTAAAAGAAGTTTCAAAAATAACCGTTAATTTTAGAATAACGTGCGATACGTGAGTAACAAAACAAATTTCTTTGGGAACCTTGATTTTGATAACTGTTTTAAATAACTTTTGTTATATTTTCAATTTTACTTTAATTTATTGATACGTATTTCGTTCGATCTTTTCTCCTCAGAATTTGTGAAAATTCAAATAGAATAATCTTAGAAAATTGATAATTGCAAATAGAATGTTTCAAAATGTTGCCAAAGTATGCCTGCCATATTTTTTCTCCATCATTAAAGGCCTTTTATTTTTGGATTTTTGTGTTCAACAGCGTTCTAATCGAGTTACATTTTCTCAATACTGAAATGAAAACGGGCTATAAATAAATAAAAAACAAAAACTGCAGTTTGGTAGCTTATTAAACCTTAATCACAAGCTATTTGAGTAATCATCATTTCTCTTTTACTTAAATAGATTAAAAATTATTTGTGTTTTTGATCAATTGAGTAGAGAAATTTATTCAATGTTTCTTAGTTTACACAAACATATAAATATATTAGGGAAAAGTCAGAATATGTAAATCAATAAAATAAAATAGTTAGAGGAAAATGGAAGCTGTAAGGAATAGCAAGGGCAAGCAATATATTTTCTGTTGGTTATGATCTAACTATTATTATTTTGATAACCCACATACGCAACTGCCGGAGTTGAATAATGGTTTCGTGTTCGTTGAATAATGGCCGCCCTGTGCCTTGGTGCTGAGTAGCTGTCCTCAACTTTGCCCATCGATTCGTAAATTTGCGTTTCACTGTGGTTATTATTTGTTTCCTTTTCAACTTTTAGTTTCTCACTAACAGCAACAATTCCCTCTTTGACCTTTATCTATGTAGAAAATTGTTATGATGGGCATACATTTGAAATACTTGATAGATGATTTACCTTTTTGTTATATGCTTCTCTGTAAAAGTTTCGAAACAAAAAGTAGAACATAACAGCATGTGCACCAATAAAATATGCAAATCCGATTGGGTAATTGCAAGGATTATTAATCAAAAGCTGGAAAGCGTGAAGCATAACGGCAATAAACTGAACCTGATGTGAAGAAAATGATATTGCATTATTTAGCAATAGTGAAATTTGATCAATTTATATGAAAATAATCTTAGGTAGGCTTCGTTTTTGGTTTTGCAACATCAAAATTTTTTGCTTTGGAAATTTTGCTGCAACTTTCCGGTTCTTCCAGAGTATGGCCATCAAAAACTCCGAGCAACGTGAAAATTTGATCAAATTGCGCAGGTTTTTGTGTCAATTTTTCAAATTTTTTCATCACACGGAAGAAGAAATCGAAAAGAAAAGTACTCTGTACAGGCACATCAGAGCTGAAGGTCTTAAGAAAAATGCAAATTTTTTTTCCCTGTCACCCAAGACCTTTGATTTTTGGATTTTTGTGCCTCATCATGAGATGATTACTATAAATAAAATAAATAAATCTTACCATCTGGAACGCGGTAAGATATTTCTTCCACCACAAATATTTTTGAACTCTTGGTCCCATGGCAGCTAACATATAATAGAAATACATCACGATATGAACAAAAGTGTTGACAAATCCAAAGAACGAACTAGTTCGAAGTTAAATGAGTGACAATTAAAATTCATTGCTACCTAGCTTTAACCAAGGCTCAATTGAGTTACCTATGACCGCCAGGAGTAAATTTAACTCCCCACCATACTATAAAAAAAATTGGGGACATATAAACTTAAAAAAAAAAAGGTATGATGTATACGAACCACTGAAAGGCATTATCCCATGATGGATAACGTGAAGCGTTGAAACTTGATCGTTTCTTTTTCTTAAAACAAAGAAGAAAGTGTCGAAGAATTCAGTGAATTTACTAAAATAGTACCACCAGCAACCACGAGCCATCTAAATAATTTTTGATAAATAATTGAAAAATATTAATTGTAAATGAATATTATTGTCTAACTTACCCTCAGAGCAATTTCATTGCGCGAATAATCTACTGGTTGGCACCGATAGCTGTAACCGGATAACCATCCAGATACACAAGCTTCATAAAATAACCAAGTGCTGAACAGAACTTGTATAAAATTATACACTATTAGCACCTTCCGCACGAAAAGACCAAATATTTAAATTTTAAAAAATGAAAAAAAAAAAAAATTATTAATTGTTTTGGCAGATTACCTTCCGCAATTCAAATGGCTTTCTGTTTTCCATTAATTTTGGACCCAAAACCTAAATAAGTAGATAAAAAAAAAAACACTAAATTGGACAAATTCTTTTATAATTCCTTATTCAATGTGCTACCTTTACGAGGTATGCATATGAAAGACAAATAGTGATCGTTGGCAGGGGTGATGACATGAGAAACCAATTTGTGGTACGACTGTCTGATTTGTTGTCCATCAGATCTCGCCAGCCATCGTAAAATCCTTCTAGAAAGTTCATCTAGATATCTAGAATGTCAAAAAAATAAATGTAATGCTATTTACGTTTCGCATTATAAAAAAAAAATAAATAAA
Organism: Propsilocerus akamusi; assembly: GCA_018397935.1. Classification (NCBI taxonomy): domain Eukaryota; kingdom Metazoa; phylum Arthropoda; class Insecta; order Diptera; family Chironomidae; genus Propsilocerus; species Propsilocerus akamusi. The sequence goes on along the minus strand of CM031469.1, from coordinate 25,937,371 downwards.
CAAAAATAATCTGCCACAAAGTCATATGAAGAAATGAAGAAACCATAACAAAACGAGTCAAGAACAAAATTTTGCGATTTATCTCAAACTAAGTAAATACTAGATAGATATTCTTTAATCTAACTCGTTAATCTCGTTTTAAAATTATTCTGTCTTACATATCTTATATTATATATTTTTTTTATTTTGTTTATGAAAATTCCAAGTAGATACGACACAAAACAGAGGAAATAAATTGTGAGTGAAAATAAGTGAAAATATTATAATAGCAATTTAATTAAACATATTTTGGGCACCTCATGATTTTCATTTGATGTTTTCTTTTTATTACCGGTTTCACTTAAATTTGTAGAAAGCATTTACAGTTAAAGTGTTTCTTATGCAAGATGCGGTTTTTTAAAGTAAAAAAAAAATGGTACAAGACTTAAGGTACAACAATTCAAAGAAAAATAAAATTAGTTTGAGTAAATAATGTTAGATAACAATGAAGTAAGTACATTACAAAGCAAAACATTTTTGGAATAAAAAGATTTTTGGAGCCAAGTAAATCAACTTTACAAAACTATGGATCTGATCAATTAGTAAAAGTATTTGAGAGGTCACGGTCAAAAAGCATGCATAACTCATATCTCTAATAAATAGACAGACAATGTTGCGGCAAACAACAACTAAAAAGACAACAATTTGCAATGAAAATAAAACATTCTGAGAGTTGCCGACAGAAAAAAAGAAAAATATACGAAGAACGTTATGAAACGCAATGAAAAAGAGAAATGCTTTGTTTTCAAATAGTGATCTTATGAATTTATTTTCGGTCGCTGACCAGTCAGCTTTACCTACTGCCTTTTGATCAAGCAAAAATGAAAAAAATGCGAAAGTAAAAGTTCCTATAGTATTTTTTTTCTCTAAAAAAATCATTTTATTTTCTGAACAAAATGAATAAATAGAAAATCACAAAATCCGAAAAGTTCCTATATTGTTTTTTTCCAATGCCTAAAATGCTTTATTCAATTGAAAATCGTTGTCTGGAGAATGTTCCATGACGAAGTTTCGTTATTAAAAAAACATGTGTATGTTTCAAACGCTTATTAAGCAACATTTTAAAATTGATAATTTGTGGAAGTATCTCAAATACAAAGGCATTAATAAATTAAAATGGTCAATTGCATTATAATGAATGCGACGTTTTATAAAACGTGAAAACCTGACGAAGTTTGCAAATTTAACGAATCGAATTCTACAAGAGCAGTTAATGCAATGGCAAATTTATTAACATGTATTGCGGGATTTGTCAGATTCAAAACTTATAATTTTATTGTGTTGTTTAAAGAAGAAATCACGAAAAATACATTCATTCACAGCCACTAAATATTTAGTTTCGTTTTAAAATTAACTTGCCAAAAATTTAAAAAAACACAATGTTTAATTAACATTCCCAAGTCATTAATGAAAATTTGTATTCTGCTATAGCACTTGATGTTCTTAAAACCGACTGCCTTAAATTACTTGAGCATCCTTAGAAATTATAACAGAAATTACTATACTCCAGCAGTTGATTATCTGACTATACACACTAAGGCATTTTAACGCCCTGCACAATTCAAATACACGCATAATAAAAAACTATTTATACGAAAGTAGCAGAAGTACAATAATTTTTTCGTTTTGAGAGATCGTTAATCATTTGCTGTACATCCAATGATTGAAGAGTTGTTGGAATATATTTTGTGAAACTCTTCCTTCAGCCGATTTTACACAACTCGATGATCAAAGCATTCGTCGCAAATTTATTTGCGTTCGCGGAAATTATAAGAAAACCAGAATTTCAAGTATTTATTCACTGTTGCATTACAAGCGACATTGACAAAATATAGCTTTAACAAACAATGCATTAATTAATTAAAATGGTCAAAATATGGCAAATATATATTTTTTGTGATGAATAAAATGTCAATAAATATTTACGACTGACACAAATATAATTTCATTCCATACTTTGTACTTGCATGCATTTCTTGACATAAATATTTTTATCGGACGGAAGGTAAAAGTCATTGTCAAGGGTCAGTAATAAAAATAGCTCTCTTCCTAAAATTATGTATATGATTAAACGAGACACAGATACGTGCATTCACAAATTAATAAGCTGACAATTATTCATATTTTTTAAATAATCTACCGAGTCTTTTGTTAATTTCTTCCATTCTCTTATATTAAAAGATGTCTTGGTTTCTTTCTCGATCTCGGTTGAAGCAGATAAAATGAGTCATTGCGCTCTACAAGTGGTTACACAATATTTAACATACATAATTTCACTTTTTCGACTTCGCGTCAATTCATTTGAAATAAAAAAAAAATTCAACAAAAGAGAAGTTGCGATGTTGAACAAACCTTCTTTGAATCTTGTACTATATTTCACATAGGCACATGGCTTTATCTCGTTAGCAATATTTTAGAAATTGTCGCAAGCTTAAATAATGAGTATACATCTAAAAGAATGCCAATTAAAATTATGTTTTGATTGGAAAATTTGTCATTTTTATATGGGTTTCAACTATCGATAGTCTTGAAAGGACATCCTCATGTTTCTAGAAAGTGGGTTTTCTAGCCAAAATTGCATTTAAAAATATTCGGGTTTGTAACATCAATATGACGAATTTTATGACGAATAAGTGCAATAACCGAAGCAATAACCAAATGAAAATATAGATAAAAGTATTAATTCAGTCTGTAGATTTCACGAAAGCGAGAAAGGTCAAAAATTTGAGTCTTGTGGAATGAAAATGCAAGAAAACTTTCATGCAAACAATTTTGATGATGCTTATTGTTTTAAACTGTGTGTGAGCAAATGGAATTATTCTAATATGTTATTATCTTGCATACACATAAAGAACACAGAAAACAAAATTAATTGATATCGCAGAATAATCCGTTTCTCCCAATAAACTCATTCCTAAAATCCATGAAAATAAATTTTTGAAAGCCACATAAGCACTTCCACTAATTGCACTAATTTCTTTACGATCGATAATTTGAAACAAACGAATTTTCGATAACAAACAATGCGCATCTTACGCTGCATATTGTTAAAGGAAATTACCATTTTTCAAATAACAAGCCTCTTTCTAACTTTCTTTTTCGATTAGTTTCAGATGATTAAAAAAAATATTCCTTAGAATGACTTTTCGCAAATGTGCGCAAATTTGTGATTTTGCTATCAGTGAATAAAATGTTTGTCTTGCATTTTATATCCATATATATCTCCATCCATTTATATAAAACCTTGAATTTCATACTAAAGATAATCAACGCAACATTTACAACTATTTTGTCTCAATTTTCTTGATTGGCATTTAGAAAATTTCTAGAAAAATGCAGTATTTTAATTAGGATTTAATACAAAACCAGCCATGTGATAAATTTGCATAATATTCAAGAATTTTTTACAATCGTGAAAATAAATTTTTCCAGAATCACTCACTTCTCCACTTTCTCACTAGGTAGGGTTTGCTTATCTTATATTCCAGTCAACCTACGTTTACTGCTTTTTTGTATATATCCTTCTATTTTTTTTTTTGTTTTACAACTTTTCAAAAAACATTTTAGCACACAAAATCGGAATTCAAATTGCAAGTTTGCAAGTGTTCGCTTCTGAAACTGAAGTAAGCTTAAGCTCTCGCGCCGTTTTTCTTTTATACTTCGGCACACAAATTGCTCTCTGGAGGGGCTACAAAAGCCAGGGTACAAAAGCTCAATTTGTGTTTTTTGTTTCGTTTGTCTCTCTTTTGTGTGACACTACGCTTACGCTTTGTTTCATTTGTAGACTTCGAGAGAGTGTTAAGGATTATTAATCCAGAAAATTCTCTTTTATTGCATTCTTCCTTCATTTAATCCACACTTTTTAATGATAATACATAATAATTGAAAGGCAGTTATCGGTCGCTAGCGAAATCTCAATAAAATTCCGATAAAATATGTATGCGTTATTGTCATAATTATAAGTAAACGAAATAAGTAATTAAACTTTTCTTACAAAAATATATGATCGCAGAACCATAAGTTAATATAAAGTCATTATTATTTTATTTTATTTATGGATATATTTTTTGATAAATATACCTACACTGAATTCGGTTCTCAACATATTTTTTAGAGAAGCATGATTCATGGATTCATGCAGCTTGAGTGTTTGATTCATGATCGTTCATCTTTTAGATACAATTTATTTATTTATTTATAAGATTTCGGCTACAATAACAGGCGAAGCCCTTACGATGCACCAAAATGAATAAGTTCAATGTTGATTTAAATGCGTTTAAAGAAGACCAATTTTGAAATGCTTTTTAAATCAAAATCTTCGAGAAATGATGTAGGTGCCTAAATGATTGTAAATGAAAAATGATGAAATATTTGGCATTATGTTGACTCAGGCTTGTTGGATTTTTCAGTTTACGATAGATTTGAGCTTATAGTTACTGGTGGGAGTTGTAAGCATGTTAATGTCTCCGCAGAAGTTATTGAAATTCTCGATTAGTCTATTTCAAACAGATTAGTCTAAATGATTTGATAATGATAATTTTCTTTTATTAATAAATCTTATTTTTTTTGCTGTAAATATAGCTCAATGTCCACAAGAATTATTAGGAGAAAGAAAATAAAAAAAAAAAAATAAATAAATCGTTTTGCACAAAAATTTAATATTAGGTATAGTTCAATTATGACCTTAATTAGTAAACGCAGGAGCATTAAAAAAAAATCCGGATGTGGAATAAAGGATATTATTTAAGAGAAAAAAAAAATAAAGCTTAAAACTCCTATTCAGAGAATAACGGATTGTTTTTTTTTTTAATATTTCCATTGATTTCGCCCAATAGTGGTTTAATTAGACTCATTTAATTCATTACAAATAGTATTTTTTTTTATCTTACACCTATAAATTGTAAATCTAGTTGATTTAGATTTAATGAGATTTTAGCAATCACCGACTTTTTTAATGTTCACCACTCAACTGTAAAAAATGGAAAATTACCGTTTTTTTTTTAAATTCCTATAAAATATTTATCTGCATCTACTTACGTAGGTCTTAGATACACATTTGCTATAAACAACAAATTTGCTGTTTTCTTTAAAGCATTTTAAAAGTCTGATTTCCACACGATGAATCAAGAACTGCTGGTCGAAATCCAACACTTTATTGCTGGCAAGAATGCTTACCATCGAAATGAAGCACCAGAAAGTGAGTTGTTAATCACAAAATCTCATCAATAAATTTTTTAAAACTGCTTACAAATACTCTAGCTGCTCTAAATATGGTTAAGTGTGGGCTTTCGTTATTGGAGCGCCTTCCTGTTTATCGTGACTGCATCTCCGAATATTTCTCAATGATATTTGATGTGTCAATCGGCAATTATATCAAAGTTGAGGTAGATTAAACAACTAATAATTTACCAATAATTGATCTTTATTGAACAATTTTTTTTTCTCCATGATTTTAGAAAAATCATCAAGCACAGCCGGCAGATGACAAAGTTATAACGATTATCAAGGATGGATTAGAAAAGCTATTAATGCAACATGCATGGGCAGCTAATTTCATATCACAGTGGTGTCTTTCTCGACTCATCCGACCATCGGTTGAATACGGACGAATAATGAATTTGGATTTCAAGGGAGCTTGCTCGCTGTGGCTGGGATGCAACGCCACAAGATGCTTACTTGATCTCTCCGGATTATGTTTTAGTAGATTTGATGAAGCAGAAACAAAAATTTATATTCTAGATTTGGAGAATATCTTCGCGGATTCGAGACCACATTTTGATTGGTGTATAGCTCATTTATCATCACTGTTTCCGCTGAAATTTATTTCAAATATATTACGCATGCCATCAATGCTTTCACCAAATTTCATCTCATCAACGGTCACCGTACTGGAATATCTTTCCAGTTCAAATGAAAGAAGTTTGGGAATTTTGTTGAAGGAAATAGTCAACGAAGCACTTCTTGGCACACAGCCAAATCTTCAAACGAAAGATTACATTCCAAATCTATTTCAATTAGCAAGCAAGTCTGAAATCTATGCACAATCGATACTAAACGTTCTTTTAGAGTTTGTGAATTCGGAATATGAGACATTTTTGGAAAGACTAAAGCGACAACTCTTTTTGTGGCCATCGGAGTATAATCCAGTAACATTGCATTCACTCTTACCGGAACTCGTATTAAAAACGAAATACAATGGTACAAAACTTTTATTGATGATTGCCTCAAATTTCTATGAGAATAGCTGGTGTAGGATTCTACTAGAAATCATCCTTGTTGAACTCGAAGCGCTAGTTTTCAACGATAAGGCATGTCCGTTGTTCAATGATATTCGTAAAGATTGCTCATGGGGAGCCTTATGGGATGCATGCATAAGTGACAATAAACTTCTTCAGCAGACAGCAATCCGATTGATTCTGGTTTCTACCAGCGAAAGAACGCCACTTCTTTACTGTAAAACCATAGAGCATCTGATGACATCAAATTCTCTCTCCAATCCAAGTGCCTTTAACGCACTAGTTAGACTAATGGATGATCCCAGTGGAGTCAATGATATTCCCGACATAAAAGTCGCCGTATCTCACATTATTCAAAAGCTTTCGATTGACATCAGTAACAAAGTACAACATAATCAATGTTATTACGTCATGAGGAATTTGGCAAACCTAGTGACACTTGAGAAAGGTGGTCATTGTCCGTTTTTAAAACGTGGCTCCATAACATCGGCATTACAATCATCTATCGGAATGTTGATTCATATTTGGGAGGATCTCCTGCGTAAAGTTATGGTTTATGTAGAATCTACAGTGATCAAAAGCAACGAAAATGGAAGTGCAATTAAAAGGATTAAACTAGAAAGCCTTGAAGATCCAATGGAAATTGCTGAGCTGTATGAAGAAAAATCTTACCACACAAAAGATCACTTGCACATGCTCACAAAATTACTTGATCTTCTTAACATTAGTACACTCAACATTTCTGATGGAATAAAATTGGAAAAATTAACAGTCAAATACTTTTTTTGGTGTCTCACAGAAAGTGATCTAGTGCAGCGAACCTCAGCGGTTGAACGCTGCAACAGTCTCTTAAACAAACAATGTGTCGGAAATAACAAGAAAGGAATACGATCAGCTGCGTTGAGGGATTTGCTTGAAGGGGCACTATTTCTCTATGGAAATTTATTTGGCGAACCGCGACATGTTGCAGAATATTCACAAATTTATCACAAGAAAGACGAATCGCTGCTGAAACTGAACCAACGTCAAGGAATATCACTCAATGTCTCGCGTTCAAGCATCCTACATTCAGGAGTTATTGGATGCGGTGTGCCTAAAGTTTCTCAGCCCTGGATACCGGATGGACTAGACAATGAAATAAAAAACATCTACTTGAAGGTAATCGTGGCATGCTGTCAGGATGATCAAAATGAAAAGCAAACTATCGAAGGATTCTGTCAAGTAGCTCAATTGCTGGTGGAGCTGGTATCGTCGGATGTTATGTACAATGGCCTTGCATGGCCTGAAGAAGAATTTACTAAAATCACTATTGAACGCGATCTACATATTAGGAAAACTTTCAAAAATTGTCCAATCCTCTGGTCCATATTGGGGTTGTTGGCGTCAAAAAAACCAGCGCTCTCTAACTGCAGTGTATTTCTCCGAGCAATATGTGCATCTGTGATGCATCACTGGCGAGCAAAGTCAACAGAAACTATAAACGGCAACAATTCAGAGCTAATGTTCTTTACTACGAAACTTTTGGAGATATTAGCTCTTGGACAGCTTCTGCCGCCACCTTTGAGTTATTTGTATATTGTCGTTGAATATCTGGAAACGAATGAAATTGCATATGTTCTGAAAGAATGCGTATGGAACTATTTCGTAATCCATGGACCTTCCATGCAACCGATAAACAGTGAGTCTAGTGAATTAAACAATCAACGTCTTTTCATCAACGAAAGTCCTCGTGGTCCAGCTGATCAGTTTATTGATCCCCTCAGAAATACAATGCAAAAGAAAAATTTGTCGACCCTCGGAAACCTTTTCTACCAAATGTTCATATTACCAACTTGCCAACCATGAGCAAAAAAAACGCTAAAATTTGTATGATTGGTATAATATCTATGATGGTCTCATAAATAATAATAAAATAAAAGCCGGTTTTCGAAATATTGGTTACTCTTATAACTTTTTTCTTTCTTTCAATTCTATACACAATTTTTGAGATTTGCTTCAGCTGCAGAATGTGCTACGTTCAGCATTATCCGAAACTAAAAAGAACTAAGTAAGCTTATAAAGAGAACATTAAAAAAAAAAAAACTAAACTTCAGCGGCTTAGGATTGCCGGCAATGAGCTAATTTCGCGCAAGAAACAAAACTTTTCTTTAATCGTCTCTTTTTGCTTGACGTGCTTGTGTTACTTATTACTGGTAATAACGAATTTTGATTGGTAATACTACAGTTTGGTCGAGGAGAAGAATTACTGTTGAATTGATGAGATGATGACGACGATTGATTTTGTTTAGCCAACTCTTCTGGAAAAATTAGATATCGTATTTAGATCATATTTAAGAAATTTCTCGTAACAGCTTACCATTCATGTCATGCTCAGTGAAATAACTATTTTGATGATTTTCGTCATCATAGTGATAAGATTCTAGATAAGGCAACACCGTGGAGGATCGTAAGCTATCGCCTGAAATGAAAGAAGGGAGCGTCAGATCGAAATATTTAAAATTAACTACTGATCTTGCCTCTTAGTGGAGGAATCGAAACTTTTGCGTCACTCTCGGTTGGAGCACAAACGAACCACGAGTGGCTACGGATTTGTTGGATCGTGTAGCGCTCGTCTGCATCAAATCGCATCATATTGACGAGAAGATCAGCCAATAGCGGATCAACACCATCGTTGGGAAAACTCCATACACCTTTTCCTATATTTTCTAATAGTCTATATATGTTGTCTCCTTCAAAAGGATATAGTCCAGTAGTTATGTTATATCTGAAATAATTTACGGAAAAAAGATAAATATTTGAATCACTTGATAAAGTATACTCACAATGTTACTCCAGCACTCCATACATCAACTTTAAATCCTGAAAACGATTCATGACCATTCGCAATTTCGGGTGGTTGGAAAGCCGGCGAGCCTGAACAATTTATTTTATAAATTATGTTAGAAGCGTTAGACCAACAATATATTATAAAATTTCGCTTCAAACCTTGTCCTTTTGTACATCTATCATCGGGTGCGAAGCAGTCAAGCTTTTCAGCAACTCCAAAGTCTGAAATCTTTAGATTATCATCGAGTGTCAGCAGTAAATTACCGGGCTTGATATCATTGTGAATAACGCGGCAACCATGTAAATATTCTAGGCCATCAATGAGCTGAGTGAAATATTTGTGGGCTTGGAATACTGGCAGTTTCGATTTGGGAGCTGATGTCAGCATCTCCTGCAGGACACAAACGCAATACTCCATCACAAGATACATTTTCTGTTTCTCTTCATTGTACAGCACATCAAGTAATTCCACTACATTTCGATGCTTTAATTGACGTAAAAAGAGAATCTCATTGCGAACATTCAGCTCGCCATTCGGAATTCTTCTTAATTTACGTTTTGCAAGTATCTACAAGAGTAAGAATGTAATAAATGACTTGAAGGGGTCTCTTCTCATAGTTATACCTTTACAGCTCTTCGATTCAGCGTCTCTGTGTCTAGAACCTCTTTAACTTTACCGTAGCTTCCTTCGCCCAGCTTATCACCTAGTACATATTTTCCAATCAGTTTGATGTTTTTCTTGGTCTTTTCATAAATTATCTCGTCGGAGTTAACTCTGTTTTTGTTGAAGAATAGGGATGATTGCATGAAATCAAGGTGTGCAATTTCGTCATCATCTGTTTGCCAATGTACTATTGGTTGCTCATCCATAATGCTCTATAATTAATAAGTAAATTAGCCAAAAATTAACAATTCTTTTCCTTGCTTCGAATTGAAATGCAACACACAGAGAATTACAATAGAGAGAACGTTTCAAAGAAAATTTTTCAAATATCAAGTAAATTTTCGGCCAACTAACTGACCGAAAGCATTATTTTTATCGAACAACAATTGCCGAGCGACGACTAAATCTATAAACAACATAAAAAGAAAAATTTATGTATATATTTAGAACTAAAATTTTTAACAAATTTATTTCAATATAGGTCCCGTATTGATATAAAACAAGCCATGGCTTCAGCAAACACTGATACCAATTATGAAACTAGTAGCACTTTGAGTAACGGAAGTAATCGCAAAGTACAAAGTGAAAAACCTGAAAACACTCGCCAGAAAAACATAACACGTATCAAACATCGGAAACAAAATATTTATCAACTTAAACGGTTGCAAAAACTATGCAAGATTGCAAGTTATTCTGCGTGTCAAGCAAGCTTCTGTAATTGCAAAGGCTGGCGTTTACCCGAAGGTAATTAATTTTAAAAAAAATCTTTAATCCCATATAACTTAGAGCATTTAAGTATTCAGCGTTTAATTATATTATTTCAGAACACCGTCACAAGGATGTCGAGTTGGATTACTTTCCAAATAATTATGATGTCTGCAGAAACTGTAAACATCCTTTGGGTAATTCGGTTATAGCTGATGACAGAAATGTAAATTATTCAATATGCTATTATAATTTTAGAAACCCACTTTTCACACATTAAAAACATGCCAAATGAGCAATTGGATCAACTACTCTCTATAATTGTAGACTGTGGAGTAATTTACACTTCGCTGAGCTTACAATCAAATGACCTTATTAAGAAAGTATACTCATATCTCATTAATTTTCTTCGACAATGTGTGGTGAATTTAACTCCAATTATCCCAATTATCGATGGCCCTTGTGGAAACCCACCATTTGAAAAACCTTCAATCCAGAAAATTATAAAGAATTTCATTTTATTAAAATATCGCTCGCGTGAAGAAAATGAAGCAGAATTCAAACTAACTACCGAATTGGCTAGAACATTTTTGAACGCATTTAATGTATGGGAATACCCACCACCACAAAATGGAGCTACATACGAGGACAATTGCTATAAAATTAATTATACCAGATGGCTAATCTTCTGCTATGTTTCTGGATTTTGCGATAGCTTAAGACATTATATGGCCACAGATATTTTTGGTAAGACTTTTCTCCGATCAACATTTCCGTTCGTTTCTCAAGGCTTCCTAATGCAATATGAAGCTGAGAAAGATAATCTACCAGCTGATAAAAAAATGCTCCTTGAAAGGCTGCCAAACTTTTTGGAAACATTGAAGGAAGAAATCAACAATGACAAATCTGAAATATTCAATCCGTCTTTTAAGCCGACACAGCTTATGAATGCGTATCCAAGAACAAAACGATTATTAGACAGTGGTAACGATGGAAGACATTTTAAAAGGTTCCGCCGAGAAGCTGAAGATCTTTCCGAAGAGGTTGTACTGAAAGCTTTACAACGCGTTAACGAGCCAACATACCAAAATCGAACTGAGACTGTTCTCAGTTCTCTTGTGCACACATCTCGGGATGCAACAGCGAAAGACGAAGAACAAAAGGGCATTATTGAATTCCACGTTGTTGGAAATTCACTTACAAACAAAGTTTCAAAGCAAACAATGCTTTGGTTATTGGCACTCCAAAATGTTTTTGCCCAACGTTTGCCGAGAATGCCTAAAGAATACATTGCACAGCAGGTTTTCGATGGAAAACACAAGACGCTTGCTCTCATAAAGTATGCACGACCGATTGGAGGAATAGTTTTTCGATCATTTCCAACACAGGGATTCATAGAAATTGTAAGTATCAGATCTCTTTATACATGTTTAAGTAAACATAAATTTATATTTTAGGTATTTTTTGCTGTTGAAGATAAAGAACAGATTAAGGGATATGGCAGGTAGGGAAATAAAACATCCAATCTTTGATGCACAGTAAAAAAAAAAACTGTTTTTATATGGCAGTCATTTGATGAATCACCTTAAGGACTACAGTATTTCAAAAAAGATCCACAACTTCCTGACCTATGCTGATGAGAATGCAATCGGGTTCTTTAAAAAACAAGGGTTTTCCAACGACATCAAAATCCCACGTTCGGAATATTTTGGTTATATTAAGGATTACGAAGGTGCCACTTTGATGCACTGCGAATTACATGCAGGCATTATATATACACAATTCAGCAACATCGTTCGAAAACAAAAAGAAATCGTAATGGAATTGTTCGAGCAACGTCAACAGGAAATGCAAAAGGTTCATCCAGGATTGACATGTTTCAAAGAAGGCATCAGTCGCACTATTCCAATAGAATCAATTCCAGGTTTATTCCCAGGATTGAGGGAAATAGGATGGAAGCTACCTTCTTCGAGGAATGCCCCAAAACATTTGCGATATGTAGAAGAAAATGTAGACCCAGAGTTGCTGTCTATTCAGTTCAGTAGTGTTCTAGGATTGATGCGCAATCATAAAAGCAGTTGGCCATTCCTGAAGCCTGTCTCGGCGGCTGATGTTCCAGATTATTACGACCATATCATGTATCCAATGGATCTCAAGACGATGTCGGATCGGTTGAAAAACAGGTAGTAAAATTACGTAAACTTTAACGCATCATCCTCCTGAAATATTAATTTTTTTCAATTTCAGATACTATGTTACTAGACATTTGTTTAAAGCAGATATGAACAGAATATTCTCAAATTGCCGGCTCTATAATTCACCGGAAACTGAATATTACCGCTGTGCCGAAAAACTGGAAGCATATTTTCAGAGCAAAATGAAGGACGCTGGATTGTTGGAATAGATTTATTTAAGGTTTATCTTTTATATTAGAAATAGACATTATCAACTAAATCTGTAGGCGTTTCCTATATGTATGACAAATAAAATAATCAAATATATAATTAGGAAAAAGCGAAAACGTGCATTCCTCGTAATTCCTTGTTTTGTTCACGCATCAATTTTGTCAGCTTAGTTACATGTCCCGTTTTGGTAGTGATCCCCTTTGTTTTTTTTTGTCCATGGAAAAGCAGAAAGTTTTAAAGTTTTACTACGTTCTTGAACAATTTTTGTTTATCTAACAATGATTAAAGTGTTTTGTGTTCAAAGTATAACGCTTTGCTAATTGTTCTTGTTGTATGCATGTCAGTAAAATATTTGTGATTGTGAGTGAATAATATTTGTTGGAATGTCAAAAAATGAAAATGAAAATCCCGAGAAAAATGTTGGCAATGAAAAGCTAATAACCAATAACCGATCAAGTAATATACAAAAAATTCAGGATAGGAAAAAGGCTATTTTCAATCTTCCTAAGGCGTCAAAGCTGGTAAATTTTTTATTTGTCCCTCTTAGACAACAATTTAATATTATTAATGTTTCTATTAAGGTGAAAATCAGCACTTATTCGGCATGCCAAAGTAGTGGATGCAAATGTACAGGCTTCAAAATAAACAGTGACGACCACCGAAGAAAAGATGAGTCTAGTTGTAGACCAGAAAATGGGGAATTGTGCAATAATCAGAATTGCAAACACCCCTTTTGTAAGTCATATAATTACTTTTTTCTTTTGATGAAAATGATAATTATCGTTTAAATTAGCTGAACATGTGTCGCAACTCACTGATCTGTCCACAGATGACATTAACAATCTTTTAAATTTGATTGTGGATATGGAGAACTTATACATAAGCATATCGCGACAAGAGGATATAGATATTAAGAAAGTCTATATTTATCTATCAAGATTTCTTCGTCATTGTATTCTAACTCGAAGTCCGGTTCCTGCGATATTAAGTCCACTTGGAAGCCCACCATTTGAAGAGCTGTCTATTCAAAAGATCATTTCCAACTTTGTCTTCCTTAAATATGGACATCTTCGCGAAACATCAAAAGCTGAATTTCAAATCTATACAGAACTAGCAAAAAACATTTTGGTAAATTTTCCCCTATATATATATACATATAATTCTTCACATATATTACTTTCATCTGCTGTAGCACTGCTGCAATACATGGGACTTTGAAGCACCCAGGCAACGTAATAATCTATCACCTGAAGATGCTTCATCATATAAATTATTTTACACTCGTTGGCTTATCTTTTCATGGGTTCCATGCTTCTGTGACAGTCTTACTCAATATAAAACTTCGGTCATCTTTGGGAAAACATTCCTAAAGTCAATTTATCCATTTGTTTCAAACTTGATGCTTTCAAAATACAAAACAGATAAAGATCGCGATAGATTACCCGCGGAAAAGCGAATCATTTTCGAGTCATTGCCCAAGTTTCTGGAAGATTTGGGAAACGAATTGAACAATGATAATTCTCAAATATTTGACATCAGTTATAAACCATACGTCGTAGCATCTACTGCAGCTCCTTATAAACGAGAGAATGATTCCGGAGCTATAAATGATGCTAAACGTCAAAAGAAGGAAAATATTTACGAGGATCTTTCTGAGCCTACCGTGTTGAAGATTTTAGAACGCATAAATGAAGAAGGTTATAAAGCACAACCCATGTTGAGCTCTGTTAAATTAGCATCTCGGGATGAGGCAGCAAGAGCCGAAGAGATGAGGAATGAAATTTCATTTCATGTTATTGCGAACTCATTAACTAAACCAGTTCCAAAGCAAATAACCCTTTGGTTGCTCGCTCTTCAAAATGTGTTCGCTCATCAGCTTCCAGGTATGCCAAAGGAATATATAACGCAATTAATGTTTGATGGGAAACACAAGACACTTGCTTTGATAAAAGAAACACGTCCAATTGGAGGAATCCACTTCCGTTGCTTCAAGCAGCAAGGATTTATTGAAATTGTGTTTTGTGCATTGACATCAAGTGAGCAAGTTAAAGGATACGGCACTCACCTAATGAATCATCTCAAAGACTATAGCAATCAGCTGGGTGTCAAACATTTCCTTACATTTGCAGACGAATTTGCCATAGGTTACTTTAAGAAACAAGGATTTTCTAAGGAAATCAAAATACCTCGTTCGTCCTATGCAGGCTATATAAAAGAGTATGAAGGAGCTACATTGATGCATTGTGAGCTTCATCCCTCTATCATCTATACACAATTTAGCAGTGTTTTAAGGAAACAAAAGGAAATTGTCAAGGAGCTTATAATCAAGCGTCAACAGGAAATTCAGAAGATTCATCCTGGGTTGACATGTTTTCAAGAAGGAATACGGATGATTCCAGTAGAATCTATTCCAGGTTTGCGAGAAATAGGATGGAAAAATGTTCCTCGAATTTCTCGACAATCTCGATCAGCTGACGAATCTGACGATTATGAAAAGCTCAATCAAATATTTGGTGGAATTTTAAGCGCAGTTCGTCAACAACCTTACAGTTGGCCATTCCTGCAACCTGTTACTGCAGCTGATGTTCCAGACTACTATGAACACATCAAGTATCCAATGGACCTTAGAACAATGGGAGAGCGCCTGAAAAATAAGTTTGGTAAAATCTATTTTCTGTGAATATTTTACTTAAATTTTTTTGTTTACAGATATTATGTCACCAGACGTCTTTTCATTGCAGATATGAGTAGAATATTTTCAAATTGCCGTCTCTATAATTCACCGGAAACGGAATATTACAAGTGTGCCAATAAACTAGAGACGTTTTTTCAAAGCAAAATGAGAAAACTGAATATGTGGGATGACAAATAGCGACTTTACGGTAAGGTATAATCAAATAATATACATTGCATAATATAATCACTAAGAAGCAGTAAAAAAACACGTGAAAATGTGGAACCAACCACCAATCCATGCACACGACATTTTTGGAACGTTGAACCTATCCAAACAGAGAAATCGTCATGTTATTGTGTTGGTGCACTACTGAATGTCGTGGTCGAGGAAACAGTGGCACTTAGCGGTTATATTATAAAATTATATATATATATAGGTATATATTTTATTTGGGTATAATGCTAGGCATAAAGCAATTTTCCTCCTTCGGTATAGACCCTGTTAAACATTCTTCCAACTAGACTTCGGTTAGAGTAGCTACTCTTTTCAAGCTGGGCATCTCTTTTTCGGTCGCCAGCCAAATACTTCAAAAGAATTTTATTTAATTCCACATGATGAGTCTGATGTGGTGCATGACCAGCAGAGTCAATAATTTTGATCAAAGGATTATCACAATATTCCGAGCTTCCAATGATAGTTTCCAAACTGAAATTCGGGTCTTGATTGCCACATATTAAGATGCATGGACATCTGGCAGCAATAAATTAATTCATACTATTATCAAACGAAGAAATATTTACATATAAAAATATAATTTACCGTATATTCAATGAATTATTAACGCGATAAAACGGAAAATTTCGAAAGTAGTTTAAAGGACCCGTCCAGTCAGAAGCTCTGCTATAAATGTATTTATAGGAAGCAATAAGCAAATCCATGCGTTCATATTTGTCACCGTTATCATTATATCTTGATCCACTTTTCAAATGTCCATGATATTTTTCAATAAATTTATTCCTAATAACTTCATTCTCAGGTAGGACTGGTAACTAAATAGATAAAGGAATAGGCAGCCAGTTAGATATCATTATAATAATTATTGATATAGCAT
This sequence comes from Propsilocerus akamusi, assembly GCA_018397935.1. Taxonomy (NCBI): domain Eukaryota; kingdom Metazoa; phylum Arthropoda; class Insecta; order Diptera; family Chironomidae; genus Propsilocerus; species Propsilocerus akamusi. The sequence goes on along the minus strand of CM031469.1, from coordinate 25,920,708 downwards.
CTTCTGTAAATGTATAAATAAATGAAATATGAAACGCTTAACCAAAACAGTTACTTTAAAGTCAATTTAATCACCTGAATCATGCTGTACCACGAACGATTAGTTATAGAAGTTTTCGACGGATTCCAATAAAAGTTTGGATGCGGTGTGGCAATCGGTATAAACTTGCTAACAACATCAGGATAGGTAAGCGTAAAAATCCAAGCGATGACACCACCAATGTCATGCCCAATTATTGTTACAGTTTTGATGCTAAGAGCGTCGAGAAACTGTTTCAACTCCCTAATAATTTCAGCAGGCGTGTAATTAAAACGCAGCAAAGGCTTGTCTGAATTATTGAAGCCCTTAAGATCGAGGGCTATAACGCGGTAGAAAGCATCACTCAAAACTGGCATTTGATTGCGCCAACCATACCAGAAGTCGGGAAATCCATGCAACAGCAAAATGACAGGGTCATTCTCACAACCAGACTCGACGTAATGGATTTTTGTTTTCTATAATTAATAAAATTCCGCTGCTGTTAATGTTTTTCTGTATGTCTGAAAACATTATGCTAGAAATAATAAATAAACGTCTTTGACATTGAAAGAACTTTGACACGTGAAGTCAGTGATAACGATTTTCATGTTTTTTTTTTTCTTTTTTATATAATTTTCTTACAGGCCGAATTATTCACTTCCCCTTTCACCAGTACAAAGTCTATAGCAATTAAATATTCAAATATATTACTCATACCTTTAATTTAATGTACATGTGATTACCAAGTATAGAATTGGTTAGTTGCAATGGACATACAATTGAACTTTTACGGCTGTCGTTCAAATCTTTTTTATCTAGTACTGAAGAAGTAGAAGATACAGCCATTGATAGTATTCGAAATTTTTCTGTGAGTTGATTGCGAGCTGGAGCAAAACGGGTATCGAAATGACATTTTACTGATGAAGCGACATTTTTGCACAGAATGAAAATATTCAAGATAAAACTTCTGATGAAAATTGCAATAATCTCACTAAATGCAATTAATTCTAAAACGTTTTCTTGGCCATTGTCGTTTTTAATTATTTTAGCCATCCCACATTAAGCAGTTGTGTTCGCGAACGAGACTGATTACTGACTGAATATCTTGTTTTGGTAAGTCAATTTGGGAGTATTTTGCTCAATTTATTCTAGATCGTCAAGTAAAAATTGAGTATGATTAATTGTAAGCATCTAAAGAAAGTGAGAGGATGATGCGTTCTTTGAGAATTGAATAGACTTTGTCTTGTCAATATGATTTATTTGCAAAGTTTTCATAGAATTATCGAGTTTTAGTAGAAATTAATAAAATGTTAGGTGAATATCAAGTGATACATAATTATTGGAATGAATTTTAAATTAATTGAGTGGATTTTAATAATTCTAAGATTTTAGAGTGCCTTTATATACGGTTCTTTGTTTCCTCATTAGTTTACGTGCCATGAACTTTTTTGGCTTCTTTTGTTCTTGGCGAGATATAAGTTTTAAGCATTCCTGGATTATTGTGAGGTTGTGATAAGCACATAAAGTACATGAAATAAATCTTTAGATACGTTGTGTAGAAATGTAGAAAAAAAATGGGCGTTGTCAGAGCCAGAGAATACCATTATTTCCCATATATGCATATTGCTCTTGCGCAACGTAAAAGAAAAATGGTGTCGATATTTCAAAAAGGATATTTTTGTCCTGCAACATTTAATGTCGCTCATTTTAGCGACGGTAAAAAAAAATAAAGATGTTGCGACTTGAAAGTAACTGAAAATTGTCACTTTTCTGTTTTTACAATCATGTTTCTGTAGTTTCCACTCAGAAGTGTCAGTGATTTTCAGGAACAATCGATATTTATAACAATTATCATTTCAATACTCTTAATCTTAGAAAATTGAACCGTGGGATTTTGCCAATTATTGTCGAAAAGCTAAAAGATTGACACATTCATAATAGAAACGTGGTTTTAGTGATACAATTTCCAAACCTAAAATGTATTTATGGCTTAGAGATAACATCGTGTAAAATTATAAAATGAAGTCAAGATGCTACTTCTCTCAAGAATCACTCCATCATAATGAAGGTACACGAACATTTTAATTAATTAAAATACATACGGAGCACTTGGCAAGTGCTAGAGTGAGGAGACGATTCATCTAAGTAAAAAAATGTGAAACAAGAAAAATTCAGTGAGTTTTTAGTTCTTATTGCAATAAGTAGATTTTTTTCTCTTCAATTCTCGTACCGACTGTAGATAAAACGTGTTCAATCTCTGAGCATTCTTTTTAATCATTGAAATGGGTTCTTTTTATTGAATTGCAGTGAAGAAAACTTTTTTCCTGTATTGATTTTTTTTTTAAAGTATTTATAAATATACAATAAACTTTAATGCAATAAAATTCCTTAATTTCTCGAAATATTTCTTCTTGAATAAAATTTCCGATGAAGTGATTTTCCAAAAAAATATATATATGTATGGAATTCATATAAAAGCCCCGATTTATTATCATGCGCATTGCCTAACTGATTCAAAAGTTTCAATTGCGACATGACTCTACTACAAACGTCAAGTGTGATTTATCCGTGAACTTACTTTTGAGATTATTGAGTGCGCGCCGGGGGTTGAATGGTGCTTAGTTGTGTTAACGACAAATTGACAATATTCTATAATTCAATTTTTAATCATCAACTTGGTTTTGAAAATTTCATAAAAAAAAACTCCTCACAATGTGTGGCATAATCATCGACTTCATAATGTGCTTACAGAATACAATGAAATATTTATTTTGTAAACGACCCTTCGTCCTACAAGCTATTCACAAGCATGTCGACGAAATATATTCATGGATATAATTTTCTACATTTTCTAAATATCTGACACATTTCATGAAAACTCCCCGTGAATGTTTCAAATGACGCAAGAGGGTTTGGATGAGATTTTCGGTCTGTATTGTATTTTTCAATCCCCCATATAATGTACAGCAAAGATGATACGCCGCCATTGTTGTAATGTGCATTAATGTTCTATTTTCATCGTCATCATCGCCATATATCGCCATCGAGGGGTTCTTATAATTTACACAACGTTTTCATGTCGAGCGTATTGAAATTGTAGGAAATGAATATATTGCAACAAAATTTAGCATTGCTGTAATTATATCGTATTTAGTAGAAATTCAATTTTTCTTCCCTTAAATAAAATATTATTTCAGGGAGGAGAATAGGTGCAGGACATTAAGGCATGCATTATCTAAAATCTGAATAATAATATCTAATATCCCTGCAGTAAAGCATGTCGAAATTCTCCATTTACTCGTAAATAAATAATCTTCGTAATCGCAAATGTCATTTACTGAAGTTATGTCGATTTCCATGCAATTAATTTTCACAGTAAGATTCAATTTAAAAAATTATCTGATTTAATTATAATGCAACATTCTAGAAATAAATATGTAACGGAAATCATTTTGGGAAAATAAAATTTTTACATTACATGCAAGTTGCTACCTAGTTCTGAAATTCTAACGATTCAAAATAAACACCAAGCTAATTAAATTATGGCGAGACCTAAAAGAAATAAAAGAGATTTTTTGTTACATTTTGAGAATGAACGAAAAGATAAATGCAATTCTAGATGCCTTGAATAAAATGAAGTTTACAATCGAAATCTTGTAATTTGATTTAATTTACAAAGAAATGTGATTTGACAAGAACTGAAAGAACCTTTACAGTGTAAAACTTATGCGTCCAAAAAAATCTTACAGTGAACAAAAACTTTGATGATCAAATTACTAAGGATTATTTAAACGAGATTTTGGGCTTTGTTGCTTTGTTCTGGTTTGACACTTTCCACCATTAGTAACAAAATAAACACTATTCAACAAGCATCGATTTCAGGAATATAGATACAAATGGAATTCTTCCTGAAAACGAATAAAAAAAAATAACCAACTAAATTATTACGCTGATGAATGAGTGCGATAGTGATTTCATGGTTGGAAGAACAAAAAAGTAGAAAAAATGTAATATATTATAATTTCATGTGCCACGTACGAGGAAAATTGAAAATTTGCAATAGAAATTTCATGACAAAATCAAAAGCGAAATCGAGTTTTGCTGAATGTTATATCAACCACGCTCCATGTTATTTTATTACAGAATTATATCTACAGAATATTATCTGATGAATGGGTTGGCATTAAAAGTTTTCTTTTCCCTTGAAAGCCATTTTCCATTATAATTTTCTTCTGATATTTAGATCGCATTGGGAGGAAGGATTCGACGAAAGAACAAATAAATGGGGAGTCAATGAAAAGAATTTGATTAAAAGCCAGCGATGGTTTCAATAGAAAACCACTGAGGTAAAAATTTGTTGGATCGGTTATATATCAAATAATCCGCTCATCTATCACTATGGAAAACATCATCGAATGTTTATTGAATTACATACTTATTTCACAACTGTTAGTGACAGCGAAAATTCCACCAGGAAAGACTAACATTTAATCGAAAATATAAAAATACGGAGAACATAAATATAGCCTTAATCCTGACTGAGTTCTCATAACATTCATCAAGCGTTCTTGTTTGCTATGCATACAGTAAAGTAGATAAAAAAAAACCTATCTAGAATGTTTGATACGATGATGAAAAATGTGAGGAATTTACGGCAACGCCAACATGCCAATAAAATTTTCATTCAACTGTCAAGAATTCACTGAAATGTAGGATCACATAAAAAATAAAACTAATAGAAATTACTCGATATTTGAGTTAACCATGCACGCTTTAATATAAGTGTCGAGTCATTTTCAATAATAGGTTAATAACACCACACAATTTTTAGAAATATTTGGATGACTTCACTGACTCGACATTTTTTGTTAAACATTTTGTTTGCAGCATTACAACTTAATGATTGCATATGTACATAAAAGCATTAAATAAAACATCCTACAAACAGTGATCGTTCCTCAATATACCGAAATTAAAAAAAAAAAGGCTTTCATGAATGAAGAAATTCCTACCTAGCGAACTTTTAAATGGCGTTAATGAAAAGTTTTAAACACAAATTGACCAGAAATTATTTTCTTTAATAAATTGATTTGGCAGAGACTTAGTTGAAGTGTGTCTAGTCGACAGGCGGAGGCAGTCAAGATAATTGCTAGTCATCAATGTAACAACAAGTAGCAGTTTTTTTTTTTTTTTTTGAGATCGCAAACAATAATTTTGACTAATTTTAGATTTGTGACGTCGATGCGTTTGGCTAGATAAGCAATATTCGAATCTATAAACATTTCAATGGTGTACTTCAGACTCAGGCACATCACTTAATGTCAATCAAAAGAAAAATGGATCAGTTTTTTCGTCGATGATTTCTCATAAACGATTTCATGTAGGTTTCCATGCCAGTGGGAGCCATTAACAAGTTTTTCATTAATTGCAAAATTTTTAACATTTGCTATATAATTCGGATGAAATAAACAGTTTAAAATATTTAGTCAGATATAATTTATCGACTATATAATATATATGTATATATATAGATGGATGAAGTACAACATTTGTGAGAATCTTAGGTAAGTGTAATTATAGTATACCGATTTGTTTAATTAAATTAATGTATTTTTATAAGATATTTATGTATATTATAAATATTTTTAAAAAAAAACGTCATTGCTTGCATTTTAGTCATCATTCAAACATCTAGTACAATAATTTTTGTGTAATTGTGTCTTTGCTATTAAATATTATTGGCTAAGAACGATTTTAATTCAGATCAGAAAACATAATACATGCTCTATAAAAGTATGAGAGTGGTAGACTCATTTGGTTATTCATTCTAATTCCTTACAAATACTATTTTTCTAATTCCTTACAAATACTATTTTTCTAATTCCTTACAAATACTATTTTTCTTCTATCGTATAATTGATTAAAGAAGATTTTATTTTCACTTGTTTCGCAAATATTATTTATTTCTCATTTGAGTTACATTTTTAAGAGTCAAAATATATGAAAAACTGCGAGACAATTTAAAAACTTTTTAAAGGTATAGAAATGATTTACTGTAGATAAAGCTACAAAGTTTGATGCAAGCATGAATTGTTTTGTCGTTTGCATGCTTGAAGATATTTGACGAACAGTAAAAAAGAAGTATTTTGCTGTTAAATTTTTATTTTTACAAAGATTCCAGTTTCGTACTGTGGTACTGCCCATTGTAAAAAAATTATTGGATATTAATTCATATATCATAATTAATAACTGCTGCAAAGCACATAAACAAAGCAGACCCGCAAGCAAATCACTAATAATGATGTTAAGTTGTAAGTTCTTTAAACACCCATAAAAACCAAATGAAACCATGTATTTATATGCAATTTTTCTTAAACAATTGCTGTCGAATTTCATCCAAAGTAAATCGGACTAACTAAACTGCGCGTACAAAATAAATAAAAAGCGAAATCATGATTTTTGCAGTCACATTATACCAGTATTACACTCAATCCTTTAATTACGGGCATGGCTCAAAACGATAAATGCCGGTTATAAAAAAAAGAAAAATTAAAAATTGCAAGCGTAAAAATGAGAAATTTGTGCAAAATTTTCGGATTCATATGGCTATTAAGTCACAACCAAACTCTCATGAAAGATTATCGTACGACGACCTTACTTATACTAATCATTTCTTGAATGTTTCCAGTGTGATGTAGCAGGAGGTGTTATGAATTTTAATGATTTAATTGCAGTTTTGTTTTGCATATTTTACGCTCGGGGACACTTCTTTGTTTTGAAGCTTTACTTGAATGTAAACAGGGACGAGTGCAGCTTAAGCATTCATCTAATGCAGCAGCTGATCTTTTTTGAGAAATTAATGATATATTGCAAAAAATCTCCCACAAATAAACATTTACAGTTCTTGAGGGCAAACCAAACGAATTTTGTTCTAAAGGAACAGAAGCGTTCCTGGATAGTGATTTGTTACCGATAACTGGAACTCGTTTATGCATTTAATTAGAGGTTGAGTTGCGCATATGTTTTGAGGTTAAGAACCAATAAATGACTCAAAAGTATGCATCGAGTCCAGTCGGAACATTCAACTTATGCGCCTTAAAGAATGCATTATTCAACAAAATGTTTTTATGCTGCCGTTCATCATTAACTGTCACGCTCCAAGATCACCTTCGCCGAGCACATATTTATTGTTTATGAAGATGTTTAGTGTCCGTCTGTAAAATCTCTTCAGATGCAACGCCGCGCTAAAAAAAATGCATTCTTAATGTGTCGATGGCGTCATGATTGATGGACGAATTCTTGAACTTTATATGAATTTCGTGTTTTCTACTCGGTTGCGGACTCTCTGGGTTCATGTTATATTTTAATGATGTCCGTGCCGTATGATCCATCTTTCTTCGTATCTATTTTTATAGATATTCAAACAGCAATTTCAATCAATTGCCCGGGTGTCAAAAGCATATGTATGGAAGATGTACAACTTGTTGTTCCTTTTTTTCGCGCTGCCATCATAAAGATTAATCGCTTTTAAGTTAATTACACTTCTTTCGCCTAGCAGTTATAGCCTTACGCACAAACCGCACGTTTGCATCATTTCAATGTGATGAAATTTGTCATGGATAAAGGAAATAATTTTGATATCATGATTGATTAAAAACACATATACAATTGCAACCGTTCGTCACCTGTACAAGTGCTTGGCTTAAATTGAATTCTAATGACGTTGGACAATCAACAGTTAAAAGATGATTACTAGCATAGTTACTTTATTTACCTAAAGAGCAAGAAAACCAGCAACAATTAAGCCAAAGTGCTAACATTTTATGTTTTCTTAACATTTCGTTTCCGTTTTACCTTTCAGCTAATGGCTCATCATTAATTACATTTTTCACCTAGATATATGCATAAGTACCTGAAGTATGAGGGGAGACAATTTTTTGGTTTTTTTTTTTTTTTGTATTTTTCTGTCTTAATTATGGTCTTAATATTGTACCTGCAAAATGATTGTAATCAAGCACTGAGGGTTTATTTTAACTTGTGACCATATGTAACAGAGCAATTCAATTGAAGAAATGTTTTAGCTTCAATAAATAAACGTATTAATGATACACATGACAATATTTGCAATTTTTAAGTGTACACCTTTTGACAAATGAGCTGCTGATCAGCGAAGTGAGTACAGAAGTATATCCATTTAGTGCAATGACATTTGAGATTGTAAATAAATGTTTGAGACAGCCAAAGAGGAAACAGTTGTTGCTGGTTAACCCGAATGATGATGCAAAATTTTCTATTAACCTTCAGTCGTTCTTGCAATCAATGAACGTAAAATTTCAAGTGGATTCGACACATGGAATGAAAATAAACTCAATAGACCATTAAGTTCTTTTTTTTTTTTTCAGGAGACAGACAATTTTTTTTTTTCTTTCTTGTGACAAGTTTCGTTTAAAACAGAACAGATTGAGGCAAGGGCTGAAAGTTTTAAAACTTAAGGAAACACACTTTGAGGTCAGTCAACGAGACGTGAATTTCCCGTCTGATATTTGACGTTTAATTCATGGAAATTGATTGACATTTTAAGTTTACTTTACTTCATAATCATTTATCAACATTCTACATAAATCAGTAACAGCGATCACGTAAAAGACTAAAAACGTATCACGTTTCTGCCAACATGAAATTCATCTTATAAATTTCATTCACTTCAAATGAACAGTGGCGTCATATCGTACTGGGCAAAGTATTTTTCATAAAGAATATGTCCTGCCCTTATATTACTGCTAAACTATTCGGCGAAAATTAGATTAAGAAATTAACAAAAACATTTCAGCAATATGTCCGCAAAAAAATCGTTCCTTTTGAAATCCAAACTGAACAAACAGGATTTCAAATGTGGATTTTTAATTGTATAATAAAGCTTATGATTGCCATACAATGGTGATTTCAATTATAATGTTGCGCTCATTTACTGTAAATAAGAGAAAATACGTTGAACGTGAATTAACAAATAAACAATCAAAGAGGAAACAATCGACTTCCGAAATTAGGAACTAAAATACTTATATATAAAAAAAAAACACTATTCCAACAATTTTGTCATTCACTTCTGCTGTAAATAATGTGGATCGATCAATTCCAATCCATCGACACAAATCAATGACGATTAAGGCATTACACACAAAATCATATATTGCCGTGTCGCAACGGGTCAGAATAAAAAATAAAATAAAAAAAATAATAAACTGTGAATTGTGAATTGTAGTACGCAATGGTATTTTTGCTACATCACAATACAACATAACACCAAGCCCAAAGTACAGGCTGTTGATTTAATTCATATAAACACATTATGTCGTTGATTCTACACACAAATCTAATCACCCGTTTCTCATTCTCATTACACTACAAAACAGCAAAATCAACATCAATACATACAGCCGATTTATCGGATATTTTAAAATTGTGTTGTTATTGTTAACTTTTCTTTTTTTAACGTATAACCATTTCGTGTTTTTCTAGATCTTTAAAATGTAATAAACTGAAAACTAAATATGGTATGTGTGTTTATGGCTGCTATGAAGTTGTTATTTGTTGGCATATAAGGGACGATCGTTGCATATATCCATAGAATGGGAAAAAGAAAGGTATAATTGAAAGTTTATTGAATTGAATTTAAGGCTTTCCTTATTTAAACCATCAACACATTTGTATTTACGCGTGAGATTCTTTATCATCAGTTCCAGAAATTGATTTTTTCTCTCTTGATATTGTAAGAACTGGAAATCTTTTAAGAGCAATATCTTATGTGTGCAGATCTCTTAGAGATTTTTATTGAATACAATCAGCGTTAGAGCATAAGAATGGGATCATGTTCATTGTGATGTGGTCACCTGGTGACGTTTTCAAATCAATGTAAGTGATCATGGTTCGAAATGTTTTAGTTCAAGAAAAAAAATAAAATTTTCTTTTAAAAAAACGTTCGAAGAAGTTTTAAGAAAACAATTCTACAGAACTGACGCATTTTTTGTGATCTTTTGCCTGGCATTAACATTCAAGAAGGAAGGGGAGATTATCCGTTGAGTAGTAAAAATAATCGGCCCACATTCTACCATTGAGCATTCCTTAGTCTTTCTTTGTTTTGATTCCATTCATAAAATCACAAAGTCTATAGAATAACCACAAGACCACAAGACCAATCGTCGTTACTCCGAAAGAAATTAATCTGCTTATTCAGAAATTTTGATATGTTTTTATACGAATGCAAAGTGATATCAGAAATCACAATCATCCGGAAATTCACGATAATTGCAATAACGCTGAATAAATGCGAGCCATGTGCTTCCTAAATACACAATCATTGGTCGCGCCCAATTGACTTCAATTCGAGCCTTGATTAAATCAAATTGAAAGAATAGGCCGGGATGTGCACTCACATTTCAAAGCTCTCCATCACAATCGCGATCAATAAAAAGCAATTGTCGAGGTTTTATTAGTTTGCCCTTTTGCCAGTTCCCATCCATCCATTTATAAAAACAGTCATTAAAAAAAATTATTTGAAGTTCGTCTTCTCTTTTTTTTTGTGAAATTCGATATATTTAAATATTTTGTTTAGTTCTGGATCATGTAAATTAAATAAACATGTATGTATTTGTTAATTATTTTATTTTTGCATTCATAACAAATGATCCCAATTTGTCTCGCAACTCGTCGAATATTCATTTCGTGGTACGGACTTACTAAGGCTGGTAAGCCATTTTTTAGTTGCTTTACAAAGACAATAACTTTAGAGTAAAATATTGACTACTATTTCTGCAACACTTTACTTAGAGTTTACTTTTGTCATCAAAACCCTTTTGCCACCTAACTTGCTCAATTTAATTGACAAATTTGTTTTCACTGTACAATAAACAACCAAAAGAAAGAAACAAAAATAAATGATCGCATTTGAGAGCGAGAAAACAAAGCGTGAATGAACACAATCGTTTATCATTTTTATTTGGGGTGAGAACAATGCCATCCGTAAAAACCGCAAAGAAATTATCAGATGTGACGCAAATAAATGCGCAATGTTGGTGTTTGTTTGAACAGCAAACAAAAATAACATTCATCTAACAAGGATCTGAAGGAGACGAATGAAATCTGCAAAGGGTTAACTTGGAAGTTTTTAAATCTCTCTTTTGCAATTTGGCATCGGCGTCAAAAGTAAATACAAATTAGTTGAAACATAAATTTCTATCAAGTTACGGAATATTTCTCACGAGAGTTGAGGGAAAGTAAAGGAGTCATGTCAGTGACGAATTCTCTCGAAAAAATCAAATAAAAATGCAAATTTTCAAACCCAAAACGCTTCTTTCATATCCCAATTTTGATATAAAATTTTTTCGAGGCCTAATCATCAGAAAATAAATAACGCACAATTACGTAATCAAATGGGAAGGAAAATTGTCTCGTACTTACTGCCTAAATATTTATGAGGAATAATGAAATTAAAAAGTTCTGTGGCTCTGTTTTGTTTGGTTGTTCTGTGTTTATTGTTTCGATATTGGCGTAAAGCTTAAGACTCGTTAACATAATTTATTAAAATTATGTGTATATTGCGATAGTTAGGTAAATCTACCGAAATAGAATTAGCCAATTAACGCATGTATAGAATTTCTCCATACCGCGACACATTTTCATGATTATTGTCCGACATGCAATTGAAGCATTTAAATGGAATCAATCATTTCATTTCACATGTTTTGTCTTTTTCAACGTAAACACAGTGTTTAAGGGCAACTCGACTATTGTCTTGATAATAATAAAAGATTGAACGAATTGATAAATAACGTGCGATTTATAACTAAATTGGATTTTCTTATTTGTAGTACACTGATAAATTTCCCACAAAAATACTGGGATTGCGTTAAGGTGGAAAATTCCAACTGGTGTTGGCAACGGCGGCGCCAGTCAGTTATGCACACTCAACGAGTTTATAAGAAATATCTATCTATCTAAACACAAGAAAAATTCAAATTAGATTTCACCAGAATCATGATGGAGCTTGAACGCCAAATTGAGAGAGCTAGGAAAAAATTCCACTGTGCAGTGTGCAGACAAGAAAAAATTAAAATCGAAAAAATACACAAGAAAAGGAACATGAACATTTTAACGCCATTCGAAAATTATTGTGAAACGAGATGTATCACCGCGCCACTTCCAATGAAATATCTTATGTGAAAACAGTTTGTTAATAATTGATCACTTTGTCAAATATAAAGTTTGAAAAGATTTTAGACAGACTCGCACTCGGATGGTTATGAAGCTTTGTAACAAAAACTTAAGTTGAAGCGATTATTTACGTTCCGTTTTATACTTTCTTAAGAAAATGGGAAAAGTGAATGTACGCTGCGTTTTAAATTCTGTTAACTCTTTACTTGTCCAAGTCACCATTGTTCCTGGGTGTATTATATCTTCTGTTTGTTTATATTTTGATTTCGAATAAGAGATTCAAGAAATGTACAAACGAATGATGTTGAAATAATAGGAAGAAGAAAACAAAAAAAAAATGAGATGTTAATGATGATGTCAGCAAAAAAAAATGTACAAGAAAGAATCGAGATATTTCTGATAGCTCAACTCAATCGCTCTTGGTTCCTCGTCTCGATTGAATTGTTGTAATGCTTTTAAATATTTAATTCTGTTACTCTTTTGGTCTTGAATGTTATCGTGGAAAAGCTTGTTGAACAACATTTTAGAAATTTGATGATTGAGATGTTGAATCAGTTCAAGGTCTAATTTGGGGGGATTTCGTGTGTGCATCTTTTATTCTTCGATTCGGTCTAAAACCTGTCTAATTATTTTTAATATATTTTCTTCTACTTAGCTAACGATAATATTGACTTTGTCGCGTGTTTGACGCTAATAAAATTAAAACTATTAATTAAGACACAAAACAAACAAATATTTTACATTAGAAGTTAACTCCGTTAAAAGCAATCGCCACATTCATGAATGTGATATTCAACATAAACCTTTTCAATTATCTCCAAAAAACAATCAGCATTATATCTGTATCTGTCAGTTGCCATTTTGAATTTTGCTGATAAATCTAGGTGACTGACTGCATTAATATAGCATGAAGCAGCTGCAAAGGAATGTTAAATAGTTTCGAAATGCTTTGTCGCCCCTTTATAAATATTTAGGGTCTTCAAACTGCCACATCAATGTTTAATTTTAGATATTTTATTTTCATACTTTCGAAAAGTGAATTAAAATGTGTCGAATGAAATTTAATTTCATGAGTTTTGCAGAGCGTCGATAAAGCTGAAAAATGTCCTCTCACACAAATATTCCACATCGCTAGTAGAGAGCAGAAAATCGATAATATCCCCCAAAATACATTTCATGTATTACACACCACAGATTTGCTTTCTCAACATTTGTGTAATTCGTATTTTTTCTTTTCGATTGGCTCCGAAGAGCAAGAAGAATATATTTTGGATGGATAGACACGCCTCAATTGATTGACACTTTTTTTTTTCTTCTTAGTGATTCTAGAGAGCTTCCTGGCTTCACTGACAAAAAGGGGGTTTTTTTCTCGGTAATGCTACATAAAATCTGACACAAATCATATATTTTCTAAATATTTTTTGTAGGTTTTTATTGTGTTTTTTTTTTTATATTTTCTTTCATTAAATATACGAATATTTTTTTTTTTCTTTAATATTTTCATTGGAAATTGATTTAACATTTCTTTCTCGTTTTTTGTATGTTTTTGAATTAAATTTGTTTGTGACTTTATTTATTTTTTACAATTTAAAGCAAATATATATATGCTAATGCACCGCTTTAATTATTTCGGTTGATAGTCACGAATTGTCTTTAGTTGATTTGGGCGATGATGATTCGAACGGCCGATGTAAATGACTCATGTGTGACATGCGTGCTAAATGGGTGCCACTAAGCATGAAATGATGGTTAGTGGCTCCTGGAATTGTTGGACTGCCACCCGAATTCGTTGTTATTATGTCATTTGAAGATGCAGATGATGTCGAATTAATGCGCGTGGGCGAATTGATTCTAATTCTGAGTGGCGATGCTTGAGATGCCGACGGTGCCGTCTGATGATGGTTTTGATTTAATGCCGCAACCATTGCAGCCATTTGTGCGGCATTTTGTGGTAATTGTGGTTGAGGTCTTATTAGAACCGGTAGATTATATGGTGACACATTCTGAGACATTGCTGTTGCAGTGCTCGTTTGGTTGGATGATGGCGTTACGCCAATCGGTGGTGAATGGTTTGGAGATGCATTTTCACCTAATCGATAAGGCAAGCCTGGTAAGAATTGTCGATTGAATGCATCTAATGGAAATAATAAAATTATAATTAATGTATTCATATTTCAACGATTCGTTTGTTCAAAATCCGCTTACTTGTAAATCCACTGACGTTAATGTGCTCTCCAAATCTGAATGACTGAAGCGATGCAAAACTTCGATATTCTTTTTCGCCTCGTGGATCACGATGCTCTTCAGCCAACCGTTCAAGATCACGATCATTCAAGCCGGACGATGAATTGGGACTATGTTGTGATGCCATTGACGGAATCGGTGAATGTGTACCCAATGATATATCAGAATCTGAATCGGAATCTGAATCGGGCGACAATGTGGGATGTAAGTGACGTCCACCTAAACTATTTGAACCATTACCGGACAATGGAGGTTGATTCAGTCTACAATGAGAGACAAAAGGGTATAAAAATTAAATTACTAAGACGAAATTCAAGGTCGATTTTATGCGTAATCCTCAAGTTTCAAACTTTCAAACTTAGTTGCATGCACACAGAAAATAAAGAGAAAAAAAAAATGGAAAATCGATATGCGCTAAAGGCTATAATTTAATCGCATGAATTTGTCTTTCAACTGTAGTTTTAGGTTCCTACAAAGATGAAAGGGTAGAAATGTTCACCTCAGGAGTTATCGCCAATCAACCCTTTCTGAATCCCTTCTTGTCGCAGTTTATATTTATTTAACTTATTTTCATGTGTTTAATCATCTGTGGATTCTTTTTTGGTTGTTAGTTGAAATGATGAGACAATTATTGGAGCGACGAAAATGATACGTTAGGATGGTTAATCAACGAAAATACATTTGATTTTCTGGTGCTGTTGTACACATATAACGAAAAAGACCAGCTTCTGTGTACACATCAATTCAATAGGGTTATAATTTGATTTAAACCCGATTGCAAAACTATATGGTCAATGGATAAAAATGACTATTGAATTTCTGATATTCTGCTCTTTGTTCACGTATATGCTACCTGAAACATGTTGTTGGCGATGTCGGGTGGAAAAAAAATATCGCTACATAATGCAGAAAGGCAGAAAGAGAGCCGGAGGACATTTGTGGGAAACTGTCACTTCTAAAACTTGACGCTGCGTTTACATTGTAATTAAATATTCCCCAAAAAAAGGACCAACATCAACAAAACATTTATGATCTTGATGAAAAAAAAAAAAAAAAAAAAAAAAAACAATTTTTTTTTGTTTCTAATTATTTGTTTTAATATATAGTGCTTGGATTTTATGAATTTATTATTTGGAAAGCAGTCAACAATGTTGAGAGTTTTGTTTGAAAACAAATGTCCAGAAACATCATCTTCACTGAAAAGAAAACAAGATTATTGATATAGTTTGATAGTCAACAAAGTTAAGTATTTGCTTCCGTCCAAATCATCTCTTCTCTTCTTTTCAATATTCTACCTGCTGATGCGGCTGATTTCATTAAACCATTAGTACCTTCGGTGCAGTCAATGCAATAGCTATACTCGTATAATGGTTTTTATAAAGTTTGCAGCAAGGAAATGAAAATAGTTTTGCTCTTTTTGCGGTTTATCGTGAATTTCCTTGAACCGCGAGATAAATATTCAGCGATCTGCCTCATAGCAGAGGGAGAAATAAAAATCTATCTCAATTAGGAAATCAAATTGCAGTATTTTTCGTTTAACCCTCATGACTTCTCGTTTATGTAATATGATAACAACACAAGAGACAGCCAGAAAGCAATGAGGATGTGGGATTTCTACAAGGGATTGCTCGTTCATCAGCAACATCATTCTATATGATGTTATTTGTTAGTAGAAATGTAATTCTCAAATTTAAACCATTTTTCCTCCTTCATTGTGCTATTAAACGAAATTATTATTCAATTACTGATCTGAATTGAAATATAAGCAACTTTGAAAATCGTAATAGATGTTTGATATTTGAGACTTTTCTCTGTGTTTACCGAATTTCAATACTAACAAATTATGCAATTGAGTAATAAGTTTCTATCGTATTATTGTGCACGTAAATCTGACGCATATAGTGGATTAAATTATTAGAAAAACATAAAAGGTTAGTAGATGGAAGGTATTAAAAAAATGGATGAAAGAAAATTTTCGCAAACCATAAAATCCATTCTCTCGACGACAATCAAAAAAGAAGCTCTTGAGATGATTGATGCCAGGTAAACACATTCACGTCCTTACGAGAATGGTTCTTTTCTGTCCTTAATGGGCATTGTTGAGGGTGACGAAAGAAAAACATATTAAGACGAAATGTATATAGGCATCGGGAAATTTAATTTACTTCAACAGCAATCAACTTCAATATCCTATAGAGCTGTTGATCCCATATCAAGGATCCGGTCGCTTCAGACGTATGACCAGAAATAAAATTCAAATTAAATTGCACAAAAACAGCACATAAGAGAAAATTGTTCAGATATCGATTTAACTTCTTTTTTTCCCCCGCTAGTTGAGCGTGTGTTGAAGGGTCATGAAAAATCCGATTTAGTTGCCACTTTTATATTCCGCCAGCGCTCGGGGCAAAATTTGCGAAATAAAAAGTGATTTTCAGGTTATGAAAATTTATTCAAATTTTTCATTATTCACATCCTAACTTCATTACGTAGCCTTTTGTTCCCTCCGTAAAATTATTATTATACATTACCAATTGAATCATCGGCAAGCATTAGCACATCTACACAACCCACGCACATTGATCCGCCCGCAACAATATAATCATCGTATAAAATTCAACCATCAAGTTGATTATGTTATTAAATTGACAAAGTTATCAAAATTAACTTTTCAACTGACTTTGTATCATCATCCTGCCGCAAGTACAGAATGAACTCTTTGAAGCGAATGGGAAAAGTTATACCGCCGCCGACATGATACACTTTGCTGCTACGATGGAAGTAGAGAGATCAGAGAAAAATGTCCTCGGGGCGGTGTCGAGATTTATGTAAAAATCCTTTCTCGCATGAGAAGACACATGAACAATTAAATTTGTATCCTCTATATACATATAATTTACTCTAGCTTTTAGATAGCGATTGTCATGTTGATATCTACATAGAGAAAGAACGAATTGAACAATGAATAATTCAATTGTTTTGCCCTATTTTTTCTTGTCTTCACTTTACTCAGCAAACAAAATTGTTTTCTAGACTCCCTGAAATATTATCAGTCGGAAAAGGTAATTTTAGATTTTTCAAACAAGGTTTTATACGTCTTGAAGCTATGTACATGATGAAAAAGTAATCAAAATAACTTTTTGGTAATGGTAAATCTTTTTCTCATCAAATAACCTGCCTCTTTTTTTTTCGCAGCCAAAAAATCAGTTTTGTTGCTCTTTTATGGTTAAATACTAAATCAATCAAAAATCAAAAACTAAGGGATCGTCTGTAACTTCAAGCAATTTTTTCAAGCGCAAGAAACAGTTATCTTTAAGGACTACATGCTTTCGCATTTAGCTCATAAATGACGTCGCATACATTTTTTTAATGTACCTATGTAAAAGCTCAATTTGCGTACAATCCCTTGGAGCAGAAAATTACAGAGTACAGTTTTATTTTGTTGTCAACTGAACAATAATACTGAAAATTAATAACAGTGCAATGATATATATAGTGAGCCGTCGTTCGGTCTGGCATTCTGGCATGGTAGTCTTTAATCAAAATACGACGATGATGCAAATCAGCATTAAATGGCAAACCTATTTTTTTTTAGCAGCAAACAAAGGCTTGCAGGTTTGAATTTGATCTCTCTCTTTCTGTTGCCAAATTTTATCATCCAAAAAAAAGGATTTTTGTTTCGTTTTTGTTTTTACAGACCTTGATTTTGAATTTTCCCGGTATCAGGAAATATTACAAAATGACTATGAAATAGGACGATTCAATTTAATTTGTGTTTCAGCTATACGTGTCTACGTGTAAATGCAAACAGAAATCAATAACAGGAGAATGGAAAATGAACTCAAGTTGTCTATGGTTGTTTTGTTCCATTAAACATCTTGAAATACAATGCGAAATACTGCGCAACAATACACGTATAACGGGAGAAAACAAAAACTATGTTTGTTGAGAAATTGATAATATTCTTCTGCCATCGGCGGAAATCGATGTAGATATTTAGTTAGAATACACATATTTCTTTATTTTTACGATTCATTTGATGCTCCTTTACTCCTTTTCTTGTTATCATCCGATTTGATTTTTTTTATTCTTTATTACAGTGACATTGTATGCTTACAGCAGAGTCTGATTTTGAAAGTAGAAAAATCATGGCACCCATTTGCTGTTACTGTGTTAGAAATTACACGCTATTTAACTCGCAATAAAGATATCAAAAATAGATATCGAATCTTATATTATAGATCTTTGATGATTTAGCAATAGCAGAACAAGCGAGAGTGAGGGTGTTGTTAATATTCGGTTCCATAAAATGTTCATGATGATGTGCGATGAAAATCATTAGTATAGCTGTCATCTCCTTAGAAAATAAAAAATTAATTCCAAAATCACACCCCTCGTTGCTGTATCCTTCCCCCGCATGTCGCAAGTTCTTTTGTGCTTGTTCTTTTATCCCGTTCAACTGCGATTCCGACTCTCATGTAATTTTATTATGTAACATTTTAATCTCTTTAAGCATTCTGATCTTGTTTTTTGATTGCTTAAAATTGCTGTTTACATTGAGGGTCGATTTTGCTTTTCTTACCTACGGAGAAGCTAAAAGATTTTCCCGAAAAAAGGAAATAGAAAATTTCCATGCAGTGAAATAAGAGAAAAGATCGGGGTTAAATTTACATGAGGAACACGTGTAATGTCTTTACATTACCAATCATCGAAATGTGCAGGAGTGGAGAGCAAAATTGAAATGTTAAAGGATAGTACAATCGCGATCCGGGAGAAACGAATGCGAAGGAACGTTCAATTCATTTTTTCGCTCGCACTCGACTGGCACATGTAATGTATATTTAATCGCATTGCTTACACCCCAATTACTACACTTTGTTCTGGTGACTTAAAGAATGTAGACGTCACTTTTTCGCTTTAAAAACATTTCGCTTTCCGTACTTAATTCCTCTTGATGAATATTCATCACGTCTTGATTATGTTAGCGAACTTCATTAACATAGCATCAACCGTCGACCCCATTCAATGCGAGCCATAATGTTTTGTACTTTACACTGCATTAACTTTTCTGTGACTTCAATATCAAATGCCACCAAAAACCGTTTTTCTGGTTAATGGATGTTAAATCAAATCACCACAAAAATATTTTTAATTTATGAGATAATGAACAGAATATTATTGTGGTGGTGATATCAAATTTCAGCAATTCCGAACATTCGGTAATTCATTCACAATTTCAAATTCATTTGAACGAATCCTGAAAGCATTCAAAACGTACAGCTCTATGTTGAATGTTGAAGGCGCAGCTAACTGCAAAGCATCTCAACTTGATCCCCATTTATGATTACGAACCTGATACTTTTGCCCTGTTCGAAAAAGCCAAATTGAAATTTCTAATGCTTGCTGTCAGTTTGCATTTTAATCTCAAATGCGTATTTTCCAGGTGGTCGGTACCAAAAATATGAGAAGAAATAAAGATCCCAGTCAAAGAGTTAAGGTAATGATTTTGTGATCGGATATTTTTTTACTGTTCAATTGTTGTCGTTATTATATTTTAATCCGACATTAATAGATTATTTTATGAGCCTTAAATACTTTAACCATAGATAGGAGAAGCATGAAACGACTAAAGAGTATAATTTTACTGCCAGCGAATCTTAATTTCCAAAAACTCACTGAACGAAGTGTTGTGTATCTCGACTAGTAGAGTATGATCACGTCGATTTTCAAGGCAGTGCTGATCAAACCCTTCATTATCACCGATCAAAACATCAAACTCGTTTTAATGTGACACTTTGAGAAATTGGATTAAATCTCGACGAGTGCAAAGACGATGACAAAATCTGAATTGATGCTTTTATTTCTTTTTTTTCGCGTGTGTGATCGCATCACGTTGCCTAATGGACCGAGCTCTGAAATTCCTTTTTGTTCTTTATTTAAGTCAATAGCGTTTAATTAGATCATGAAATCAGATCGATGTAGTAATCTAATGAAATTTCTGGTCTGAAGTCTGAAGCACTCAACGCAATATAATAAATACATAGATATTTAAACTGTGCATCCTTCATTTTCAAATAATTTTAGATTATTTTTTAAGCCCTCTAATGCAATTCGTCGCGGTTTGAATGAATGACGGAATTAATCAAAGACTCGTGAGATGATCGAACACAATGCAATTGATCTAAATTATTCGAGTCTCTTATACTTAATGATGGAGACATCAGAATTTAAAATTAATTTATTAATTGTATTGCAAATTCTTTGACCACTTCGAGGCAAATTATTTGTTATATTCGCGACGGTACAACAAATAAAAAACATGTCTCTTTAAATGTTTTTCAGCAAGAAAACTTGCAAAAATTCGCTTACTTAATCGTAATAAATTATGAAATGTCCGAGACTCGATGATGTTCTTTACGTTTTCAGGTTTTGTGTTATTTCAGTGCGCCTCTCACATAACATTCTAACATTCCACATTGCTTGCAATTCGTATCAAAAAAAGTGAATTTTTATTGTATGTTGTTGATATACACTACATTGACCTTTTGATAGTTGGCAATAAACATCAACAGTAGCCACGAAAAATAGAGCTGTTGCACTTTGTTATTTGGCATCATCTCGCGTTACTGAGGCAATGCATTTTTATTTCAATGTTGTTGAGCCGTAATATTTTTAATAAAATACCAAATTTTCTTTTTTGTAACAAAAGTAGGAGGATCGATGCATCAAGCTGTTGTTGACGTTTCAGTGCTTATTGTTTCTTATGATCTGATATAAGAAAACAAATTCGCAGCTTCTGATCGCAAACATCAATAATAATAATAATAACATTCAATTTTATAATTCCAGTCATACGTATCGAAACGAATTCAGCAATTAAAAGAAATCAATTATTGCGCAGCGAGCCTGAATAATGGAGAACGGCGAACAAAAAATTATCAATAAAACTTTATGAGTGCGATGAATAAAAAAAATATTAATTTTTATTTCCAATATTTAGCTTCGCAAATGATGACCAGTTTAAATGCCTATTTCGGGCTTGGGCACAGGATCATTAAACTTAATTTGCTTTTGTGAATGCCATTTCTCTCTCTTCTCTCCCTCCCTTGCTACTTATTGCTAACCGCAATGCACGTCATTACATGGAATTTTCCATCCATTCAATGAACTCATCCGGTGATGATTTCTATCACGTTTGTTCAAATTCCTGTCAATCACACAACTCGATGAAATTGCAAAACATACCATAAGTGAAGATTGCTATATGTGTTATTTACCCATATTATATTGCACTTAATTGCTTCAGCAATTAATTTCCACAATTCTGTTTGTTGTGCGCTCAGTTCGTGAGCAAATACAAAAAAAAAAAATAAAAAAAAAATTAAGAAAATTCTTTAGCGCTACATTTTGTTACTGTTGCTGTTATGAGCGGACATTTAAAGTATTTGCCGTGAAGGAATCATGATTCTGATAGACAGACATACATGATGTTAGATGCATAAAAAGTTAATGAAGTCATTAGCGGTATGCGGCTTTGTTATGCATTTCTTCTTTCTTCATGATGTTGTGACCAGCAGCATACTTTTTTTTATTAATATGTGATCACATAGCATTGGATTTTTATCATTTCTGTGCGCTTCATGCAATCAGTTTTCTTTCTTCAATATTTCCTACATTGCCACTCAATTTCCACGTTTTTATTGTTCTATTATTTCACGGTTCAGCAACAGTTTCGAGTCATCGACTTCCAGATACTTACAATAGAGACTAATCGGAATGATCTCGACACGTTCTTCATCTTTTTATTGAGTTGTTAGAGCAATAAGTTATTTAGCTTGGGTTTTGTCGCTCTTGTTTTTAATAAATTTGATTCGTTTATCGCAACCATTGAGATCAGCAGCACATAAAAAACATTGAAATTACTTATATTGTGACAAATTGTTTCTTAAATTATAAATATCTATTTTAAGTTTTTCGTCATGAAAATAAATAAATAATTTTTGAGCGATGTTGATTGATACAATTTTTTTGAGGTTAAAATATTATGACTTAAAAGTATCCGGTAGCGCATCTTCAGAAATATCATACTTTACCAGATGTTTATTATGCTGCATTAGTCTCTCGATTGCCATTGAACGCATAAATAATATTATAGAGTTTGATGATTCCATTCAGCAAATCCCAACACTCGTCCCTTCACTCAAAATATGTAGCAAGTCAATTTAAGCACCCTTCTTCAAACGCCCTGCAAATTCGTGTGTGTGTTGATTCAAAAAAGGCGCAAATAATCCCTCAAAACAGTGCAGAGAAAGCAAGATATGAACAAAAAAACAAACATACTTAAAAGATTTTTTCACCGTGAATATTTTCCAATCAAATGGAAGGAAAAATAAACAATTTTGTTGCTGCAAATTGGGCAGAGTTCATTTGAGAACTCTACTTTTGAAGTTATTCTTTCTATAAGTAAAAAAAAACTCTTGCTCAGTGATCAATACGTAAATAACAGATGTAAGTACTTTATAAAGTTTCAATTTCTCAAAAATCTCTTGAATCAATTTTTTTATTTTCCTCGTCGCCGTCAAACTTCAATTCGCAAGAAATCAATAACGAGAGAAGTCAACCCTCTAGTCATAAGTCTTTTACTACAACACAATTTATTAAAACAAAATTTCAATATTTGCATTCATCGAAATCAAAATAATAAAACATCGTCATTGACAAATTTGTAGAAATGCTTATGCGAACCGTTCAAATGCAACGTTCCCAAAATTGTTTTAATGAGACGCGAAGCAGATGACGAAGGAGAAAAATAAGAAATAATTTAAAACAATTGCAATTTATGAGAAAAGTCAACAAAAATAATAATTTAAAGGAATATTTTCTGAACTGGTTCATTTCAGGACCTCATCTCACCCCTCTTTCATAAACCGTCAACTGGGCTGGTGAAATCCCGACACAATAAATAAATATCATGCAATTCAATTACAACTATAGAATGTAAAGTGTCCATTCTCAGACTATTGGCGTCGACCATGTGAATATTTTTTCACATTAAATGCTTCATACCATTAAGATTCAGCGTGCTGATAATGAATACATGAAATTATAAAAATGATATTAAAATCATGAGATATAAATACAAAACCATTAAATGATTTCGCAAAATGAAAAATCATAATTGAAACTGAATTGCAAGTGGTTTTGAATCTTTTTTGCCGCTTAACAGGGCTATTGCAATTCATTCTATATCTGGGTTTGTGAATCTTTTCAAATATTTCTACCAAACATGGTCATTCATATGAGAGATAGAAAGAAAAAAAGAAAGAGGTAGCAAATTGCAAATTATTCTAACAAAATTAATTCATGCTAAAATTTGCATTTTGCAGCGTGAACGCGCGAATTTAAATGTTGCGTGCAAACCGAATTGTGAATAAATTAATCATTTTCGTGTACATTCAATATTGTTTGTGTTTTCATTCATTTACGCAGCATTCCGTTCAATAACTTTATGTATATTTAAATTATTAAAAATGCGCATTTGATTTGCAATCTCAGACATGAGACGGAGAGATGATTTTTCTTCATTGCGAAGTGAAAATTAATAAAAAAAAAAAAAAAAAAATAAGAAACCGCACCAAAAACATCGGTACGTCAAAAGGCGCCAAGTGTTTCATTTCTTTTAAGCATCACACTTCGCTTTTTGGTTCTTTGCAGTGATATTGATTTCGCAGCAGGACGTCTACTTTCAGCGTTCTTGAGTAATTCTCTATGCTATGAAATTAGTGATTTACACATTTAGGGAATTATTAGCCGACTAATGGAGGCGATAATCGTGAAACAAAAAAGCATTGAAATGAAACTTCTGCAAATGAAGCGCCTTGTTGAATGAGATTGGATATAAAGATTTATTTATCAACAAATCACAAGAAAACGTGCAGATATTTTCACCTTATTAATTATTAATTTCTTTTTCTAGTTAGTGGAACATTGACGAGAGCTCTTCTTCTCGAGAGGGTTGTTGATGTATATAGCCGATTGTAATTTCATATGATCGCTATACCCTGATTCTTGTGTAAATATATTTTATCGGTAGTTAGGTGACAGTGCGCTATACGGCGCTCAATTGAATTTTATTTCTCGAATGGATTTTTATCCCATTTGAGTGTTAAGCAAATACAAATTGCTGTTTTGTACCCATGGATTTTTATCTCAATGGAACGATCTCTTCACTCATTGAAATGATAAATTGGTGCGTCTCTCGACTCATTACAATGCTCACGTTCAGCATTTAATTCACTCCAAATTTGCTGACGGTTGAGCTCTATAAATGATTGTGATCATCATAATATTTTTTTTTAAATCAAACATACAATTAGAATACCCAACACATCATGCATACATGTAGAGATACATTTATGTGTGACAGGTAACAGCGATGGAGCGATTAAATCTTGACAAATGAATTGTTGTTTTCATTTGGTGTCGCTGTTGGTCGCTCCGTTGATTCAGAGTTTATTCTCTTTTTGTGATATTTCATGATGATATTAACACATTTTCTCGAAGCTAGGAATTTAATATTTATCTTTTCCGTCTGGACTCATGTTTAAGGATCAGATTACAGGCGCAACCAGGATTATTTCATAACATCTCAATCCATTTCGCATTTGTAGAATAGAATTAGGTAGGCAGTGTAATAACGTTTCCGTTATTTCTATCATTTATCGCTTTATCAATTTGCATACAAACTATTCAATAATATCAAATATTTTGTAAAATAAAAGTATGATCTCAGGCCACTGAAGATCGTTTTAATTTGCCTCATTCTCACATCACATTTTGTGGCACACAGAGGTAAAGCAACATTTCCACTTCAGTCGCTCAACTTGTAATACTCCCATTTTTTTCCGACTTCTACTTTTACTCCCAGATAGCACAAAAAATTATTGCTAGTTAATTGTTCGTCGATGCCATGAGGGAAGTAAAATAGAAGCAAGTTTTCGATGTCTTAATTAGTCAAGTTTTTTTTTTCTTCTCTTTCTCATTCACCTTCGAGCGCTTTTAACACATTTTCAAACCGTTCATTCATCAATCAAAACACCATGTCCAACAACAACAAATGACTACAAATTACTGTCTTACTAGTACCAACAATTGAACTTCGATTTATAGCTTTAGAACTGACGACCAATATACAAATCTTCATATATTTACAACACTTCAAGAAAAAAAAATATTGTAGACTGCGCCTGATAATATTAAAATCGATTAAAATCAATCAATAAAATTAAGCTGAATGCGAGCGAGAAAACACGTTTAGTCATAAAGTGATATATTTTG
Organism: Propsilocerus akamusi; assembly: GCA_018397935.1. Lineage (NCBI taxonomy): Eukaryota > Metazoa > Arthropoda > Insecta > Diptera > Chironomidae > Propsilocerus > Propsilocerus akamusi. Next base: position 25,894,902 of record CM031469.1, on the reverse strand, counting down.
TTGTAATTTTGTGTCCAACAATCGAATCGATGAATTATTCAATTGCATCACTATACAAAATTTCACCTCTTTCATGCACGAATTTTCTCATCATTTTACGATAGAAAATTAAAACTGCCAAGTCATTGGATTGCGAGCAGACATTCGAAGAAATGGGAAAAAAAAATAATAAAGTTATGTTTCACGCATCGCTGTATAATTGTATTCTCATTTCAATGATTTTTTTAACATTTTTTTTCTTCGAGTTATATTGAAAAGTATTTAAAAAAAATGCTTGGAATGTTGCCAATTATAAATACAAAATAAATAATGAAACATGAATTTTCAGAGCCAATGTAGGAAGTGCGCGAGCCGAGCCGATCATTGATTGCCGTGGGGGAAATTGAAAAATCATTTTCTATCACACTAACAAACATAATGCGCCATTATGGAATTTATTTTTCTGTGTTAACGAAATTTTTGGGTGGTGTGTTATTAATAATACATTTTCTTTTTTGTTAGTTGCTGCCAAATTACGAGCCCGAATTACAATAGCTGAAGCATTCATTAATCGAGCCCCTCGAACACAAATTTGAGTGTAATTTATTAAGTGGATGTTCACAAGAGCAAATCGGAACTAGCGTTCCTCAAAAAATAAAATAAAATGTATGTATCTTAGTGAATGAATCAGAAGCCTCGCATTCCATTCCAAATTCATATTGCTCGTGGATTCAGTCGAATTTGAATAATAAACAGGAAGTATTTTTCGTGTTTCTCTATAGCACTATCATCACTTCAGTCAGTGAATTTTTAATAATTGGGGACTGCACACAAATGAAATAATCATGATCGCATTCCTATAAATTCACAATTCTTAGGTCCAAATGCCAAACGTGTTAAGATGAAAATATTTACAACGCATATTTTCTTCCAATCATGTAAACCCCTAACTACATATTTAGCCTGAACTCAAGAATGTGTATGTTGAGTTTTCAAATAACCATCATTATCGATTGAAATATTTTTTTAAGGGAAAAAGCTTATTAAAAAATAAACTCAAGGTAATTGAAAAGCAATCGCTTAATTGTGACTACAAAGTTTCTATGTGGAAAATCTATGTTTTATTATAAAATAATTTATATTTTATTTATTATTATTATAAAATATTGTTTTTTTTTCTTGGTCATTGATTTTACTCAGCAGCGTTTGTTTTTAAATTGACCTTCGTTTACACTGCATTTAAACTATTTCTCATATGGTGTACTCCAAAACCATATCAATTTTCAACAATGTGGACACATACGATAGCTAAGTAATCGATATTAACAATCTCTGCGGGACTCCAAAGGTCTCTCTCTCCCTCTGTCTATCACTTTAATGTACGCAGCACATCGAAAAACAAAAAAAAAAAAAATTTAATTTTATGGTCGAATTGATTTTTAACGATTTTTTTTTTAATTCTCAACAATGATGCTAAGAACACACGACCGATATCACGTTACTAAATTGTCATAATTACTGCTTCAATGTGCTGCAGTTGATTAGTAACTCACTATAAAAGAGGCAACACCGAAAGGCCAACAACAAATTTTCCTCGAATGTATAACAGAAAAGAGAAAAAGATTGTAATCGTATGCATCAGCTAACAGTTTTATGGTCATTTTGCATTAAATCATGTATGAAATAATCATAAGTGACATTGATATTTTATACATTATATTTTGAAGCAATCTACTGAAGTTAGCAAAACGGTAGACAGAAACCGCAGCACGTAACACAGTTTGCCTGGGCGATCATAGTTATTATGAAACAGAGAAGCCGCGTCACCCGTATGATGCCTGAACGGGTTTTTTTTTTCTATATTTATACTTTATTTTTTATACTTGCAATCGAAGTTTTTCGTTTTCACTGTTTATCCCGAATCGAAATATCTCAGTCTATCTCATGAAACTGGAAACTTTATGTTTTTAGGAATCTAATCCTTATACCAAAAAAAAATTCTGATCAAATTATAGCAATAATTATGCATAACAGCATTTATAAAAAAAATCTAAGTAAGTAAATCTAATGACAAATAAATATTCTGCTTTTTTTTTTTTCATTTTGCTGTAACAATTTTCCAATTATATACAAAAGTAAAATATGTTGACTTGAAACATGTAGAACTAAAAAAATAAAAAATAATCAAATAATAAAAAAATATAGATACCTAACTAAAATATAATTATTCTCTTTTTGCTGGTGCGATTTTTTTTTTTGTGATTAAGAAAACGCTTTCAAGCACTGAAATAAATTGAATTAAACCTAATTATGTCCGATAGTTAACATGTAATTAATCATATCAGTATAGAAATATCATAATATTTATATGTATAGCATTAGTGAAACAACATGTTTTTATTATATTAATACAAAAGAGCGAGAAAATCTAATTAAGGACGTCGTAATGTCCATCACATCATAAATAAATTTTCATTTGTTTATTAATTTCAGCATACGGTCGATTGAGGTTGCACAAGAGGAAAAATACATTACACAATGAAAACGGAAACGAAAAAAATGTTGGAATGTTGATAATTTTTTTTTTCACACCTTTTCTTTCAGTTTTTCTCTAATCCATTTCATCAAGAACGCATTTTTCAAATTAATCAATGTCCTATACTTGTCCCGTCAGTCATTTACAGGATGTGAATATTCTCAAGCTATCGATTCTGCCCTTTAATCAAACTTTGCTTTGAAGACCCAATAAATAATGCACCGGAGCACGCTTACAATCTTGTAAATACAAACAATCTCAGCACATGAATTCCAAAGAAAACTTTCAGAAAATCTTTATATGTAATCATAATGATTGAGTAGATTTTAAATTAATGCAAAGTGATTTTACTCGTAATAAATAAGTACAAGGCTTCCATTCAATCCATTTCATTATTAGGAAAGATACATAAATAAACATGTTGAATCATTTCTTTGACCGTTTACTTTGTTGAAGAATTCTGTTCGTGTATAAGAAATGAATCTTATAATTTTTGACAAGGTCATTGTCATTATCTTTAGGAACATTTTTTATTATAGGCGCCTCAATTAATCGTGTAAAATTAATTGAAATTGTCTAGCTGTCCCTGAATGAGGAGCATGGAAAAAAATTTGCGTACTTTTGCCAAAGTGTCAAATTGCAACTTTTTCCACTTTGAAAATTAATTTCAATAATCAAGTTGAAGGAACTTGAAGTGGCTATTCATTTTACCCCCCTCGATTGCAGTGCTCGATTCCTTTTGACTGATGGAAAAATGTTTATGAAAAATATGAGAACACGGCTATGGCCTATTGCTTTGAGAGAGGGGACCACTAAATATAAGTACATACTTTATCAATTGTTACGCGTTCATTGTTTTTATATGGCCTAAGTGGCTCTAATGTTTTTCAATGAGGCTACTTGTTAAGAACAACAAGGGCGTAGCCATTTGATCAATAATATCAATTTAAAAATATATTCTGGTAACCACAGAAGTTTTATTCGTTTTTTCCTATTAAATGCATCCTTTTCTAAGAAATTATGAAAAGTCTGAAAGCAACATGAAATTTAAAATAAATAATTTGAAACAAAATTATCGAAATTTACTCATATTATGAGTCACAAATGGCAGTGAACGAGTTACGAAAGCCGTCAATTATGTAAACCAAGAATACAAAAATAAATTTTATTTCTTGACATCCTACACATGTCGTCTGATGAGACTCATTTAGATTCAATTAGAGGATATTTTCAAAGTCGGATCTGCCTAGTGTTGATTTTTTTATATAATGTGTATGAATGAGATATATGATTCATTTGTCACTTATTTCAAATAAGTATCATTTGTGGTAAATTTAATCCAAACAAAAAAAAATATCAGCAAAATAGAAATGGCCGCATGTCATTAATTCAAGGTTAATTATCGCTGAAACCTATTCATCATGCATAAATTAAGATTATGCGGCTGAATAGTAAAAACTCACAATTACAAAGATGCATGGCTGCGCTTAATGCGGCGGCGGGATGACATTTTCTTATTTCACAATTGTTTGAAAAAAAAATAAATAAATATTAATAATAATTTTCAAATTTCAAATTTTTGCTTGTAGTCCAAAATTAAACGACAAAAAAATATCGCTTTCGCATGAATAAACGTGAGGGCGATTCGTTAAGCAAGTGATAGCGTTATTCAACATTGAAAATTTCAGCTATTGACCTCTGTTGAGTTCTGAAGAATCATTTCAATCTCTCGCGAGTTGTAACGAATAAAATCAAGACATGTGATTGAAATCATAAATCAAACAGTGGGAGACGTGTTGTGTGTCTTTCTCGGGTATCTTCGAAAACTGATTGAGATGTCAGAAAGCTATTTGCAATGGAATAAGCTAAAAGATATTTTTTTTTTCTTTTATTATTGTTTCCTTTGCTCTTGATTATCCGTTAATCTGATGCGTTATTGCGTTTTTATTGATGTTTAATCCTGCACGATCTCATGATTTTTCTATTCTGTTAAATATAAATAGATTTTTTTTTTTTCAAAGCAATAGGATTTAAATTAACAATTTTTTAACATCCAAATATTAATCGATTAGTCGATTGGCTTGTCGTAGAATTTTTTTTCTCTCTTAATACTTGTAGTATTGTAGACATTTTCAGCAAACTAAAAAAATCCCTATGTCGATAATTGCCAAGTGCGGCCTGCTTCAGTAAGAATTTCTTTTGCAATTGGCGATTGTAAAAAAATTAAATCATGTCTGCAGGACTTCCATTAGAATTCTCACTCCGATTATCAACAGTAGTTACATTTTAATGACTAACTCTCCATGCTAGCTAGATCAATCTAATTCGATAGAATGCTTCATTTTTACACAATACCGGTCTCTATTGCGTGTTATTATTGCCAATTATCATAGTATAATTGCATTCGATTATTGCCAATGTCGATAATTGCTGTGAAATATGTAAATCACCCTTAATGAGAATTCAACGAAATGTTGAAGAAGAAATTAAAGAAATCCTTACCACATGTATCAGAATATTTTTTATGCTAGTAAAGTATTTTCAAAAAATACGCCAAAGCAAAACAAAAAAAAATCCTTGTTAATTTGTTTCATGTTTAAGTCATGAAGCATATCCGTCTGCCTACTTAGCACTCTGTTTTTCAACTCAAACACATTTGAACCAAATCCCAGACATAATCTCTTTAATCCTTAAACATAATATAAATAAAATTATACATCAACCGCAGGCAGTTAGAATTTTGGGTGCATTTTTATGAATGGAGTAACAATAATGTGAAAAATATTGCAAATATTCTAGCTAAAATGCCCGTTAAAGAAGACATGTCAATTAAAAAAAGACCATTGAAAGTCAAGCAAAATGAAAAAAAAAAAAATCAGTAAAAGGTCTCAAAGAAGACTTTTGCTATTATCGAAGTTCCCAAAACAAAAAGTGTATAATAATCCGGAAATCAATAAAGCTTTAGGATTTTTATTCTTTGTTTTGGTTTTTCTTAACAATAATCCAGCAATAATATTATTTTAGGGAGAAACTGTCCACTGATTTTGTATGAGTTCAAAGCAGTATGGTGACAAACATTAAAATGCTATTATACATCTACATAAGCGACAACTTTATACTGCTCATCGAAGGCAACACAAAAAAGTAAACAATTCTGTACATAGGGAGTGACATTTTTTCAAGTCAATCAGTTCCGAAAATTGAAACCTTTTGAAAGGATTGAATAAAATCTTATTTTCTTCATTATTGCTCATGAACATTTATAGTTCAAACTGGAAGACTCTCATTTTAGCGATAAGGCATACTGATCCTCTTAATGATGGTCAAAACAAAGGTAGCAGCGGATGTTTACAGCAATTCAAAGATTAAAGGTAATTAAATTTATTTTCTTTTTCTACAATAACAAAGCAGTTACTTTGTGTGACTTAAGAAAATTATTATTTTTTTCTTTCCCTCTAAATCGTTTCATATATTTGCCTAATAATTTTAAATACATTTTCTACCGCTTTTTTCAATGATGTCCAGAGAATTACGATTATTTATAATCGTTTAGAGAAAGATGAAGACTCAAGTTGCAAGTTTTTTTTTTTTTTTTTTTCAATGCAATTAACCGAAATCTTGACACAAATTATATTTAACACCTTGATACATCGACATCCGCAGATCAACATTGCGCGGACGAATGAGAAAATGGATTGTTTAAGATTTAAGAGTGCACCATCCTCTTTTGTGATAATATGTAACAATCTGCAAAACAAAAGCATACCCCATCCATGACGGTATGTGGTCTTTGATTCAAAGCGCACCGTGAGGAGAATGTATCGCAATTATCATCATTTTTCTATATCTCAAGAAATTGTTTTCATCGTTTTATACATTCTGAACACAAAAGACATCAAAAATCATTTATGAAGTGAGAACAATGAACATCAAGCAAACGGACAAAAAAAAAGAGTTGAAAATTTCTCAAAAAAGATTTTCTTTCTTTTTTTTTGTACGTAAATGAAACAATCACCGCAATCGATGAGTCTCCCGAAGGCTTCGATTGATTGTTACTGAAACATCAACAAAACGTGAAATGCCTTCCGATGGTAATTAATCAATATTGAAGAGATGGATACACACATCGATCTCTATTGTCCGCATCAAAAGAACATTTATGCCGACGCCGCCGTTGCTAATTATATACGCGTAACTGACTAATTAATTATTTTGCGGGAATCGCCGTTTGAAATGAGAACATTGCGCAAAAAATATCAAGTAGATATAAATGAAGACTTGTACTTACCGGTTCTTTGCGGCCGCCGCACGATCACGCTGACGTCGATTTTTGAACCAATTTCCAACTTGTGTTGGCGTCAAACCAGTCGCTGATGCAAGTTCGCGCTTCTTTGTTGGATTCGGATATGGATCTTGTAGATACCATTCACGTAATAAGCTGCGGGTTCTTTCCTTAAAGCAGTGGGTTTTCTGTTCGCCATCCCAAATAGTTCGAGGTAATGGAAACTTTTTGCGTACACGATATTTATCGACGGGACCTTAGCACAAATGACCGAAATAATTTGTAACCAACATTATTGTTACAACATTTAAATTCAACGTACCTAGAGGACGTCCTCGTAGCTTTTCGGCTTCATGATAATGCGCCTCCAGCCACATTGCTTGTAATTTTCCATGAGATGTTTTCGTGAATTTATGTCGTTCTAATATTGCGTATAGTTCCCTGTAAATAATTTTTATCTGAGTAAGTATGTAGTGAAACAACTGAGTAATAAGAAAAAATTAACTAATTGAGCACCTTCCATTTCGTTATTTATTCAATTTTAAACATTTAATGGGATAATGATGTTGAAACGTTTAAACAATGATTTACTGCGTACAAATTGAATAAAATCTTCTTCAGGTGTAAGTATGTTACCGATTTAAAAGTATTTATCATTCATATGATTTCTTGTGCAGGCCAGGCCGCTTGTTTAAATATATTTAAATTTCGAATTTTTAAATCCGTAGCAATTTTAGAAAATATAAACATTTGGCAATCGAAAATAGGAAAAATAGAGACGCGAAATACGCTCAGTTGATTGAGGAAGATGCCCATTACAATTTTATTTTGGTGTGGATTTCATGTACAGCAATTACTTTTCATGCATTTTAGCTCACCTAAAATGACCAGTATGGTATGCAACAATAGCACGAGCACGAAGCACAGCTTCTGAACGATCCAATTCTCCAATGTTCTGCAAGATTTGTACAAACTTCGTTAATTCACCTTCCGTTCATTTTATGGATACATGTATACATATACATATATTTTTTATTATATTTGAATTACATAATTCAAAGATAATGATTTCAATTTGATAGAATTACCGGATGAGCCACAGGTAGACTCCACAAAAATCTAGCTAGACGTTCGATGTCACCGGACTCTTCTAAAGTCTCGCACACCGTTGCTACTTGGCTTGCGGTAAAATTTAACGTTGGCAAGGCAAACAGAGGACTAGGTGCTAAGATTGGATGGTGATGAGGATGATTGTGAAAGTGGTGATGACTCGCCATTTGTTGACTACTATTAAAATGATGTATTGGAGGCGAGTGGGCACTGGATGAATTGTTATTTGTGCTCATGTCATTATTATTATTTTGTCCTAAATTTGTATGAATTATATGCGGCGGTGGCGAAACGGATGAATTTGGTGATGTCGAATTTAATATAGTAACCGACTCTTGCATAATCGACGTCTGTGGCGAAATAGATCGTCTTATTGCTGTTGGTATGACGATCCCACCATTATTCGGGCCAACCATGGCCATTTGAACTATCTTTGAATTTGGAGCAATTTTTGTAAAATTTTCAGATTTTTTTTTAATCTATCACTTTAATCATTTCAATAATTTTTGCAATTTATTTATTTAATTTATAAAATCACACACCATATTAAATTATTAATTGTTGAACCAATTGTTTGCTTTTTAATTATTTTAATTATTGCGTATACATCAATTGTCACAGTTGTACAGATCACACGGCTCTCTCGTTGATATAAATAATTACACAACACATTTCGAATATCATTTACAACTCCATTGTATTATTGTATTATGTCTGCAAATGATTGCTAGAGGTCAAGTATTACCACAAATTATTCACGCTAATTAACGAATCAAGGAGCCGTTGAGAGGAGAAAGAAACATGACAACTTTACGCGACAACGAAAGAATTTAATTTGACTCGAGAAGAAAAAAAAGTGACGATTATTATAACCGAGTTATAAAACTGAGGATCAAACACGAAACTAAATTAATATAATACCGCGTTCGATAACTCCGAGAATGAAATTGATCCAGCGCAGCACCGGCCGTATAGAAGGGTACTTTTCTACTGAATTTTCTTTTTTCTCTGTTTATTTACTTTCGTTGAACAAGCGGCAAAAGTAGAAGTTGTTTCTTTTTTCTTCGTATACATTGCCAACAATAGTCCAGCCCAACCCATCACACGCCTTCTCTTTTTTTATAATCTTACAACACCAAGAAATACATGCAATAGCATGAAAGAAATTATTATTAGCTTTATAAATTGAGAACGCCAATCACCATGCTTAAAAATGGGAGTTGGCTTATGAGCCGACTTCGTGCGCTGCGATTGGATGAAACATAAACTTGCCGAACACATACAGTTACTGATACAGGGTAACAAGCATGCTCTATATCAGCATATCGTAGCATCGTAGCTTATAGTCATCGGACCAAAAGCTGTATGCGATTCAATTATTTGTGCCCAATTTCAAATATAAAACTGATGTAAAAAAAAAGAAAAAAAGTCGTATCATGAGTAAAACAGTAAGAATTGATATGTAAGCTAAAGGGAAGTATAACTGTCTCACTTGCACTTTCAAAGCAATACAGAGGTATCATCAATGTTACTTTGTTGTTGCTGATGTTGATCGCTTTCATATACACATTCATTTGGGTGTATATTATTAAGTGTATGCTCAGTATATAGTAGAAAGAAAAGCTCTGGATGTATCAATGTATCAACATCAGATCGGATCGTTTTCGTTTCGGTTCCATTTCAGTATGATAGTATGATGATGATTATTTAAGGCTTTGAGTGTGAGTCATGTCAAATTGGTGATTTAAGGTGTGGAGTTGATATTTATAATAACGCATACGAATGTCGCAAACTTATGAACTCAATTATACGATTATTTTCAATCCATCAGAATGATATCATTGCATAATAATAGTTTAGTTTAGATATTCTAGGTAGTTTCAATATCAAACATTTTATTTATTTAAAATGAATAAAAAAAATCCTAAAAGAGACTAATTTCTAAATTCTTGCATTCATCCCCTCTGAATACTTAAATGTTGTTACTCAATCAAGCTATCTGAAAACTTTCTATCTCATTAGCAATTCATGATGAAAAATGAAGAAGTTTTTTTTTTTTAAACTTTTTCTGGGTGTTTCCCCTAAAAAAAAATATTTTTTATTCATCTTACCTACTCTCTCTTAAAAAGGAAAATAATTCTATTCGCATCTATTGAAATTGAAAAAAAAAATATTTTGAAAGTTTGAAGCCAATCAATTACTGAATCAAATCGTGAAACCTATAATTGTTTCATCATTGAAAATCATCGGTTTTCAAGCCAGAAAAACATCATATCAATCAATTTTTACTCCACCGTAGCCAATTTATCAGAAAAACATTTTTATTTTTACCTCTTATTGCTTTGTTAGTATACTTAATAAGAAATATGAGTATGCCTGATGCTCAACTGCTCAACGAAGAATAAATAGAAAGGCTTGTTATAAAGATTTTCTTTTTCTTCTTAAATATATCAAGTTATCGACTCTTTCAGAGCATGATAATGAGAACAAAAACAATTTTCACATTTAACAAGCTTCAGAATTGTGTATCATATACATAGAAATCAATCTCGTTTTCAAACCGATTGGTTTTTTTTTGTAAATCATTCTGTTAATTTTTTGATGTTTGTTTCTTAAGCACGACCATATATCTTTATTACTTCGTGTTTTCTTTATAAACATTACGGATCAATTAATAAATTTACAAATAATAAAAGAGAAACTCCTTTACATAAATAGTTTCATGAATAATCATTTCTACTAGCCTTTTAAGTAATGAATGATCGAATGATCAATACGATAAGCGCGGCAATAATATGTAGAAAAGGAAAGAGATAGCAGAAAACTCTTTAACAGTAGAGAAAGGCTATTGCCATTTTCTAATGACTTCAGCATCATATCAAAAAACTTTCGATACGACAAAAAAACAATAGATTTGCATATACATAAATATTTAGGACATCTGAATAGAATACCAATCCTTCACAGAAATCGACACGCTTAAAACACTGATAACTAAGCTTGAAAATACATAAAATAGATATATTTAGTGCCGAATTTAAAAAAATAGTGAGTTGTAAAAGGGGATAACGATATAAACGATATAAAAGAGCAGTGCCGAAGTAAAATAAAATTGTATATCGAGTCGAGTCATGACGCAAACAATGAGTTGTTTATTAAATAAACTCAAAAAGTCAAGAACATTTTAGTTTTTCATCAGACATTTATAAGCAAAACTAATAGAAATAAAATAGAAACATACAAATGGAAACTTCTTAGATTTCTATCTATTTTGACTTTTTTAGAAATGCTCATCCGATGTTGTATCAATCTTCTTTTTTTTGGATGCCAAAATCATTCCCTTTTTATGATTAACGTTTAAAAGGAAGACTTCGACTGTTTGACTGGCCATTATAAATGTAAATAAATATTTATAAAATCTATCAGAAATCAAATCTAAGGAGCTACTGTTTGTTATTGTCTGTCTGTTAAGTTGAAATGTGTTTTCTTTCGATACTTGACAGCATTATTGATTCATATAAATAGTACGTCGCAAGCATAGAAACATAAAGATATGATTAAAGAGTGGATAAAGTTCATGATTTAAAGCGACGGGTGAACGAAGGATTTGCATTAGCTTATTTTTCCGCATTTTGGCCACCATGTTTATGTTTCCATCTGAAAATGGATTTGAATACTGATCAGTGATCAAGAATCTTTTAACTTCGAAATGAAAGAATAGTAGGAAAATACGTATTTCTTTCGAAATTGATTGAATTTTTGGTCCAGATTAAAAATGGATTATGGAAATCGATGATGTGAAATTTTTTAAAACACATCAACAACAACGACTGTCAAAGTTCTGTGAAATATTTTTTGAGATGGTGCATTAATTTTTTTCTTTTTTTTTGAGGGGTTGTCATAACTTCCGATGCAATGTTTTTCTAAAATAGAGAATTAGTGGCGCCTATCGACATTAAGTCTACACCCCAAGTGGAAATGTTGTACAGATTATTGATATTGCTTTTTTTTTCTAAAACCAATAACTTTTTTTCATAAACGAATTTTCTTGATAGCATTGTATCATTGCTTCTCTTTGCTTTCTCTAATTGTTTTTATTAACATATAGCAAGAAAAACATTTTATTTTGAAAGAAATTCTATTCAAATAAATGCAGTTTTTGCATTTTGCTGTTAATATTTTAAAATATTATTATTATTATTATAACTCACACTATATGTAGGTTCGAGGTTCAAGCGTATTTTTGGATAGAAAAATCATTCATTTTTCAACTGGGGACTACCAAGTGTTTTGCATCAAATTGTGACGACCTTAAAACTTATCGTTTATATTTTAGGATCCAGATTCCAGCTAAGTAAGACGAAACCAAATCATGTTAATGTGTCTAAGATGGCATTTATAAGCAATTTAAATAACTGCCAAAGTATGTATTTTATTTACCAAGTATCATTTAGTACTTGATGTCATATTATATGAACATGTCTAATAAATTAGAGAGCGCATATTTTCATGGGATCTTGCATACTTGAAAGATAAATGGAAGGACTTCCAAAAACCACATGAATGGAGTTTAACTCCATATTTTGACCCTCGAGGAAAATAATATTCTAACTTTTAGGATTAAATATTGAAATAATATTTTATTCGCATTATGAATCCAAATGGAAGATTCATATTTCAGAGCGGGAACAAAAGGAAAACAGTCGCAAATTTAATTATTTAATATCATTTTTATTTCGTATAATAATACCATTCAGTTATAATTATTTTATGTTTCATAAGAGTGCATTTGAAATAGATTTTGGTGAGTGCAGTTCATTATATGCTTTTGAAACCATTTTTTTTCTTCCGTACATGCAGAATAAGGTTACATTTATTATATATACATGTATGTATATATCTATAATATTTTGTTAATCCGCATTTTCTTATGAGTTCAAATTTAAATTAGTGCGATTGCATGTCTATCAACAGCATTCATCATGGGATACTATTTCTATAATATCTGTTTCTTTTATAACTGCCAGTAATAATACTTTCATTTCACTGAAAATCTTCATTTTCTTTGTATTCGAATTTTACCAGATTGTACTCAACATTAAAATGTTTTCTTACGGTTATCAGTTAATGTTTATCATTCATGTTTTACTTTTTTTTTGCTTAAACGAAAAAAATTCAACGCAGTTATATAGATTTGTATTTCAATATATATGCAAAAATTAATCTAAATAATTTATCCATCTCAACGCAACAATCTTAAATTGTTCACAAAAATGATATGATACGATATATTTATTTATTTTTTCTTTTTGGAAATGAATCGCAGTTTATGCTGAGCGTTGTAATGCTGCATTTCATGACTTTGCATCTCATTCAATTCTAGTAATACTAGATTCATTCTTTATTTATTAGACATTTTCCAATAAGTTTGTTTGTAAGCGGTTAGGTTCAAAGTTAAAGCTTATAAGAATTTTCTTATATTATAGGAGAGAAAGATTGCAATTTCAATGCAAGAATACGGTTAAAAATGAAAGATTAAATAAAAAGTTATAGTTGCTAAACGACTTTAAAAAAAGAACAACGATTCGCGTGTCAAATTAAAAGTTTTGTGCCGATTGTTCTCATTCTTTCTAAATTGAATTTTAATTCAGTAGCATTGAAAATATTATATACTAAACACAGTATGCAACGTAAATAATGTTTTGCGTTATACTTTGCGTTAAGCAAGAATTAATAAATTATTTGAGATCATATGTATGACGTCTCAAATTAAGCTTTATGAAATAAGTATATTAACATAATAAATGAAAACATTATAAATTTTTCTTACTCCTTTCTTAATTAAAATTTTGTAGTTATTATTTTTATTATCTCGACTTTAGAGATACTAATTCATGTTACCGCGCTACTCACTCGCTCTAGATAAATTTACACTTAATAGTTCGATACAAAGCCGTTTGTTGACTGCTGCTGTTGCTGGCCGAATGGGTTGCTACCTGGAACACCGAGATTACCGCCAACGGTTGAGTATGTTCCATAACTTTCTGTTTGATTGCCGCCAGCTTCATTCAATCGGGAACTTGATAATGCTCTTGGAATGGGATTAGATGGAACACCATGTGGTGCCAAATGACTTGTTTCTTCCGCGACCTTAAAACGAAATTTAAACGTAATTAGCGATATTTATTGAATTTTCACAGATCGCAGAAAACGAACCTGATGTGGATCTTCTGTTGTCGGTATATCGGATATGAATCCATGTTCTTTGCGGTAGAAATTAATGAACACGAATGCGATAAGTACAAATATGCATATGATTCCATAACCGCGGAAAGTTGCCTTTGATCCGAAATAAGTCACAAATAGACCTCCAATAACGGCACCACAACCACGACCGAAACCATGATGAAGCCCTTGCAGCACTCCTTGCGCGGACGTTTTCAAATGAGTTGGCGTATTATGAGCAATATATGAGCAACAAGCTGCCCAGCAAGCGGCATGTGTAATACCTTGCATAAATTCAAATGGCAACACCCACCAAGGATTACGAAGCCACGAGATATATAGGAAACGTATAACATTGCCAGCTAAGCCTAAACACAAAACCTAGAAGCAGAGAAAAATAATTTTACTGTGACACTGTTTCAATTAAATTTTATTAATTACCTTGACATGGCCAATTTGAGTGATGAGTCGGAAGCTGAAGAAGTATGCGAATATTTCAGATAAGTGATTGATTACTGATGCTACACCGAACAATGTCGGTGAACCGCCATAGTCTTGTAAATGCCAGAACAAAAATGTAAAGATCAAGCCAATACCAAAGCCCATGTACCAAGCGACAAACAAGAAAGATGCACATTTTAAATCCTTAAACTGTGTAAACACAAGAATCCATTCTGGGGTTTCGGTGGTCAAACGCTGAGCAAACATTTTTGTTTGTGCTCCAAATGATGGCGCAGGATGAGGTTTGGCAGCTGTTTGTAATGACGCTCCAGCTGGTCCTGTTGCTAATGACGGAATTCCTAGCTGAGCAGCTAATTGATTTTGCAATTCGTCTTCATGTGTCATGACTGGATCGGTAGGTTTATCTTGAAATTCCAATTCTTCAGGTTGCTCAGGATACTTGAATTTAATTTGTGTTGCGGCAAGTAACGCGGCGGACATTGAAACTGCAAATGTGGCAAAACAAATCGTATAATTTTTCTCTTGATCCACAGGACCGCATGGATGATCCGGAAATGCTGTAGAATGATCTAATGCAATACCGACAAAAAACATAGAAAGACCCCATCCGAGTGAACCAAACATTCGCTGATGTCCATAACGGTCAGCATCTTCCCCGAGCAATGTTATAACTGCCGAATCGGCTAATGTGATTGCCGGTGCACTGAAAAATTCACCAATAATAACTATCAACATCAGCAGAAAGAATGCTTTTTGAATATCATCGGTTCGGTAAACAATTGATGAGAACAGCGGCGAAACCCAATCCTTATTTAACTTCTCATTAAAGTTATTAACGTAGCTGACACTCAGTGGGGAAATTCCGGCTTCAGTGAAAGGGCGAACAGCACGTGGCAAACGTATATGTTGTTCCTGATTAATGACCTCATCATCTATTAGATACTGAAGATTATCAACTGATCGTCGCAGCAGTCGGGGCTTTTCTGGCGTCCTCAATTCATAATACGAGTCATTTTTACGTTCAATACAAGATGTTGGCGGCGGCTCAATGAATCCAATCGGTAGGGTGAAAAAGATCCAAGCTGCCAACGATGCCAGCAATAGCATTTTGCCCTTCTTCGATTTATCTGCATAGCTTCCCCAGAATGGCGCCGATAAAAATTCCACAAACGGTCGTACGCCTAGAATTTATTTCATAGAAATTGTTTAGCATAATTTACAGTCATTCTTATAACTCACCAACAAGAAGACCACATTGAAATGGATTCATTCCCATTTGCTTAAAATAGACACCCATCAGCGGGAATAGTGAGCCAAAAGCAGAAAAGAAGAAAAAATAGAAGCATTTCACGGTTAACAATTCAGGGTCCAGTGATCCACCGAAAAGCATTTCAATAATGTCGTAGCG
Source organism: Propsilocerus akamusi (assembly GCA_018397935.1). Lineage (NCBI taxonomy): Eukaryota > Metazoa > Arthropoda > Insecta > Diptera > Chironomidae > Propsilocerus > Propsilocerus akamusi. The sequence continues at coordinate 25,878,900 of CM031469.1, read as the reverse complement.
ACCACGAATCTTGTGAGTTGATTCTTTTGCTTCTGGATATCTAGAAAAGTACCAAATAATGTGAAATGATTTTCCAATGACAGGGAAATCGAATTTTACAAATTCGGATCAACTTCTCCCTCAGCTTCAGGATCTACAACCGGACGAATATTGAATTGTGCTGCTGGCCCTCTTTGCTGTTGCTCTTCCTCGTATTCATCAAACCCAGCGGCTCCTGCTCCTCCATATTGCTTGTATGCCATTTTTATCAGTTATTTCCTTTTCGCTTTTATTTATTTAATTATTAGAAATAGCTTCACGAATTAATTTCCTGTAGCACTTTCTTAAAACAGTCTCGCGTTCAATATTCCATCATAATGCTTAAATACTTGCATGAAAAATTATATAATTAAAGAGCAATTCAAAATGTTTCAATTTCGCGACGAACTCGAGTAAATTTAATATAAATTTGTTTTATACGTTTTTTACGAAGAACTTTTTAATTTTATCTCTACTTAGTTAACAAAATGTCGAATGTCACGAAATTGAACAACTTTTCGGATTTATTCACAGTTAAAATCGTAATAAAACCTCAGTGTTAATCATGTATGAATTTTCCTAAAAATAATTTTTTCTAACTTACTTTCCCACTGAATCGATTCGGAAAATCAAAGAGCTTTAAAGTGGTTCTGCATAGAAGGATTTTTAGGTCGAAGGATTTTAAACTAAAGAACAAAAGAGAATTGGGCAAGACAAAACTGAATGCCTGAAGAAATTCGGGAAAATTTAACTAAGCGCATGTGCATGGAAAACAAGAACATGGAATGATATTTATAGTAATGGAATGTCATCGACTTATTATTTCCAATGATAAAGCTTTATTGTTCAATGTATTATTTTTCCATTCATATTATTTATTTTGAAATCTTAAATCACTTTCCATTTTTGTATTGCAAGTTGTTGAGCTGTTGTCGTGTATTTTCAAGTTTTTCAATCAGCACTGCTTTGTCTTTCTCGCATTGACTGTTGGCCTTCTCAGCATCACGCAATATACTTTTCAAGCGATATCTGTCATCTTCATCAGGAACAATGGTTCTGTGTGTCTTATAACAATCAGCAAGACTCTTCTTAACATATGCATTTTGACTGACAATTGTATTGATGAAATTGCTATTAGTGCAATTGTTTTCGTTCAAAAAAAGAAATTTCAGTCTCGGCAATTTGTCAAAAAGTATTGGGGAAATACTCGAAATACTATTGTCGTTGAGATACAATCCTTCAAGTTGCTGACTGCTTATCAACAAATTCACGGAAATAATTTGAATTGTATTGCGATCAAGCCAAATCCAAGAGAGATTTTTTAATTCCATAAAAGTATTTTCGTCGAGTATTGTAATTCGGTTGTTACTTAAGCTTAATTCTTTAAGACTTTCAAGTCCACTAAATGCTGCAAAATTTATGTTGCTTATTTTGTTGGAGCTTAAATCTAAATACTCAAGTTGCTTGCAGCCCACGAATGCATACGATAATAAGTTTGTAATTTTGTTGCCATAAGCATGAAGAACTCTCAAGTAGTCAGCAAAATGAAACGTCTGTTGAAAGATATTTCGTAATCCAATTTCGTTCATTTCTAAAACCTCAACACGTCGAAATTCTTCAAAGATTACGGTCGGTATGAACTGAACATTTGAATTGCTAAACTTGACGCGCAGCTTCTGATAACCATAATTCTTGGAATCGTTTCTAAGCACCAGCGTTTTTCCCATCGAGAATTTGACTTTTTGAAACTCACAAACTAAATAATAATTTTGCTGATTTCCAAACGTCAGATTCCTTAAATTTGTGCATCCAATTTCTTGCTTCTGTGCATTGACTCTCGAAATCAAAACTGTTGCGATAAGCAAGGAAAATCTGCAGAGTAACATATTTAAATATTATTTTTAAAAATTTTGTATTCAAGAACTCGCAATCACTTATAGAATATCATTGCAGCGCTTATATGAATAATAGGGAGAGCGTAGAGAACACTTGTTATCACTGTAATATTCAAAATGAGACTGACGAAAGTTTTAATTAAAAATAGACTCTTATCAAATATTTGATCACATGAACATAAGACAAGGTTTAATTGAAATGACCCTTCCACAGACGTCCATAACTGTCTTTTCCGTTACATTTAGCAAAATTTCGACATTTTGCTTCCGGAAGTTGACAATATATCTACATAAATAGACTTTATTAATGTTCCGCTTAGCCGCTACTACGCTGATGTATTTCATCTATTTGTGTTTGTAAGCTTTCGATCGTAGTAAGAAGAATGCTCTTGTTTACTTCGCATCGTTCATTTGCTGTTTCAAGATCTCTTACAATATATTTGATGCTGTGTTTGTCGTCGTCTGCAACTATATTTCTAAAATTCTCGTGACATTTAACCAAATCCTTTTTTATAGAAGCATTTTCGGAGATCATATGGTTAATGAAATTCGAGCTTGTGCAACTGTTTCCTTTCAAGTAAAGAAACTTGAGTTTGATAAATCTACCAAGTAGATAATAAGAAACGGCCGAAATCTTATTATTATTGAGATAAATTCCTTCCAGATTTACGTTTGACTTGGTAAGAAAGGATGCCGAGAGAATGGATATTTCATTTCGATCTAAATAAATCCATTTTATGCTTCGTAGCCCATCGAATGTCGAATCCTCAATTGTCGAAATTTTGTTGTTACTTAAACTTAATTCCTCCAAATCATTCATCGAGCTAAATGCAAAAGTCTGAATTTGTTGTATGTTATTCGAGCTTAGATCGAGCACTTTAAGTCTTTTAAGATGAACGAATAGATAATCCACCAGCCTCGTTATTCGGTTCTTATACAAAAACAAATAAATCAAATTTCCTGCGCCATTTAGAGATAATGGATTTATAGTGTGTATACCACTTTCGTAAGCTTCCATGATCAGTAGTTTTGGAAACTTTGTAAAAATTGAATTAGGAATTGAACCAATTTTTGACGAGTTAAGTTTCATTCTTAGTACTTTGGATTCGTCAACACTGTCATCCTTCTTGTTTGTTGATGTTGATATGTTTGATTGTTTCTCGCGCTTAGCTGTGCCTATAATTATATTGAAAAGTCCGTCGCCATAGTCGTATCTTACACCAGTCATCTCACATGTCAAGTAAATTTCATTATTTGTATAAAAAAGCAAGTTCTTAATGTTGCAGCTGAAATCCTTTGACTGAACTAATGTTGTTATCGCCAGTAATAAGCACACGATTCTTGAATATTAAATAAACAGATATTTTCTTAAATTTTCCTTGGATATTTTTAATTGGAAAAATACCTCATAAACATATTCTTCTCACACAGCAGGCTAGTGTCCTAGTGTCGGAATGAAACTGGAACCACATTACTTAAATGAATTAGAAATTCGGATGTACATATATATGTATTATCAGCAATTTGACCATAATGAACTATGATCTGTGATCTCTGAAATGTGTTCACAAATTTGTCTCTTTTAGAAAATTACGAACAAATAAATCGAGAATCAGTAAGCGTAATACGCTACATTTAAATCCATATTGTAGATTTAGGTACGGAAAAAGGAAAAATGCAAATAGATATCATTTTATTTATTTCTGTTTATTTTCATCAATGTTTCTGATTTAATCTGCTTGTGTTTTCTTTTAAAATTTTTACAATAATAAATTTCACGTATGCGAAAAGTCACCATATTTTCCATCATATTTTATCATTAGGAAAAAATAAGGGATGTTACAAATCTTAATATTCTTAAATATTGTGGAAAAGTGCAGGTAGTTTTATTTTCAACTAAAATATCAAAAAAAAATTTCACTATTATTAAGAAATAATAAAATAGTATAGCGATAAAAAATATTGTCTTAAATATCTATTTATAACATATGCATTGAAAAACATTATGTGTGTTCCATTTATTTTGAAACATTTCGGAAAAGCTTCTCGGCAATGCTCTTTTCGGAAAATCAAGCAACAATGAAATCAACTTACTTTTTGCTCTTCGCGCCTGCAACTTTTCTTTGCTCGACGTTATTTTATTTGAAAAACATGAATAAAAAATATTCAAAAATTAAATGAAGGTGAATCCAAAACAAGTTTGATTAAAATGTATGTAACTTTTTGGCATATAAAATTTCTTTGAATTTTTAGCAAAAACTTTTGACGAAAGAACAAAGGAAATACGAGCAACATTTTTGACTTCACTTTTACCTTTGCATTTTTGGTGCATGAAACTAATGAGGGGTGTTCGGATCCAAGATCATGGAGCAAAGATTCAAATTAACTTGGAAAAGTCAAATCTTGAATAATTTGTCGAGTTTATATCATCTTAAGAGTTAAATAGCTTTACATAATAGCAGATATTTTATCATTTTCTTTTCTCTTGTTTTTTTTTATTTCTTTAATCTAATAATTTTTCTTGAAGGGTATTTACTACCTAGGTCCTAGTCCTTTAATTTGCTTGGAGAGAAGTGGACTCAACGGCTTCGCAACACTATGCCCTTACGAATGTCAAAATCATAGTTTAGCATTCACCCTTCAGTTAATTTCTTTATTATTTACATAGAAAGAAATAAAGTCTAGCTAATTATTAGTAATTTATTTCAGATGACGATTGCGCACTCAAGCAAGTCACCAGTACATACGTTTTTTCTCACGTTTTCGGAAACGTGACGAAAGAAAAGCAGAGAAAGTTTGGAAATTGCGGGTTTTGTTGTTTTACGTAACGAAAAATGTATGGAATAATTCGCATTTGAATTGCGATTAAAAATGAGGCAGTTAATTATTTAAAAAAAAAAAGAAAGAAAATCATTCTTTTGTTTTACTGTTCTACGTTAAATTAAATGGCTCTCACTGCTTTTGGCAGCCCTATTTTTAGCGACCCTAGATTTGAGTCTGGCAATTGGAGGATGTTGCTTTTTAATCGGCATTAAGTATCATTGGACATTGAAATGTTTTCTTTTTTCTTTATTATTTCACCCAGATCATAATTAATTTGCCCTTTAAACTTTTAAAGACTGATCGTCAGACTTTTTATATCCTTGTGTCGTGTTTTATCGAAGCCAGTACACTACCTAGCGATGTATTTATTATTCAAAAAATAATAATAATAATGAAATTCACGATAACTTAGGAATTTAGGATATAAATGCACGGATTTCTCGTGTTATATATGTGTTTGCCCTTCGGCAGAAGCCTTCTTTTGGCCTATTTCATTTATTTGATCTCTTCAATTGAATGAACTTTTTTGTAAGAAAAAAAAAAAACAAACTTGATGCATCGTTTTCCTTATGTGAAATGGTGAAATTGATTGATGGAACAAAAAATTTCATTGTGAATATTAACGAAAATTATATGAACAATCATTTCATGTGTTTATGCTTCCAACGACATTTTCTATGGTATTTTTTCAACTTCTTGGGTTATTTTCTTTCTCATAATAAATAAAGTTTTCATAATGTGATTTTTTTTGTTTATCATATTGATATTATGTTGCTGAAGCAGTCATGTGGCGTGCGGAAATGCAGACTGTTATTGACAATCGTTCATTTTGAAATCACTTTTATCTTGTTCTTTTTTTTGAAACTTAAAGTGGATTTTTTATGAATTTCCCATCTAAATAATCACTGTTAAATGAAGAATGGATTTAAATTGGAAGTGTAGGAGTGTTGTTTGTGGGAGTTGATGTTAAAACAGATGCCGATGGATATCGGATTGTGTGTTGTGATGATGCTTGAATATAATCCTGACTAGGATTGAGACAACTGTCGCGCGAATTGGAGTGAGATGTAGCACGAAGCAGTGTAACTGCTTCCCGTTCGGGACTTTTTTGTGTTTCTAGTCATTTTTGGCGTGGTGACTTCTTCTTTTTTCGTCTAAAGAAGCAACAACATCTAAAAAACAAATGGGTCAATGTATCGTACAATAACAGGTTATGTTTAAGTTACTTTGTCTCATCAACCGTTTCAACTTCAGGTTGTTGAGTGATTGGTGTGTTTGAATGTCCAGCCGTCGGATCATCAGCATTAAGTTCTCCATTTGTAGAGCTCACCACCTGTAAATTTCGATAAGGAATAATAATATGATTCATGAGGTAACCGCAGACAATTCGTGGATTTTTTAGGACTGTGATTACTTATGGAATCATAAGACCTTCTAAACATTTAGATGTTCTTTTATAAACATATATAAACAATTTTTTTTCTTTTTTTCTTCATTGAGTTTTTGTCATTATACATATAAATTAAGGCTGTGTAGGAATAGAAATTGATGAAAAAAAAAGGTTATTTGAAATTGTTATCTAAAAACAAAAATATTGTGCGATTGTGATTGTGCTCAATATTTAATTAACTGCATAGATCTTGATTCTGTTTCCGGAAAAAGTGGTGTGACATAATGCATTTATATTAGGGTTACATAAGAGAACAATCACCGGATTTTTTTTTGCAAATATTTAATAATAATCGTAACATATTATAGGAAACGATAAGTGTGCATGTTTGCGCTAAATGATAATATTCAGAAATATCGCAAAAAGCATAAAACTTTATCAAAGATAAATAAATACGATCGCGCATGCTCGCTAAGCAAACCCAGCTACGTTTTCTTTAGAAAGCTTAAGGAAAAAAGAAATGTTTTGAAAAATATAATCTGCATTTCTAGTGCAGTCAAAAACAAAAATAAATAAATAAATAAAAAAGACGGTGAAACGGAAATGCACGCAATCTAGTCTATAATGCTTTCCTTGACGGCTGTCATCATCATGCTACAATATTAATTATATTGATATATTGACTGACAAACAATATCTTCGTTATTACAAACTTGCAAAACAAATTTATTACTTATCTACCTATTAGAAAGAATCGAATGAACAAATACCTTGAAATGAATATGTAGAACATATCAAGGCAAAATAGTAGAACATAAACACCGAAAAATATAATCAGCTGCATTTTTTCATGATTTGTTTGTAGGATTGTCAAAGGGGTTAGCAAAACATCATATGTTTATAAAGGATTTGTTTTAGTTTAAATATCAAATTTAAATTGTAAAAAAAAAAAAGAATAACAAAATTGTATTGTAATGTCTGTATCACAAAGTAATTGTTCATGTAACAATCAAATACAATAGAACATATAGGCTATAGAGGCTAAGCTCGTGCACTGAAAAAATAGTACCTTTTCTATACAATCAAGTATGAAATTCAGTATTTCTGTGTGACAAATATTATATTATTTAGCAACCTTTGGAAAAACACCACGCAAAAATGTATCGCTCCGCAAAAATTTTCAATGATTATAAGTATTCGGAATGGAAATCTATATTCGGAACCCGTTCAACGCAACAAGCGGCAATCGGCATCTGGCTCTGTTGGAGTTTTCTGGACATCATTAAAATTTCAAATTTTGGCAAGGCAAAAAAAATTCTTGGTTCATATAAATTTACAATTTTTAAATTTTTAAAATTTTTCGATGGCTTCCACAAGGCGAACTTGACCCTCGTGTTGACGTAAGGCCTTATAAATACCCCAAAGATTTTCAAATCCAGCAAAAGGTTTCAAATAGTTTCAAAATTAATTCAAAATCAGTTGTTCAACAATCGCGGCCGTTCTCAAAAGAAATATAAAACATAATTCGGAGTCATCTAATATTAGGGTAGACTACCTAGATATTTTCGCCAAAAATCCGGGACGATGCTTAGAAAACGCTGATTTTTTCGAACTCCTCGGATTTGAGGCTTAATTTTCAAAATTTTTGGGAAAAATCCGGGACTGTCATGGCAAATTCCTTGCAGATGGCCACCTTATCTAATATTCAGTTTTGAATTGACAGATTATAATAATAATAAATTCCTAAAAATCCAATGCATTCAAAAAAAACCCAGCACAGTCGAAATTTCAGTACAAAAAATTCGTACATGAATGTGTTAGTACAGGTTTTTTTTTACACCTTTTCAATGGCACTTAGCCTATATAGTCTATATATCATATTTGGTAACATTAACAATACATGTGGCTTAAGAAACAAGAATGAAAAAGAGAATGTTTGTGTATAAAAAAATTTAATGCAAAAATTTTAAGCTAAAATATTTTGCAGTTCATAATTGGCCGAATTAATTTTTTGTAAGAAAATAAGGATAGAAGATATTTCATTAATTGCGTCAGACATCTTGGGCTTTTATGCATTGCATGACATGCTGTTGACTCAAAAGTGAAAACATCTTCAATGTGATGTGCAAGAGGATTTAGAAAAAGTGCAAAAGAAACGAGTACATTAATCGCCAATTAAATATGTCAAATAATTACGTAAAACAAAATTATAATTTATAAATGATAAGAGCGGAAGTGTGGATGTTTCTGTGTAAGAATGAATGACAATGAAAAGTGAGTGTGTTTGTGTCACATATTTAGAGAAAGAAATATAGATAATGATAAACGGTATTCAACATTCTTAGGAAATGATCAATTTTAGAAAAACAATAGTTGAAAAGAAAACAAAAACATAAGACAAGATGCTTAATAAAATGGAACGTACCTGCACAGAGCCGTGTCGATCAGCTGGAGTCAGATTACCCAAAGTTCCTTGCTTGGGCACATCTGGCCACGCAGCAACACCTTTGTTTGTCTATCGTTTTAGTTATATTTTCAAAAAGATTGGTGAAATATTGCGTTATGATAATTTTTTGCATTCACGGATTTTGCAGGCCAATAATTTAACATGGTTTCGTATATTTATTATGCAGTTCAGTTGATTCAATTTGATATGTTTCATGGTTAAAACGTGATTTCATTTTTTGGTTAGTTGTATTCACACAAAACAACATGTTGCAATAAAGATGCGCACAATGCAAATTTTTATTTGTTTTTGGTTATTTGCAAAAAGATAAAATAAAGAAAAAAAAAATGTGGAAAAATTCTCGTAAGTATCTTTGTTTTAAATATTTAAGAAGTGTTTGTCAAAAGTATATTCTACTTAAAAAATAAAATAGATAAATATATTGTTCAAATTTGTCTACTATATAGTGTAGAAGTATAGGTTCGTTATTAGTAGCCTTATCTACTATATTACTTGTCTTTATTCTCTGATATTACTCTATCAGTAGTAAAACTATTTTACTTAAATTTAGGAAACAACTTCCGTTTGAAAAAAATGGAGAGCTCGAAAAAAAAACTGTGTGGATATGTTAAGAGTGACTTTAGCAAGACATCTCAGATATTGTTATAAATGTCATTACATAAAAAGTGCTAAAAGCGTTGTACAATCGCACCTCGAGAAAGTATACCGTATCTTCCATTTCGTATTCGTCATCCTCATAATCGAAAAATTCTCCGACCTTTTTACAAATCATTAAAGAAATTCATACGATTTTGAGTGTACGATGGTTGTTTTCCGAAAAATTAATGAACGCGAATGATTTTTTTTGTGGGTTGAATTACAGTAGAAATTAAAAGCAAGAAAAAGAAAACATGAATTTAATATAACCCAAAAACAGGATTACAATAGCTTTTTGTCGCAAAACTTCAGAATAGCATGTTTGAAGACCATAAACCGGGAACATATAGAATAAGGTATACATATATTATATATATGTGTATATATATATATATATATATATATATATATTATATATATATATATACAAGTGTAGAAATGCTGGACGAGCGCGTTTTCTGTAGTGACGTCATTTTGAATATATTTTAAGGGTTAGATCTAGGAAAACATATAAAGTCGTGACGGGGACATAATTATTGCCGACTGACCAGAATGTACAATTAAAGTCTACTCAATACTTTTAATCTTCCTTTTTCTGAATTAATCATTGAATAAAGGCAGACACAGTATATAAAAACAGCAGTTAAAACACTATTTAAATTTATTAAGAGTTGAGAAAAAAAACTGAAAAATGCATGCGTTAATGAAATGGGATTTTCGCAAAAGAAAAAATTGCAAGTAACAAACAAAACCAAAAATCAATGTTCTCAAAAAAGAATAATCTTTAATTTCATTAAACCAAAATCAACTTGAAATATTTTTGAGAATGCGAATTAACGAGTAGGAGACGGAAATAATTTTGGTGTTTCTAAAATGTTCATCTTTCTTAGTCTTCATTCTGACGACATTAGTAATTCATTTTTAACGATTTGTAGATTTCCAATGGATACAGGAAAATAAGTTGCTAAAAAATGAATATTTTACCTTATTAGCGGGTGTGTGTTTGTCGCGATTCGGTGAGACAACGACCTCATGTCCAGTTTGTAATGATCCAACAGGCGTTGACTGAACATAGAACAGAAAAATAAAACTTTATTAATTGCAGAATTCAAACACAAATAGCATTAGAGAACTGATTAAAAACGATAATAAATCCAATTATAATATATATATATAGCGCGCGTCTAATAAAAGCGCCTTCTACATAGATCTCTAGGTAACAGTGGCTTAGTGAACTGTTTTTTTACAGATACGTTTAGCATGATTGCTACCATCAGCAAAGCATCACCTTCTGAGACTTTGTTTTTAAAATGTGACTTGGCGGGGCATTCCTTAAAACTTTAAGCGTTTCAAAGTTTTTCGGCTGCTGACATGAAATTCGGAAAGATAGAAACAAAAAATGAATCATGCAGTCACAAAGTCAAGGTTGTCACATTGTAAAGTAGCAATTTTTACATTGTATATTATATGTGACATTTTCACAAACTAATAACGATGATATAAAATCGATAAAAAAAATATTTGATCTCCTATGCTTATGTTCATATAGGTGTATATTTTTTTAAGGGCCTGAATAAATCCCTAAGAAAATTCGTAGCAAAATTAACAACAATTACCATTGTCTTGCCCGTCCAGTCGAATTCGCCATCATCAACATAGCTTTTTCGCTCAAAGAGATCTTGAAAGATTTTTCTCAGATAGTCATAATCGGGTGTCTCGAAAAAGTCCAATCGTCGTACGTAGCGTAAATATGTTGCAAACTCTTCTGGATGATTTTCACATAATACCTGAAATTATTGTTAAGCAATCTTCATTGATTTAAATTTAATTCACGGTGGAACATAGATTTTTCTGCAGCGAATATTTTAATTTTAAAAGCGAATTTTTCATAGAATATCTTTACATCACAATGAGACCGGTAAAATCGATTCAATTTGCAATGAAAAAAGTTTTTCACACCGTGAATATAATGAAGAGATGTTACTAACTTCAATTGGAGTGGCTCGCTTAGTTTCACCAATCTTCTGATATCGTTCTTTTAGTGTGTCAGCTTTCAGTCCTTGCCAAGGCAAAGAGCCGCGCAAAAAGTACATGAACATGTGCCCAAGTGCCTCCAAATCATCACGTCGTGATTGCTCCTTGCCCATGTGGGTGTTTATTGACATATATCTAGCTGTTCCCGTTAATGATTTGTGTTCCCGGTACGGTATGTGTTTATTTGTATCTAAGTCAATGTATTCTTTGGCGAGACCAAAATCTAAAAATGCGCAAATTAAACCGTGTGTGTAGAGTTTTACAGTTTTGTACAGTTTTAGAATGTGTCACATAACTCACCTATTATATGTATTATTTTATCACGTTTATTTGAACTTCTACCGATTAGAAAATTCTCTGGTTTCACATCTCGATATATTAAATGCCGACTATGCACGTATTCAATCCTATGAAGCTGTTATTTTTTTTTTTTTTTTCAGAAAAATAAAATAAATTGAACAAAAAAAAAATGGGATTTTATTATTCATATTCGTTTTTATGAAAGATTATTTTTAAGTGTGCAGAATATCTTATTGAATTTACAGAAAAAAAGCCATATTTTATAAAACATTCACCAACAATATTAGCGAAAGAATTACACAAGGAAAAGCTTTTGATTGCAGATTTATCCTGTTTCAATGTTGCGAGTATAATAAATAAATGATACAGACAGTTCACAATAGTGAATCAATGAAAGTGAATGTTATATCGATAGTACATAGAAATTATTATGAAAATATTCCCAACCTACAGTGCCACAAATTAGAATTTTTCATCACTTACAAAACAAATATTTTTCAGAGATGGAATAAACAAACACAAATTTTGTGAAACCGATAGCAAAATAACAGTGATGATGCGTGAAACGAAAATTAAAATGTTGCGACTTTCATACACCATAAAATGAAGTTTAAACCAAAAATAAATAAAAAGATGTGCGCTAGTTAGATTCCATTTTTAGAAGTGTCAAACGATTAATAATTAGGATGAAACAAAAATATTAGCAGAAATATAAAATTGATGCATGACGAGAGATTTATTAGAAATATAAAACGATTTTGAATGCTTATCTTGGCTACTTACTAATTGTATTGCTATCATGATAACAGTTTTCAACCCAAATCGGCGTCCACACAAATCAAACAAATCTTCAAGCGATGGACCGAGCAACTCCATAACAAGCGCATTGTATTTACCACAAGGACCAAAATAGTAAATGTCGGGAATTCCTTCTGTTATCATTATACCACAATTTCATTTGGCATTAAGAAGGTGTAGGAAATTAAAATAAATAAAAAGAAATTAATAAATAGTATTGCAGAAAATGTCTGTGTTGAAAAAAATCGACAGAATTTCGCAATGAGACTTTCTTACGGTAATATTCCTCTTGAAGATTTCATTGTCATGGTTACTAAACAACTTAATGATTGTTATTGTATTGACGAAGACAATATCTAAAGATTTTATAAAAAAAAACAAAAATCAATCCGGCTCGGCATGTTAATAATTTAATGAAAGTTAAATTACAGCATTTTTTTCCATATAATGCTATGAAATTATATGAAAATCTTAAAAAATAACGATAATTTTGCGCTTAATTTTGTATTTATTCTGATTTTAGAATTGTTACGCAAAATGTCAGTTAAATGATTTTTTTGGTCTTTCCAAAAATAAAGCTTTAATCACATTTGTGGACTGTAGGTGAAATTAACTTTGTTTCAATAATCAACAATATTAAAGTTCTTTAACAAATTAAGGAATTAATTTTTCAAACTTCTCCGAATTAATTGTATCCGTTTCCAAAGACAAAAATAAATAAGAACGAAACAAGACAACGCATTTAAGAAAAATATCTGAAATATGGTATAATATTTGCAAACTTTCTTAATGGGCTTAGTTAAATATCACTCACAAAGGATGTATGAACAAACACTTGCTCACTTTAAAATTAGTAAACTACAGAATCAAAAAAGTCAATAAATCAAGATGGCATACGTGCCGACCCATTGGCTACTTAATAGTTTGTCAGCAGCTTAATAGACACAAAATAAAATTATAACTAACAGAAATATACCAACAAATTAATCAATCAATCAGTAGTAAAAAAAAACTCCCGTCGCAATCAAAGATGCACAACTCACAATATATCATGATGATTTATTTATTAACACACTTACTAGTTGTTTAGCAATCATGATAACAGTCTTCAACGTGAATTTCCGTCCACAACTTGTAAATAAATCTTCTAATGATGGTCCCAATAACTCTAAGACCATTGCGTTATATCGGCCACCACATGTACCTAGATGAAACACTCGCGGTATTCCCTCTAACCGATCAAAAAATGATTTTTGGTTTGTTTTATCGATGTCGAAACCTACATAATTAGATTAATTCATATCATAGCAAATTTCTCTTACCATGAGACCCCAACAGTTTGTAAAACCTATACTCTAAGTGTAATTGTGGGGCTTTTGATTTCATCGGCTCCATTTTTATTGCTACGTGTTCATTGTTGTATAAATTTTTCCCTGAAATAAAGCAAATATTATTGTATTAAGTTTAAGCAAGAGTTGAATAACACAGATTTTGTAGTTTTTTTCTGATAGAGAATGTGTGCAAAAAGTAGGTCAGTTGTATATATCCAATGAATATCCAATGATTGCGTGTTTTTATCATTCCTAGAATATCACTTGAATGACGTTAAGAACGCGAGAGTATAATCATTTTATTTTTCTGATTTTACATGCATTTTTATTTAGAAATCGAAGTCAGAGAGTATTTATATACTATATTTAGGTCTACAAGTGAGGAAGAAAATATTAAATACTTTATGAGCGTAATACTTTTATTTTTCCTTTGAAGAAGCCCCTTAGTATGCTACACAAATTTTAAACATATTCAAATGTCAGTCCAGTTCCATCAAAGTTTTCGTGGATCCATTTGTCGAATTTAGCATTCAGATCAGGTTTCAAATAATTCTGCCAATCTCCAACTTGACCTTTGCGAATGAATTTAATTTTACGGTAAGTTTCATGGTTGACGTTCTTCTTAACAACAGGATCGCGAAACACGATCGATTCCAAATTCACACTCGGATTTTGCTCCATTTTTTCAAACTGTACATGCTCACACAATTTACCAATGTCTTGGTCTGTAAGCTTTCGTTCAACTTGAAGGTGTTGAGCACACTGTTTGATGACAGAAGGCAAATCTCTTTTCATATCTTCATATTTAACTATTAGGACATTTGGTTGATTTCTACGCTTATAATATTCTATAATATGCTTTTTAACTGATCCATAAATCCATTTATCGTCAAAAAAAAGTTCGAGGAACTCTGCGAATGAAATATTGACTTGATGAGCCAATAGACAATAATGATATAATGAAATTGCCGTATCCTTAGGATTTCGCATTGTGTAAATAATTTTCGCGTCAGGATTTGCCTGTAGCTGCGCAGGCAATAAGTCCCATGGTAAATGAGTTTTTATAAATCGCCTTCCCGTCATATGATCAGCAAAATCAACAATATTTTCATGAAATGTCTCCCTGTTGGAGGAAAAGTCAATGTTTTTTTTTTCTTCATGTCGCTTGGCATTCCTGAATTATCTTACTTGAGCCACTCTTCTTTTTCCTTGTCATCAGCAAACAGGCACGACATTTCAAACAATGGAGTTCTAACGAACTGATTAATGGTTTTAGCCTTTTCAAAGTCCAGATCGTTACCCAACAGCCATAATATCTCCTGAAGCCAGGTGGAGCCCGTTCGTGGGTATGAACACAAAAATACATCGTCAGATCGAATTTGAAAATTGTGAATTTTTTCACTTATGTTACGAAATTTTTGAGGCATCACACAACCATTGCCAGCGTCAAAAAAATAATTTTTTGTGCGAAATGCCTCATTAAGGATGCTACTAGCAGTGTAACTTTGAGGAAGTTCTTTAAAATCGTACATCATTTATTTTTTCCGTCAGTTCAGATCAAATTGTAAAATTATACTGATTTAAGAAACCAAGAAGCGTAAAAAATTTGCAAAAGCAAACTGGTTGTGAATTACAGAAAACAGGAAATTATAAGAGAAAGTTGATTTTTTTTTTTTTTAAGAAATTCCTTTAGAGATGAAACAAAGCCTGCTTGTAGGAGAAAATATTGCATTCTGCAGTAAGAAAAATTAAAGAAAAAGGTTGGCACGGCGCACCAACATGATTCGATTTATGGTGGGATCAAAAAAATGTTATACAGATAATGCAAGAACGCTTCACTGTACATGACCGACCATCTGACAATGTTACAATGCGCCAGCTTAAAAATTGCGTCATAACCAATGCGACAGCTTGAAAATTGCATCATAATATCATTATCTTCTCAAGTGTGGCGTACAATTGTCATGTGTTTTTATGGCAGGGAACATCCTTAAGTTATATCAGTACGATTTTCACTGAGCCTTATCAGTGAATTATGCGATACATTTGGACGTTGCAACTGAATAAGTTCTTTAAACACCTGTTTAGACTTTCGGCATGTTTTATTTTTCTTCTTTTCTGCAGGATCATTGTCGAAATTCCTCTGTATTGTTGAAATATCTTAAAAAAGCGGTATCAGAATACAATGAGTAAAGAGCCCATTTTAAGAGGAATATAAATAGTAAGACTATATATTTTACTGCTTTTATTATCTAAAAACAGTAAAAATCTAGATTCAATTATTCTTAATAGCTGCTATAGTATGTGCTATCAATGTGACAATTATTAAACATTAGACATTATTAAGATTACAAATCTTCTGTTTACGAAGAAAGACTGTTAATAATTCGCATAATAGATGCTCAATAATTAATGATTTTAGTAAGCCAATTAAGTGTCATTATCTATTAACTGTCCTGCAACAAGAAATAGCATTGCAGAAACTGCATGAAGTCATTCCTTCAGATTCAGTTAATGAAAATTTGCCTTTCAGAGATTTACTCAGGCGTTGAAGGTATCAACTTTTGTAAGTTGAAAAGTTCTTTCAAGCAATCAGCCGTACACATTGCCACTTGATTTCAATGGAAAATAAAGCGAAAACCATTTGGAATAATTTTAAAGGGACAAATTGGACCTTCATCAAATTAAGTATATTAAGGGTAAGAGCCAGTTGATCTGTTGAATTTGTCGTCCAGAATACATCATTATCCATGACGGAAAATCAATTTTTTGAGAACTTAGAAATGTCCCATTGATGCAACCAACAATTTATTTTCAAATGTTCAGCAGTGTTTATCGAAGAACGCATAAGATTAGGACTACAATTTCCATATTCTTCATTGCTATGTCAGCTTTTGTAGTTTCCCTAGTAAAATAATTTTTATAACGCTTCACATAAAGAGATTCAGTGAACTTGATTCGATTAATTTTGTATTATATACTGTCGCAAATAGGACTTTTATACATAACACATTGAGACATCATGTCTTTTGCACAATTAACTCTATCAAATATTACTCAGCAATTAATATTAGTATTCATATCTCACCTAATCGCAATTCTCCAAAATTTCCGCATCCTATCTTCTTACCGACACGAAAATTTGGCCCCACCATAAGGACGCCGCTCGATGAGCTAACTGAATGACGCGCTGAATACATATTTGATGATGCACCACCGCGCTGCCCAGCAGCTCCTGAGCCACTTGCGCCGCCGCTAAAACAAAAAGAGAGACGAATGAAATTAAGGGTTATTTGGAAAATAAAGGGAAAAGAAAAAGAGTTTTATTTCTTCCTACACATTATTAGAGCACAATCAATCTTGAATATCGCGATTCGCGCGCATTACGAGTTCAAAAATAATATATCTTGATAAAGTTACTTCTTGCCTTTGTTGTGCATTCATTATATCTCGAAAAAATAAAGTGAGAAAATTGAGAGCTTCCTCGATCATGACGAGTTATCATTTCAATAGATCCAATTTAGCATATAGAACAATTACGCGAATAAATTTGAATTATTCAAGTTGTACGCAGCTGTGCACCGAATATAAATAAATTTCGACTTTATTACTCAAAGAAATTTCGACTTTATTACTCAAAGATCATTGGAAGATAAGTCAGTTATGTCACCGGTACAATTATACTTGTCTTATATTTAATAAATTGCTTGTAATATATTTATTTAGCGAACATCACGATCCAGTCATTCAACCTACCATAAATTGAATCGCATTTGTTGTTCCGTTTAAAATTTCACTTTCGTTTTAAGCTTAGAGTAATTATTTTATCAGTGGAAGTGATTGAGCATATTTCGAGGTGAAATAATAAAAAGCACACAGTACAGCTTGCTGGTTGCAATTATCATGCAATACAAACCAGTCGAATGAACCGTTTTCTTGTAAGAAACTTTTCAAACTGAATTTTGTGTTTACGAATCGCCTTTACGTACATTCGAAAGCAGTAAAAAAAAGTCCAACTAATTGAGTCACCATTTGAGTTTTGATATATAGAGCATTACAAATAAATCACATAATAATCGCATTCCCAAATATATTCACAAAGGAAGGAGACTATTCTCTACAATAGTGCCACAAACATTGTATTGGTATAAGAATATAATTTCTTATTTATTTATTAAATGATCTTCATTTCAACGAATAAAATATAGTTTTTTTTTTTTTTGATCAGATGAACATTTATGATGACAAATCTAAACAGTACCAAGTACACCCACATCAGTCCAAGTGTAACGAAATAGTGACGAAGTACATAATACACACATTTTTCAGCCACCTATACATCTTTCGTAACCTTGAACCATTTGCTGTCGTATATATAATACATATAGATACATAAATATTATACGTACGTCATTATCAAACAACTGAAAAACGTGATTTCGATTTATTTTATTTATTTATTTATGTATACAAGCAAATATGTCTATATGACTACTTAGATCTGATAAACTTGAAATATCGAAAAAACAAAGCCCGTACATAACACGTGTCAGCGGACTTAAATTCTCCAATTACGAATTATTTGACTGATAGTTTTTTTCAGTGTGTCTGAAAAGCAACCTTTGGAAAAACAACTCGGAAAAAATTTTACTCCGCGAATTTTTTGGGCAAAATTAGCAACATCATAGTATCGCCAAGCAATTTAAGTTTTGGAAGTCTTCACATCGCGATTTGGATGTCGCACAATAAGGATTCTTCCATTAAAAAATCAAGATTTTATGCTTCGGAAAATGACTTTCTGCAATAGAGATTCTGGAGCACCTCAAAAGGGGGCCTGTTATTGTTTTGTTTTAAAAATGAAATTAATTGAAATTAGAGAAAAAAAAAGTAAGTGTCTCACATAGAAATTTTGTGTCTCATTCCGCTCAGCTCTATTTCCTGATCATACCATATTCTGCTACAAAGTAGTTTTCTCATCAGTTTTTACAGGATAGTACTTAGAAGAAACTAGAAAGTCATATGTATTACCTAAGCGTTAGAAACGTAAGAAAACGTCTGAAGAATCCATTTTTTTGTTTTTCACGCTTTATGAACAACCGAACTCGCAAAAAATTTTGTAGTACACAATACCAATTAACTATTTCTTACAGGGCCAAAAGCATTTCATGTCCTTAGAGCTTATAATCATATAATAAACAAACATAAGACCAAAATGATAAGTAATTTGCGAATAGAGCACTGCAAAGGAATGTAAATAATGCGGCACAAAATCACTGTGAGAACACTTTACATTCTCAAATTTATGCAATTTTTTGACAGGTAAGTTTTTGTTGGTTTGTACTGTACGCAAAACTAAATAAGAAAGGCGTGGCACATAGTATTTCGTTTAAAACTGTTATTTTTCTTTTTTAATTACTGTCCATTACGATTAAGATTACTTTTTCTAATGAATCACATGTGTTGTGTTCTTCATGATAATAACGCTGGCGATAAACAGCATAACAATATTAATAAGGCCTTATTCTTTACTAAAAATAAAGCCTATTTGAAGCACTGGCATATTGGCTAGTTTCATATTTTCAATTTGATGTATACAAAAATATAATTTATACACATAAAAGACTACATTACGATAAAATTCGTTAAGTGATTAATCAATCGAAGGAAGAATATATGCGGTCTCATCATGACAAAATATTTCCACTTTCAAAAGTTCACTTTTAATGAACTGATTTTCTACTGATTTCGTTAATAACTTTATAAGCTCGATGCGTATAATATATCTACAGAATAAAAACACGCACAGTCTAACACACAAACCTGTGATTTTTTTTTATGGTCAGAAACATATGATTTTTCTGAAATTTCTAAAAATAGACCTGTTGTCTGTTGTCAATTTGCTCAGTGTTTCCTCTCCATATAATATAGATAAACGTAGGGATTATAACAAAATAAAAATGGCCTGCGATGATGTCGTTGACGTCACTAATCGAATCGAACGACTCAACTAAAAGAAAATCTTTAAAAGCCGGTAGCATTCATAGCGCAATGTACGTAGGTCTAATATTCTAATCTATACGAAGGAAGATGGGATTGAAAATTTGGAGTAAGCCTAAACGTCTTCAGATACAATTTCAATAAGCGTTATAAGATAAAATATTGTGTTGTGACAAATGTCCAACATATTTACTTTCGTTCCTTCAAACCTCCATGCAATCATATATACACAATAACACAAACAAAAATGAAATATGTATCGAACATTTTTTTCAAACTTTTCTTACAGTAACTCAAAGCGTTTTTTGTTTATTTCTATTAAGATTTTTTTTTTCTTTCGATTCATTTCATGAATTTATTCCATGATGGTGAACCTGGAGCTATGAACATTAATAAAAAAAAGCTGTTATGTATTGTGCTTGATCGTTTTATGACGCGAAATGCGATTAAAATGTATGTGATTGCGCTACCTCCGACCGAAATATTTGAAGAAACAAGGTAATGATAAATAAAATCAACTCACCTAACTGCTTGTCGAGACATTTCGCGAGAGTCTATTCGTTGCATACACTATACTGGATGGGTCAGACGGAATTCGTTGGACAGCTCCTTTAAACACCCGTCGAAGAAGTCACCACCAAAAAAACATTCAAATGTTAACCCACACAATGATTCTAGTGTTTCCGATATTGATTGAAGTAATCGATGATGAATGGCATATTCCTTTTAAATCCTCGTATGCGCTACAAACATTTCTTTCATGATGGGCTGTTCTACAGAACACGGGCAACTATTTCTCTCTTATTTTTGACTGGTGTTTCTTGTTGGTGTATTTTGCAATTTTCTTTTTTTACTCACATACACTCTTTTTTTCGTACACTTATTGCGCTATTTTTATTTTTGGGCTCTTATATTTCTTCGTCGGCTCTTTTCTACTCTTGATTTAATAAATTGAACACATCAAAAGAAAAAAAAAAGAAGAAAATACCACCATTAACAATAATTTTCACTACGAAATATTTTACTGATTGACGAATATCGCGTTTTGTTATCACTTCTACAATTACATATTTTTGATTGTGCAAGAAAGCAAATAGACAGTTTGATGGAAACTGGAAATTTTGACAGATTATTGTGGGCAGATGGCTACTTGATTGTAAAATTTGAGGCGCTCTCATTTTTAATTAACGGTTTCTAGGCGAACCAGTGAGACCATTGCGAAACTTTGATTCCACAAGTTCCCAAATGAATATGTGTATAGTAGATATTGATGATGACGGTGATGATTCATTCATTCATTCATACTTTTTTTTTCTTCATGCATTAAAATTGGGAACGATTTATTGGTTTTGTAGCATACACAAGTCCATGTTTCAGTAATAAGTTTTATTTGCAAGGTAGACAAGATGTCAGTGGCAACAAATGTGCAACCAACCTATCCACCTGAAAGTGTGAGTCATGCACATTGTCGTCCCATCACTGATCAATAGCGCACTCAACAGTACTCCATTTTTTTGTGTCATCGATCCAATGGCGAACCGATGCAAATGTGCTTGCATTTTGTAACAAATATCCGTATTGAAGCTTCCTTCAACCTCCATATTCTAGCTAAACATTTCTCGTAAAATTACGGGAACCTTCATTTATAAAAAAAAATCAAGCATTTTTCCCAAACCCATTATTTTTCTTTGCACATTGAAATTGCGAAAAAAAACTTAATTTTTTTTTGTCAAATAATTCTTGAAATACTAACTATGTGTTCTAGTGGGTCAGCAGCTATGGGCCTTACACGTTTTAAATGCGATTTATATCGAATAATATGTTGTAATGAGTTGAAGTATCCAAAATTTTCATTGATTAAGACTAACTTTTCGTTGGCTTTTTTATTTCGCCAGAAATCTGAACTTTTTGTGTGCTTTCCAATCAAAACTAGCTTTCCCGATATTCTTGCGGGCGTCAACTTTAGATTCACAGTAAAAGTCTACCGATTAAGTCGAATTCGTCACTTTAAATCCATTTTTTTCGGAAGGAAAATTCAAGATATGTAATAAGCTGACCAAAAACTATACACTCATACTTTTGTAAATGTTCCTGTAATCTATTCTATATTTTAGAAGATTTGTCTATCTGTTGATTCTGGAGAAATGCATATTTGTGTTTCCAAATCTGATATTTTTTCTTAAGAAAACGTTTAACCAAAATTATAATCTTCCGGGAATTTTTTCTCGTAGTATATGCAATATTATGCATATTTGTAACATGCAGCTAACACTTAAAACATTAAAACTAATCTGACCGAACAATGCTGAGTATTTTGCTAGTAGAATTTCAAAATATTAGCCGTTTGAAATACAATAATAAAATAATTACTTTGTCTTTTTTGCGGCGTTTAAGTGCTTTAAAACGATTAAAATATAATTAATAGTGAATTCTCAACTGCATAGGTTTGTATAAAATTACTTATGAAGTAAAAATGCGTGTTTTCAATAAGCTCCATATATGTTTCTTTTGCATTCAGCACAATCAAAACAAACGACTCCGTGGAACGTTCCATTCGCAAGAAATCGTAGTTCCTGAATAAATATAATAATATAATCAAAGAATTATGAACGATATAAAAGCAGCACAAATGCAAAATGCCGAATTGCGTAAGATACAAAGTAAAATCTTAAAGTGGGACGACGTAGCGAAGCTAAAGGAAGCACAGCATGAAACTTGCATTGAGTTGGAACAACTTCTGACATCATCTTTAAAATCGCTAAAGAAGGAGGCTGGCGGCAAAAGCTCAAAAGACGATGCAGCTCCAGACCCAATTGATTCAACACCAAAGTTTCTAGATCAATTCGATGAAATTGATGACACATACACTTTTGAAGCATTCGAAGTGTATGCAGAATATACTAAGCAGCTCGAGATACGTCACCAGCACTGTGAATTCCTGTTGAGTGAAATCGAGAGCACTTTGAAATCACTACACTCATTGACAAGAAAATATGATTTTGTTAATACCAAGACATCATCCCTGAATTCCGCTAGCGAAAAGCTTACTCGGGATCAACAGCAGCTAAATGATGTCAGCATTGACATCAACTTCCGCCTTAAGCATTTCACGCAAGCAGATCATATTGCCCAACGACTACAGAATCCAACGTTCACGCCGGCAAGTGTACAATTTGCCGATATTGTTAACTCAATTGATGAATGTATGGATTATCTCAAGCTACATGTGAGTTACCTATTACCTAAGAATAAACATATCATTTACAAATTCCTTCTTAGCCTCAGTTTAAGGAAACAACTGCATTCAATGTGAAACACAAGCAATGTCTCTTGAAGGCGATTCAAATGATTAAAAGTTATGTCATTCAAATTCTTACGGTTGCAACCGATCAGGTGTTGAATCCCAAAGCCGGTAAAGAAGTAGTGAAAATTCCAGACAAATCATCAGAAGCAGCATTTGCTTTATTCTATGGCAAATTTCAAGCGTCATCAGCAAAGATAAGGAAAATCATTGAGCTGGTAGAAAATCGCTTTGAGAAAAATGCTGAATATGAAAACTTATTATCAGATCTCCATCATTTCTATTTGTCGCAACGTGCTTTTATAATGAGCTCGGGTGTAGATAATGCTATAAAAGATTTGTGCAGAAAACACAAGGGCGATCATTGTGCCCTGGTAAGATCATCGTGTACATTCCTGGTTCATATCTGTCAAGATGAGCATCGATTATTTTATCAATTCTTTAGTGTAAAAAGTCCCGCCCTAACGTCATATATGGAAGGACTATGTACAATTTTATACGATACTGTTCGACCTTTCATCATTCACATCAACCATCTAGAGACGCTAGCAGAAATTTGTAGTATTTTACGCGTTGAAATGTTAGATGAGCATGTACAGAATAACGGTAATTATTTTTTTCGTACCTTTAATTACTAAATAAATCTCAAAATGAATCTATTTTAGCGGAAGCATTAGAAACATTCGGAAAAATTATTGAGCAATTGCTTCAAGACGTACAAGAGCGTTTGGTGTTCAGAGCCCATTTATATTTGCAAACCGATATTCAACAATATCATCCATCGCCTGGAGATCTTGCGTATCCTGAAAAATTGGAAATGATGGAAAGTATTGCGATGTCATTGCAAGAAAGCCAGCCATTGAGAAGAGCTGATTCCCGTTGCTCCATGTATTCGATAACATCAACCGACGTTGAACAGCAATTTAAATCGCGAACGGGAAATTCGCCAGCAGATCTACATGGAATGTGGTATCCAACGGTTAGAAGAACATTGGTGTGTCTATCACGTTTATATCGTTGCATTGACCGTCCTATATTTCAATCACTGAGCCAAGAAGCGCTTACATTTTGCATACAGAGCTTGACAAGTGCCGCAAACTCCATTAGTGCTAATAAAACAACTGTTGATGGAAAGCTCTTTGAAATCAAACATTTGCTAATCCTTCGTGAGCAAATTGCACCGTTTCGTGTTGATTTCACAGCTAAGGAAACGAGCTTAGACTTTAGTAAAGTCAAAACTGCTGCATACGAGTTGCTGCAGAAAAGAAAACAACTATTTGCACTAGGAACCAACAATGCAATTCTCGAGTTCCTACTTGATGGGGCACCACAAGTGAAGGAACATTTGTTGGACTCTAGAAAAGATGTTGACCGTCAGTTAAAGCTTACATGCGAACAGTTCATCAAGGATGTGACAAAACAATTGGTTGATCCCGTTCTTAAATTTATTGATAACGCTCAAAATCTGTTGAAACTCGGACAAAGTTCGGGCAATTCAGGATTAGCTCTGAGACAAACACCATGGGCGGCACCACAACAAATAAGTTCGTTGATTCAAGAGTCGCAAAGAAATATCAAAAATAAAATGGCTGCAATTCACCGCGCTCTGCAACTTTATCTGTCGAATAAAGACACCGAATTCATTCTATTTCGTCCAATTCGAAATAACGTCATTAATGCTTTTGAACGTTTAAAACAGCTACTAATGACAAATGGATATAGTAAAGAAGACATGATCATCGTCAGCATTCCAACTGCTGATCAAGTTTCAGTTATGATAAGTTCGGCAAGCCTTTTAGCTGAATCGAATTATTATCAAGAAAATACTGTATCACGAAAAGTTTCAACGTCAAGTATTGAAAAGAAAGTTAGTTTTGATCGAAGTGTTTCCATTCAAGAGGAGGACGTTCCAGACAGGCAAGGCTGCGTGGAAGAATCGCAGCAAGCTGAGAAGTAATATATTTTTGTTGTGGGCGGTTTATTTTTTGTGCAAGTATGGAAAAATAAAAATATAAAAATTTGTTGAATTAAAGGCTGGTCATCTGCGCTTTGAAAAGTGAAAGTTCATCTAAACAGCGAACGGCTATAAAAACGCGATCAGAAACCGTGGAATTTCAGGACGGAAACTTTTATCAATAATCATCAAATATGATAGTGACTTTATAAAAAAGCGTTTATTTCGTTCAGGTTTGCCGTTTGCACAAGTGAAATGTTGACGTGCTGGAATTGGTTTTTTTTTTTAAATATTAAATTAAACCCTTTAATGTGGTGATCGCATACATCTGAAAACTGAAAAACGGCTTTGACAACAACAAATGAAAATGCCAAGTTTCTCGTACAAGCTACTTTCACAAATCATACCGCAAAATAATGCAGAAGAAGATGAAATCAGTTTGTTTGAGACCTTTGAGTCGTCATCGTCGTCAGAAGATATTTTTTTACAAATTGGTGGTCAAACACGTGGAAGCAATAGAATGGGCCCATTTGATGGTACGACTGAGTCATATGAGGTAAATGAACGCAACTACTAAATAGCGACACTGTAATCTTAACAACTCGTTTTAATTTTCTACGAAAATTGTTATAATATAATCACGTGGCTTCATACTGAAGTAAATATTTAACTACATGCTTAATAATACATTCACACAAATAAATATATCTACAAAGGCAAATTATCAAAATTAAGAGAAAGTGGTTGCAAGTTTATTTTTTATTATTGAATAAGGTTCGTGGTGAATCAAAGTAAATTTAATTTGCTTTTGAAGAGCTGCTGTGCAAGATAGATAAAAGCGAAACACAATATCTAGATAGAAGAATTTCATACCGTGTTCAATTAATTATTTCAAAATAAATTTGATGAATATCTAATTTTCTTGAAAAATCGCAGAATTGCTTATAAGACAAAAGTGATGTTTTAAAGATTAATCAAAAATAATTCACTCATCATAGGGTATAAATCATAACATCACAAATCATTGAAGCTCACATGAGATGCAGGGTAACGAAAACAATGCAAAATAATTCAAAATAGAAATGTTTTTATTCTATTTACATGAATTACTCTTTTTTTTACTCAATACTACTTGAATCTCAATGTATGTGAAAACATTCTCGCTATGAGTTACGCTCGCTGCCGGCGATACATATGGAAAACCCAAGCACTTCAGTCTTCTTCAGGCAGTCAAGTTTGATCGTTGTTTGGCTCTTTTAATTTTTTTTTCTTTTTTAAATGTTTTATCATAAGGGTCTTAAAACAGTAATCGCTGAAATTTATAGTTTAACGATTTTTAAATAATAATAATAGATACTTCAGGAATAAAATTTCAATCATTTAAAATAGTTGAGTAAATTTTTTGTGAATGTTCAACTGTTGAGTGCAATAAATTTTTACTAAAAAAAAAAGAACAGAAGCGTACAAATTAAACATTTATTTACTATAAACATAGTTAGGAATACGCAATAATGTCCACGTCAAATTCTATTGAAATAGCTCACAGCGATCAGGTAAATAATCGTTTTGTGCTAAATAACCAAATTATTCAAAAAATTAATACATCTAACGAAATGCACGATATCGCAAATTACTCATCAATGCTCTACTTTGGGTATCCTGAATAAAACTAAGTACTTCCTTAGGATACTAATTTACTTTAGGCAGTTTTACCTACTTAAAAAATAACGAAAATAGTTATTCAACAAAAATAGAAAATAATTGATTTCACTTTCAAAATGCTTAAAAATTCTGCGATCGTCTTCGCTGCATGTGTAAAATGTAAATATTGATCCACAGGAAACAATTAGCAGTTTCTTAACGATCCGAAACTGAAATTAAATTCAACACGTAATTATTTCTAAAAATATTTGTCACATAAGCATTCTTTATTAAACTGCTTGATGATAAGGCATATTTAAAGATAAATATTTTTTTTTTTTAATCAAGCTTCGAGTTATTGAATTGTGAGATTATTTTATTATCTTATCAAATTATTAAAAAAAATTATTCTACTCATTATTGCTACTTTATTATTTTTAGGAGCTCGTAGGTTCAGCAAAAAAGCGAAAACAGTTTTTGTTTTTGGGCGGTTTATGTTTAATTGCGATTTTGGTTATTGTTGCAATTGTTTTAGCGATTGTTCTTATCAATAATGGAAGCTCAAAAAATCCTACCGACAACCGACAGCCATTGGAGCTAACAGACATTCTTCGAGGAAGCCTACAGCCGAAAAAATTTTCTGGAACTTGGGTGGACGACAACACTTATCATTACTTTGATGGAAATGTAATCAAAATTATTAAACTTTTAATAGTAAAAATTATCGCTTAATACTATTATAGGGCAATTTGGTGCTGTATGATGTTAAAGAAAAGAGATCAGATATAATTGTTGAAGCTCAAAGCAATGAAAGATTTGCGCAAGGAAGTTCGTATGAGTTTTCGGCAGACAAGAAATTCATTCTAATAGCGAGACAATTAGTGAAACTTTTTCGCCATTCGTTCTTTGCCTTATGGGATGTGTATGATATTGAGAAGAAGCAATTGTATCCGGTACAAATTAATGGCGAAGTGCTAGCCTTTAGACTGGTGAAGTTCAGTCCTGTAGAAAGCTCTATGATTATTGTATTTGAAAACAATATTTACTATAAAAGATCGCCGCTCGATACAGAAATTAAAATTACAAACGATGGCACAAAGGATATTTCTAATGGTGTTCCAGACTGGGTATTCGAAGAAGAGGTATTTTCATCAAATTCAGCGACATGGTTTTCGCCTGATGGCAAAAAGATTGTATACATTCAATTCAATGACACAAGAGTGCATATAATGTCTTTACCTGTTTATGGACCGGCTGGTGATCCACAATTTAAATATCCACAATCGCTTGATGTTCATTATCCAAAAGTTGGATCAGAAAATCCGATTGTTAAACTTTTTTACGTTGATCTTTTCACTGTTCTCGATGCCAGTTCAGTCATTCGTCATGAGATACCAGTTCCGAAAAAGCTTGTGACACCACAAGAAGATCACTTGATAACGTCTGTTTCGTGGGCAAATGGAAATGATGTCGTAGCAGTTTGGATGAATCGTGTACAGAATAAGGGAGAAATTCAGAAATGCAGTTCCGTTTCTTTGGGTCAGCCAGAATGTCTCACAGCACAAAATCTTGATTCAAATGAAGGTTGGATTGACTTTTTCACAGAACCTTTCTTCGATAAGGACGGAACTTCAATGGCTTACATTGGCTCATCAAACGGATATCGTCATTTGCTCTCTTTAGACTTGACAACATTTGCATTAACCCCAAGGACATCTGGAAATTACATCGTATCAGATATATTCAGTTTAAATAAGAAGCAGAATATCATTGTTTTTGGTGCAAATACTGAAGAAGACATTAAAGCGAAACACATATATGCAATTAGAAACGAACAAAATGCCAACAAAGTATGTTTAACATGTGGACCAATATCAGTTGATCATGGCTTCTACTCATATTTTAATGCTGAAGCCTCGACAGAAGGCAGCAATATTGTTATAACCTCTTTAGGCCCTGATTTGCCACGTGTTGATTTGTATACCTTAGATGTTATCAGTAACAACACACATTTGGAAAATCGCGTTGAAATTGAATCTAATGCCGAACTGAGGAAAACTCTCGAAGGCAAAAGGCTTCCAAAAATAGTGTTCGACAAGATTCAATTGGACAGCGGATCAGAATCGCAAGTTATGATGATGATGCCCAACAATCTAGATGAAAACAAAAAATATCCTATCCTCATAGAAGTATATGGAGGTCCCGATTCGGCAAGTGTAACAGATAAATGGTCAATTGAATGGGGGTCGTATCTTGTCAGCAATCGTGATATGATCTATGCAAAGATTGATGGAAGGGGTTCTGGACTTCGAAGCGATAAAAACTTATTCGCTCTCTATCGCAAATTGGGAACCGTTGAGGTGCATGACCAAATTGAAACAACCGCTAAATTACAGAAGAAATATGAATACTTGAGCGCGGGAGCCATTTGGGGTAAGCAAACCATTTAAATAAAAGACCATAGAGATTCCTTTTATATGAGTTTATAGGTTGGTCTTATGGTGGCTACGTATCTGGGATGAGTCTGACAAACGATAACGCTCAAACATTTAAGTGTGCTGCTTCCGTTGCACCAGGTTTAAATAACGAATTATTTAGATTTTTAAGGCAATTTCTGAAAATAATTTTTAAATATCGTTCGCAAATTGCAGTTACCGATTGGACGTTATATGATTCAATTTATACGGAGCGCTACATGGGTCTACCATTCGAAAGCGATAATAAGGAATCTTATGATAAGGCGCGTATGATGGAATACGTTGACAACATCGCAATTAAAAATTCTAGTAAGAATTCAGAGCAATTATTTTCATACAAATCGAAATCAATGTCTTTGCTCCTAGATAATGTTACTTCCTACCTTATTGCGCATGGTACCTTGGACGATAATGTTCACTTTCAGCAGGGAATGCTCTTAGCAAGAGTCCTAGAAAGAAAGGATATTCAGTTCAAAGAAATAGTAAGTTTCTAGCGTACAAAATTATACTTAGAGGAAGTCATGTGTAGATACTTGTTTTATAGACATATCCTGATGAAGATCATAGCTTGGCTCACGTCAGGCCACATCTCTACCATTCCCTGGGAAAATTCTTCGACGAATGTTTTGGGTTTTAGTTTAGCTTATTATTTCGCCATGTGATTCATTCACTTCTTTTTGTTTACCTTTTTTAAGATTGATATTTATTTGAGTGTGAAAAAATGCAGTTGTTACATTGTTGCCTACTGTCTTGTTACCTACTTACTCAACGGCAAATTTGATTGAAAATAAAAAGAAAGAAAGTATTAGATAAGTAATCACTGATTATAAAAGAATATGATCGCTTTTTCCCTGCTTTTTGCAGAGCTTTTTACTTCAAAACAAAAAAAAATGTAATGTGTACCAACAAAGCTCACTTTACTACCTATCTCTGCAAATTTCTGTAGAAGACTGGACAAAGGCAATTTTTGATTTTAGCCTCTGCTGTATAAATTATCTCTGTGAAAACATACAGTGTTCGCTCTACAAACCTATTTATCCTTGCTTGGATATTTGTAATGTGAATATTAATTATTAAGATCTAAGCTGATTCTTAAGAAAGAGTTGGCAAATATCTAACTATGACATAATCGCATGTCGGCATATAAAGGGCAATAACAAGCTGAACTGAATGAAATACATACTTTTTATATTAATAGTGTTGACTTGATGAGCTAATAAAATAGGAAAAGTGTAAATTGCAAAACAAACTCAATCTATAATAAAACTAACGCATTAATTAAGGTGCGGCATAAATGTAGAACATCGGCTCATCCATCATACATGCTATTAATGATTTCATGATTCTAATAGATAATTTTGCATCGAAAGGACGTATATGACCAAAATGGTTCGAGTGATGCCAATTTATCATTTTGCGAGTCAAAATATTGAGCAACTCGTTATAGAAGAGCTATCAGCTACATGTATGATGCCACCAGATCAGGTAAACTTGAAACTAAAATTACTGTTGTAATCATGAATGTGATCCATTTTTTGTTCTAGATCGTACTTGCAAGAAACTCTGACCACATAATTGAAATCAGGACACTGAATAAAGAAAATGGTGATGCGATCAAGACCAAATTCGCAAGCGTTGACGATGTGAATCAAATAATCTATTCGATGGTTGGGCATTTTATTGCAACAATTGAATCGAGAATCAGTAATTACGAAAAGGCAGAAATACGGTACGTGCGCTTCTATGTAAACTGGGATGGGCAGCATCAAACAAATCAATCACTTCGTGCTCGTATCGCATCTCGTATAACACCAATGAAAAAATCATTGGAAATGATTGAACTGCCACTCAACTTCAATCCTGCTTCAGTGGCTGTTTGTCCGTCGACCGGCAACGTCTTAGTTAGCCATAAAAACAATATTCAATTGTTCTTATTTAAATATTGCACAAATGAAGCGACAAAGTTACAGTACATAGATTTCTTCGAGGCACCGTTTCAAATAGAAATGAACATGGTACCATCCAAAATTTTAATGAACGAAAACATCATTTGTTGTTGTAACAAGCAATTCGTCTATGCATTCAAGGTGGTTGAGAGAAAAGATGGCAATAATAGCACAACGTCAGAGTCCAACACCAACATATCATCAACGGAGATTGCGCAACTGTCAAAGATATCAACGATCGTCAATCTGGAAGAAGAAGTTGATTTTAAATCAATCTGCGACAAACAGGAACTGAACGGATATCAGTTTAATGTTAAAATTATGAGTACTGAACAGGAAGTAATGACATCAGCTCTCGGTGATGAGATTGAGATGCGACCATCAATAGTGAATGAGCTGGGAGCGAACATAAAATTCATCAAAAATCTCCCAAATTATTCTTTCTCGGTTCCCTCGAAATTCTGCATTCAGAATCTTTTACAATTAAAACTGCAGCCAATGAAAATTAATGGCATCTTTCGTGAGAATAATGACATCTTCAAATGCATGTTCATGCGACCGATCTATTTTAATCCCAATGTTTCAGCAGCGTCAAATGCAAGTGTAGTCGACGAAATGTTTTTCATGCATTCGAAACTTCATTTGAATTTTAAAGGATGCTCAATACTAGTCACAACGCAACAAGATGGATACCTCTATCAAATTCACTCGAGTAATCGTGACACTTCACACTCATTGCTTAATGCTTATCCATTTACATCCTCAGTGGTCGACGTCTATTTTGATGATTGTTTTCTGCACGCGTTATGTGAGAATGGAATAGAATCTTATACACATCGCTTGGGACAAAATCTGTTACTAGATCGATGTGATAACATCTATAGAAATCTTACAACTGCAATCTCATTGGTCAATCTTCGGCCGTTCTTGAACGTCCGCTTAATGATACCAAACGAAAGTAATTTGGTATTATTAGCAAGTGACAGCAGCGCTACTCCAATGACTGGTGAACAAGAAGACTCAGTCATATGGACCATTTATAGTCTGAAATATCCATTGATGAACACTATTTATGAGGATTACACCGAGTTTGCTGATAAGAACCTGAAAAAGTATCCGTCGGTCTACATAAATTTGCTTGAGGAAATTCATTTAATGATAAGAACTCATATGGCGCTTGGAAAATTGGAGCTAGAAGAAAATTCTGAAACCGGTCATGAAATAAGACTAGTTCTGAATGACTGTTGGGAGCTTTTAAAGAAATCCTCTCTTGCATTGGCCGACACATTAATTACGTAAATATTAAAACCAGACCCTTTAAACTAAATATATTTAGCAAAATACATGTTTCTACTAGGAGTGGTATCCCTCATGAATATCAGCAAGCAGCAATATTTTACGACATGGCAAAGTTTGATATCATTCGTGTTTTCCAGCGATATCTCGATCAGAATTCTTTGCAGGTGTGTAAACTAAAAGCTAAAGAATAACAGGATATTAAAACATAATATGATTATTGCAGGTTCGTCCTACTGGTCTTATTGAACATTTGAAGATAACATTGCACAAATTGGCGACTAGCGAATGTAAAACAAGGAAATTTGATGAAATCTTCTCAAGCAATATTCAGTTTCCCAGTGTTGAGTCTGGCAACAAAAAGACGCTGAAGTTTGGTGATGCAATAATTGAATTATTTAAGATGTTTGTTCCACACGATATTGCTCGCTTGAGTTTGCAATCAGCAGTTTTTCGCGATTACATGGATGAACGTGCTTACAGGTTCTTGACAGACTATCAAGACAAATCAAACGAAGAGTTCCTTTATATCATCCTACATTTGCTAAAAAAAGATGAAATCTCTCCAGCAAATGCACTTATTAATCAAATTCAGCGAGATGATCTTAGCGAACTATTGATGACGTATTGGAATATTTTGTTTGAATTCAGTACACATTCAGAAATGAAAAAGATTCCAAAGACGATCATTAGCTTCTCTGATTTCACCGAGCTGTTATTCTTAACGAGTTCATTGCCGGAGAGATGTGATTTGCTGACAAATGTTCTGTTGCATCATATATATGAAACCAAGAAAATTCAATTTCATTCAATCTTAAAATTGCTCATGGAATATTTGGCATCACAATTTGGACACGATTCTTACACGAACGGTCAAAATGTCTTAAAAATGCTTCTTGAAAAATATTTACAAAAATATTACGACAAGAAATCAAATGCTGACAATGATATTTCAATGTTATCAACATCGTCGAGCAATGCAGTAACCACATTATCAGCACCAGAGGATGTCGGATACCAGAAGAATGATCGTCATTATGAGTTTAGCTGGGATGAAGATTCCATGAACAATAGTTCGGCTCATCGATATGCAATGAAGCTGCTAATAAGGATATATTTGAGTCAGTTGAAAGTGCTCAGCATGAAACAAGTGAAAAAACCGAATCCAGATTTAAAATCGATCAACAAAGCGCAGCTTATAAAAGTTATTGATGAAATGTCGACAAGTCTGTTTGTTAACCTAAAACCTGTTAGCAAATTTGACAAGGTTGCCGCAGCATTGATTCAATACACAAATGATAATCCAGGATCAAAATCTATTCTTTTTCTGGATGAACGTTTGAGATATCTCGACTGGATGCCGCCATTTGAAAATTTCCTCCAAGTTCTAAGCAGTGACGACGCAGATGATACCAGTCAATACGATTATAACACAATGGATAATGAGCTTCTAATTACGCTTATTAAAATTCAAGCAATTTTGAGTAGTGGTGAAATGTCTTCGGATATGAATAAGGAAGTGTTGAACTTCCTGGAATCGAACAAGAAAATGATTGGTGCTGAAAGTATTCTTGTTTGTTTGCTGCCGCTTCAAGAAGCCATTGACGTTATAATTAAGACAAACCCTCAATGCGTTCTCGAATATGCAAGATGCCATTTTAAAATGGACGAAGATTGGATTTATTTGATTCAGTCCTTACAAAAAAAAGTAAACGAATTTGAAGTTATCGAATCAAACACTGGACATGTTTTATTTTATCATCGTTTGCTGAAAGAAACTCTGGAGCATCTGACGGCAACGAAGTCTCTGGATAAAATAATGAAAATATTTCCCCAAGAAAAAAATCTTATCAATGAGGAACTCTTTAAAATGGTGCAATCGAGGAATAGCAACCAGTTTGATGATTACTTAAAAAAAGTTATCGATAAAGAAAGGTCTGAAAAAATTAGAAATATGATTGAAAATACTGGTGGTCAACTCTTTGAAGCCATAAACAAAAACTAAGCAGTCATGCAATTTGGAATTAAAAATACTTATTTTCCATCCTCAAAAAATTTCATTATTGAATTTTTAGCTCGTATCGCTCTAGCACATTGCTTTAACCAAGTAACTAAATTTTGAAATAATGTAGAAGATGCTTTTAAATTGATAATAGAAGAAAAAATTACGCTTGATTTACTGCATTTTTAGGCCATCAGTTGATTCAAACATTCCTCCTTTTGAATCAAGTGAGTTGTTCTGTTAACACATGCCATAAGTTCATTGAGTCCACTCGCCCAATCGTTGAGAATTTCAGATTGTGTTTTCTTCTGAGTAAAGTAAATAATGCCAGCAGGTCGATCGATTTTGACTTTAAGTGTTTCACTGTTCACAAGCTTGGCAAGGAATTCTTCAGTTTTCAATTCATCCAAAAGAAGTAACTCAGCCATACGCGACAAACTTATGCGTGTGTAATAATTCGCAATGATGCGCACGTTCTACAAGGAAATTCGTAATAAATTAATTAGATTTTTAGATTAGGTTTGCGAATCTTACATGTTCAATCGAACGATTCTTTAGTTCTTCCCAGCTCTTTTTACCGTGTTCAGTGTCCTGCATAAACACTGTCAAATCCACCAAATCCTTTCCATAAATCGTGCATAATGCGTCAAAGTTGATGAGCTCCTTACACAGGAACAGTTTCAACAACTCTTTGTAAACCGGAATTTCTTCGAGCAATTTATTTTTGTAGAGATTATTCATCAAATCCACCTGCTCATTATCGTATGGTGACAAAATGCAATATAACACAGCGTTCACTAAAGTGACTTTTCTTTTTTCATCATCTTTGGCAATGCATTCGGATTCGACAATTGCCATATAGTAGCGAGATGTTTTTAAATACGACTGATCTTGATCCAATAGAATCTACAATAAATTTTGATAAGAATATTGCGATATAGAAGAAAAATATGTTACGAACCATCAAGTTATAGTACTTTAGCTTGAGGTCTTGCTGTTCGGGGTCATTGAAGAATTTTGTGTTGATTTTTTTGGAGATAATTTGTGTGCGAACCAAATCTTGTTTGGCGAGGCACAATCTCATCTGTTCAAGAATAAACTCAACCTTTTCGCGTTTATCCATTGTGCCATAGGTTTCGATCTGAAGAGCTTCCATTATGGTAGCAGCTCCAATAACATCGCCATCGGCCTCTTTTATATCAGCGAGAATCTTCGTTAAACGAGCACGCTCAATTTCCACGTAAATTTTTCCTTCAGTCACTGTACGTAATGTGTCAATCAGCTTTATTTTGGTCTCCTTGTCTGGTGTCTGATCCACATAAGTAACACACTCCTGCACCATCTTAACAATTGCCTGCTTTGACTGAGAGCGTTTCTTTACCAAAATTGAAACATATTCATTAAGCAAATCCCACTTCCTGACATCAAAGATGATTTGCACAATAGCAACCAAAACACGAGCACTTGATGAGAAATCTGAACCAATACGTGCTTGCTTCTCGAGTGAGAGTAAACCTTCCAGAGCTTCATTAAATTTGCTTTCAATCTTTGCTAATTCCTTGCATCTGGGAATTGCTTCATCACAAGCGCCGCTATAGTCCACTTCCATCTTGATGATTCGGCCTCCCTCATAAGTCGGAACTGCTGGGTTGAATGTGTCCATTTTTTCTGAAATAAAATATGTTGAAATTATTATATAGATTGTGTACAGGAACAAAAAAAATGCAAATCATCCTAGCAATAGGTTAATTTAAATTCCGCTAGACACACGCAATTCAGAAACATTCCTTCAGTGACTTTCAATGGCTTGCCTCACCTGACATATTGTTAGCTATTTTTATTGCTTTAGTTAAATCTAGAGGCTGAGGAAAATGTATCGAACGAATCTATCTTTATTTTCAAAATTTCGGAAACGAAGGGATGCCGACTATCATAAATTTTTCCGTGGTCCCCGTTAAGGCCTAAGTCCACGACATAGCCTCGGCATGGCACAGTGATTATCTTGACCACGAAGGTTACTTAGTTAGTTTCCTAAATCGCAATTGACTACCCTTCGACAGTTTGATTACTTACGTTTTTTCATTTATTTTTGCATAATTTTACAATTCATAAATATTTTTTTTTTCTCTATTACATGATCTCTGATGATTATTTAATTAAATCTGCTTCATAAAACTTCTTTTTTTTTTTCAATGACGCTCCTTCACTCTAAGGTTTGATAATTTCTTTATACATTTATTATTAATTTGGAAGTTTTTTTTTTTAATCTAAAAACAGTTTAAAACATTTTCGTTAGTCTCATGCAAAATATCTTCCTATTCCAATCTCAAATAATTTAAATATCTGGCTTTCAAGTCGTTTGTTCTACACATGAAAATTGGATTTTGATTCAAGTTCAGCATATTGTGTGTCGTTATAATTCATAATTTATGGTTTTTCATTAAAGCTTACTTAGGTCTAATATGCTTCATAACATTTCATTCATCATCAATTAATTTGTGCGAAAATATCATGTGACGTGTATATCAGTGAGATCAAGCCGGTTAGAATAAGCGTACGTGACTGAGTAGAAGATGTCTATTTTTATTAAAATAGGAAAATTAAAGGAAATCCAGTCTATTCTAGGCACAGTTTCCAAAATTATTCTTTTCTGGTTTTATGGTTTTATAGGGCAATCATTCTTTTTAGAAACTTATTGTGGTTAAAATTCGAAATAAAATGCCGTCAAGCGTTTAGCTCACTTAGGAAAATATCAATGACTTTCACTTCTATGAAATATCTTTGATGAATTGCATACATATTTTGATTTGTACAAACTCTTGGCTTTGCCCATATTTTCCTCAATCAAGAATTAAATTCGTTTAACTGTTAAGTCTCGTGCAGAAATATAGAATAACCGCCATCGTATGATCTCTTTCTTGTACATCTGTTATACTTCTTTTTTTTCTAAGAATCATTTCATATTTAATTGCACTGCTACAAATTAGCAATCTTATTGGTTTTGTCAGACATTCATTGCATAATAAACAGTAGAATTGTTGTTATTATTATTTGTCTCAACCTCTTGACAGGTGGCTGAAGGAATGATGTTGTTGGCACTATCGCTTTGCTGAACACTTGCAGCTTCACCCTCGGGAACGCCACGCTCCATTGAGGGCTTATCTGGATAACTAAATTTATGCCCCCCCTGTCGCGGTAGTGTTGCAAAATGCGGTGTCGTAGCACGTCCCGATACAACATGCAATTGCATACCAGGCAAGGGATAACCAATTGGAACACGAATGGTCTGCTGAGTGACCTGTGAAGACATCAAATTTTGAGCCATCCATCCGGTTTCTTCTGCGTGTGAATTTACCTGTTGATGATATTCAACAATATTTTGCTGACGCTGATAAATATTTTCATTCGTTTCCCCAGAAATTCCGTAGGCAGGATAGCCACCACTTTCAGGTTTATATGGAATCAAGACCATAGTTTGATGATAGTTTCTAAGTGGGGGAGGGCTTTCAGGCCTTCGTGTAGGACTTCTTGCATATTGACTGAATCGATTAGCTTGTTGGGCTTGCTGAATTGCTTGAATTTGGGGTTGCGAGGTTTGTGCCTGCAGTTTCTGATGGACATGACCGGGAATAACCGCTTGTTGAGTTTGTTGTACAGTCATGGTGTGGCAATTCTGATAAATTGCTTCATGTCCATGATAACTATGTCGTGAATGAGCCGGTAAGTGATAATAATTTGCATAGTTGTCAACTACTTTCTTCACTTGAGGCTGCTGCTGCTGATCGGGATAATAGCTCCAGGATCCTGACGGGGTATGCTGATGTGTCTGTTGTTTTGCAGTAGCAATTTGCAATCCACCTGATGGATTTGTCCTAGGCAGGGTATTAGATTGCATCTGGCTGCCACTATTTGCTGCTGGAGCTGTGATGGACGATGATGGCTGCAATGTTAAGTTTATAAAGATTATCCTGTTTAAACAAAAACGAGAACCTACGGCTTGACTTGGCTGTGATAATTGATCTTGCATTTGTTGTAAAATTTCATTCGTGGATCCGAAACGAGGTTTTATACCACGAACCTTAAAAGAAAATAATTTTTTTAGCAATGATTTAATTAATGATCCTTCAAAAGTGAACTTACGGATGGTCTCTTATTGAAGCCATAGTCATTTTGTTCGTCATCATCTGAATTCACACCTGAAGCTGGAGCCGAATCTGAACTGTAGCGTTTTTTTATACGATCTAATCGGTTTGCTTCTTGTTGTGCAAATGATGCAAGTTCATCAGACTCTTGTCCGGGTGTTCCAGCAATTACATCTGGAGCTACTTTCTTGACCTCAGTATCTTGAAGTGCAGCATCAATATCACCAATACTATATTGATCGGTAGTTTGAGAGCTAGCTGTGGACGTACGCTCACCGGGCTTAGCGAGCATATAATAAGAGAAATCATCTCGTTGCCCTGCAACGCATGCTGTGAGTGGCGCCAATGTAGTTGACAGAAACTGCCGTTTAGTTTCTGGGTGGCGCGGTGGTGGTGGCGGTTGATGAATTTGAGTATGAGCTTGAATTTGAACACCCATTCCTATGTCCGGACCTGCTGGACATCGACAATCTTGTGGAATAATGACAATTGGATTTTCATCGGTCTCAAGAATTTTTTCTTGACGCTTATCTTTGTTAAACAAATCCGTTATTTTCTTGTATGTAGACCCTGTTGAGCAACTTGATGAGCTTGATGCTGACGATGATGGCGAAAAGCTTTTCTCGAATTTTGTCTGCGATTGGGGAGTTTCTTCTCCAGCAGGACTGTCTCGTCGCTCCATTTCATTAACATTTGTTGAATTATTTCCGTCACTGTCGGCCGGACCAGGCTCATCAATATCGCAAGTTAGTTGACGGATTCGTTCCTCTAATGAAGTTGAGTCTTTTGTTGTAATCTTTTTCCTACAAAATGTGAAAAGATGATAAAAATCTCGAGTTTTTACATGTAGCGACTATAATCCATACTTTGGTTCATATTTTATGAGTGAGCGTCTTAAAGCATTTCGTTCAATTGTTCGCTTTATGGTGTCAGTGTCTGAAGCACTATGAGCTAATGGCGTTGGGCTTGTGCTGTTTGAGCTAACTGATCCTGCTGAAGTCATCGTCTGAGGCGACACAAGCAGGTTTCCTCTCTTTGACTCATCAAAAGCTTTTAGAGCTTCATGCGTGAGTGTTGATGGCGGAGATGTTGACGGAAATAGTTGGCGCACAGCAGAATTTGCTTTAATATTTAAAGGTATATAATAATGACAAGGTTTTTAATTGCATGGTATTATTGCTAACAAGATTTAATTGCACTCACGTCTTAGAGCATTATGAAAGAGACTAGAATGGCGCTTCAATGACATATGCGTTACATAATCGGTTAATTGGTTTTCTGACTTTGGTTTTCCCTCATCATCAGTTGTAGTACTTTCATTTTGATTCTCACTATAACCACTGTCCCCATTTGGTTCTTCATTAAAACGTACTGAACGCTTTGAACTTGTTTCCTCATCCGAAGTCGTGTTGTTAGTTTCCTCAGTCAACTTATGACATAAATTTATCGTCAAAAGAATGTTTTTCAACATATATACACAATAATAAAAAGCAGACTTACTTGAAGCGGTTCAGTCTTACGCAGTTTGCCACCTTTAAGAATTCCTGTAATTGCCTGAGCTGTACCATTTACATTGAATTTAGGAATAACGGTTGCATTCAAGTCATTTTTCATATTTTCAACCAACTGCGACGTTGCATAGACACTTCGTCCTTCTGGGATAGCTGGTGGCTGAAGTGTGAGCGCTTTGGGCGGTTTTGGTGGTGGAACATCGACATTTGGTTCTTCAGCTGTTCGAATAATACGTTGTTCAGTTACAGTAGTGGTCATAGTTATTGTTTCAACGACATAACTTTGATTTTCAGGTTTCAGTTTTATATCATTTTTTGAATCTTCTACATTAGCACCATCATTTGGATCGATTAATAGGTAATAGATGCATCCAATGGGGTATTCCATAAAACACGTTAAACAATAAACGACATATACAAATAACGTACATGAACAACAATGTTTTCAATTAGAATGTTATCGAAATGATAAAGATCAAGCATGAAAATGTCTTTATACAAGAAACCACAAATTTGCTGAACATAAGAAAGTTTTAAAGAAAAAAAATTTTTGAAAAAAAAAAAAAATATATATATATATATATATATATATCGTGTATTGTGTGACTGCGTGATTTATGGAATGATGTATGCACATATATAAGAATCATAACCAAGGATATCACAGAAGCAATGTAGTGTTTATATGCTTCAACATGAGGTCTGAAGGATCAATTTAGCAACAAATTTAACTACTAACCTTGAGCATCTTCAGTCTGTTTGACAGTCATAAATTTCGGTCGCTCCTCACCCGCTACAATTTCTTTTTGATTACGACGCTCCGGTGAAGACTTTTGAACTGGAACCAGAGAACCAATAGCCAGTACGTGAGGTGGTGCAGCTTCCATCGGTGATGCCTCTTCCGAACATTGCGAATCGCACTCTGTAATAAAAAAAAAAAACTTAATTAATATTTATTTATCCAGTTGTGATATTTATTGGGGTTGCTATATATAAGCGCGCACACACATTCCAACTATTTTAACCCCACCCCTAAAATTTTCCGAGTGCGAAGGTACACATGTAAATCATTTATAATACCACTGTTAGATTTGTTAACTTCAATGTAGTGTTATAGCGATGCATATGATTCGTTTCAATAATAAATGATGTTGGAAATTTCCTTTTAAAACATTTGTCGCATGCAAATTGTAATTTAATCACATCCTTTATCTTTTCTTTTATTTTTCAAACTCAGTATCGTTTGTCTTCATTTTGAAGCAAACGCCATTGAACCGGGCTTCATTCATACGCATCTTTTCCCTCACAGATAATGTAGCAACGTGGGAAAATTGTTATGAAACCTCTTCAAAAGTAACAGTAAATTACTTAAACTTCAAAGCAATGTCTAAAGAGGGCTTCCATTTTTACTCAATTATTAAGCAAATCATAAGTGAGAAACGGTTTAAGGTAATTTAACGTGAACACTGCATTCATATTTGAGTTTAAAAAAATCCTTGAATGCAACCAGAGAAAAAAGAAGAAGCAAATATGTGAAACTGGAACTTAAGTTTTTCATGCCACCATGGTCAAAGACATCAGTGTAGTGTATGTAGTAAAGGTAAAGTGTAAGTGGACTTTATTTTATTGCCCATCTTTTTCCCATGAATATTTCTCACCATACATATTTAATGTTGATTATTATTTAATGCTATTCACCTGCTTACTTCTTCATCTAAACCCTCTCGCTCTAGATATAAGCTTTACTTTTGTCTGTAGGAAAATATCTTCAGAAGTTGAAAAACGCAAGGAAAACGCATAGACATATGTATGTATTAGGAGATGACAAAGGATATTTCTTTGTTGCAGTCATCGAGTATGTTTTAAAAAAAAAAATTTACTTTCAACAATTTTATGTTCAGGAAGCGAATTTTTCGACTACCTCGGTTTTACAGTGTAACATTACATCTGTAATTAAACAATGGTAATCGCACCATTTTTTTATCACTTTTCCACGAGCACACAAATGAGAACATAGAACTTCAATTCGTATATATTTAAATATAATTCTGAAGCAACAAGTCTTAATAAAGTCGCTCAAATGTGTAGTAAATTTACACACCACAAGCCGATCGTCATGTGACGGATGTAGGCACCGAAAAAATTGCTTCCGACTTGTGCTAATGACGAGTCAAGATTAATCATGTTAAAAATCAGAAACAAATTTTGTTTCAAAAAGAATAAAGTGACCAGAAAATAAAATGTTGTTTTATAATTTTACCGATGATACCGCTGTGTGGAATTGTGTTTATTTATTTATATTTCATGAGTTCTGCACTCTGATATGTGAACCGGAGTTACGGTTGGTTGGCGTGGGTATATTTTTCGCTTTTAAAATTCCCTTTGTTGCCTTTTTCACATTTATGCAGAGGGAAATATTTCTTAAATTTAATTAATGCAAATGTTGAGAAAGGTTGCCAATGCAAATCCAAGGTTGTGATGGATAAAGTTAAATAAACACTTTGCATTACAGTGCACTTAAACATAAGCATTATATACCAACTATGTATGCGTGTAAGTCTGGAAGAAATGATCGAAATTTATTAGCGAGCAATCGCTCAAAAGAGAATTCGAGCTATTTTACGAATTGTCATAAATGGAGTTGCTTGATATTCATTCGCATTTATTAAATTGTTTTAAATTCACATCACAGCGTGATGTCCTAATACGAAAATGAAAAGATTAGAACTCGATAGCCAGACATTTTATGATATCACTTACATGATTAGATACATCGCGTCTAAATATCAAGTAATAAATGACTTGAACAATCTGTCTTTTGAAAAGGCAATTATTTTACAATTTGACTTGACAGTTCTAAAATTTTGACAAATGACACGAACTAATCTCTTCGTATGCCTTAAAGATGCTCATTTAAGGAATTACCATTTAAAATATTGTGAAAACTGATTTTCCGAAACTTCCCAAAAGAAAGCTTTCAAATAAAACTTACCGCCTTCGAGTTCCGCTAATTTAGCAGCAGCACACTCAGCACATTCAGCGCATTCAGTGCAAACCGCTTGCTGTTGTTGAGGTTCAATAACTGGA
Organism: Propsilocerus akamusi; assembly: GCA_018397935.1. Classification (NCBI taxonomy): domain Eukaryota; kingdom Metazoa; phylum Arthropoda; class Insecta; order Diptera; family Chironomidae; genus Propsilocerus; species Propsilocerus akamusi. Next base: position 25,835,854 of record CM031469.1, on the reverse strand, counting down.
ATCGTCTGTTGATTGGAAGTGTTTGCAGCAGCAGCGCGTGCTGCCAGCATTGCAGCTCTTTGTTGTTGTAATCGTTGAATGACCTGCAATTGTTGAATGTGCTGAGCTCCAAAAACATGATTGCTTAGTGCACCGCTCAACGCGCTATCCAAAAGTCCGCCATCTTTGTAACCTTCCGGAGGGCTTAGAGTCGCTTGGTCCACAAATTCAATCGGAGGGGCAAATTTTGGACTCTGAAATTAAAAATTATTAATCCTGTTTTCAGTGTTTAAATGTTCAGATATCTGCTGAAATATATATTTATATGTATTCATATGCATTTGTATCCAGAGATCTATTTACTTAGACAGGTTGAAAAGGGGGAAAAATCAATTTCCTTTTCGTTGACTCCTAAATTTAAAAAAACCATATCAATTTTCCGCTTGGTGAATAATTTGGATCATTGAATTATCGCGCATTTTGCCTGTCATATTTATAAGTTATATATACATTTTACATTTTATTTTTTTACATGGCTAGAAATGCTATGTCTGGCTGGATAAATAGATTCTATAATGCATTTCTGGAGGCTACAAAGGTTAAATGCCGATGTTTTTATTGCACAAAAATAAAAGATCAAGAATCGTAACTTTTATAGGAAACTGAAAATGGAAAAGGGAAATGAGCAATTTCACGATTAAGTAGTTCTGTTGTGAAATGCAACAACATCAGAGCATAGCAAAGGGAGAGTGAAATTAGTCACGGGTGCGCTATTGGACAGAAAATTGCTGGGAGCAGTTTCCTCAATATGCTTCAAATTTTAAAGATGAGTCTAAATATATTTTGTGCCTCACAACTTACCGGTGGAGTGCGTCCGTCATCGGTATATCCACAATTACAACCTTCGTCACAACAAATTCGAACCAGCTCATGATCACCACACGTGCATGGCTCTTCATCCTCTTCATCGTATGGACAATCTTCGCGTATCAAAATTATGTAATCTGCCTCGAAGAATTCATTACGCGTTTCATCAAAAACTACGCGATTTTTACGAACTGGTGGCGGGCGATTGGGCTGCTTTAAAAGGCCACGCAATTTGCCACCTGTTTCGCGCATTATGCTTGGATGATACAAAGGCACTGCTTCCACTAAACAATCACAAAAGAAATCACTTTCATCACTTATTTCGTCGTCTGAATTGCAATTATGCTCTTGGCAATGTTTTCGATTTTCTTCGGATTCGTCACTTCGTTCATTCAAATATTGTTGAAATGTTTCAACATCAAATTCACAATTGGAAAATATGATATCGTCAAATAGATTTGGTTTATCTTCAAGTTCTCTAAAAGTCACTTCGCCAGAATGATCGCTAGGATTTTCCTCATAATACACAAAGCTACAATTTTCATCCGATTGTAAACCGTTATTGTTGTGATGTTTATCGCCAAAGATTTTACATATTTCTTCTGACGCTTCAGTGGAATCTGGAGAATGTAATCGTTGTAAGGGCGACAAGAGTACTTGCGAGCCTTCACTTAGACTGCTTCTAAGTTCTGCAATCGGAATTTCTGAATCGAAAGGAAAAAAATCGATTATTAAAGGATTAGAGATAAATTTGTTTTTCAATGGCTCTAATGAGAAGAAGCCTATTAAATGCTCGTCCACTTTAAAAATAATAATTAAATTTTGTTATTGCACAAAAGAAAAAAAAAATAGAGCAATATTACTTATAGAGTTGTACTACTTAAAAAGGCATGCTGATGATAGTTGAGAAAGGTCTACCAATGATTCATGATTCAGATAATAAAATTTCATGATGTTGTGCGAGAGTATGAAAAAAAAAAAAGATATTTTACACTTACCAGAAATGTCATTAATTGATGATGATTCTCTCAGTTTCGTGCCAATCTCTTGTTTGCAATTATTATTATCGTCTTCTTCGACCAATTGCCCTAAAGAGCACTCTGATAAGGTCGCTAATGTCAATGGAAACTGAACGGGTAGATTTAATGATTCACCCAATGTAAGTTCCTTAGCTTTACCATATGAACTTAAAATTTCCTCCGATTTCGAGAAGACCTTCGAATTTCTCAACAGTTTTTTCGTATATGAAAATCCTTTGAATCGTTCCTCAAGTCGCTTGAGACGTAAACTTGCTTCGAAGCAATCGCGATTGAGAGAATTCGTTGAACTGAAAAATCTAGGTGGCAACTTTCTTTGGGATGTATGTGACGAGAGAAAATTGAAATTGTCTTCCACTGAATTATTTTCGCTTACTAAATTTTGATTGTTTGCATCCTTTTTGAGATTTTGACCATAAACTAGTTCAAAATTGTTATTGGAATCACTAAGTTTATCTGTATTGCTGTTTTTTCTCTCAATTCTGTTTGCTAATGGATCAATTTCGTTTTGCTGTTTGTTGCAGTTGTAGAAATTTTCATTTCCTTTGCATAAAATATTTTCCAAATTTTTCTTTTCGTTGTTTTTATGTTTCTTCGATGAGCACAAATAATTATTCACTAGGTGCTTGGTACCGTCACGGTAATCGTGAAACGATGTTGAAATCAACTTTTCTTCTATTAACTTTTCACTTTGACATTGGTGAAAATTTTGCAATGTGGAATCGATATTTTCATTCGGAATACCTTCAGTCTCCGCTAAAGCTGAAACATAATCCTTTCGATAACTCGGTTTATTAGATATTTCTGCTGTAATATAACTTGATTTGCAAGTCTGCGGACTATATTTTTTCACAATCGATGGATTTTCTATTTGGATTGATAGAGGTTGCTGAACACTCAAATAGGAGTCTGTCTTCCCAGTTCCTGCACATGCGCCAGGACATTCGACTGGAATATTTTGCAATGACGATGATGGTAAAGAATTCTTTTGCATACGAGGAAATGTATCAGAGCTAGAATCTTCTGCGCAGCTCCCCAGTGCTGTCTCTGTTCTACACATGATCCTGGAAGTTTCCAGTAAATCAAGTAATGTGTTGGAATTTTTCGAATTCACATGTGTAAATGTGTCTTGGTTCCTGTTTTGTTGTTCATTCGACAATGTATCACTCAAATCAATTAACGGTTCGTCTTCTTCAAATTCAATAAGGTTTTTTGAATGGTGTAATGAATCTTCATCGCCCACGAGCTCAAAAATACTCTCGCTTTCCTTTGCCAGTATTTCGTCGTCATCCATTATATTATTTTTCAAATTTTTCTTTAATGATCTTTTAACCGCAACTATCTTTGGTGGAGCGCATTTAATCGGTGCCATCACAAAATCTTCAAAACTATTTGCAAATATCTGAAATATATTTTTAAAAACTTTTTGTTACCTTTCTGGATAAATAAAATTTTATTCCACTCCTTCTCTCCTAATTTGAAGTTTAAAAAAAAATTCAGGAGATGCGTGATGCGTGACGACGACAATTTCCCACAAAATTATAGAACTTTTATTTTTCTTTGATTACACATCTAACTAACATTTTTATAAAAAAAAAATGTTTATTCCCTAAATTCATTTTTGGTTATTTACATTTCAAACATTTGCAGTAAATATCGATACTTCATAGCATCTAATCAACATAGAAGAAAAAAAATGAATGAAGAAATTTCTAACATTGTAGGCTTATTATTAATACCTGCTGCATGTTTATATCAAGTCAAGTTTTTCTTTTTATATTATTTCTCGTGGTTTCTGATATTGTCATAACAACACAACAACCCTCTATTATCGTTATTGGAAAATATATTTGGAGACATACCGTATATGAATTTAGTATATCCATTATAAAACTGCACACTTTTTAACTAGATCGACAATGAAGATTTTGTCACTTTTACTAACTTTTTAAACAGTTAATTTATTAGGATAATTTATTTAGATAGGTATTTATTATTATTTGTTTATGTTTTATTTAACTATTTTCAAACTTTTTGGTCAGCCGAAATCTTTACACAAATTATTTTACTTCCGGAAACTGGGTCGCATTGTTCAATTTTTAGAACTCATCATTGCTCGTTGCAATAAATTTACTTCTTTTTGTTTTTCACAGACTTCTTACGACGACCACTTAATTCAACGAGCGACAAACACCGAATAAACAAAAGATGAATGGAGAACTTTCAACTTTTCATTGTTTGAAAAGGTGTTTTACGCTGAACATTTACGCTCATTTTGAGCAAGAGAAATTGAGTTTGTTTAAATTTTTTGTGAGCTTGAAAAATTCAGAATGAGAGAGTTTTTACAGTGAAATTCTGCAACATAGTTTTTTTTTTATTATGTTTAATATGGTCCAAGTCTTTTATGACATTAATGACTGGACAACATAGTTTTTATATCAATTTGATTTTCAGGCCTCTTTCTTGAATTTGTCAATAAAAATAAAATGTTAATTAATGCTTCCTTAAAAACGCAAAATAATTATATAACGATATCCTTTGATACTTAAAAAAAGACTAAGGACTCAGTAAAATCCATTAGGACTTTCGAAGCTATGTCTGGAGTTTGCCTAAGCAAATAAAGGTAGGAGCGCTACATGCTCGTGCCAAATACTTTTTGGCCCTTCTTTAGTAAAAATATAATCCATCCATCCATCCACATGAATAATGCCAATGATATCAACCATTTTGAAATGCACTCAAACTAGATATTTAAATGTAACCTAAAAAAAATATCTGAAATATCTAAAAAAAAAAATGCTAAATTACTTGTGAAAAATAATGATTGAGTGAAATTTTTTAAAATTTATTTTCAATATTCTGACGAAGACTATTTTCAAATAATTGTTTGCATTAATTTACTTCTTTTAATATGTCTTAATATTACTTACTTCTACCGTACAATTTTAGTTCATCTATTTTTTTTTCTATCCAATTTGAGAACCAATTGAAAACCCTAATATATTCGAAGATGTATATACAAATATTATATTTAACATAAAGTTTGTTTTTCAGTAATTTTCCGAAATTCATCATTTTCAGGCGAGAAAATTATTTCAGATGATACGTTAAGCTATTGTACAAATTCATTTAGGATTGTTCTGCTGTCTGCTGATCAGCGTTGTTTTGATCATTCTCTTGTGTAACTCGCATTGATTCTATTTTATTGACGATTTTCAATGCTGGTCCAAGCTTCATTCCCATCGCATTCACTAAATGGTTTTCTTTCAACAGCAGCAATGCTTGACCATCGATTTCTTGAAGTGCAAAATCTTCAGCGTAGTCACTACAGCCTGGGAGATTTTTGATAAAGTCGCATACTTGCGCCACACTCCATTTCAACATGATATGCTCCTCGATTGGTTGTCCGTCGTTTCCATTTTCACTTGATTCGGTTTTTGATTTATCGTTCTGTGATGGTGATTGTGGAATTTGATTCTTGTTGTCATCAGCTATGTTGCCAACAGCTGGACTGTCAGTTGAAGAGCTTTTATTAGCACGTGCACATGTTGGTGAACAGAAACGTTTGCGTCGAAGTTTACTTCTCACTTCAGCTTTTCCACAATGCTCACATGCAACAATATCATTTGGAGAATGATTGGCTGTGGAAGAAGTGACATTCGAGGTTGTTGCAGACGGGTCTCCATTGACTTTTATGTTATCATTTGCCTTGGAATCTTCAATTGCCTGCTTCTTCTTTGGAGGTTCGTCATTTTCTTTCTCTGAATATCGTTGTCGTGTAACTGGGAAAGGCTCATTCGATTCCTGAATAACATAGCCCTCAATCACATGTGTCAGGACGTTCGGCTTCACCATCGCTTTCGGAAGTTCATTTTTCAAAAATGAGGTATTTGAATTGGCAGTGGTAGAAATTTTCTTAGCATCACTTTCGCCATTTTGAGAGGCCAGGGGTGAATTTGTTGCAGTCGGAACCTTAATGGAACTGTTTGGTGTTCCTGGTGATGATGTGCTTTTATTCACAGATGGCGAAGAGGAACCATCAGACTTTTTACTGTCGCTATCAGTCGTTTGTTTTTTCGTAGCATTCTTATCGGTGCCATCTTGAGTTGCAGGACGTTTAAGAGGTGAGGAATTTACTACATTGGGGGAGGAGCACGTGGTTGATGAGTTCAATGTGATCTTGCTGGATGAATCTCCACTTGATGCATCAGATTTCTCTTTTAGACTACCGACACTTGACATAGGCGATGCAGATAGCGTTGTCATCGCAACCAAAGGATTCTGCGGTGGTTGAATAGGATTTTGTGGTGGCGACAATGGCCCCAGAATTGAATTCGATGTATCACTCGTGACGGTACCAGCAATGGATGTAACGATTTGAGTATTAGCCATTGATGACGGAACGGAAACGCTTTGAGTAGAAGTCGGTTGTGTCATTTGAAGGACGTGAGTTCCAGCTTTTGTCATAATGCCTTGCTGAGTCATGTGAGTGGGCATATTTTGTTGGATGCTTACACCAGACGAGACCGTTACAGTTGGAATAGATTGCGGATGCTGTAACACAACCTGTTGAAGGTTACCGGATTGGGCAGCCATAAACTGGGCATTTTGGGCAGCTTGCGTTTGACTCACTTGATACATTGCTTGTTGTTGCATCTGAATCTGTGCTATTTGCTGCTGAATTGCTTGCTGCTGCTGGGCATTTTGCATATTAGCCAACTGTTGGTTCGCCATTGCCTAAAATAATTTTTAGAGAAATTGCGTACACATAAGCCGTTTAAATTTCTGTCATTACTTAAATACCAACCTGTTGAAGGTTTACTTGTTGTTGTTGTTGTTGTTGATTCTTCAATTTGTCATTTAGCAAAATTTGTTGGGCATTATTTTGTTGCAGAACCGGTGTTAACTGCCCATTTATGCTTCCCATTACAACCATTCTGAAATAAGTATTTTACAGATCATTAATTTTAAGTGATGCTGTTATTAGGCTGAAATGATTATTATTAATGTACTTACTTGTTCACTCCTGGCGCAACCTGTTGCATAATAGTTGGCTGACCTGTCTGCTGGCTCAATGATACTTTAATATTAGGACCTGCCGGTCTGACGGGTGTCTGTTTTGTTCTTACTTTAGGAGTTTTTGCCATTAAATTTTGATTCATAGCAGTTTGAGTCGACACCGAGCTGGCAGGACGAATTTGTGCACCTTGGGGTAGAATTGGAGGAGCACGCGGTTGTTGTTGCTGCTGCTGACTTTTTTGCGCCAGGCCATCATTCGAAGGACGAACTTTCTGAGTTGCAGTTTGAGTAATATTACCAACGAGTGAAATTTCTAAAATGCAAGTCAGAAATAAGGTAGTGTTTGGTAAAAGTCTAATAGGTTTATCTACTTACGATGTGGCGATTGAACAGTTGGCTGTGTTGCTTGCTGAGGACTTTGTTGGATGAACATCCCTGGTGTGCCATCAGGATTGGTGCCACGAATGAAAATTGGATTCGTTGCCAGCAATGTTTGAGGTTGCATTCCGCTTGTTGTTGCCCAGAATGGATTGATGGCACCTTGAAGCCACGGTGATGCAAACTGTAGATTCTGACCACTAAGAAGTTGCGCTGTAGGCATTGTCTGAGTAACTTGAACACATTGCTGATTATTAGCTTGCTGATTTGCAACTGTGCCGGTGACAGTCTGTTGTTGATTAGTATTTCCTTGACTGACTTTCTGCAATACTTTTTGGCCAGCAATTTGTTTTTGTCCATCGGATTTTGATGGTGTTGCCTGTGACTGCATACTAGACATTATGTTCTGTTGGTTTTGTTGATTCTGCTGCTGTGATATCACTCCTACTGGACTAAAGACAAGGGTTTGTGACTGACTCGATGGAATTGTAGGCAGTGTGTAATTAGTATAGCTAGTCTGTCCTCCACTTGTTAGTACCGGTTTTCCTTGTGCCGTGGTGAGCATTTGTGGTCCTAATTGATTTTGAAATGGTTTGCCAGTTATCAATTGAATTTGCTGTTGCGTGCCCAGACCACTGTGAGCTAATATATTTCCCGACATTACTAACTGTGGACTGTACATTTGTTGTAGATATGATGCATTCTGCAATGGCTGTTGAAGTACTTGAACTCTTCCATGTTGCCATTCGGCTGGGACCTGCCCAACTGCTTGCTGCAAAGAGATTGCATTTTGGGCATTTTGAGCTGCATTTTGATGAGGACTTTGAGGTGATTCCTGAATTATTTGCATCTGTTGAAGGTTATGTTGATCTTGTAGGCTCTTCAGATCGGCAGCCGAGATGCCTTGACTTTGCTGTTGATTGGCATATTCCTGTTTTACTTGAATTGTGGCGCCTGCACCGAATGCTTGTTGCAATTGAAACTGTTGTAATTGCTGATATTGTTCAGGTGATATTTGCAGTGGCATTTGTTGCTGTGTCGTTGCATTATTATTGACTTGCTGTTGAGCAGGACTTTGCGACTTTTCCATAGCTAGTGAATTATCGTACTTCTCGTCAAACGTTATTCCTGCCTTCTGAGCAAGCGTCTCGAGACACTTTAATGCAGTCTTACTTGGTGTTTTTGGGTGTGATGATTTGTTGGGATCAAGATTCTCAACTTTAGGACTTGGAGATTGTTCCTGCTGTGAATGATTCTTTTCTGGCTCCCTTACTGACAAGTTATGTTCTATAGCGTTCTTCTTATTATTCTCTTCTTTCTGTATATTATTATAATGTTCTGATCTGCAAAAAAAAGGAATCGGATAAAAAAACATGCTCAACAGCGCAACGGATATCACAATGGACATAAATTGAGATCGAAATACCTAATAAAGGCAAGGAGAAGTTATTTAAATTACGGAAATCTCACCGATCACGAAATCACCATTTTTAATACAAATTTATGTGTTAAAGAAATATTGCGAAAGCAGGAGGTATGTTGCAATCGAATGCTAGAAAGGGGGCTGATTATGGTGAAACAATTGTTGAAGGGTTGCGCAGAAATTCACCCTCAATTATCGCATAATGGGGTGAATGTATTTTTCCTGCCATTTGAGATTTTACAAAAAATTTTGTTTTTGTTAGCTTGTATTTGTGAAGCACACGATGGATTCTCTGTAACCCTTTTTCCATCATATCGACGATGATAATCTTAGGAACATTCTGCCAACATTTAACCACATGCGGAGAAAAAAAAAATATCTATCATTTGTATGATGTATAAATTACATCTGCATATTTGAATCAGTCATTCTTCGAGCGAAGCTTCTTCCTTACGAAGTGGTTAATTTCAGTAATACATCTAACGAGTCAGTTATCTTAAGAAATGCAATTGAACAACATCAAGAAAATGTACATAATTTTATTACTGAATAATAAGAAAAACTCTTTCGAGAATCAGAGGCGAGAAATAAATATGTACATGAATGTATGCATATAATATATGTGTGTAATACAAGAAACATACTACTGCAAAATATTTTAAACAACATAATATCGCAACAAAACAAATAATCATCACGAAACAGCGCATTTGATGTATATAATTTAAAACAGTATAAAAAAAGTGCACAAACGCAAACCAACAAACAATTTACAAACCTGACTTTGAATGTGTTATCCCACCAACAACATTCACATCATTTCACATCAACGGTCTAAGCGTCATAGGAAATATGGTTTGCATTCAACTTGTTGTTGCATATCGCAAGTGTCTCAACGACTGATGTAAAAAAAAAATTAAACACCAAAAAACCGGTTTTGTATATTAAGAAACTTTTCGTGGAGAGTATCATTTTTTTAAATACCTTTTTACATGAGAGATGAAAAATGATAATGGGCAACAGAAATGAAGGTAACTAAAGAGCAAAATTATGATAAAAAAAAATTAAATACCTTTTCGTAAAAAACCCTCTTGGACGTTCCATGATTAGACAGAATTTACAAATTGAGTCTTCATGTATGCCAACAACAAAAATATAATTTAAAGTCAGTAAAATGCAATTTATGATCAGATGCAATTTTTTTTTCTTCGCAAATTTCCCTCGACTGTAGTTGCTTCAAACTCAAATAATTAACACATAAGAAAATCTTTAAAAAAAGTTGTAAAGAATTATCACTTTCTTTGAATACACAAAGTTTCTTCGAAATGCAGTTAATTATTTTATTTCTTTCTTTTTTTTGCTATGAAACGACTTTCAACTTTCGAGTAGATTAATAATAAACCAAACCGTACAAATATGCACAAAAACCAACAGACGACTGGCACGACCGTAGAGCGATTTTCATCGCGTTTTTCTGTGTTGTTCGCATACATACATTTGTGTTATAAACACATTCGAAAGAAACCCGATGGAATGAAGAATACAAAAGCAAATTTTAATCATCAAAAACAAAATTTAGTGGTGGGGGAAACTACGAAAAGGAAGCAGAAGAAAAAAAAACTTTTCATCGCCATTATTATATTTTCTACACAGTTCGATCATTCCGTCCCACTCTCACACAGTGACAATCAATAAGCATCATAATGCCATTTCAGTCATACTCATCGAGGCTTATCGCTACATGCCATCTGGCGCAGGTCTGTGCCGGCAAAAAGGAAAAAAATCCATTAATTTATCGTTCAGCTCTTGTAACCCTCCGTAAATCCCCCTCGACGTTTCTCTGCCGTAGTCAAACATGTCATCCATACATTTATACATTTGCCGACAACCAGTCATTTATTTCATAATTTCTTCTTGTTCCCTCTTTGGTTTTATTTTTCTTTTGTTTGGATAGAAAGAAAAAAATGTTTTGCTCGTCAAGCAGAAAATAAAATTTCTCATTTATTTAATGTTTTTTTTTTTTCTGCTGTTGAACTTCATGCATATTGCCTTCTCGCTCACTCTCCCCAATACCAAATTAATATCATCCATCACGCTCTAACGCACATCAGACAGCAGAAAAAGATATTTTACCTCTCGGTTTGTTAAATTAAAAATTCTTCATGTTTTTCGATTTCTACATTTTTTTTTTATATTTCGTATCTTCGTGTTTAAAATGATTTTTTTTTTTCGTTCTTCTTATTCTTCATCACTTTTGGTTCATGCATCACAACAATGAACTTAAAATTGGAATGAAGAAAAAAATGAGTTACTGAACAAAGAGAATGATCATTCTTATGGCAAACATCATTCCTTTTTTTTTTTAAGGAATATTAACAAGCGACGCATGAAATATGTGCTGGTCGTATTCGAGGCAAACGATTTAATTAACTGCAGATCTTTGTCAAGAAATATCAGTACGAAAGATTATTTAAGGCTTCATTTTTGAATCACTAATAATCACATCAAAATCTGATTTTTCCTGTGAAAGAAATTTATTTCTTCCTTTCCCAAAAGTTTTAACCTACAATCCACATCCCAAGAATTCCCAGAACATGAAACATTAAAATTGCTTTGAAATCCAAGCTTCAACAAATGCGCCAGTCGTTATTTCAAATTCAGCAAAAAATAATGCTTAAACTCTACAATAAATTCCATGGTTCCCCTTCCAACGTGAAATCTACACACATTCACAAAATTCAATGAAGCCCGCCCTATGTCATGCTCTAATGTGCCATACTTTTCCATTCCCATTACGAACCAACGAACCAACCTACTGCAAACTAACCCAATATTTTACTAGCATACTCACACTTCATCACATTGTACACAACTTCAAACAATATATGCACGTGTTGGTTGCTGCTTAACATTATCTTATCACTCACAAATTGAGATTACTACTTATAAAAAAAAAACTAAATAAAACAGCTAAACGCAAATCTGACAGTCATCAAATTCTTAATTGTGATCAGTGGGTGAAGGTATTTTCCACTAGACATTATTTGCTACAATCTCGGTGGGAGACCAATAATAAACATCATTTCAAGGCAATCAATAGGCACAATGTGGCTTAATAGATCGTTAGAGGTAATTCATGATGTATTTGTTGTGTGCATCTCACTAAACATAATTTGTACTACTCTTATGATCCAAAAAAGAAACAAAGAACCGCATTTTCAACAGCAAGGGCCCAGTATCATTTTTTTTTTCTTATTACCGTAATAACTACAGTCTTAAAGGAAGTCTACCTAGCATGATGAAAACCGAAGAACTTTCTCAACAACAAATTAGTGTCCCATTCGGGGGTTCCGTCGCTTTCTAATTCTCGGCCACAAGAAAATTTGGCAACAATGCATTTTCAACCTTTTCAAAAAAAGAAAGAAAAAAAATGCAATGAAGTCGACACGAGAAAGGGAACTGGAAGTAGAGAGAGATTAAATGTTGCCAAATCTTTGGTTTCTCATACATTTTTATGCTGACTCTTTCAGCAACAAAAAAAACGTTATATGCTGCACTTGCCGTTTTTAAGGTCGCTAAATTATTCAAACTTTTCGCATTTGCGAATAAAACAAACAATTGTGCACTACATAGTTTATTGTCCATAATTGCGCAAAAATATCGTTTGCACGATTCGTTTTTTCAGGAACAAGAAAAAAAAAATAGCGGGTTACAGCGCGTCTCGCCGCACACAATCAAGCTATTATTTTTAGATTTTTATGTTTTTATGTATCGAACAAGCGAATGTATTCGTGTAGTTCATACGTTGCGAGATATATTAAAATAATAAAATCTTATGAAAACTTTTTCCCACACACGGCACCAACTTAGTGTATCGATAGGTTGTATCAGAAGTAATTAATTTGCTTTATCAACTTACACTTGGTTATCAAAATTCCACGGAAAAGCTACTCGGGAAGACCATTTTCATAAAATTTCAATCCCAACTGAATATATTCCACTGGTGCACACACAACGGTACAGTCTGTATAATTTCAGACGCTTGCACGACAACTCATACAAACGTAAAACTCTTTTTTTGTTTTCCTATTGCGCTTGAACGCTTCAAGAAATATTTTCTTTTTCTTCACTAAAATATAAACGCACAGTGTCAGACACGGCTGTCGACGAACTGAAGGGGAACTGCTTTTTCGTATTTTTTACGACTATCTCTGCTTTTGATGGCCCTCTAGGCACTTGCGTGTAACCATTTTTTAAAACGTATTTTGTATTGGTTAGAGACTTCCATCGAATTAACAGCCAGGCGCAAATGGCAAAAGGGGAATTTTTATTATCGGGCACGAAGAAAAGAGAGAAAATATATTTTGGTTCGGTTTGTTTAACATTTCTGGGCGGCAACATTTTATTTAGTTTTTTTTTTTTTTTGTTTCTCTTGTGAAAACGTTCATCAACCAAAATAAGCTTGAAAATAAGCATGCGCAACAAATTAAATGGACTCATACTCTGCTGCATTTGTATTTGTTTCCATTCGATCATAAATTAAAGTAATTTAAATGACTTTTTGACGGCTCATGCCAACAACGATTTTCAATGGCTCATTTTCATTTGACGATTCATCGCAATTCTTTCATGTTACGAATGCGTCATACAAGCACAAAATGACGACTAATCGTGTCTAATCATCATGTAATTGTTTCAGAAAATATTTTATCAGTTAAAATTGAAAAAAATAAATAAGTAAATAAAAAGTAAATAGCTTCTTACGTACATAAATTAAATTGTTACTACCTAGCCCTTTTGTAGCGAATATAGTTATAGTTAATTATATAATATATTATACATTTATAGTCTCTTAGCTATCGATAAACGTTATCTACTTAGTTAAAACCCTTCCTATCCTATAGATTACACGTTAAAGTGTTGACGATGCCTATGTAGTGAAAGCTTTTTGGATAAAATCTGTTTTGCTTCGTTTTGCCTGTTATATCTCCATTGTGATGAAATAGCTGTTTCTAAAATCCCACTTCAAAGAGAATCCCAAATAAAAATATCGTGATCATGTGGTTAAAATTTGAATTTTTATTAACGTTTGGTTTTTTTCTTCTTATTGTACGTATTTCAGATGTTTTGGTGCCGACCATTGATTCCAAATGTTTTAACAAAACGCAATTGGAAATCTGCAGCCTCAAATATACCGGATCTAACAAAAGTTTGTATAAACATGCTAAGTATCACATGAAAATGACTATAGTAAACTATAAGGTATTCAAATTGGAATTTATCTCTAATAATATTTTTCCAAGATAAAACATAAAATAATTTGTGTACCTTTTTTTTACATAGATATTTTATTTAATGATTTCAATCAGAAAATGTTCTGCAAATCGTCATCAATAATGCTGGGTTATTTAAATTTGATCTACTTATTTAGGAAGAGCAGGAGATGAAAATCTTACTTCAGTCATGATCATCAAAATCATTTCAATGTGTGATCATCAGATATCTACTTTGTTAAGTCAAAAACCGTGATAAGTTTTGTTTGAAGTTCTTTTTTTATTTATTTCAAATTATTTAATATCTTATAAACTTTTTAAAATAGTAAGACTTTATCAACTTCAAAAGTTTTTCAAAATAAACGTCGAAGAAATAAAAAAGAAATATTTCCATTCTATTTCAAAACTGAGAACAAAACCTCATCAATCATAAATTCACAAACTGAACATATCTTTGAGTTAATATGACTGTGAATGAATGTTGAAAACGGGAAACTTTTGGGAAACTTTTTTTTTCCGATGTATCCATTGACCGATCTTATATAAACGGAAGAACATAAAAAGACTTGAAGGAGAAACGAAACTGGTTTTTAGAGTTTATTTCAATAAATTATTTTTATTTTTTTTTATATTCAGGATCGGTATCCTTTAAAGCGAGGAAACTATGCAGATATAACCGACAAAGATGTCACGCAATTTGAATCGATTCTCGAAAAGTCTCGCGTTATCACTGGCGACGAGACGCAAGGATACAACGTTGATTTCTTGAAAAGCGTTCGTGGTTTTTCAAATGTCGTATTGAAACCAAAATCCACAGCAGAAGTTTCGGAGATTCTTAAGTTTTGTAATTTACTATGCCCATTAATTTCTCAATATATTAAATCTGGTAATCAATTATTAAATCTAGGTAATGGTAGAAAATTGGCAGTTTGCCCCCAAGGTGGAAATACAGGTACAGGATTGCTCATATTTGAGAGAGTTTTGTTTAATTGGTATGCTTGTTGCAGGATTGGTAATTTACGAAAATTTCTTTAATTGGTATGCTTGTAAGTGACAATTATTTTGCTTATTTTGCGCAGGTTGGTGGATCGGTGAGTAAAGAAATTTCTTTATAATGAAAAGTGTCATTAGTTGAAAAAAAAAAAAAAAAAAAAGAGAAAGTAAAATCGGTACATTATCTTAAAGATGACGAATTTTCGAAGGTCCCAGTTTTTGATTTGATGTATTACTTAGTTTTTGCAATCCCCAGGTTCCAGTTTTTGATGAAATTGTTATTTCAATGAATTTATTGAACAAAGTGGAGCATATTGATGAATATTCGGGGATCGTTATTTGCCAGTCAGGCGTTATTCTTGAAAATTTGGAATCGAGCGTTCATGAAAAAGGACTTTGCGTGCCAATCGATTTAGGTGCTAAAGGATCGTGTCATATTGGAGGAAATGTATCAACAAATGCTGGAGGGCTTCGCTTAATTCGCTATGGAAATTTACATGGAAGCGTCCTTGGCATAGAGGCTGTTACGGCAGAAGGAAAAATAATGAATTTGATGTCCAACTTTAAGAAGGATAACACTGGATATCATTTAAAGCATTTGTTTATTGGATCTGAAGGATCATTGGGCATTGTAACAAGATTATCACTTCATTGCCCAACAGCCTCGTCTTCGATAAACGTTACATTTTTAGGACTTAAGTCCTATGATGCTGTAATGAAAACATTTTTGCTAGCCAAAAAGGAACTTGGCGAAATCATATCTAGCGTAGAGATGATCGATGAAATTTCGTTGAAATGCAGTACATCCGTATTCAATTTGCAATGCCCTATTGGTGAATTTCCATTTTACATGCTAATTGAAACATCGGGAAGTAATCAGAGCCATGATAAAGAAAAGTTAGATCACTTTTTGCAAAAAGCAATGGAAACAGAACTTGTTATTGATGGAGTGTCCACCGATGAGCCAAGTAAAATGCATACCATATGGCAAATTCGCGAAAGAATCGCTGATTCGCTTATTAGCTTCGGTTATTGCTTCAAATATGATCTATCCCTCCCATTATCACATTTTTATGAAATTGTGCCTGCTACAAGGAAACAAGTTGGTGATCTTGCTAGTTTTGTGTGTGGATATGGACATATTGGTAAGATAGATATGTTCATCACATATGAAGGGATTTGGTTAATTTAATTTTATTGCTCTTATGTCTATTATCCCTACCTAGGCGATTCAAATTTGCATTTAAACGTTGCATGTAAGAATTTTAATCAAGAGATTTACAAAGCTGTTGAGCCGTTTGTTTATGAATACACAAGCAACCTTCATGGAAGTATTTCCGCTGAACATGGAATCGGATTTCATAAGACAAAATATTTGAAATATTCGAAGAGTCAGGAAGCTATTAATTTCATGGTAAAAATCAAGAACTTGATGGACCCAAACCTAATCCTAAATCCCTACAAAGTTTTGCCGAGAGATCAATAATATTTTATGCAAACTCTAAAAATATGTTTCGCGATGTTTTTTTATTCTATAACATTTTTGTTTAAATAAACTATTTTTCAATAACAAGCTTATCAGCCATATAGAGATTTCCAATTATGACCTGCAATTAGAAAATGAAAAATTTTATGTAAACAACAAGTATACAGTTTAAAATGTATGAAGTGAATTAAGCTTTCAAAGCGCTCCTCAGTAAATTGAGGTAGCCTCTACTCTTAAGGACTAGCGTGCTCACAGAGCTTTTGTTATACCTGTCTTTTAATGATTTCTAAATTTTCCACTGCTTCTTGAATTTGAACCTTAATCACTGCACCGTCAGTAATCAATTTGTTGTCTCTGAATGTGTCTCGTGTTCGTCTTATCGCGTACTCTCTACAAATCAACAAAATTAAATTTCGATGTGACCTCGATTTATCCTCGTATTCTACTTACCTGTAATTATAAGAAGGAAATTTGGAACCTTCTCGAAGTAGCTTCTTGTACACTGACAAGACCAAACCTTTATTGGCTGATGAAGCCGACATATTTTGTAAATGGAATTTGGAGAGCCAATATCGCTATGAATTCGATTGAAATTTGCCTTTTGACAAATACTTAATAGCGTTAGTAACTCGCGATGAATTACATATTAGAAAAAAAAAATTATGAAAATTGTATGGTCTTGTAGTGCTTTGATTTGTCCGTCTGACCAAGATTTAATTGAAAAAACCGTTATATGCGCCGAAAAAAACATGTACTTATTTAATTTATTAAAATGTTATGTATTCCAAATATAGCCAAAAGCAAAAAGACCTAGCCTAAGAATTATGCATTATATGATGATGCACTAACATTTCCGCCAGTTCCAGTCCAATTTGTGTGGACAAATTTGCCTTCCTGACCCAATAATTCATAAGTATGCGCGCCAAAGAAATCTCGTTGAGCTTGCAACAAATTTGCTGGCAAACGTTCGGAACGATATCCGTCAAAGAAAGCAAGGGCGGCTGATAAAGCTGGAACAGGAATGCCCCACATTGTGGCTTTTACAACAACTTGCCTCCATGAACTCTGATTGTTTGAGATGGCTTTCCTAAAGAAGTCATCCATCAACAAGTTTGACAGTTGAGGATTGCGAGAGAAAGCTTCCTTAATGTTGCCCAAGAAAACACTACGAATGATGCAACCCCCACGCCACATCAGAGCGATACCCCCATAATTCAAATTCCACTTATTATCCTTAGCTGCTTCGCGCATTAACATGAATCCTTGAGCATAGGAAACTATCTTTGCACAATATAATGCGTTCTTAATATGATTTAAGAATTCGGCTTTACTATCGACACTTGGTTCACAATCAGGTCCTGAAAGCACCTTGCTGGCTGCAACACGCTCGGTCTTAAGCGCTGATAAACAACGGGAAAATACAGCTTCACCAATGAGAGTAACAGGCACACCATACTGAAGAGCTGCAATCGCAGTCCATTTTCCTGTGCCCTTCTGACCGGCAGTGTCTCGAATACGTTCTAACAAATAACCATTCTTATCCTTATAGTTAAGGATCTGACTAGTGATTTCTATTAGGAACGAGTCAAGTTCGCCCTTATTCCATTCCGTTAATGCATCAGCCATTTTATTTTGACTCAATCCTATGGCTTTCATCAAATCATAAGCTTCGCAAATCAATTGCATGTCTCCATATTCGATTCCATTATGAACCATTTTTACAAAATGCCCTGAACCGCCTTCACCAACCCACTCACAACATGGTTCATTGTCAGCACGTGCACAAATTGATTGGAAAATGTCCTTGATATGAGGCCAAGCATCAGGATTTCCTCCTGGCATTAAACTTGGACCATAACGAGCACCCTCTTCACCACCGCTAACTCCCGATCCGACAAACAATAATCCCTTTGCTTTACATTCTTCAACTCGACGAGCAGTATCTTGATATTCTGAATTACCGCCATCAATAATTATGTCACCTGCTGACATCAAAGGAGCCAGTTGATTAATGAAATCATCAACGGCACTGCCAGCTGAAACAAACAAAAAAAAAAAAGATTTAATTCAAGTAGATAAATCAGTTTCTTTTAGATTGCATTCTACAGTTTTGAAAATTTTCAAAAAATCTGCGTTCACTTTTTTGTTGCATTCACAATGCGCGTAGGTAAATAATTGTGAATTGCACAATGTGCAACACTGAATGTCACGAGTTCAGCTTTCACTTTGTTTTTAGATACGGAATCCATGTAGAACTTTTTAGAAGGCAACATTCATGAGCTCTATCAATGTCAATGACATGAACATGGTTGTACGTAAGCACGATCAATCAGTTGCAGTAAAAAAAAATGTTCCAACATTCGCAAACAGGTCGATTTGCGAGTTGCACTTTCAGAAAAAAGGTAGTAGAGGAAAAGAATAAAAAAAGGTTTAAAAAGATCTTTGGTTTGGTACAAACGCTCACACGAAAAAACAAAATTAATAATATACTAATAATATATTCACCTTTAACCAGCAACATAACTCGACGTGGGCTCTTCAACTTGCTGACCATATCTTCTAATGACGTTGCTCCGATGATGTTGGTACCTTTAGCCTCATTGTTTAAGAATTGTGTGACCTTCACGTGGATTAGAAAACGGTATACATAGTTTTGAAGGTAAATTATTATGGTATTAGAGAACGAAAATGTGCAAATAATTTGGTGACGTCAGAAGACGGCATATTAATGAAAAGCTAAGTCTTAACGCTTAGCCGTCAGCATTTAGCATGTTTTTTCCTAATACATACATAAATGTTACAAATTAAGTAACTCACCTTATCAACCGTACGGTTATAAGCACACACGACAAAGCCTTTCGAGTCCATGTTAAGGATCAAATTTTGACCCATCACAGCCAATCCAATTAAAGCAATATCTGCTTTTCTTTAAATATAAGACATTTTTTGTCATGTTCTACCTCATTACCATCTTGAATATATTTGTATACTTACGGTGCCATTGTTTAATGACTTTGTCCGATTGTCGGCAAGAAAACAAAAAAGAATGAATAAATCGTGGAAATTGAATAAAAATCAATTCCGAACAGTTTGAAGCCTGTTGAATGAATGACTTGCTCACGATGTCTGTTGCCTGTTTATAATCGCGAAAAGAGAGTAAAAAAAAATTAAACTCGTGACGCAAGACGACTGAGCGTAAGTTTTTTTTTGGAGTCTCTCTCTCCAGGGTTCCGTCTATGAAACTCGCAAGGAAGCTTGCAGAATAATGGTTATCGAAACTCAACATTTTAATACACTTTAAAATTGCATTTTTATTTCATGTCTTTTGAAAATGAAGTGTTTATTTCAATTGGACAGAAAGGGAGGTGGCAGAAAACTAAAACTTTATCCTTTCACATTCAGTTAAGAAAATCATTAAATTACTTAAATATGTACAATTCGTTCGCTACAAAATTAACATAAATGGTCGGTAAGAGCCAAAGTTTCAATGCGTTCCTACGTAGCTCACATCTACGAGATTCGACTTTTTAATGAAATTGCTCGGACGAACGAATTGTGAAAAATTATTTAAATTTGTCTGTCCTAAATCTATGCGAAGGTAAAAATCTGCAATGTCCTTCATTTGCAACAATGATCATTAATCATCAGAAGAAAAATTTGCACGAATATGAATGAATTAATCGTTCTAAATATGTAAATATAATTTTCGCCATTTTCATTTGAATCTGATGTTTTAAGAACTAGCTACCACCATTTGTTGCTGCTCAGTGGTGGAGGCGGAAACATCAGCTGGTTCGTCAACGCATGATGTTTGTTCTGTTTCTACAGTAGCAGTGGAAGTTTCAGATTCTTCGGATTTTGACTCAACTACATTCGCTTCTAATACTTCATCTGTAGCAATAGCAGCGGTAGCGTTAATATTACTGGTGGGTTCAGATTCGGTTGGCTTAGTTTCGTCATTTTTTTCAGCATTTTGAGCAGCTGCTGCGACGGCGGCGATTTTCGCAGCTTCACGCTGAGCCTAAAAATGTTTAACATTATTAATTCAAATCAAAAAGTCATTGATCATGAAATGGGAATACCTTCTTTTCTGCTTGCCAAACAGATTTAGCTTCATCATATTTCTTTACAAAAATGTCACGTTGCTCCTTGAATTTAGCAAATAATTCATCATTTTTGCCTTTACCTTTGAGCTCCTCAGTAATTTGTTCCTTCTTTTGATGCTCTTCGCGAATTTCATCAGTAACAAATGGAGCTGTTAGGGAATACGGATCTCGTGGTTGTCTCTTCTTTCCGCGAGTCCCAATATTCTTGTTCAAGTTTTGCGGTTTGCGATTTTTAGGCTTGTCAACTTTTGTTAAGCCTGAATTCTTTCTATTGGGCTGCTTATTTCCATTGAATTTGCTTTGGAATTGTCTTCTCATAATTTGTGGTTGTTGGCGTCCTTGTTGCATGGGTAGCATTTCTGCAGCCATTGGTGGCATATTTTGGGGCGACATAAGGCGTCTTGGAGAGGGACCCGACTGATTACCACCAAAAGTACCAGCACTTTGCATGTGACCATTGTTATTTCGAACATTTCGCATGCTTCTGAAATTATTATTATTGTTGTTGCTATTCTGACCCATTCGCTGGTTACTCATCATAGGTGGAGCAGGATTAAAATGTGGAAACTGCTGATTCATCATTGAAGAAGGACGTTGTGGCTGATTGTTTGTGTTCCAATTCTTTTGTCCAGCATTCTGAAAGTTATTCTTATTATTCATCATTCGATTACTATTGCTTCCACCATTCTGGAACTTTTTGTTTGTAAGATTATTTTTTAGGTTTTTCCTATTCATATTGTTGCTCATGTTTCTTGGACCTTGTTGCTGCTGATTCTGTTGTAGCTGCTGATCACTGAAATTGTTTGCCGTGAAGTCGAAATCCATGTAGCCCGGAAAGTCGGAAAACTGATTTGGATTTTGAAAATTTTGATTGAATCTGCGCTGTTGTTGTTGCTGGCCTCGCATCTGGTTTACTCCCTGATTTTTCATCATCTTTCTCCTGTTGCCGCCCAACATATTTGATATTAATAATGCTCGCTTGAGTTAGAATAAGTGAACTAAAGATAACTTTTTTTAAATTTATTACTGTTGGCTTGCTTCCCTGAAATTTACTGAACGCACTATGACAAAGTTCCTATAGCTTTGTCTATTTCATCAAGGGTACGGTCGATGAAAGAAACAATCGAAGAAATAAATATCTGTTTCCTAGTTCGATTCCTGCTTTGGTTAATTAATTGCTAAGAGAAGCATAATCACGATGAAATTTTCAACGGCCAACATTAAAAACCGCGACTATACAACAGCATCGCATACCATATTTGTTGGAACACAAACAGGAACTTTCAAAAGTGAGCTAATAATTTCAAATTGCGTCTTGTTATGATTTCGCTAACACATGCTGGTTTTTTAAAGGAGTCGATCCGTTTGATGAAAATAATCCTTTCAAGCAGACCAATCTTCAGAATTTGGACAATTTGAAGAAAGGCTCAAATATTACTGCCATGTGTTGGGCCGATGAGGATAAAAATGAAATTTTGCTCGGCCGCGCCGATAAAATAATCAGAACCTTTGACTGCTCCAAAAATGCCTTCTATGAAACAGACCTCTCGATTCCAGAAGGAAAAGTGGTTGGACTGGCATGGAATGACGAGTAAGAAATTTCTTTAAATAAATAGCAATTTTAGAATATACATTACTAAGCTATTTATTCATTAGAACCATTGTAGCTGCTAGTGAGAACGGAAAAATCTACATTCTCAATGAAGCGGCAACCGTTCTGGAAGCTGGTGACAATTTGTCGACAATGCGTCAATGTGCAATCAACAAAAAGCTCATAGCGGTGGGTGGCAGAGAGCGTCAAAACAATTTGAAAGTGTTTGATCTGGAAGCTGCAAAGCAAATTTTCTCATCAAAGAACGTTCCTCACGATAATCTGCAATTAGAAGTTCCGGTTTGGGACTCCGATCTAGCATTTGTCAACAACAGCGATTCTTGTCTGGCTACATGCTCTCGCTACGGGTACATTCGTTTCTATGACTATCGACAGCAGCGGCGTCCGGTACAGAGTTATGTTGACAACCGGGATCAAGCCTTTAATTCGTTGGCGGAGCACAATGGTAAAATTTTTGTAAGCACTACAACAGGTACGCTCTTTGCATTTGACTTGAAAAACATGAAAGTGCCGTTGCACACTTACAAAGGAGCTACAGGAAGTATCACAGATATTGCAGTTGACACGACTGGAAAATACATTTTTACATCATCACTTGATCGATATGTTAGAAGTCATGACGTTGAAACGACTCATTTGCTTTATCAGTGCTATGTGAAATCAAAAGCCAGTCAAATTTTGATGAAGGAAGCTGACAATGTAATGCTCAGTGAAAATATGCAACAGCAAGACGAACTGGAAGATGTTGATGAAGAATACGACAATTTGTTCGAGAACATGCAAACAGTTGATGATCAAGACGGTGAGGATGGGCCAGTCGCAAAGAAACATAAAACTGTAATTTCTTCGAAGATGAAGCGTCATTCCGGAATAACAATAGATAAAAAGGCATTATAGAAAATGCAAAATGAAAATTGAGCAGCACATAATTTAATCAAGTTCAACTTTATTTCTCATTAACTATTATAAGAAACAAGAACCTACGAAAACATATTTTGCTGAGAACGATCCATAGAAAATAGAATCATTCTTTTATTTGATGAAGGATCATCAAAATTAGTATCAAAAAAATAATTCTAGGCGCACCTTTTTCCAATGTAATAAATCCTTTTCTGATGTGATTATTGTTCATATCTGCATCATCAAGCACTGGCAGATGTATTGGTTGCCAGGTGCTGCTTTTGCTGTAATGAAAATAATTACTATGTAACACTAAACTTTGATCAGTCTCATGGGAAATTCAAACCAAGTACATTTTTCAACCAACTATGTTACAATTGATGTTTTTAGAAAAATGCACCTTATGTATATTGAACTATGAACTATATAAATAACTTTGGTGAACGATATAAAAATTAATAATAAAAAAAAAGGAGAATGTTAAACCCTTTTGAAATAACATTGCCCCGTTTAGTTATATGTGTATGATGCAAATGGCAGGCAATTGGTCGTTTCATAAATACCTCAAATATTTGACGACTGTGACGGAATGACTCTTTTTCAAATTTTAATGTATTAAAAGAGAAACGATCAGCATAAGATCAAAATTTTTTAATTCAAATACCTTCTTTTATGTACTTTCTGATTTTGTGTTTTGGGATTCCTATATTTTATCACTAACCTGAATTAAGTGATTTTTTTATTTTCTTTTAGGTATTTTCATTCAAGAAAATATTTTTTTTTTTTTTTGTAAAAAAAATATGACTAAGTAGGTAGAGATAACTTGAATGAATGTCGTATTTTTTGCACAATAAATTAAAATGAAATGTAAGAAATGCACTTTAGACGTTCCTGGATTAATTACATAAAACTTACCTAATGGTCGAAGACTAACTAAATCAACTGAATTAGGTTTGTTTTCAAAATTAATGTTATGTTTTTTTTTTTTTTTTTAATTTGGAGTACCTCTTAAGTAAGCATGAACTTGATTTTCTGTACGTTTCGAGTAAACAAAATGAGCAATGGCCTTATGAGCGACTGCGACGATCTCCTGCAAGAGTATGATATTGTTTAATATAAAATGATTTTATACGAGCTATTCTCACTTCTATGGCGATCATGCGATCGAGATCTTGAACGTCGGTCTTTCTTATGTCTATGATGTTCACGCTGTGGACTTCTTGAACGACGTCTACCGAATAGAAATCAATTTTTCAATAAAAAAGCCCTGTAGTCCTTATTGTAGGTAATAATTCCTGTAATACCTGTATTTGGCTCTGTCTTCTCTGCGCCGATTTGAACTATGATTGTTGCTGCTACCACTTGAGCGACGTTCCTCAGCCTGATGATGTGGTGAATCCTTCTTTTCAGACGCACTTTTCTGGTAATCCTCTAGTGCTTTTCTCAAACGCGTATACCCGATGTGTTGCTTCCCCATTAAGTGATCATCGATACGGCTTTGCGCGTCTCCCACTATCAGGAATGCTGCGCAAACCTCACAGACTTCCATTGCTTTTTCTTGCTGATCTGAATAGTTAAAACCACACTCCTGATACTGCTTAATTAGAGTGTCTTTATCATCCTTCAGCTTGTCGCACAACTCCATAATTGATTTTGCTTGCTCTACTTCTCCTCGAGTACCACAGGATTCAGCTTCATGTAAAAGCTTTGTTATCTTATCGTTAATGCTCGCAACAGCTTCAGCCTGTTTAGACATCGGCCGTACATCTAATTTCGAATTCATCAGAGACAGTCTTTGACGGCCCTTAATAATCTTACGCTCTACTTCATTGATAAGGTTCCGGATCGTACGAATAAATTCTTGCTCAATTTCCAGCTTGCGTGAAGAGCGTGGCGCTTCTTGGAACTGATTCCTGATTTCTTCGTCATGAAGTTTTGTACATGCTCCCAAATCAGCTCGTGTATTAATAAACAGATCATGTGGACAGAATGCATACTTAAAAGACAATGTAGGCTTATTATAACATTTGTAAACAGCAGCTGAAATGCTGATGGGTTATCGTAATCAATCATTTACCATAAAAAATTTGCAATTTTCAGAATCGCGCCAGCTCTTTTCTTTTACTTTAGCCCCTGGATCCAGGTTTCTGTTGCGACCCATCAGCTCATCGAGAAGTTGCCGCTGGTAGTCCATGTCTCAGGTATTTACTTTAATTGTTCAGGTAAATTAAAATTTTCACGAGTGTATTCAGTATGAAATATTTATGCTTCTGGTTCAGTAAGACATGTGACAGAGTGTTGGTTATCATGAATATAAATGTTAGTTACGCATTGGTTTAGAAACTACAAAACATTTTATTCTACATTTTATTTAGTTGTTGCCTCTTATTCAATGTATAATCGCGCAACCGTATCGATTCTACACGAAATCCATAGTTTAGGAAGTCTCTATCAATAATATAAACCTAAAATTGTGAATTTGCGCTAGTTGAACTGAACTGAGAGCGGTAAAAAGCCTACTATACTGAATTATTTTTGTGGAAGCTTGCGAAATATGAAAACTACAACTGCGACAGAGGAAAGTGATTCCTCTAAATCTCTGAAAAATGATACAAATTCAAATGAGAAGAAACCTGAAATTGAAGAAATGAAGCCGTCAACATCATCAGACCTGCCAGTGTCAGAGGAGCAACAAGATTCAACAGATAAACTATTCGAGCCCACAGTTGACATGATTGTTAATGATTTCGATGATGAGCAGACATTAGAGGAGGAAGAGAAACTTGCCGAAAAGGAACATTTGGATCCAGCAGATGAACTAAACGATCTGGAACGGGAAGGAGAAATGCCAATTGAAGAATTATTGAAGCTTTATGGATGTGCACCGCCTTCGTGTTCGGGTGCTACTAATGCTGGTACATCATCAACATCATCGCGAAAACGTCGTAGACGCAATGAGAAAGTATCGCCCAACAATAAAATACCAACAGTTAAAAACCCTTCATTAGATGTTGATTGCGGTGAGCAACCTCCGACGGTACAACCCGCTAAAGAAGAATCTCCTTTACCAGATGATGACACCAATACCACCACTACAACTATCAACAATCTCGAGAATCAGTCTATGGATGAAACCAATTACGAAGAAGAGGAACCGTCAGCGCTGAATAAGCTTTATCCCGATATGTTCGGAAAGGACGGGAATGACGGAATTCTCAAGTTAGACGTATCTGATGAAGAAGATTTCGATTACAGTCCAGATGAAGATGATGGTAAGAAAACTATAATGGTGGGCTCTGATTATCAAGCTCTGATTCCGGAAGAATTATGCAAGTATGATGACGCATTGCCATACGAAAATGAAGACAAATTACTGTGGGATCCATCAAAATTGAATGATGCTGAAATCGAAGATTACCTCCAGAAATTCAATTCAATCCAGAAATTTTCAGCATTAGCAAGTTCACAAAATCAAACATCAACTATTTCAACAGTGAACGGTAAGCATTTGCGTGATGATGAACAGGCGCTATTTCTGCTTGTGCAGTGCGGTGGAAATTATGAGGAGGCATTGCGACGCCGACGCTTATTGGGAGCAGTCCAACCATCAACTACACAAAGTATGAGCATTTGGTCGGAAGATGAGTGTAAAAATTTCGAATGTGGTTTAAGGACCTACGGCAAAAGATTTAATGAAATTCAACATTCAAAAGTAGGTGACGAATTTCTAAATACATTAAAAGATACTAAGTAAATTTTTGTAATTCTACCCGAGGTAAACACGCGTTCGGTGGGCGAAATCGTACAATTTTACTATTTATGGAAGAAGACGGAAAGACATGATGCATTTGCAAACAAGCAGCGGCTTGAGAAGAAAAAATACAGCCTCAATCCTTGTGCAACTGACCTAATGGAGAGATTTCTTGATGAAATTGATAATGGTGGCTCAAATCGTGATCGCAGCGTTTCACCAAACAGTTCTTTACTCATGGGCGATCATAAGCGCATGATGACTCATATTGTAGCGCATATTGAAAAGCCTACGGTCGAATTGAGCGACAGTAAGGTTGTTGAATGATGCGCTGGTTAAAGAAATTTATGTCGGAAAATTTATCCTTATTGAAAAAAAAAAAAAAAGAAATAGAAGAGAATGTTGAAAACGATCAAAAAAATAAAGCTAAGTTAATAATATCGCGCTGTGTATTGCATAGTTTGACTAAGAACCGCTACCTACGGAATAGTATGCCTTTTTAATAGCGGCACAGAAACTCTTTACTACTTACTTAGTTAGTTAAAGCGCATACGCAAATATGCTACTTTTGTATGACGTACGTACGAACAACGTCGATACGTGTTGATTATAGAGGGCGTTATTTTCTCGTTCTTCAAGTTGTGGAATTCCTACAATTTTTTGACGCAAGCAATAATTAATTGAACACAAAACATGGTTGGACTGACAGATCAAAACATCCAATTGCATGCTCGCATTCGAGTAGGACAGGATTTTGGAACGATTCTCTATATTGGACCAGTAAGAAGCTTGAGTTTTTTTTTGCTGATGACTCATCTCGCAATCTATTGTCAATATTTACTTACTTAGGTCGAAGGACATGAAGGATTGTGGATTGGCGTCGAATGGGATGCACCTGAAAGAGGAAGACATAATGGAACAGTTAATGGCCATTACTACTTTGAAACTAGGCAAGAAATTAGCAAAAGTTGACCCAGATGGTCTATACTTAAATTGATAATTAATTTATTGCTATTGCAGGTTTCCCAAAAGTGGGTCATTAATTCGCTCTGAAAAAGTTGACAAGTTTGAGACGTTAGAACAAGCGATCACATCACGATATTTGGCGTCCGAGCAAGATTGCTATGTGAAGGATGAACTTTTGCTAGAGGCTCGCGATGTCTTTTCAGCGCCATTCATGGAAGTCGTTGGCATGAATAAAGTTCGAGAGCGACAAAGCAATTTGAAATTTACAGAAGATATCGCAATATGCAATTCATCGATCAATCAAATTGGAAGGCTACCACAATTGGAAAGCCTAAAGGAGTTATGTCTGCAATCGTCGTGCATTTCAAATTGGAAAGTTGTAGCTGACATCACCGATCAAATTCCTTCGCTGAAGAGCTTAGATCTGAGTCAGAATCGTCTTCATTTAAAACCTGCTGATGATGAAAGTGATGAACCAGTTTTTAAGAATTTGGAGTCGTTGATTCTTAATGCGTGCAGATTATCAAATTGGAATGACATTATGCGCATTGCCAAAATGTGTCCTAGTCTCAGAGAATTCTCCATAAAGCTTAATGGTATTCAAACATTAGTCAACGATGATACGGATGCATTCAACCATTTAGAAGTGTTAATAATCAGCGATAATGAAATTAGTGATTTTGACGAGGTATTAAAATTGGGCTCGCTACCTGTACTCAAGGAACTTCAACTGAATAATAACCAAATTAGAGAAGTGACACTGCCCGATTGTGATTTTGTGGAAAAATTAAATGTTTTCAAAAGCCTTGAGACGTTAAATCTTCGAAATAATCCTATAACTGATGAAAAAAACATGTTTAATGATTTGGACAAGCTTCCGGCCCTAACGCGTTTGTCATACATGAATCAAAAAGTAGTGGCGGATGACACTAACAATACCTATATGAATATTTTCCTGATGGCATCAGGTATGATTGAGTATTTAAATTCATTTAATCGAAGTGAAATTGATAAGAATCATCGTAATGATGCGATGTATGAATGCTGGAAGAAATTTGCTGCAGAGTGGTTGCAGGTTGCTGCTGAAGGCGATCAGAAAATGCTTGAATTCAATAAAAGTCATCGCTGTTATCAGCGGTTGTTAAAAAGATACGGAAATCCTGATCAAATTATACTGCAGCAACAAAAGAAACGAGTTACCACAATCGAGGTGCAATTTAAAAATATGTCGAATGGAAAAATGTATCGTAAAAAGGTTCCATTAGCCATGACAACCCACACATTGTACGGCCTAATTTATAAAATTGCTGCACTACACACATGCACTGGTATGGATCTAACATCATTTAAGCTTTATTACATTGATGCCTACAATAACAACATTAAAGTCTACCTTGACAACTTGTCGAAGTCACTGGATTACTATTCACTCCAGAATGGTGACACAATCTATATTGAAAAATAGTTATTTATTGCCATTGCATATTCTACTTATTTACGTATGCCTTTGTAATATTTCAATGTACTTAGCTTGCGGAAAATTCAAAGATTTATAAAAATTTCAATTCAAAATTACGAATCCTTTATATATTTATTTTAGAAACATCTTTAAGCTGGAACGGAATTTTGCACAGTGGGCAATGTTGAGTATTTAGAAGAGAGTTCTTGCAAAAGCAGTGAGAACATGTTTGAATTCGATATAAATGTTGACAACTTTTATCATCACATTGTTGCTGGCAGCTCAGCGAATTATTTGACGGCTTATAATTTGGTTTTGTGAAAATAGTTATCTGATTGGATTTATAAATGGAGCTGATAATGTCATCAATAGAGGAGTTGGACTCAATTTTTATCTTCTTGCTAACATGTTGGCCGGTGCTTGCTGATGGTACATTTTTATTAGTAGTTAATTTCCCAGCTGTTCTTCCGGAATATCTTACTTCCTTTTGCAGTGAATTGCACAATTTGAATTCATCTAAACGTGCTTTCAAGGATGCATCAAAAACTGGTTTATGCGCTGACGAATAAATAACTCCAGTGAATGGATCACTGGGATATCTACCATAAGATCTCTCTCGTTGATTGTGCTTTTCAATGCTTGATAAATCAACAACATTTCCTGAAGGCAGACAATAAGGTTGAACTAGAAGTTCGTTGGTCAGCGCATCAAGGAACTCTTCAGGTATTTTAAAATTTTCTAATTCTTCATTACATGCCCTTTCCGAAGCCGCGCGCTCGCTAGTATCCACGGTGATAATATCTGGGATTGAATCATTTTGTATAAGCTTCGTAATCTCTTCAATGTCACTTTCTGAGCATGTGTATGAAGGATTTCCCCAAATTTCAATAGACTTCACCACTGGCGCCCTTTTGAGTTTCGTATCAAAAATCACAATCTTGATCACATTTATATCTGTTAAGGCTTTTTGAGTGTAGGGATAGGCATATACATGGCTTATTGATGGGTCTGTGTTATTGCTAACGAAGCCGT
Organism: Propsilocerus akamusi; assembly: GCA_018397935.1. Classification (NCBI taxonomy): domain Eukaryota; kingdom Metazoa; phylum Arthropoda; class Insecta; order Diptera; family Chironomidae; genus Propsilocerus; species Propsilocerus akamusi. The sequence continues at coordinate 25,805,573 of CM031469.1, read as the reverse complement.
TTGTTAAACAGAATCCAGTTTGATGATCGCTTAATGCAATGTCGGAAGCTTTGCGGAAAACTTTTTCGCCATTCGAATTGAAACATTTGACATGAATTTGAAATTTTGTTGATTTTAAAGATGGCGACAAAGTTGAATCAACCTAAAAAAGGAATAAAGATAATTAATTTCTGGTAAACCAATCGATTAACCTTAACGTGCCTTCAACATCCTGAGACATATTTTCCATTTCAACTCAATGATTATTTCGATCGGTGGCTTCGAAGCTGAATAAGCTATAAACCCTATTCGACGTTTATTTATGTCTGCTGATATCAAATTCTCTAATTCATAATAGTCGTCAGTGATAGCATTAGTAGAAATCTTAGTATTCTTAGAAAGTTTTGGATCTAATAAGTTTATCATCAACATTATTTACGCTCCTTTTGACTGCTAAATTTTTCGACTGAATAAATCTGAGAATTACGAAAAATATAAAATATGTGTGTACGAACGAAAAATATTATTCGTTTTCCAATGCAAAATTATATAAGTGTGCTGAAGTTTTGTTGATGGGATTTAAAATGAATTCATTAAAATCCTCTTTGGTGAAAAATCTGAAGCCTTATCAAAATTATATTTCCGATGTCGATTTAATAACTCTTAGGGCGATAATCAAAGGCATGAGATTAAATTAAGTAAAATATTTATATTGACGTTAATTATTTTCCAGTTTCCATCAGTTTCATTGAGAACGGACATTACTCAAAAGAAATTTATGATAAATATTTAGCAAAGAATCCAGTTAAGGTTAGACCCGAGCTGTTTACTGCTGCAACATTTATTATTGAAACCAGTCTCAAAAGTTGGAGCAATAAAAATGATCTTGTTCTTGCGTTAAAAGAGCTCAAATTCAGTGAAGACTGCATTGATCTTTTTCTCGTCCTTGCGAATAGCCATCATAGTCTGAAAGAGCATTTTAATGAGATGAAAATGAAACATATGAAATCGCTGCATAAACTAGAATTTCGTATTAATATCTCACTTACTCAAAGGTTTGAAATTGCATATTTTGATGTCTAGCTATAATTCGTATAAATACATATCTTGAAATACTTAATTTTAGTGGACCCACAGTTATCTTGCATGTACATCATAAAGGCTTCGCGAAAACATTCAATTTATCACTAAATGAATTTCACCGATTCCGTCTCACAATTGCTACAGTTTTATCAGAAGTTCAAAGTATTGAAGGCAGACGAAAGTGATATATTATGTGTCGTAGTTAATTTTCACTCAAAACAATTGATCAAAAATAAATTTTTATACGAAATGTCCAACACCGTTTTTATTTCTTATCAGAGAACAACAGGAAATAAAAAAAAGAACAAAGGAAACGATTGAAACGGGTCAGTCGAGCTCTTCCCGCGCATTTAAGGCACATTAAAAGTTTTCACTTCATTAAACATGAAATGAATGTTTATAATACCATTTAAAACGGAATTCCATAAGATTAAGTAACTAAATTATCAAAAGTTCCAATCCAGCGCACCCACCACATTCAATCACAAGAAATTTTCTCATGCAACAACTTTCCAATTATTACTTCCCCCAACAACAACTTTTTTTGTAATGTAATACAATTACGATACAATTAGGTATATATATAAATATATTGGAAACAAATTTTCTAATTTATAACTAATATTCGATGTATTGTATAAAACAGTATTTAGTTATTGTGCAGGAAAGAGGGAATGCATTGCACGCTATCTATATAATTATCAAGTTCTTAAGACTACACATGTATTTAGAAAAAGCTAAAGTAATTAAAAAAAAATTACTAAAATTGTGACGATTCTGTTGATAAGGAATGTTGATAACTATCCATTATAAATGGCCATTTTTGAACTGAGCTTCTTGCGAGCTGGTCAAATGAATGGGAGCTTTAAAGGTTTGGCCCTTCACAATAGAATCGAGTCCTTCGCCAGCATATGAAAGAAGCGGTGAGATTTCGCATTCATCACCGTCAACATTTCCCCCAGCTTTCTCAATGTACTTTCGATGCAGATTATAAATATCCGTTCTTGACGTTGAAGCACAATCTTTACCAGCACTATCGGCATTCTTTAATGCACTAAATTCCTCATTACGTGGCACTTCAACAGTAGCAAAATTCTCGGCAAATTCGAAAACATCAAAAATGAATTTCTCAATCTTAATACCGTTGACCTTATCGGGTGTAATACGCTTTCCAGAATTATCAATAAAGGGTATCTTCTTCTTGGCAACATGCAATTTGAGCTCTTTTTCAAATGTGGATCCGATTTTATTAAGAAAAGTAGTCGTGAAGAAATGGTTGCAAATGTTACCAGCATTAAATGTCAAACGTCCATCTGCGTTTCGCAATTCAGCAGTGCTTTGAGTAATCTCTGAGTACTCAACCACTTGATATTTTCCATCGACCATACATACAACTCCAACAGCTTCATTTGGATGCGATTTTTCTACAACCTTTGCTGCACAATCAGCATTTTGTTTTACGCAATAACCAATGAAAATCGGATCAGCGACCTTAATCAAAATATTATCAACACTGTGAGCGTGTAAATATTTTGTGCCGCGACGATTCATGTCAGCTAAAATTCCCTTGTCACGGAGAGCGCGATAAAGTCCTCCATTACCATCAGGCGCCTTTGAAATGCGATGCTTCTCATCCAGAAATATATTGCCATCGAAATCAAAGCATGGCAGACTGCCTTGCTCAAACATCATGATATCTTCTTCGCGAAGACCAAAGAAATTATTTTCTTTAAAATAGGCACGAGTCGGTTGCATTGTGTGCTCACTGGCCATGATATACCAAGTGATGTATCCATTCTTGTTAGTGAGCTTTTTTGCCATTTCTTGCAACTTCCTGATTCGTTCACCTTGAACCCGAAACAACGATTTATGCGAAGGTAATCCAATATCATACATCCCTTTAGGATGAGCAAATCCTAATCGAGTTCCTTGTCCACCAGCTAATAATAAAACTCCAACATTGCTGTTTGCTATCTGAGTAAGTCCTAGATAAGATCATTTATTAAATTATTTTCTTCTCTGATAAGTTATTAATCATCAGCATCAACTAAAGTAAAATCTACGTAATAGAACTTGCCTTCATCATTATATTCCTGGAGTTGATCCACGGTGCATCGGGAAATTGACATAAATTTTGATTCAGGTACTGGTTGCAAGCGGTCATCGAGCTTCTCGGATGTATCTTGCAGAGATGCAGTTGCGCGCCTAAAAAACGATTGTATCTCTTCCAAATTAAGTTCCTGAATATCTGTTATTAACTGCCCGCGCTCAATATCATTTAATTCATTCCAGAATCTAAGCAGGTGGCCTTGTTCGTTTTTTTCAAGTTTTTCCTTAAGACTTTCAAAATTAATCATTTTGATGCTTAGTTAAGCTGGATAACACAACTAGAAAATATTTCTAAGCGCCACGTAAATAGAAAAAAAAAGTTTGCCGTGACTACTTAATAGCGTATTTTTTCCGATCTGTTCAACAGCGAGTGAAAGCAATAACTGAACCATTCGCAACAGGAATAACCAATATTGCCATTGTGTGACGAAATAATTTTTTTCTCATTTGCCTTCTCTTATTTAATAAAACAAACTTGTTTTTTTTTTTTTTTGTGCTGCTTTTTTTTTTTTTTTGACATTTACAAGTTCCGTCTAGTCAATATAGACTTCTGCATCACTGATTTTAATGCATAAAAATCATTTTCTTCGAGATTTTCTTCTTCTTAATGATGGCAATAAACCTACTTAATAATTCTCCGGTATCAACGACTATATGGACAGAAAAATCAGTTTCTAAATAAAATTCAGTATTAAGTGAGTAGTTCGGTAGCTAAATAATAAAAGCTGAACAGATAGATAAATATGTAAATATGCATGTAGATATTGTTTTTCTTCAATGTCATACCTGTCTCTCCACCTACTGCTACATCTATAATCTACAGAGCAAAGGCGAGCGAGCTCCGTTACCTACATAGATAGAACACTTATATGTAAGTACTATGTAGCTTAATAGCCCTTTGCCAGCAACGAAATTTGAAGCGACTTAAAGATTTTTTACTTTAAATGACATTTAGCGAAATATGAGCAAATATTTTTAGATCCTTCTTTGGTAAAGCTTTATTCCTTTCTTTTTTATTATTATGCATTATTTATAAAGTATCTACATACTTAGTCTACGGTCAAAACATATCTATAGTAAGTATCATATATCAAGCATAATGAATATTTTAGCCACTTTAAAAGAAATAAAGAATGTATGAAATGTATTGTATTTATAATAAGGCTTGGCTATACAAAAAAAATGCTATATAAATGTTGAGACCCACTTATGCCAATAGGAAACTTTTCTGAAAGTAAAAGCCAAACGTTGGCGACCTGTTATTTAATGCACTGGAAAGTTACTCTAAAAGCAATAAAATATAGATAAAATCTGTACTTAACAATAAAATGTGATGCCTATGAGATTCTTTCATAAATTAAGTTTTTATGCTGGAAATACCGTTTATTTTTGAAATTTTGAAGCTATCATGGGACTAAGTAGGTAGAACTACTTAGAATTTTAATTCTCTAATGACGTTTATTAATACAACTATTTTTCTTTAATTGCCTAAGAGCACATTTTGCTGCTGTGCATTTTGCAATACGATAATTTCGTCCAATTCCGCGGAAAATTCCTTTTCCAAAGACCTCAACAGTAACTCTAACACGGCGTCCATCCGCAAGTTTTTCCGGTTTTCTGGTAATGAAAATAAAATTAGGTAAATTTATTTCGAAAATTCCTGTTTTTTTTTTTACCCAAATTTAGCTGTCTCTGGTTCCAGCTCAAGAAGTTCTCGAATTGGTGATTTTGGAACTGAATTGCTGAATTGTTCTATTTCGGGTCCCATCATTCTATAATAAACCTGCCATACAGCATCTAGCGACATATTTGAATCAAGGAAAATTGCACCAGCGACTGACTCAAAAACATCACCAAGAGCTTTTGGTACTTCCACATCTTCAGCCTCATCACATTCTTCTTCCGAAAGCAAATAATATTCTTCACTGATGCAATGACCATTTTCATGCTGAATGCGAACGAATCGATCAATAACCTCATTTAGAGCGGGTGAGAGATGTCGAAAATATTTATGAAATCCATGGCGTACAGCGAGGGACGCAAAAATAGTATTATTAACGAGTGCTGAACGTAAATCCGTTAAAGCACCAGGTGAATGTTGTCGAGGATCTTCATACAAATGCCGCGTTATCAAATAATCGAGAACGGCATCGCCAAGAAATTCTAATCGCTGATAGCAATCGGTAAGGCGATTTGGAGAATATGATGCATGTGTCATTGCTTGAAGTAGATATGAGCGGTCCTTGAACGAATAATTCAGCTCCTTCTCAAACACGTCGAAACCATCAAGCAGCAACTCCAAATGTTGATGGGCATTCGAAATGCAATGCAGTAATGGTGATTTTTGTGGTATCCAATGCCCATAAATTGTTTGTTTCAAATGGCCATTTTCCATAAATGGTCGCGTGCTGCCAGGAATTCTTTTTGCTTGCACGGGTACGGTGACAATTGGTAACACTCGTATGCCCAACCATGCCATAAACAATAATGCACCACGTGGACCACAATCAATTAAGTAGGCACCAATCAGAGCTTCAACGCAGTCAGCTATAGACTTGTCAGGAATGGAATGTTGCGTTACAAGATTATAAGGAATAAAACATGGAAAATTATCAGAATTTTCGATATCGTTGTTATCGTTGATTTTCGTAGTCAGCTGCTGCGTTTGTTGCGGTGGTTTTTGTTGGAAGTCATCCATGTCGAAATCAAGACTCTGAAATGGAATTTTAATTGTGCGCTTATTTATTTTGTAAGACTCCTTCAAATGTAACTTACATTTTCAAGCATTCCCAACTTTTCAGCACGTTCTCGAACTAGTTTACATATTTCGTCACTCGAAAGCTCCTTAATGTCTGGCAAATCCGCGAGATTCCAATAGCAAACGGGTATCTTGAAATGTATTTGATTGTTTATTTTTGTTGTCTATAAAGTAACTAACAGTAATTTACCTTTGCATCAATGAGAGCTTGCTCAAGTTCTTTAGGAACAAAATAGCATGGTGGCAACCAGTTGTCATGCGGTTCAAATTTCGTAGCTATCATTGATTCTCCCAAAACTTTCCTTCTTCCCAAACGATAAAGATTCAAATTTGACACTTGTTTCGAACGCAAATAACTCAATTTCCCTTCATTGACGTTCGAATATGTGCAATATAAATAAGTGGTGATTGCGTACTTCAAAAATGAATCGCCAATAGTCTCCAGACGTTCAAGATTTATACCGTCATTTGCATTTGACATTGTTAGTGCTTGCAGTATGCTACTGGGACTAGCTCCAGGATGATTATCCAAATCGGGCTGATAATCAAAACGAAATGCTTTTGGATCGCCGATTGACGCTAACGGCACATGCTTCATGATTCTTTTGAATTTATCTTCGCAATCTTCAATTGGCTGCTTCGAGAACTTGGTTGTGTCGTTCGTTATTTTAAGTTTTATGAATTTTTGACCGTTTTCGGTTATTCTTAAATGATCAGCATCAGCAAAATTATCAAAGACATCTCCACAACCGACAACTTCGAACTCTTCATCTGGGTGCCGATGCTCGTAGATTGAATTCAAATGGAAAAGACTCTCGATTGTCAGCGTCTTACTGCCATCAATAGCGCTTGTTATTTCATTTTCATCCAAATAAGGAATCAGTTGGCAAATATTAATTTCGCTGGCTGAAGATTTAGATTCCGCATCTGATGAATTTTTCTTAGGTTGTCGAATGTTTGGCGTTATTTTCTGGCTCTGCATAATTAACATTCCGTTAGAACGAATAGATTTCTTTAATTCTGAGGTCGATTCATCGAACATTTTTTCGTGTATTTCAATACTCTTGTCTAGATCAATCAGATTGGCATCATCAATGAAATCAAAGCCACTTGTAGTATTCTTTGCCATCTCATATTTTTTTTCATTTTCCAGTGTTTCTTTGATGAGATCCAGTTTCCTTTGTCGCCGTTTTTGTTCTTCTTCCGTTTCAACTGCTTCCGCCAAGTGATCAGATTTAAATTCTATTTTAAGACCATACTCATCAACATTGTCAATATCATCATTAGCATCTGCACCGCTGCTATCACAATCATCATCGGAATGAAAATCGTCAGAATCTGATGATATGTCGTAGTGATGCCGATTAGCTTTCGATAAAGATGATGATGGTAACGGCAGTGAAGCTCTCGTAATATCCCAAGATGTCGGCGACCCGTAACGTATATTTCGTGTAGAGCACATTTCTAAATTCGATGACAAAATACTAGGATCCTCCAAATTTCGAGCCATTTCATTGGTCCACGTCCCGATTTCTAATAAATGTTCACTTTTCGTTTTTTGACTAGCGTCCGCTAATAAATCATTTTCTAGCTTTTCCTTGTCATATTTTTCATCGTCGATTGATTCTTTTATCATTTTGTTTGACGTGTCTTCATTTGCTTCGCAATATTCTTCAATAATTGTCTTTGCTTCACGAGTTTTCTTTAAAACATCAGCTAATGTCCATCCGAAGTCGAGCATTGGCCATTCGAAAGCACTATCTTTGATCTCCAGGGTTCCAAGACCCAAATCTGCAGATACTTCCATGCGAATTTCATCAGCTAGTAGTAACGCATTGATTCGATAAAGGACGCATGGTAAACAAACAGCTTGACGCCACAATGATGCGCTAAATGGATGAACGCTACATAATTCGGGAACCAATATTTGTTTTTGTTCTAAATTTTCGCGTTTCGCACGCTTAGTTTCTTCAGAACTGGTGGGTAAAGCGACACCCTTTCTGTTAACATATCTTGGTGTCAAAAAATTCAGACGTGCGCTTGTGTGGTCGACGTCCAGCAAAGGTTGCTTCTTGTTTTGAATTTCTATTCCATATTTCTTGAAATAATATTCGCTGAATGTTGAATAGTTTTCACCAGGAAATGAGCTTTCGGGTGATAAATGGTAGCAAATTTCGGCAACATAAAAATACTGCGGTTGATCTTGATTTCGATACCAAGGCATAACAACGGCATCCTTGAATTTATTGTGATCAAATTCACGACCTTCACGATCTTTATCACTGACATATTGTGGCGTTATGCTGATGTTTGCTTCAATAATTGCAAGAAACTTCCAATCTACTTCTATTTTTCCCGTTTCGCGCGTTACTGGCACAACAAAGAAACTATTCTCAACAGCTCCCGGATCGAACAGCATCAGATATTTTCGTAATCTTAGGACATTCGTGAAAGTGTAATTAATGAAATTGTTAATCTTTTCTAGCTGAGCGTTATCAATTATGACGTTGCTTTGAATGAGCTGTAGGGACACCCGAACCTCACCGGATCGTGTAAAAATGGGAAACGCTGATATTTTTGGAATTTGTTTTGTAGTCAATATGCCAAAACTCTGTATCGCTTCTTCAGGTGGATAAATCTTCCTGCCGCGTGTATTTTGTTCTTCTGGGATTGGGCATTGAAGGACCATCGTTATATGATACAGGAATGCTTTCGTCTGACAGGTTGGTCGACACTGTGAAAATACTGATGCGATACGCTTATAATAATACTGACGTCGTTTCGTAGTGCCTGGTCGCGGTTCGCTAGTATCGCCCGAAATTTCTTCATCTGCCTTATCCAGCTCTAGAACTTCCCAGTCAGGTTCAATAGCACGAAAACCCTCTTTGCCAATTGGTTGTAAGTTGTCATCTAATTCACCACTTTTATGAAGATTAAAACAAAGAATAAGAGCTGCAACGCGACGTGCTAAAGTTCGTGTTGGCATCGGAATTCCAATAATATCATGTTTCATTGGGGAATTCAAGGGTAGCCGTACGGTGTATTGATACATTGTGATTCCTTTGCGTTGCGTTTTACAGCATCTCCAGATTGGCGTTAGTTTTGTAAAAGTGTCTGATGGAAGTTTTGCGCAATATTTGTTAACCAAAGATATGGCAGTAGCGAGATTAACTTGTGATGCATCGGGAATCTGCCTCGGTTGATATGGTTGAATAAACATTGTGAATTGATCAGCATGTGTTAATTCATCATTCGTCGGCTCCTTGTTCTCACATTTCTTAATTAACATCTTTTCAATTTCCATATATTCCGACAGCTTGTCAACAATTTCTTCTGTGCATGTCTCAACTGACTGATAGAAATGCATTTCTTGAAGCGTCTGTGATTTTTCTATAACACATTTTGTTGTATTCTCCGAGTCATCGCTTGACGAACAATTGTCGTCAGAATTTTCTTCATCACTCGGATCTTCTTCTTTTGATGTTTTTTCTATTCGAACTAAATCACATACAAGTTTATGGTTCATGTCTGTTAGTTTATCCGTCATTATAGAATTGTAGAACTGTTGATTCACTTTTGGTGCAACCATGATGGCATGGAGAGCGTTTGGAGCACGGGCTCGGCCTTTGCATTGAACATAACTACGATATGTTTGCGGAACATCCCAACGAATAACTAAATTACATTTTGGTAAATCATATCCTTCTTCTAAAACTGCTGTACTCAGCAGCAAGTTACATTCATGCATCCTGAATTTTTTCAGTACTTCCTCTTGCTTCCGATGCTCGCTTTCTGCTTCTTTTGATTCAGTTATTGGATCGGCAGTCTTGTTAAGGCAATACTGAACGTTTAAATATTTGAGATCTGGATCGTGTCTTGAAACCTCACAAAACAAACAGAACAGTGTCTTTGTCGTAATAATGGAATTGCAAAAAATAAGACCACACAACATTTCCGATTCATTTTGATTCAAGTGACGCGGTCGATGAAAAAATCTACGTCTATTCTTGAATCGATTGAAACGATTCTTTTGAAGGATGTTTGTCTGCGAATTGATGGATGATTCTTTAGTGTCAATTTCTGTTAATGAAGATTTCAATTTCTCCAAATCTGCGCTGATTTGGTGAATTGTTTGTGAAGCTTTTGTCACAAGATTCGTCATTTCAGAAGTATTTAAATCTTTAATAAGCTCAATGCATGTTTGTGAATCGCATTTTTCATCATTCTCACTATTTTGCTTTACAATCTTAAGCTTTTCTCGTTGCTTGTTCTTTTCCGGCTTGAACAATTTGAGCAATTCTAAGATTCGAGATACTTTTGGAGTTGTGTATGCATCGATTCGTTCCTTCTCCGTTGCCATTGATTGAAAAACAACATCACAAAACGATCTGACTTGTATAAGAGTTGTAGACACCAGACACAGAAGCAGGAAATGTCTTTCATAGGGAGTTTTCACTTTGAGCTTCTCGATTTTCATCAGCAACATCAATGCGGCTTTATCGGCACAATAGACACCAAGCTCATCTAGTATCATTAAAAATTCATCAATGCACTTCACAGGTTCCTTTTTGGGATCCGGAATGGCTGATAGCTCGTCCACGAATTCATCTCCACCGTAAATTTCACTTAAATCAAATCGATGATCTAAGATGTAAGCTTTTCTCGTTAGCATCAAATTCCGAATATAATTTGCAATTTCGTTATCCTTCGGAGCACTACACTGCACAAGTATCTCATTGGGTTTAGATGAATACCTAAAATTAATATTTGCAGTAAAATATCACTTGGTTTCCAGCTAAAACGTTACCTTAATACTGTTACGATATCACTCGCTGTTTCAGCTTTAGCTAGCATCAACGTTTCGAGATATTCAAGTTCAGCGCCAAGTCTAGCAGGTGGACAGCCGGCATTGTGAATTGGACCCGCTAATCCGAAAATCTTTGGCTTTTCAGCAGAGTTTTTGTAGTATCTAAGAAAAATTTCCGAGATTTCTGACTTTCTAGTTCTCTTGTGACACTCGTCAACAACGATAAGGTTTACATTATTCAGATCTAGCAGGTGTTTTTCTAATGCTTCTAGACATTGTTTTGTCTCAAGAATAATTACTTGATATTCTTCAATTTCTGAGAATCGCTCGGCGTCGATGTTCAAGTTAATAACCTTTAGATCAGTTAGGTAGTGAACTAAGTTGTATGCCGACGAGCTGCTAGTCAAAAACAGTGAGATTTTCCGTTTATTTTTATTTGAGTTGCCTCTCAAATCACAGCTCATCTCCTGAATCAGTTTGAGAGCGCAAAACTCTTTCGCGGAACTCTGTGGCAGGCATAGTATTATGTTCCGCTCCTTTGCCGCAGATAGCAGTTCGATTTGATAGTCGCGAGGTGAGAATGAACTGCTCAAAATATGTTCGAAACCAAAACTATTCATTCTAAAATTATGTCAGAATATGATAATAAATACAATAAAAAATACCCATTCTCCATTACTTACTTGTAATAGTGAACCTAATAAGCAATGTCATGCTATTAATTTCGTCTTGACGCCATGTTTAAGTGATTATAGAAATTTTAGGTATGTATGTAACTTATAAATTCAGAATTTTTTATCTACTACCGTCTACAGCACTTATGAAAATAAGGGTGCCGAAGCAAAGTAGAGACACTTTTTAAATCAAACATCCGTTAGTTGAAAAAAATTTCTTTATTTCATGGACATAGAGGAAAAAGAGTACAACAATATAAGTTAAATGATTTAATCATTAGACTCGAAGCCAGTTAGATCATAAAGGAATGTGCGAGAAACGAGACAATCAGCCGGCTGTGGTGTGATGCCAATGAGAATGTCAGCATGTCCGTAAAATTCCTCCTTCAGTGATATGACAATCGTCTGTAAATCGTGTTGATCTTTGATGTATTTAGCAACTTTACCGATGTTTGTATTATCCAATGCCGCATCAATTTCATCGAGTACGAAAAATGGTGCTGGCTGATAACTGTGAATGGCAAACAGCAGCGCCAAGGCAGCAATTGTTTTTTCTCCACCGCTGAGATTACTCATGGGCTGAAAACGTTTCCCGGGTGCTACACAATTATAATTAATACCATCCAAGTACGACTCCTCTGGATTGTCAGGATTCAGAAATGCTTGTGCAGCATCATTTCGTGACAATGCTTTATAAATGCCATCGATTGCTTCCGAGATGTGATTAAGACATTTGTTAAAACGAGATATTCGCTCATTTTTGACCTTCTCAAACGCGGCTTTAGCTTTCTTCGCCTTTCGTTTCGCGTTCTCAAACTCTTCATTGGTGGTCTGAATTTTCTCTGTCACCATGTCCAATTTTTGCATTGCCTTCATATTTGGAGTCTGAATTTTCTCCAATGTGTCAAGCTTTTGTTGAAGCTCTTTGTTGATGCCATCCCCAGTTTTCTTTACCAATTCTGGCTCATCAATCTCTTTAAAGCTGCGCGGCAATGCTCGATAATCAATTTGGATCTCGCTGACTTTTGATTGCATGAGAGTTGTAAGAGAAGCTGAAGACGAGGCCTGATCGCTGTTTTCTGTTTCTTGTAAAATATCTTCCATGTTGCCCTTCAGCAATGGTATTTGTATGTCATCCATTTTGCATTGACGCATCAAATTTAATCGCTCATTACGTTTTGTTTCGATTTTATTTTCGCTCGACGAGATCTGATGAGATAGCGATGCAATATCCTTAGCAAGGGAGGCGACATCTCTACGAGCCTTTCCAGTTTCTTCCTCCATCTCATCAACCATCTTTTTCTTATTTTGCTTATCCAATTTAAGGATTTCAATTTTCTCTTTGTCTTTTTCAATTTCATCGCGATAACGTTTTTCTGCTTGCTTTAATGATTCCAATGAGTCTTCATCGTCCTGAACCGCACGCTCCCATCGCTGAACATTTTTTGATGTATCTTTGCTGCGTTCAAAATCTAAATTGGTGTTTATTCGATCAATTTGTTGTTCAAATTCAGCCAGCCTCTTGTCGCGTTCTTGTTGCATAACCAATTCACGATCTTCATACTGACGAATGTTAGCAACACCAATTTTTTTGCAAAAGCTCTTGAAATATTCATCTTCAACGGTGTTCATTTTGCCCTTAATTTCCTGAATTTTAGCATCACGGTTCATCATGCGACGCTCAATTTCACTGATGTTTGGTCCAATGAGGTCAAGCTCCTTTTGTAAATCTGACATCCAGCGATCGTAATCACGAATCGTCTTCTCACTTGTCGCCAGATCATTCTTGCCATATTTCAAACGATTTTCAATACCTTTGATCTGAGATTCTATAGTCGTAAGCTCGCCTTGTTTGCGCGTCTTTTTGGTAACTTCCTTGAGTTCCTCATTAAGTTTTTCCTTTTGCAATTTAAGAGTATTCATATGTTTTTCATCCCATCGTTTCGCTTTACGAGCCAAATCATGTGAACCGCCGGAGATAATGCCAGATTTTTGGTAGAATGTGCCGTCAAGAGCCAATGCATCATAACGACTGCGATCCATTTCGTAAGCTACTTTCATTGCATCTTCTGGTGTTTCGCAAACAAGTGCATTATTGGTTGCAAACAGAACTGCACGCTCAATATCCGGCGGGTCAAATCTCAGAACATCGTAAATCAAGTGAACTCCTTTTGGATTTTGTATTGTTCTAAAATGAAGAAGTATAAGAATTTCACAGTAACTGATTTCAAATGTTATTTACCTCAAACGTTCTTTCAGTGGCTTTGCTTGCAAATAATCTAGCGGCAAGAATGTTTCAACTTCCAGCTTCTGGTCTTTAAGCATTTGAATACATTTACGAGCAGTCTTTTCTGTATCAACAATGATGGCTTCCATGTATTTGCCGAGAACTTTTGTAACGGCAACATTGTAACGTTTGTTGGTAGGCTGACACATATTTATCATTCGATCGTAGACGCCGGGGATTTCACGCTTGAAGAGCTCGACGACTTCCTGTTTTTTCTTACGACGAGCATCTTCATGTTTATCGTTCTTTGCATCACCAAGTTGATCATTAACATCTTGAATTTCACGTTGCAGTTCCAACTGACGATCTCGAGATGATCCAACATCACTGCTCAAGTCATCTTTATTGCGCATTTGTTCTGCCAATTGTGCTTCACTCGATCTTATATGTTCAATGAGTTTTTCCTTGCGCTTAATAGCCTCCTCTTTTTCGCTACTATATTTTTTAAAGGTTTCTTCAAGCTGTGTCTTTTTATTCACTTCTGAATCCAGCAAATCTTGATCCGACTTTTGTTCACGATTGATGGAGTCCAATTTTGCGAGATACTTTGACGATTTCAGATCAGCTTGTTGCTTGAGACGATCGTATTCCTTGAGGAAATCCTGCTCCAAATGTATATCGCTGCCACGTTTTTTGGAATCTGTTGCAATTTCCGATTCAAATTTCTTCTTTCTTTCTACAATGATTCGCAATTCCTCCTCTAATTTTCGTATATCCGACTGATGAGCTTCATCAGCTTTACGTGCTTGTTCAAGAGTTTTGATTGCTCCATCGAGCTTCTTTTGTGTGTGAGTAACTTTTTCTTTCGCTTTGATATAAAGTGGATGTTTCTTGTTCATTTCACTTTCCGCTTCTCGAATATCCTGTTCAATTTTGGCGAGATCTCGACTAATTTTTCCGCTTTCCTTTTTCTTTTCGCGCAAAACTTCATCCGCTTGAGTTTTTTTATCTTCGACCTTTTTCAGTTCAGACTGTTTGACCTTCAAATCATCCGTGTATCGCTGAATGTCTTTTTCGTTGTGATAGAGCTTGAATAATTGATAGGAAACTTGCTTCTCAGCATACTCCTCACGTAAACGCGCATATCGATCAGCTTCTTGCTTTTCTAATTTAGCTTCTTTGCGCTCAGCTGCAACCCCCTTCTTTTTCTGGTATGTAAATTGTGTCTCCTCTTCAGCTGTCATCATTTCCTGCTTCAATGTATTGTACTCTTCACGCAGCAGGCCTGAACCACTTATTTCCTCAAATAGCTGCGTTCTTTCTTTTGCATTCTTCATTGCAATATTTTCCACAGCACCTTGAAATACC
Source organism: Propsilocerus akamusi (assembly GCA_018397935.1). Taxonomy (NCBI): domain Eukaryota; kingdom Metazoa; phylum Arthropoda; class Insecta; order Diptera; family Chironomidae; genus Propsilocerus; species Propsilocerus akamusi. The sequence goes on along the minus strand of CM031469.1, from coordinate 25,790,568 downwards.
AGAAAATTCTTAGCCTTAACATTAATACCAAGCTTTTCCAGCTCTGTCAAATAAACATTGTTGGATACACTTTGTCCATTGATTTTGCAGTCAGACGATGACCCTGTAACAGATCTCTGAAAGCTAATGTTGGTACCGTCTGGAAGCACGAATTTGGCTGTAACTGATGCACTAGAATGTGATAATACGACATTATAAGATTATAAACGAAATGAATTTCAGTAATAACTTACTGCCTCGAAATCGGTCTTGAAATAGAAGCACCATGAATAAGATCAGAGAGTTTCTTTACACGCAGCGAATTTGTTTTTTCACCCATCACGAAGGATATGGCATCCATGAAGTTGGACTTACCGCTTCCATTTGGGCCAATGACAGCTGAAAATTGCTTTAAGGGTCCTATGATGACTTTACCCTTAGTGAATAAAAAAACTCTTTAGGAGGAGACATTTGATGTTTTTGGTAGAACTCACTTTGTAGGATTTGAAATTTTCAATTTCAATAAATTGCAGGAAGGAGCTCATTTTGGCAGTTCGCTCAATGTTATTCTGTCAGTACCAATGAAGGTGCTCTGAAAAAGCCAGCTTCAAACCTGTTAGGTTTTTAGTTGCAATATATTATACTGAGTTTTCTCTTTTCAAAGCGCGTTACCTAGAATCACGATTTATAGAGTTACATATTTTTGTAGATAATAGTAGATATTGAAAGTTTACTATGGTAAACGAAAACAATGTCCTCTATAAAAATTGTTGCAAGTGATTTACGACTTGAAGAAACAAATATTCAAGCGATTAGGATATTCGAGCATCTAGATAAGTTGGTGGATGATATTTTCGATAAGATAGATTCGCGAATAGAGCGAAATACGCAAAGGATTAACAATGTGAATAAAAGAATAGAAATTGCTTCGAACAAAATAGAAACATTCAAGAAAAGTAAGAAGGCTATCAGGATTTATTCACCAGCTAAATATCCAATAGAACCAATGCCAAGATTTCAGCCTACATTCTCATCAACATTAAGCGACCCTAAACCTGAATTCAATGATAAATTGGATAATGTTCCATTTGACAATGTTGATTATAAATATTATAGTGATAAGCTGCAATTTTTTCATCTTAAGAGACATCGTCAGACACAACCGGGCAAGCCAAGTTTGATGCATAATGCGAGATCAATAAATTCACTAATCTCATTCACGAATAATGAAAACATACTCAGTCAGGAAGCACCTATTCGCTACAAGTCCACCAAAGATCAGACGCTGGCTAATGTAGCTGCTGATGACACAACAGATTTTAGCCGATTTTCGTCCCTAATTAAAAATAAACATGACGACGAAAGCTTTCATTATTTTCCTAATTTGAACACTGCACCGGAAGTGGAACTACCATTCGATTTACCAGATTTGGTAGGAGTGGCTGATGACATATCGTTTACGCTTTCTGATCAAGAATTCATTGCTCCATCATTAAAGATTAAAATGAATTTGATCAACGAATTGCCAAATGTAGACATGCTTGAAGCTGAATCTAGTAAGAAAACTAATGAAATTTCATTATCAAAAATTCCTGCAGTTCGCGAAAAGCATACTGTAAAAAATGAAATATCTAAACAAGAAGTTGACATTCCAAAACCTCCTCCAATTCCGATCACTATACCGCAAGCACCACCTCCGCCGCCGCCAATTCCAATGATGGCTACAGCTCAAAAAATTGCTGACGAGACGCCACAAGCCAAAGAGTCGAATGTCGGTGATGCCAGGTCATCATTGATGGCTGCAATAAGACAAGCTGGAGGTAAATCAAAACTACGTTCAATTCCAGCAGCTGAAGAGGAAACCGTTGTTCAACAACAAAATAAAAAGGTTCAATCGGCGCCCGCCGATTTCATGGCTGATCTTCACCAAAAATTAATAATGAGACATCGCGCTATGAATGCCGACAGCAAGAAAATAACAATTATGCAAAAGGTCAGTTCCTTGATTCCAGCACCACAAGCTGACAGTGACTCCGAATCTTTATCAAGCAACAATGGAAGTGAATGGGAATGATGTTTGTTATGAGAATTTATTTTACTTTGATTTTGGAACGGAATAATTATTGATATATTTGATCCAATATTTGTATGACGCAGGGAAAGCTTCCTTATAAAGCGCGATTTTCATTTTAATACATGCGACTTTTCAATTAACTGGCCATCATTAATTTACAGCATTGACAAAATGCCAGCAAGTATTGTGGCTGAGACAACCATGGCATAGCCGGTTGTGTAAACTTCTTTGATGGACAAGCACTTGCCCATATCCCACACCAAATGACGGACTCCATTTGCAGCATGGTAGCAAGGTGGAAAGGCAACGATAAATTTGAGAGCCATCAATGTTGGTGAACTTAATTCAAGAGCCTCGATGAATGTTACAATGGAGTTTGCTCCATCGGGAAGGACAATGGCACCCATGCCAAGAGCTGCAGCATATCCTGTCAAAGCTGTTCCCGTCATGCGATGAGTAATGGATAAGACAGCGGTTAGCTGATATTTGTAGATGGTCAAATGTGGTGACTGAGGACGGTTCATGCGAATTGCTTTTTCATCGTAGGTCTCAGTTATTGGAGCTGGAGTCGGCAGAACCTTGATGGTAACAGAACGAGCGGCATTCAATTGAGGGTTTAATTTGAAGAGTGCACCAGCCGTGGTACGAGAACACAGAGATCTTAAAATAGAATTGTAATAAAATTTTTGAAGAATACGCAATTTATTGAGAAATCTCGGAGAAATCCATTTATGTAATATTTTCCAACAACAGATATGTTAATTTTATATTATTCATTCTGTCTTTCTTTATATTTGTTCGTTCAATCACCTGGTCAAATTGAAGGCCATTACTTGAGAGGTATGTCTTACTTATTATCGCGAGAAAAATTTTCACTTCGTGAAACAAAAAAACTGCGAAAAATTTAACAAGGTCATCGGTTTTTAGTAGGTTTCAGGTAGATAAGTAGTAGATCTCACAAAGAAAATCTTTTTAAGCTCCTGGGGAAATTTTTCTTCTTTATGTTTCCACTTAGCATAATTAACTAGCGTGAAAATATTAAGACAGCCCAAAACTATTGCGCACGGTCCTAAAGTTGACAACGGTTTATTCAATGCATTACTTAGTCTTCCTTTATCGCCATTGATACGAAAATAATAAATTCAGTGAAGAATTTTTTTGACGTAATCTGTTCAAACCCAACAACCTACCTATTTCCCTTCATCACTCGGTTCCTTTGTGGATGAGAAGATTGAAAAATATCTCGATGAACTCGAAACGCAATTATTAGATTGGCATAAAGGGTTTCACCATATCATTGTTCCTGTTCGAACTTTAAATGACATTTCAACGAAAAAGTGAGACAATTTTTCTTTTAATGACGAATGTTGTCAAACTCATTAAAATGTTTATAAAGGAATGAGTGCTATTAGTATTGATTTGCTTCATGAATCATTTGATGAATCTTCATCAAAGAGAATGTAAAATTAATATCTATTGGAAAAGTGAAGATTATTCAACGGGTTCAAAACAGGGTTTTAGTGTAATACAAAAATGGATTCCAAACCAACAATTTGATTTGCAAATTCTCACTGGGATTTCTAAAGCAGCAACATCTTAAGTTTTCTTGTCCGCCGTTGCCGGAGCCCATTAAAAAGCAATCGATAAAATTAACTCCGGAACAATCAATAAAATATTTCTGTATTTTGAATCCAAATGGTGGAGCAATGATTGGAAGCGACTTCAGCTCTTATTCAAGAACTCTAGACAAAAAAAAAAAACAATATTTAGTTAAACGCAAGGAAAAAAAGGCGAACACGATACTTTTGGCGGGTGAAGCCTGTCACGGGAAATTCTTTGCAACCATTCATGGAGCTTTCTTGTCAGGAATTGAACAAGCAAGAGCAATTTTAAGGGCAATGCCAGAAAATTCGGAAATTTGTGCTAAAGAAGCTTCATGTTAATCAAAACTTTAAATTTTCAAATAAATACTACATAGATACTTAAAGTAACAGATCCGCCAAATAATCATCAAAATCTTCATCGCGAGCTTTGATTTCTTCATTGTCGCCGCTTTGCTTCCATAAGCTTTCATCGCTTATAGGTTCAGGAATAGATCTTTCGACTGTATTATTAAAGTACCGTGAGTGGCTTTTCACATTTGCTGGTTTTGTCGAGCTGCTGCTGATGTCTTCTTGCGTTATTTCAGTAACAGATACTGATCCTGTTTTGTGCTTGTTTCGCTTGAGCCTTTTCACTTCGCGTTTCTTGGAATGATAGTTGAGTTTGTCGGAGCATGTTGGGCACAATCCTAGAAGTGATAAAGATAAACCAGTTAGTTGTGTATTAAAATTTTTTGAATTTTGAATACTCACGGAGCTTAACAAGGGCATTTTTTCGTTCCGCGCATTCACTGTATGCAAAATTTACCTCCCAAGTTCTTAGCTCTTCATTTGAATTGCAGGATTTGCTTCCACAAACAAACTGACCTTTTCCATCAATGACTTCTTTCTGTATTCTAAACCTCATTGCTACTTTGTTTTCTTTATATCGACTCAGATCACAAATGCAATATTCCCGAAACAATTTATCGTAATACTTTTTAGCTAATCTTTCCTCCCATGATCTTGGTATGCATTCGTCATTCCAGATAAACCTCATATTCTCTAGAATGACATCTTTGTCCGTTTTGTCTTTTGATACATCTCGTTTCTTAAGAAGTAAGGTTGATCCTGGCTTAACAAGAACATACTCGTTGATGAGAAATTTGTGATAGTCATATGGATTAAGATGAAGTTGTTTTCTAATCGCTGACATCCTTTTCTTAAAATTATGTATGTACTTTATTTTTATTTACCTTGCTTGAAGTGCAATTAAATGTCTACTAAAAGTAGACGTCATTTGTAGGTAAACACAAATTTGCGAGCAAATTTGGCAAAATCTCTTCCAATTCCGTTGCTATTAATTTAATCTACTTCATAAATGGGAACAACTGCTAAAGTAAAGCCTTGCGGATGCAAAGGAAAAAGAACTTGTCTAGTGTGTGAAAATTTGCTCGAGAAAGTGCCGAGAAACGTTCATGACGAGATTAAAGTAAGTTCACCTTAAGGAAGGCGTTAACCTCAAAGTCAACCATATTATTATTGCCTCTGTGTAGAACCTGACGTCCTATGTGTATTGCGTGCCGTGTCAAAAAATATTTAAAGGATGGAGCCCGTTTGAAAATTGCACTGAACATGAGTCTCTCGAAGGTAAATCATTTCCTGACATATTCATTCAGCCAAACTTCCTTACGAATGAAAGCGCTGACCAATTAGTTCAGGCAGTTGATAAAAATCTCGGTTGGGATGCATCGCAAAGTGGTCGCCGCAAAAAGAATTATGGTCCCAAAGTAAACTTCAAAAAGAAAAAGCTCTGCCTTGGAGAGTTTCAAGGATTTCCACATGAAACAATTGCAGTCCGAGCTCAGTTGAAGAACGTTCCACTATTGTCAGACTTTCTTACGATTGAGGAATGCTTTCTGGAATATGACGAAACTCGAGGATCTCATATAGAACCACACATTGATGACTGTTGGATATGGTGAGACTTAAACTCCAGCCAAACAAAACTAACTAATCAAGCCATTGCTAAATATTCCTAATACAGGGGTGAACGAATTGTCACCGTAAATTGTCTGGGAAATTCTATCTTAACTCTTACAAAGCACAATCCATTGTATGAACAACAGTATAACATTGATCAAATTGATGAATATAAAAATGAGCTCATAGGTCAACTGAATGATTCCATACCTGATGGCATTGCTATTCGATTGCCAATGCCTGAAAAATCGCTTTTTATTATGTACGGTGCACCACGCTATCAGTATGAACATTCAGTGCTGAGAGAAGACATTACATCCAGACGCATTTGCATTGCTTACAGAGAATTTACGAAGCCATATTTTTCCAGTAAATATGTCTCAGCAGAACCAATCTTCAAATTGCTAAATATTGCATGAAAATATTGTGAAAATAAATTCATTCGACATTGAATAAAGATGGATCACACCTCTTTGAGTATAAAAGTTACCTTTTTTCTTATTATTAAAAGTTCCTGAAAGAAGAAAAAAATAAAAGAAAACTGGTTTCAAAAATGTATACATTTTTTTTTTACTCTGATGTGAGTTTTCAGGGTCGTTTGTGTAAGAAATGCTTCTAAGAAATTGAGAAACAAACTCTCGCTTTGAGAAATAGAGAGGAATAAAGTTTTGCATTTTTTTAATGGTATTCACAGCGGACTTGTGTTATTTAGTTTTAGTCGCTTTAGCTGCGTACTTGAGTTTGGTCGATTCTGTGTGTTTTCAGCATCAGAATGATGTTTGTTTTTAGCGTGGTTCTTAATCTTATTTTGTTGATTATCTCCTGTTGCAGTCAACGAAATATCGAGGTCAATTTGAATGACCGAATCCAGAATGTTTTTGGATCGGTAAATCGGGGCGGGTTTGGGGATATTGTACAACCAGAGCCTGAAGTTGCTTCTACTCAATTTCCGCAATTCATAAATAATGGTGAGAAAAGCTGTAAATGCGTTCCTTATTGGCAGTGCGAACCAATGAATCCCGTGCGGACGACAGATAATCGAATAAACGCTTTCGGCGAAATTGATGTGCGCTACAATCCTGAATCATGTCAAGACGTTCTAGATGTTTGTTGTGATCTAAATCGTGAAACAGTTGTATCTGTAGTGCCACAACCTCCTCCGCAAATAAATCAACAACCAACCGGATGTGGTATCAGAAAAGTTGGCGGAATTGGTAACTATAATTAATTTAAAAAACATTTCAGTATTTTTCGTTCATGTTTAATTAGATCATTTGCATACAATTTAGATTTCTCGTTAGCAAATAATCTGAATTATGAATCAGGATTTGGGGAATTCCCATGGACAGTAGCACTGTTAACTCAAGGTGCCGAATGCCTTTGTGGTGGCTCGCTGATACATCCCTCAGTAGTTTTAACTGCCGCACATTGTGTTTTTAATTTGACTGCCAATAATCTTATAATTCGTGCGGGTGAGTGGGATACACAAACGACCAAAGAGCGTTTACCGTTTGAAGAACTAAAGGTCGTTAAGATTATAACGCATCCAGAGTTCCATACAAAAACATTGATAAACGATATAGTGAGTATAAGATTGCTAATATATGACTATAGGTTTTCATGCATGTATATCGAATATCAACCACCTTCTACTTAGGCTTTATTAATTTTGCAACAACCGGTTCAGCTCGATGAACATATTAACGTTGTATGCTTACCATCAGAGGGATATTTTTCGAACAGTCAAAGCTGTTTTGCGTCCGGATGGGGGAAAGATGTTTTCGGGAAAGAAGGAAAATATTCTGTAATTATGAAACGAATTCCACTACCGATGGTGCAATCTGAAACTTGCCAGCAAGCATTGCGCAATACACGACTAGGGAGACGTTTCATATTACATCCGAGCTTCGTTTGTGCTGGTAAGATTTCCACATTGAACATAGCTCTCAGGTTTAAATATAAAATGAAAATTTCCCAGGTGGTGAAGAGAATATTGATACATGTCAAGGTGATGGAGGGTCACCACTTGTTTGCCCGATTGGTCCTGTATCGGAAAATCGTTACATTCAGATGGGGGCGGTTAGTTGGGGAATTGGCTGTAAAGACCGTGGGATTCCAGCTGTGTACACTAATATTGCAACATTTCGAGGATGGATTGACAACCATGTTCTGAGCAATGGATTCGATCCAAGCACTTATTCATTTTAGTTAATATAGTTAATGTAATATCATATAACTCATAAAATTTTAAAATTTTACTTGTCGATATAAAAGCGCGTTGTAATAACAAGTCAATGTTTAATCTCTTGCCTGTTTGTAATATGATTAATTGAAAAAAAATTAGTTCTGTCATTGATGTCGTTGGAAGAGTTTGAAAAGTATTTGGTGAACAATCAATTGCATTATGCCGGAAAAGCTGGGGAACGAGCGTCGTAGGACGAGTTCGATGGGAAGTTTGTTTCAAGATACTGAGCTTGAAGTCCTGAAACAAACCATTCATAGCAAACACAACAGATAGTACGCGAAATTGATGAGAAACTTGATAAAGTCTTTGAGGATTTTATCAACGAAATCAGCAAGCTAAGTTTGAATAGTTTTGAAGTTGAAAAGTCGTTTATCGATGGACAAAATGGAATAATTAAAAACACATCGAAAAGATAGGGCGAAAAGCTATGATAAGGCTCCGGATAACGCTAAAATGTTACCGCCTCGTCAAACACTGCCCGAAAAATTATTTCAACAGCGCAACTCACTTCTTACGGATTTATTCGAAATCAATTACATCCAAACAATTTATGTATCATGTTTTTATTGTTATCTTCAATTTGCTGTTACTTAATGTTTTCATATAAGACTTTGTCGATGCGGCGAAAATTAACATTGGACTGCTGCCGATTATCACGGGCTTTAGCGGTTTTCATCATGTATTGTTTGTGTGGTCGGGAATGCAAATAACCAACTGCACCATCTATCCAGTGTTCAAAGCATGGTCAGTAACAACAAAAAAAATGGTTTATGAAGGCTGGTTTAATGAGCAGACTTTGGCATATTTTGGGCATCATAACAATTATTATATATCAAATATCATTAATTATTTTTTAAATTTAATTGCGTTAAGTAGTTTGTGGCATGATGGAAAACATAGTCTAATTTGCACAAAACAGGGGGCAATGGTTATTATCAATAGCTGGTAGTAATGAAAAGGTGAGATATAAAAGTTTATAGTTATGGTCTTGTTTATCATTATCAATGGTCTTGACAAATGTGTTCCAAACTATTTTGGCGTCACCGATACCGTCAGCAATACCGATGACTACATGACCTGTTAACTATTTGGTGAACAAGAGGAAGAGCTTCCACCAGACCATCGCTTTGTTCACTTTTAAACCACTAACTTCCTCAACCTAAAAAAGTTCAAAAATTTACCAAAAAAATTAGAAAAAAAAAAACGCAAAATAAAACTTGGGAGCTATGTATGCTCAGCTGGGCTACTTAGTACCGCGGACCTTTTTATAAATTGCAAAATTTTGGTGACCCAAAAAGGGCCTCAATAAATTCGTTTATTTTCAATCCAACATCCTTTTCAAACGTTTTCTCACTTTAGTATTTACGCTCGAAATGACTTGTGAAAGCGAGTGACAAGCGAATAAACATACCAAGTAAGCAAAATAAGAAGCATAACCTAAGGGTCAATTTTTTTTTTTAATGTATATATCAATATGTATATTTTGGAAGAAGCTTCAAAAGCAGTGTTTCTCCGCCTTTTTTGGCTGGCGACATTACCAAGCTAAAATTTGTATTTAATTTAAGTGTGCAGCGGCACAGCACATTGCATACGTTTTTTTACACACGAGAGTGCCGCGACGCATAGGTTGTGAACATTGCTGAAAGTGAACTTCAATTTTTAAGTAAAGTATAGTGCTCAATTTCTTTGAAATCGACAAGTCCAGCTCAAATGCCGCAAATAAACTTTTAACGAGAACATTTATTTATTTTTTTTTAATATTGTGTATTGGGTAATTTGAATTGACTTAAGAATATATTTACTTAAACATTTTTTATACAAAGAAAATTCGAAGAAAATTATTTTTGAATTATTTTTTGGAAGGAAATGAGCCTTTCTCGTATTTCAGCAAACAAAAACAATTTTGAATTTTTGCAGTCATTAAGTAGTTTTGTATATAAAAAAAAACCAAGAAAAACATTGTAACTTTGAGCGAGTGAGATATTTGTGTTTAACACTGTTAATAGAGGATAAGACTGTATTTTCGGTGGAACCACAAAGTCGATTACTACTTACTTGCGCAGAAATATCGAGCGCTTCAACTTTGAAAATTTTTGGTCACATGACCTTATCAATGGAGAGTTATTCTTAAGGAAGTCCAAGAATTTGTTCGATGTTTTGGAAGCAACACGCTTTGATATTGATGTCACGTATGTCACATACAAGTAGAAGATATCATCAGCTCCATATATTCTTATCTATCAAAGTGGCATGATGATCGTTAAATTTTCAAAAAACGGATCCAATGTAGATTTTACATGAAATAGGAAATAAGTAGTTGGCATTCAATTATAGACGCACATTCGATGTCTACAATGCAACAGGTTTTGAAGGTTTCCATTCAAAAACATATTTACTTCGTATTTACATTCGTGAACAAATCGCTTTCGTTGAAAAAATAATGCTAATTTTTTAATACTGGGAACTTCCAATGAAGCTTAATTAGCAAGTTCACGAGCGGGTTTCCCCACAATTCAAGTATTCAAGTCCTCCCAATTCAATCAGTATATTGAGAGAGGGAGAAAGATAAAGAGAGAGGACTAAAAATGCTACCTACAAGAGAAAATTATGTACATTAATTAATTGATCTTTCTACCTTTTTAGGTAGGCTGTGGATTTTAAAATGATCTCGCAGAATCTTTATTAGTTTACATCGGTTTTATATATTCTTCTATTCTCCTGTGACGATTGCTCGTCTGTCTCTATACAGAATTATTCATACATATATATGTATATTGCCTTTGTGTAGTTTATATTGGGATGTTTTTGCTCAAAGCGTTTTTGAACCAAAATGTTTTGTTGTGTATGAATAATGAATGTACACATCGAAAAAAACTGGAACGCCACTCTCGTCGAATCATTCGTTCAGTAGCTTCAGAAAGAACCAGTCGGAAGCAGGTTTCTTTAAGCAATAGGTTTGTGGATTATCTTGTGTTTTGCAATCTAAAATAAGTGTCAGTTGCAGTTCATTAAACAAGACAACAAACTCTTATTACTTAATTATTTTAATAATTGATTCCTCTTGAAGATTTTCGAATACTAAATAAATTTTTTCAAATTTGAATACTTAGAAATCAGTGATGACCTAATTGACATTAACCGTTTCCATACAAAAAAAATGAGAAAAAAAAAAATAGAAAATTATCATTACAAATTTTGAGTCTGTAGTTGATGAACCTGTTTCGTATTTCTCCTGCATTTAAGTCTTTTTTTTTCTAGAACGTCTTTAAAATTTTTAAGTCATTTTATTATTTGAAGGACTGAACGTTAAACCAGTTTAATAAATCGCGCACAGCACTGAAGTTTATTCACACCATTAAAAACCAGTCTGCATATCACTTCTTCTGTTTTAGAATTGCAATGTTACTGGAAGTGTTGTTTTTGTCTTTCGCTTTACTTTTGACCGCTAATTGCCAGGCAGCGGGAAATTTAGACGCTATTATCGACGACGTCTTCAATACCGAGGCTAGAAATGAAAAGGTGAGATTAAAGAGTTGCATGTATTTGTTATATGATTCATGATTCAACATTATTTTATTCGACAGCAATGTAATAATGGTCTTGGCGAATGCGTTCCATACTATTTGTGCGTCAACGGTACCATAAATACTGATGGTTCCGACTTGCTCGATATCCGACTCGGCGAAACCGAGGAGGAGTGTGTCGATTATTTCGAACAATGTTGCGCTACCGGAGATGTTTTATCTGAGCCTGTACGAACAAAGCCCGGTTCACCAGTACTCAAAGTTCATTCAGAATGTGGATTCAGAAATGTTGAAGGTGTCGGATTCAGAATAATAGGAAATAATGATAATGAGGCTGAATATGGCGAATTTCCATGGATGGTAGCAATATTGAAGGAAGAAATTGCGGGCGACCAAGTCCTCAACGTTTACCAATGTGGGGGCTCCCTAATTCATCCTGGAGTTATTCTTACAGGTAAAATAATTTATTATTGGCAATTAATGTTCAGCAATTTTTCATCTTTTGTTATTTTCAAAATTTTCAGCTGCTCATTGCGTTCAGAGTAAAAGTCCAAGCGCATTGAAAGTGCGTGCTGGCGAGTGGGACACCCAAACCAAAAACGAATTATTCCCTCACACTGATCATGACGTACAAGATTTGGTGATTCATAACGAATTTTACAAAGGTGGCTTACATAACGATGTTGCATTGTTGTTCCTTAAAACTCCCGTTGAAATTGCTGAACATGTTAGCACAATTTGTTTGCCACCTCAAGGATTTAATTTCGATGGGAGTAGATGTTTTGCTTCAGGGTGGGGTAATGTACTAAATTTAGCGAAATTATTATTAATAAGTATTTAAACTTTTGATTTCATTAATTAGGTAAAGACGTCTTTGGCAAAGAAGGAAAATATCAAGTGATTTTGAAAAAAATTGAGTTGCCAATTGTCCCTTATGCACCATGTCAAGACAAATTGCGACTAACTCGCTTGGGAAAACGCTTTAATCTGCACAATAGCTTCATTTGTGCTGGCGGTGAACCTGGTAAGGATACATGCAAAGGGTGAGCTAAATGCAAAATTGTCCGTCCTTTACGGATAATGTTTATTATTTTGTTCATTATTTCAGAGATGGCGGTTCACCACTTGTATGCCCGATACCTGATAGGGCTGGTTACTACTACCAGGCAGGAATTGTTGCCTGGGGTATTGGATGTGGGGAACATGGAACGCCAGGCGTTTATGCAAATGTTGCAAAATTCAGAACCTGGATTGATCAACAAATTCAAAGCAAAGGATTTGACTTTTCATCTTATTCCCCTTAAAATAAAAATAATAATACTGAAAGGGTTTTATAAAATATGTAGACTGTTTTTTACATCAATAAAAAAAATTAACGACAACAGAATGAATCAAACGAAATTACTAGTTACTAAGCGCGCCTCATGATGGCTCATAAAATCTACCAAGAGATTGAACATACTTGATCTACTATATTCGTATTATACCTACACATTAAGTAGATTTTTTTAGAGACGAGAAAAAATATTTAATAGGATTGATAAAAAAATACATATTAATAAACTTAACATTATTAACTTATTTAGATATAAATAAATGGGAAATACAGATACCAAATTAAATTTCCGAAAAGCTATAGTCCAGCTTGCCAATAAGAGTCAGGTAATTAATAAACACTGAAAATATGTTGAACGATAAAAAAAATATAGGCATTAAACTAATCGATAATTTCATAAAAATTGACTAAACGAATTTCCAGCCAATAAAAGCTGATGAAGATGCATTTTGGGAGCAATTCTATTCGGATCACCAGACATCAGTGCAAGGTGCTTATTAATGAAATGGAAACGTTTAGGATTATTACTCTAAAATTTGGTTCCAGATGTTTTCGCACTCGTAACATCATCAGAGATCCGAAAGCTAAGAGATGAGCAACCGGAAAATTTGGCAACACTTTGCTATAAGGCTACTGAGAGACTGGTTAAAGCTGTCGATAATAGCTGTCGAACGTCTGCGGAACAGCAAACTGTTTTGAATTGTGTGCGTCTACTCATGAGAATAATTCCTTACATCTTTGAGGACATTGATGGAAGGTGGAAGGATTTCTTTTGGTCGTCATTGCCTTCAAGCACTGAAAAAGATGAATCAGCACCGTTAGCTCAAAGCCTAATAAATGTTATATGTGTAAGACAGTACCTGATTGTACAACATGTTCCAACTCATCAATTTTCAAACTTGTTCTAGGACTTATTGTTTTGCCCCGATTTCACCGTATCAGCAAACCGGAAATCAGGACCTGATAAGGCTGAAGATCTTGCTAATATAGATAGCTGTGAATACATTTGGGAAGCTGGCGTAGGGTTTGCGAATTCTCTACCAAAAAATGGTCAAATGGAAGCACGACGATGTGAGCTGCTTAAACTTTTATTGACATGTCTAAGTGAAACAATGTATAGATCACCAAATGTCACCGAAAATTTACCAAACAAATGGATTCAGTACTTTACAAGCGCCGATAATCGACATGCTTTGCCATTATTTACGTCGCTTCTTAACACTGTATGTGCCTATGATCCAGCTGGCACGTTCGGCGTCCCATATAATCATCTGCTATTTCAAGATTTTCAAGAGCCGCTAGTTGAGGTGTGTTTGCAATTGCTAATTGTAACATTGGATCATGACATTTCATGTAATACACCAACTTCTCCAACCTCATCATTGTCAACATCATTCCAAGCTCATGAAGAGACTGGAGTAGACAACTTGTTCATCAATTATTTGTCACGTATTCACCGAGATGAAGATTTTTATTTTATTCTTAAAGGCGTGACGAGACTGCTGAATAATCCTTTACAACAAAGTTATTTACCCAATTCAACAAAACGCTTGCATTGCCATCAAGAGCTGTTGGTATTTTTCTGGAAGATTTGTGATTACAATAAAAAATTCCTATACTTTGTGCTGAAGAGTTCCGACGTTCTTGACATCTTGGTTCCGATACTTTATCATCTAAATGATTCAAGGGCTGACCAATGTAAGTGACAATCAATAACCTTCCAAAATTAATTGTGCTAAGTATTATGCTAATTAATTATTAATTATTTCAGCTCGAGTTGGCTTGATGCATATTGGAGTATTTATTCTTCTATTGCTGTCGGGTGAAAGAAATTTTGGAGTTCGCTTAAATAAACCATACACTGCAACTGTTCCCATGGACATTCCTGTATTTTCTGGCACACACGCAGATTTGCTTATAACGGTTTTCCATAAGATAATTGCAACTGGGCATCAGAGACTTCAGCCATTATTTGATTGCTTGCTAACAATTTTGGTGAATGTGTCCCCATACCTCAAAACTCTTTCAATGGTAGCCGCAATCAAGTTACTGCACCTTCTGGAAGCATTTAGCACACCATGGTTTTTATTTAACTCACCCTCAAATCATCATTTGGTTTTCTTTCTTCTTGAGATCTTCAATAATATTATTCAGTATCAGTTTGATGGAAACTCAAATTTGGTTTATACAATCATACGAAAACGACAAGTATTTCATGCGCTTGCTAACATTCCATCGGACGTAAATTCCATAAGCAAATGTTTAAGCAACCGAAAAATTAGTGGACGAATACAGCGGACAACTGAGCTTATGAAAAAGATTGAAACGGATGATGAGCCAGAATCTGATAAAGACGATGAATATTCTGATGCATCAAAGAAGAAGGAGTCACCATCGACAGATAATGAAGTCAGTGATGAAGATCAGAAAAGTGAAATTGTCGAAGAGTCAATGGAAGGATCACGACCAGCACAACCTGCTGAGCCAGGAACATTGAAAGCAACTTTACTTGAAACGCCTCCGATCGGACAAATGACTGAAAAAGAATCAGCTCATCCAACACCCCAGCTACTGAATGATATTGCAGCAGCCGCGGAACCATCAAAGACGATAACTGACATTACAAATGGCGAGGCAGACATTAAAATAGAAAATAAGCCGGCGTCGCCAGCTAAGAGTCCTTCACCATTCAAAAGAACTGTCCAAACTCGTGGAAGCATTCGCATCTCATCGGCCGCTACATCATCCCATGCCATTTGGAGGCCCACACCTGAATGGGTTCAAACTTGGCGTGCAAAATTACCTCTACAAACTATAATGCGCTTATTACAAGTTCTTGTACCACAGGTTGAGAAAATATGCATTGATAAGTAAGTGCTTAATGTGTATAAATTGTAAAACTAAAGCGCTTTTGAGTTTTTTGGTTTGATCTTGCCATTATATGTATGAAGATAGGCACCATTATCAATAAATAGTCTTAATATCTATGCGCACGCGTGCTTCATGAATTGTAAAATTTGTAAAATAACCTTTATTAATTGACTGCAAATCTTTAAAGGGGTCTGACAGATGAGAGTGAAATCTTAAAATTTCTGCAACATGGAACATTGGTTGGATTACTTCCCGTCCCACATCCTATTCTTATTAGAAAATATCAAGCTAATAACGGGACATCGGCATGGTTCAGGTAAATTATTTACTAATTATAATTTAAATAAATGTTCTATGTTAATGCGTGAATTACATGTTCAGGACATACATGTGGGGCATTATATATTTGAGGTAAATTGGAGAGTGCCACAAAGTAAAAACAGTTTTAAAGCTGTACCTCTTTTTTAGAAATGTGGAGCCAGCAATTTGGTACGAAACTTCAGTGAAACTGTTCGAGATTCAACGTGTTTAATTATCTTCAGCGAAATGCTTAAGAATATAAAATAAATATGCTGTAATTATTCAACAAAATAATCAATTATTTCTTGTCACGAATGATTTATTTAAGAACCACTTTATGAATAGATTGTTCAATCCAACATTTAACAGTTACATTTATGCTTATAAAAAGTATGCAAATGTATTTGCTTCAACAGACTTAATTATAAATAAAAATTTTTGCAATAATTAAATACATATATTTTAGTTTTTGAATAATTTTCTGAAAACTCAAAATGTCTATTATGCAGTAAGAATATCGCACATGTGTTGATGGTTTTTCTTTGATTCTCATCATCGGCTGAAGATAATGAAATGAAAATCTTAAAATAATTCTGTTTGGCCAACAAAACCTTGGACAAAACACCATTAAAACAATATTCAGGAACACTGGTTTTGCATTGGCACTTTTATTTTGATTGCTTGAACTTCTGTATAAACGACACTAAATATTTATAGCATAGTAAGTATGTATATATTGTTTGTGGTTGCATTACAATTCATGAGTTTTAATTATGTTTTTGTAAGGATTAATGTTGATTTCAGTTAAGGCAATATTCAGAAAATATTGAAATCTTAAAATAATCAATTGTATTGCTACAGTTATACAGTTGCAAAACCTTAAGATGGTTTTTTTTTTTTAAATTATTAAATATTTATTTTATAATGTTTTATGAAAACTTTCTATTATATGCAATAGACGCAAAAACAACGTTGATAAGTACCTTATAGTATCTAAGTAACTAAGGAAGTAAAGAGTGGTTTTTAAAAATTAAGGTAACTTGTCAGTGTTCAGTCTGCGAAATCAATAAAGCTCTTAGTAAATAAAATCGGTTCCGGGGACTTATTTCTCATAGGGAATCCCACTCAACTTTTGAGAACATAATTTCAAGATATTTGATTGATTGTTGATTTTCTGTAGTAGGGTGTCTTAAATTTACTTTATTTTTGTGAGGGAAATTTTTCCACTCTTGCAGATTAAATATGTAATCATGATGATCAAAGATGGATCACGTTTCATATTGATTGGGCAATATTCAGTTTTATTGGTTGGAATGTTGAGGTAGCTTACATATAACATTTACAATTGTAGATAAGTTTCAGTTAAATAACTGAAGGCGGTTCAGGTTTGAATAGGTGTGGAATACAAAATCAGATTCTTCAAATGCGGTGAAAATAACTACTGGACCATTATTTTTTTGTTTTTCACTTGCAACTTGTTTTTTGTTACTTTGAAACCGTTGAGTATAAAAATTTTAGGTAAATATAATAAAATTTATATCACATGCTATTTTTATAAATATATTTTTCACATTATTAAATGCTAATAAGTAATAGTGAGCATAACTTTCTTTGCAGTGAGGCTTCTTGTATGTTCCAAGCCTTTAAACGGTATGCTATGCGCAAAGTGCAAGTGATAGAAAATTTAGTAATATCTTTAAATGTTTATTTAAAAAGCTATAAACATTAATGCTGTTAGATTAATTTCGTTTAAGTGCAGCATCATAATGTCTCATGGAATAATAATTAGTTGACTTTTTGCATTTTCAATCTCTAATCAAATTAATTTTCATAAAGCATAAAAGTCAATCGAAATATAGAATCCCTAATAACTATTCAAAATTGAATCTCTTTTGGATTACAGCGGATTATATTGTATAAACTACCAGAAATTTTAGAGAACAACCTTAAATAAAAAAAAATAAAAAATTGCGAAGTCAAAATTAAGTGCGTTGTAAAAATAGTTTTGTTATGTTGTGAGCAGTGAGTACATTCTATTTTAATTATCGGAGATAAAATTATTAGTGTGTAAGATGTGGTGTGTACCAGAACCTTCCCTAAAATATATTAATTTTATGTAAACTTCTTCCATGGTATCAGCATAAGTTTTGTTTTTTATAAATACCTTTTTGTGATGACCGATGAATTATTAAAAAACTTATTTCAGCAAGCTATGGGCTTTCTCGTTAGCTATTGATATTCTTATCTTGTTCGATTCGCTCTGTATGATTTATAGTTTAGAAAAATTGAATGGGAACAGAGAAATATATACATTGTGAGTAAGTAATACTAAAATAGTACTATTGCTGAAATATCCATGCACTAAATCCACACACATCATTTCAATATTTGATTTTACATCATTCTGCCAATAAATACCTAGAAAAATCCTTACCTTGAGATTGATTCTGTCCATCTGTCTATTTTGGTTTTCAAGTTCGGATCCCATATCGAGAGCCATATTCCTCAAATTGCCAACCATTGTGTTCACTTGGCCCATATTATTTTCCATTTCATCCTCACGAGAGTCATTTGTTATTCTGTTTAAATTAACACATCTAATAGATATTTTATTGTCTTTGAAATAAGTAATGAACTCCCACCTTCCAATATAACCGGATTGAGGACCCAAGCCATGACGATCATCCATAACTCTTTGTGGCTGATTGTTGACAATTTTGCCATCATCATTTCCTTTCCATGTTTCATCATCTTCTTTACATGCTGCATTCCTTCAACATATGAGACAAATGTTAGTTAGTTGGGCATCTTGAATTTTAAACTTACTTATTGCATGGTAACACGCAAAGCCCACAGCACTTATCCATTCCGCTCAGGTTCTTTTCAGCTTCTGTCATATCGACATGGATTCTATCCTGGTTCTCCTCAATTCGATCAAGTTGCTCTGTTGTAAATTATGGAAGTAAAATATAGCAAATTATTGCTTATCGTAAACTTTTATTTTATTTCATAATAAATAAAGCAACAATTTACTATCTATTTAAGAATAGATATTACAATTCATAAATCAGAATTGATTACAAAAAAAAAAAAATAATACAGATAAAGGAAAATACAGTTTTTTTTTTATTAAGTATATATATATTTTTGCATTTTAAATCGATGGAGGTTGAAAAATATTGGATTTTAACAGTCCCAAAATCATTTTTATCATCATTGTTTTAAGCATTACTGATGACAATGCAAATTGGGCAATAAGTGTGCCGCGTTGTATTGGTAAAAAAAGTTTTAAAAGGCAATATCGGACAAATTTGCATTGCAAAAAAATTATCCAGTCCGAAAGAAGTAAATGTTAAACTCTTTTATAATTCTAAATCTAAACTCATAGCTTTACAAAATAAGGAAGTAATTTTCGGGTGTATCATTTAAAAAAAATCGGTTTCATGTCTGAATGTATTGACTCACCTCCTTGATCATCGAGGGCTACAAGGGTTCGAATACCGGCTTCTTTGCTCTGTAATTGCGACATTTACTTGGTAAATATATTTATGTAAGTAAATGTATAAGGTAATGTCATAGAGAAATTCGTATTCACGTGTAAATTAAATATTAAATCAAGTTGATAAAACTTAGTTAACGAGTCTTGACAAATAAGAATCCTGTTTGAATACATATTATTGTTGGCATTCGAATGGTTCACATAAATCTACTTAGCTCCCGTATATTATGTAATCTTAATGAGAACGAACACCAAACATTAGAAGCTACTTAATCGGTACAAGAATATAATGTTTTAAATTATTGAAGAGATTTTAAGAGATTTTTCAACAATTTACTTATTATAGTTAGGTTGAATGTTTTTTACCTCTTCGCATAATACCAAAATACGGCGTGTGCTCGCTAGAGACTAAAAAATATATATTTTTTTGAAATTACAACTATCATTAAACTAAATCACTCACTTCGTCGGTCTTTTCCGTTGCTTTATGTTGAAACTCTTGCAATTCAGTTCTTGGGGGTCCAGGTTCCACAACGGCTGGCATGCTGGAAATTTAATTTAATTGAGAAACATTTTTTCTTTCACTGAACTATGAGCACATTCCAATAAATAATAAAAATAATTATAAATATTAAATATTTTCGACGTATTATAAGTTATCTAAAACTCTCTGTATAAAAGTTTATAAAGTTAATTTAATACCTAAAAATTATAATAAATCAACAACGTCACGGATGAGTTAGTGACGATTGACGTGGAATTTTGAACATATACAAATATTAGTTGCATAATAACTACTTAGTCCAGCATAGAAAAAGTTAAAATGAACTGTAGTATCAAGTCGTAAAGATGGAAAATCAATATAAGTTTTTCATTTTGGTAAAAAAAAAATAAATACCCTTCCTTCTTCTCACTCTATCAAATCATATATTTTCGGATATTTTAAATAACTCGAATTTAATTTAATTAAGTAGGGGCTACAAATACTATTTATTACATGAACTTATAACAATTGTAATGCTCAGTTTTACGCTTGTTATTGATATCCGCACGATATGATGCTAAATACAAAAGGTACTTTCAAAAGAAGCAAGGATGTTTTCAGGTTTGCAAGCTAAATCCATTTTCATTTTTACACAGAGACAGAACTTTATTTAATTAATCAGCTTGAGTATATTTTTCCAGTTAACTTGTTACTAAGTACTATTTTTCGGTTTTTTATGTTTATTTTACCTATCTATTTTTTCTATTTTTACACTCATTCTGTGTCCACATTTTATTTACTGTGATCACATGTACCCTACCTTAAAGATTTGTTTATAACAAATGACGAAGTAACAGTTGAGATGAGGAAAATCACTTAAGCTTGTCGAATTATTGTAAAACCAGCAAGAAAATACGGAACTACGTCTTGACTCGACCAAAGTAAATAAAATATTGATTTTTTTTTCCAAATTATGCAAGCAGGAAGGAAGGATATACGAAGTGAAAACATATGTTATTACAAATGTAAACAAACTTTGATCTACTCGAGATCTACTATTTGAAGTGGTTAAGTACCTAAGTAGTTCCTGGGTTAGTTGGTTTCGAGGCTGGTTTTAAGAGCGTTTTGTAACATTTAGTCACATTTTTACTATTAAGTAAGTTTTTGTTTCGTTCAAAAGTAAGTAATGTTGACATTTTCGCATATTTAATAATAACATGTTAATAAATAAGTAAAAAAAAATTTATATTTATATACCTACATAATATTCAAGTTGGCTTCATTCCAGTAGAGTAGAAAATCCGAGAGAAATTTATCTCATTTTAAAGTACCTTTGCAACGTGGAAATTGCGCCCAGAAAACTCACTGAAGTGATGAGACACGAGCCGTTGCTCAGTTGTCAACTTTCTCCGGTATACTTCTACAAGATTAAAAGCGAATTTTTTTCAAACTTCATTTTTTCAATTTTAATTTAATTCTTCGCTATTGCTATTACATAGATATGACAAAAAAAAACTTTCATGGTATCATAGAATAGACCTTTTGTTAAGTTATGCAATGCAGAAACAATTGTCGAAAAACATCGGAGAAACACTAAATTTTGACGATTCTTGTAGTTTTTGATGTTCTCCTTCACGCGAACCAAATGTGAGAATAAATAAATTCACCATATATTTATGTGCATATGTAACGGAAATAATAATAGCTGATAGAAAACTTAATGCATATTTGTGTCTTAAAAAACCGTATATGTATGAGAATGTATGATGAGCTATCTATTATTTTGTCATTGGATTTACCGTCTAAACTGGTTTTGTCCTGTTCATATTTGTTCCTTTTCACAGTATTGAGATGATTGATAACTGGCTATAAAAAAAATAAAAAAATAAATTAAAAATAAAACATTTACAAAAAAAAAGAAACAAATCATGGTAATTCGTTTTTATTTCTGTTTAAATAGCCAAGGAATACTAAACTTTGCACTAAATATAACCAAATAAGATAATGCCACTGGTACTTATTTAGGTTGACAAATGTTTTGAATATATCGCTTACTTCCAATGCAGCAGTTGGAGTTACATTCATATTTGAAATCTTCATCAGCGCATGTTGGAAGTAATGTTGCTGGATCAATAACAAGCAAAACTTTGAATCCAATATATGGCTGGAATTTTTTGCATGCATCTTCTGCATTTAGCTTTGAGCATGTACCATTAAACATAACATTATTGACTCCACATTGATTTCTGACACATGCTGGAATAGCGCTAGTTTTGCCTAAAACCAAAATGTCACCGTTTTCACAAGGGCCCTGTTCATATGCTGGATAGCAAGTGTGTTTAGTCGGGTAATGCAAGTGGCTCGGCTTACAATCACAAACCTTAAATTTTTTAAGAAAAATTTTGTTAACATTTCATTACAAAAACTCATAAAAACCACCCAATCGCCTTCATTGTCTCCAGGGTACAAAAGTTCATTTTCTTCACAATTACCCAAATCTACTACGGGCTGGCGGTTCTAAAAGACATCAAGGAAGGATGATTAATGAATTCTGGGTTTTACCAAAAAAAATTATTTCATGTGTGTTCAAGATAGAAATATTGAACTTATATAATTTTTATATAAAGCAATAACATTTATAAAGCTTAAAAGTATTTATTTTACATGCATTGGCACTTTTATTTTGTTCGTTTCGACTGCTGGATAAACAACACGGCTATCTGATATAGTAGCATTTTTTTTCTGACCGATTTGTGATCGCTGCATTGTAACAGAAGGGCTTGCATTTAATTCTAAAGTACGTGTGGAATCATAAATGCTCGCTGATGATGCTAAAGCAGCAAAAAAAGCGAACACCAAAATAGCTTTGGAAAACATTCTCCGATACTATTAGTCTTTTCGTAAACCAAATGTCACACTCCAAAACTAATTTTCAAGCGTCTTCTCTGAATAAAATTACTTGCGGGACTGAACAATCATGAACAGCTTTGATGTACAGAATCTCGTCTAGCAAGTTTTTGACATTGTGCCTGTTTACGTTACTTTTAAAGTTGTATGCGCATTAGAGTGAGATAGAGGAAGAAAAAGACAACTGATAATTTGTTTTCTGAAAATTGAAGGAAATATTCGTAAAAAATACAATTTTTTTTTTAATCATGTATCACTTTTTATTAATTTAGGATAGTAATTAAATACATCTTGGCAAAACTATAATTTCATCATTTCTTAAAAATCATCTCATTCATGTTGTCGAAAAAATTATTGATAAAAATAAATATTTTCAAATTATTTTGCTTAGAATCTTAGAAAACATCGCACTTCAAAAATATCGAATTAATATTTAAAAATGTGAATTAGATCAATCAGAATATTTTGTGAGACAAAGAAATCATTTTCCATTTAACTTTACAAACTCTTTATCTAAATGCTTTCTAATTAAAGTGATAGCTTTTATAAGTGACCTTTTCTCGCAAATTACGATAAAATAACTGTTTATTTTGTGAAATATTTACAAAACAATTTTCTGAATTGTTAGCAAATTGAATAGAGACTGAAGCAAATTAAATGTCGTTCGGTTTAAGAAACTTCAAATATATCTCAAAGAGTTATAAACTTGTTCGTTTCTACTCTAAAGATGAGTGTTGATAAATTCTCAATCGAATCATGCAATTACTGCTTAAATATGTTTTTGGAGGAAAATGTTTTTATTTTACACATATAGATTGGTTTACTTGGATTGGTTTTAAATAGCAGTTGGTTTACCAATAAACACAGTACATAAGATTAAATATTATTTATGGATGCATTTCAATTTATGAATTTTGGGGTCGTTTCTTTCTTTTATGATGAATGCAATAATTTATCAGTAACGCAATAAGAGCAGAAAATGTTATGATTTTTCTTCTTTTTTTTTTGATTAATTTACTTGTTTAGTCAAAATGTGTATATTCAATTCTATAATTGTATTGCATTTTTTTTTTAATTTTTAACAAAGTTTTATGTACGCAAAAATTAATTAAAATAAATTAACATTGTTTTTTTACTTTCATGAGGCATCTAAAAACTTGCGGTAATTTTATCCACTTTTACGCAATATACATTTTTCATGTTTCATATTGATTTGAACGATATTAAATTTTACCGTTTGGAAAGTTGAGGGAGCTAACAATTAACCCTTGTTGAAATTAGTTAAATAACTGAAGGCGATTGAACGTTGAGAATAATACAATTTTTTTTGAGGAGAAAATATCTACTGGACCATTTTTTTCAATAACAACTTGTTTTTCGCACTTTAAAACTCTTTTTTAAGTAAAAAAAAAATTTGGTTAAAATTACAATTATATCACATGCTATTTTTAATATTATTGCTAATAGTGCATCTTGAGTGCAAGTGATGGAAAAGCTTCAGAAGATTTTTTTGTTACATCACTTACACGTCAAATGCCTTATCCTTTTTTTTTTTTTTTGAATTGGTTTTGTGATGCACAAATAAAGTGAGGAGCAGACAGAAAAATGTTTAATCAAACAAAACTGTTTCACTTTGCAGGATTTCAATGTAAATTGATATGGTTTTTGTCACTTTTCATGGCCATTAAATTGCCTAATCACTAAGCAACATCTGGCGTGTATTATTGTAACCTGTCCTTTAATTACTAAATCGCTCAGTAACGTTTTCGTTTTCTACTCTTCTTTAAAACTTTCCAAACATATTATGCTAGAATAATTTAGTTCAAATGCAGCGTGATAATATTTCATTTCAACTATCGGGAAAAATTCAACGTTTTGGCTTCATATCAAACAAATCTTCACTCTTCTACTTGTCGTTCCAAAAAATTCCAATAATTTTCATTTTTATAACAGAAAGATTTTTAGTTTATAATAAATCGAAACATGACAATGCCATCTTAACAACTAACGATTCAAAAAAAAATATCGCTTAGAGGCGTAAATTGTTCGCACAAAATTGGAAAAAAGCTTCATAATTTTTTACTATTATTATAATTTAAAATTGTATCTCTCTCTTGCTTATCAAACCACAAGTAACATTTAGAATAAAAAACGCGAACATAATATACAGAAACTTTTTTTTTTTTTTTTCAGATTGAACTTTGTTCGATAACCAACATTCACTTAGTGTTTTATTATGTTATGTAACCGATTTTAGAATCATTGAAGTGTTATTTTTATAATTTATTGTAACGTAAGATTTGATAATTTTCCTTACTTGCATATAATAATCGACTTTCAGTGACATGCGGAAGGAAGATCCACTGTGCAGCATTTTTTTCCAACGCAGAAAAAGAATAAATATTATAGGAAATAAAAATGAATTGTATTCCAATTTCGTTTGTAAGTGTAAATTCAATGTCTCATGGGAAAAAGTGGCATTCAAAACAATTGTTTGGAGTATTTTTTATATGTAATCGTAAACGTCACTACATGTACATATAATATATGTATCAAATATAATTCGTGACACTCCAGAAAACAAATCGTTGTAAAAAAATAGGAAGTCAAAGAATTAGGACCTCAACAGCTGCCCAGCTCGTTCGCTAGCCTTATCCAGTCTAACTGTATTATCATCACCCTAGGTAAAGAGATTAGAGAAAAATTATAAAGAAAATTGTGATCATACAACATATTTAAAACAGACCATCACCAAATGATTTTTAATTAAATTAAAGAACACTTACAGGAAGCATCAAAATTAATATCCTTTTAGGATCATAATAAGAATATGTTATTGAAGCTTTCACAGTTATGAATAGATAAGAGAACATGGAGTTGTTAGAAACACACACAAAGTTTTAATTAGAAATTGCAAATTGGATTCAAATGAAATTACTATTTGTTTTTATAGAACAATTGTAAAGCACAGAAATAAAACCAATTTGGCCATCGACAAGAACCTAGCAAGCTAACTGTTACGAGTGAGAAAAATCTATTCAGGAAATGCAATTTTTTTATAGAAATAAAAGAATAAATGGATATTTTCGAACATTGTATATGCTCATTTGATTTAAATTTTGACTGATTTTTAATGCTTTACTACTCTTTATAGATAGAATAGATCTTCTTTAGGGATATTTAATGGAATCATTTTTCAGACATAGTACTGAGGTAAGAAATAAATAATTTTTGTAAAATAACAAAGATTTCTTCTTTAATATATATTAGAGTTTTGCAAAGCTTATAGCATCAGATTGCAGAAAGGTTTTGTTTTTAACTTTTATATACTTCCTAATTTATGCTTTCAAAGTTTCACATTCCCAATCAAAGGAAAATTGTCAAAATTTTTTGTGTTTCTTGTCATATTGTTATATTATCGCATTTTTTTGATATAGTTTGTATGCTGCTGTACTCGTCATTAGAGGATATTTCCTCTTTCGATAAAAGACTGATAATAATAGGATCGAAATTGTTATTGTGCAGAAGATGTAAAACACAGATCTTATCAAGATTAAAGGTAGATAGATACAAGTTTGACGATAACAGGTGAACTATCAGCAATTTATTTGAGCAGGTCATGTGCTCTTTCGTTGGCTACCGCTATTCTTGTCTCGTTCGATTCACCCTGTGTCATTGTTAGCAGATTAGATAGCAGAAAATATGAATAATGAAAAACAGAGAAAAATGTTTGTTAGTTACACCATAGGAAATTAATGAAAAGTCCCAACATCAAAACCATCCATGTATAACAGAAATAAACATAGAATTCCTACCTTGCGATTAATTCTATCGATCTGTCTGTTTTGATTTTCCAGTTCTGAACCCATATCGAGAGCCATGTTTCTTAAGTTTCCAATCATTGTGTTTACTTGACCCATATTGTCTTCCATTTCATCTTCACGCGCATCGTTTGTTATTCTGATCAAAAATATTTAATTTTGGTCATAAGAATATATATATTTTTTTATATTTAATTTTTTTTTTTGGTCATAAAAATATATATATTTTTTTATATCTATAAAGACTGGAAACTTAAAATTTATTGTACTACTTCGAGCCACTTGTTCCCACCATTTTCACAAGTGTTGAACATAATTGGGTTTGATTTTTTACGAAAAATTTAATTAATTATTATTAATTAATGATGATAAGTCTTTATTTTGAGGCTTATACGTATTTCGGTATTTTTTTTATTATACCATCGCCAGAGCTAAATCGAAAACCAATTTGAATAATTTGACAAAAAAAATGAATAACAATTTTAATTACCATATTGTAAAATTAAAATTTTGAATGGTGTACCCGTTGAAATTTTCCGGAAAGTTTTTGAGATCCGTCTAACAATTTATTTACCATCGAAAACAACCCAAAAGTGAAACATTATCTATCTATTTTCAAATATTACTAATTAAAATAAAAAATAACCAATGCAAAATGCTCAATAAGTTTTCATAAAGCCCAAGTCTGTTATGTTTATTTTTAAAAGAAAATCTTATAAAAATTATGGCGCCGTTCAAAACGTCTATTGAGTCTCAAAGTCAGGAACAAATTTTGAGTTTCCAGTACTTATATATAAGAATAAAGTGTTCGATATTTAACTCTCACCTTCCAATATAACCGGCTTGAGGACCTAAGCCGTTACGATCATCCATAACTCTTTGTGGCTGATTGTTGACAACTTTTCCATCGTCATTTCCTTTCCATGTACCATCATCTTCTTTAAATGATGCACTCCTAAGAATAACAAGAAACAAGTAGATCAGACATTTTCAATCTCGACAAAGACTCACTTGTTGCATGGTAACACACAAATCCCACAACACTTTTCCATTCCGCTCAAATTCTTTTCCGCTTCTCGCATATCGGCATTAATCTGGTCCATGCCCTCCTCAATGCGATCGAGTTGCTCTGTTATAAAGTATATGCATATAGCAAATTACTAAAACAAATTTAAATGTTTCCAGGTTTTTTAAAAATTCGAAACACAAAATATGAAATTATATCGAAAGTCAATAAACGAAATATGAATGAAATAGATCATGATCCCTCACAAAACTTTTAATGACATATTAAAAATATTAATCAACTAAAAATGCGAAAATCAACGAAAAAAAGTGGTTAATTATTATCTACATGAACTAATAAATGGTTATAATGTTATACTATTTACAATTTCTTTCTTTATTGGTCTATGGTTGTTGTTGAGCATTATTATATGTATGCATTACGCACTTTTTTTTCGTTGCGTTTTTGTGACAGAAAATATTTAATGAAAAAAAAAAAGAAAAAAAAAAAGAACAATCCCGGAAAATAAAATTTTGATGATTTGATTTTTGAAGCAAATGAAAGTTGATACAGATTTATAGAAAACACAAATTTTACTGTATCAAAAATATTTTTCCACTTATAAAAAATGCAAAAATTTTATTAAATAGAAACTCTCAAAAATCATTTTCAGTCCATGCTTTTTTTTCTAGTGGCAATGAATAAACATAAGATCCTGGGTTTGAATTGAATGGAGCTTAGAATGTATCAACGAGACTTCATATTTGTCACAGGAACAGGAAATTTGAATTTCGAAAATCAAACGTTTTCAATACTACAACTTAAATGATAAATACAACACATGGATTCGTGGAGTTTGAGGGGAGGGGCAATAACATTTTTTAAATATGCTAATTTTAAAAAGTTGTATCATGTCAATTTGATCTTTCTGAATCTAAATGTGTGAAAAAAAAAAATCTTTAATCTATCAGTTTTCAGGTTTTAGAATTCACGAGAAACTGATAGCTTAAAAAGGTAACCAAACCTAATGTAACGAGTATAAAAAGAGAATTTTAACTGAACATTGATATTTGGGAAAGTTTGTTTAAATCAAATAAATTTTTCACAGTCCTGCTGGAAATAATCATTGGCATCATTTCGAACAGAACTTTGTTATTTTGTTTGACGAAAAAAGAAATTTCAATCTACTCACATGTCATGTTAACAGTTATTTAGTGTTATTCAATAAATATTATCGTGGGTGGCATATATATTTAGGGATAAGTCTGAGTTTTAAGTAGTACAAGTTGTGTGTTGGTTGTGGGTGATGGTGGAATTTTTAGTAGTGATTTTGTGACTCTATGCAAAGATAATTAGATTATTTTCAGTGGTTTTAAATAATAGAACAATCTCCCATTTGAGTGGATACAGAAAAAAAAATCTGTTCCGGAGCTCCGGTCTAAGAGAGCAGTCAAAAATCGTAGCGTGACCGGAGAAAAGTTTTATTATAAATTATGAAACATGAGACCGTGATAAAATATTTATGCCCTTCATCATATATATAAAAATATATGTATATATAAGTAATTTATTTGAGTTATATAGATATGTACGTAAACATTCGGAATAGACTTTATAACGAGGCTGAATTAAATATAATATATACGTACACATACATTATTATATCGTATATGTATATTGCTGAACATATTTCTCACAGTTCTGATAATAAATTGTGAAAGCTTTCAACAATCAGACAAGCGAATAAATGTTTTCGGACAAATCCCCAATCACCGACAAAAAAGCTCGTCTCAATTACCTTTAATGTGAAAGACTTTCACTATTTACCACAAAACATAAATATTTATTTTAACATACACACGGCAGATATATATTTTTGGAATATTACTGATTTATGTTTTTTTTTTTTGCTTTTGTAATTTTTTTTTGATTTCTAATCGATTTTCTTACCTCCTTGCTCATCAAGCATAACGATTGTTCGCATCCCCACTTCGGTACTCTAAACAAAAATATTATTATGCAGTTGATCATAAACTTTAATTGTTCTCTATATTTGAAAATTTTCGACTACGTTTAAAAGAATATAGCAGATTCACGAGTCGGACGGTTATTGGACAAGTCTTTGCTTGTCACCAATCACTACCATGGATAATCGCTTATCTAATTCAAATGCACGCGCATCATGGGAAGCTTATTACAATTTAAAAATGTTGCTGTTATGGGAACCATGAATATATTAGTTTTGCAAACCCAAATTTTCCACCAAACTAAGAGAAACTCTTAGGAGAAAATTAGAAGCTGTGAGCTAAGAATTGCCAGCGTTAGAGTAGAAATCCCTCATAAAAAAAAAATATGTAGCCGAATCTTACCGCCTTGATGGTCAACTATTTTAAGTGTTTTTGCACCAGCTTCTTCGCTCTATAAAAACCGAAGACAATTATAATATTTAATAACCAAAAATTTCTTTATGATGAGTTAAAGTTAGGAGCTTTGTTTATGTTAGGATTTCTTAATTAACCGCATTTTGTATATTTTTAAACATAGTTATAATTTAATATAAAATATTAATAACCTGTAAACTTTTGTTTGCCTTAAACAAACTTTATTTGTATATTTTATTTTTCTATCTATGTTTCCTCTTTTTTCGAAAGGAATCGCAGACGTTAACAAGTCGAAGTGAGAAGAAAGAAATTTTTCAGAGTGAGGATAGGATGACTGAAATGTAGTGAAAAATTAATAGTGAAGTTGATTGAAAAATTCTAAATTAGCTATTAGTGAAGTGAAATTGAGCTTGTAATGTCGTTGTTCAAAAGATTACAATCTCACGTTTCCAACTTTACAAATTCATAGATGCATTGATGTATAGTTAGCGAACAGAAAGATAAAAAAAATCCTTCTTGATTTATGACTTATTTAGGTAAACAAAAATAACATAATTTCAAGTGCCTCACATAAATAATGATGGCATTTCTCAAAACCTCAAACGCTATAAATGAAGATATATTTGGAAACAATGTGACAAATGAGTGAATAATCGATCACAACTACGATACCAAAGCATGATTTTGAAAAATGAACTACTTACTAAATATTGATACAAGTTTTGACATTATTTTAATAAAAAAAAAAGGATGAATGAAATTTATAATTCGTTTTATACGCTCTTTAAACTTGTATAATAAGGGATAAGGCTATAAGCAAAGCTAATCACCAACGAACGTTAAATTTCCACTTAAATTAATAAATTTGATGCTCGTTGATGGTAATGTATACTTTTTAATAATTTCTAAAATTTCTTAATTCATTCAATCAGCTACAAATAACTGGAATCATTCATTATATTGACAATTTTAAATAAAGAAAAACTGATTGTTCATCTAATTAATAGGTAAAATATAAATAACGTGAATTTGATTCAAGAGTTTTAAGCTACGTAGTTTATTGTGTTTTTTTTTTTTTTTTTCTGGACAATATATATGATCAATTTTTTTTTAACAAACTATAGAAAACTTGTGGAAAGTTTGAAATTAATCTAAAGTATAACTATGAAACATTGTTTATGGTCAAAACATCAAGAGAGAACTTCAACAGAAACTAACCAAATCAAGTATTCTGGAACTAGGTTCTGGGTTGTTAATATATTCAACTCATAAAACGTTTTACAAACTTAAGAAATGATTTTGGGTGTATTTTTTTTATATAAATCTGTTTCATATTTGAATGTTGACTCACCTCCCTGATCATCGAGGGCTACCAGGGTTCGAATACCGGCTTCTTTGCTCTGTGATATGCGGCATTTACAATAAAGTAATATGTGTGTTCAAATTTTTTTTTAGTTTATACTTTAATGTAAGTGGTAATTTTGGGAAAATAAATTCATATTTAGTAAATAAAAATGAAGGAAATTCGTATTCATTTGTAAATTTAATATTAAATCAAAGTGATAACCCTCAGTAAACAAGTCGCGTGTATAAACCCTTGTTAAATAAGAATAACATCCTGTTTGTAAACATTTTATTGTTAGTTTTTAATGATTCACATAAATATAGCTACCGTATATTATGTAAATCTTAGTAATAGTCGTTTATGATATAGAATAAATAGCAAAAGAAAAAATGAGAAGCTAATATTCAGTACAATAATATACTATAAGTGTTGTTAGAATGTTTTAAATAAGTAATCGGGAACAACTAGAAATTCATCTCATATTATAATTTTCGAAATGAGTGCGAAACGAAATTTAACACTTTCTCTCTTCGATGTTTTTGATTTGTTACTATTAAGAATAGATTTTGTATAACTATGTAAATTAGGATGCCGAAAAACCACAATAGGTTTGGACAAAAATCAAATAAAGATTAAAATGCAGTGGATCAGTGTTGTTTCTGTAGCATACTTAATATTGTAAACAAAATATTTTTTGTTGAGTTTCAACAGAAGTTTTCTCGATAAAAGTCGTTTTATTTGTTGCTTGATTTTTGGTCGAGCTTTTTTCCATTTCTGATAATTAGAACAATCACGTAAAATATAGTTTTGAAACACTTTTTTTTAATGTGAAATAATCATGCAGAGGATTTTTCGAAAAACTCGGAAGGAAGTAAAATGACGCATCATGAGCAGATTATTAGAAAAGGCTTTAGGGGTTTGTTATGCAATGATGTTACATAATTTTTTGTCGCTATGCAACGATATACTTAACAAAAAAGGAGATGAAAATGTTGAAAAGAAAAAAGAAGAGAGTAAAATAACGCTCGTTGAGCAATAAATATATTTCGATAAAAGGTGTGCGATTGACATACAATTTTCAAGGAATAATAATGCAAGGGTATTTTTCGTTTCGTTTACGAGGACAATCAACATAAATCATTAACATATTATCAACGCTTAAAACGACTTTTATTGTGTTACG
Organism: Propsilocerus akamusi; assembly: GCA_018397935.1. Lineage (NCBI taxonomy): Eukaryota > Metazoa > Arthropoda > Insecta > Diptera > Chironomidae > Propsilocerus > Propsilocerus akamusi. The sequence continues at coordinate 25,758,050 of CM031469.1, read as the reverse complement.
ACGGCAGAAAGATCAAAACAAAAATAGCACCATTTTGCAATCACATAGAATATTAGAAAATAACGATCATACTAAAATGACTTAGGTATCATAAATTCTTAAAGATCCTAAAAGTATATATTTTCCTAAAGTTCCAAAAAAGAAAAATGACAATGATACCAGCTGAACATTGATATTTCATTTTCTAGTAAAATATGAAATCTTTTCATTGAGAGTAAATTTGGAATATCTGATCAGCGATGCATGAAATTGTTTACGGAACGTGAAAATATGGTCAGACATCATTTTGATCATTCAATTAATTTTTTTACGATTTAGAAGTGCAGTTATATGAAATTGCACGTGAACAATTAATATGAAATTATTTCGTATGTGAAAGAGGCGATAGAATCTGATAGATAAGTATATAACATATGACATCGAAATATTCATTCTATTAAAAGTATAGCGATTGACATCAAATAGATATTGAAACACAGATTTTTATAATAATTATCAAAAGCATTCAACTACTGACAATGATCAATATTAGCTTTTGACATTCATGACGTCTTCAATCCATAATCCGAACAAGTGTGTTTAAGATGTTTGTTTAAGAGCTTTGTTAAATCGATGGATAAGGATCAATCAAATGGTTTGAAGACTCATGTCGAACTATTGGAGATAATTTATATAGATTTTTGTATGAACATGCAACATCAACAGGCTCAATATAAAACATTTATTATAGTTTAGTATGTGTAAACAATTTTTTTAATGTCGGCTCAATTCACTTGTCTTTTCACATAGAGATATTCAAGATTCGATACTATTTAGAACAACAATCGACAGCAGCATAGAAGTAAAGAAACAGAGGAAGAGAGCATGATAAAGAGGAAAATTATTTTAGAAACAAAATCACACATGAAAGAGATAAGGGAAGCGCTGCTATCGTGTTATCGCTAGCGCGTAATTTTTGTGTGGCATGGAATATTTATTTTTTCTTCTCAGTCGGAGACCAACGACATCATCTGATTTGAATACGAATAAACATGGAAATATCCGACTATTTGTTAATCTAAGTATTATATTCCAACGCGCTTGAACAAATATTTTTCCTACGAACTTCAATGTTCTGATTAGGAGTGGTGGATATTTATAGCGAGCTTTCAAAGTTTTATGTTGAAGCTAAATCAATAGATATCTCAAAATTTATTTTAAAATACATAACAGACGCAAGTCTCTTAAGTAAATATCATTTATCATTATTTCATTATTCTTTTTTTTTGTCTATGAAGTCGATTTGTATCCTTTTTTTTGCTACCACAGTCCTGACACTGTCCACAGCAACATTTAAGAAACCAAAATGAAATCAAAAAGTCTAGCCATATGAATATTATTTTTTTAAATCGCTTAAGATGAAACCGAAAAATTTCTATACTAATCTAGATCAGTTAAGAGTAGTTCTGCCGATAGGATATTACATTGAATTTCTTCTTCTTTTTTTCTCACTATATTCGCCAAGTAATCAGTTTTTTTTTTTGTTAAATTCTTCTTACCTCTTCGCATAACGCCAACATGCGACGTGTACTCTCAAGAGACTGAAATAAAAAAATGATTTATAAATTAGAATTTTTTTTACATTCGATAGATAATTGAGTCGCTCACTTCATCGGTCTTTTCCGTTGCTTTCAGTTGCAACTCTTGTAATTCAGTTTTTGGAGGAGCGGGTTCTGCGGCTGGGGCTGGCATTCTGGAAATAGAGTTTAGAAAAATGGGTTCCTTTATTATTATTATAATGATATGTATAATTTAACCGTTCACAGAGCTAGTGAGATAAGCGAAATAAGATCTTTGCTTTTATACGTTTTGCAGGAATCTACTGCATATAAGACACGAAAATATCTCAATTTTCCTTTTTTTTTATTATCATTTTTACACTGAACTTCAGTTTACTGAAATTAAATCAGACACATGGGAGCCATTTATTATAGGGCGACATGAACTTTGCAAATATTAGCGCTGCCAGGAATTTTATTAATTAAAGTGAACTGGAAGCAACTTTAAGAACTATATAAATCTATCTATTCAAATAATAGGTACTTATTTTCTAACATCGTTTATAACACTTACAAACTTGGCTAATAAATAATTGGTGCCATGTGTAAGACGTAATACAACGATACCGCAAATTGTATTTGGTTTAGTGAAGACATTGAAATGTTAAATCTAAAGGGGTATTGAGATTGGTACAACACCTAATGACGTCGAATCACAAGAAAGAGGATCACGTACCCTAACAATATGATGCAGTTGGTAGAACACTGCATGTAAAAAAACACAGATATTGGTATAGTAAAATTGCTTCAAACGACTACAAGAAACAGAAATAAGGCAGCAGCAGAATTAAGTTTGTGAACAAGCATGTGATAGATATTACGTCTATACATTTATTATGAGAATCGAAGAAAATTTTCAGCTTTTCCGGATTGTCATTTTGTTTCCAGCTTAATATATATATATATATATATGTATCGGTTTCCACTGAGCCTTATCAGTGAATTTTGCAGTACATTTAGACGTTGCAATCGAATAATTAAAACATACTTAAAATAACAGTAAAGATCAAAATTATCGATCCAAAAAGCCATTGACCATAGCCTATTAAAGTATTCTTTAATAGTCTATGAACTTGCCGCTTCTGGGTGACTCAATCGATAATTTTCAAGTAGATGATGTCATTAGGTAGATAAGATGTATTAAGAAGTTTTCAGTTTGAGGAGTTTCAGAATTTATCAATCTATATAAATTCTTATTCTCTCTTGGCTTTCCAGTTTTTTTTTTTTAAATTATAAATGTTTATCCTGCAACTATTTTGTCGGGAATACACTTTTAGTAGTTGTCATGACCTTGAAATAATATTTAGGTATATTTTTTATTGCTTAAAATACTGCAAACAATGAATCTTTTGATTAAGGCTCCAGTTATTGATTTCCATCTTACGCTTGTTGCTTTGCTTGTTTTATTTTCAATTTTGAGTCCTAAACAAAATAATTACAAATCAGATCACACAAAAAGGTAAATTACTCAATTCTAGTGATCCATCCGGCATGTGCGTCTGATGTCTTCAGCATTAAGAAACCATAACAGAAGACATCATATGATGAAGCCTTTTTGCGCCTCGCAATCGGAGGCTTTTGGCTTCCAGTGTGTATGTGAGGATGGAGAATAAGCATGATTTCCCCAAACAAGAGGTAAAATCAATAAACGGTCTTCGTAGTGGAGTTTGCGTGAAACAACAAAATTAGTCTTTTCTTTATCACACATTCAGGGAGGTTTACCCCAAAAAAATCTTTGAAAAAAATTAAACCACGATTTATCGATCTTTAATATGATGAGAACCGGGTTTGTGTACTTTTGTAATAATATTTGTTAAATGTACCACCAGAGTTATGCTATTCTGTTTCAATTTCAACGCGAAATATCATTATTGTTGTCTTTTTTTTTCTATTTTAATGTTAATTTTTTTCTTATATCCGAGACTAAGTACACTAAAATAAAATCCTATTGTGGTATTTTAGCAAGGGCGTATTTTCCAGGCGGTCTTCAATGCTAATTATTTTGACATTGACCTTCATAATAATTTTATTAGCTTCAGCCTTTCTGGATCTACATAATTTTTCATTAAATTAGTTTCATCCCGGGATTTTTATTCCATGTTTTAATATTTTTTTTTTTCTTTATTAATCCATTTTTTGCACTTTTTCAACAGATTTCACTTTTATCGCACATATCTTACCTGATAGATTTGTTTTTCGAATAATCAGGTGATAATTGAGAGGAGGAAAGTCACTTAAACTTTTTAAACTATTTCAGGACCAGCAGAAACGTCAGCTTCTATCAATGTTCACACAATAATGTTTTTTGACGAAAGTCTCGACGAAAGTACTTATAATGGCAGTTTAACAGGATTCGAAATATATTGGTAGATCAAAAAAGCAGTTACCGTTCATTATATTTTTTTTGTTTATTATTGTGCAATTTCTAATCAAGTTGCCGTTTATTATCAGACTCTAATTTTTCTTCCTCGTCCTTATCTAATCCTATACCATCTGCAGTATCTTCGGGGCTATTGTGCATTTTCATTAGACTATTTTCGAGCGATGCATTGAAAGGACATTCCTTGAATTCAGGCCAATTAATAAATTTATCGAACAGTGTGAGCATTTGTGTTGGGGATAAATCACCAAATTCAGTAAATATATTGATGTTTTCCATGTAGTCTTCCGTTGTTAGCTCACGGCATGGTTCAGCAAAAGGCGGCAAGATTTTCTTAGGATTTGCATGAATGATTTGAGGCTTTATAGCTGGTTTTGTATTAACAATCAAGCGAGGCCCACATCCGGGAATCCAGCGTTCGAGAGATGGTATAACTCGATTTTTACGGCTTACAAGATGTTGTTTTACGAAATACCAGAACAGAATCAGCTTATCAGGCATGCAGTAACAATACAAATCTTTTCTAGGAACGATCCTTATCAAGTACATGCAATCGGAATCGATTACATTGAATTTGCTCATTTTCAAATGTGGAATCAATTTGCTTTCTGATTGCCACGGAAGAAAATGCTTGCGATTGATCTTGTCAATAAATTCGTACTCGAAAAGGATCTGAAATAAAACAGTGCTTTCGCGATATAACAGATATCCGGCTTGGTTCGAGCACGTTAAATGCTGAAGAGAAATAGTTTCAATTAGATTTTGCCACTATAAAACATTATTCTTACCAGGAACAATGGCGGTGGAAGGCATAAGAAGGTTTCACATCTGCCGAGAGCAAAAAAGCTATTTTGAAATATGATCGAATTGATGAGATGCTTCACGAATGACAGTGATCCTGTCATGGCAAATAATCGAGCGTTGCTGTCGCCGTCCCAATCAGCTTTCGGGACACCTTTTAGGATGTCAGCTATTCTGTCACCATTGTCCTGTTTGTCTTGAAACGCTGCTTTCCAAATCGTCATCATATCAAAATGTTTAATTGTAATGTTCCTGTCAGGGTAACCATCCGTAAGCGCCTTAAAATAAAGCTTTCATAAGGAAATCTAGAAAAATATTGTTTGTCAAATCAGCTCACGTTCAATTCGGGAATGAATGAATCATTAGATTCGTAAAGTAAAAGGTCGTTACTCGTTTCATTTAAAAGATGCTTTGTAAGAAGACCAATTCCTGGGTTTACTTCAATTAATAGTTTGTCACTGGCAATATTTGCCTTAAGGTGTTGCACTATTTTCTTTGCGGAATCTTCATTAACTATGTAAAGAGATTCTGGTGTTTTTGTCTTTCGGCGCAAGAGCTTTTCTGGAAATTTCTCAAGGATGTATTCACGATGATGAGGACTAAAGTATGACTTTATTTCGTTAGATAATTTTGATGCTGTAGCGGGCATTCGTTTCTTTTTCCCTTTGGCTGGAACTTCCGAGTTAGTGAACCCTTCGTTTTTTACTTGTGACACAACTGTGCGGTGGCTAGATCGTACAATATTGAATTGTCTAAATGCCTTAAGGAACATTTGAAGTATGATGATTTGATCCGTAAGCAGAGATGTAAATAAACTTGATCTATTCGATATCTACAGCGCCTTAGCGCATTTTTCGCCAGCGGGGTTGTAGATGTAAGAAAGAGCCTGTCCAGCTGTCCAGGTATGTAGGTACATAAATAATGAAAACAAAACAAATAATTAAATCGACATAACACTCGAAATGGTCCTGCATTCCTGCGTTGATCGATAATCGAGATATGTCGCTTTTCAGCCTTACCTAAAGCGGGAAAAATGGTAGATAATGCACCTCGTATTACAAATAAAGTTTAAAAGGTTTTGAACAAGGTTTCGAGATCTACCGGTATTCCTACATATATGTACATATTTACAAAATATTAGAGAGTTCCGAGAGTGCAATAATTTACGATCATTAACAATTCTAAGTAGGAAACATTTTTGGCTCAAGAAAATGTCATCTAATCGAGGTCGCCGACGCCAAAATAATCGTGGAATTTGTGAAAACAATAAGAAGGAGATAGAACAATCGGGGCATTTTAATGCTGTTCAAAAACAATTTCTGATCTATCGCGATGAGCTTGATGCAAAACATGATCGGCATGAAAAATTGGTTAAAATTGGTCGAGACATTACAATCGAATCTAAACGAATCATATTCTTGTTACATACCATTGATAACAGGTAAATAATAATATCCAGCTAAGAGCGGTTGTAACCCTGAATGTTGTTGCATTTCAGAAAGAGTAATAAAGCAACTGTGCTTGAAGAAGCTAAAGCTCGAATCGATAAGCTGTGCCACATGAACTTCAAGGATATTGCTGTTGAATTGCACCATCAAGATCAGTTTCAGTATTTACGAGCTTTCAGTTCAGGAATTCAGGAGTTTATAGAAGCTTACACATTCTTTGAATTCCTGTTGGATAAGGAATTGTCAGATTGGGATCAAATACAGGAACATTTAAAGTACCCCGAAGATGGATCTGAAATTTTTTTGAGACTTGTTCCATCAGAGTTCATTTTAGGAGTCGCTGATTTAACGGGTTTGTTTTAATTACTCCTCTTTTATGGCTGAGAAGACTAGTAGTATCAATTTATTTCAGGCGAAATCATGCGTTGCTCAATAAATTCACTTGGATGTGGTGATACAGATAATTGCTTCAAAACATGCGCTTTTCTGCAGAATATGTTTTCTCAGTATCTCAGCTTGAATACAATTCCAAATCGTGGCCGTGATTTTTCACAGAAAATGTCAACCATGAGAATGAGCTGTCAGAAAGTTGAAAATGTCTGCTATAACTTGGTTGTGCGAGGAACTGAAGGAGCTAAACTTACATCCTTGGAAACCGCTTACACTGCCGATGACGATGGCGATGAAGGATTTTTCTAGTCGCACGAAATCGGCATGTATATTTTTTTTGGATCAAAGACAAAGAAATTGGACAATAAAATACTTATGTTTATCACTTTTCTCCTACGAGTAAACTGCGAATAACGGACAAAATGATTTTGAAGTAGTATTGTCTGATTGATTTGGTTTTTTTCTTTCTATGTATTTTATTTAGGTAGTAGAGGGTATTCCCCCGTTAAACTGTTCAGAGAGTTTAACGTATCTTATCTTAAAGCATTGTTATTTTAAACATTTTTTTTTTTGTTTTGTTAATGTGGATCAAGAGGATAACAACATTCGCGGTTTTCGCATACATTTGTCAAAATCTCTCAGTCACTTCTGATTTTTACTTAATATTGAATTATATTTTAAGATTTGCGAATTACTTAGAAAACAAAGAAGAAAATATTTATCAAATCTAAGTGCAACAGATAAAAGTGTTAAAAATGACTAATCGTCTTAGTACTCTTTACTCTTCTTAGTTCTCTTTGGCTATCGTTTGAGTACAACATGAAAAACATTTGAAGTCTGCTCTAAATTAAAATTAAACAACACTTATCATTCTCCGTATGGACAATAGAATCCACTTAAACACACAATCCAGTTAGAATTACATTTTTCATAAAGCAACTCGACGCGCTTTCATCAATTTTATTTTTTCTGTTCAACTCTTCGTATTATGTCCATTTGTTTATTCAAGAACCACATTCATAAAGTGCTTGAAGACGTACGTATACGTGTAATATGAAAGCTGAAAACAATAAGAAAATAAGAATCTTGAGATATCAAATTATCATGATAAATGAATTTGAATAGTACAAGCACACAAAATAAAATAAAAGTTTCAACCTTTTGGTGATTCCATTAATGTTGATTTATTGATTTCAATTTAAAACATTAATTTCTCGGGCACTTGGCGAGTGTGAACTTTAGTTCCATTCTTCGTGGACTAAAAAAAAAAAACATTTAAACGTGGTTGATGAAGATTAAGTCGATCGGCTACATTGTTTTGTAATATATTTTTGGTGGGCTGTGTTAATTGTGTTTTCGCTATGTTTTGAGTAATTCTCTGTCTCTCTACTTCTCGCTCTCCTCACATGTGATTTAGTTTCAATTTATATTTTTATTTCTTGATCTTTATCTACATCAAAGCAATTTCTTGTTTATTTTCACACGCCATTTAGGTATCTAAAAACCATTTATGACTGTTAAAAGCTTTCGCGCTGAAATAGATTAAGAATTTCCATATCGTTCGCTTGTTACTTTTCCTTCTATACGATTCTTCAATAGACATTTATGGCAAACATGCTAAAAGCACATGATGAATGATCCAGCAAGATCATGCAATATGGAATTGTTTGAAACTATAATTTGATGTGCTCAACTCGCGTTGACCCAATAAGTCAAATTTCGAAGCACATTTGATTGAGAGACCTGCTCTCGTGGACCTGATGTCATATATGACAAAAAAGCAGAAATTCACGAAAATAGAAACGCACGAAACACAAAACGCGCAATTTGACGTTTGAACAAATCAAATCATCATTCGAGAATTCGAGACAAAGCGATTTATATTTTTTGGTGTTTAAGACGTTTTAATAGCGCTCTTCACATACTTCTCGCTGTCATGAAAGAAATCTTGAAAGAAATATATATGATAGAGAAAATTTGTTCTCCATGATTTGGAAAGTTTTGACTCTTTTTCTGTAGGTGTTGAAGCTTTAAATTTAAATGTTTTGATACAAAAGAGAACCTGTCAAATTTTGAAGTATATCAAAATTTTTTGTGAGTATGTGCATGTTTTAGTGTATGATTTTTCCATATTGTTCGAGAGACAAGTTATAATTTTTTTTATTCAACAAATTGAAGTTGCAAAAGCTCAATCAATGGAAAGTACAATGCTTAAACGTCGTTCGTCGTTACATGTCGACATATTGTGCTTACTTACCCATTCAAAAGTTTTATCAAAATAAATTTTTTATCGAATCGATATTTGGTGTTCAAAGCAATTTCAATGAGTGAGTTTAATTTTAATGATCACTTGAGTAGTATTCAATATCAATGCGATAAAATAAAATAAATTTATTAAAGCAGAGCACATTGCCGGACTGGAAGTATTAAGGTAGGGGTTGACTCGTTGACTCCTTTACGATTCGCTTAAACCAGTTTCCCCACTTTTTTTTATAGATGTTTGTTATTTGAGTATTTCTGCCTCACTGGAATGAAGTAGGTGATATATAATTTTCAATATTCTTTTAATATGAAGTCGACCTTATATGTAAATTTTGCATTTGAAGTAGCTTGACTCAATTCATAATAAATATCGAGCACCTTCCTAATCACTGATCCATACACCACTTAGCATTAACATGTATAAACTAATTAGGTGACATGGTCCAAATCATATTTGGTGATGTGATAAAAATCTTGTCCCATTCAAAATAATTGGTTCGCAGCCCCGACCGACACAAAATCACAAAATATACGGTTGCGGTTTATATATTTTTGAACTAATTAATGAATCCAATTGAATAACATAAGCGTTTTAACTAATAGTCACACAGGTAGACGAAAGTTTGTCGTATTTCGATGTGAAATTAAAAAAGTTATTTGATCAATGTTTTGATTTTTGTTTAACTAATTAGTGTTTGCAGTGTGTGAAGATATGCAAATTTATTCTGAACAAAAAAGGTAAAACAAACGGCAATTTATGGCAAATTAGACCAAATGAAAAGTCAAAATCAAGATATCAGTAAACTCATCGCCTCCATCCATTCGAATGAAATATGAGATGATAATGACAATTTGTATTGAATTTCATACATATCGCAAATATATTTCGTTATGAAATTCCGGTCTACAGCTATTATATAAGTAAGTAGTTGAAATCAATGAAGTTTAACCATACAATGTTGATGTGTCGTTTGTGAAATCAAAAAACCATTAGAAATATTAATATGGTGACCTGTTTCACAAGAGTAAAAAAAATATATATTTGAGACACTATAGCTGTTCACTGTCCTGCTGTGAGTTCAGCATAATTTTCTTTAGATTTCATTTGTGGCGATATATCCCAAGAATGTCTGCCATCCGCAGAATGAAAAAAAAAAACAATCAGTATTATGTTACACATCTCTCAGACCTGTTGTTTTCTCAATACATATTGTAAGAATTTCCAAATCTTAAAAAAATAAAGAAATATTTTCGAGAGCAGAGTGCTTTGCGCGTTGCACAAATACAGCGTGCGAAATGCAGCGCGCTGATAGATCGGCGATACAAATTGTTTTTCACTACCTGATGATATCATACATGAACATTTAAATTTATTGATTCCAAAATTCAGCAGGTCTCAAGGCTAGGGATCAACACAAGTGATATCATTGTATAATTGTATAAGTATTATGCAGAATAAGACGCATGATTGACATAATTTTAAATTATTCCTTTATGCAAAACAAAAAAAAATCCCAAAAAAAAAACAACGTTCATTCTCAAATAAAATCTTAACATACGTATACGACAACCGAGAGAGATCTTTCGCCAAAATGCTACCCGGTGATCGTGTTATTCCATTTTCAAATGCATGAAAACATGAAATTATGAGTTTATGATTGTTGTACATTACTTTTCATTATATCGCCAAACACAAATTCGAAATGAATACTTTTTCACATGCTTCACATCTTTGCCATGTCTCTTCTTCACCGGCTCTTGTCCGTTTTTTTTTTTTGCTTTGAGCATTTCTATTTTAGAAAATTATTCTCATGAAAGTGATGATTGAGGAAATAGACTTTCTGTTACTTTCTGTGATGATGCGAAGTTGTCGTTCGGTCATCAGTTTTAAAAAATTAATAAAATTTAAATTTAATTACAAGTATTTCCACGATATTCGTGATCTAGATTTTCTTTAGTTCAAGTGTATCAATTGTTGTAACAAAATGTGATAACAAAAGAATTACTCGCATATACAATCGCATTTGACTCAAAACTTATATTGCATAAGAACAGTCAGAGAAACTAGAGTTATTGTAATAAAATTCGTCATGTGTGAAGGTCGCGCGAAGAATTATTATGCTACAATTTTACGCTACAACTTGCTACACATTTAGTGCAGGTAAATAGTTAGTGGATTCAATTGATGTAGCATATCATTTATAGAAAAAATATTCGTATGTAGAAAGGGCGTCAATCCAAAATGTGTGTGTGCCTGTAGATTGCCTTTTCAAACACAGTGTGATATGATATCACGATCATTCTTAAGGGAAAACTATTTTTATGGAGTCACAAGTTGTGAACGATTTTTATTGATGGAATAATTTGGAATTAAAATATTCTTGATATTTGATACTCGAAGATATACCTAAATATATATTTAAATGTATTTTTTTTTTTTTTGATGAAACAATATGTTCCCATGAAATTTTGCCCACTTCCATCTATGCAGTCATCATGTCCCCAATCATCTTTCTGGATCACATTCGACACGAGTATTATTTTTGAGTCGAAGAAATCAAATTAAAATCTTGGTAATAATAGCTGAAATTCATATTATATATTATATATAGATATATATACATATATATACAATTCATAATTTGTGTTTTTCATATTTCATTACTGACAACACGATCTCTTTACCTTTATTTTCTTTCCTTTGCTTCTTATTTAGTTGCTTAGCGTTGTTGCATATTAGAAAATTGTAAAAATTTAATTTAATTTCGCTATAATTTTCTGACGGATGTCACGTTGATTTGGCTGTATGTCAGATCAATTTTGACGGTGGAATATGAGTCCGAGGGGAGTTTCGTGATGTAAGGCAAATACATATTGAAGAAAATGCAAAATATATTCACATGCTAACATTAGGTTCATTTTTTTATTACATTTAATGATTGCATTATCGTGATCAATTTTAGAGCAATTTCATGTGTTGTTTAATTCCACTTTCTGGTTTTCTGGTGTAGGATGACTCATAAAATAGCTCATCAACATTTTCGCAAAATTTAATTTTAAATGCATTTAAAAATACTTCGCGGAGGTCGACAACGTCCACTGGCATAAAACATTTACGAGTTTCGTAAACTGATTCGACGATTGAAAGAAGTTCTTTTTGGACTGTCACAATAGAGATATGCGGTAAATATTTATAAAAAATATATTTTTGATTACCATCTGATGAGTTTGCTTTCAAAAATTTGATTTAAACTTGGACGCCATGCTGCGACGCGGTTGCTAAACTAGAATATTATAAAGATTTTGATCTCACATGCTCTATACCGAAACATATAAAAAGTATGTATATTACTGCAACATGTTCGATTCGAATATTATTCTTAACAATTTGTTGGATCTGCGAAGAAAGATACTCCTAGAAATTCTATTCGCGGGATGAATGGAGATATACGCAAGCTTGTAATTTTTATTGCTCATATGAGTTATTACTTGCAACGTATTATTCCGATTCAATAATGCAATTGGAATCAGTCGCAAGCATTTTTGATATAATTTTAGTCTTGTGATTTGCATGTTATCGCAAAAAACGTCTTTCTCTTACCTGAAATTTTTAAACACGGGCTTTACAAATATGCAGTAGATAGCACATCGAGCCATTGAGCCGTCCTGACATGGGATTTTAAGTTGATTTCATTTAATATCAAAGTGTTAACGGCTGTGACATTTCAAATAAAAATAATTCTACAAATTCTACTTCAAAAATCCTGTGTCATTACGCTGTTAAATAATTTAATAATTAACAAAATTATTTATCAACGTATATTAAATTTAGTACATTCATAGATGTATAACTTTCCAATTTATTTATCATTTGTTTCGCTAACATTCTAATGATTTCAAGGAAATTTTAAAAATTAGACAATACATGCAATTATACGTTTAATATATGTGTATACTATCAATTTCTTTTTAGATAAACAAACATCTCTGAGTTGATTGTTAATGGCATTGAATCGAACAATATTATAGTGAACGAGTAGCCTGTACGTGGAATGTGAAAACATATGAAATGGACGAACAAAAAAAAAACTGTCGAAACCTCCAATCTGAATGATGTCAACAATATTTATTCACCTGAGTATGTTTATTATTATTATTTTCATTTTTTTAATGAATTATGAAATGCATTTAAAATTATTGTAATCAAGTTCAGTTTTTCTGCTGAATAATAATTAAAACGAATGAAAATTTTAAATGACGAAGAGGATTTTATTGATTAATGAGGAGACAATATATATTGTAAAAGTTTATTCGTTCCCCTCGATATCCTCATCTTTCATTTACCTCTTTCCCCTATCTCGTCTTTGCCATACAGCAAATTCTGCCAATTCGATACGCACGCCATAGTGCTTTAATTAAACAACAGTTTTAAAAAGCGCAGCCTTAAATGTGCGATTGTTAATAATAAATATTTTTGCCTTTTACAGCACAATTTTTATAGAGCTGTTGAAGTTGAATAGTTATCATTTGCCCAAGTAATGTTTTAAAATATTTTTAATAAAAGCAAACATCAATTCGTTCATTGTTTACAACATCACATCAGCAAAGATGAATTATGTTGTATAGATTTTCCATATATATGTAGTTCAAGCCGGTTTAAGGTTTTCAAGTTCAGAGGTTAGCGCGAGATGTCTGCCCCATTCTTCTCACTTTTTGCTTTAGGTCATCCTCTTTTAAGTTCAATCTACATAAAAGAACTCTGCTGGCTAAAAATATTGAAAATATTTCTCGCGGAAATTCATTTAGCGCAAATGAAATATTAATTTGCTAGATAAAACTCGGCAACGTTATGACGAAAATTCAATGCTCGGGGACAAAATCAGTTTTTCTTACTCATGTTGGCTTATTATTAGATGGCGGGCAAAAGCAAAATTCGTAACACAATTGAAAACTACCTAGATATGAGAGATTCATTTATCCGGAAATATACTGATTAACATGCTTTACCTAAATAAATTAAAAAATACATAATTGTGGAAATAATGTCCCTATACTAAATATACGATGCTATATATAACGAAAATTGTTTTGTGAAATATTTGATATAACTTTTTTCTTTCTAATGCCAATTCATTTTTATTTTCTAAATAAAATGAATAAATAAAAAATCACAAAATCCACGAGGCCGCGCAAGCTCTTTTTGACGGGCTCCAGAAAGATGAATCCTGGCAGCTTGCATACCCAAACCTCTTTTGCAGATAGCAATTTTCAGAAAGCTCCATATCTTGATTTTTGAATGGGAAACCCAGGAACATCCATATTGTACGACTTCCAAATCATGATTTGAAGACTTCCAGAACTTTAGTTAGGTACATGGCAACACTTTGATGTTGTTAATTTTGATAAAAAAAAATCGCGGAGCGAAATTTTTTTCAAGTGGTTTTTCCAAAGGTTACTTACTGATTATAATGTTATTTGATATAATGTTTTGATTTTTTTTTTAAGTTTTAAATTCGTTTTGATATTTATTTATTTATTTACTTATTTTTTATTTTTTTTTTTTTGATAAGAAAAATTCGCAAGATATTCTTCTTTACGATCCATTCATCATCACAAATGAAATGGCATTCAGCGAGCACCAAAAAAAAATAAGCGTGTTCATGAATCATGATCCACAACAACAACGAAAGTAATCATCGATATGCAACACTCATCTGACTTATATATCGCTTTTCGTTATTATATTTACTTAAGACAAACAACAAAAAATATTAATTCAATATTAGAAAATTAAGAGGCGTGTATCGTGCTTGTAGCTCTCGTCCCTATTAATAAATATTTTTTGAAATGATGCAGCCATGAGAGTGTATGATACGTTTTTATTATGGCTGATGCCATTTAATTAAAAAATTACGTTTATCGTGGACAGATGAGAAGAGTTAAAATTAGGAAGATGTTGAGATCTATTAAGTCACCTGTTGCCTCACATGACGTTGTTCTGCTGTTGAATCTCAAAGAAATAATACTATATTTATTTGCTCTAAAATAATTGCAGGTAGACAAAACGATATTTGTCCGAACCCAATAAACATAACTTATCTTCTTCTCTTTCAATTTTTTGTTTACTTTGCTCCTGGGAAGATTATGTAAATTTTTTTTCGTATTGGACAAATGTTATTTTCGTATGAACTAGTTATACAAATTTTTCCTTTTTGAGTGTTGATTAAACGAGAAATTAATTCGGTGCTAATAAATAGTAAATGAAGCCGAGGAGGTCAAATAATTCCATCAATCCATTCCGTCATGGTCATTAGGTTATTGGTTATTTCATCAGTTTTAATGCTCATCATAAATATCTTTTTTAGTTATTTTTCTTTCATGAAACTAGATCAAAATCATTAAACTTAGATTACCCGCGTGGTGGTGGAATAAAGGAAACAAAGCAAACAAAAAGAAATGATCCGTAGAAATCACTCTCCACCAGGTACCAACCAGATGATGGTGTCCGAAATGAAAAAAATAAACGTGTTGTCCATGAGAGAAGCTTACAGTGATGCTATTGAAATGTTCCGACTTTGAACTAAATCTAATTTGGAAGCAATCTCATTGCATACATATATGAGGAACCAAATGATATCGAAAACAGCATGAGATGATTAAAAGAAAGAAAAAAAAATCAGCGCGAGGCAGCAAAAATCAAGTTCAAAAATTTAATCGATTATTTACGATGAAAGCTGATCGGCGACGAGTTGAAAGCTGCTCATCAGCGCACTCAGCTACAAAGTTATGTATAAAGTCAGGTTCAATCTCAAGTCTTGAGACAACCGAACTGATACACAGAGGATGATTGTATCGCAAATTATGTGCAATATGCTGACAACGATGATTTTTTCATCATGTACTTTAACTACATTTGCAATAAATTTTATCGCTTTTAATTGAAACATCTCTTGTGCAATGCTGCTTTGAGATAAAGTAATATTTTCTTTTTTGCATTTCCTAATAAACGTTTGAAATAAACATATTTTTTTTCTATATAATGTCGAGGGGAAAACGAACAAGATTGGATTTGAATTTAATTTTTTTTTACTCGCGATCATTCGCTGTACTTTTAAAGTAAGAGCTTGTAAAGTTTGTGATGGGTTGTTTTCAGCAATAAATAAAAATGCAGTTTTATTTGGTTCGCACTGTTCAACACAGTGCATGATATCTACATTAAAAAGCCGTGTTCGACCATTTACAATTAACACAACATGATGTTTTTTTTTTCCATTCAATAAGAATCGCTAGTAAGTAACAATAAAACATTTCAAGCAATAATCATTTCCTAAAGATTTTACTTACAGTCAAAGTGGAATTTTGGTTTACAGAAAAATGTAATAAGTATTATCAAAAATCACACTAATTTGACTAAAATTCACATTACCACCCTTTACTTAGTACGTACTACGTAGTACCAAAATATTTCTCTTGGTTAATGTTGTGATCACTGTCAAGTATGTCGATGCGATAAGAACTAATGCAATACCATATGTAGAAGCTTCATTTGTCGATTCGAAATTTTTTTATCGTCGATAATTTAATTAAATTCTCTTTTATTTATCTAGATATACTATTTACTTTTATTTTTGTTCTTCAAAAGCCGCTTTAATTGTCATTAGATTTCTTTACCAACAGCAACTCAGTAAAGTTTTCTCTAATTTAATATCGTTATCAAATGTTTTCAAGATTAATATTAGATATACACTTTTTCAGAACTTTAATGAATCTTAGTTTTCAAGCTTCATTTTGAAAATTAACTTAAGTTGGTCAATTTTTTTCGCCAATTTTAATTAAAAATAATTTGTTCTATAATAATTTTTTTAAGTGTTGTTTTTTTTGCATTATTGTAAATGTTTGAGCTTTGAACGGTAATAAAATTCACAATATAAAAAATATGACTAAATGAATTTTCGGGACGAAGTTAACTTTTCAATGAAATCTTAGAAACAACAAAAAAAAAAAAAACTATCGATTATTCTGACATAAAATCGTGTTTATTGAAACATAAATCTCAGTGGCAACATCCTTGAAATCCGTAAAAGGCCATAAAGCAGAAGTTAAACTTTTAATAGTCCTCCATGTCACTATACATAAACACCTGAATTAATACCACAAGCGTAATTACGTGGAATCATAAAAAAATTTACAGCTTTTTATTTTATTGAAAAATATTTATTAATTATTATTTGTAAAATGTTTGGTTCCTTCAACAGTCAGCAAGCAATTCACATGATTTTCGAGTCATTTCAATGAGATGCTCACCGTAAGATCGAAATCGTGACCGGAAAATATAATTTCGCTTAACAACATTTCGAGTGACAATAGCGATGACGATGAGTATTTTTTTATTTCTATTGCGGCGCACACAACGTTTTTCCGCCATCAGTCGATTAAAATTTCTAGATTAATATCATTTTCATTTCTTTAATGTCACATCAGCTCAGATTGAGAGATTCACTTGTCCGAACAGTACATTTAAATCATAACATTAAAATTTCTTTCGGGTTGTTGGTCATCAAGTTAGGTCTTAAGGAAAAAAATTATTATACTTATTCGTTTGTTGATTATCTGCGCTTCTTTTATTTTCTCATACTCTGCTTACAACCAGACTCTCACTCAATTATTTTTTTTCTACATTTAAGGTTATTTCGTATATTTATGAAGATTTGGTGCGATAATTTGCAATAAGCGGATTGTTCACGTAACACCACGAGCTCTCATGATAGAAATTGTGAAGTTTTTCATTAGTTTCAAAAGTGTAAAGGATGGGTGGAAATTATTTTTATTTTTCAAAAATATTTGTCACTTGTGACACATTTTCAACTGCAAATTAATAATAAATGTCTCAAGAATTGTCACAACTTCTTCTAATGACTTTGACCATTAAACAAATGAAATATGGTTTCATGAGAACTTTTCAAAATATTTATTGTCTTTGTTGTATGTGCGATGTATTTTCGAGTCATTGTTGTCATATACGCGAGCGCATAGCTTAAAATTGATATTAATTTCAATGCTGAAATACGTTTTCCGTTAAGTGACAGCTTTAATGATGTCTCATTTTTACTTCAATGAAGGTGTCTGAAATTTGGAGCGGATGCTCCACGAACCTTCGTCGATGTAATAATTGCCGGTGGACAATTCGGTATTTCGTAGAACGAAACTTCACGATAGACATTCTGAGTGCTATGCACACAATTTTCGAGCAGTCTAATTAATATATTTCTTTAATAAACAAACCGACATTCAAATTTAACCGAAAAAAAAATTGTTGAATTTTCATTAATGCGGCATATAGTAGTTTCATAAGCCGAAACTGAGTTTCTCTACACGGTAGCTGGTATAAGAAGCATACTTATTTATTATTTATTTGTACTCTATAGCCATTCGTAATTATGCCTCCAAGGAATAAATTTTCTTTTCAACATATATTCATCGAGTGATGTGTAGCACAAAAAAGAAGCTTCGCATCCGAAAGCGAAATGCTTTGATTGTAAAAAATAGATTTACTGGTACTTTGTTGGAGCTTAATTTTTAAGTGTGGTAACCTTCACAAAATATAATTATAAAATCTATGAGAGCTTCATTTGGTATTGATAAAGTTTCATGATAATATCTTAAGACTTAATTTGACTATATATTTTTTTCCCCTATTTCTAATTCCAACAAAAAATGTCAGAACCAAGCAAATTATTATTTATCATGTTTCTGTTTTTTTTTTTTTTTTTTGCTGTTGCCATTGTTTGTGAAGCTTTATTGAAATTGAATAATGGTTTCGGCGATGAAACAAGAAAAATTATTGTAACGAAACGGAACAATAACTCACGTGTGAAGGTCACAAGAAGCACAATTTAATGCACTCACAAGACCTCAGCTATTGTTACTCTGATTCCCTCATCGCAAATCACGATCATTTTGATTGCAAAAAAAAAAAAAATTTATTTTGCACTTTGCAAATTTCCGTTTACTTTTGATATAGTAAAATCTGTACAAAGGTTTTTAAAAAAAAATTCTCAGTTGGCTCAGTTGACTGATCCCACAAAGCTAATAGTCACGTCCAACCTGGTGATTTTTATTGCTCGCTCCAACAAAAATAAAACACTAATTAACAAGTTTTAAATCAACGTTTATGAATGAAAATAACATAGACCGAACTGTGTCGGTCTTCTTAAGATGTTTCTTGAGATTCTTATTGCCTCCACAATAATAATAATAATAATTTGGTGATACAAAAGACTTGCATTGTTCTGGTAATGGAAGTCAATGCTTTCAAAAAATGCTCTCAAAATAAAATGTTTTCAGATCAAGATCCGCCGCACAATGACATATCAGTGTTAAATATATTTTGATGGTTGATCATAAAAACTTTTAAGCTGACGATAAATGAATCTGAAAGTATAAATAAGCAACAGTAGTAAAAGCAACATAATAAGAAAATTGCTACCTAGTAATTTTACACAATATTTTTTTTATTGAAACAAGAAAATTTGACTTAACAAATTTGAACTTTTTAACAACAATACTACTGGCACTATAAAAATAATTAAGGTTGTCATTATTTTCAGTTCTCAATTAATATCTAAAGCTTCTAAAATAGTTTATGTGATTAATATTCTTATGCAATGCTTTCGGTGGTTTTCCATAAATAATATTTTTTGCTTTTTCGAAAATTTCCTTTCGTCATAAATTAGTCGTGCAATTTTATTTGGTAAGCAAAACATAAATTAAAAACTAAGTATAACACCATTTCTTTTTATGTCTTAAATAATAATTATGATTGTCATTTTTTTATTTTTTTTTTTTTTTTATTCTAACGATTATAATTTAACTTTAAACTTTTGTTGTTAAATCCAATGGAATTGTCAAAAGAAGATTTTTGTGTGGCATATTTGTCAATTCGATGTCGTCCTCATCGCTATTGTTCTTACATTTAAAAACATTTTCGTCATCCTCAGATTCATGGTGGTTTTGTCGAGAGGGCTTTTCATTGTTGTTACCATTCTTCATTTTCAATAGATAATCATAATGGTTGAGCTTTTTATTATCTTTGGTGCCATTTATATTCGTGGACTCTTTTGAGTCGTCATCTTCTGAGTTGCTACTTTGTGGTGACTTGTTGTTTGTTATATTCTTGTAGCTGTTGTGATTGATGTCGTCCGATGACTTTGTGCTACTTCCACTTTTCATGCTCAAATCTATGGGATTGTCAGTAAGAATTTGAATTTGGGACCGACGTGGTGATTTCGGTGATCGTGGTGGTGTCAGCACGTCGTCACTTTCTTCATTCATATCGACATCTTCTTCATCTTCTTCAATATCACTCTTGTCATCTTCGTGAAGTGACGAATTAGATCTCTTTGGTAATTTTATCATTAGTGGATTGATATTTCGGGATGATACGGCATCTAAATACTGATGATTTAGTCGATTATTCTCACTTGATGAATCGCTTTCGAAATGTTCTTGTTTGTATTTTGCTGGCGATGCATTCGTCGAAGATGCTAATGGTGAATCAGACATTTTAAGTAAGCCTTGCTGTACTTGTTGTTGCAATAAGTGATGATTGTGCTCATAAAGAGCATTATGATAACTTGAAAATAGAAAATGTGTTGGTGGCAAAAAACCGGGTGGTGGCATCAATGGAAAACTTGTAAATGGTAATGGTAAAAACAAATCTTTGTTCAAAGTTAATGGTGACGGCGTTTGAATGTGATTTTGCTGCTGTTGCTGTTGCTGCTGTATTGGCACAGATTTCACTTGCTTATTCATATTCAATATTGTATTTCGTTTGTCACCAATTTCTATAGAACTGTCTGAATTGTGACTGTCTGGTGAACTGATTGACGGTGATGCTGCGGCACCTGGATCCTTTCCAAATTCGTCCAAACCCAGCAACATTAATTCTTCCTTAGAGCATGGTGGTCGCGAAAATAGATTTGTCGAATATGAAGGATGCCGCATAAGATTAATAGAATTTGGCGATAGCGATGAAGGCTTCTGATGATTTGCTGCCGCCTGTTGCTGCTCTTGTAATAAGCAATGAATTTTGAACCAGTTCGATCGACGTCCATAGCGCGATCCACTCTTCGACATGCCCACGAGCAGACACTTTCGCAAGCGGCATGCTTTGCACGCTGTTCGGTTCTTCTTATTTATAATGCACTCACCATTGTTCTTGCATTCAGATATCGACGATAAGTTGTTGTATGATCTTCCGAAAAATGACTGTAACGATAATTTGTAGCATTAAAATGATTGAATGGTTTTGAAATTGAAAGTCAAAAACGAATGAACGCAACAAAACAAAAAAAAAAAAAAAAAAAAAAAAACAAATTAAATGAAATGAAATCAAAAGTTTAACTCTTTTTTTGCTGTTTTTGTTTTGCCGTTTTCAATGTGACATATTTTCCTATACTTGAAAGATTGAGCAATTTCCATTTCGAATTCAACAATGGAAAAAAAACTAAATGTTGCAAAATGCTCAATAAGCTTGAACGTTAAGCGCCTCGAGGGGGAAAAATAACTGAAGCATAAAATAACTATAGTTAAACGCATTTCCTTTACAAATTAGCGATTTACTTAACTCTGCTAGAGACCGAACTCTCAGTTTCAATGACTTGCTATTTGGAAAATTGCAAATATATAAATAAGTTCATCAATATTTTAAGGTATTTTCTAAATATTATTTGAGCTCGGCATTTCTAGATACATAATCTACAATAGGGCACAATAGTGATTACTCATTATTGCATTTAGCTCTTCGTTTGTATACAGGAAAAAAAGTAATCAATCAACTTATAACTGCAGCAAGCATTCTTTTGTGCATGCTCTCGAGAGAGATTTTGCAATTTGCCAAACGAGACAAATCATCGGAAGCACACATTTGTCTGTTCTTTCTGTTTGTAGTTATCATCGTCATGCATCGGGGCCTTTGTTAGTTAAATATTTTTTTTTTTTTTCACTCTTCTTATAGCGTATTTCAACGCTGTAACTATGCAAAACAAGAATGACATTATATGTAGCTCCTAGGAAAATAACGAAACCTCGTCAAATTTGAATCATCATTGAGAAGTTTGAGTCATCATTCACGTTTTTCGTTGCAAAAGATCTTCCGGTATGCATGTGGGTGAGTGTCAAATAAAATTACTACACCTAATACGGTAATGGCGGGTTTTAATATGTAACAATTTTATGCATACATGAATTATTGCTTCTAAATATTGTATCATAACGTAATATATCTACTTAAGTATTTCATTTCGAAACACATTTGTTTTAATTGAAATCTATTGATCGAGATCAACTTGAAATGTATTTTGATGTTATGAAATAACGAAATTACTATATACTACTTAAAAAATAAATAAATTAAATAAGTATGATATATTTCTTTATTACCTTACAGCCCTCACACGTGAATGCTCCAAAATGGAAACCTGCAGCAGGCTCTCCACAAACTTTACACTGTTGATTCATCTGCAATTGCATTGAAGAAAGAAAAAAAAAAGTAAACGAAAAGCTGTTAATGGGATGATCATAAAAATTTTCACACTCTCCGAATACACAGCGATTCATCTTAGCAGAATAAAGACGGAAAGAAGTCTCATTTTTGTCCCAATTTCATTACGTATTGATCGTCTTGTCATCGTGCCTCAATCGATTGCCTTTAATATTTTTTGTTAAAAATCGAAACATTGCCTATGCGGAGACCCATCAATTCAAATCTTAATTCAATTTGTAACACCAAATCAATCAAACATTTTATTTTTTTCACGAGGTAGATATTTCGATTGTTCCGAAATTCAAACTGAAGCGAGAACGAAAAATCAGTCAAAATCCTCACTCTCTCGGAGGCTTTGAAATGAGAATTTTTATATAAAGTTTTATTTCTGTTGAGTCACAAGGCTTTGTCATAATCACTCTATATTTTTTTTTTATTTCACTTCAACCATCTAAATGCTGTTAAATGATTTATGATGTTTATTTTTGTGTGAATATTCAATATCGAATGTAACATAAAATTTTATATTTGAGCCTTTTATTGTGCGATATATGTAGTCAAACATGAAACGACAAAATGAGATTTGCCATCATAATGATCAATCATTTTTGTGTTACAGATCTTTTTCTTACATCACATGAAGGTAAGCATAGGAAATTTTACTATTGCTAATCACTCAATAGATATCTTCGGTAAATAGCGTAAAATATTTATTTTGTAAAATGTGTACCTTTATCAGTCATTGATACATAGAATAGCAATAACATTTCATCCTAAATAATTATTTTCTTGAGTATACACAATATGAAAAATTGAATATTTACATATAATGAGAAAGAAGATCTTTAATAGACCTAAAAGTTTCATGATCAAAATTGTTATTCCGTGTATCATTTTCATGCTCTATACCTTCAACTACGAAGAGATATACTGAAGTCGTTTATTGGCAGTCGAGCATATCAAAAATAAGCAATTAAGTTTGACCTTTTCACGACAGAAAAAATTGAATTCAAAATGCGGCAGCCACGGAAATTTCAGAACAGAGAAATAATCATATTTACATAATTTCATCAGCACATCAATTATTGATATTGAAAAAAGAAGGTAATAGAGCAAACCATTACTACATCTCCACTGCAAATAGATTATTTAGTTGAGTATTCGACCGGCTGCACTTTTGAAAAAAAAAGAGTCGGTAGTGCAATGTATACAGTGCCAAAACCCAATTAGGTATGTTGAGTAATTGAGTTATTGTTTCCTCATGATGCATAGTATATTCATGACATTGAAAACTCTTTTTTCGCAATTGCAAATTCATCGTCGTTACGAACCACTTGATTGAGACTAATGGATTTCTGAAGCCTATTGGAGTTGAAGCATTTAATAATAATAGTATATCTAAAACATGACTTTAGAGTTGCGCTTATTTCACTCTGCTGTAAAATATATTCAGCACCATTCACAGAGGAAGAAATAAAAAATGAAGTTCATTATTAAACATACATAGTTGAGATGTTTGATTTTCATTATTTGAACTAATATTCATTCTCTTCGTCAATTGAAATGCATTTTCCCTATCTCGGTGGCATGCCGCGCTTGAAACTTCATTAGAGCTCATCCAAATAATATCAACAAAGTCGCTTATCTTGTCTATGTTAAGTGCCATTTACCGGTTTCGTATTGTTCAATTTAACTTCACTTGATACCCACGATCGATGTTCGACATTGAAGTTCAATAATAACATACATTGCGTTCAAATGACGCTTCAAACGCTTATCAGATTAAATTTTTTAGCCACGTTCCATGGAATTTAGTTATTCTGCACATTAGATTAAATCAAAAAAGGAAAACTTATTCAGAATGCAAAACATTAATGTATTTTCGAGCGTCTACGATATTTTAAATGCAAACAACTCGTCGAAACGACAAAAAAAACTGTATCACGTATGCTATAACTTATTTCAATGGAATTTCGCAAGGTATTAATGATATTGAGATTGAACTTTATATTGCTTCTCTTGCCCATCTTTCATACATTTATAAATATTTTATTTCATATGCTGCTCAATGGACAAATTTGATATTATGAAAACAAGTCACACATTTTAATGGCAATTCTAGTGCGCCTTTGGTAGGCGACAAATTATATTTGATAATACTTGTCTTCAAAGTCAGTTTGTGCAATATAGACTGCGAATAATGTGACAGACATCAATTTCTGAATAAATCACAAGGATATAATAGTTCACATAAAAAAAGTTATCTATAGGCCGTAAGTCGTAAATATTTTATAAATGTTTCCAATATCAGACATGCAAAACATCTAAAACAATCCTAAATTTCGAGCCCTGTATTTATATAAGCAAAAAGAGGCAATGCAAGTTTATATACGCCTTCGCACACTTCGTTTTCTTTATTCCGCTCAGGTACATGTCTTGTGCTATACGGCTGTTAATGTATGAGATGCAAAAAATAAAAAGATCTGATGATTTTAGAAGGAAAAACGACTGAAAATCAGTAAAGTACAAAATAATAATCAATTGACTGGCGGTGGTGTAATGCAATGCGGGACCAATATCGTAGTAGACTGTAGAGTATAATCTTTGTGATCCAATTCCCACGGTTTTAAAGCTGTGTCTTGTGCGCTCACTATTGAAAATCTTTTTCTTGATCGTTATAATGTTGCTTCTTTTGTAAATTAAATGTATGAAAATCGTGATTCATACATTTGAAGCAAGTGCCCCACCTTGCTTTAATTTATAATATCGAAACACATTTCATTATTATATTGGCAAAAAAAATAATAATAAAAAAAAATAAATCATAGCAGCGCGCAAGCGATGAGGTGATTGTTGTTCTTGTGTTTGGAAGAATCCATTTTTTTCGGGGCAATGATTTGTATAAAAATCCATTTATGATCGCTATTGATCAATTCTCATATTATTTATGCTGTCTACAGATTATAGCCAGATGTTATGATTGGGTTGTAAAATGTTTAATTATAATTAGAGCAATTCATTCTGTTTATATAACCTATACTGCTCTTCAAATCATTAGCGTATTATAGCGTAAATGGTAGTTAATTGCATTAAGTAAACAAGTTATTAAGTTCAATGATAACATAATTTGAAGAATTTCATTGGCGCTGTTCAATTATAGGTGAGTTATTGACGATTGAGAGAGGCAACTTTATGAGGTGATAAATATAAGTCTTACTTTCGAGAGAAGGAAACGAAAAATTGTTATAGCTTTTCTGCATTAGCATTCGCAAACAGATTGTTGGAAGAATAATTTGCATTTTATAATGCACATTTTATGCAGAATAATGTTGAGTAATGGCTTTCGATTTAACTCTACGTGTGAAAAATTATGCAGCATATAAAACATTGAAGCCATTCAGACAGATTAAAAACTTATTTAAGGCATTCTCATATTTTGTTTAAGGTGTTAAAGAGCTAATTACGTCTTGTGTCCCGAGTTCTCAAATCAAGATATCATTTTAGCGCAAGGTAAAATAATACATCGCTCGTGTCTGTTTATTAAGCGGAGAAGATTGAGGGGTTTCTTCATGACACTGCGTCAGTCTGTTAACTACTACTTACTTAGATGCTAGAGCATCAATCGCGTTTGACGTCATGTTTCGGATATTTGATTAGAAGTAAAGGTGAAATATTAGAAACTTTTCTATCTTGAATAAACAATATTTGTTAATGCACAATATGGTTATTCAAATGCATAAAATGTAAATTCATTCTAATGAAGTGCAATCTTGAAATGTCTTTAAAACTTTTATTACGTTTTTACGGCGATAGAATTTAAAATTGATTTTTATGATATTGATTTTACAAATGTCATTTTAATTTTTCTCTTCTTTTTCATTTCTTGTGGAGTGCGTTACTTCGATCTTCTTGCTATAATAAAAATCAGTTGTTCAGAGGTTTTTATTATTTACTCAATGTTTGAGCAAACAATCAATGAATTGCGAGTATGGAAACATAGCAACCTAAAAGCGGCTTAATTTCAAAGAAATGGCAGACAGTAGGACAGCTTTAAATACGCTCCTCATGAAATTCATGCTCGAAAATCAACTTTGACTTCTTATTCATTGCTTGTTCTTCGATGACTGCTGGCTGCCGAACAAAGGTGTGTCACTCTGCTTTTTTTACATTTCTCAACCTGTTGCCAACAGGTTTGAAAATATTAAATAGCATTTCATTTTCAGACTGCTCCTCACTGCTCTCTAAATGGCTTAAATATATATATATCTATTTATATATCTATATAAATATTTTTAATTAATTAAATTATACATGGAACTACGCGCTTACTTATGCCTCAAAAACTCATAACTCATCGTGATCTAAATACATCGAGCAATGTTCGGGTTTTAGATTACTTGTATGGAATTTTCCATAGTTCATTTAATGATTCGTCGAAGCTCAAAAAATTAACTAAAGAAGAGAAAATATGGAGTGAAAGAAGTGCCAGAGAATTTCGAGTTATCGGATTGAATTAAGAAACTTTTTATGGTATTTATGATTCCACATGTATAAATATTTTCATCGCCTCTAAGTGTTAATAATTCTTTATTCTCCTCACATTGGTGAAAAAAATGAAATAAAACTTGAAACGATTATAGCCGACACAAATAAAGTATACGCTAAAACGTATGGAAGATATTTCATAATAATTATTTCCAAATGGTGGTGTATAGTCTTTTATTGGCGGCCAATAAAATAAAATCATTTGATTATTTTATATTTCTGTTGTGTTCTCTTTTTTATTATCATGACTTCTCTTAGATTTTGGTCAAAGTGATAAAAAAAAACAAAACTCTGAATATTCGGATTAATCGATATCGAAGCCGCGTGTCACACATTTAATGCCAGCAACGGTGGATGATGCTACCAGGGACAATGAAATAAAGACGGACACACAGACATATATCTGGCATGAGCTTATTGATGTAATGTTTTTTTTTTTTTATCACTTTAATCTAATGATTTATAAACAAAGATTTTGCTGACTTTTTGATTATGCAAATTTAATTTTAAGTGTCCATGATTCAAACTTCGCTGGCTTTTCATTATTCAACAGGTTTGCGTGAATCTCATATGGATAGCATTCTACATTGTGGTGCTTTATGGCTTTCTATTTATTTAACTCCATTATGCCTTCTGATGACTGCAATTGGGAAAAAGTAAACAGAGAAAATTAAACTAACTAATACCAACTCGCTTTGCTTCACACAAGAAAAGCGCAATCAGAGGATTAATCATCGCATAGATAAATTGAGTCTGGAAAAAGTTCCCATAGTGCATTTAGTTGCAGGAATCAATTTACAATTGTTTTGCTGATTTTTTTTTGTTTTAGAAAGCTGGATCATCGGTACTATTAGTTATTAATTATTTAGGAGCAATTTTGATGGCATGCTAGGAGAGAGGGAGAGAGAGAAAGGTGAGGGAGACTGATTTAGAAAATAGCAACGATAATTATAGAATATAGTGCAAACAATTTATGAGTTGTTCACGACTTTCATGTTTGATATTTTTTTCTTCTGATCGTTTGAACGCAATCACTTCAAGTGCAAGATAAAGAAGGAAAAAAAAAATGTGATTGCAGACAAAATTATAAAACGCTGGAATAACATTCGATACAACACTTAATTAGGGTATAATCTGAATAACATGATTTAATCATTAAAATGTTTCAGTGTGATCATTGTTGTCACCGCATACAAATAGTGCTAACAAAAATCTCATTTTCATGGCACTGATTTCGGAAAACAATCAGACAACAGAAATTAATTACAATTAAAATGCATTGCATCCGGGCGAATCTCGAGACCCATTTGTCTGACTGTCAAAAGTTAAACAGAAAACGAAGGACTACTTAATCACTTCATGGGCACGTCTATAAATAAATTAAACATATGACAACATATGAAACAAAGCAACGGTTTTCTGCTTGCAACGACGTTGCGATTTTGTTGATTCACGTGTCCTGTGAATTATTTAAATTGGTCAAATCGTTAATTAAAATTTCGAATTTTAATATTTGACTAAGTGCATGACAAACGCAGCAGTGCACACCCGACTATGAGGTTAATAAACATCATCATTGTGCTTAAGATTCGCAAGTAAATCGTGTTAAATCCATTTTTTATTTGCTGCGGTGCATGGCAAAGACAAAGATGACTTGAAACCAAAGATCCATGAAAAATTCACATCTTATGCATATAAATCAGCAATCATTAAAATAAAATTTTAACAAAAGACTCATTTTATTTTCTTAGTTTGAAATATAATTTTTATAGTTATGACTTTTCGTTGTTTTTCAATTTTTAATGCATGCGAATTATATACTTCTTTATTTTACAACATTTACACGTGAATGTTGGTCGGCGCACAACTGCACCGCCTGATGGATTGAAAAGCATTTGCAAAAGCTCACTGAACCACTGCCTTGACCTTACGCGAACTCACGTTATTCTCAAAATTATATTCACATTTGGTTTTTGCAATGACCAAAAGGACTCTAATTTTGAGTTTTGTTCTTTCATGTGATTACTTTACAATTAGCATTTTCTGGCAGATTAGAAATTCGGCATTGAGAAATGCTTTAAAATTGATCTATTGTATTTCGGCATGACTGAACGATTTGTGACGATCAAAATATTTTATTTTTATCGCTCCAGTGAAGTTTTAATTTTTAAATTCGAAAGATTTCAATGCTGCCATGTAAGGCAAACCCCAAAATAGAGAAGCGAGAAAAAACATACCTTTAAAATTTTTAATCAGCGCACAATCAATCAAATTTTGTTATCTTGTTACTAATATCTCAATTAGCTTAGACTTGACTGTTATAATGTTTTAAATCATTTCCACAAATAAATATTTATCACTTCTCGGTTTCTCTTAAGTCGTGTTTATACTTATTTTATATATTTATTTCACAGTAAGTATGCATATAATCACACCTCACTATCGGTGATCAATTAACAAATCGTTGTAATCGAAATTGTGAAGCTTTTGAAAAAAAAAATAAATTCCTTGTTTTCTTCTTAACAAATTTTCACACCTTTTTTTAAATCCGTTTTCAGGGTTTTGTTGCTTTTGTGATTTAACTTTTATATCAGGTTTTCATTCCTTCGACTTTTATTTCTATTAATTAATATTTTTTTCCAGCATCCGTTTAGATGTCAAATGTATGCACTAATTAATTATCAGCGAAAAAGAAATATCCAACGAATCCACATGAAGAAAATAAATTAAATAAAACTCATAAAGTTTGAGCACGATCCGACGACCGATTGTGCACACATCAAAATCTAAGAAATAACTGAATTGGAAATATCACAAATTTTGTTAGTAAACCTGTTTGAACAAAAAAAAAAACAGCAACACAACAAATTCACTTGGACACAACAAAAACAACAGTCGACTTGTGTTTTACCTTTCTGTGTGCCTTCCAGTGCTCAAGAAATTTTTTTCTTGATGTTCTTTTTTTTTTTGTATAGTAACAAAGCTCACAACTCAATACAAATAAACACTGCCGTAATGAAAAGTAGGGGAAGTGGCTCTGAACGAATCAGAAAACGGCAAAACATTGTCAACTCCTACCAGCATACCTTCCAGCCTTCCAGTCTCGTGATCAACATGTGCTCTACTGTCGTATACAATTATATTTTAATATTAATATATTAATATTTTTTTTTTTAGCAAATTGATGCAATCGTCATTTACGTTTTTTTGTTGCTTCTTTCGGGGCTGCAAAAATGACAATTTTATTGTCGTTTGTTTTTTACTGACATGAGACAGTAATTTTTAAGGCAATTTTTTTCCCAATTTTCTTTCTTCGTTTTTTGGGGAATCATTAAAGTTTATTGGAGTTTTATTGCGGTAAAAAGTGGGATGTCGCTTTTCGTTTTTGTTTTGGCTCAAAAACACTTTTTATTATTTTACTGCACACCCTAACTGCGTTCACTGAGTTCCTTTAGTCCCTCAGCGAAAGTTTAGAAGAAGCATCTAAGGACAGTTACGTAAGAATTTTGCGAATTTTATGAGATTTTGCTGAAATGCATGCAAAAGATTTATTGCAACACTCTCAGTTGCATTTCTCTTAGTTTTTTTGGGACATTTTTTTATGGGAATTGATTAAGGTTTCTTGCAAGTAATACATTTTTCGTCCTAAAAAAATAAGAAATTAACGAAAAGTTTTTTTGTGACAATGTAACATGGAACTGTAAAGAATGTGTCTGACAAATACAAACATTGCATAAAACCATTTGCTGAACATTACGGCCCAGAATAATCTAGAGGTACGCAAAATAATAATAAAAAAAATTTGTAATTTTTTACATTTTTGGAGATGAATTTTAAAATTCAGAAGAAAAATAATGGAGCTCGAGTCTATTTATTTAACCGATTAATTTTAATCTATTTACATAATTTTTTTCACTTCCTTTTGCATTGAAAATTTCGCACTAGATGTGTGTAAAAGAATGAAAGATTTCTTAAAATAATATTCAAACGATTTGTGAGTATTTATTAGTAAAGAAAAAAAAACTAAATCAATCACTTGTTGTGTGGCATACACTGATTGAACGATTGCTCAAATTGTCCAGTATTCGATTTCAATGCTACTGATTTTAAAGTGGCCAATTTTACAGTTCCATGAATTGAAACATTTCCATGGACAAAAGTCAACAATTGACAACAGCATAAAATTAACATTTTTCTAAAAAAATATATATATGTACATACGTACTATACTCAATAAAAATTATATTCCCAAATTTATTGCTCTACATTGCAAACACAAAAGGATCCGAAGGACGTTAATCTCATGATGCATAGCTAAGTCAATTATTACAGTTAACCGCTATTTTGACCCAATTCATAATCTGTTTAACTCCTTTTAATGGTCTCTTCGTATTGCACTCCATAATTATTGCTATGGTCAAAAAGAATAAAAAAAAATCATTTGTGAACCTTTTCCGATAAAAAAGAATGTCATTTTGTCCAGTAACTGCCCCCAGAAAGAGTCATAATATAGTCATAAACCCAAAAGAGTCCACGCAGCAGGAGCATTAAAAGGATATTTTGCATTTCAATTGTATATTCTTGCCCAGCAGTGAAAGGATTAACTTTCATTGTGAAACCGTTTCTGCAGACCTTTATGGTCCCTCTGTCATATTACTTTGGGTATATTCTATGCTGAAAGAAGGAATAATCTTAGAATATATTTTATTTGAGAAAGTGTGATTGCGATTGCGAAGATTTCTAGAAAAAGGAGAGAACAAATTACCACATATAGCGCAAATAAAATTATTCAGAAAGAGATTATTATTGAAAATAATTGAACGTCGGGGGAAAAGGATAAAACGAGAAAACCCGAAAACCGCATTTTTGTGATTCTCACAAGTAAGATAAACTGATCGTTTAAATGTGATCGCAGACATACACAAAATATTGCACAACAAAAAGAATTCACGAAAGAAAATTTGCTTGTGGAAATCTAGAAATAAAAATACCAATTGTGAATTAAAAAAAAGTTTAAGCTCTGTGCGGCTGACATCAGTTTACTTATTTCAAGGGCTGTTCGCGAAAACAATCATTCCATTGTGTTGCTCGATGATATGTGAGTTTTTTTCCACATTACATTTAAATAATGCGATTACAAGATTTCCCAACAAAACTATCAGCGACATAATTTTATGGCCGTTTAATAAAGCATTTTTGTTTCGTGAATTTCGAGCGCACAGCAATTTAATGCAAACTTTTGCGTTTTCAATGTCACGCTTTAATGTCATTAAAAGATTTCATAATGAATTGTTCATTTTTTGGCTTGACATTTTTTTCTTTTCTTTTCTTTTTCTGTTTGGGTTTTGACATCTTTATTATTCATTGCACATCCTTTTCAGTGCTGCTGTTTGTTATCCCTTTTTCTTTCCTGGCAATAAGCAGGGTCGAAATTCATGTTTCGTTCCTTTCATTTTGGAAAAGTCAATAATCACGTTAGCTTCATAAGTAACCAAAACGAACTCGAGCTCGACGTTTTCTAGCTGTGAAATTTATTTAAAGGATTAAAGCAAAGTATTTTTTTTTATTTTTTTTTTTTTACATAAAGAATTGTTGAACTCGTGTGAGAATATTGCTTATAGGTTTCAGGTCAATGTGAGTTCATGAATTAAAAATTTAAATGTATTACAAGAACTAAAAGTTGCATGCGCGTTCATTTACTGCAATTGCATTGTTTTAATTGATGCTTTTAATTTTCACGTGACGTGACTTGAATTTATACAAATCATGCATTTGATAAGACATTTTAATAGCATCGCCAACGCACACTAATCCGCATTTTTTAATCATTAATTCGAGTCTCATGAACTGATTGAGATGTCAGTCTCTAAAAGCGAACAGCCTTTTATCTTAGCAATGATTTGTTTCTCAAGAAATCTTTCTCAAGGCACAAAAGTGCGAAATTGTACTCAATCTCTGTCCTTCAATGCAGAAATGATTGAGTATGTTGCATCTCGCATATCGCGCTTTGACAGATACAATCAATATGCAGAGCAGTTTCGAGTAACATATACTTGCAAAAGATCATTCATCTGGCCTGCAACATCACAATTAAAAATATTTAAAGAAATATCTGCACCGTTTGTTGCAATGAAGACATTAACAGACAGAGAAATTAGCTCATAACTGCAACGAACTAACAGCAAAGTTCAAACATGAACACATTTGTAGAAACACTTCATTAATTATTATGCGGCAAAAAATCCTCTGAGTCTTTTTGTAATATTATTTTCTTCGATGAATGCACGACATTAATGAATAACAGCTTCACAAAGTAAATCAGTTTCGTAGCACAGAATGAGCGCCCGAGAAAGCAGAAAAAAATGTGATGATAAATTTGTAAGATTTCACAGTCATTATGCTCGCACTCTCGCACTCCTCGGCACGAGCGATTAGTGATTTCGATAATGTCGATCAATCAAGTGGTAAATTAACTATATTTAGTCGATGATGCTGGCTGTCTGTACGTATTTATGTGCGGCATTTTATAAAAGATCTCATATTGAAACTCATGAGAAATCAGCGTGCGAGCAATGTTTGATTTATAATTTAGCTCTAGAAATACTTATGTAGCTTAAAATCGAACCTTGCACCAATTTTATGTACTTCTTCTATCACCTTCATTATCTCCTTACGCCTTTGAACTGCAACTTTGTTTTTATGAAGATTAGAAAATCTCAATGAAAAATTGAAAAGAAATCATTACGAAAGAGATGATGGGAAAACAAAACAAGATCAACCGCCAACCTTTGCTCATACAGTTTTTTTTTGCGATTGCCATTATTTGCTTCATAAATTTCAAAGTGCAAATTACTGACTTTCTTCAACTCATCAAAACACCTCTGGATGGGAATTCAAACCCACAAGAAAATAACTTTATTTATTTATTTTTTAATTTCGTTTTGGCGATGTCCAAATTAGTTGCTTTTGCATCATTACTTTTATTATGGACATTTTTTCGCGCTTTAATTTTTAAGATGCCAAAACTTTACTTTAAACGTCTTCATGTACATTACGATTCACAGTTGGGAGGCGAGCGGACAATATTATGTGTAATGATAATTTAAAGCTCAATCGTAGTGATCAACTTTCTCAATTTCTTGAACAAGAAGAAGATGCACCTATGTAGCGTCTGTAATTTAGGTTTGCACAATATCACAATTGATCGCACCTGTTGTGAGCCGCTGTGTGCAAGTGAGAGGTGCTCGTTTAATATGGAGTTGTTAAATTGTTAATGACAAAAAAAATTGTGAAATATATAATCGAATTTTTTCTTTAATCTTTGAATCAAAAAAAAAAAAAAACTTAAATAATTTCTCACACAATTTTTTGTTGCTTCTTGAACTTAATAACAGGTCATGATAAATATCGCGTTTTCAAAAAAGCTCTTTTCATCAACTTCTGGTCTTTTTATGTAATGACTTATTATTTTTTTTCTTATAAAAGTCGCACTGCGTTTCCCTTCCCTATCATACATTTCGATTCCTTTCGAAATATTTAATTATAAATTTATTTTTATATAAATATGAAATTTAAAAGCGACACAGTGAAACATATATTCTGCATACATGACATTTGTCACGATCAATTGAACTGCTAAAACATTATTTAATGCTATGTAGCCGCTGCTTTATAACAATCAGCAACAACAATAGAGCGAAAATTTCTGCGACCTTCACACGTGAGTTCCGTTTCGTTACAAAAGTTTTTCTTGGCTTCCCTCAATTTATTATGCAATATGCCGCGAAACGAGGAGAATGAAAAAACAAATTCATGTTTCGGCAATTGTTTTTCCTTAAATCAAATTTAGTATATCAACAACAAATTTAAAGGAAGGAAAACTATATTTGAAAACTCAATAAATACGGGTACGGATATTTATTTCAGCAAAAATAAGGAAATCAAATTTAATAAATGATCATTCTTCTACGACACCATCCTCATCTTCTTCATCAGAACTGCTTGATTCAATACGATCAGCTTCAAAATCTCGATCGACATCAGAATCATCGATATCTTCGTCGAAATCATAATTGATTTGCAGTGCAAGTACACGTTGTGGTGGCTGCTGGGTATTCACCGGACGTTGAACAGCAGCGGAAGCATCTGTTAATAGAATAAATGATCAAAATGCCATTGGAAATTAACTCTTAGCGTTTTTGATGCTACTGACTATACTCACTGGCCGGAGGATGTTGAAATTCTCGGAAGTGGTCAGGATTCCGACGGTAGCAAGCCACTCCATATTGACAGTGGGGTGCAACTGATGGTGCTGGTGGATAGACTGGTCGACGATAGTCGTTATCTCCAGGATGTGCTTCTGCATTACGGTGATCTTGTGTAAGTCGATAGCACCGAATTCCATAGGTACATGACGATCTTTGTTGTGGTTGCATTACTGGTAATGGGGACGCTGTTTCTTTTTTAACTACTGTAGTACCATCTGCATCTGGTTTGACGGCTGTGCTAGATGGAGCATTGCTTCGATTAGGTACATGATTCTGATTTGTTTTTACTACTGTTGTAGAATTTGCATCTGGATCTGGTTTGACGGCTGTGCTAGATGGAGAATTGTTTCGAATAATTTCTTGATTTTGATCTGTTTCAGTACTCTCAGGATCTGTTTTGATTGTTTCCATAGCTGCTGCGGTATGAAGCTCAGGTTGAATGCTGATCGAAGGATTTAGACTTGCTGCGTTTGTAATCATTGAATTTAGATGCTGGACAATCATTGGAATCGCCGGAGACATTGAGCGCGGTTTCTTTGAAGTTTCCTTTCTACTGTCGCCATCACTCATCTCAAATGATCGCTTACGCCCGGTCAACATTGATGTGCCAGCATTTTCTTGTTCATTGGTAGGCATTTCCTTATGTTGGAATAGAGCTGTTGGCTGGAGTAAATCAGGCGATGGTGTTCTGTCATGGTCGCCATGGTTTACATTGTTTGGAGCAGACAATTTAGCATCCAAATGTTCTAATTCAGAGCCGACGATATGTTGTGGACGACTTGTTGACATACCAGTTTCAAAGTTTTGATTAATTTCTCGAACGTTTTTCACACGCAGTTCTCCTGTCAGTGCATCTGAATTGCTGTTTTCCACTCGAATTTCAAACTCAAATTCATCTGGCAACAAAGAGAATGTATCCGAATCGCCCAACTGAACTTCTGTTTCTTTCATCAGTACACATCTTGGTTCTTTGCCTTGTTTCTTGTAAAATATTGGATTCGTATGGCACGCTTTAATGTTAAGTTTTGTTTCGATGACAGTAATTTCGCCATGTGTATGGGAAATCCTTTTGTCATAGCACTGAAAAGGGATACATTTGATAACAGATATTTTTAGGAATTTTGGTCAGAAATACTCCGAAGACACCTCGTCCTAGCTTTGTTTTTTCTCCCGGGTTTAATTTGATTATTTCATTTTTTGTTTTGTTGTGTAGCAAAACCTTCACCATAATGGCTCTGTGTATTTAAGCGACAAATCGTATTTTAATTAAATTTCCAAAATAAGAAAGA
The DNA here is from genome assembly GCA_018397935.1 of Propsilocerus akamusi. NCBI lineage: Eukaryota > Metazoa > Arthropoda > Insecta > Diptera > Chironomidae > Propsilocerus > Propsilocerus akamusi. The sequence goes on along the minus strand of CM031469.1, from coordinate 25,721,527 downwards.
AGGAAAATTAACACAAACAAATCTGTCAAGGGCACTGAAGTAGGTTCAAAAATTTCTGTTCAGTCGACTCGATGTAAATGCAATGTACAAATATGTATGCGTACTAACTAAGCAGTAAGAAGTGTAATTTCAATTTGGCCATTTGTTGGGGCAATAATTAGCATTTGTTGTATTGTTTTATTATAAATTTATAATTTTTACCTAATATCCAACCAGCAACGAAATATAATTTATTTGTAAATGAGCTCAGAAAGCGTTCCATCATCATGAGGATAAATCATATCGTTGAATTCTATCATGTAAACGCCGAAATCCCGTTTTCTTTTCTTAATATATATTACTTTCGCTCACCCTTAGTTCAAAAGAAGCTGCGTATGCATCGAGTTTACAATAGAATGCCGTGAATTCACCAGATTCAAGGAGTCGTTCATCTCCGATCGTTATATCTCGCTATACGAATGGAATGAAATATTCTGTGAGATTGACTGTGTGCTGGAGGATCTGATGGGGTCGGAGACTACGGTGTCGGAGTTCGTCACTGATCTAAGAAATAAAGTTGGCGACTTTTTTGTGGGCGAACTACGTGTTTCGTATGCTTTCGAACCAAAGCAATCGAGTATAGTTAATTTCAAAAAGCTGAAATTTGATTATAATCTCGACTGGATCCTCAAGGTTAACATTGCAAATCGTAATAATACTCTGCCCAATGCTATTCCTGAATTACAATCAAAGACTGAAAACGAAGAAAAAAGAACAAATCATAAACCAAAATATAAAGCATCATCAAAATCAAAATTGCTAATAAGAGAAGAACTTGCGGACTGCAATGATGAGTACAAGCCAGATGCGCAGTATACGAACAACGTTATTTATACACCAGGACCATCGTCATCAAAAGCAACCACCGTGCCACCTGAATATTCTCCAAAACACATGAGTTCCGACGTGACAATCAAGCAATCATACACGCCCTCAAAGATCGATGCTACTGAACTGCGAAGTGCTGACAACGATACAGCTCTTTCAAAACCGTCTTATAAGCATAAGAGGGTTAATGTCCATGATGGTCATGATGTGAATTCCAATGAAAACAATAATTTCAGAGCACTTACTTCTGAGCTGTTTGGATCTAGTGACGATGAAACTGACTCGTTGGATACAGCCACTACTGCATTGTCTACTGATCCGGTTCTCAATTCTAAAAAGTCGAAGCGCATGAAATTGCAGGATCCTAAGCTGTTACGAGAAAATACATGGATCGAATCTCATCACAGCTCTTCCATCAAGGCCATAAGCAAAACACCGTGCGCTGATGCGAAAAATATTAGCCAGCGCAAAAAAAAATCAGCAACGCCTCGCCCAGATACTTCAAATTCCAACCGTTTAGCTAAGCCTTCCAGTGCCTATCCTATGGAAACGTTCAACGAGAAAAACATGATACGACTGGCCAATTTCATTGAAAAGACTGATCAGTTGAAGCTTGATAAAGAAGATCGACGCTGTGAACTGCAAGGACTTAAGTTGTTGAATTGCAATCATTTGTCAAACGCTGAGTTAAAAAGGTAATAGAAAATTCAGTGCTTCAATCGGTAGGACATGTAAATGTTTTTCATGTACTTATAGACTGGTTGTTGCATATGGCTCACAGATTCATAATTTATACAATGGAGCGAAGCCTCATCTGGAAAATTTGACCCCTGTAATGTTGACAACATCTAACGTTTTGACAGAAAACCAGTTGATATTTGTGATGCAAGAGATTGAGAATTTGCGTGATGTACTGGAGCGAGGCAGCCTAGAAGACGTTTTATCAGAAAAGGTGCTTCCATCATTCATTCTTCATACGTTTGCATCGACTTATCGTCTCTCACACAAACAATCCGTTGAACGCATATTGCTCCAAGAAGAATATAATTCCCTATTTCACAATGAGTCCATGATCTAATTACTGACACGTCAAAAAAGACCGCTGTTACTATCAACTGCATGTATTTAAATATTTCAGCTGATATTATTTATTTTTACTGCAAATTTGAAAAAATTGTTCAAAAAATAAATCTTCTAACATTAACCAACTGAACTCGCTCATCTCATTGTAAACACAACCCAAATCGAACTAAAAGCGTAAACTAAAACCGAAAAAGCACAAACCAATAGAAATTTTGAGAATTGGATTAACTTTGTGCTCTGTTCTGTGTAATCGAAGATAATTAAATAAGAGACTCACGTTGTGTACCAAGTGTGTTTTAAAGTAGGTTCGTAAATATACATACATACGCTATAAAATGAGAAAATGTAAGAATTGCCAGTCGACTGATATTGAAATCGATTCGGCGAGAGGAGATGCCGTCTGCACGAATTGCGGTTCGGTTTTAGAAGATAATATCATTGTATCTGAGGTCCAATTTGAAGAGAATGCACATGGATCCAGCTCTGCTGTCGGACAATTTGTTTCCGCTGATTCAAAGGGAGGAGCTACTGGTTACGGCAAATTTCATGTCGGCACAGGAACAGAATCACGCGAAGTTACACTTAGAAAAGCAAAAATAGGAATCAGTCACCTGTGTCAGCAATTGTTTCTCAATCAACATTGTATCGAAACAGCTCACAATTTCTTTAAAATGGCTCTGTCGCGACAACTCACTCGCGGACGGAAAAATTCGCACATCTATGCAGCATGTGTCTACATGACCTGTAGAACAGAGGGAACGTCCCGTAAGCTTAGATTTATCATATAATATTACTCTGTTACATTTACTCATATTTTAGATCTTCTAATTGACATTAGTGATGCTCTACAAATTTGCTGTTACGAGCTCGGCCGAACATATTTGAAACTCTCGCAAGCGCTTTGTATCAACATTCCTTCCATCGGTGAGTGATTAAAATATCAAAAACATAAGTCTTAAGTTTACTTTTATTGGAAAATATTCTGAAAATATGATATTCCTAAAGGCTACCTGGCTACCTTCTCGACAAGAATATTCGTTCCTTAAGAGAACCCTCAATTGTGGTTTACTCCTTTTCTACTAATATAGAGGTTTTTAAAAAATTTTCCTAAAAATATTTCACTCTCTAGGAGTGATGAATGCGTAAAGAATTTCTATTGAGACTGTTAATATTTCATTTACGTCTTCTTGTCTCTGTCAAGATATTATTTTGCAATACGACCACGATTTACATCATTCATTTGTAGGCTTGCATTTCTAACAGGATACAATAGTCGGTATATTAACTGTAACCTAATTTTTACGCTTGCAATTTTAAAGTTCCGAATGAATTGTTTGTTACAAACTGCTGAAGTAGCTAATGGGAAGAGTTAAAGATTAAAGTTAATTTTTCTGTTTTTCCCTTTTCCACTTTTTTTTTAATCTAAATGTCTACTGATGCTTGATTTAAGCTTTATAATCAAAAAAATATCGTTCGTTACAGCTACCTTATTGACTTAGATAAGTAGATCAACAAAAATATTTGAAGAAAGGTCTAATAAGCCCTGTTTAAAGGAAATAAAAATGCTGAAAAAGATTAATTTTTGGTGCATTTGTCACCGACTATGTTGTCGGCATTATTTCCATTGTTATTCTGTGCACTTGCGCAATTACTGGATGCTATTGCCTTCTTCAATGTACTTGTGTTTGAGTGGCCTGTCGTTGGCCCGTAAAAGATTAATTCAGGGATTTGTCCACCTTGAACGCCCGTACCATTAGTAGATTCTGACGAGCACTGGAAATTGAAAGTAACCGTTCCCATACAAACTTCAGTCATTCCCTCTTGTCCAAAGAAGCTCAATTCACTTCCATCAAGAATGACACTAGCCGTATAAAAGCATTCGGGTTCAATTTGAATTGGATGCTCAAAGAAAACGTGAAACGTATTTGATGATCCATCAGAGAAGAATTTTGTGTTGTTCTCAGCCAGCACACGTCCTAAGCGCTTCAGTTCGATCTTCACGTTATAATCTGATGCTCCAGTTGATGATCCATAAAGTCCAAATCCGACAATGAAAATTCTTTTATCGACACTAAATTGAATTGAATCGCATCGTCCACGATAACGCCACTGATTGCTTCGGTAAGCGCACGATAAAAATCGATGGCAAATTTGTGCTTTCAATCCATTTCGAGGCTTTGTTGGAAAATTTAATGACGGTTTCGATTTTGCCGTAAAATTAAGAAATATATCAATCGTTTCATTATGCGTTAAAATTCCCAACTGTGCAACATTATCAGCAAATTGATCTAACGTCATTGTTGGAATTCTGATTAAAAACAATGCCGGTCCGAGAATTTGTCTTTTGTTTTGTGGTGTCGGATCAATTTCCATTTTAATACATGCAGCATGTGCCCAATTGAGGGCAGCTTCAAATAAATTAATTTCTTTGCAGTTAAGTGTTTCACGTGCGAGAATTGTTTCAAAAGTCTTTATATCAATGTCCACAAATCCTTCAGACTTTAGTGCCATCTCAGCCTGAAATAGAAAAGACGAACATCAAATTAGAAAAAATTATTTCAAATATAACATTAAAACTGCAACGACTTTTAATTTTTGCGATTGCTTTTAATTAATTATGTCATATCACATAAAACCAATTTACAGAGTTAGAACAACCTTTTCCGAATAGTTACTATGCTTCCGTACAAATTGCGAGTCAATTTGATCACTTAGTAAGTATGTGGCACATTAACCATAAGAGGCACAATCATAAAAATTCGAGATAAATGCAGATCTTCTCTGAATCAATTCGATGACACAAAAACATGTCCCTTACTTATAGCATAAAAAAAATCAATATTTGCACTCTGATAATAAGTTAAATGAGCAGTTTAGCCTTAAGTTTAATCATCGGTTGTAGCCGATATGGAAGTGCATGATGTTTCATTTGAGCTTGTGTAATTGTTATTCGTAACTTCCCCATCATTGTCACTCAAATTAATGTTTTCTAAATTTACCTGGGCATCGAGAACCTCCCAACATCGTTGCATCAGCTCGGGCTCTTCAAATAGGCGTGATTGACTCAATAATAGACAAGCGTTTTTTGCCGTCAGACTGGTTTCGAGATAATTGACACATGCGCGACACAAATGCGGCACAATATATTTCTTTGCAACATACAATGTCGCCAGGACATTATCGGCTTCTAGCTGAATTTCATCACAATACAAATATCTGTTTGAAGAAAAACTAAGTAATTACTTATTTGTTTTTCCAATAATCTTTAAATTCTATACACTTGCCTTAAAAGCGTTAGAAATGCTGACGGTTCTACGTCAGGTACTTCAATTTCGGATTTATTCTCTGCCAAGCCTCCGTAAAACATTGCATAAAAGACTGATGAGCCAGTTGCAAGAACATATTTATGGGCTGGAATCGTTTGCACTTGATCTATAAAAATAAAAAGATGTTAAGTAATGCATATTTTTTTAGGATTTTTTTTGCTTTACCATCGCATCCCACAACGAATTTAATATCGGCCATCAATTCATTATTAAACATGGCAGCGTTACGTTCTCGAACTGTTGGTTTTGTTGCTTGCCAATTTGGATCGGCCGTCAGATCTTCCTCTTCCTGCATAGCATTGGCATTGTTATTTGATGATGATGTCGATGATTGTAGACAGAATGATGTTGAGCTCTGAGCACCTGGCGATGCGAGAGGTGAGCTAGGAATGCTCGATGGCTGAGTGATTAGCATGTTCTCGCGTTGATTAAGCGATGGATTGTTATGAGGTGGCGACATCAAGACTTCATTGTTCACTAAAATTTGAGTTTTTATTGCATAGAACATAAGATTCGGCCAAAATAAAAAGCTTATGAATCATGAAAATTTTCGCAATCTGAGAAAATCTTTCTCACCATTGATCCAATGAGTTTGTGAAAACGACATATTATTAGTGGGCTCCGAGTTACGTTTCATTTGTGCAATTTTTGAATACAAATTCGACATTGCCATAACTCTTTACGCGATAAAATCGAATTTTGCCATTCTTTCTGTTTTGTTAGCTGTTTTCTTTTCTCTTTATTCAACCTAGCACTAAATCGATATTGCGTAGCGACCCCAAAATCGAGAAAACCGGGAAAATATCGGGAATGTTGTAAAAAATTTGAATTGTTAAACATGTGATGATCAATACTCGCTACTCAGTAGGTAGACCTAGGAAAGCCTAGAGCTTGACTCGAAGCTTGTTTGAATTAAAGACTTATTTCGCGAGAGAGAGTGAGAGAAAGATAGATAGAAAACGAGAGAACCTATTGTCGTGACGTAAATGTCAAGTTGCTTCTTACCTGATGGAAGTTCGCGCATAGCAGTAGCTTGATTATCAATGCTATTACGATCATTGAAATGTATGTTCATATCCACAATTTGATTTAGAATGTGGATATGATGACTGTTGTTGTAAATCATTGAAGAAAAATTGTCGTTTCTATCGTAATTAATTTCTTCTACATCTCTTATGTGCTGCTGATTGCCATGCGGAAACTCTTCTTCATCCTTTGGCGTTAAAATGTTATCAATAACAGACACACCCGTTTCTAGGGATCGTAAATTATATTGTAAATTCTCGTTCACTTTTGAGTACCATGCGCCCGATTGGGAAATTATCCAATGTAAAATGTGGTAACCAAAGTGATCGCTGAATGGGTCGACTATGACACTAACCATTGTTCGCATGCATAATACAACAAATCACCATAATAATACATCGAAATAATGAAATTAACAATTTTCCTTTATTTGATTGTCTCACCGAAAAAGAAAAATTGTCAAAAAAAAAAACTTTCACTCGCAGTTAAGTACATAAGTAGATATTTTTCCAAATTCATTAACGAGGTTCCATTCTAGACATTACCCGAATTCACAAGATCATATTTCGCACTAACTGCAAACATAAACACCGCATGCACCTGCTCTATTTAAAACACGTCTGATCGACACGACTTGCAAACTGAAAATGAATTTGATGCGTAGCATCAACACCTAAGTAGAGAAATATTACTTAACATAGTACACCATTCACAGTCAAAAGAAAGTTAATTTTTTTTTGCCATTGTCTATGCGGAACGAGTACCGAAAAGAAGAGTGAAATTTAGAAAAAAAAGCCCAAGGATGACCAATTGGTTTGCATTTTAATGGAGAAATTTCTTTATTTGCTTCTTCTTTTTAAATATTCGACATTACCATAATCAGTTCTGTTAAATAAACAACACATTAACACCGAAATGATCGAGTCGATGCTGCAGCAGTTAAACAGTTATGCAAGTTTATCATATTCCAATACAGGAGACAAATAAACAAAATAAATATTTCCTTGTTTTGCAACAGAAAAAAAAAAACAACACTAAAATAAATAAGTAAGATTTCGCGTTGTGGAGACGGAGATTACGATGAATAACAATGTTATTTTTTGTCTTTTTAAGATTCATTGGAAACAATGAAGAATTCCCTGCTCTTGTGGCTTTCACTTTTAAGTGCAAGCTTAAATAGCTTTTTTTCGCAGCAGTAAAATGATTGCATAATCTTTATTCACTTAACTTTCTTGTCTACCGATTTTATAAGATTTAAATATGTAGAAAGTCGATTCTGAATTATTATTTTTTTGGTTTCTTGGCATTAACCTTCAGTGGCAGCGCAGAAGTGCGGTGAACCCACTAAAGACAGCAAATACCTGATTTTTCCACACACGATACAAAGTCAATCAGCTGAATAAAGAACTAATTCTTGTGACAAATGAGCGTGATCATATTAAATTGACTTAAGTTTTATTTATGTTGATTATTATACATTTGAATAAATACCTAATAAACAGGAAGATGCCGAAGGTATTGCATTGCTTCGTTTAGCGTTTCTGCATTATTATTGACTTGATTTTACTATAAAAAAAAACTCACTTTTATACAGGAACCGCGAACTTGAAGCACATAAAAATTTGCTATTGAATTAAATTAATTTTTACGTGTCACCTCGATGCGACTTTAAATTTGCTAAAGCTCAATACAAATAATTGGCAAACGAATTCCGACAAAATATTCGATCGATTCGTGTATTTTTAAGTCAATCAACACTGTCGATGACATAAAAGTTATACAATGCGTTGTCTTTGATTTCGCTATCTAATAGCGTATACAGCGACACACCTTGATCTTGTCCCTGGAGGAGCTTATTAATGTCAATGTAAAACCATTTTAAATGCAAATCAAAATAGAATTATATCGAATTCAGTGTCAAAAACTTTTTCTTACTTTTCGCTCTTAATTTAATTTTTTTTTCTAAACCCTCATATACACAGATCCATGCATTTACATTATGCGCTTCGCAAATCGGTTGGAGTTTGGCGAAAAGACGCATGAAGTTTCTATGACGGCCCAGCGCTTAGTGCAGCGCATGAAGAAGGATTCAATTCATTCGGGTCGACGACCTTCAGGACTTTGTGGAGCTGGTGACAAATCTCAATTTACCTAAATTTCAGTTAAACCTAGATATCAATTACAGCTTTAATGCTCGCTGCTAGAATGCACGACTTTAATCGAACGCCAAATGACATTGTCCGCGTGGTGAAAATTCATGAATCGACGCTGCGTAAGCGTCTATTGGAATTTGGCGAAACGCCGAGCAGCGCACTTACCATTGATGAATTTATGGCAATCGATTTGGAGGCTGAACAGGATCCACCTGCATTCAAAGCAGCACGAAAGAAGGACAAAGAGAGATTGCAAAAGGTTTGTGCACTTTTATCATATCGCATTTAGTTCATCATAATTATTAAACACTTTTACACAGATATCAGATGACAATGAATTTACGGCACTGCAAATTGAAATCGATGCCGCAATTGAACGGGATCTGGAAAAGGGTCGCAAGCGAAAAATTCACGGCACTAATGTCGTTGAGGACTATGATGAGTCAACTGAAACTGAAAAATTTATTGGAGAGTCGACAATAGATGTGATAAATGAATGTCTAGTGACGCCCGCTGATCCAAACGATGTTACAATTTGCGACGATCCTAGTACGAGTGTAAAGGCAGAAAAGGCACAAAGCAAAGTTCTTGGTTTGAAACCAGATCTTCTAGCTCTTTGTACGGTGTCTGAAAAAGAACAATCAGCGCTCGCTTCGAAAAATAATGAAACTGAAGTTGTCGATGATCTTAATCTAGAAGGTCTCGATGACGACGAAATTAATGGGTACATTTTAACTGAGTCGGAAGCAATTTTGAAGGATCGTTTGTGGAATAAAATGAATGCTGAATATTTAATAGCAGCAAAGGAGCGCGAAGAAAAATTAGCTAAAGAGCGAGAAGAAGGTAAACCGGAGAAGAAAAAGCGTCGAGCACGCAAAAAACCAATCGGTCCATCAAGTAGTGCTGGTGAAGCAATTGAGAAAATGTTACAAGAAAAGAAGATCTCATCGAAAATCAATTATGACATTCTCAAGTCGCTAACAGCTACTGTCGATACGGAGAAAGTAGAAAAAGTTGAAGTTGATCTAAAGCCAATTATCATTGACGAATCACATTTGCCACGTCCAAGTACATCCAAAAAATCATTTATTAATTTGAGCAATAATCGACGATCAAATGCGCAAACTGGATTGCCTGTCGGTGAATCTTCTGCCGAAGACATCAAGGATCTTCCAGCGATAGTCAACGATCCAGGTAATTTTACAATGTTATACAGTTTCTCGTACAATTTTCTAATACGAATTAAATTAAAAGACGACATCGTTGATACTGAGGATGAGCCCGAGCCAGAAACAGTCGAGACTGATCGTTCTGATCGATTGGCAGATATGCTTAATCAAGGCGACGATGAAGAGGATTTCGGTTATCCCGAGGAAGATTATTAGAAAATTCATTATTCGTTCACTCATGCATACTTTGAGAAAGGGCTATTTTTTCAATCGTTATATCTGTTTAATGATTTTATTACATATCGGTAAGTTATAATTATACCTTATTATTATTTGATAATGATTTAGGAGTCTTGTTATTTAATGGAAAAAATACCGAGTCTGTATTACAACCCCTTAATAAAGTTTCGCAACTTATTTATGTTCTCATTTGTCCATTACAATAATTTTCAATAAAATAAAATTGTCGTTTACGAGAAGAGTTCACATTATAAATTTCGCAATATGACAAGAACAAGAATATTACGTAATTATTTATTGGAAATCCATGAATTTATTTATCCTTTTTCCATAATAGCAAGGCTTATGGATAAATATTTAGAGAAAAATAAGAATTAACATGTCTGCTGAAAGGCCACTTCCGATCAGGCCCCGATTCCAAAAGTATTTAATTTTGTCTTAATCAACAACCATCTTAAAGTCATCGACTTCAGCAAACTCTTGGGTTTTGTTTTTGATAAAATCTTTGAATTCTGCCGTCTGAAACGAAAGGAAATTTGAGGTCTAATGTTTAGGTGAAAAACGAAAATCTCACTTCTTCAACAGTCTGCTTTTTGCGCCTTAATCTGACTATCTTTTTATGCTGCTCTTCCTCCGACTCGCTGCCACCTTCTTCAATGCGATTAAGAAAATCGGACCCACGCTTTCGACTATAGCTTCTTCCATTAGCTTCGTGCTGATCGAATAAATTAATTTCAGAATCGCTGCCGACGGTATCCCCGTTTGTGTTATATGTAACGTTTGATTCATTGATTTCATCGACTTTTGAGGTGTCATAAAATTGTAGCTTGGCCTTAGCAGTGGGATGATTAAACGGTGTCGAAGAACTAAAGAATTTCTTGATACTCGTTTCTTTAGCTTTAGATGGACTCGCAAAAAGATTCTTGTTTTTCACTGGAGATGTTGGGAATATTTCACTGTCACGATCCTTGTTGCTCTTGCTTGGCAAGTATTTTCTTAAGTCCTTCAACTTGATTCGTGGAATCTCATATTTCTTGTTCGCTGCTGATTCATCCATACCATTCTCATCTTCCAATAGCTCGTCAAATCCATAAAAATTACGAGAAATATTATTATCTTCCTGTTCTGTTATTTCAGCAATGTTTTTTTCAATGACAGCGATGTGATCAACTGATACTCGTGATTCTACGACAAAGAAAGAGGAGCGTTATACATCATCATAATAAAACATCTATTTTGTTGTATTACCTTCACCAGAATGATTTTCAACAACCTTCAAATTATTTTGAGATTCAATATTTAAAGCAGTTTTGTTGTAAACAGCGAGTGGCGATTCTGTTTTGTAGAAACTTGTTGTCGGTATTGGAATGGACTTCAGGGGACTTCGCATTGTCAAACGTCTAAGAATCTTCTCTGATGATGCTTTTTGAACGTAGTTGAGCGGCTCCATATTTTCAGCGTTTGAATCACTAAGCATCGATTGAGGTGGAATATTTTCAACGTTTGATTCAGACTCAATCGATTCATTTCGAACATTTCTTGAAGCTCCAAAAATATTGACAACTCTTTTTTCCTGAATTTTTTCATCACTAATTGTGTCCCCCTCAATTAGGTCACTCGAAAACGATGGAGAGTTATCAGACTTCGACAGTCCCATATAGAATGTTGACGGGAATGTCTCAGGAACTCTCAACGGTGTCTGAACAAACGGTTTTCCGGAAGTTTTTCGAGCATATGTATATTGAGCTGGAGATGACGAAACTGATGGCATAGCAAATGGTAATGGCTTTGAAGATATATGAATATTTGATGATGCCAACTTAACGCCTGGTGGTGAATGCCAAACTTTTGAATAATTTGGCTGCAAATGAACTAGACTTTTTTTAACAGTTGCAGTGGTTTTCGCTTGTGAAACATCATTTTTTTTTTGTGTCGATACAATTGGACAGCTCAGCTGTTTGGCTATGTATGATTGTTCGGCCTCGTAGATTTCAGGATTATTCTGCACAGTACATGAATATGTTCCAGCGATGTTCATTGTTTTTTGTTGTATAAGCAAATTCATTGTGTTACCTGGCTTTACTTTTGCAGCTCTTCTAGCCTTTGCAACCTTCTTAGATTTTTTTGGACCATTGCCAGTATCCGAAGATTGCGATAAATTGAACACATAAGGATCTCCATCATCAATGTTTTCCACATTAAAATTTTTCATCGCTTTCGATGCATGGCCAAGACTGCTTGAGTTCTCAGCTTCATCCAAATTAAATTCGTCCTGATGTACAGCATCACAGGAGCTAAGCTCATCAACTTTTGGCCCCTCGATATGATCGAGCACATCAATAACTGCAGAAATCTTAATAACTCCCTTCTTGACTTGCCTTTGTTCAGATTCTTGAGGTTCATCGACTTTTGACTTTTTCAGAGCTTTTCGCTTCGCTCTTGTTTCACGATATATCTCGACTGGCTGATGTTCAACCGACTTAGCAGATCCAGCCTTTTGTGTAACTCGTTTATTCGTCGTGTTTTCTTCGGGTTTCTTCTGTGACATATTCCGGTCTGCTGGAATCTTGCGTGATGAAATTTCCCTATCAGTCAGACGCTTCAATATTACGTTACACTGAGCGATTTTAGGTTTCTTGACAAGCTCATCACTAAGCTCAATATGCTCATGCACATCAATATTTGAGGAAACTTTAACTCTCTTCTTAGCTTGATTTTGCTTAGGCCTTTTAGGCTCATCTACTTCTGACATTTTTAGAGCTTTTCGGTTCGCGCGAGTTTCACGATGCATCTCGACTGAATGATGCTCAACAGACCTAGCAGTTCTACGATTTTGTATCACTCGTTTTTTCGTGCTTTTTCCTTCAGCAACCTTGTCAGATGATTGTTCCTCTGTTGGTTTCTTGTAATATGCAATTTCCCTATCAGTCAAGCGGTTTAATGCTACGTTACATATAGATATTTTAAGTTTCTTAGCAATCTCCTCATCACTTAGCTCCTCGCGAATCTTTGTTGATATGGTCAGAGATTTTTCACCAGTTTTCTGAACAGGTCCAAGTCTCTTGGTATGATTACGAGTATTTCGCGCTGGGACATCTTTTTCCTGAAATTCGGTTGTTTGAACTTGTCGAATCATATCGGCCAACGCTGCTCGGCGTGGCTTTGCCCATGATTTTATTAGGCTTGACAATTCAGTAGGTGTCTCCGTTTGTGACTCTGAGAAGTTTTCTGCTACGCAGCTTCTGCTTGATGCGCAGTGTACTAAATTTGAATTTGCCTTTTCTTCTGTAATTCAGATAAAGCCTATTATTGATCATCAATTTCATAGGTAAAAACATTCATTCTATCTTACTTTTTCTACGTGTTTCCATGTTAAAGCACTTTTAAAGGTTTTAATTAGCGTTAATGAGAGATAACTTAATTGGATATGTTGAGGTGAAGCCTTCCTTTTTTGAACTGAACCTTCCTTTCTTTTTGAACTCAGTTAGATTCGTTTTTGAAAACAACTTTATTATGATTGAATTCGCGTGCTGAACACACCATATCTGAGTTAAACTGAATCGGGGTTCTGAGCACGACGGCATGTGCTAATAATATTCCGTATTATTCCCCTATTCCATCCCGATTAAAACCCACATATTTCTATAACATAAAATAACAATTTAATAAGTAGCAGCATGAAGAAGAAGAAAACTAAGAGAAATAAGCAACGCGTAAATAATAAAGTGCTTGATGAGCCTGCCGAATTAAAGAAGTCTCCTCACACATTCGTTATTCATAGAGGATTGAGTTGTAAGTAAAAGTAATAGTAATACTTATCTTGCAAAATTATACAGCTGAGTCTGTTTTAGGTCCCTTCATGATGACATTGTCACGAGACTTTCGCAAAATGATGGAACCATTTACAGCTTCTCAGCTGCAAGAGCGCAAATCTAATAAGATCAAAGACTTTGTTAGTCTTTCGGGTATTTTTCATGTCTCTCACATGTGTCTTTTTACGCGATCTGAAAAGTCCATCTCGATGAAAATCTCTCGCATGCCTCAAGGTCCTACACTAACGTTCAAAGTTCATTCTTTTATCCTGGCTAAGGATGTATTATCGTCACTGAAGAAGCAATATGTTGAGGAAAGTTCTTTCCAACATCCGCCGTTGGTCATTCTGAACAGTTTTTCAGGTGAAGGAAATCACATGAAACTAATGGCTAATACTTTCCAAAACATGTTTCCTGCACTGAATCTGACAACTATCAAATTATCTTCCATCAGACGTTGTGTCCTATTCTCATATAATCCTGTAACGAACCTCGTTGACATGCGTCATTATGCGATTGCTCTGGTGCCAGTAGGAGTCAATAAAGGCGTTAAAAAGATTGTTCAGCGAAAAGTTCCAGACATGTCCAAGTTGGAAGATATCTCTGATTTCGTTACCAAGAACACTCTTCTTTCTGACTCAGAGTTTGAAGATGATGATACACATGTGACGCTTGCTCAACCATTAAAACGGGGCAATGTCGATAACAGCCAATCAGCAGTTCGACTTTTCGAGTTGGGCCCGAGAATCACGTTTGAACTCTACAAGATTGAAGCGGATTTGATGACTGGCGAAGTTCTTTATCACAAGGAAATTGTTAAGAGTGCTGATGAAGTTCTGAAAATGAAGAAAAATCGTGCTGATAAGCGTGTTCAGAAAGAACATCGTAAAAAGATTCAAGATGAAAACAAGTTGAAAAAAGACAAGGCCAAGGAGGAACATAAATTTAAAACGAACGGTATCAAACAGTTCGTGATGACTGAAAGTGACAAGCAGTTACTCAAAGACGCTGAAGAAGCTATCGACGAAACACCAGAAGATGATGCCGATTATTACAAGGATGCGATTGGTCAGGATCCTGAACAAGAATTGTTTGAGAACGCAGTGAAGAGCAGCAGAAAACGGCCTCACATCCCCGGATTCAGTGCAAAGAAATTTAATAACAAGAGACCGAAATTGGATAAGCATTCCAAGGAAAAAAGAATTGACAGGAAGTCTACTGGCGGCCAGAAGGGATTCAAGACCAATCGTGCCACTCAACAGAAGATGAAATTCAAAAAGAAACGCTAAAATTTCTTACCTAAGTTATTTTTCAAATAAAACCGATTTAATTTGAATAAAAAGGGAGTTAAAACTATGCATCTTTCTGTCGGAATGTTTCAA
Source organism: Propsilocerus akamusi (assembly GCA_018397935.1). Taxonomy (NCBI): domain Eukaryota; kingdom Metazoa; phylum Arthropoda; class Insecta; order Diptera; family Chironomidae; genus Propsilocerus; species Propsilocerus akamusi. Next base: position 25,706,469 of record CM031469.1, on the reverse strand, counting down.
TCATAAGTTACATTGGAATAGAAGTTTTTTTTCAGTACCCATCAAGTGAATTCTTTGTCAAAAAGGAATCCTTTAAATCTACCAGTAAGCTGACCTAGCACATCAGAAATATAATCTAAGTAAACATGGGTACCAGAGACGACGAATATGATTATTTATTCAAAGGTAACACGTCGGAACAGCGCTTAAAATGTTCATCGCAAAAAGTGATTTTTTTTCCTCCCATGACCTTTTTTCCCTGCATTCTTGCTGATTCTACAATTCATCTATGTATAGCAGATTCGAATTTGTTTGATGATTCAATCGCCTATCTATAACAAAGCAATCATGCGAATATTGTTAAAAATCGTATAAATGTGATCTATATGCATCCTTTCAAGTTACAAGTGAGATCATTCAATCAAGCAATGATGAAAACAACACATCTACGCCACAAACAAAAAGAGGAGGTGACGTTGGTTATAAACGCGAAGAAAATTGCTTTTAATCGAGTCAAAAATTGTGGCTGTAAAATTCCACGCTGGCAAATCATAGATTTTTATATCCCACTTTTCCGTCATTGTCCCAAAATGGAGAATTTTTCATAAATCTAATTCAAGTTCTGTCCCGTTTTTCTCAAACAAATCTACATAAAACTTTAAACAAATAATTTGTCCATCACGCCCCAAAATCATCTGATTGCGCGCCGCAAGATGATTCATTCTGTGATAGCACCTCGACAATATACACAAATCATCAATGAAATATGTGTCAAAGGAAGGGTTTCCGAATGAAAAAAAAAAAAAAAATGTGTCATTAGTTAGCGTATTTCCTCATTATTGCTTGAGATAAAAGTTAATACGAAGATATAGACACAAATACAACATTCCTTTCCATTTTCCACTTCTAAGCATTTGATAAAAAAAAAAAAATTACGCAGACTACCGAAATGAAATATGTTGGTGTTTCGTGTTTTTATCTTAATTACCTCTTGATGGACGCGTTTATCAATCAGGTTTCATTGGGTTTGCCACATGAGGCGCTTACAAGTATTGATCAAAATTAATTGCATTGTAATTTTGATGATTGCTTGCCGTATTTCCAAAAATGAAATTAATTTTATTTATAAGTATTTCGACTATATTCATTTATTGACTGTTATCAACAGATGTAACAAAACAAAGTTGCTTGAAGAGTTTTTAAGATATATAATTTTTTTTTTTATATAATTTTGCGATGGGAAGAAGCAAAATGTTTACTTCATTCCCATAATATGTATAGAATTATAATTATACATACACACATATGAAAATTATTTTTGCTGCGTGATTAAATATATTATTGTGACTATTTGTGGATAGATCATTTTAAATCAATATATTTTTTCCTTGTTTTTTAGTTGTCCTGATTGGTGATTCAGGTGTAGGAAAAAGTAACCTGCTGTCACGGTTCACTCGCAATGAGTTTAACTTAGAATCCAAATCAACAATTGGCGTTGAATTTGCGACACGCAGCATCGTGGTTGATAACAAGACTATCAAAGCTCAGATATGGGATACAGGCGAGTTGATTAATTTATTAACTTCTTATACCGATTGATGTAATATAATTCATTTGCAGCTGGCCAAGAACGTTACAGGGCCATCACATCGGCATACTATCGTGGAGCTGTTGGCGCTCTTCTTGTTTATGATATTGCTAAGCATTTGACATATGAGAATGTTGAAAGATGGTTACGTGAATTGCGCGATCATGCTGATCAGAATATCGTGATAATGTTGGTTGGAAACAAAAGTGATTTACGCCATTTGCGAGCAGTTCCAACGGATGAAGCAAAAACATTTGCCGAACGCAATGGACTCAGTTTCATCGAGACATCAGCATTGGACTCTACGAATGTGGAAACAGCATTTCAGAATATACTCACAGGTTGGTTACATCAATAATTCTCTTATCCCATCAATTATTAACTGCATTTATTATTTTTTATTATGATAGAAATCTACAGAATTGTTTCGCAAAAACAAATTCGCGATCCCCCAGAAGGTGACGTGATTCGTCCATCAAATGTGGAACCTATTGATGTGAAGCCGACTGTTACATCGGAAGTGCGAAAGCAATGTTGCCAGTGATGGAGCTTCCCATCGCACACAAGCGTCTTCTGTTCTATTTGCATCCCATCATTTTTATTTCGTCGTCGATACTTCAGTTTCCTTTCTCAATTATTTTGCCGTCGTCAGTAAACAGTAAAGCGTCACTCTTGGATTATTTAATATTATATTTTCTATTCGGCTCGGCAACTTCAGAACGCGTCAAACGCTGCGTGTTCACAATTTGTTCATGCTGAAAGTTATGAAAAAGCTTTTAATGCTAAAATGAATTTGATATGGTGCATTCCAAATATAATACATTCATCGGGATATAAAATAATCAACAAATTATGAGCATTTTCATTAATATTCACACTTTGAGTCTTGCGTTACTAAAGGCTTCCGTTATTTTAAAAAAATGTTAACAAATTGGCAATTGAGCTTGTTGGTATACCATTTATTGGGATACGTTATTGATTAAACTCATTTTTTTTTTCTTATTAACGGCGAAATAGGATCTGTGCATTGCATTACTCGCACCCAGAACATTACGAAAAAAAAGTAGACAAAAATCAAGTTTAAATATCACAAAAATTAAAATAAAAAAATTCAGCGTATCGCTAGAGAGAGACAGACACGCGCGAATGAAGAATCAAAACAACAATAATTGAATTGATAATATTTAATTATAGCTTTTTGTACAATTAATTTAAACGGTTAGAAGTGATTGAAATTGAAATCAAACACATTGGACTAATTTTAAATGAAGGCAATTGTTCTCCATCATCTCTCACGCATAATTTTCTCCATTTTTAGTTGCAAGCGAATTTTGACATCATTTAGCTAATATGTAGCAATGTTTCTTTATTATCAACATAATTATCGCCTATGTAAACAATGTTTTATTACATAATTTCTATATTACATCCTTTTATATCGATTTAGCTACTTAGAGATATTATTCCCTTGAAAAATATCTCATGGTATCATCATTTATTCTGTAAAGGAAAGCTTTCCAAGACAAAGTAATTGGAGAAGAACGACCGTCGAATGAAGGATCTTGTTTAATGTTTCTTTTCCTTCAAGATCCGTTATTAATAACTCGCAAAAAATGTAATACATGCTGAAGAAAAAGTAAAATAAAATCAAATCTGAAAAGGAAAAACATCTTAAGATACATAAATAAATATTTTAAGATGCCTATTTTAACGGAAATTTGAAATTTCACAAATGTTGTGTACATATGAATGTATCTCTTCTTGTCTTTTTGAATTTTGTTTGGAGTTGTTGTTGTAATGATGATCAGAAGAATGATTTCCTGGATGTTTGAAAAAGAGACATTATTAAATTAACCGGATTAATATGTAAATTGTAATGAACGAATATAAAAATCAATAATTGATATTAGTTTAAAGTGGTTACATCGATTTTATTGATTTCAATTGTGTTTTCTAGGAGGTATATATTATTTACCTTGGTGAAAAGACGTTAGAAAAGCGCTTTCTGTATGGAACATGCTGGTGAGAATGCTGTCACCAAGCTGTCACTGAGAGTCGTATTAAATATGTTACAGTATTTGTGTTCTATGTTTGTGTGAGTTGATATAGCCTAACGCCTGAAAATAAAAGCATAAAAATTAATTCTAGCGATACATAATGGGAAAATAGAGCTACCGAGTAAGTTTTTGGATTAAAACAAAAGGAATGCTTCCCTTAAAAGCAAGTGACTGTTCTAAAAACCTAAAGTGACCTCAAATTTATAAAAAACTGTATTTCGCGCTAAACTATAGCTGCTATTCAATTTTTGTTGTTTATTGCGTATTTTCTGCAATTTATCATATTTATTACTGCAGAGTATTCCTCAGCTTAAACCCTTTTAACTGTAAATACTAGTTTAAATCAGGAAATGTAAGATTCTCAGTGACTGATGTCATCGCTCTGGATGTTTTTGTTGTTATTGAAATAAACAAAATTTATTCGTTTCAGATAAGTAATAATTGAATTGAATAAACCGACAACATGTTTTACGCTCACATTGTATTGGCCAAGAAAGGTCCGCTGGCGCGGATCTGGTTGGCTGCTCATTGGGACAAGAAATTAACTAAAGCTCATGTTTTTGAGACAAACATAGAACAATCCGTTGACGGGATTATGCAGCCGAAAGTTAAACTGGCACTTCGTACATCTGGCCATTTGCTTCTTGGCGTAGTTCGAATCCATTCGAGAAAGGCAAAGTATTTGCTGGCTGATTGTAATGAAGCTTTCGTTAAGATTAAAATGGCATTTCGTCCTGGAATGGTTGATTTGCCAGAAGAACATCGTGAAGCAGCGGTCAATGCTATCACATTACCAGAGGTATTTCATGACTTTGACACAGCTCTTCCCGAACTAAAGTAAGTGCAAAAATATATTTGTGAATGAATTTTAAAGATTTCCTTCCTTAATTTTAGTGATGTCGATATTGAAGCACAGTTTTCAATTAACCAATCGCGAGCTGATGAGATTACGATGCGTGAAGATTATGGCTCCTTACCGATGAACATGCATGATGATGGCTTTGGTGAAATCGGGTTTGATACACCAGATCTTGTTCGTGATGGACTGCATCCAACTATTGACGTAAGTTAACACACCCCTAAAAGAAAAGGAATGAAATCGGTTCATTACATTTTCAATTGCGTTCCACTGAAAACTCAAAATTTTCATGAATTCATTATTCTGACTATCAGCTTTTTGAGAAATCAGTCTCTTAATGATTATAGAAAAATTGTCGTAAAACAATTTCATGATGCCGCGCAGGCCATGAACAACTTCACTTCAGGAATGCTTATTTGCTGAAATCGGCTCTATGAGGCATGCATCCTGCTAAGCTTCATAATGTCTTTGAAAACCATTATTTAATTTTAGGATGATCTTTTTTCGGATCCAATACCTCAAGGAGGGCCTGACCTAGATCATACTAAAGAGCCAGGAACATCAAGGTCAATGCTTGGCGGTATTGATGATCATCCATTAGATGATGACTTTGGTGACGATTTTGGTGAATCAGCTGGCCTTTTTGAAGGCGACATTTTTGCTGATGCTCCTACAACATTAGACGCTTCAGCTCCAATCAATCCAGACAATATGACATCGAGGACAGACGAATCTGATGATGATGGTGGTCATTTTGATGGAGGCGCATCTCCAGCTTTGTCAAGTACAAGTTCCAGACCGCCATCGACTGTCCCACCTCAAGTTATGCATCAATTTGGTGCTGACGGAGCATCAAGTTTCCTAACTGATTTAAACCAACAGCCTGGTACGAGTAAAGATTTGCTTGGGGATTTTAGCCACGACGATGGTGTTGATAAAACAACGCTGGTACACAATGAGGAGGAATCATTTGCTCTAGCACCAATAGATGCATCTGCATTGAAGGGTGTCACAAAAGCCAAGCGCAAACGTAAGCTGATCATAGATGAAGTGAAAAATATTTCCGGTGAAGAAATGAAAGCGCAGCTGGCAAATACGGCCGACATCATAACTTCTCTCGATTTGGCACCGCCGACAAAACGTCTAATGTGCTGGAAAGAAACTGGAGGAGTTGAAAAACTGTTCGCTTTACCATCACGTTTCCTTCCTGCGCGAGCCCTTTCTAAGATTTATCAGTTGAATCTCATATCAACCAGTGGAATCATTGAAGACTTCTCAATACTTGGACCAGCAGAAGTTTTGGCATTGGATCAGCATATTCTGGAGCCTATTCCTGAATCGCCATCAAAACGAGGCCGCAAGCGAAAACATCTTGATCAAGAGGGTGAAGCGTCAACAGATTTATCACTACCCGAACCATTGCGTGATATTCACGATTTACCACCTCAAACACCAGCACCTGTAGAGTTGAAAGGCGATCTTGGATTGGACACGAATCAGACATATGTAAGCGAGCTAATGCCACCACCAGCAACACCTATGCATCCACTAGCGAGTCCAAGACAATCGATAATGAGCATTCCCGGCATGCCAAGCCCGCCATCACATATCCCGATGACACCAGGAAACCTCGCACATGGCAACATGACACCTGGATTCCATCACGGTTTAGATGAGAACAATCCAATGCTAAGTGATCCAGCATTGAACAATCTGGATTCAATTCCAAACCTGAATGCCGAAACTGTCAGTTCGATTCTAGATGATGCCGGAAGTATGGATCATCATTTCGCAAATATGGGCTACGACAGTCAAGCATCACCTAGTGGTGGTATTTCTGAAAGAATCGCAAGTGATTGGAATGATTACGATTATCCAGCTTCGGTTGGGCAATCGGGTGAAGAACAGATGGTTGACGAATCAATAGAACAGTTTGAAGAACGTGTACTAAATAAGCGAGCTGCTCAACTGTTTGTTACTGTGCGCGCCAAACTACAGAAACAAGAAAAGATATACTTATCGGATATGACTTATCGAAATACTAAAAAACAGGTGAGAATCTCTTTACATTTTCATATTTTATTACTCTAATTGAAACATTTCACAGGCCGCGCAAAAATTTTATTCGCTTTTGGTTCTTAAAAAGTTCCAAATGCTCGAAATTGAGCAGGAGACTCCATTTGCTGATATCGTCTGCTCACGTGGTGAATGCTTTGATGATAACAAAACGCTGTAAAATGGTCAACGATCAAAGAAAATTTCAATATATCGAATATTTTCGGAAAAAAATATATTAGGACGGCTGATAATGGATGAATGAAATTGGCTTCCATTATGATGAGAGAAAGTGAATGTACAAAAGAAACTATCCTGAATTTTTTTTATGGTTACTTTTATAACATGATCTGAATTGTTTGCTTTACGTATGATACTTGCAATAGCAATGCTTCCATCATCCGAAACTTTGTTGCTGCGACCATCGAACGGGAAAACAAAATTCACTGCGATTTTCCTTTTAACCTCCCCGAAAGTCATTTAATTTACTTATCAGCAAATTTTTACCTTCTACTTATATATCTAGACGTATAGAACGATTTGAAGCTACATTTGTCTAATTGTGTAAAACATGAACCCTTTTAATTACAAGCTGTAAAATTATTTTAATTTTAAGATTTCATCAAAATATAATTGCATGTAAAATTTGAAAAATAAAACTATTTAAATGACAGAAAACTGGAATTTATTGCATTTATGCTGAATTTGTTCTCGCAAGTCGTTGTTTTAACATCTTTAGCATAAGTATATAAAAAACGAATCTTATATTAAAATCACAAGGTTTATGTAGTAGACATAGGCAAGACAGGAAGATGCTTCTCCAAGTGCACTGTGCAGCGATTCACAAAACAATTTAAACATTCAGTATACTGCAGCGAACTAATGGCATTACTATCATCTGGCTGGTTAAAACAATTAAAAATTATCGTGAGTTTTGGAATCAGCGTCCCTTTTTATATTAATTAAAGCAACTTTCGGCACTTCAGTCCAATGTTGGACTCGTGTTGGTTGTTGATGGAAACAGATAGTGACCCCAGATGACCAGATCGTTCTCCAGAGGACCCTCGGAGATAAAAACTACGTTATGCAAATGCTCCCATTGCACATAATTTAAAGTTAAATTTTATAATAACAAAAATTGTTAGAAAAAATTGTTCGAATGAATTTCATCTACAATTTTTTTTTTTACTTTCGCGACATTAATTTTTTTTTGTGTCCACTAACTTGTCGTTATCCACTAACTGTTGATATTTCTGGTATGCGTCATCTTGTGGGTTAGTTCCCATATTAGCTGGATAAAAAATCGTTTAATTAATAAAAAAAACGAATCAAATTTTTGACAATAGTGTTTTGCACTGGATAGATAATTTTTTTTTGCACTGGACGCACAACGGCTGAGCTCTCGAATTTCCTGCGCTCCTGTTACATTTAGGCGAATTTTTAATCTGAAATTTTTTGACTTGAATTCTAATAACTGGTTGCATAACTTGCAGGGCAATTTTATTTTTATTTTTCTCTTGATTTTTGCTTTAAAAAAATCGCCAAAAAGTATTTGCAGTCTTCATGCATCCGAATTATCTGATATTATTGCATCGCTAAATATCTTCTTAGCTAATTATTACTACTTAATTATTTATTTATAAATTGAATTGAAAACAAGTGATTGCCCCTTAATGCTATGCAACCGCGTATGCTTTAGTAAAAATTAAGTTCAACGAAAATTTTTTTGTGAAAATCGCATTTTTTTACAGGAGCGCAGAAATCAGAAGCGCATTGGGGGCGCATACTTTAATTACGTAATGTTTTACCACCTATGAGGTTTCCCAATGAAACGTTACGGTATGTTACAGGGAGTAAGTGGGAGGTGCCAAAAATGTGAAAAGAGAGCTACATAATTAAAGTATGGTTCCTAGAAAAATCAGTTTTTTTCGTTTTGGTCTCATGGAACCAATTAGAAACATGAAAATCGTATGGAGCAGGGCAGACACACAGGCATGCTTTGTCACTTTCACCCTCCCCACTTTGAGTCAATCCGCGAATGAGTTCAAGTTTTTTTTTTTTTTAATTATGCTAAAAATTCAGCTCCTATTTCTGCTAACATCATTGACGGATTCCAGCATGTTCAGCTCGCATCAAATACAAACTCCCGAACGCCATCGACTGTCATTCGGAATAAATTTCCTGATTTCAACTGATAATTTTTGAAAATCTATTTCAACATTTTAACCAAGATACAAATATGAAACCTGCCTCGGATAGTACAGAACTATTGTTTTTTTTTTTTTTGAAATCTTGAAGCGAAGCGATTCTGATATCAAAAGCGTTCAAAATTTACAGAAATTGAATTGTACCTAAACCATTTTCGATCTTTTAATCAGATGAAAAAAAAAAAAATAAAATTAAAAATTTGTTAAACTAAATAAACCGCAGTTCAAATTGCCGCATAGAAATTCAAAAAAGTATTTTAAAATTTGCTTGATAAATAGAATCGCGGTGAGTTCGTAAGCTTTTTATTTCACGAGAGCATGTGAGCTTTTGATCGTTTATAAAATCCACATAATAATGACACATTAAAGTGATATTTGTTCCTCAGTCGCGAACTGACTTTCGTCGCGTTATCATTACTGGAAAAGATTTCGTGAAGTAAGTAATACAATTAAGTGTTCAATTGAAAAGTGAAAATACGAAACAAAATTAATTGTCGAATCGTGTTGCGGTTGGGAAAAACTGATATCTGGAAATTCCAGAAAATAAATTTGTGGAAATTTATCAAACATCAACTGAGGTAAATCGAAGCATATTTTGAAAGTGATTAAATAATGAATTGAATGCAAATTAAATGAGGATATTGCAATGCGGTAAGACTTGATAATGGCAGTTGAGAAAAAGGTCAAGGTCGCAAATGCTTTGTTATGCTAATGCTAATCTAGATCACAATTGATTACACTTAACGCATGGTCGTCCCCAATTGAGTAGAAATTTATTAAATGTGACAACTTTAATTCGGCTTTGATTACATGCGATGATATATTTAAGTAAAGGAAACCCTCTACGAGCTATTTACACATTTGTCGCATTTGTCGGTGTTTGCAAGTTAGAAAAATAATATTTTATTAGGAAAACGCTTCTTTACATAATCCATGATCGAAGATTTTTTTTGCGCTTATTCGTGAAAGAACAGTTGTAAAAAAAATTTATTGTTGTTACTAAAATAGATTCTGCAGAGGTCGTGTTTCCAATTCCAGTTGCCTGCTTCTTGCTGGTTTCAATGCCAATGTCTTTTTTGCATAGCATTTCTGAATAGACTGCGGCCATTATATCAAATGCACAACAACAGTAAACAAAAAAAAAAAAAAAAAAAAAAAAAAACAATTTAAACGTAAATTTTTTTTTTTGACAATCAGCCATCTCTGTTTCATGTTGTTGATCAGCTGTTTCTGTAACTTTTGTGGTATTTCTATATATCAACATGTTGATGATATTTGTTGAAGCTTTCATCGGTGCCTGACTTTCGTGATACCTAAGTCGCTTTGTAGCTTTTAATATACCTGACACGGTTTTTTTTTATTACAAAACGCAAAACAATTATTATCTGGGAATATTTGAACATTTATCGTCATTTTTTTTACGCGGAGATTTGCGATTTCGATAATGCGACAATCATAATAAAGCAGTGATTTTGGTTGACCAGCATGAGCTGGTTTTTTTTTATTAGTATTCAAAGAAGTTTCTTTTGAAGCTTTTTCGGGAGTTTTATGAAATTGCCGTGATTTTTAATACTAAAAATGTTGTTAAAGTCAACTCAAATGGAAAATTATTAGCAGATTCGAAACCAAATATTCATTTTGCTTAAACATTTATCAAGCTCTTGCTGTCAGCAATGATTTGTTGACCTTCTGCTCGTGATTATTCATTACGAAACAGCGAAGACAAATAAAGGCCGCTTGTAGACTTTCACCAAAAATAAGAATGTCATTCGTGCCCTTGAATCTAATGCTTCAGCGATTGCAAAAGAAAAAAAAAAGACCTTAATGAACTTTAATGACTTCAATGCTAGAACAAATAAATCTTCATTTCAGCAACGATGAACGACAATGACGAGAAGAAAAAAGCATGGAAAGAAATGAATTTCAAAGAAAGATGCAAGCACTTTAAGGACAATATTACAATAGAGCCGATGTTGGCGTGCTATATTATGCCTTCTGTATTGTCGGGACTTGCAACGCAGAATCTAAACCTCGAAAAAGCGTGTCGAGTTAATTTGAATTATGGCGAGGTTATTTGTGATGCTCTAACAAATCGTCAGACTGCTAATTACACTGAAGAAGAAAGAGAAGTTCAATCGCTTGTTGCTGAAATGCAGGGCTGGAAGACCGTGCTGCAGTCATTCCTGCCATGTATGCTGATTTTGTTTTGGGGAAGCTGGAGTGATAGACATGGAAGACGAAAGTAACTAAACGAAGGTTCCTTCGAAGAGAAGAAAAATTATTTTAAGCATTTCATGAATTTCAGACCATGCATGTTGATTCCTATTGTGGGGGAACTCGCCACAGCCATTGGCTTGATTTTCTGTACATACTTCAAGAGTTGGCCAATGGAAGCGGCTGGAATAACTGAAGCTTTATTTCCTGGACTTGCCGGTAGTTTTCCCAGTTACTTTGATTTTGAATGGAATATAATTTATAACTCACTACAGGTGGTTGGTTTACTATGCTCATGGGTGTTTTTAGCTATATTGCCGATATTACCACAGAGGACGAGAGAACTCTTCGAATTGGTATTGTCAATTTATGTTTTTCACTTGGAGTTCCAATCGGCATGTCAGCTAGTGGAATTCTGCTGAAGTAAGTATAATGAATTCATAAAATGTACAGTTTCATTATCGGTTTCCATAAAGTGAATTCGCGTACGTGATTTAATAAGTGTCTTCCGGTATACGTAGCTCACACAATGGAAGTTGTAGCATTAGGTTTTTTTTTCTGAATTTCGTTATATCATATATACTTATTTGTTTAATCACGATTGCATCTCATTTATTCAAATCAATAGGCAAATCGGATTCTATGGGATATTTTCTATATCAGCGTCACTTTATGTGATCGCATTGATTTATGGAATATTTTTTGTCAAAGAACCACCATTGAAGGTCGATGAGAAAAAGAAATTGAAAGCGGCTGAAAAGAGTTTATTGGTTGATTTCTTTGACAAGGAACATGTTGTGGAAACATTCCGCGTCGCATTCAAGAGAGGCCAAAATCAAAGGCGACTAAGGGTGTCAATGTTGTTAATTGTGGTTTGTGTTGTGATTGGACCATTGCACGGTGAAATGTCTGTTATCTACTTGTTTACGCGCTATAAATTCAACTGGAGTGAAGTTGAGTTTAGTTTCTTTTCAACATATGCCATGTTGACATCACTAGTTGGTATGTTGGTATACGAGTGCTTTAGTAATTTTATCGACAAACCATCTCAGAATGTTTTCGTTATTAACAGGAACTTTATTCTCTGTTGGTGTATTCTCACATTTACTTCAAATTGACGATGCAATTATTGGTGTGTTGTCATCAATGTCGAAAATTATTTCGAGTTTTGTTTATGCTTTTGCTTCCAACACATGGCAGTTGTATTTGGGACCATTAGCGGAAATTCTCAACGGGACAAGTTTTATTGCGATGAGATCAATTGCTTCAAAATTGGTTCAAAGTGATGAATTGGTTGGTTTTTTTTAAAAATAAATAACGACATCCAATAAATTAATTAATTGATTTGTTAATTACTTATCTATTTTTACTTAATAGGGAAAAGTAAACTCATTGTTTGGTGTCGGTGAGGCATTGATGCCATTGGTTTATGCGCCAATGTATACACAGGTTTATCGAGCAACAATCGACACGCTCCCAGGTGCTTTCTTTTTGCTAGGTGGAGTTTTGACTTTTCCAGCAGTTTTGATTTTCCTGTAATATATTTGAATAATTTGAGAGAGCTTTGATAATTTTGTTTTCAATTTGCAGATGGATGTACACAGTTCATAAGGAGGACGAAAAAAGATTGCAATTAAACAATAGCGTGGGAAATTTCAATAAGATTGATGATCCCGAAGCCCTGACAAAAGACGAAATGCAGATTAGTCCCGTTATTGGAAATCGCTTTGGATCATCACGACGAAGTAGTCACTTTCCACGCCATAGCATGGTGGGCACGTCAAACATTGGCTTTATTCCCGATGAGGATAAAACAGTCTTACATGAGGCTGTCGAAATAATTGGAGATCTACCAGCGCTACATTTGGAGCACTGTAAACTGTGATAAGAGAATCTGAAAGAATTTATTTTGACACATGAAAACAATTCATAAAATTCCTAAAATTTTATTTATAATAATAACTTTTAAAATAATTCGATTTTAAAAATATTTCAAGTTTGAATTTCAATACATTTTGTTCAAGATCCACGCAAAATAATAGCTGATATCGGTATAGATTCCAGGATAGGAAATATCATTTCGTTCACATGAAATACCTGCAGAAATAATTCCATAAAGTACTACGCGAGTTTGCGAACTAACAATCGCGTTGGTGAAGAGAGGTGCACCTAGAAGTGAATATTTAATTACTATTAAACGGGAGATATTTATGAAAGAGTTTAATTAATTAAACTAACCACTGTCACCATAACACGAATCGGTTCGTGAATTATCATTTCTTTGACCCCCGGCGCAAAGTTGCGATTCGGAAACTATAATGTGTGGCAAGTCTTTAAATCATATGATACATTCATCATATTCAATATGTGGAACGGAAGCTTTCAATAGCATATTTGATCCTTCATGTTTTTTCGTGCAATGGCGCCAACCTTAATTCCGATGAAAGTAATTTTACAATCTTGCAAGATTTTTTTTACAATTTTTTGAAATCATTTACCTGCTATTTGCATTCTTTGCTTCTCTTTTGCGGACAACGCGGATATCTGCTTGCCGCTTTCCGTTGGCAGACAAATTGTTTTAACATTTTTATTTGCCAGATTAGCGCTTTTCGTCAAGCGAATCAATGCAATATCGTTGACTTTGGTTGCCGAATCATATTTTTCAAGGGCAAAAGTCCTCTCGATTATAATTTCTTGCACCGGTTCAGCGCAAAAATGATCATCGTCATCCGCTTCACAGTCCAATGATGATGTAATGTTGTGTTCTACCAACAAAACAGAATGTCTGAGTAATTGAAATTCAACTTTTTCTTTAATAATTCACTTGATATTTTAGATTTTATCTACTTATGAACTTTTAGTGTTTTCCTTGTATTTTAGAAGTGCCACAAATGGAAATTTCATTAGTTCTGCGGTTTCGCCAATATTTATTCTATCACTGTTCATTCGTCCACATTTTGCATTATTGATGTTCTTAAAGTTCCGATGATTTTTAATTGCATTCAAATTTGGTCTGCTTTGTGGAGCTTTCGTTGAAGTGCTTAGAGTTTCTTTATCAGTTGAAATGTGTCATTAAATATTGAATAATCTTCCTCGACAAATGTAATTAATTCGGAATGTCCTTTGGTCGTAGTTCCTGGACAACAAAATAACTAAAAAAAAGAAATAAGTTTCGGTTCGGACATAAATAGATAGATATCAAGTTTTACTCCATTAGAACATCGGTGATTAAATATTAACTTCTATACGTCAGCAGGTGGATTTCCTTTGCTGGTTTTTACTAGATTCCAAAGATGATCACAGTGCTAAATTCTTACGCAAGTTGATTTACCAACATCATTTGACAGACCGCACGCAAAATTTTTATCTTCTACAGTTCAAATACATCTCTGAATAAAAACTTAAATAAAAGATAGTTTTCTTACGTCCGCTAATCAAATGAATTAACAGAAAGGCAATTAGCACTTTAAGCATTATTTTCAATAAAAAATAAAGTTTTGAGTGTTCTTTCTCCACCAAGTCTTATTTCAAACTGTGAGAGAACTGGAAATCAAGAGAAGTATAGCAAATTATGCTAAACCCTCAAGAAAAAAAAAACCTGAAAAAACTTGTAGGAATGTGAAATATTGTTTTAATTTAAAACTGGATTAAAATTATTATTTTTTTTTTTTTATATTTGTTTTAAGTAGTTTCTTAGATAAGATAATCTCAGTTTAATCAAATTATTGATTTAAGATCTCATATTATCTAAAATCCAGTCTAGATAGTATCCTATATTTGTATAAATTCCAGGGAAAATTACATCTGATCTTTCGCAAGCTAATCCTGCAGAAACGACCCCATACAAGAACACACGCACTAAAGTTTTGAATTGGCTTATAGATGCGATGGGACCACCGGAATCTCCTGAGATATTGAGATAATAAATTTCAATAATAATAATAGATTTCAAATCATTATTTACTCACCACGGCATGTATCCGTTTTGTTATGACCTCCAGCACAAAGGTATGTTGAATATATTCGAATTGATTTATAATTTTCGCTTTGCGCGAACTTTTCGGCACATTCCTGTAAGGCGTTAGATAGATAGAAATTTTAGGGCGCCTGAGTGGACAGCCGTCGATGGCACTGCGATCCGGAGATCTGTTTACCTACCTGTGTAGTTAAAAAAGGCACGTATGCTTTCATCAAAACATCTGAGCCCTTATCAGTGTTTCCCACTTTTCCAAACCCCGCAATTAACATTTTACTTTTGAAAGGACCTTCCAAATTATCAATCTGATTGACTGGATCAATTGGTAAACAAATTGTTCCTACATTATTCTTTTTCAAATCAACCGACTTTGACAGTCGAAGCAATGCAATATCATTGATTTTTTTCGCAGCACTATATTTTGGATGTTTTATTTTATCTTCGACATCGATATCTTGGACTGGATCTGCACAAATTCCATCCGAATCACAGTCAGTTACATTTCCAATTGTATGTTCGCCGAAGCGTACACTTATCCTAGAAAGTTGGGATTTAAAGGCCAAGTGTAATTTACGATATAATAAGGACTCACAAGTCTCTGTTTACGCAATGTGCTGCTGTTAAAACATAACGATCTAAAAAATAAATAAATTATGATTAAAAACACAAATGTGAAGTGAATTCATTTATGACATACCTGAGATTAATGAGCCGCCACAGCCAAAAGTTGTTCCGTCGCCAGTTCGAAGTCTGAATGACAACAAAACTAAATAGGGAAATTCAAAAAGGTTGGCTTCAACGCCTCCAACGATACGATTCGGGTTCGTAATTTTGCCGCAATTATCGCTATTGATAAGTTCAATGTTGGGATGATTTTTGAGCGCAGTTAAATCGGACAATGGCGGGAGTGTTGAATCGGTTGCAATTTTGGCTTCGACGAGTTTTGTTGCAGGTGTAATTATTGGCGCCAAAGTTGTAGTAGTGATAATAGAAACAGCACCATCAGGACAACAAACCAGCTGAAAAATTGATAGTGTGCCTGATTTCTATTCATCTACAAATTTCTTTAAGGGTGTTGCATACATACATTTGATCCACATTTATGCTCATTGATTTGTGTTCTGACATTAGGGGGTGGATTTCCACCAAACTCTTTAACAATTGACCAAAAGTGATTACATCGATGCAGATGAATGCACACTGATTGCATTAATCCTTTGGGCAGTGTACAAACTGTATCGAGCTCTAAAGGTATTCAACAATCATTGAGCAATATTTGTTAATAAAAAAAAAAAATTCAATACATTTGAATGTATTTGTTGTACTTGAAGACAGCCAGAATTCATATAACTTGTTTCTGACGCATCATGCTTTCATTTGACCATAAACTGTTTTGATCACTTACGTCCAGTTGTAACAAAAATAAGCGTAGATAAGCCAATGAGAGATAATAATTTAAAATACGAAAACATTTTATTGACCACTTAATTTTGTTTAAGATTAAGATTATTGAAAACTAAAGGCTCGCGACCACTCGCAAAGATAAGATTGCTCGGCGATGTCAAAAGTACGTCTTCACTCTTTTAAATATTTGAATATACTGAGAGATGATTGAGACGATTCTTCATGCGTAAACGAGTTTTAAAAGGTCATCTCATGCAGGTAGGCAGAGATGAATTTATTCTGAAGAGAATTTTAGATGTCTTTGATTATCTTACAGTAGATTCCGTAAAATATAATTCTTACGTTATCTACCCAACAATGTCAAATATTGAATTATCCATACTTAACGATTTTATTTTGCTTAATGGTTTTTATTGATGTAATAAAAAAAAAATATATATTTAATTTATTTCGTGCGAGATAACTTAACGTTACATTTTGCAACCTTGAAGTGTGAATTAGTTTTCTTACTTTGCCATTTTCAGGACTATTGTTATAACTTCATCAACAGTATAATTGTTCAATAGTGATTTAATGTGTTCTTCATCGAGAACCATTGAGAAAAGCTGCTTTGTATTTTCACGCATTCGAGTCGATTCATCATCAGATGTTGTAAATTTTGTTAAAGGTTTTCGACTGCATTGCTCTAGCACCGAACAGAGAACATCATCAACAGACTTTTGTCCAAATCCCAGCTCTTTTAGTAAACTGTCCTCGATAACGATTTGCAGAAGTTCTGAAATTTTCTTCATTAAAAGTTCATCATTTAGGAATATTGGGGCGCCGTCTTCATCGTCATTGATATGATTCAACACATGAGAATGATCAGATGAAAGAAGCGTGAATTGAGGACTATCAATATTGTACGTATCTTCAATGGGAATTATTTCAAAAACTTGATTTATATTGTCTTGAGTTGTGCAATCGTCGCTGCAGAATATTATTTCAACTTGTTCATTATTCATGGCTTCATCTTTTATACGGGAGGCATTATTCGACTGACTGTCAAGATTTATGTTCTGTATTTTATCTCGATGTTTGTTGCGCATGTGACGAACAAGACAATCCAGTCTGATAAACTCCTTATTGCAGATGTTACATTTTGATGGTGGTTCAACCTGATGAATGCGCCTAAATAGTAAAGTTATATTAATAAAATTGTTCGAATTATTATCTTAGAGACCTACATATGAATAGCGACAGCAGCCTTGGTAACAAATTTCTTCTCGCAGCCGAGATGACTACAGCAATGAGTTCTTTTGCCAACATGAATGTCCATGTGCCGATTTAAGTCTTCTTTACGCATAAATTGTTTTGCGCACATAACACATTGTGGCATTGGTTTCTTGAGATGAAAATACTCGATATGCTCGCGAATTCGAGTCATTCGATTAAACTGACGTCCACAGCAATCGCATGTTATTGCGTTCTCGCCATTATGATGAAACATATGAGCTTTAAGCTGTGTATTTTGTATAAAAGCTTTTCCGCAAATTTTACAAACGTGATCTTTTCGTCCTGTGTGAATTTTTACATGACGATTGAGAGTTTCCTTGGCCGAAAATCGCGAAGAGCACACTGTGCAGGCATAGGGTCGTTCGCCTGTATGTACTCGTCTAAAAGAAAATTAGTTTTAATTTAGTTCAGCATATTATTGACATCATTATGTTTTGTTATAATACTTATGTTTTGTTAAAGCCCCTGAAGATGGAAATCCCTTGTTACAGTCTGGCCAATGACATAAGTATGGCTTCTCTCGAGTATGTGTCCTAATGTGAATGTTAAGAAGTGAAGACCCATAGAACGATTTTTCGCAATATTGACACTGGAAATCCCGATTTCTTGTTTTTTGACCGAGATGTCCTTTAAGATGCATCCGAAGATTGTCAATTCTTGAGAAGGTCTTTCCGCAAACTTCACAGTCCAGTACCTCTCGTTTTACTTGACCGTCGTTGCACTTTGTATGAATTAGGTGCCTTTCAAGGTGATATTTCCGAGTAAAAACCTTATTACATTTTTTACAGGATATGGATTCATTGCGTTCAGATTTATTTTTCTTTGGGGTTTTTTGCTTAATGTTGGACTTCTTGTCTTCTTTTCTCTTAGTGAGGACAGTGAATTTTCAGCAAATTGGGTTAAACTGGACGGTATTGAATCATTTTCGAGTGCACCTAATGCAGCTATTATTTCGCCTTTAGTATCGTTGGAAACTGCAACTTCAAATACTTGAACGGGACAATTATGAAGCTTATATTCATCTCCTGTTTCAAATGATCCATGGCATCGGCGGCATAGAAACAATGGCTCATCAAGAGGCGCAGCAATAATAACATTTAACTTGGCTGAATTTTCAATTTTACTGCTAACAGTTTTCTCTGATGTTTTATCAACACTTTTCTTTTTATTTTGGGAACCTTTCAATCTTCCCATCTCTTTCAAAAACGTCTACAAATATACTTGACTTGATGTTCGTAACAATCTGTATTATGTTGAAGCATTTGCATATAGCCAATTTTATTGACGTTTTTTTTTGGTTTTGTAAGGCACCTTTGTGTCAGAACTCATTTAAAATATAAAACTGTAGTTATTGTCGCTAGATTAATATACAATTTAAGAAAAATTTAAAACAAGGAAAATAAATGACGCGAAACCAATATTAAAATGGAAACCAATACAGAAACGTTATGTTCAAATATTTGAGTGTATTAGTTAGTACATTTCAAGCTCATGGAGTTCGTTAAACGTGTAAAACACGTTACATTTACTTGTTGAATGCATTTGTTTAAATCAAGATTGGATTGATTCGTTGCTTAGAAACATTTAAAGGGGAAATAAGAAATTCAAAATTTTGGTGCCATGGTAACAAGGATTTACAAACAATAACAGTCGTATATGAAATCCCTTACTAAAATATCGTGTCCAGTCTGCGGTTTAATACCATAATATCAAGTTCTGTCTATTTATTTTTGAAAGGAATTTAAAATAAAGGTCACTGTGTCGCTCTAACATATCCAATTTTCCAATGAAAGTGAAAATTGACCAGTAAAGCTTAAGATATAATTTTAAAATGGCTGATAGCGATATCAGTTTGGAAACTATAAAAAGGAGCCAGGAAATGCTTGGGAAATTTATTAAGAAACCACCGTTGACTGAAAAATTATTGAGAAAACCACCATTTAAATTTATTCATGACATTATTAAAGTGGTATGTATACATTAATCGTTAAAAATGCTCAATATTTCTAAAAGGTATTTTATCGATCTAACCTCCTTTTTCCCCTCGCCACGAGTTTGTTCAAAATCGATATTCTCTAATTTATTTTTTTTTTCCTACAACAGGTGATTCACGATACAGGTTTCCTTAATGGATTGTATTCTGAAAATGAATTAAATGCCGACAATATTAAGGATCGTGATGCTAAAATGAAATTTCTCCAAAAATTAATTGATGTTGTTAGTAAGTATTTTCTGCACTAACGTCATCTTTCGTTATTAAAATGAAAATACTTTTAATATAGAAATTGCAGCACAAAGCAATCTAAAAGTTAAACCATCTAAAATCGTCGCTGGCCTGGAAGCCGAGAAGACAAATGAATTATTTCAGGCAATTGCATATTGCCTGGAAAATAATTTGGATAGTAAAAATGCAGTTGAGAGTGTTAAGGGTGGTACTGCATCGACACAATTGAAACCACAAATAGCAGAAACGAAAGAAAAATCATCAACTATAAGACCAAAGGCACAAACTCCTTCGAGAGACAAAACGCCTTCAAAACTGGAAGGGAAGAAAATTATATCTCAGAAATCTTTTGAAAAGAAAGCAACCGTGAAAGATAAACCCGGAAAAGACAAGGAACGAGCGACAACTAAAACTAGAACTCAAATTGAACAAAGAGATACAAAAACTAGCAAAAAGCTAGGAAAAACATTATCTAAAGAAAATGATTCTTTTGGAGAATCAGTTGAAAAAGTAAACGGCTCAGTTGAAAATGGCTCCGTGGTAGAACCAGTTGCACTGCAACGACAGATTTCTGAAGAAAAATGTGAACAACCGCAATTGGTTAATGGCATCAATCATGCAGTCGCTGATGATAAATTTCCTGAAGAAAATTCAAAAATTAATGGTGACATTAACCATGAGTCGCAGGTTGTGAAAGA
Source organism: Propsilocerus akamusi (assembly GCA_018397935.1). Taxonomy (NCBI): domain Eukaryota; kingdom Metazoa; phylum Arthropoda; class Insecta; order Diptera; family Chironomidae; genus Propsilocerus; species Propsilocerus akamusi. The sequence goes on along the minus strand of CM031469.1, from coordinate 25,685,933 downwards.
AGTAGATCCCCCATTATCGAAGACGCAAGATGAATTAGCTGCCATTATTGATGAAGAAGCAGAATATCGTCGTAAAGAAAAGTCGATTAAAAAGTTATCTGCAAAGCATCGACAAAAGTCCGTTGAAGATGTCAGTCAGGAAAAAGAAAGAGCACTTGAAATAGTTCAAACTGAACCTAATCAAAATACACGCGAACAATCTGAAAAAATTGATCGCTTTCAATCATCTTATAAACGCGGATCTTTAGAGCGACCAAGAACGACATCATTACGCCCTCCTTCCGCCAGGCCAGTCAGTTCTAGACCAGCAGCTCCAAGGAGAAGAGAAAAAAATATTGAAATTATCTTACAACCAGATGAAGCACAGAAGCTTGGCGATATTAATGTCAAAATGGAAAACTTTTCAAAGGAACTTGAAGATGATGGTGAAAATCTTGTCATCATTCAAGATTCATCAATTGTCAATGAAACTTTTATGAGTGAACGTTTAGGACAAAATGTAAATGCAGTTCCCTCAAATCTTGGCGAACAAGGCCATTTAGTACAACAGATTCTTGAGACGGAGAAAAATTTTCAAGGCATTCTTGGAATGGGCGTAGAGTCAAACAAATCAGATAATGTAAATGGTTAAAAATTTAAATGTAAAACTTCTGTAAATATGCTAAGAATTTTTTTTCTCAGGAATTTGATGAAAGTAAAATTCAAACGAATATCAAACAAATCGAAACTGTGAAAGAGCTATTACAAAAGCTGGTAAGGTCAGTGAATCCATTGGGCAAGCTTATGGATTTTGTTCTCGAAGACGTTGATTCGATGCAACGCGAATACACAAAATGGAATGAAGTTTACAAACAATCAGTGATTGATCTTAAACGTGAACAAACGTAAGTCTCACTAAATTAGTAGATAAGTAAACAGCTATAATTTAATATCCTCTAACTTTTGCATACAGTGACACAGCAAATGCTATTGAACCTCTTAAATATCAGCTCAGTCAACTAGATAAACTAATTGATGAACATCGATTGACGATTGATCAGTTGCGTGGTGATTTAGTGCTGAAAGAACAAAAACTGACAAAATTATTCATTGACGTGTGAAAGCAATTTATTTTTAAATACACTCTAAATAAAAGACGCAATTTTTCCAAATTCAATAAATTACAATCAGATTTTTTTTTATTGATTTTCATTAATTTTTTCTTTGAAATAGTTATTGTATAATTTATATATGCTGTGTTAGGGTGAATGAGTGCTTTTGCAAGGTCAAAACCATTGATTTTATTTACTATTATGCAAACATTACATATTTTGTGAATGGTGTTTTTTTTATGTGAAAAGTGCAATTGAAGACTTAAATAAATATTCAATTGCGTCACAAAAATTTTCCCTAGAATTCACTAATTCATAAGGAATTTTCATAAATAAATGAGTTTTTTAAACCGCATTACAAATGGGTGTTTTTTTGTTGCTGTACATAAATAACAATTAGAGTGTTATTGAAATGATTAACGTATTCGTGTTTTGTTATTTAAAGAATAATGCTTTCTGAGACAGGTAAACGTTTCTTTTTAATTAACGTGGGATTGGAGGTATTATATTATGATTACTAACATAGACTTCAGAGATACTATTTTTATGCTGATAGTAAATCTATTTGATGTGAATTCATGATTTGCATTATGTTTCACATCTTAGTAGCATAATTAAAGTACGTCAGTTATTACTATTAAGTAATTTTGTTTATAAGCATAATTTCAAAACGGGTATTGATTATAGATAAATATCAATACCACAAAGTTATTATCGTCATTAAAATAAACTGTTTTATAAACTAGAGAAATATATCTAAATTTTTTCCGTATAAATACAAAGCAGAAATAAAATCCTGTAGATGGATTGGAATAAGTTTGCAATCATCAAGGAATTGCTGCTCAAGAGTCAATCAAGATAGGTCTTTGCTATTTAGTGCTTTGTTAGAAGAAACCCAAAGGTTCAAAACAGCTTAAAGCGCAGTTGTGATAAATAATAATAAATATTAGCAACCAGAAACGCAAAAACCAGTTTCGCGTAATTTTTGGAATAAAATAAATAAATCAAAAAATTGCTGGGGTTTTAAAACATTGCACTCGACTGACGTAGACATTCACGTAGCACAATTTTGTAAATAACTTAAATAATGTGAGGGTTAAAGTGTTCAAAAAGTCGTTTTATGAGTCATGATCAACACGTTTAAGGCAAAATTGCTTTTTAATTCATCATAATCTCGCAGTATTATCTCTTCTCGTTCTACCTCTTCACGGAAACGTATTTCTTTCTTATCAATATTTTTTTTTCTTTTTGTTTCTATAACGTTGTCTATTTGTCCATCTTATCACCAGTCAGTTTTTTGGAATATGAATTTTAAGGGGTCATAATGTGTTATATTCTCCTACCTATTGTTGTGCACGTCTCTTCAGGCGTCTACTATTTCGATGAAATAGAATTTGACTGATGCGGTCTTTTATAGATGATAAACGAATAAGATAACTAGGATGGTCATTGATTGCACGATAGAGCTGGGCTTCGGCTATTTGCTACAATTCAAATATTTCATCTTGCTGCTTTTCCAATCGCTGAAGTGAATTCTTCACATGCCGCCCTTGCGTCTTGACTATCAATTGAGCTGCTTCATTTGTTCCGAGACTATGTCTTGCATGCTGATGGCTACTCATTGAATCGTAGTACTGTTGATATGAAGTAGATGGATGGGCAAGATCATAATTATGATTGATAAAGCTGCTGCTACCCGTACTCAGAAGTGAATCGTCACTATGGCTGGATGTAATAAAGTCACTGTTCTTCTGTTGTTCTTTTACTAACTTCTTGGATGATGCAATAGAAGAGTCAATTTTATCCAGGAATTCTTCCATATACTTTCGATGCTCTTCGTCGGGACTGGTTAAAGATTCTATTGAATCGTTTGGTGAAAAGTCTTTGGACGACGATGGGGCAGCAATTGTGTTTGCGCGTTTAGAAAGTGAATACGGTCGCGGCTGATCCATATCTTTTGGATAGAACGGAGAGTCTTTGCTCACAGGGATCATAAGAAACTCGCGTAGAAATAAGCTGTCATTGGCGAATAGTCTGTTTGCTCTTCTAATTTGCTCCATCTAAAAGTATAAATATGATGACATACTATATAGCATAGCAACATATGATCTTCCTGAACGTTTGTGATATTAATTATTAACTTACTGAACATCCATATTGAATGGCAATTCCTTGCAACGTATCGGATTTTCCTAGTTCGTGACGAATTAGCTGCTCGGATGGCTGCTGTCTCTTTAGGTGATGATTATTTGTCGTTCCGTATTTTTTATAATTGGAATTCGCTATGGACGAGCGCTCACTAAAACTTGTCTGCTCCATTCGTTTGTTTTTTGAAAGAGCGGAGTAAAAATTTAGCAGTTAAGTGACACTGATAGCATTTGACCTATACCGATAAATTGCCTTAAATAAAATTCTATTCTTCAGATTTCAGAAATAGGGTAGGGGATTTTTCTGTGGATGCATTCAGTGTGTGGGCTCAGTTGTGGTTTGATTTGGGCAGTGTGTACCTAATTGCATTACAAAAAATTAAATCATTGAATCGGCATTTAAAATAATCGGCAGCGATTTCTGCGAGTTTGGATAAATAATGGATCCAATTATTGAAAGGTTCACAGGTGTTGCTCCAGCTCTCAGACAAGCAATTCATTTTGACGAAGTTTTATCTGTCTGTAGAGTAAGTAATACGATATTGGATTCCTGCGCTTACTGAGTCAGCGTTTCTCTTTTTAAGGTGATCGATGCTCTAAATTCACACTTGGATGTGTTCGAGAAGCATGCAAGAAATGAGACATATTTTCAATTGAATCCACCAGCAGAAAAAGTAACATTGCTTCTTATTCAACATTTTTTTTCCACAAAAGATCTAAAACTTCACATGGCCATTATGAAGGCTATTATGAAGCCTGCTCTTTGTATGAACTACTATAATGTGGAGCAAATGCTGATGAAATATGAACTAGAAATTAGCAGGGTAGGAGCTGAATGCCTTAGGATTTATGGATGGCTTCAAAACAAGGAATTCACCAGTAAATTTGGCGTGAATCTTCCGAATAATCTTAAAATTGAAGCTATGTTCACAATTTCTTCGTTGAAATATTCCGATGGCGATTCGAAATACTTCGCGTTGGCAATAGAAAATCTCATTCAAGCTTACGATTTATCTATTATATCGGGATTTAACCAATTTACCTTCGATATCATCTCAACAAATTTGGAAAATTACCACCGGGATGTTCAAAAGCTGCTGCTAGAATTATTTAAGAGGCTTGTAAAATGCTGTAGAAATAACGAAGGAGATCTTATGGTTAAAGACATTCTGTTGTTACCGTGGACTAATCGCAACAAGTATTATCTTCTAAGTAATATCCTTACTACCAATTCGAAAATTCTACTCCAACATGAGAAATTTGACTTGAAAATGTTTCTAGAGGGAATAACAGTAGGTCTGACGATGTTTCATTTACTGGCTCCGAGTCAGTGTCTCATCAGGGCAGTTTATAAAACGAAACCTTTTACTGAAGAATTACAAAAAGTTATATCAAGAATCCTATGGAATGGCGACGATCAGCAGCAAGCTGATAATCTGTTGAAATTTTGGTTTACTACATTTGATCAGCAGTTTGCTACAAAACTGTTTGAAATCATGAGCAAAGATGGAAAATTCCGTAACTTCTCATCGATCCCATCGTCCTCATCAAAGTTCCATCGCTTGTTGATGCTCCGAAATGCGTTCAAAAAATGTTTCAAAGACTCCAAATTAGATCAGAAGATTATGAAAATTGCATGCTCGGTCGATGACCTACAACTGAAAATTGAAATTTTCTACATCATGTTGAATACTATCTATACAGAACCGGAAAATATTAACCTGCTAACAGCCATAATGACATTATTAAATTTTCTCCAATACAACATGTGCCTTGAAGATTCCAACTTAGTGGATCACCATGTGATGAAAAAACTTCCAGAATTTTTCAACTTTCTCGCATCCAGAAAAATGCGAGATCTCCATATTCAGAAAGAAATCTTCTCAATCATAAAGAATGACATTTATCAGCATGGAATTGATTTAGGCCGATATGAGTCACTTACATTTAGTCTCAAACTGCTACGAATAATTCTGAAGCAATATTTTGGAACGAGTGGTGACCGATTACACAAGAACACGAATTTAGAAGGGAACCTGAATTTTGGGAAATATCTTAAAGAACATAAGATCTGGGATATCACGTCTGAAGAAATATTCATGCATCTGATTGAACTGATGGAAGATAATGATAACAGTGACATCAGCGAGATGTCATTAAATATGCTAGTCGAATATTTCATTAAACCATCAAAAGTTGATTACAAAGTCAAATGTGGCGACGATTTCTTTAGCTGGATTGCTAAAAAGGTTGATGAGACATTTAATGCTACTGAAATATCGTATGCATATGAAGCAAAACGCTACTTTATTCTATCATTTGAGTACTTGATGGCAAAAGGATGCTGTTTTGAAAATATTTTCTTGACAGTTGATCTACTAAAATCACGATTAATGGAACTGAGAACATGTGATGATCCAGTTCTCGTTATGGAACGTGGCCTCAACTTGTTTAATGTTATCGATTGTATCAATTATGCAATCAGTCGTATTGACCCTGCTGAAGCTAGGATGAAATTTATTTCTGTTCTCATCGTGTTGATAAAAATTATTGCATATCGATATCTGGATTATGCTAATGATCCAGCGACAGTAACAAATTTTGACATTTTGGATCAGCGCCTTTGTGAACTGGTGAAAAAATCGCAGTGGCAGGAATCTGATGTTACTGAACTGAAACCAAAGCTCATGTTGATCATCTGGTACACATTCAGATCTATTTCTGAAACTTTGGAGACACTCACCGAAATTGTTAATAAGACACTAAATGCAAGTGATAAGGAGCATCAGCACGTCTTTGCAACATGTATCGACATCAACATTCAAATTCTTTCAAGATTCTGTCATAAAGGTGCTATTGAATCTGCCAGTAAAACCATTGGAAGGGTTACGAAAATTGTATCAACAGAATTTCTGAAACTGTGTTCAAGAAAAAGTGTAAGGGAAAATAAATTTACTATACGTGATATACTATTATATAATTGATTGCCTTAAACATGTATAGGTGGGTGCACAACATCTTCAAGGATTTCTAGTAACGCTGAAGAAAGAAATCGACTGCACAAAAGGTTCATCATCAGAAACCGGTGAAATTCGCTGCTCACGAGGCCTCATCCTTATGGCACATCAAATCATCTCAAACCATCCACCATTCCTGAAGTTTCTAATGGAGAATTTGATGATGACCCGTCGTATTCTATCGTTTAAAGATCTAGAAACAATTAAATATAAGAACACAGTGAAACCACTTCAATTGCATCTGTTGGCAGCCCTCATAAAAGATAGTGTGCTTGTTGAAGATATGCTGAAATATTACGACTTTATCTTGCTTGCTACTTTTGGTGCTTACAAGGAATGCAAAAATTTTGTGATGGAAAACGCTTTGCTCCAAGTTATTGGCTCCATTGTACCAAAAATATCAAATCAGAAACGCCATTTGATGAATGCGGTGGATTCAGATTTTCTGCATTATGAACCAAAAGCTGTGACCTTTTACGAAATGTATGTCAGAATGCCGGCCTCGTTTAGAATTGCTTTGTTTGATTTGAAATCCCAGCTGAATACGCTCTCTGTCACCTACATCATTGTGCTTCTTGAATTCTTATCGAGCTTCGAATATCGAAACACTCTTGAATATTCTTCGGAAATGCATTTGCTTCGCAAAGTATTTGAATCGCTGCTGTACCATGATTGCGAGAAAATCCGCACGCTGGCAGGCCGCTGCTTTTCGCAGTGGCAAAATATTGACGAAGATTTGGATGACTCGATGTTAAACACTATCAAAATGAAAATCGGAGGAATTTTTAGCGCAAATTCAAACAAAGTTGATTCAACGGCACGGTTTGTCCGCCACATGATTGAGCGCTATGAAAGCTCTGTTAAGCATGTTAAAAGCTTTGATTGGAACGAGCTGCTTGGTAGTCTTCAAAATGAAGTTCTGAAGGATTTCCCAGGGAATTTTTCCGGGGCCATAAATTTTTATGTACGCATTCATCTTCTGGATTTCTTGCTGTTCCTTGGGTTTGACATTAACAGCAAACTTATTAATTCACTTATGTTAGAGAAGGGTCTGAGCAACGACTTCGGCTACAAACTATGGAACCAAAAGATTCGCAAGCTTCGTAAATGATTCAATTGCAACGCCTAAATGTCTGCATAATAATTCACTGATATTATCAGCGGAAACTGGAAACTCTAAATGAATTAAATCCTTAATTCAAACTTAAAAAACTACTACTATGTTTAGTGTCGTTTAAACAGCAAAGCGCTATATGCACTAATTGTACCATTTTGTAATGGTATTTTGTATTTGTATTTTGCAAAGAACTTTTTAGAAAACCTGTTACTAGAGTGTCAACATATGTGTGAACTGGATTAGGAAAATAATGTTTAGCAGCTGGAAGTAAAAAAAAACCAGGATCAGTTTAGAACAAAGCTTTTGAAATGGAATCTAATTTACTTCATGAAGTATAAAACATAATACGCATATGCGAAAACTTTAGTTCAATTTGAAAAAACAAATTTCGATCCACAAAGCTTTGCTGTTCAAACTGTTTTTCTGTAAATGATATCTCACGGTCTCGAAACAGATTTGCATCGTGCCCAATTGCAAAAAGGTATGTAATCGAGATATCAATGCTGTAAATAATATCTTGAGGATGGGATATGAAGCAATAAATGACATTAAGCCAGGGAAACTGTTTTCAATATCCTTTAAATTTTGATGCTTTTGTACTTTTATACTAGTAAAATATTCACTAAAAGTATCATCAAGTCTGACAATCTGGAAAAGAATACAAAAGCGATGAACATCAATAAGTATTTATTCAAGAAATAAATGAAGTAGAAGAAGTTGATGCATGATTTTGATGTTAAAAATAAAAATTTATGAAGTGTTTTTCCGGGAAATTAAATCTGCGATTCTCAATAGAATTTTTACAGTTTCTAGATATATCTGCAGCATCACCAGTTTGATCGATCAATTTCCGATTCAATTGAGGCTTGCGGCCTAAAAAGCATAACAAAAAAAAAATTAAATCAACTTTCCAATTTCCATTGAAATTAAGTAACCTTGTTGTCCAGTTTGTCGCCTCACGGTCAACCATTTCATCGACAGTGGCTCGGCTTGGGAAAAAGGCGCAAAAAATTAAATTAATATTTCTATCCTTTCATGCTTTATCCGTTTTCATGTGCTAGCAAAAAAAATTGCATCTGTTTTCCTTGCTAAATTGTATGAACGAAACCGGAAGTAGAAAGCTGTGCAGAAAAAATTCTCTACTTTGCAAAATGTATATGTTTGAGGGAAAATAGAACATACCTTTCTTCATAGCTGTGATGTGTGCTAGTTTGATATATTTCTAGTTGAATATTTTCGATGCTGTCATATGTTGATGCTTGTAAAAAGGTAAAGTAAAAATGAAACAAAACTAAATCAATTAAGTAAGGATATTTTGGACAAAGTTTGCATAAGGTCAAAATTGAGTTTACCGAAAAGAGCAAAAACATACCGAGCACTAGACATAAGGGTGTTGACGTCATCCACAGGAATATAACTAGGAAGGACAGAAAGAAAATGCCTGCATGGCAAAAAGACTTATAAATCTGAACAAGGGAAATTTTTTTGTTGCAAATACCATTAATTGGTTCGATAATATGTCCGCATATCAGCAATCGAATCCCTTCATAAATATTAAACAATTGCGAGCATCCAAATTCTTTACTGACTCGTTCCGACATTTCATTTTTAAAAACAACCATGCTGTTTTGCAATCGTTTTCGGAATGATTGGCTGTAATTTGCGCAAATCTCTGCTGATTGTTGATCAATAAATTTTTGCGATTTATTAAAGCTTAGTTCAATTTCGCGTACTTGAAGCATCCATGGGGCAATTTGCAGCTCCAAAGCTGTTAAATGAAAAATTATTTCATTTTTAAGAACATCAATTGGTTGCAAAATAGTCGATTGAACGTGTTTAGCGGTTGTTGCTAAATTTGCCATTCGCGAAGCAGTTGAAGCATCTTGAATTTGAATTGAAACGCGCTGCATTTGATCAATAAAATTATTCATTTCCTTTTCGGGAGAAATTTGTGTGATTTCCGAGCGATATGCAGTAAAATTTTCAGTTGAAGAATCAAGAAGATCACCAAGCAATTCCTGAATTCGTTGCGTGAATGAAATGAAGGGAGACTCCACTGCACGAATGTCATTAATCGATTCTACAAGATCAGGATAATTTTCATGATTAAAGGAATTTTTCATATCAATCCATTTGTCAATTTGAAATGTTTCGTATGAAGACTTGTTGCGCTCGCAAGAACCGAGGGCTTCTGTAAGCGATGTATTTGAAAATGGAGCGAAAATTCCATTTGTTTTTGATTGAGAATAAATTGTTCCAGGATTATCAAATAACTTTCCTATGATTATATATTCGGGTTTCTCATTTAACGCCCGGCAAACAAATACTTCACCATGACCACCAATCAAAAATTCAAACACAGCAAATGCTCCGAGGACGATACTGAATATTGATAAAATAAATGACGCCATTATGAAAGTGATTCCTGCTAAATTTCCAGCATTGCAGCAACTAAAGCTGAGTGGCACTAGCAAGAAAAATGTTACGACAAGTGCTGATGAACATGATAACAACGCAGCAAGCCAATTGACGTAACCAGCATCATTGAGATTTTCCATCATTGGAAATATTTTTTCCCAAATATTTCCAACCTTCTCCAACAGTTTTTTCAGGACACCTGTAAGCGAGTTGAAGATTTCGTTCAAGTCATTTCGTAAAATAATCAGTTGTCGCATGATCTCTTCGCTTTGTTTTATCGTGTCTTGCTGCAGTTGATAAGAATAGTTTCGAAAGCTTTTTTTTGAAACTGAAAGCTCTTCGGTGAGAAGCTTTAAACTGTTATCGTGCATTTCATCGCTCATAGTTCGAAGTTTTTGAAGAATTTTGTTATCGCTTAGCTAGAAAGAACCAAGGACTTATCATTTATTGCGCATAAATCGATTTGACTTTTTTACTATTTTAAGTTTCTCAATAAATCCCATCTCCTCAAATGACTTTACTTTGAGTGTATTGCATAGTGGACGATCTCTATAATTACATTGTCGTTGCAGAACTGATAGCTGAATGCGAATTTCATTGACTTTTGACGCTGCGTCTGTTGACAACAGGACAGTTTTGAGAACAATGTTATTGATCAGGTACTGGACACGATGTGATATATTTCGAGTGCCTGACAAAAGAAAAATGCATTCAGCAATATATAATTTTGTTACACTAAAGAGTCATAAAATGTCAGTGCTCATTATTGAGAAAAATGATCTGCCACAGTACGAAAAAAAAAAATAATTTTTTAATTAAGTAATGAGTTCAACAAACTCATTTGTTTCCATTTGTTGTATTTACTGTGTCAAATAATTTAATATTTTTAACGATGTTTACTTCCGAGAATCGCTGCTGTTGATTCAAATGAAGCATCGAGTCCAGTTTGCATAGATATTGCTCTAGTTATCCGTTCGCCTAGCAGCTTGTCGATATCTACAAGCAATTTTAATTACTTCATCAGCATTTGAGTGGAAAGAGCACAAACCCATTAAGAAGTTCGTTTCAGTAAACTTCATGTCTACATCACTTAAGTACAAAAATCACAAACCTTCCAAATCAATCTTAATTTTCTCTCTCGCTTTGTCAACCTCTTCAAATGTTGTTGATTGCAGTTGATGACTCAGCGATTTTACGAAAAATTCGATATCTTTCAATGCGGATTTAATGACATTTGGTGTTTCATTGATTGACGTTGAGATTTGCTCATTGACGATAAACATTGTTAAAATTGCGAGACTAGAAATTTAGAGCATACTTAAAGAAAAAAAATCGTTTTGATTTCTCTGAGTTCCCTTACATTAAAATGATGATGAACGTTTGCAAAACAAGAATGTAAACGCGTTTACGGCAATGAAATTTTTCTAATTTTTCTTTACACTCATCCTGAAATAGCATTTCTTCATTTGCAACCATTCTCGATGATGCTGAAACGACATCAGTGACCTCATTAACTCTTGTCGCTTTTCGATAGCTCGTACAAAACCACGCTATTGTGTAACCGAGTGGAATGAATGCAATGATTAAAATGATGACAACCAAGCAAATATAGCCAGATTCCACTTTCAAAGCCTGTAATGAACATTTTCAATTAAAGTGCCAACCACTTAGGTGATTTATTGTCAATTACTTCGAGGATTATTTGCAGTAAGGAAACTTTAGATTGAAAAGCGTCTCGCAAAAGCTCTAAAATGCAATAAACTTGGGAAAAAGGCAAAATGTTTCGGTTCATGTCTTAAATGTTTCAAAACGATTTTCCGCTTTTTATCTTACTAAGTGGCATGTCATTTGGCGTAATTGACGAGAGAAATTTTGATAGGGATGAAAAAATGAACCATCCTTCGTGCAGCTCAAATGATGGAATAATATAGTTACTTGCTGAACTATCAATCTGAAGATTATTAAAATAAATTGAATTTTAAGTTCTTGGATTTCAAACAAAAAAAAAAAAAAAAAAAACAGAAACTCTCACCATTGCTTCCAGCTCCATTTTAAAGCAATTTTTTTTACACAAAAATGTTTTCAGAAAATTTGATAGAATTTCCTCAATATAAATATTGAAATGAAAATCAGAAATACCAAAAATAACTTTTCAGAACTCTCGGATGTAATTAAATCATAAACAAATCAACTAACTATTCAATTATTCTTTCTCTTTGTCGGCTTCCGCTTTCTGCATAGAAAACTTTCTTAATTTTTTTTTTTTTTTCAAATGCACTTATTCACCACTACCACTTGGAAGACAAACTCGGGTGCATTGGACAAATTTACAAAATTGAATTGAAACGTGGCCAATAAGAGAAAATGCTTTCATCTAATTAATTTAATTGTTTGGCAGTATTTACAACACCACATGTTATGCAGCAGTTTGTCTTCAACTTGCGAACACGGAAGGAAGCTGGATAATTAAAATACATCGAAAATAAATAAACACTTAAATTGTTAACAAGGGAAGCCAATTTTCATCCATCTCGCTCGTTTTGTTTCCGTATCATTTGTTATTTAATGCAAGCACGACCGGCAAGATATTCATTGAGTCACGTTTGTAAATTTTTCACGTGATGTTTATATCTAACTTATTGGATTCCGGCTTAATGGCTACTTAATAATGGAAAAAAATGTTCTATTTTGTCGACCAAAATTGAATCGTATTGAAGAAGTTTCAGTACAAAAAAGAAACGAAGAAAAAAAAAATGTAAAGTCAATGGATGAAAGCAAGGAAATCAATGTAGTTTGCATAATCGTATTAGTCATAAAGCAGCAAGGAAAAGAAAAGCCATGGAAGTGGGCGAGAGGAAGGCAAAGTGTTTCATTTCGTTTGACAAAACTCTGTTTTAAATCCGAATGGTTTCAAAACTATTTCTGCCAACATGAACTGCAGACGTGAATGAATCGAAAAGATTATGAATACAAAAGTAGCTCTGTTGGGTAATTCACATTTGTGCTGAAAGTTCATAAATCATGTAACGTTAAAGAATGGAGCGAGCATATTACAATCTTGAAATTCTATTTGCAAGTAAAAGGATTACGAATAATGTTCTGTTTGCGAGTATTTGTGAGTGTGTGTGTGTTATAAAATCGTGAAATAGTTTATTTTCATTGGAACGATGAACACTCAGCAATGGAGATTAGCAACAGATTTAAGATTAATCCATTATTCATGATTCTTATTTGAAAATTACTTGATTTTGCGACTGCAAATTAATTTTATGATTTTCTTAGAAGGGATTTACACATGCTTAAATTTATTAAACAGAACTCATCATGTCGACTCGCAATTGAAATTGAATTCCTTAATTCGTTTTATTTCCGCACAACCGTACAAAATTGAATTTAATTAATCCATGTTAATTCTATGGTTTGAGGAAATTCTAAAACTCCTCTTGCGAATTTCAAGCGACTCGTTTGAAAGTTTCACTGCAACTGAACGAAATTTTTCAAACCACTAATTAAATTTGAAAGGACAGCAGGAAGAAAAAATGTTTTTACATAAATTTTGTAAGCTTAGGGGTTGATTCCCTAAATGAGGTCTAAAGGAAAAATATTCAGCATTTTAATCTCACTTCCATTGAGATATATGATGAAGAAGTCTATATGTAACTCGCTTATCGAACTATCTCTATCAGGGTGCAAATGTTATTGGCCGAGTTATTGAAGTTAGTAGGTTTCAAGTACGAAGCAAATTTCACTACGATGTGGTACCATTTAGGGATCATTCAAATGTTATAAAAAATGAACCTTTTTTAAATGTTCAGCATATAAACGCTGTTTAAATTTCTTTACATCAAATATTGACTTTTTTTTTACTTTTGTGAGTAGCACAATTTGAAGGTGTTTAAAAAGGAATTTCCTTCCGCGACGTCATATTTATGCAACAGGTTCCTTTTGTTCATTCACACTAAATCTACCTACTTAGCTTGAAATGCAAACGAATGCGAAGTGTACTTTTCTTCTTTTTTTTAAGAGTATAATCCTTTGCATTGGATTAATTATTTATCCCTTTTGATGTTTTGTGTTTTTTAAAAATTTGCATGTTGCAAAGCTCCAACTGTGAATTCATAATTGCTTTTTATGCTAACGTTGCATTTAATCTACTTAATAAGGTACAAAAGAACTAAATTAAAAGTGCTTAATGGTAATATGAATGATTATAAAATAGAAGTTGTAAGGCAGATGAAGTCAGTAACATTCGCATACAATCGTATATGAGAAAATATATTTCAGTCACCGAAAGAAGTTAAATTTAAATCAAACTCAACTAAGATGCAATCAGTTCCTTAGTGCGCCATTGCATTTTTATGTTGGTAAAATTTAAAGAGTTCTTTGAAAGAGACTTAAAATAAATATCCATTTGCGCATGCTGAGAGCTTTAGAAGCACGTGATAACATCAAGAGAAACTCTCCGAGAACTTCAAAATCATATTGAAAGAAACACATTCTTCCATTTTTGGAATTAAACCTAAAATATTTTAATTTTTGATGATTGTTTGTTTTTGATACACTTTTGGTATGTTTTCAATTTTATTTTTAATTTATTTATACGTATTTCAAAAATATTTATTATTTTAAAAGAATTTTAATTTTTATTTGCGCAAGTAAGTATAGGTCCAAATGAATTTACAAAATAATTAATACTCAATTATTTTTTAAATGCCTTTTTAAGTACAAAATGCTAAATATAATACAAATGCCTCCACTTGTTCAAAGTGATAATTTATTCCTTTTCATATGCATGGAAACAAGCAACATGATGAAGATAATAAGCTTAATTAATTCGTTGTCATTCTGACAATACATAGAAAAAACTTACCACGAAGCATGAGGACACACAACAAATAACCGTATCAAGACAAAATTAAACTTTTATAATACTCGTTTCAGACCTCGTCTCAATCCTACGTCTTATACGGCTGACAAAAATTGAGATGATTACTAATCTACCGCTGTTGAAATTCATCCGCAAATTGCTTGAGAACCAGAGGTTATTTTAAAAAAATGCCGAAATTTTGACAGAGGTATGTGAAGCTTTTCTACTTACTTTTTTTTAAGAATAGTTTGGCAAAAGCAAAAAAAAACGAAGCTTTTTTCTGAAACTTTTGGATTGTTTCATTCTTGTCATATGTGTACCATCTGACGGAGGAAATGTCTCACAATACAGAAGAAAATGCAAATTCATGGAATCTCATTTCTTTTAGCTATTTCATTATTTTTCAGCAATTTTTTTTATTATTCCTCCAAAGCTTTATGCCATTTCCGCATCAGTACAATGTGAATGTGGGAAATTTTTATGTTTTGCGTGAACGATTTTTTTTGTCTACATTCTAGTTGTTATGGCGAAATAGAGATGTGTACAATGAGATATATATTTTTTTAACAGCAGCCGAATTCTTATTGATGGTTTGAAAACGAATAATCTAATATGACGTATCAGAGCAATGACATAATGGCAATAGCGCGTCAGTCACATCAAAATATCACTAAAATTGAATTTTTTTCTCTTCCCTTTTTCTTCACATTTTTCAGTACCATGATTTTCGTAACATGACACAATGACACAAAACATGCTGAATAAATCAATTTAGAAAAAAGCACAGAAGGAAGAAAAAAATATTGTAGATTCATATTTCGCCTTTCACATGCCACTTTGAGCTTCTACAGTACCTACGGAAATAAAATATTTGCATGTATACATTACATATACATACATATGTATGTATGTTTTCCACGTCAGAGATAGAGAGAGAGAGAGAGAGAAAAAAAAATTACCTTTGATGACTGAATGCTTTGACAAATCGTTTGCATAACCAGATTAGCTGTTAATCATCATGAAACTGAATCAGTAAGGATAATAGTTATTTTAAATGTGCACAATAGAAATGATGCTTACAACAGAAAGGATGATTAAATCTAAAAAATCTCGTTGCTTAACACTAAAATGATCTCTTGCATTCTTTCTATTATAATAATAAATTAAACATTTTTCCATTTCAGCTATTGTTGTACTTTTCACTAGCAAATCGGACAAAAAAAGGGGAGCAGTTTTATTCGGATGGAAAATTTTTATCGTATCCTTTCTTCCACAAATGGTGTTATGTAAGCATCCAGAAAAATACGAGGAACAACACAAAATTTCGATAGCTTTATCTACGAGGAACTCAACGTTATAAAAAGTTTATGTACATATATAAAAAGCTCCATGCAGTCCATTTGGAAAACAATAGAAATCGGAGATTTGCAGAGAAAACTTATTAATCATTTATGTGCTTTTTAGTTTGCTAAGCTTTCGGTTCAGTAGCCGAATGAGAGTAGCACGACGATGATGATCCTCCCTTAAGTTTCCAAGACCATTTTCAACAATTAATTGTAATTTATTAAATATTTGCTAACTTTTTGACGAAAATTTTTGAAACAAAAGGAGGTTACTTTCTAGCACTATAAAAGTTTTTATTCTTTTTTTTTTTTCATTTATAGAGAGCCAGAGAGCATAAGTGTGTCTGTTCTTTTTATTGAAGCTTCTTAATTTTTTTTTTTCTACGTTAAATATCACTTCATAGATAATTTAAAGATTTCTTTATTCCGTTCCTATTATATATACTTCAACAATGACTGCATGCATGAATGGCGATGCATGGAAGTTACGGAAGAAAGATTTGAAATAAAGTTTTTACTTGGTTTTGCAATAAATTTGCAGTTTTCTGTTGTGCAACGATTTTTTCTCCCCTTATAGAAATAAGAATTGTAATTTCAAAGATAGATAGTTGTAATCTCATGTTGGGAAATTGAGTTGTTATTTTATACGCGATTGCGGAATAGTAAATTCAAATTCAGTGGAAACTTTCTCAAAGGCCAATCGCACAGCTGTTATTGTGTGGCAGCTGACAAATATTTGAAATTAGATTTTTTTTCCTATCTTATTATTTATAAATAAACATTCTTTGCCTCGCCATTTATGCTCTCGGATAATTTAAAATAATGAAAGCAATGAATTATATCGACTGAATAACGACGATAATGATTTGTGGTCCCATTAAAGTGTTTTCATGTATAAACAATTATTTTCAGTGCCGCGAATTTAACTCGCAATGATCTAAAATATTTTTTAATTTGTTTCTGTTGAAATAAAAAAACCCCACTTGGAGCTCCACTAAAACAAATATGAGCAGTGGTGAGGGATAAATTGTTGTGGTGTATGTAGAAAAGACAGCTTCCGACAGTTGGTTGGTGAATCGACATACATTTCAGCTCGAAAATTTTATTTATTGCTTCCCGTTGATCCTTATTTATAGCTTTTAATACATTCTCGTTAAGAAAATCTGAAGATTAACCAAATATTTCGTAAAATCTTTTAAAGCTTTTTAAAAAGAAAATAAACATAAATTGGTGAGGCGCATTCAAAAAAACCTTTCAATGTATTAATTTCATATCAATTCAATCATACTGAACTCAGAGATCTGAAATCACTTTGACTAAATATTATTAAAAAGCTCATTACCAGCATTTCAAGTTACTCGATATACAGATATTAAAAATGGCTCATTTTCGCTAGACTTATTATGAAAAATTGTCACGCAATAAGTTGACCTTAGGTATATAAAAATCGAAAGAAAGCAATTTTTTTTTGGTTGGAAACAAACACATCTAAAATATAAATATAACACAAACATTTTCCAAAGCATTAGCGCCGGGCCTACAAAGGTTTTCTATAGTAAAGGCTTTATGTTTAAGGATACTTATTATGTATTGGTTGTAACTATATAAAGTCAGTCTGTCTGTAACAGTATCTATTCTTATTTATAAATTAAATATTTGCAATTGACGCCCGTAAATATTCATACATTGATGTATGATGTACGTTAAATTTGTTCTAAATAATTATATAATAATCATATTATAATACGAAGAAAACTATTTTAATGTAAATAAAGAGCATTTGTGCTAGTATCTAAATACAAAGAAATGAATGTATCAAGTAATCGATAAAACAGTTCACATGAATATTTTTTTTATTTTTCTATAAGTTTTGTTAGTTGACACGAAAGCTTCTGAAGAAATAAACTTGTTTAAGCGATCACCGAAGCGTGATAGAGGTATTTAATTGACTGAATCATTTCTCATGAGTCTCAAAACAAAACAAGAAAATAAAAATAAAAATAAAAAACTCGCGATCGCATGTAAGCGGAGAGAATGTGTGAATTCACCGCTCAGTATCGGCAACGCATTCGACTAAATAAGATTCGAACGCTCGAGCGCTGTTTATCTTTATCTTTTAATGTTTAAATAAACTTTATGATAACACACAAGTGATAATTATGCAAGTGCTACTCAAAAAGAGTTCCGTACAAACTTAAGTAGTGT
Source organism: Propsilocerus akamusi (assembly GCA_018397935.1). Classification (NCBI taxonomy): domain Eukaryota; kingdom Metazoa; phylum Arthropoda; class Insecta; order Diptera; family Chironomidae; genus Propsilocerus; species Propsilocerus akamusi. The sequence continues at coordinate 25,667,728 of CM031469.1, read as the reverse complement.
TAGATATAACCGAATTCGTCTGAATATTCGCAGAAGTCACGAGTTTTATTTTTTGTATGTCTTGATGTGTGTAGATGTTCCACGTGTAAAATCTTGTTTAATTTATTAATAAGCCAAAGCTCAATTAGTGTCGAATATTGTTTATCTGTCAAACACTGTTAACGAAAATGTCGATAGCGAACGACGATCTTCTCATTTCGTTTGAGCAAGGAAATTTCGGAAAATTTCAAGAAGCACTCGAAGTCTTTCAAGCCGATCCAAATGGCTTTGTTAAGGCCCAAGGCAAGACCACCTTTGAGATTATTCTATCAACGCCCGATTCTGGAAAATTCATACAGTTATGCATCAAAAATCGTGCCGACTTTTATATGGTAAAATAAAACTCATTTGCAAATTTTCCAGTTTCTCTTGAATTGTAATATCGAGAGAGAGAAGAGAGTGATGATGACGAGACAGACGAGACCTGTTTATACTTTCTTATTTACTTTTTGCGGTGTTTTTATTTTAGAAAAGCAACAACAACACACATTATCCACTGCACTACGTCATCGAGTCAAAAAGCCTCGAGAACTTGAGAGCGGTTGAGAGTTTATTTCGTCGATGTGTAAATGAGTCGACAATATTATACTCGCCAGACGTTAATGTTAAATTGAATGGTCAAAATTCATTACATATTCTTATCGATTATCTCAACGATGAAAATCACGAAACGATATTTGAGATGATCAAAATACTTGCAAAGTATGGTTGTAATGTTAATTATCCAGATAGCAGTGGTAAAACGCCGTTCTATGCAATCGTTGAGATTCTACCACAGTTAAAGAATCGGCGTGAAATCTTAGACTTCTTTCTCAAGAAAACATCTGTCGATTTTCACACCCACTACGGCGACGAACTTATTGAGATGGTCATGAATATTCGTAAACATTTTGAGGCACCTGAAAAAGTTGATTATGATATCGACTTTGAGACAATGAAGAAACTGCTAATGGATCTAAATCTAAATATATTTGAGATGCTTTTTCCGTTGTTCAAGTCAACATGTAACGACACATCTGAGATGTCGGAATGTTACGCAATTTTCCTTGAGATTGCAATTCACAAATCATTGATCAACATCGTTGACATGTTAATCGATTATGGTGTCGATGTTAACATCATACCGAAACAAAGCTCATCAAAATTACCGGCCCTCTTCCTAGCGTGCAAAATGGAAAATCCGGACATTCTGAGACTTTTTTTGCTCCATCCACATATTAAATTGACTTATGAATGCGAAGGAAAAACGAAAACCATTCTACATCAAATTTTTGATGTTTTTCAAACGTATGCTTCTGTTAGACGATCAGATCGAAAGGAAATGACTGAAAATGAACGAAAATGTTTTCTTCTGTTGATGCAACATGAAAAAGCTGATAAGGGCATAATCAATGCATTGGATCAAAACGGTTTGCCGGCAATTTACTATTCGGTACGTTATAAAATTGATTTCGTCACAATCGAGTTGCTGAAAAAGGGCGCTTACATTGGAACAGTTGTCAATTCCATTCGAAGGTCATTGCTGGAAGAGTTTCTCAATTACTGCATAACGAAAAATAATCGATACAGTGACGAAAAGGAACTTGAAATAACAATAGACTACAACTTCTTAATGCCTTCGAAGAAAGATGCAGTGTCAAAAAGGCGATTTCGCAGATTAAGAGAGAAGGACACATCAGTCCCAATATCGCAGAAAACTGACGAAGAGTTTAATGGTCTAATTCAAGCGGCTGAAGAAAAATATTCCGAAGAAATTAAGCCTTTACAGAAAATTGCCGAAAATATTGAATTGAAACATTTCTTAGCGCATCCAGTTATTGCCAGCTTTATTCTATTGAAATGGAACAAATTGAGCTTTCTGGTTTACATTAACTTGATTTTAATTTTTATGTTCATGATAACATTTATTCCCTTTATGTTGATGTGTCAGGGCATGGCAAAGGACGAGAAGGAAGAAAGTGTTTTATATCAGTTTTTACACATTGCATCATTCGTTACTCTTGCACCGATTCTGATCAGAGAACTAATGCAGGCGATTTTATCATTTGCGAAATATATTTTTAGTCCTTCAAACTGGATTGACGTAGCTTTGATCGCCTCATCTCTGACAATTTTGCTGGCTGAAAGCCTTATTCCTGCTCATTATTCGCGGATACTTCGAACTGTTATAATCCTTTTAGCAGCTGGCGAATATTTCAATATTTTGGGAATGGTGCCCATACTTTCTGTGTCAATTCATACAAAAATGTATAAACGCGTCTGCATGACATTCTTAAAGTCATTGGCATTCTATTCAGTGATGCTCATCGGATTCGGACTTGCCTTTTATAGTCTACAGGGAGATAAGTTTGCAAAGGATCTAATAAAACTCGCCGAATATGGAAAAGACAATTCAACCAACGATATTCCCGTTACAAATTCGACGCGAAATGAGCGCTTCAACAATTTCTATACGGTCGGCTTGTCAATTGTTAAAAGTTTCGTGATGTTGACGGGGGAACTTGAAACTTCTTACATCCAGATTGAAGGAGTCTTTTATGCGGCTTTGTTCTTAATATTTTTGTTTCTTGTCACAATTGTACTTTATAATCTGTTGAATGCGCTCGCTGTTAGTGATACTCAGGTAAGGATAAGTTTTTATTTTAAATTGTTACGCAATTTATGGATGTTATCTTTCTAATTATTGTTATCAGGAAATTAAAGCGGATGCAAAATTAATTGACTTGAACCAACGAATTGTGACGATGTACGAGACTGAAGAAGCAATTTTTAAGCGCAACTCGAGACTCGGCGATTGGCTCAAAATGGTAATCAGCATGTTTCCCAAAACACTGCCGGATGGAAAGATCTTAATTCGTCCAAATGAGAGTTATAAGGTTTATGTCAACCAAACAGAGTCGATTGTCTTGAACGATTGGATTCCATCGAGATTGAAACTTTTGAGGCCAAAGGTTAAATTTAGTCCCGAGATAGTTCGAGACATTCAATCGCTTCTAATAAAGCGACGCGAAGAAGGAATTATTTTTAATGCACGGCGCCTCAAAGAAAGTCGAAATGAAAAGCTTGCAAATGATATCATAAAAATGAATGAATTAATTAGTGACATTCAAGCGAATGTCACAAAACTACAATCAGACATTTATCAGTTACGCAAAAGAGCCAATTTGTAAAAAGTCATTTAAATGTTGTAATCGTAAAAGAGAGAATAATTTATAAATTTGTTACGTTTACGAGACAGAAATTCATTATACTGACACCCGAATAAATTTTATTAGAAACAATTTATTGTGCGATTTAAGTCTCACAATTGCCCGCGATAAAGGAAAATCATTTTTTTTCTCTCGCTAACCGCTGTCATTAATCACAATTATTTGAAATTTTTAAAGAATAAACTTTCTCATTATGGTCTTTTAACTGCTTGGGTAATAAAATTAAATTGTTTTTTTTTTTTTTTTTTTTTTTTTCTATCTTACTCCAGCGATGGAATTTCGCTTCCCCAAACAGGATGAAAATCCGAACAAAAAATAATGTTTTTTTTTTTTTTTTGTTTTTTATTGTTTTATTTTGTGGTGATTTTTGTCATGATAATTTTTCATTATATTCCAATTTCACCAACGATTAAATAGCAAAAACAAACAGCAGAAAGTAAAAATAACTAAGGAAATTCAGGAAACATTAAAATCTTTTGTATTGTAATTTTCATTCGCCGAAACTTCCGCCGAGTTCATGAACTTTTTCATGGCGGATGAAAATCAACGTGAAGGGCAATTCATTTGATGCATTGTTTGTATTTACGAGTATTGAATATCTCTTTAATATTTGACACACAAACATAAAGTAATCAATCTTTGTTATAAATACCATAGAAATAATCACGATGAAAGCATTACAATGAAAAATTATCTATTGACAATAATCTTTGGTGTGTGTGTGTGTTGCTGTAAATACAAATATTTATTCATAGTGTTGACATCCAGTTGTGCTTTTGAAAATACAATTGAATAGGAAAAATTTCGTTAATGTCCTAAATAGAACTTGACGAATGTTTATGAGGGAGTCTGCTGTGAAATGTGATGTTGAATAGAGTCATGACCAGTCATCATCTGAATATGACATTGTCGAATTGTTGGGGAGTAATTTATGTTGATGACATAAAAAAATTCGGTCAAAATGCTCATTTTGTGTATTGATATCGGAAGCGTTGCTGGTTGACCTTGAGCGGAGCAGCTAGAATTTTGAAATTCTCGACCGAGTTAATTTAAAATCTCTACTTGTGTGAATTCATTCATAATTTTCTTAAAAATCGCTTCATGAAGTAACCCAAAAAAAAAAAAAAAAAAAAACATTTAAACGGAGATTAATGCTTGGAATATATTTTGCAAATGCTAGCAATAAAAGAAATCTGAGAATTATGGGTGGTGAAAAGAATCTTAAAAGGAATCATGAAGTGACACTGCCATTATGCTTTTATTTATGAGCCATCTGGGTTCAAATTAATATCTCATAGCTTTGTCAAAATGGCCCTCTATATTGTCTACGATATTGTCTGTAATTCTTTGACCTTTTCATCTCTATCCTTCTTATTCACTTGACTTCCCTTGTGCGTTATTAAAGTGTTTGAAATCTCGAGTTTGAACATTTTATTTGAAACCAATTCAATTTTAATTAAAAACATTACTTAATTGCAAGCTTCGGTAACCCAAGTAGAACATTTAAGGAATCAACGCAACTCTTATCTTTATAAATAAATATTAAATCATGACTCATTAGAGAGGAATTAATGAATCGATTGCGCATGCTGAGAATATACATAGAAAGCACGTGGCGCAGAAAGCTCTCTTTAAATTTCCATCTCTCAACTGGATTCGAAATTGTTTCAATAATGATTAACATCGAGATTCAAGAGAGAAAAAATAAAAGAAAAATTGGTCCACAGCATCAGAAAAAAAACACACAATTTGAAGAATATTTTTAGCAGACATTCAGTCGTTGGCAAGCTCGCGACTCGATCAAGTGTTTCGCGAATTTCGTTCGGCAATAATTGAACAAGGAAATCTGGAAAAGTGATATCCTAAAATTGTGATACATTTTTTTTTTTGATTTTGATAAGAAAAATTAAATCTCGCAATCAAATCTCGACGAATAAAAAAAAGAAGAATTGAAATGATTGATGAGACGATTGTGTGTGTACGAACGGTCAATAAAATATAAAATTAATTCGGAAACATAAATCATAAGAAAATTATTTGTCGAAAATAAATATGAACTGAAGTGAAAACATCAAAACAAATGATGGAAATATTTCAAACTCAGTAGTGTAATAAAAGAAAAATTTCCATTAGATATATCGCAATAAAAATTAGATTTTAACATAAATTTGATTCGTCAATCTGCGTTCGCGGCAGAACTTCTACGAGAGAAAAAAATATGGTTGTTAAAATTCTTGCTGTAATCTTAACCTTGGTGGACAGTTATTAATAATGATCTCATTAAAAGGGTTCAGTCACTTCCTGATTTATAGCTTTTATGTGAGACTTCTACTAGAGTGAATTTATTGCTTAAAAAAAAATAAAAATAAAAATGATTCATCAATATTCGAAGAAATTATGAAAACAAATTGCTTTTGTTCAATTAATGAGCTTGATAATCAACAGCGCGAAATATGAAGCGTTCTCATTAAGACAAACAAATCAGTGAATAATTTTCATTCAACAATGAGCTGCGAAAAATAAATTAACGTGCAACTTTGTAACTAATCATTGGAAATAATCCTCATAAATTTTAAATGGAATGAAAATAGTTTGTGACCAAAATTTGTTTTTGTGGTGAGAGCTTTTAATTTTCAGCTAATTTTAATTCAACCCCCGAAATACAAGTTGAATTTGCTGTCTGGGGAAAAAAGTTTATAAATGTAATTTATTGGGTTGCTTAAAGTTACCATCAACATCATGCATTGCAAAAAAAAAAAAAACTTATTCATTCAGTCAACGATATGAGACTATATTATAGCTCCCAGACTAATAGCTTCCTTTTACTCCCGCCTAAAGGAAAAAAGATACCAAAAAAGTTTTCTACAAAACAAAAATCATGTAAATTAATTAAAGTTGTTACCATGAAATAACCGAAAAGCAAAATAGCAGAGTATGGAAATTTCTACATGACACCAATTACATTTTTACGATAAATCAATTTTTAATTTTACTTCAAAATTCGAGCTTAAAAATAAAATAAAACTAATTTTCATAGCCTGGAAATATTTTTTTCGCTGTCTTTTGCTTTATTTTCTCATAAACGTCTGATGTCTTTCTTTACATTGCCAAGCGATAGTTTTTTTTTTTTTCTTGTACAACAAACTTTTCATATATTATGGCAATCTGTATCATTTAATTTTTTTTCTCTTCTTATCGCTTTATGGCCAAAGCTTTTACGAAACTTACACAACTTGTACACATTTTGCCAAGAGTTTCCATAAAAATTGATTTTCCTTTCTTTTTTTTTCTCTTGCTTCTTAAGTTTCCGCAAAGAATTTCGTTCATTGAGTTAAAGCATTTTTAAAGTTTATTTTTATTTTTTTTTTTTTTTGGATAATCCGATCACGTCTCGAAACCAAAATAGAGTCACTCAGATTTAAGTTTAGTTGATTTTTTTGTGTGTTTACGACACAATAATGGATTTTTCGGACAAGAGGAATGAAGAAAGTTACCAAGTGAAATTAATGTGATTAAGTGGTGGCTCAATGAAATGAACGGGAAAGAAAGAAAAATATTGTTTATGGTGCCATGTTGGTTACACAATCTTGTTATTATCCACGTTTTGGCCTTGCTTTCCGTTTTGTGACTATGAAATTGAGAACCCTCAGAAGAAATCTTTTTTAGTGTTAGCGTTTTGACACTTTGCAGGCGCATTAAGTGCGATAAATTTTTTTTTTTGCTTCTTTCATTTATAAATTATGTCTGCCGTTAGATTTTGCTCTTTAAATAAATTATGATTTACGATTCTTTGCAGTGCGTAAATTTATCTCTTCAAGTACTTTACAACTCACGCAATTCAGATATAGTAAATGTTTCAGAAAAGTGAAAATTTTGGCTAAATTTATGTCTCCAAAAAGAAAATAAATTAAAAAATGCAGCAACACGAACAAAAAATGATTCCCCTTGAAACGAAACATAACATTAACTTTAAAATGAGCTTTAACCTCACATACTTATAAAGAAAATAAGCTAAAGTTCTTTGCAATAGGTTCAGTGTCTGATAATATAAGATTGTCGATAATTTTAGACACATTATAATCTAGGAATTTTATTTTCATGCTTGAATTTTGAATTTCAATTTTGAAAGCATCGAGAACCAAAATATCTTCTTGGTTAAATTTATTTATTATTTCATGACAGACTCCCTAATAAATAGAAGACCTTTAACAAGGATCCCAATAGAAGAAACTTAAGAACTTCTCAATGCCTGCATAAGTGGCATGAATGGAAATTTCTGCAATGAAATTTGATAACACATCACTCATCTCCTTCCCTGTGAACAACATATTTCCTGTCCAAATTATTCATTCTACCAGAAAGCAGATTCAACCACGAACCAAAATCGATCGAAGCCACAGTTTTAAAATTAAATTGTTGTTTACTGATAATATAACGAATTTATTTACTATAATTTCAGAATTTCGATTTATTTTTTTCTCGTTTTGGACAATTATTGGTTGTGGTTTTGTGAAATAAATAAATTCGATTGAGAACTTTTGGCCGTTCATTTTGATTCGCGTTATTTCATTATAATTATTGCTAAAGCGGTTACAACTAATTACTACCATTTGACATTTTTCGCTGCATCGCCATTTTCAGAGAAATGTAATGGATCTAAAAGCCACAATTCTAATAGCACCTTCAGTACGGAATATCAGTTGCTCACATCCACGATATGCGGGATCATCATATTTCTCACACACTGGTGCTTCAGATGTTATGCAGGCATTTTTTATAATGACGTTAACATTAGCTATCATAGGAGCGAATCTCGTGGTCATAATTGTTATAAATTGCAGACGATATTCATCATTCATACAACCACAAGTAAGTACTCTCAATTTCGTGGGCGGTCATTTTGTGATTAATGTGTAAATTTTCCTCACAGCCTCGATATTTAATAACTTCATTAGCCCTAAACGATTTAGCCATTGGTCTTTTAATAACACCTTTTGGTACAATACCAGCCTTGATACAATGTTGGCCTTATGGGGAGATTTTTTGTCAGATACAGGTTAGCATCTCGTTTTGCGGTAACTTGTTCTCTTACTTACACTCAACGCTGGTAATTAATTTCAATTTAAGGCGTTGTTGCGAGGTGCTTTATCACAACAAAGTGCTGTCATTTTGGTATGTATGGCAGTGGATCGCTATACTTGTGCACTGTACCCACAAAAATATCATCAACATTCGAGCAAAAAAGTGAGTATGACATTTCATTTTAGAGAATTTTCTATTTAATTTCTAAAACCCTTCTCTCTGTATCCGACACAATAAAAACTTGCTAACAGCGAAAACTTTTCGAGTGTAAAATGCTTATTTGTAATTTACAACGAGTTAGGATAAAAATGGAAAATTGTACAACAAAATAAACTAAATCTAAACTAGCGATCATAAATCAAAACAGTTTTTTATTGTACTTGTAAAAATGAGATAAAACGTCTTGTTTAGGGAGTGTTCATATGTAACGTAACGTAGCCCTTTTCAATTCGGAGAATATTAAGGGACTTATTTTACAAAATAAACTCAAAAATGTTCATTTAATCAGGGCTCATACTACAAAATATATTGGTGCCCCCATTGAGTGTTCTAGTTTTGTCGTATCTTTTTCTTGAGAGCAAAGAATTTTTTTTTTTTTTGAAAGTTTCGTTTTCTAGTTGAGAAAATTTTTATTCAATTGTTATTTCATTCATTTTTATTCAGATCAGTAGAAATAACCTTAAATATTTTTTTTTTGTTATTGTATTTAGCCCCGTTTTAGAACATTAAATTGGATTCCTAAGAAGAGTTCAATGTTTCCTTCTTGCTTACCATATCATATCTACCTAGTTCGAATGATTCGTTTTTTAATTTTTCAAAGTAATTTAACATTCATTGAAATAATTTCATAGTGCAATTTTAGCACAATTTTTGTCATCTGATAACGAATTCGATTCCGATTATCAATATGATTGTTGAACTTTCAATCAAAAGTCATTTTAATATCAGTTTTCAAATCAAAAGCATGCTATGAAAAGAAGAAACTTTTCTTATCTTCCAGTCATCTTGAATGTTTACCGAACAATGGTCAAAGTTGGGCAAATTATATATTCTCTATAATTCTATGCTGCTCGTTCAAGTAGTAAAACTCTAATTCTCGATTGTACTCAACATTGAATCCGCAGCGATAACTTGTTCTATTGTAGAAGTTTTTATCACACAAGTGGGTGCAAATAGCTTTTGTTGCTAAAGTTTTTTTTCTCTCTTTTTTTCGTTATCTGACAACTTTGTATGTGTACTTTTTTCTGATCCGTTGTGAAACAACTTTTAGTTTTCCAGAGCGAAGAGAAGAAATTAATTAACATAATTCTTATATCCATAAAATCTCCATTAATCTGTTTGCAGTTTGCCTCCAGAAAAAATTATTTTATTCCTTTTTGTATCAGATTTAAAAAGCAAAAACACAAATATCTTTATTTCTATTTGCAGGGTTGTGTAGCAATTCTGAGTATAACATGGATATTGTGTCTGACACTTTTCGGAATGCTCGTATTGCCGAAAGGTGAGCTTTGCATTGAAATTATAACCAAATTGCAAGTCATCGTGACGTGAAACAAGATTTACATTTAATTAGTTTTTTTTTTTTCTGTGTTCCCTTTCTTCGAGGCGTCTTAATCGCGTTGTGTTTTTTAAAGGCAATAAATTTTAACAAAGCACTTTTTATTCATTTACGGCTTCTGTTCTCCATCTCTTCTGGTAGGATATTATTTTAATTCCACAGGTCTGTTGGCTTGTGAGCCATTTTTTAGCAAGCCATCGTACCGAATTTTAGCAACTTGTGCTTTCTACTTTCCAACAACAATGGTTTTGATGTATTGTTATGGCTCGAGCTTTCATGCAAATCGATTCCGTCTGGCGTCAGTTCCCTCAAACCTCTCAGCAACATTCACAACGCCAGCCGCTCTATCAGAAAAGGTATAACACATAATAAACCAAATTCTTTTTTATGTTGCGGGATTTAATGTCTTTTATGTAAATCTTTGTTTCGATTACAAATATAGTTGTAGTTAGAACAACCGAATTTTATGTTCAATTCCAATGGATCGAACACAAGTTTGAATAAAATTCATTAATCACGAACCATCAAGACATTTGTCTCGGCATAATTTGATACAACATGCTACAATATTGGTGCATAATGCTCTCAGTAATAAATCAGTTCTCTTTGCTAGTGACATCAGTTTTGCCACTGCCAGCATGATTTTGTGATTTTTTTACAGCCTTATGTTGACTCGCAATATTAGCTTTAAGCGTGAAATGCATTTTATTTCAGGATGCGAGTGATCTGATGCTGAATCAGCTGAAACCAAAATCCAATATACAATCACTGGATAATAAAGCAAAAAAGCTTTTAAAGCTTCGTTTCACTGACAAATTGCCTTCATCAACGTTTTCTATCGCGGTTCAAAAATTTCTGATGACGACTATTGAAATTTAATGATCTCGTGAAGCGAGTTTACGTTTTTAGTCACTTCACTACTTAGTGATTTTTTTTTTTGTGGAAAATAGCGAAGAATTTTTATAAAACTCATTTTGTCTTTCCTCAATTACAAAAACTTGTCTGTTTATAGATGGTCGAGCATGAAAGAGTCTTGAGGGGATCCACATCTAGGACGATGGCCGCAATATCATTAGGTTTCATCGTTATCGTCACACCGTATACTATACAAGAAGTGGTCGCTGCCTGCACGGGCTCAAAGGTAATTACATTCGGTCGGGGTTGGAACACGCTTAATGTTTATGCAACAAAAAAAAAGAAGGGCTAATAATATTTAACAAAGCAACATCAGACATACCCATGAAAAAGCTTTTTTTTATCAGCTTGCATTATAAGCTCCAGTTCGGCGACATATTTTCTGGAAAAATAATAGAAACAGAGGAAAAATAATGTTTTGCAAAATATTATTCTTGCTAACAATTTTCGCTGTCCACATAACAAAACCTTTGCACGCTTCGGCGGTGCATACCCCGGATGGGGTTAAAATTGAATGGAGGCCAAAACTTTTCATTGTAAAATCCAGCTATGATTTGCTGTTGTTGTTTAGAACCATTAAAAATAAACGAATGCTGTTGGGAGAATAGAAAAAAATTGTGTGGGATGAATAGATATTATTGCAGACTGTCCATTGATAGGGAGAGGCATGAATGAAGGGGAAACAGCAAACGGAGCAATTATTGAAAAATACGTCGATTAATTATTTGCTACGACTCGCTTTTTATCTCGCGTCCATTGTTATGACGACAATAGTTCTCATTTCTTTAATTCCCCTTTCGTTGTGTGTGAATTGTGTATGTATGATAAAAACTGGAAAAAGAGCTAATCATACAACTAAAAATAGACAACTTGACCCACATGAAAATCAACTAGATATTGTGCCCTAATTAAATCGTTTTCCATGCACATGATTTTCCTTTTTTTTTTTCTTTTTTTCTCCAGGTACCGCCGAGTATTGATTTTGTTGTAACATGGTTTGCACTGAGTAACGGCTTCTGGAACCCATTTTTATACTGGCTTTTGAACGCACATTTTCGAAGCATTTCACATGATCTGATAACGTCAAAGGTGAATAAATAACGTTTTTTTATTGAAGGTTATAAAGACATTTCAATCAATAAATTTCCACTTCATATTAGTGCTTCAGACGCGGACGTAGTAAATCGAATGATAGTAAACAGCAGCAGCATTGTTGCAGTATGACTTTGGAGTGCGATCATGAAATTCCAATGCCGCCACTGCCGAAAATGATTGCAAGTCGTCCATCGACGATAACGGGAAATTCACAGCGTACCGCTTTTACCGACTACGATGGTTTATCGGAAAAGTATTGGGGTGAAATATTGGAGCGAACATTTAGTTCGAATAGTTTGCACGGATTGCAACATCATCAACATAATTATCATACGATGCACATCAACAATGGCAAGCATCATTTAGCTAATAACACTGCATATAGTGACATAAATTTGAATAAGAGCGACTCAAATCTCTACTATTCAAACTCGGAGCCGCGATTGTGCGATCACGATTTGCATTTGCACGATATCAATTGTGCAAAAAATAAAGCATTTTTCGGAGCGTTTAGTAAGATTGAAGATATTTAGTATTATAGCAAATTTCGATACCTAATCGGGTAATTAATGTAATAGATTTCAATATGACTTTCGACACACACGTAAAATATTTTAGAATTCTTTTAATTTAATTTTGCTGTGAACGACTGCAAAAAGTGCAAAAAAAAAGAAAATAATTTTTCATTCAATGACATCGCACTAAGTGACAAACTTTTTGCAGACTGTTAGTCAAAGACGATTGTAAATACTTATATCTCTAAAAATAATAAATAATACTAATATAGTTGAAGCACAATTTTAAGATTGTAAGTTCATTTTAATGGTTGTACAAGTCCTAATATTGTTAAATTATGTACATGAATTCATGTTTTATGGAACCAATAAATTGAGATTGTATCAGACGGAAGAACATTGTTTCTATGTCTCTCTTTTGCCACTCCCGAAACTCATTTAAAAATAACATTTCGACATCTTAATTAAGCGTGTTAAATGGCAGAGGAGGATACTATACTTAGCACACACATATACATACTCACAAAGTTTCAACCTTATATTTGATTTCTCATAAAAATTAATTTCCTTTATCAATTTTTTTTTTATTATTATTTTATAACAATCACAGAGTTTTATTACTTTTAGAATGATTTACGTAATAATTTCGCGATATTGCGTTAATTAAGTTTATGCGCGATCGTTTGAAATTTCCATTTAATTAAGAAGAAAAAAGAAAATTCTCTTACAGAACAAAGTTAATGTCATTACCAATTGAATGAATTTGGCTGTCAGTAGCATCGTCAAGGAAAAAAAAATAACTTTTAAATTATTTTCCATTGTTGGTAGCATCGAATGTCAAAACATGAAAATGAAATCAATAAAAATCACTCAGAAGAATGAAAACAAAGTATCAAGTTTTTCTTTTGAATTTCCAGTCACTCAAACTTTTCATTCGTTCATCGTTCCTTTCGAAAGTGATATCAATTATGCCCTTCAATGATGCGTAAAATTTTGATAAGGATGATGCCCGTTTTAAGTTGAGTTGAGATGTCAATTGAATTATTGAATTCAATGGTCGTCGACGGAGAAATTTTCCCTACTTTCCTTTTGTTCAGTCTAAAAAAATTTCCTAATTTAATTTTGCTCTCAATTATAATTATGAGGACAAAAGAAAACCTTTTCGCCCTCAACCAAGTCATAAAAAATTAATTTCGGTTAATGGTGTTAAGATTCAAAGCGCTGAATGAATCTTGATTATTTTATTTATCAGAAATTGTTTGCGAGCGAATGCGGCACTTTTAGGTCATTTCCGTAATTGAATATCATTTAATCCTTTTCAAATGAATCGATTGATCAAATGAAAATTTTGCTGTCAAAAGGCGTATAAATTTCATTTTCATCACTAAATTAGGGCAGCAAAACGAAGTTGAATCAACAAAAATTGAACCGAAATGTTTTCCATCAGTCGAGACGAGAGGACGACAAAGCACTTTATTCGAGAACAAACGGCATTATTTTAAACCCAAAGGGCGATAAATTAAGCACTGTAATGATATTGTCACTTCTTGATGATTTTTTGTCACTTTTGCTTTATACAAAAATTTTTCCTATGGAGCTTTTAACGCCTTTCATTTCATTGCTACCGTTTCTGCTGACACCGAAAAATCATTTTGTTAAAATGCCTCAAGAGAATTTTACTCGCTTTAGTCTTTCGATTTAAAGAAGCTTCGTTGGTAGTTTGAGAATCTCGTTTATGTGAAAATTAAGAAATTATTCGATAAAAATTCATTGACGTTTTATTTAATTTCCAGCGAAAAGTTTTATTTCTTTTTGATAGAGGTAAAAAGTGTATAAAAGCTATTAGATTTTCTTGAAACATCATAATCGAAAGATGAAAAAAATGTATCAAGACATTTCCTTTTAGGAAGCCAATTATAGAGCAGTGGTTTGATTTTTCTTTTCACTGCAAGGCGACTAAAGAAAATATTTTCTAATAGAATTTAAAACTTTTTAATGAATTTTCTCAGCGTGACACAAAAAAAAATATTCACTTTTGGATATTTCTATCTTTCCACTGGCCATCTATGAAATGATGATATAACATGAAATAAATATATTACAGAGAAGTTTCGCTTCATGCAGCAGCCGCTCACAATGTTTATAACAAAAATAAATGTACTTTTTATTTGATTATTTAATGCTGTAGCAACATCACCTTTAGTAATTCCAAGTAAATCTTTTGGAAAAATACGCTTTGCTCGATGAACCACGATTCGCGATTTTCTCATATGACCTCGAATAAAAAGGTCGAGGTTTATTTGTCCGCAACGGCTACAAGCTCCATCATGGTATTGAGTGTTTCTGCTAAGTAAATACTATTATTGAACCTATTACATGATTGCACAATCAAGACTCCATCAACATAAAACGACTCAATCGAATCTAAATGAAAGAAGGAAAATGTTCGATCCCACAAAAACCATCTTGGATTGTCGACGAACGAGTCTCAGTTTATTTTAGAAAATAAGATTGAGGGGACTTACAATAATTTTGATAAAACGTACCGAACAAACGATGAATGACTTTAACAATAGTGTCGAACTCGTGATAGGATAATTGAGATTGTTGAAATCTTTTAAGATGCCTTTTACAAATCTGAAGAGTTTGTAAAATGTTAATGCACACTTGGAGCTTATTTAAAGCTCCAAAGGCATTATCACACAGTTCAGCATTTATTGAAGACTTCAGTTTTATATTAACAATCGAGAACATTTTGAGCAAAACTTTCACGTATTCGGTTTTTTGATATTTCCATTTGTTTTAGCCGGAAGTTATTTGTCTGCATAAGATTGTGACTTTGAGGCTGAACTTCAGATTTTTCTGATAAGACTAACATGCTTACGTAGTGTAAAAACCACTGGATATTCAGGAAAATTCATTCAACAGTTCATGGGAGAAGCATCGTCTATATATATAATATACGTGTTTGTGCGTAAAATTTAGTTTGGCAGGAAATAAATTCGGTTATTTGCAATGCAACAATGACAATTTTGTGGGATAGGATAACGCAAACATTTTGTGGATGGAATTTATGGCTCCTATTGATGAAAATCAATGTTTTAACATATTATGTCAGCAAAATCATGTTTCTTAGTTTGCGGGTGATGAAAATGAAGTGATGCTTAATATTAGAAGACTACTCACTATGTTTCTTTCTCTCTCTATATATGTATCTATCTTATAACTATGAAACAATATAGTCTTAATTTTAGTCTTAATGTAACATCATGTAACATTCTTTTAGATTTATGATTTTGTCATTATCGTTCGAATTTTGATCATTATTTTTTCAATTTATATATAAAGACCAAACATTTGGACTTAACATCATTTTGAGATGTATTCTGAGGCTGGAAGCTCATTAGCAACTCAATATCCAGCAAATTAATAATAATAATCAGTGTGTGATTATGAAAAAGAAAGAAGGAGAAGAAAATATTAATCTCACTCTTCATTAGACATTTCCAAAACAGAATTTTTAATTAAAACCCTCCGACTCCATTTACGATAGAATAATTAAAACTTCTGAACCTTCGTGCAAGGAATTTTGCAATGATTGAGCATTTTTTTTGTTGTAATTCGGAACACAAAAAAGGTTCATTTTCGACATTGAACTTAACAGATGTTTCAAGAGTCAATTAAACCATCAACTGAATTTTGATGTCATGTATATTTAATAACAGCTTTACATTTATTTCAGTTTGTGCTTTCATTTCCATATAATTATAGACAACATTTACAATTCATCGCATAATTTAAACAATTTCGTAACATGATGAAACAGTTATTGAGATGCATGATGCGCAGCTACAACAGAACCGATATTGTTTAATTAAGTATGCTATCATTTCCGACATGAAGTACTTTTACTAAATCGGGTTGAAGAAATTACGCAAATCATTCACAGAAACAAATTGAATCATATTTAAATAAATAAATGCAAATAAATTTATGCTAAGGGCGCAATTTAACCCAATCGGAAACACCAGAAAAGCGGAGAACAAATACAGTTCTCGAAATTCATAATGCCTGCATTTAAAGTCAAATATCTGTTGCACTATGTTCACTTTTGAATGCTTTATTTGCAATAAAACAACGAAAAAAGTTTTGGATCACAATAAATTGATATCGACACCCACTAATAAAATTGTCAATAAGTCAATTTAAAGGTAATTTTCTTTTCCAATAAAATCGAGAGAAGAATTTATTTGCTGTTTGCAAAGATAAAGAAATCAAATTTTATTATGTGCCAAAATTGAACTGCGATCACATTATGGAGCTCGAGAAAGGGTCTCGAGATTTGCGAAGTTTATGTGGGGAAAGCGAAAAAGCTCAGCGATGAAATGTTTGATGTAAGGAAATGGATGGCATTACTTGGAACCATAAATAAGCGATAATGATATTGTCATTTCGTTATTTGTTTTTTTGCTGTTTGTTTTATTTCAGAAACTTCTTAAACGCCTTTCTGGCTGTCGGGTTCTGGGCTTTCGCTGACACAAGACAATTTTTTTGGGACATTAACACACACCCAACATTTTATTATTGGGGTTCAACATTATTTGTGAATGATAGCATCAAAATTACATCGGTTTAGAATTCATAGGATTAGCATCATTGCAGATCTCTGTCTAGAGCAAAATCTAATGCGACAGCAAAACAAAAATAAGAAATCTATCGTTTAATACAATGGAAAATTTTCCGTTAATGGTTTACATTTAAAGCCTAATGGAAACTGGGCCAGTTCTTTCAGTCACTTCATTAAGAATTTGTTCTAGTTCTTCTTTCAAGGTTTTCAAATGGGAAAGCTTGCGAAAGAAAAGGCTTTTCCACAATTTCTATGTTAATATATTGTCCAAGGTTATGCCCATCACTCATCGTGATTCGTGTCGCTCGTTTTGTTAACATCTTGTGCGACGAAGAAAAAATCTAAAGAATTCTGTACATTGAAATTCCAATCCATCTATTTGGTCAATAGCGGTATAATATTTGGAAATTTATGTAGGGCATTTCATGTATGGTTTCAAAATGATTTATTGGTACTCTATTGGAAATCCATTTTTACAGAAATTTTATTCAATTTTAATGTCAAAATTGATTGAGTGAGAAATTTAAAACAAATATAATTTAACAATAATTGCTGATGACTGCATTGCGAAGTTCAGGTCAAATTCAGATTTAATTTGATTTGCGTGTTCTTGCGTTCATAGACCAGGCTGAAAGGGTTCGATAATTAAAATAAATTACTGCCTCATTTGCATGTTTAATTGGGAAATGTTCAAGTACTTTAAACCAACATACTTCACGAATGCGAGTTGACGATAATGGCTGGTTGAAAAGTTTTGCGATTCCGGAGGCAATTTAAGGATTTGAAATCGCAGATTTACTTCACGTTTCGCTATCTTGACTAAAGCGAAGTTTGTGGCATGGGAATCTACAAAAAGAATGCTTGCGATGCAGACATTTCTCTTAAGTTTTAAACGCTTGCTTCACCAGTCGAGTCATTTTTGCAATGCAAAATGGCGAAGCGCCTCCAAAGCATGAATCAGATTAAATTGTAATAAATTTTAATGTTAACTTCAACCTAAATCATCTCTTCCGATGCTAAAATACTGCCTCGCATAAAGTCCTTATCATTTTTCGAAATTTCTGCTCTACCCCAGCAACGGAATGCGATGCTTCTGTGGAATCAACAAAATCGTTGCAAATAAATATGGAATTAATAGATCTGGTTTGAAAAGGAGAAACACATTTCAACATAAATAAATTTCAGAGAAATTTTAATGAATTTGTAAGGGCTTATCCATTAATGACGTATCCATTATTTTATTTTCGACAATTTTTAAATCTCTCAAGTTGGAAAGCCTTCATTCAATATGATAATTTATGTGCTAATTTTTATACGCAATAGCGTAAGTGCACCGAGATTGGTGATTTGAAAATTTATTGGTTTTTCTTTTTTTTTTTTTTTTTGATTTTCTGTTCTCTAAATGAGTTTTTATTTTGATACAAAGTTTTCAGTTGTTTGATTTGATTGTGTTTTCCCATCGTTGGCAATGTTTTGGTGAAAAACTTGAATGGACCTTGAAATAAGTTTTTATTTTTGCATGTTTTGAATCCAGGAGCCAAAATAATGTTTTGTACCAGAATCATGGAAATTCACTTTTTTATTTATTTTCTTCAGTAAAACTGATGTTGGCGCTTTTCCTGTGCAAATCAGAATTCAGATAGAGCTGAGAGAAATATCTAAGTGAAATGTGAGGTTCGTTATATCTAGCTACGCTATGGGACGAAAAAATGTAAGAATATTTTATCATCTTGAGTTAGCTTGAGATACTTAATTCGTATTTTGATGACTGAAAATGACTTTGCGAGGACAAAAATTATTAATTCGGAAAATGTTTTGAGACTGTTAATAATTTTTGAAAAAAAAAAAAAAAATAAAATTGTAGTACAAATAAAATCCGTTTATTTATTTTTACGA
This sequence comes from Propsilocerus akamusi, assembly GCA_018397935.1. Classification (NCBI taxonomy): domain Eukaryota; kingdom Metazoa; phylum Arthropoda; class Insecta; order Diptera; family Chironomidae; genus Propsilocerus; species Propsilocerus akamusi. Next base: position 25,648,792 of record CM031469.1, on the reverse strand, counting down.
TGATATAATTTTATTCATCAGGCATGTTATCGTATTTGAATTATGCATTAAAGTCTAAGAGATGGAAAGTGGACGCAACATAAAACAAATATTTTTTTTTTCTTTTGCTTTTGTTCCGTGTTCGAGCCGAGATTAAAACGGATATTCTGAAACTAAAAGATAAATTTTCGCAACACTTGAGCCACTTGGTTGTCTATTTCCACTGTATACATTCATCGTGAGCTCTAATTCGATGTCTTGCGGTCCATCGAGTCTCTGCATTAGCAACAGATTGACGCCTTGCTGTATTTTCTTCAAACTGTAGGCAGTGACAAAATTAATAATTATTGAAATTTTACAAATTGACAATAATAATTAAATTAACCTGAAGAAATGCTCATTAACTGCTTCAATATTTGGCGGTGCATGAATGTCGATAATCTTTAAATCGAAATCCAAATCCTGTGTCCAAACAGTCGTTTGCAGATTGAATAGCGCAGTTCCATGAATCGGCACAGTCATATTTGGCACCATGGAAATGAAATTGAAAGAATAACTCGTTGGTTTCCTAAAGCACTCATAATCCTCATGGTCACAGAGCATGTTTATTCGTTTGCATCGACTGCAACATAATAAATTTTATTCTTTCATTTGAAAAAGTACTTAAAGTTTTTCTCCAACTTACTGTTTACGATCAGGATCTCTCATGTATCCATACGGACAAGTGATTGGTATGCAACGGAAACTGCCGCGGAGATTGGTGCAAATGTCATTTCTATCGCGGCACACTCCTGGCGTTTCTTTGCATTCATCAATATCTGTGCAAGGTAATTTAAATTATAAATTTGAATAAAATCCGCACATGTTTGCTATATTTGTACCTTCGCATGACCTAGAGTCTGTACCAATTCTGTATCCTTCGGGACAATTGCATCGATATGAGCCGGGTATATTTTCACAGATCCCCACGCAAAGTCTATAAGTTTTATGTAATTCGCATTCATTGACATCATCGCATGTACGATTGTTGGCATTCAATTTGAAACCAGCCTCGCAGCCACATTTGTAGGAGCCCCAATAATTTATACAGCGGTGCTGACATAGACCAGGATACTCTTGGCATTCGTCCACATCCACGCATTTTCTATCGTCGTTATCCTCATTTTTAAAGCCCGCTTTGCAGTGGCAGCGATACGAGCCAATGCTATTAATGCAGTCAGCATTTGAGGGACAAGGTCGTCGGTCCTTGTAAAATTCGCACTCATTTATGTCCTCACAGTTTCTGTTATTTGTCGATACGAAGCCAGCTGGACAAACGCAAGCATAACCTCCTGGCTTGTTCTTGCAAGTTTGTTGTGGTCCACAAATTGCTTCTCTCGCGGCACATTCATCAATATCGACACATTGCGTACTATCTGGACTCAGCTGAAAGCCCGCTTGACAATTAACTGAATTCAGGCAACGGTAGCCCCCATTACTGTTTATACATTTCTGATGTCGAGCGCACGGATTTCTCACCTCGCATTCGTTAATGTCTTGGAAAAGAAGAAAAATTTTTTTTTGGGATAATGAAGGCAAATTATGTAAAGCAACCCGTGGTGGTGCGGAAAAAGTTTGCTATGTAGCGATGAGAGACAATAAGAAGAACGAATGACAAAAAAATATTTATAAAACTTTAACGGATCCTCGTTGTTGCTAATTCAGGTAAAAGAAAAGAAAGAAAATAGAAGCAATTTTCGCCCGAGAGCGTGAATAAATAAGAGAAAGAAATGTAAGTAGAAACAGTTAAGTAATATTGTTAAAATTTTCATTTGAGCTCTTTAAACATAAATCTGAAATTTATGGTTTGGAGCAAAGAAAAAAGTGTTGTGTGCCAAAATTTTAAACTCACCAACGCAAGCACCGAGAGCATTACGCTCAAAGCCCGGCATGCAAGGTGTTGGATTATTAAATGACTGATATTGTGCAACATTTGGTCGCCTTGTGGTTGTTGTTGTTGTCGTAGTTGTAGTGGTTGATGTTGTCGTCCGTTGCTTTCTCACACAACGGAAACTGCCTAAAGAAACGTTTTAAAAAGAAAAATGTATCTGACATTCTTCTGTGAAATCACTTTACGGAAAACATAAAAATTGCTTTTTATGTTCAGTGCGCGAATATTTGCATGAAACATTGATGTAAACTCTGCATTAAACATTCACCGATGTCAGTTTCAATATGAATATAAAACAGTTCATCAACTTGCCTTTAGTGTTGTGACATTCATATGGATCAACGCAATTATGTGTTCTGAGAGTACATTCGTCGTCATCTAGGGGAAAAAAATTCAATTGAAGTAAAACTTTTTAAAATAATAAAAATTTACCATCGCAATTCAACGTTTCCGCATTGAAAGTGTATCCGGTACCGCAACTCTGCGTGCGAATGCAACGATAAGAGCCGATTGTGTTATCACATCGCTGACTTTCCAAGCATTCGTGATTATTGATTTGACACTCATTAATATCCTCGCAAGCATTTGTGAGGGGATCCAATGTAAATCCAATTTTACAGTCACATCGAAAAGCTCCTGCCAAGTTTATACAAACTTGGTTGGCATCGCAAGCTTCTTTGTCGTAACTGCACTCGTCAATGTCTAGGGATTTATTGAGAATTTCAATTCTGTTATGCCGTAAGCGATTTTTAATGACTTTTCACTCACCAACACATTGACCTTTGAACATATGATAACCGTCAGCACACTTGAGTGGCATGTTAGATTGCTGAGTTCTGAAAATGTTACGGAAAATATCAAAGACATGAATTGAAATTTAAAATTCATCACACTGCGAAAGCCTTGCGGGTGTTGATTCAAAGCAATGCTTTCTTTCGATTGAATGAATTTTCCTCTTACTTACGGCTTCTTAGGCTTAGTACTAATGGGAACGCACTCGAACGAGCCAATTGTATTGATGCATTTATATCCATCGTCACATGAATCAGAATCCAATTGGCATTCATTGATATCTGTTGAATGAAATCAATTATTCCCTTCGAATGTTACATTTGCTTGGGGTAGTAATTTGAAATGCAAAACTCAAGACAAAGAGCTTTAGAGAGATAGTGTGTGAGGAATAGCAAATAATAGAATGAATTAAGCACCTTCACACAGTTTCGTTTCCGCAATGTATTTCAATCCCGGTAAGCATTTTTCCACAATTTTTTCCTGACATTTATAGCTGCCACGTGTGTTCAAGCACAATTCTGTTTGCCGATTACAATCATCAATGCTCTCCGCACATTCATTGATATCTGTAGTTTGAATGAAGGTTTGAGTTACAAAAGAAAAAAAAAATTATGGACGAATGCAAATAAAAAAGTAAATGAAGCTTTAAGCAATAGTCGAAAACAACCTACCGACACATTGATCGATTCTTGCTTGATAGCGGAAACCTTCATTGCATTGGTCGCTTCGATCACTTGTAATGATGTCGTAGCATTTAAATGAGCCCAATGTATTTACGCAAGCCTGATTGCTGATGTCACAATTTGCATCACCTGTATCACATTCATTGATGTCTTCACACTCTTTGGTTTGTTTATTTATCATATAACCAACGGCACAGCTGAAAAAAGTTAATAGAAATTAAATATTTTATAAAATCCTCATAGGAAAAGCTTTAAAAATTCTATTGCGAAAGAAAAAGTGTCCGCCACACATCATTTTCATATGCAATTAGATACTAACAATTGTAGAGGAATTAGGTACGCATTTACCGCAATATGCAAAAAGAAAAAAAAATATTGCTCTTGTCAGTATGAGATGATAGCAGATTGTAATTAATGTTTTCGCAAGGATTATATTACACTCGAGCGATAAGAAAAAGCTTATTAGCATAAGGATTTCGCTTGAAACTGAGAAATGTGAGTTTGCTATATTAATGTTGCATCTAGATGTTAAAGCACATTTCTGGCAAACATCATGTACATACGTATAGTCAGACACCATAATGAGATTAATAAGGTTATATCAGCAACATAAGAAGAGCGAGAAAACTGTTTGCCGACGACAATGTGTTTACACTTACTTCACATAACTTTTAGATGATTTTGGCGGTATTTCGTTATCAATCAAGTCTCGTTTCTTAGCACACGTTATATTGTCTTCCAATAGTTCGTAGCCTTCGCGACATTTACAAATATAAGACTTATCCACAGGCACACATATTTGGTCGCACAATTTATCGATCTGTTGACAAATGTCTTCTGAAATGACAATAGAAGCACGTTCAATAATAAAATAAGAAATTTAATATTGAATTGATTTTAAGATCGTGATGAGGTTTGTGTGTTTATATTACTTTCGGACTCAGCTGGCTCCGAATCATCGCCATCACGGATATCGGAGCAGCAATCTTCAATGATGTCGTCCCAGGGCGAACCGAATGCAAACCCTTCTGTAGAGCATTGCTGACTCGTTGAGCCAATTACTAAACCAATTTTACAGGCTTCGCAACAGTCCTACGGGACAAATGATGGTAGATGGGAGTGAAAGAAACGTAAAAATACGAAGAAAAATAAAGTGAGAGAAAAATGTATTTTAAATAAATATCCACTTTCCACAAAGTTGCTAAAAGACGATGCAATGACTGTTAGTTACCTTGAAAAATTCCGTTCCATAATTGTCGGATGTGTTATCACAGCTCGAGCTCGATTTTGCAGCAACAGATCCGGCTTGTTTTTTTTTTTTTTGAAAAATAAGGAACATTAAGGAATTTCTTGACTGAAACCGGAATAAACAAAAAACCCACCAGTGCATTGATAGATTCGGTGTTGCTTTGCACAACATATTTCAACAGTTGATAAACATAAGCCATGTAAACCAGCTGGCACCACATTCTTATCGAGATTAAATTTATACTCGCTACAATGTTTGCGCTGTGAGCCCCATTCGTTGCCTTCGTTGCAGCATAAACTTACAACAGACTCAATATCGGCAGCTACATTATATTTGAAACGAAAAAAAAAAAGGAAAAATTGGATAAAAGAATATTGAATGATACAGAAATCTATTTAATAGTAATGATAAAAAAGATAGAAAGAGAGGTTTTCCAACGAAGTCCTACCACGATATTTCACAACATCCATTGGATTTGTTATCAAAGGGAAATCTTATTTCATATGAATTGCTTTCGTGTCAATACGTTTTCAATATGCATCAAATAAATGTTATTTGAAAAGATTCCTCACATTTTCTTCTTTTCTTTAATATTGTGTAGATGTGTGAAATAAATAAATTTAATTATCATATCTGCAGCAATCCAGTTGCATCTTTTTGATCGAGATTTTGATAAAACGGATAGAAATCAATTTATATACTTTGAATAGAGAGATGAAATAAAAATTAATGATTCCAAAAAAAAAAAAAACTATTTCGCAGAATTTTTTTTTAAATATTTGTTTCATTTCTATCTAAAGTCTCAAAATATTGAATGTTGCAATTAAAAGTTTATTCCCGGCCTGCTAACATTAAATTACTGGTTCTATTGAATAACATACCAAAATTCTGTTACACGTGAAAAAACCATTAAAAAATTGCGAAGCATCATGCACCATTTTAATTCAATTAAATTTTAAACTTTCAGTACATGTACTGATAACAGGAAACTGAATCAATATTGAATGAGGTTGCGTTGCGATATTTTTTTTTATTATAATTTTTATTCACACATTGATGACATTGTGCCATATTCAGTAAAATATTCTCTCTCCCTCTTGTCATGCTAACTATGTAGGTATGATGCGAATATATAAATTAATGACGAAAGGATTTTATGATGAACTAAATATTTTTTATGGATTTTTGAATTGTAAATCAATTGAAATTAATTATTGTTGATAAGTTTTCGATCAGTATACAGCTTAAAAGGATTTTAAGAGAGCGATAAAATTTATTATTGCTACTGAAAATTTAATGCAACCAATAAACTAATTAAAAATCATTCAAAACCAATAATTATTTTTTTAGTTTTTAAAATCAATTGAAACGGAATATTTTGAAAATTTTGAGCAGTTTTTGCTTCAAAAGATATTTCTGAGCCATTTGCGGTTGAAAAGTAAAAGTCATATAGAGTATTTGATTAGTTTGCAGGAGTGGTAATCAAACATAACCTGACTGTTTAAGTTAATTAACTTAGCATAACATCTCAATGAAAACATTTTAGGGCACTTTTGGGTGCTAAATTTTAATCCATAATTTAGTGTAAACAACAAAAACTGAAACATTTAAATAATGGCGTGAAATTTCCGTAAAATTTTCAAGACCCGCGATTTACATAATTTTTATCTTATAGCTTGTTATCTTACCATGTAAACACGCTGTTATCAAACTACAGTTTGCTTTCTAGATGCTTAAGGAATGTGGATTTCATTAAGATTGAGAATATTCGCCTTCTTTGGGACAATTGAGTTTTTTCGCAACAATTTTAATTGAAAAATCCCTTGAGTGAAATTGTATTCACATGATTTTCATTTCGATCAAGTGTCATCAACCGAATAAATTCTATATCTAATAATTTTGGCCTTGAACTTAACCCATTTCATTCAATTAAAGATTGTGTCGAACGCTATCTATGTATCTATGGCATTCAATTACTTACCAGACGCCGCCACGAAATATCCGAATGCAAACGAGACATAAAAAATCCAAGTCAAATAACTTTTATGTAACATCAGAATCATTTTGAGTTCTTCTTTTTATTATTATTCTTATTATATATGAAAGAATTTTCTCTTTTTTTTTGGTTGTGTATTTAAGAATTTATATTCTGTCGAACACAAATTTATTTATTATACAATATATCGAATTTTCCTTCGAATTCGATGGCTGTTTTATTGTCGAATTCACTTCAACAGACACTGCACTAAGTTTTCGTTATTTTCATGCGCTCCAGAAGGATAATGCTGAAAATTCAGCAAAAAGTCCATTCGTTGAACGTTCCTACAAACCGTCATTAAATAAAATGCAATTTATGGCTGAGAAAGTAGAAGAAAAAATAGCACAATGCTACAAAATTCGATTTTCTTCGTAATGAATTGCGGAAAATTTATATAAGAAAATGGTATCGCGTGCAATGAGCCAGCCTATAAAAAAATGAACAGGCTTTTGCTGTACATGTGCAATTAAATTAAACTTGAACCGAACACCGCAATATCTGACGAAGAACTAACGTCTCCAACTTTTATTCTTCTCAATTTTATATATCACACATACTCTTTAATTGATTCTAACTCATGCGGTTCATTTACTTAATGATAAGAATTTGATATTTTTTGTTGGCTCAAGAGCGAAACGACGAACCATGCAAGATGGAAAAATTTAAATTGGGGAAAGTTATAGCGCTATAATTTTAAAGAATCGACTCCTCTCGTCAAGCGTGTTGATTGAATAAATTTCTTAATATATTTGCGTCAATATAAAGTCATCATTTTTGTTCAATTAATTTATTATAGTTTTTCAGCGAATTGGTTCAATTTACGAATAAGAAATGTATTTGGAATATTAGACATGCAGGATTTATCAATTGTTGCAATTGTTTACACGACCGTCTAAACGATTTTCTAGCAGCTCAATGTCCTTTGTTCTTCTCTTTATCAGTTTCTTCACAATTATTAATCTGTGTACAGAAGATTAGTTACTGTTTTGCAAACATGGATGGGATCATAGCCCATGGGCAGACACATACCTTGATGAAATAGCTTTGTTTTCTTTTTGAAGATTTTCAATTTTTGCAGAAATCATTCTGGTGAGAAGTCTATATTTCTCATTTTTTTCCTGTTCAGTACTATATTCCACTTGATGGCTACTTGCTCCTGTACTCATTATGACGGGTTTTAATGTCATACTTTGATTTGTAGTTATCAACGTAGGTAGAAAATATTATATTTTGTTACAAAAGGGAGAATTATGTTGTATTTGTTTACTTTTCTGTATCGTTTACAGTAGAAATTCTTTTAGATGTTTTTCCCTTTTTGAGTGTTATGCCCACGACGCCGGTGCAGAAAAACAACAGAAAAAAATTGAATCGTAATTCCGAATTATAATATCGACCAAATTTATATTGTAGCAGAAAACTCGAGAAAGAAGCAATGTCAAACGTAAACTTTGGGATCGATCTTTTACTTGAAAGTCAAAAGCTAAACATAACTTGTAAGAGCGATGTTTTGATGATTCTTCTCCACTGGATGATGTGCAAAAATGGATTTCGTTGCGTTGGAATCGGTCATGACGTAAGTTATGCTTTTGAACGTCATGAATATGTAATTTCATACGATTGTTATCCTGTATCTCGTTGCTTGAATCTTACAGAAAATATTTAGTGAGGACGATCGCCCTAGTGAGCTGCTGCCAGAAGGATGGAATCAGAATCGCTCTCTGTACGCAATTCGATACAGCCTAGATCAGAAGATCTACATCCTGTTTGGAATAGTCTCGGATGATATTCTGCTGATTAATCTTTTGGTATATATACAAATACATATATTTATTAGAAACATTTTACTTGATGTTTTTTCCGTTACAGGATGCTAAAACTTTGAAGACAACAAACCTTGCATTTGATTTGAGTAAAATTGTGAAATCATTGATTGGCATTGGTCTCGAAGATTTCATAAATGATAGTGAAGTTATCATAAATCGTATGAGTGAAGAAATTTTAAAACCAATTCAAACTCAATCAGAAAGCGCAACTCAGCTAACAAAAAGAGAATCAGCTAGCAGATTGTTGGTACAGAACCCGCGCCCTACTGAGCCTCCTCACTATCACGATGAAAGCCGAGATCGATTAAGAGATCCGTTGCGAGATATCGGTCGAGGTGATTTAGACCCATTTGGTCGTGGTGGTGGAATGATCTTCCAACCTGATATGCCATTTGCTCCTGGTGGGTTTGGTCCTTTGGGCCCATTGCCAGGTCCTGGACGATTGGGGTTCGTTATTTAGTTATTCATGCTTTCTCTGATCATGTTATTGAATTTATTTATATTATGCAAATAGAATTCCACCTGGTGCCAGATACGATCCACCGAATCCGTTGCGTCGTTTGGATCCAGATAATGACCAATATCCACCACCAGGCTATGATGACATGTTCATGTAAACCCGAAAGTTTCATTTACTCGATTTTTTATGGTATGCACATTCATTCATTCAATAAAATAAAAACAGATTTCAAGTAACGAAGGTACTTAACAACGATTTCTTTACCTTTTCGACCCATATTTGCGATTCAGAAATGCATCTTTATTCAGAACAGAAAATAAAACTGGCACGGTTTGATACTGAAATTTTGCGAATCCATGTTTTGTTCAGTGTAAGAAATTCGTTAGTGTGCCAACAATGAAATTATGTCAAGGTGCAAAAGTTGTTTTACTCGAAGGAAATGATGTAGAAATTAAATATCCTAGAAAAAACATTTTCGTATCCTGAGGCCAAGTTTTGAAAATGATTGTTGAAAATTTTTGGCAGAATTTATAATTATTCTGAAGAGTTAACTCAAGCGAAATGATTGCCGATATATACCGAAACGTGCCTTTTTATGTGTTTCAAGAAGCTTTAACTTTAAATGCCTTCAAATAGATGGCACAACAACCTCGCACGCACAACGCGCATGGAGAATTTTTGAGTTTCATATTTCGGTTTTTTTTTTTTAAACAGATTATCAAATAAAACTACGAATTGTGCTTGTTGCTTAGGCATTTTATATATTTTCTACATTTCTAACATAATATTTGATATGTTGTGATAGTTTGGTTATTTGAGGCAGTTTATAATTATATATTTGAGATGTTCTACGCAAATGCTTAAGTTCTATAGTGATATGAATACGAGTATTTATGTGTTTTTTTAAGTGACCTCTTTTAATTTAAACGTCTACAGAATGCTCGTACTAACTTCTAAGTATTAAACATTTATTCCTTCGTCAATCCTTAAACATTACAAGATTTCGGTTTGATATGTTTCCATTTCATTGATATGTATGCTGATTTTGGTTGTGCTTATCGTAGGTAGATATGCCATTTTTCATTGCTAAACAAGTTCAGCTAGATCTTAAAGCTATGATACATTAATATGCGTTCATGTGCATAGGCAAATAATTGACGAGCTCAATAATAACGTAAAAATACTGATGTTATTACATTATTTAGTTAATTTTTTTTTTTAAATTGATATGTATTGTTTTCTCAGTTGAGTAATTTTACTATAAAACAGTTTGCTTCTACCACATTATTAATGGACAAGATTTTACTGAAGCGGGCATAACGTTATAATAACAAAACTTTAAATCTGCAGTCCTTTTTCAGTTAAGAAATAGAATGTTGTCATGAAAAACGTACGTTACGTATACGTCAGGTGAATTGAATTCTATTCCTCTGCACAAAAGAAAGAACTGGCTCTTTATAAACATTTTCTGAGTAATAGAAATTTAAATAATTCAACAAGTTCACAGAATAAATAGGTATAAAATAAATTTAAAAAAAATACAGTTCGAAATCACAAATCGATCACAGAAGACCCAAAAAATAATCTTTGCAACACAACATGTAATTCTCAGAATATCATAAAAATGTTGCATCAAAAATTAAATTCTTTAAATAAAGCGTATTTCGAATAAGTAGTTTCATTCAATGACCATTCAAACGTTTTATTGCTACTACACGCAATTAAAATATATATTTATCTAAATATGTTGTGATATCTATGACATCAACTATAATTAAGTATATCTTTAAAACATCAAAGTTTTTTCTTATGATGTTTAGGACATCACGAATTAGCTTCATCGTCTAATTCTGGTATTATCAAATACAACATTTTTTTTTTGTTTGACTTCATAAACATTTTTCATTTACAAGTAAAACATTTTAAAAATTTATACGATTTTTGTTAATTTGTAACATAATACTTAAGCATGTTTTTCAAAATTTAAAATTTTTGTGGGTCAAATATGATATCATTAAAAATTGTAGGATTCAGATAAAGCTAAACATTTCGACTACAGTTGTAAGCTGATAAGAACCGCTAAGGTACCAGTACCAGTGAAACATAATAAAAATTATTTTACTCCAATAAATCGCGCATAATATCCAAAGAGTCCTGCAATGATTTTGCGTATCGTGAAGCACTTGTGTTGTCGGCCGAGTAGAATGCTGACACACAAAAGATGATTTCATTAGGATGAGGATTGTAAGAACAGCCATAGCCACGAGGCGTTACAGGACCGTAACCCATAAAACTGTCTGTTGTGCAGGCAACCTAAATTTCAGTTTTTTTTTTTTAAAATGTTATGATTAAATAATTATGGAAACCATAGGTTAAAAAAAAAATAAGAAAACACTAAACGCTTATAGGTATTGTGCATTTTTTGAATACTTCCTGAAATATGTTTACGATTTATGGTGCTAGAAGGTAAAATTTCCATTAATGTGCTCGATGAAAATAGTGCAATTTCAACAGAAATATTGTGCAATAAACAGTTTTATTTGGTGCTGTTTTATGTATATCATACATGTTTGTAATGTGCATTTTGGTTACCTGACTAGTTGAGAGCATAAAACAGTTTGCAATTTTGTAGCATTCATCGGTAAATAGTTCATGGAGTTCCCCTTCAGCTTCACGACTGGCTTCACGTAAACCTAACAAAGGAATGTCAATGCCGTTTCCTAATATGTTTTGAACCATGATGTCTGTTTGACGAGTGACTGCAGCACGGAATAACTCTTGAAGATGATGTTTCTAAAATTTCGTATTTTAATGATTATAGATATCGTGTAATATATCAAAGATAAGATTTCAGATCATACGCTGTAAATGCTGAATGTTACTTTTCTCAAGTGTTCTTCCTCTTCCTTGTCACTTTCCAAAGCAACATTCGCACCTTCATCCTGACACATTGCTTTGGACCATTCTAGTGCCTCAGAACTTGCAGAGCGAATGCAATCGACACGACCCTATAATTCAATTCTTGTCATTTCTTTAAAGAATTAAATCCTTCAAACGATGACTTACAAGTAAAAAACGTCTGGTTGATGCACTTTCATAAGTACTGACGAGATGTCCGTAAAGTCTGTTAAATAAGCACATTAATAAGCCTAAATGCCTAGCAAGATAATTTTACTCCGTAATAATTACTTGAAATAAGCTAATTGTAAAGCCAATTGAATATATACATCGGGGCTGACTTTGCAAGATTTAATGAATGCTTTTCCATATGATTTAAAGTGATAAACATAAAAGTCTAAATCTTCAATCCGTGCATCGAATGACTTTGAAGCCGCCACAATTCGACGTTGTATTTCGGGTTTTATAATCCAATCCAAACGTTCCGGAGGTGGAAGATGATGTTGTGTAACGCCACTTTCTTCGGGACTTGGAATTTCTTCAATCTTATTGAGAATTTTTTCCAGCAATTGAACCACAGCAATACCTTCGGATGATGAATGTTCATAGCATAATCCCCATGTCCCATCATTGCATATTATGATTTGCATTGTTTTGTCGAACCAGCGATTTGCAGAATTACAATTTGTGCCACCACCATGTATCATTTCATGAGCCATATTAGTCTCGTCCCGATCTCCAGCCATGTGTGTTCCGAATGTGGCGCCAATAAATCCTCGAGCATTAAACGAAGGTGGCAAATTCTCATCCAGACACAGAAGAATTAAAGATTTTTCGATCAGTTCAATGTTGCGTGAATTCTGTTCGTCCATCAACAGAACTTGGCGATCTTTTGCCCAAACTCTTCGCGGTTCGGCAGTCAAAACGCCAACCATTGGTGGTGTCATTGGGAGACAAGGAGCATCGCTTAAAATAAACAAGAGTTGCGAGAAAATCTCATCTTCAGACAATCTTCCTATTTGATCCGCCTTGACCACGACACAATACATTTGATTGCGACAACAAACAATGATATGTTGACTGTGCTCTTTATTTTCAAGTTCCGGTAAATATTGACAATCACGTTCAATTCCAGGACGTCGACAAGAGCCTAATAGACGATAATACTGTGCCATACAAAGCGGTTGATTCTTTTCTCGCGAAGCGGCACGTTCCAATGGTAAATTTCCGCTGAAAGAAAGAAAAAATGAAATGGAAACATTCAATTTGATTTTACAGATAACGAAATTTCAGAAAAATGCAATTCACCTATCCAAAAGTTCTTTGTATTCCAAAATCCCATCAATAATTCGGGCTGCAAAGCGGGCCACATCATGTGCTGTTGTGAAATGTCGTGGCGGTAAAACCATGCCAGGATTTGAGTTAATGGGCAATGGGAGAGTGACATCCATGTACATATCATTTAGCCAGTAGTTATATGCCTGGAAATAATCAAAACGCGTCATCAGAATGTTTCGTATATGGAAACAATAAAATTGCGTCGGAAACGAAATGCCTTGACAAATGAATCGACAATATATCTCATTAATAAACCCGCCGATGACATCTGAAGACTTCTTTAAATGAGTGATAATTATGATTTTTGTGCGATATCAACGTTGAAATTGTTTTTATCAGTATAATATTTTCGCTATAAATTGATGAACAGAACATGAAACTCACTTAGTTTTCTGATTTTATATCGTCGAGTGGGAAATTTACAAAGAAGTCAATTATAAAATGAAGTTTCTGTTGCCAATTTTAGTGGCATTTATTATCAACGGATGCAATGGATTACCAAAAGATATAGCGCAAAATTATTGGCGTTTTCAAGATTTCCAACCGTGCCGCACCGCATATGATATCCAAACACTGTGGCCCGATTTTAACAACAATAGAATTTTCCATCAATGTACAACCGTTGGTCGATGGGGAACCCATCGGTGTCCAGAACCATTGCTCTTCTCATTTCATCATCAGGTCTGTGTTTGGGAGCATCAATGGCGGGCACCCCCACCTCCAGATCAAATCACTCCATTCCCGCTTACAACATGGCCACAAAATACCGGAGGAATTACTCAGACAACCACATCGAATGGAGGCATATTGACAACGCTACAAGAACTCACAACAATTCCCAATGGTCCCACTGATGGTGGTCCCATTTTCACGGTAATATTTGTACACTTTAATTTAATGCAATTTCAAAGCCATCTTATTTATAAATGAAAATTCTCTTCTATTAGCCTCCAACAGTTGCTCCAACAACAGCTCCCACCACCATTTTTCCTACTCCTTCCACAAAGGATCCAAATGCGCCAACAACTACTCCAGATTCAGGTCCAGTATTTACACCACCAGTAGTTAACCCGACTGGAAGGCCCACCGAAATACCAACAATTAAAACACCTCCAACTGTTGAGCCGACTTTTGACCCATGGAATCCAGGCTTTCCAAATTTTACGCCTGCAAAGAAATAAGGAAACGCCATGTATTTCACAATAAAAAAAAAGCGGAAGGATTAACTTTCGAAAAATTATAATGATAACGCCAAAATGTAATTAATTACAAACGAGTGTCGTCAATAATGAAGCAGAAAAATAATATTTCACATAACTAATCAAATACAATAATTTCATTACTTTCCTTATCAGTTAATTAGTTCATAATGACTTTTTGATTATCTTATCTCTAATATTAAAATTAAAATGAAATTTCTTATGTCTTCTTCTTTTTTGAACACATTGCTTTCTTCAAACGCCTCATAAATTTATTTATAATTTGTTTCCGAATAAATGATTATGAACGCCATAAAGTAAAACCTATGGATACGATTGTTTTATTGATAAAGCCAGTATCGATAAGCGTTTGGTTATTTATTGAAGTGTCAATTTTGTCGTTCACGTCAGTTGTAAACGTGAATTAGACGTATAGAGTTCGAAGACATGGAATTATTTTTTATTTTAATACTTTCGCAATATTTCTTCAGTTCCACAGTACCTGTCAAGCTCAGTGAAAATGAAATAACACTTTTCCCGCTGTGCATCGAAAATGAGATAAAGAGTGATGAGGGAAAATTATGGCCTGATGCGAAAGATTGGCATTTCTATTTCGAATGTATTGGTTTAAATTATTTTGTGAGAAGACCATGCCCTGAAAATACTGTCTTCAATTATTATAAGCAACAATGTACGTGGCCTGATGAATGGAGGGTCGCACCATTTAAGAGCAAAAATACTGGACCCACTTGCACTGAAACGGAATTGCATATTTTATGGCCTGATCCAGATATTCCGAGTGATTTTTTTATGTGTCACGGCATTGGTTTATTTGAAAGATATTCATGTCCATCAGGACAAACATTTTTTTTCAACCGCCAAATGTGCTGGGTCCCTGAAGGATCAACAACAACACCGATTCCAATTGAACGATTTCCAGACTGTACCGTATCAGAACTTCATATTCGCTGGCCATCATATGTTGATCCACAATTCTATTTTGTGTGCACCGGAGTCGGATCTTTTGAACTTTTATCGTGCCCTACGGGAATGCTTTTCGATTTTATGTATCAAATGTGTTCGACAGACGAAATCAATCCAATTCCAACGTATCCAACTTTTACAACAAATATAATTGAAAGCTCAACGCAGTCAACTTCAACCATTCAAATTACAAGCTTGCCACTAACAACAAGCACACAACAAACAACAAATTCACCATCACCAATGACTAGTTCATCACCAACAACATTAACGAACCTGGTCACAAATCCAAGTTGCACAGTTTGCTGGAGACCTTTGTGCACGAAATCTGAATTGCACTTAAAATGGCCAAATTTTGATTTTTACGAGAAATATTTTGAGTGTCTTAGCGAAGGAACATTTATTCAACGAGCGTGTCCTGAAAATTTATTATTCAACTTCTGGTTACAATATTGTACACCAAAAGAAAACTGGAGAGCCCCGCCAATGTTATAATTTTAAATGTATGAATCATAATTGAAATAAAAATTAAAACTCACCCAATTGTCCTCCGCTTCTCTCTTATCGACAAGATACTGATAGAGTTTTGGGCCTGGGTGTATAGAGAATTGCTTGATAATATTTTTGGTCTTTTCGTATTGATGCGCTGATACGATTGGTTTAAGCGCACGCAAATATTCCGTCATCGATTGTTCTAGTGGTGGTACCGGAACTTTAGGTAGACCCTAGGTAAAAAAGCGAAAAAGATGCTGTATGATTTAGAAGTGACATTTCGTGTACCCGAATTTAAATGCAAAACACAAAATTGTTTTTACGCCTCGAGGGAACGAGAAAAAAATGAAATCAATTCGTTTGACGATGTTTTCATCACGATGTCATTTTGTAATTTAATAAAAAAATCCTTCAGATGATAGCGATTCGTTCGCATGTGAGATGTAGAAATAATTCCGCTAGCAACAAAGTCAAACTCAATTAAGGACGTCGGTAACTTTAAACCAACATATGATGAAAATTTAATTAAGCTCGAAATTAGATTTCAAAATTAACATTCATGGAAAGGATACAATTTTTTATTTTTTATTTGACGACAAAATCTATTTCACCAACAATAGTTTCTCTGCCCAACGATAGAGAGATAAAAACTTAGTACAACATTCTGTATTGCAATTAAAAAAAAAAAATTTAGAGCGGCTCAAAAAAATCTCGGTATTTTTTATGTTGTGCAAAAATTTAATGATCATGAATCCGTTTGAACTCTTTTGTGTTCTTTAACAGGCGTATGAATTCGGTAAAGGGTAGTGATGTGTGTTATGAAAGTGATGGCACAACAGCAGGGATTCCGAGCGGCAATTTAACGCATCAGAAGCATTGCGAAGGGTCAACGGCAAATTTCCTGAAATCTTTTCATTACGAATTCCAATGTTTCTTACGTGAAAATTTATTGAATAGAATTAAAGGTAGAAAACCAGCTACAAAATGTATTGTTGTTACCCTGCCTTCTATCCCTAAAATTAAAGTATCAAATTTGCTATCGCATATCGTCCCCGAAATAAATTGGATTTTTTTTCACTCTCGTGTTGCCGTTAAAGTTAGAAACTGACAGTGTGCTTTAATTCACTTGAGTCTCAAGTGTCTGCTTGAGCTTTTTGAAGGAAGAATGTTTCATGCTTTGAGTGATTTTATTTCTGCTTCTCTTGTTGCCCTTCATTCACTTCATTCATCAAACATATCCCAGGAATGGAGATGTTGTGCAATTCAACACCCGACCTTTTTTTTCTCTTTTATTTAGTCTTTGGATGTACGTGAAAAATTGTGTAAAGATCGATACCGAAAAAAATGATGCTGAAAATTTTGCTAAATAGCTCGTACATGATGAGTAGCTAGCTCATGACTAATGGAAAAATTCCCATTCCTGAGAGTGATAAGGCATGATTTGCTACATGATTGCTAAATTATTGTTTTTCCGCTTCGTAGCACTCTCATTAGACGCAATTTAATTTTTTCATTTTATATTTTCTGCCTCAATTTTTCTTTTCCTTTAAATACTCCATGTGAATCTTTTCAGCTTTAAGAATTTTTCCTAAACTTTGAAAATAGTTCACTTATTTTTCTGCAAATAAATTCACCTTTCCATAAATTCGAAAAGAACGAACATTTAATATTTTTTGCACTGGATGATTAAAGTTTTGCGCTGGATGATTAAAGTTTTTGCACTGGATGCATGACCCATGACCTCTCGAATTTCCTGCGCTCCTGCTACAAAATGCGATTTTTAAAATCGGGAGAACTCAAGAGAAATTTAAAAAATATATGTTCCCCTAAAAGGTATGCAACCAGATTTTAGAATGTGCTCGTTTAAAAATCGCCTTCAGGCGCACAGGAAATTCAAGAGGTCATGCGTAATGCATCCAGTGCAAAAACTTTAACCATCCAGTGTAAAATCAACCACAAATTTGGATTTTTAAAAATCACGTAGCAGGGACGCAGGAATTACGAGTTCTCTAAAAAACTACTTTCAGACCATCTTGCCAAGCATCTCGCCCATTTCAATAATGACGTCTGGTGATTATTATTATTATCTGCCTCAGTGAAAAATTTAATTTTTTTACTTTAAATTGTTTCAGGTGAGTGTATTTTAGCTTTAAATTTTTTTTTTCTTAACCTTTGAAATGTTTATCTTTCTGTGAATAAAAATTTCGTCATAAATTCGAAATGAACACACAGAAAATGTTTTGAATCAACACAATTCGAGATTGAAAGGGAAAAAGTTGTCTCTAAGGGAACCGAGTTCTGCATGGGGGAGTGATGGCTTTATTTTTCGAATTGTATATGAAAAGGCGACGATTGCGTTACATTAATTTGCATTCTGGCAACGTTCTGAGTTCTCTAGAGACTTCCACGATATTTTATATACAAGTGAGGCTTTAAATGATGACTTTTTTTTATTTATATTGGAAATCATTAGAAACACAAACAAGAATTTTCGATTAAATGCCAAATTGACGCAGTGCGTGAAAATTGTTATCGGCACAGTAATAAATTGTATTACAAGTTTTAAGAATGGCTGCTTACCTCAGGGAATCCAAAGTCATCCGTATCCGATGCTTGCGATAGCCATTTTTTGGGCAACGACATGAGTTGTTCTCGCCATCCTGTATCAAAAGGGAAGAAAATTCATGAATTATATAATTTACAGACATTGAATGGTCGTGAATTAAGCAATTAGTGTTTTAACGTAATTATGTTTCATCATCGTTCTTCGATAACAGACATTTAAATTTCCTCGAGAAATTTTCATGTCAGAATAAAGAAATTCAAAGACGCTCAAAATGAAATAACAATTTAAATTGTTTTATCATTTAATGAAGATTGGAAAATGCGAATAAAACCAGAATTTCAAATAGAAAAACGAGCGCAAATTAAGGAAGGAAATTTTCTTTTGAATATTTTTGCATTGCGAGGGTTGGAAAATTTGCTGTCGAATTCAGTTTTCTTTTTGCACATCAAAATATAGCGAGCGAAAAGCGACTTTGAGAGGGAACCAAACCACATGTTATTTTATTAGGGGTGAATTTTATTATTTACACAATTTCATGAGATTATTAGTGCTGTTACGGGACATTAAGATGGACAAAAGGTAAGATGGAGGAGACACATAAAAAGGAAACAAAATAAATGAGATCTCTTTTTTTTGCGAAATGTAAACCCGAGGCTATAGCATGATTGATTATGGGGTTGCTTGCTCTAACAAATTTTCAACGATGGGCAGAATGATGAAAGCCATAAATCAGGTCACCTTCTTTTACAGTAGTCTTGTAAATGTGTTCACAACGAAATAGGCATAAAAGAAATACGAATGAATTAAGGCTACACACCAGTTTCATCCCTCATTTTTACGGCGTAAGAAAAATCCAAAAGGTACACAACACAATGATGAATGTCGTGCAGCTAACAAAATGAAAACATAGAAATAAGCAAAATAGCATTAACACGTTTGATTTGATACCAAAAATCTCCCTTCTCGTTTCTCTTTATGAAACCTGACATTGAATTTTCTTAATTTCATTTTCCTGAAATTCATTGAATTTCTTCCTCTGCGTCACGAACGAGACTTTACCAAATGTCAAAAAAAAAGTTCGGCATTTTTCCGATATGGTTTTGAGTGGAGAATTTCAATTTCTTTTTTTTGCCTCCACAAATTTTCCACATTTCCCCTTGTCAATTGGAAATGGAAATTATTCATCACGACAATCAAATCACGACATGCTCAAATATTTCCCAAATTTGGGTCAAAGGAATGAAGAAAAATTATTTGATTAAAGTTTCATTTTTACCCTCTTCGTTGTATTCTGATTTCAAGTTAGTTTGAGGTTCCATCGTAATTCACTTACAACAAAGTTTTCGAATTCAACAAAGCGACTTAAACAAGAGCATACTACTTAGCAACTGAATCCCATGAAATATCCAATTAAAATTATTTCCAAATTGCAAATATTTAAAACATATCGATGCTTTATGCTTTTGGCAAACACTCGATTTGATCAAATCGAATGATGATTATTTACATTTTGAGCATGCGACCACTTGAAATTCTTTTCCTTTGAATTAATTCTTTCCCCTCTTTGATCTCTATAGCTGGTTGTATGCATGGAAACTCTACGAAACATGACAAATTCAATTCAACTTCATCTCATTCATGTTATTTTAATACAGTACAAAAAATATTTTTCAATTTCTGACTCATCTCAGTCTCCATTGTCTAATGCATTTGACGTGATTCTATGCCGTGCGCGAGACGTTGATATTGCAAGAGTTCCATCAACTTTAACTAGACTTTAATGGAAAAGTTTTTGCGCTGCCGGTAAAAAAATATTTCTCTCCTTTTCTGGCTATAAATTTATTAACTTTGCAATTTTCCTCGCATTCGAGAATACATACGGGAAGTGAATAAATGCACAGCTCGATGAAAACCCAAAAGAAAATACATTTACAATCCCACAAGCATGAGAAGAAACAAGAACTTCAATAAAGAAAAGAGAATTTTCTGATATGTTTTATTTTATTCATTTAAAGCATACGAGCCCGAAGATATTGTTCACCTTTCACTATCGTCGTATTTATGTAGCATGTTGGATAAAAAAAAAAAAAACTTTTTTTTTGTTGAGGATATGTGGAGAAAATTATAATTGCGTTTCAACAAAAGGGAAGCTTAAAGTGAGCACAATTGATGAAAGCGGTAATAAGAGAACTTGAGTTCAGTTTACTGAATTGTCTGTTGACGGGAGCCTTTGTTGTTGGAAAATAGAAACTCGTTCAGGTTTTCCCCTTGATAATTGAAAACGAAGGAAAGAAACACACAAAAGAGAACTTTATCACTGTACTTTACACCTTTTTAGTCTCGTTTTAAAAAAAGGAAAAAAAGTGATCTCAAATATGCTGCACGCAAAAGGGAGGAAATGAGTTTAATTTTTATTCTCTCAAATGGAAAATTTTAAAAACACAGAAACATTTTAGTTATTTAATATTTTCAATGAGCTTCCAGCATCCTTGAGCCGCTTTTTGCATTTGCTGATTATTGTGAAATTGAAATTTTTATTACATTCGCCTCGCTTTCTCTCGCGAGAATCACAAAAAAAATATATCATAATTTTAATCATTTCCATGGAAATTTTCATTTCATCAAAAATAAAAAAAAAAAAAACGAAACGAAACGAAAAGAGAATTTTATATGAAATATATTTAAAAGTGCCGGGAGGATAATAATGTACGATGCTGGAAAGTTAATAGCGAATACATGATGAGATCTGGAAAATTTAGCGTCGGTAACAATTTGTCTCTTGGTAATATAAACAGAAGTTTTCAACCTAAATTTGTATTTGAAAATATCCTTTCAGTGATGCTTACGAATCGACATTTTATCCACGAAACACAATCTCGAATATCTAGAAAAATATTTTTCTATTATTTATGACATAAATTTAGACCCCAAACAATGATTACAAACCAGAGTTTAATTATGCGCAATTAATGGAATTCTTTCTGCCTTAATTATTTACGGTTTGTTGTAATTGCGAACAATGCAAATGGAACCCTTCAGACAACCAAATGAAAATTGCTTTATTGTGAAAAATGATATTTTTAATAGATTTCCTTCATCTAAATTATCGACACGTGACCATTGTTTGAGATATCCTTCCGCTTCTTTGCAAGCAAATCATTTGAAAGGGATGTTTTGGTAAACTGATTGCGCTGAAGTTGTGCTATTATTGTAGCTTTTCATGAAATTGAAGGAGTTATTATTTTAGATTCACCTTTTTGACATTATCCAAATAGATCTATGTCATAATAAATCATTTACTTAATTGTTATTTACCGATAAAATGTACCACTTCGATTGTCATTCATATTTGTCAATTTCAAGAATTTTCTTTATCATTGTGAGCAAGTAAAAAACGTGCCACCCAGTTGTAAAAACTCTTCATCCATTACTCGATGAAATTGTGTCTTTCTCATTTCTTTTTTACATAATGCACGATTCAATATGATAAATAAATGCTGTTATTCAGTGTTATTTGATCATCCTTAAAGCTCCTTTATTTATGTGCAGAATGTTCGACCATAGTGCTGGAAAAGAAAATCTCATTAGCACATTACACTGGCGCATTAATCAAGGAAGTGATGCCCAAATGAAGAAGAAAATGTGAAAGTTGTTCGTCTTATAATGAAAGGATGAAAAATGTTTCAATAAGTCAGCGGGCGGTAAAAAGTTAATTTTCTTGCATCATGTAATTTATATTTTACCCGCTAGGGATTATGGATGTTATTCCATTATTGGTCCTATAAAAAGTAGTTGAAATTTTCGTAGAAGCGACTATCTCAAGAAAAATCATTTTCCCCTTTTTATCGTTTGAGTACATTTTCAATCTTTCTCTTATTGAGCACCCGTTTGAAATGCAAACATCACCGCAAAACACGATTTTCTGTCACCGTCGGGTAGCTGGCGGTTTCTGGTACACAGTCGTAGTTAATCCCCATGTTAAAACAAAACAGCACCAGCACGTTCAGGACCAGAACGAAAGAATGCTGATTAGCATTCACTCTCGTTGTGTGTATAAAGACATTAAATCAACCCCTGTACAGATCCATTCGCATTCCCTTTTTTTTGTATACGAACCCCTCATTTATTTTGTGAAATGCCATTTTACCCCCTCACGCCACGCAGCAACAAAGGAAAAGCCGAGAACAATAAAAATTGTTACATGCAGCA
Organism: Propsilocerus akamusi; assembly: GCA_018397935.1. NCBI lineage: Eukaryota > Metazoa > Arthropoda > Insecta > Diptera > Chironomidae > Propsilocerus > Propsilocerus akamusi. Next base: position 25,626,152 of record CM031469.1, on the reverse strand, counting down.
GATTCATCTTTAAATGAAAATGGGAAAACACACTGATGAGAGAGATTTATTGACGTTTAAATTCTTCCCGTTCATTAGTTTGATTTTCCCATTTTCCAATTTTCTTTATCTTGTTTTAAATGACTTCCGACATGACTTGATCTTTTACTTTTATGTTTTCCTCTGCGGTGCGATGAGAGAATTTTCTGACGAAAGAATAATTTTCTTGTACATTACGTTCTAAAGTCTTCATACACAAATTTTTAAAGTTTCTTTATCATACATTGAACAATTCCGTTCTGCAAAACCATGACTTGTCAGAGAAACACTATTGCTCGGTCCATTCGATTGCTGATTCTTGCAAAGGAGATTACATAATTTCTAATAAAAATATTATGATATTCGAAGCCGGGAATAATTTACGACAGTGTGCGAGAGTGAAAGGGAGATCGAAACCCCTCGTAGATTTTCTGCACGAATGAACAAAAAATGTGTCATCATAGATATTATGGGAATATAAATGTGAATATTTGTTAATCTGCTGTGGCAGAGGCTCTGAATGAATCCAATTTTCCAACAATTCATATCCCAGATGAAGCTGCGATTCACCCTTCGACTCCCGCGCAAGACAATAATAGAGCTCATAATCATCATTTATTTATAAGTTGTGTTGATTGCAAAACCCCTCTACACACTTTTGAATTATGAATTATGTGTTTGCAAAGTGTATGGGACAATGGATGACATTGAGCAGATGGAATTGCCCTTCACTTTCATTGGCCTAATGCAAGGCGCCTAATGTTTTATGTTACAAAATTAAGCCACAGCTTTATACGCAATAAACAATAATTCTGAAATTGTAATCGAAATCTAAACAGTATAAGGAGAGAAAGTTTTAAGATCAGCGATTTATTTGAATAACAATCAAATTTCAGTTTTTCTTTTTATTTCATGATTTTTTTTTAATTTTCTTTTTATAACCTTTAGCATTCTATTGATAGTTCCTCCGTTCGTTAATTGTTCATTTTTGCTTTTGCGTTCTTTCTAATATTCATTGATTTTTTTATTCTTCTTCGTAGGGATTCTATGTAGTTTTGTAAGACTTAATGCGCTAATGAATTGTGGTTATGCATAAATATAGATAGCTTCTCATGGAATACATTCAGAAACTGAAATTTAGCCATTTTGAAAGAAAATGAATATTGTACTGATAAACAAAACATTTGACTTCAAAACGTGGATTTTGAAAGTTTACAGAATTTGTTTTAAAGTAAATTGAACTACATTTTGTTATGATATTTATGCAAGCTCTTTAAAAAACTGCAACTTACAATAAAATGTATAGTGAATTTGAGAACATTGAAGTTATCGAATCTTAGAAGAGTTACTTAAATATGAAATTGATTAATTGATACGTTATATTTCAAACAATCGCACAGTTTTTCAGTGTGGATCATTCTCGTATGACCTATAATAAATATTACACAAGCCGGCATCAAATTAATCATATTTCCGCATATTTACAAAAGGATTAATGCGTGAGTGCAATGATGATTTCAAAGTGCATTTCCATTGTTTGTGTGCGCTTTAAGAAATGCACTTATTGTGAAATCAAAAGTTTCATACAAATTATAACATGATTTAGTTTGATAAGACAAAGATGCTGATAGACGTTGATTTCGTAAAAATAGTCAACAATGATTCTATTTATTCTTTAACAGAGATTAGCATTTTCAATGTCAATGCATTTTTAAACCAGAAACATTTACTAACAGTTAGTTGCTTGATTTCAACGACACTATTTTTGAAATTGTTGCATAAGCAAACGGTGGAGAACTCTGAGATATTTTTTTCTTTTATATGGCCATTAAATTTTTCAATAACTGTTTTATTTTTCTTGGTTATATTTTATAGCGCACGTGGTAAACATTTTAAAGGGATTTGAAAATTAAATAAAATTCGTTTCAACTGATAACATTTCGGTTGTGCCATTTTGTTGTTGTTATTATCTTACTAAACAGTTTCGCTTGTATATTTTACATTTGAATGATCTAAGCACAAACTATATTCAATGGTAATAGATAAGGGATTAAAAAATTTTGAATTGAGAATTTAGAGAGAGTCATTGTATTTTAATCAGAAGAAAATTTGCTTACAGTCGAAATGTTTAAATGATGGTACGTGGAAAAGCTCTTCGCATCGCGTATCAATGAATATATATTTTTTGAAATTAATGACATGAACGAAACACTTTTCCATAATTATATACACAATTTCCTATCAACTAGCGACCTATACAATCTGGACATTTTCCCACAAGTTGTCCCAAACTCCTTTTAGCCAATTCTACTCGTATGACTATCATAATATAATTGTATCAGTTAGTGTGAGTCCCAAAATTACATTCATCTTCTGATGAGTCATTTGGTTTTTTTTTTTTTTACTTTAAGTATTTTAGGTTCTTCGCTATTTGTCAACTATATTAATGATTCTGACATTTTTTCCCTATAATATTTTTAAACATTTATTGCTGTTTATTTCTTTATTCGTTTGGTTGTTAATATTTTCTTATTTTATGTTATATTTTGTTCTTTTTTTTTGACGCTTTATTAACATTCAGAATGTTTTTTTTTTTTTTAATTTGATGTATAAAGGAAGGAAATTGATAGCACATTCATTTGAAATACATGCACAATATCTATTTATCAAAACATAGATGCTTAAATTACATCGGTTCCTTTAAATAGGCTCCAGTCTGAAGGGTGAAATTATTCAGATATGATTTGATGTTTTAAGAGTTTGGTCTGATTTGAACTCAAATTTTAATATATTTTTTGAATCTACATGTCCTCAGCTATTACAACCCTTGATTGGAATCTGATAGCAAACCAATTAATAATTTGTTTCAAAGCATCTGCTTACACATAATTCCTAGAATATTTCTTTATGTTGCATGCATCCGTGAATACTTTTAATAAATAGGATATGATTAAAGTTTTCATGGGATGTTTAACACGGAAATATTCTGATAAGTAAATATTAAAAGATTATATGATATATTTTATGTATAAGTATGTATAATATCACTTTGGTAATAATTCAGGCGAGCATTGAGCTCTGATATGTATCGTTACCTTGGTTGTGTCTTACGTTCATAATTTAGAAATTTGAATAAAATTTCATTGCTTGAATATTTAAAGTTTTGTAAGAACTTCGCGCATTTCAAACGACAAAACATTTCCAAAAATCTTTAATACTAATAAAACTGAACTAATATACTTTCTGATTACGCGAATCCTTCATTACATCCCAAGAAAATGGTTTTTTTGGTTTGGCAATGATATGTTTGCGATACCGATGTAACTCAAGATTCGCTTCACATGTAATTCAGAGAGCTTCTTACAATCTATATTGAAATGAAAATTAGTTTTCTTAAAATTCAAAGTGAATAATATTACCGGAAATCGATTCTCATTAGTTTTAAGTTTCTCATGATGGAACAGAATTTATTTTTTTTGATGATCTTGAATCATCCTAACGCATTTCTATAAAATAAATTTGTGGAGTGTTAATGATGACCGGATCAATTGAAACAAAAATGTTTTCAGTGAAGCTATAAATACTTTAAATATTCTATAAGAGTTCTAAATTCTAAAATATATTTACTATAATTTTTCAGGATATAGATAAGTTAAAAGTGTACATTGTATATATTTCTTTTTATGTATTTCTAATGAATATAATTGATGTATATTACTTTCCTTTGTTTTTTTTTTTTTATCTCAATCATTTTTGTACAAAATTTGCTGGGATTACTCTAATGAACCTCGTCATATGCTTATAGCGTTTCAACCTAAATATATTTTTATAATATATCACTTTCAAAAGTGAAACTAATTTTAAAAAAATAATAACAAATTAACCTTTATTTAAAAAAACCGTATGTAAAGCCATAAAAAAAAACCAACAAATCTCAAATGATTCCGAGAATGATTTCAACGTAAAACATTTGACGAAAGGATACGATTTTAGTTTAAAATCCTTGCCGGAATGGATTTGCCACGGCTGGTCTTGGTGCTGCTTGTGGTTGTTGTTCACTCTGCCTGAATGGATTCGCAACCGCTTGATTCGGAAGATTTCTCTGATGCACTGACGATTGATTATAGACGCCACCTTGCTCTTGATAACCGGGCTGATATTGTTGATCACCTTGCTGTTGATAATTATAATCTTGACCCTGATATTGCTGATTCGTGAAGTCATATTTTTGTTGTTGACCATCTATATTTGTTTCTTGCAAAGCGCTCTCATCCGGGAATTTTCCGTAATCTAAATGATTCTTATAATCACCGACTGGTTGTTGATTTTGCATGGAGTATGTTTGATACTCCTTTGATGGTGGATCTCCCATAAGAATGTTAGCTTCACTTTCAAACGGCTTAAAGTCATATACGTTTCTAAGGTACTTTAATACTGGTGCGTATGCAAGATTTGCTATGGCAATGATGAAATTGAGAGCTATAAAACCAATCATCTCAACGATAGCTCCAGCAACAATAGGCCCAACGGCATAAGCTAGTGAATATGAAATGTCAGCTATAGCATAGATACTACCATAAACCGACACATATCTTGTATCAACTAAATATCCAAGTGTGGGTAAAAGTGCCGTGTCGATAAGAGCGATTCCGAAACATATTATGCAAATAGGAATCATGAGCATTTTGTATGATGTACAGAAGGGAATGATGAAACAACTGAGACCTTCCATAGCAAGACCAATAGCGGCCATACGCCACTGATGGTGTGGATAACGTCTTGCCATTTTAACTGTTATAATGACACCGAGTACGTGAGGGAAAAATGCTGGCAACCATATCATTCCAATCTTCCAGTTGTCAGTTGTCATTGTATCTTCCATCCAGAGTGAAATAGTTGGTTCCAAGAAAGCCAATGCTACATTCGACATTGTCAAAGCTCCAGCGCAACATGCGATATATGGATCCATCATCAGTTGCCAGATAGGCACTGAGGCAGGTCTTGGCGTTTGATTTTCAGCCATTTGTTGCTTTATAGGCTTCATGACAAGCAGCAACATGAAACCATCAAGAAGTGATATGAGGGCCAGAATCAAGAAGGGCATTTCCTTACCAGCAAACTGATAAAGAGCCCCTCCGAATGGTGGAGCTACTAAACATCCGAAACTAATGAAAGCCAATGCGATACCTAAAGCCTTTGATCTCTCATTTTCTTCAGTAAATCTATCAGCAATCATCGCTAAGCCGGCTGTGTCGGCGAAGGCTGATCCTACACCTTGTAGGGAACGAGCAAAAAACAAAGTTCCGTAGCTGCGTCCACATGCAAACAATGATGTCGATAAGAACATGATGACTAAACCAATCATCATGGGAATGTCATATCCAATTCTATCAATGATTGCTCCAGAAAAGGGATTCACCATCAATTGGACGATGGCTTTAGAAGCGAATAGTAGACCAGTAGCAGAATCTTGACCATGATGATCATGTGGATGTGGTCCGGTTCCAGCTGATGTATTAGCCATTCGCGCTCGCATTTCTAATGCTTCTTCTTCGCCCCATGCGCCAATATATCGTAAGTAATCGGGAATGATGGGCACAATCACCATGTATAACATATTGTCAAGCAGCAATGCTATAGACACTATAACTAAAATTAATTTGCGCTGCATGGTGGGTTCCCGAATTTTTGCCCACAATACTTCCTTGGCTTCAGCATATTCGAGATTGATAATTGGTAAAGGCGCCATGTTTAAACTTTATTCAATTTTTCTTCTGTTTTAACCTTTCTATCAAATTGCTTCCTTTTATTTTAAAGATGATAAAGTCCTTGATTCATTTAATTGCACTATTTAGTTATATATGTTTATGATTCCATTTGTAACTACGCTATCAGCATTGTTGCAGCACTTGACCTCTTCAGCATTGTAGACAGTACTTGCAATATAAACTATAATGGGCTATTTGTGATGGTGCAGTGTGTTAAGTGTAGAGTAGAGTCCTTTCTTTCGTTTATCTGCTAAGGCAACCTTGGAAACACAGAAACAAGATTCCGATTAGTTTTGTTGTTTTTCTTTCATTCAATCATTAGTTTAAAGTTCATTAGTTTGAGATTCGCATCAATATTTTTATGACTTTTGACATTGTATATAGCGGCAAGATAGCGGCCAAACTAAATACATAAAATGAAATTAAAATAAATTCATCACGAGCAATAGAAAAAAAATATTGCACACGATTTATGATTGAAATGTTGTTTCTGTGATTGCCAAGGAGCCATTTTTTTGGGAAAAATTAAATCAAATGTATCTCGAAAATAACACAAAATCTTAAAAAAAAATCAATTTGTTATTCGATACAATATATTTCTGCCATTTCTGTCAAAATTTGTGTTTTGCTTCTTACTTGAATCCCTCGAAAAAGTTTTTTTTTTCTCTTTTCAATCTAAAATATTAAACACACATTTCAATCATAAATTTTTAATTAAATTCTAAACTTTAAATAATTTAAATAAATATCATGAATTGCCCACGGTTTAGCTAATAAATATTTTAAAGTTCAGCGCCTTGATGAGAGTTTCTTCAGCATTGAATTTAATCCGCTTAGAGTTTTAATTCTTTTTGATAGGAAACAAGCGATTGTGTGAAACTTGAGAGCAATATAAACAAACGCCAATTTTATTTTGAGCCTTTAAGAAGGATTTGTGCAGTTTGTTGTTAAAGTGCACAAATTCGTTTATGGGGACTGAAAACAATTATTTATTTGCGGTTTAGTTATGTAATTGATATAAAAGCTTTCCGGAAGCATTACACATGTACAACGTCTTCAACATAAACCCATCTTCGGTCAGATGGAAAATCGAAAATTGCACAAAAATAAATATATATATATATACTTCGTGTCATAATTCTTAACAAGCGGAGGGATTATTTTGATCTTTTTTTCCGGCGTGAGCATTTGCGGCAAAGTTATGGAATGATTGGTTGAGCATGAAGGGTGTCTAATGAAATGGAAATGTGGGAAAACGCTTATTGATATTTCATCGCCAAATTTGTCTATTTTTCCTGTTACTTTTATGTTTTGTAAGAAACCCGCAAACTTAACAGTTTTGAGTCTAGTGCGATAATCACAAAAGAAATCATGTTTCGGGATACTTTGAAATTATCGAACGGTCGATGTCGAAAGCAAAACACTTTTTTTAATTTTTTTGTGAGTATTATGAGAGTTTCGTTGCTTATTGATTTTCCATTCTTTTTTTTACCCTCCAACTTAGTCACACACTCTCAATACACCCTCAAGTTAATAAGCATGAAAATTATCGAGCAAAATAGTACAAACTTCCACACTCTTCAGAGTTCAAAAGTATACAATTAAAATTAGTCACGCAACCTAGTATATATGAATTTTCCATAAGGTTTAAAATTTCGAAGCTATGAAAACATTCAGGAAAAATTTTAAATGCTATAAGTTTCTTGAGCAAGGCCAAGAAAATTTATGAACAAAACTTCTGTAAATGCTATACAGACGTCAGTGAAAGTAAACATATTATGCGAGAGACCTTCCTTGGAAATATCGATCGTGAAGCCTCAGGTAGTAAGCGTTTCATTTTCAATAGCGTTTCATATCGTCCCCCACTTATTATTAAAATCTCATTAAAAATTCATGCTGAATGAAAACAGGCTTTGTTTGTTACAGACAGCAGAGCAAGAATAGAAGGAAAATTGTGTTTTTTATATCCCTCTCTGTGCAACAACAATCGGTGCGCACCAGGGAAAATTCCCGCAGGGATCGCATAAATAAAACGGGGTTGGCTCATCTCATACAAAAAAAATTGTGAATGCTTTTCACATGAATTGCATCCTCGGATTCACGTCGCACCCACGCATCACAAAAAGGTGAAACATTTCAAGGGGCAAGTAGATGTTTGATGTTATTTCATTTGCATTTTTTCTAGCAGTTGAGGTAATGAGGCTAATTAAAAATGAATGGATGAGATGACAGTGGACACAAAAAGCAAATTTGTCTACGCAAAATCACAAATTTGAAACAGTAAAAAGAGATTTCCCTAAAGGCAAAATTTTGTTTTGAAGAATACTTAAATTACATGTATGTTAAAGACTTTTATTACGTTGAAATTACAACAGGGAAATGTTGACAATTCTCAATCAACCCCCTGAAGATATTTATTCGTTTGATTCATAAGTTATCCTTAATCAAGGCAAGAGCAAAAGTTCATCTTTAAAAAGTTCGATGTGCATCGGCTCCCACGAAAAGCGTCTCTATATTACCGCTTTGATGTTCACAGTATTTATTTGAATTATTTAACAACATTCGTGTGAATATTTTATGAGCAAACAGACGGTTGCGAAAGGATTTTCATTTATTTTATATTTATATACAATTTTTGTTTTTTAGCATCATACGCCGACGTTTGCAGTCTGAGGGGTTGATTTTACCCTCCCTCGTAAAATGAAGGTATTCACGACTGCACGAAATGAACCATAATATTTTCCAACATTTTATACCACGAATTTACACAAAAAAGGAATTTTTTCCCCGTACATAGCCTGAGGTAAAATAACATTTCTTCTTGCTCTCCCTCAATTTCCACGCAGGACCCTTTTAAATGTGGAAAATGAGCAAAAAAGTACTGTGTGTGCTGGTACCAAATACAAATGATCAATTTTCTGTTTTGTGTCGACTCACACAAAAGATCGAAAAAAGATTGACAAACTAAATATTGAATACGAGAAGGAAATATTTTATTGAATCTCGTACAAAGAAGATAGTGTGAGTGATAAGGGGCAACGGAAACGTGAAAGGCACATAAAAATGTCCGTAAAAAATATCGAACCCAAACGGCACTTAAGACACATTATCTCGAGAGAATAAAAATATGAAATTGTGTATCAAAAAAATGTCTATATAGTCGTTCATAAAAATTTGCAAGATTTCGTAAACTTTGCTGAGTCTTTAGCTCGTCTCAAGTATATGCCTGGAAAATATATTTCTTTCTTGGCTATTTAATATTCATTTCATGATTTTGCGATATTTAAGACGAAAAATAAAAACATTGCGATACGATTTTTAATCAGCTTCTTCATCCATTAGTGTCACTCCCCACATTCAATCGAAAGGCGACCCTTGTTTTATTTTTATACAATTTTATATGTAAAGATTTTCATTTGCCATGGTTTTGTCTTATGCTTTTAAAAAGGGAAATTCTAGCCTCAATATGAACGCGTTTGTATTTCGTACATGTATCGTGATATCGTAACACATTATAACAGCGATGATGGTGGGCCCAAATGTACAAAAATAATGATATTACATCATGAAATTCTAGAATCTTGATACATAAAAATATTTGTTGTTTGTTAGCCCCGGAAAATATTTTACTCTTTATTCGTCGAAACAACAGCAACGGGATAAAATCGCAAATAAACAGAGACGGATACGAAAATATTTGTACAGTTGATTGAGGAATGAATGGAAGGGAATTATTTTGAGCTGGTAGCATGTTCATTTAGCCTTCAATAGAGGAAGTTTATCTGCTTTAGTGTTTGCTTGCAATGATGTTATTTATCAATAATGTTTCATTCATTAGTAAAACATTCCCTAATTCAATTAGTTGATTTACAAATTGGATGATTGTAAACACAAGAGTTAGTCATGTCGAGAATTTAGATGTCGAGTAGAATTGTTAGATAGAATTTAAAATTAAATTTTAAGTCTCACAATTTTAAAAATAATGGAGAACTTTATTTTTAGCACTGTACACATTCAGTCGAAATATGTGTACACATATTAGATATACAAACTAGGTAGGCAGGTAACAAAAAAATCAATAAAACAACGTAGACGGAAAATAACAAACGGCGCAGCACTTTGATAGGGAAAAAATATAGAAAATATTAAATCGGAAAAATAACCGAAGCTGGTTTGCCTCCTTAATTACGTAATTACAATTTGAGTTCATATTTTAGTGATTTTAAAATGTTCCATTATTTTTTCAATGTGAAGCTTTTTTTGTGAGTAAAGCTTTTCTTTCTACGCGCCGCCATTTTAATTTTTTTTTATGGCAAAAGTCTTTGGATATTGATGAGAATCATAATTTAGGAAAAAAAGACTTGAGTATAATTTAAACGCACCTGTATCTGGTATTGATATGTTACCAGGCAAATGATTTGAAAGAAATCCACGGATATTAGTGACGACTTTTTGGGGTGATCCTGTAGCCCCAAATAGTGATCCACCGAATTTTGAAAACAGGGCTGACGGTGATGATTCGCCCGTGGTGTTATTAGAGTGTTCTTCGTGAGACGCCACTGTCTCTGAGTTATGTAATCACTTGAATGAAATTAAATTTCTTTTATGCTTTTCTTCTACGTGCCGTAATTAATTCTTCACTTAAGCTTTCTCTTTTTCTTTTGATTTCTCCTTTCCTTTTCTTTCTCGCCGCAATCAATAATTTTCTTTATTTTGCATTAAAAACCAACAACATAACATAATTTTTTTTTTTTTCACTAATTTATTTATTTATTAATTTATCACCAACACGAACTCACAGAAATTTAACGGTTAAATAATTTTTTTATAACATTTTCTTTTCAATTTTTTCTTTTAAAAATGGCTTTCAAGCAATGGACCACCATCAATTTTGATCTCCTCTATGTGTTATCCTACGGTGTCGAGAGGACTGCTCGACCTGGTCGTAATGAATTGTAGCTTCTCTCTATCGAGGTTCGTTTGAAAATCATTTCATTCTATCCCCACTCATATGCTCTGCACACATCCTCGCTACTTCCCGTACCTGGAAATTTTATCAGCGCATGGCATTTGCGCAACGCTGTGCACATTACAATTGGACGAATATTGAAATGACGTAGACAAGATTGTGTTGTACATGCTTACTAATACATTGTAAATTTTACATGAAAATTTTTTTACAAGCATTGCAAGTAGTAGGTGTACAAAAACTGAAAGCTTTTTTTTAAGGAGAAACTTTTTGAATGTGTGGAGCTCGATAGATTAACGAAATGTTCTGATAGAAGAATATCTGAAGCCAAAACTACAACTCGGGAAAATTTTCATTGAAGTTCACGTGAAAAATGCGATAGATACCTGAAATCGATTTCACCAACACAACGAACGCAATGGCCCAAAATTTAGTATATAACGAAGCAAAACTGAATAGCGTTAGCCGGAAAATTTGGCAATAAATTACAATCGATTAATTTTCATGAAGACTTTGTTTTGCATAAAAAAAAATTTTGAAATTGGATTGAAAACGTTTTATTACAAAATTATAATATTAAAGAAGCTTTTTACACAATACATGATGCACAAAATCACTTATGTTGATTTCTCGTTTGATGAGATCATTTTAACATCGAATTCATCATACTGATTTTATGTGACTTTGAAAAGTTTTCAATGAAAACTTGAGAAAATTCAATTATTTAGGCACGAAAACATAGAATTAAGGCACAAAGAAATTTCTTTAGAGGGAATTTTAGTATTAGTATGAATAACCTCCATTAGAATCATAACCTTGAGGTATGGTTTCAGGAGTACCCGATGGCAGCGTTGGAGAGTTTCCCGAAGGACGGCCTGAAGCATAACCACCATCTGCAGCATATATACTATTGGTGTTTTCAACACTAGCATCAAGACCAGGTGCACCATATTCACTTGATGGCTGAATTGCTTCGTTTCTCGATTGCGCTTTATAGTTAATTATTTATGAAATAAAACCCAACTGAAAATTTTTGAAAGTAAAATGTTACCTGAAATGTTTTGGCCGTTTCCGTTCGATGGAGCACCATACTGAGAAGAAGGAGCAGCCTGTGATCGTCCATTGGAATATCCGTTCGATTGACCGTTTCCGTTCGATGGTGCACCATATTGAGATGAAGGAGCAGCCTGTGATCGGCTACTGGAATATCCGTTTGATTGACCGTTTCCGTTCGATGGTGAACCATATTGAGAAGAAGGAACAGCAGCAGGCTGACGTCCGTTCGAATATCCATTTGACTGACCATTTCCATTCGATGGGGCGCCATATTGAGATGAAGGAGCAGCAGCAGATTGTGGTCGACCGTTAGAATATCCATTCGATTGACCATTTCCGTTTGAAGGGGCGCCATATTGTGAAGCAGGGGCAGCAGCTTGTGGGCTACCGCTAGAATAGCCATTTGATTGACCATTTCCGTTTGAAGGTGCACCATATTGAGATGAAGGAGCAGCGGCTTGTGCGCGACCGCTGGAATAACTATTTGACTGACCATTTCCGTTTGAAGGTGCACCATATTGGGATGAAGGAGCAGCAGCTTGTGCGCGACCACTAGAAAATCCATTTGATTGACCATTTCCGTTTGAAGGTGCACCATATTGAGATGAAGGAGCGGCAGCTTGTGGACGACCGCTAGAATATCCATTTGATTGGCCATTTCCGTTTGAAGGTACACCATATTGAGATGAAGGAGCAGCGGCTTGTGGACGACCGCTAGAATAACCATTTGATTGACCATTCCCGTTTGAAGGTGCACCATACTGAGGTGAAGGAGCAGCAGCTTGTGTGCGACCGCTAGAATATCCATTTGATTGGCCATTTCCGTTTGAAGGTGCACCATATTGAGATGAAGGAGCAGCGGCTTGTGCGCGACCGCTAGAATAACCATTTGATTGACCATTCCCGTTTGAAGGTGCACCGTATTGAGGTGAAGGAGCTGCAGCTTGTGTGCGACCGCTAGAATATCCATTTGATTGGCCATTTCCGTTTGAAGGTGCGCCATATTGAGATGAAGGAGCAGCAGCTTGTGTGCGACCGTTAGGATATCCATTTGATTGACCATTTCCGTTTGAAGGTGCGCCATATTGAGATGAAGGAACAGCGGCTTGCTGACGACTGTTAGAATATCCATTTGACTGACCGTTTCCGTTTGAAGGTGTACCATATTGAGATGAAGGAACAGCGGCTTGCTGACGACTGTTAGAATATCCATTTGACTGACCGTTTCCGTTTGAAGGTGTGCCATATTGAGATGAAGGAGCAGCAGCCTGTAAACGACCGTTAGAATATCCATTTGATTGGCTGCTTCCTGTGGATGGTGCGCCATATTGGCTTGATGGTTCTCTGATTTCAGCACTTCCTCCTAATGATCCCTGGCCTGGAACTCCTTTCGATTTTTTAGATTTTTAAAATATATATTAATGTGACTTTACCTGCTGGTGGAGGATCGTAACTTGTTGATGGTGCCCCATAAGAAGCTGACGGTGATGATACTTCATTTGACCCTACATTGCCTAAATCGGGCGTTCCATAGCTAGTACTAGGTGGCAAATAATTTCTCTCTGGAAGGGGTGCTTCACAATGCACGGCACGAATAAAGTACAGGAAATTTAAGCTCAAAATCTGTATGAATGCAGGAAGTTTTCAGTTGTCATACATTTTCGATTAGTTTTCATTTATAACTTACAACTGCACTAATAGCCCTCATCTTAAGTTCTACCTATAAGAAAGTTGGAATTAATTAATTTTTAATTTCCTTTTGTTCATTTTCATTGATTTTTGTGCTATCATCTCTATTTAAGCAGTCTTTGCGCAATTCACATATATTTTCCAGATCATCAGTTTCTATTTGAAAATCACTTCTTGCACTTCCTTTAAGAAATTCTTGCAAAGGATCATGATCTTTTCTCTTGCACGTAAATTTTTTTTTTTGATCTGCTTAACTTAAATTATAAAAGATATTCCTTTTTCGATTGCTTTGCGCTTGCTGATTTGCGTTAATCCGTGAGATGTTCGCACAATAAGTGGCAAATTTCAACTGACTTTTTATTTTAATTTTTCTTCTCCTAAGTTCGATGTACTTAATAGATGTGTGTACCGAATGATTTGAATTAACTGAATGATGAGAAATCTTAAAATGTTCATCATTTTTATACTAAATCTCTTTCAGCAATGAATTTTGTGTGCCGTACTGTTTGTACTGCAGAAAAATATATATAATGTTTAGATGTATTCAACATAAAAGCGTTTTTGTATTGTTGGTGGGTACAGAAATATTTCGGATGAAAACAAAATCCCAGCGTCTTTATGCGGCTCAACAGCAATTTAGTAAGAGGAAAAAAACGCGCGCGCGAATCATTTTTCTACTTTCATTGAGTTCAGTGAGCATCTTTTATTGTCGCTAAAGAAAACAATCTACTCCACGATGCTTGCGGCATGTATAAATAAATACATAAGAAAACAGAAAACAGTAGAAACGATTACGTTGATGCGATATCGTGGGTATGAGCTAGCAGCATTTATGGTAAGCACATAATTGTGTTCAGTTTCTGAAGAAGATGAGCAACACGGCACAATTGTTTTCTTGAGATGATTTGCATAGTTTTCTTAATAATTAAATTCAGACCCTACAATTCAGTTAACGTTGAAAATTGATGTACTAATGAACTAAATTGAGAGATAGAGATAACATGCAGAAATGCGGAAACGCAATCCATTTAACACAATCGTGACAAGAAATGAATACCTTGGTCAGGAGTTTTATTGAAATAATTCATAGCAACTCAATTTTTTACAGCCATATTTCTTTCCATGTCAGCTTGATTGATTCGCTACCGATAGGTATCGAATCGGAGAATAAATTGACAACCAATTTAATTTAATTTAATTTAAGAAAGCATTGCGATGAAAGTCAAATTTTATTTCAATCTTATCATGAAACTTGTAGAAATGTTTGTCTGGCTCCAGTACATTTCATTTCATTCTTTTACATAACGCCAAAGTGTTTTTTTTTTACTGCTATCATCAGTAATTTGTATTTCGTGCATTGCATATCGCTGTCGGTAAGAAATTTCGAGTCGATAGAATTTTCACCGTCAACATGAGATTGTGAAGCGATTTTAATCTGATGCAAGCGGCAAAACATGCATGCAATGTTTCGTCACCTCTGGAATGATTTGCGCAGAACGATTATCAGATTTTTGCACGATCTCTGATAACAAGAGTTTACGAATGTGATGTGACTTCTTCAATTATTTTCATTTAATTTCAAGATGTTTTTGCAACAGAGCCATATAAGTAAGTAGCAGAACTGTTTTGCAAGTTTACGATGCGATTTCTATCTGCGACTGTCACATTTTGGTTTACATTACAACAACGTGTTATTGCTTAAGAGAACTAAAATGTGCAAATTGGAACAAGACATCAGAAAGTCACAAAAAAAATACTTCAGATTTCTTACAAATCACTCAAAGTTTTTTTATGAGAAAGCACAAATGCTTTAACTTTTGGCCATTTTTTAATGTGATTTATCGCTCACGGAGCAATAATTAATACGTTTTTATTCTCAAAGACTATAACATTTAATTGAAATGCACCGAACGTCATTTACAAATTCAGATCGATATTTTAAGCTCATACACCTGTCAAGTAAAAATCCTAAGTAGGTTGGCAACATAATTTTGAGTATACGAAGCTAGATATATAAGTATCTATCTATGTACTTTCATTAATTTCTTACAATTCGTGAATAATAAATGAATAGGAAATTTATTACTAAAATGCATTAATGTCTAAATGTTAACTGATGCTCTAACTGCTTCAAAAATGAAATTATGGAAAATTAAAATATAATTCTCAAGATATATGTAACTTGCTTCAAGCAACTTTTAATCACATAATTCGGTTATTGATTGTTTTCTATTCGACACTGATTTCAACACTCATACAGCTCACACAACATTTTATATCCTTGCATTCTCTTTGCAATTAAATTTTATTTTTTTGCTACAATTGAGTCAAAGCTGCATTTCTATGATCACTTTATTATCGCCAAACATCTCGCGTTACAAAATATATTTTGTGTCATTATTTTATTTATTTTTTTTTTTCAATTAAAATTTATTGCTTTTATCGTGACTTTATGTTATTACTTAATTGTTAAATAGATGACATTCACTAACCTTCATCAATTAAATTATAGAACGTGGATAACTGTTTTTGGGGCCGTGAAAATTATTAATTTTCCCGTAAACGATTGCTGTAAACGAAGGCAGTCTGTTGAAACACACACGAATTACAAAATTAGGTTGAAATAGAATTGACTGTTAGCACGAATTGTATTTCTCACTTCCCATAATCCATCTGTAATGCAATCGCATTGATGCATTATTATAATTTGAGGGATTTGAATGGTTCTTAAATTTAAACCTTGTTCGAGGCTGAAAATTAAGGTTCTCAGATCTGCAACAAAAGCCATAAAAAAAGATTAATCTAAAGTAAGCTCAGGAGTGATGTCATATTCGTGAACAATTAAGTGCATTCAACCAGCTCGCATATTCAAACGATTTATTTATTTTTTCCTATCGCTTCTCGAAATCGCGTTGAAATGAAGTGACACGAACAACAAAGCATAGTTTTGTACAGAAGCGATTTGTTCGAATACAAATTATTTACTTACACTCAAGCATCACGTTTAATTTCATAATTTTTTTTGTTGCTGCACAGAGCATAGAACTTGCAAATTTATTGCATGCATTGCATTCAAATGCAATAATGTTGAGATGATTTTTTTTTTTTAACTTATATTTGATTCGAATGTGCATTGAAACGTAGGTAAATTTTTATGATGAAACATTCGCGCATGATGTCACATCACAATAACACTCAAATCTCATAACCTCATTCACCACAGGCGTCAAAATTGCAATGACAAATGTAGCAAACGTCTCAAATCACGAAATCTGCAACTAACAGCTATTAGTGATGCGCTGCATATGAATGGAAAGTAAAGTGAAGTGCACAAACCGACCGAGTTCCATGTGCAGCAAGGCGAAGAAATATTTTTTCAAGATCAAAAGAGATCGCAGATCGGTTATAAGTAATAAAAAATTATAATTGCAGACAATGAAGCCCGAATCAAGACATCAACTGGCTTCCAATAAGTATCAAGCATATCTTTAATCTGCCAGTTAATTCCGCCGATTTTATTGTTTGTATTCAACAGCGTGGAAGTGATTCAATGATTTATTGATTTTCCGGCCAATGACAATTTTCAAAAACGATTCGCGGTCGATCCTAATTTGGCATTAATGCGGTTTCTGTTTGACGGTTTCGTGATGCAAAATGAAAGTGAAAAGAGTGCATGGTTTGGAGGTCAAGAAATCTGTAATTGATCTCAAGATTTCATTATTAATATTGCTGCCGACAAGCAGCAATTAGTGCAATGTTGCAACGGATTTGCTAAATAGAGATGCATGCTGCATTTGGTAATTAGAAAGGATGACCACGGCCGCTTGTTATGAAATATTTAAACCTTTGGTAATATTCCAAATGAGCTAAGCACTAAATTTATTTTTAAAAAATCCTTTGCGTAGGTAAATGCTAAAATCAATTAATCACCCATATCATTTCATATCTTTCGTACAATTTGATGCCAATTTTCAAGCAAACAGCATGAGACAAAATCGATACAAAATGTTAAACAAAACGTAAAATATTCTTAAAACTTCATGAGATCTACCGAATTCAACAGTGGAATATTCACACTTCACAGTATTGCTGTCTGATCATTCATAAAATCATTAATTTCCATCAACAATGAAGTCATTAGGCATACAATGTAGCGTCTATTAATGAAATCGAATTCGTGGTGCGATGCTTGACATTGTAACAAATTGCTGAACATAGATTTTAGCGCTTCAGAGACTCGCAAAAATAAATTTGGAACGGACACCATAAGCAGAAACATAAATGTTTTTTTTTTTTTTTTTTTTTTTTTTTTTTGAGAAAATCACCATAAAAAAAATTATTTCAACAAAGATCTTACAATTGTTATTCGAAATTCTTTGTTTACAAAATCATGATCTCGGTTATTTTTTTGATAATTTTGCGAACTCATTAATTTACATCATAGTTCAACTGACAGGTCTGTGGCCTTTTATTTACATATGAAAGTGATGCTTTACAGATGCCGTACACTTCAAGGTTGTCAGCAGGTTTAAGAGGATACTTTTTGCGCAACCCAACGATCCATTATTTAGCCGCCCTTCGCAATTTGCATGACTATAAAGTCATTTTGTGTGTACTCAACAATCGAATGCGCGAATAATAAAATTCCGACATAATAAGCAAATAAGCAAAAACTGCCTGCAATCAATTACCAGAACAATTTTTAATGAATCTCTCAACTCAATGCGAAACATGGAAAAATTTAATTTGTCTTAATTAAGATAAATTTGAAAAATAAATTTATTTATAATGACGCAAAAAAAGGGAAATGAGCTCAACGAATCATAATTATTATCGCTAGATATACGAATTCGCAAAATATTATTAATATAATTTTGAAATTTCTTTGACTAAAGGAACTAAAATCTCCATTTTCTTTTCATTCTTCATTTAATTGCGAAATCTCTTCTCCAGGAAAGGACTCTTAACGGGCAGTACAGGAAAAGATTCATTGCCTTCAATTATCAAAGAAATATAGTAATTTTTTTCTTTTAAAAGCGATAGATGAGCAACATCAAGATTCTAGAAACTGTGTTTTCGACAGTGACAATAATGTCACCACAAAAAGAAAAGCCATAAAAACCTCAAATGGAAAACATTTTATCGATCCAATGTGGGAAATTTTATTCAGGGCTTTTCTTTGCACACTTTTCCATTTTCCACCAAGTGATTGTGTTTGTGTGAGCTTTTCTCGTCATTGAGAGAACCTTAAATTTCCCCTCAATATTGTGTCATTGTATATGTAAGGGCAATTTTTCGGAAGCCTCATGAAATTTAACTTTCATCAGAATCAAAATAATTATAACTTTACGAGTTTATTAAATTATAACGCGAAGTCTCGCGATTGCTTCCAATCATAATTTGAAAATGACCTTCAGAAACCCCCTTTCGGGAATTCTAAATTTATGATATCCGTGTTAACACCCACGCAGCCATGTTGAAGTAAACTCTTACCAAACAAAACTGATAAGTGGAATGTATAAATTCGTTTATAATAAAATATTTCCGTACATGTCAGTGGTTCATGGACACAATGGCAAATCAAAAAATGCCATTGAGTGCCATGACTTTGAAATGGGTTTAGATATCGCATTTGGAAAATCAAAGAATATGAAATGTTTGATAAGAAAATGGATTTTCCTCCAAAATAACAATTTTTGTGTAAAATATGAACGCTTCAAAAACAAGCTAAATTTGATACAAGATTGTAATTCGATTTTCCTTTTCACCTGAAAATTACAACTGGCAATGGTTGCAATCGATTTTCATCAGAATCTTCTAACATGAAAGTTCCATGGACCGATTTATCATTTTGCCGTCTGGGAGTCGAGAAACAAAATTCCATGCAAAAAGTTTTTGTTCGCAGTCAGAAATTGAATTCAAGAAAATGTCTTCATTAACTAATTGATTTACAGTTATATTATGAAAAATACATCACGTAAATATTTAACATTAGGCAAAACTACTTTCTGATTCTTTCCTCTTTAGATAAAAACGTCAGTCGATACTGAAGTTTGCCACTAATGGCAGTATTGCAAGTTTTTTGCCTGCAGAACTTTAACCGAAGCAATTGACACACTTTTACTTTTACCTTCCAGACACATCAAACCTAATTTAATTATATTCAACATGTACAACGACAAAGTGAGTTAACGTCATGAAGTGGATGCATGCAGTAATTATTCATGTGTGACAGTTAGGAATCGAGTCATTGCATCGTTAAATGTTTTCTGCAGGCACTTTAACGTTGTTAAATGAAAAGTCACTTACAGTATTCGGCATTTTTTCCAGACATTCTGAAAAATTTCCATTTGTTGCATGCATAAAGTTATGCAATATTTTAATTTATGCAATTAATTTGTTAATATCTTAACGATGTGCTATTGAAATTCTTAATGTTGCCATCATTTTAGAGTGTCGATGATCATTATAAAGTAATTATGATATTGCCTTATGCAAAATATTTATTCGATGTCTTAAATATTCATTGAATTCATTGAGAGAGCAAACTCTGAAGGACACAAAATAGATAACCTGATTTGAGGACGAAATTTCCCACAACAGCTTCATTCAAGAAACTTTTGTAGCAGTTATTATAATTCGATTAATTATTCCAAACACCAGAGAATTCAATGGTTGCATAATTATATCATTTCTCAATTATCGGCAGTTACTTATCTCTTGTTCCTCCATGTCACGTATCGTCTGTCCTCAGTCAATACAAAAATTTTAACTGCACCAATCCCTTCTAGAGAGTAAGAGGAAAAAAATGAAGGCAGATAATTATTGATGGTGTTGAAGAAAAATATATAGAGAAGGAATTAACACAATTAGTAATGTTCTGTGTTTTATGGTGTAAACTTCACAACAAAGGGTAGATTTTTTGATGCAGATAAAAATAAGAACGTGCGCTTAGGGTTGAAAAACGTAGGAAGTTTTAGGGAATTTTTTTTGCAGTTCTAAAAATAAATTTGAGCAAAATGCAGAAGTAAATGTAAAACTGCTTCCTAATTTCCCCAAGATACATTGGTGAAATACTGCAATTCAAATGTGAAATACATAAAGTGAAAAGAATTGGATCGCAAAACATTTTTATATTAAATAGTCTATAACAAATAAAATAATTAATGCTACACCATAAAATTCTCAAACGTAAAATGAATCAAGTCAAAGTTCAAGTGAATTCATATTTCAAACTAAACAATTGCTGAAGTAATGAATGCATCCACAGTGCACGTGTAAGCTCTTGAATATCATTCGTTATGCTTATGCAATCAGCAAATGAGTATTCATTTAGTCGCGGGTTCGGTCGTGCGTGGATTCAATGAAGTTAATTGGACTATAATTGATGAACTTCCACAAATTATTTGAGCCTTGCTGCTAATGTCTTAAATATCAGTTAAATTTTACTAAATTTTTATAATCCACCCACAATCTCCATTTTCATTCATTCGTTTTGCTAGTTTTTCCCTTTTCGAGCATTTCTGTTATCGATTTTTCCGACATGAACGTGAATATCTAATGAGATAAATGGCCTCAGGAGATTCAAATCCATTTCTATCGTGCTCACTGTTCGGCTATGAATAAATTGAGGAATAAAATATATCTATGTATATACTAAATTGTGAAGTCGTTATCATTTAAATTTGCGAATGTCTGATATCGTATTTCGATTTAAATTTAAATTCTGAAAATATTTCACAAATATTTTTTTTCCAAATAGAAGGCTTTATCAAATGTTGAAACAACATAAAAAAGAAACGACTCATTTTCGGAATGTTGACCTCTTAGCTGGTTGGTTGGCTTCAGAGAAGAAATTCTGTATTATTGTGTAATTTTTTTTTTTATTCTTCTCATTATACATTTTCTTTTTCTATCAACAGACAACTTCAGATATGTATTCTTCTTTTTTGTTGTCCAAAATCAATTCATTTTTCTTGTATAATATCGCAATAAAGACTACAGCAACTATTCATATTATTAATAACATCTCTTGGCTCATGTTTACAATGTCATTAGCAATTCTGCTGAATTAAATTTAATTAGATATTCACTGCGTTACAAATATTTTTATGCACTTCATGATTAACTTATAAACATGGTGAAGTCTAATAATTTACAAAGCTAAACATTTCAATTTATTAGTTTGCTTTTATGTTTTCTGATTGCATGATGCGTGATTGATTACCAATATTGCTCACTGTGTAAGATTTTGCTGTCGATCGGAGAATGTCCACGACCTCGATCTTTATGAGGCTTTCGACTTTGAACTTAATTTTATGCAATGCAAACGAAATACATATTTTTGCAAATCTCCATTCTTCACCGTTATGCAAATTAATAATTTGATGCCACTTAACTCTTCCATCATGATATTGCATCGGCGTTTAACGGCTGATCAATAATGGACTGTTTCCGGTTTAACCTCAATAGATGAACTCAAATATCTTTTTTTTTTGTTATTTAATAAATATAAGAAGTTCAAAAGTCACCGCGAGCCCAGCGACAGTCCGCAAAACCGACATGAATCGTGACATCACTTTTTATTTTTTTTTTGTGCATTTATAGTAGAAATTAGTAATTACAGCATCAACTTTTATTTATTTGATTAAATAATTTTGCTTTGAATTTCGCTTAATTTTGCGGTTAGCAAAAAAAAAGAGAAACGACATTAGTATTCGTCAATAATGACTTTTGGGCCGTGTAAGCTTCGAAGGTAATTTCCGTGGACTCTTCTACTCTTCTTATGATAATTTGCAAATTCACTCGAATGAATTTTTATGTGTCTCATTTGCTTAAAAATTCTCACCGTCACCAGACTTACAACGAGACAATGCGCATTCATTTAAGTGGGCAATAAATTGCTTGCCATTGTTTGTAAACTTCTCAAATGAACATTAAATTGCTTTAAGGTTTAAATTAATAGACCCTGGGAAAAATATTATGCTAAAGGATCCTGAAATGACTTAAATGGTAAATTAAATGCTGAAAAGTTATTAATTATGAGTCAGATATTAAGTTTAAAATTATTAGATGAAGAATTTTCGTAGAAGTTCGTATCAAATTACGGGCGAATTAAGTAAATACTTATTCATTGAACAAATTGACTTCATTTGTCTGGAAAACTCTTCTTCTTGCAAAAAAGAAAGGTTTATGTAGCAGTTATTTTTTTACTTTTATGCTTAAAGCTATACTTTGCATTTGCTATCCGAAGGCTTCAAGTTTTTTGTTAATTATTTAGATTGATTCAGAAATAACCTTTTTATAAATATATTGATTAAAAAAAAAAAGTTGCTGCTATCAAATTTCTCGGCGGATGTTTTTGTTCTAATTAATGTTTTCGTCTCGGCTCTGGGCTCAAATTATTATTCTTAAATATTCATAAATATTTAATGATGTTTTTGACTCTGAATTAAAAAACTGATTAAATCAAGCTTGTTAAATAATTCCGTAGGAACAATTTCATTGCACTTATTCTCAGTTTAAAATTCCTTACTTCAGATAGAAATTTACGAAGAACTTAATAAAACAACTTTAAAGTGGCTTAAAACTAATAAAATCAATATTTTCAAAGTTTAACAATTTCTGTAAATTTTACTAAATGAAAAAAAACTCCGCGACAGTGAATATTTTTTGAAAAGTTTCAATCGGTCGGCATCGCATCTGAATCGTTTTAAGGCAGAGAGACATTAACTAATGAGACAGCAATGAGGTCATCCATCATCGTAAATTATTCTTCCAAACAGCTGATTTACGTGACGATCGTTATGCGATTCAATAACCCGGAGCTATACAGTCATGTTTTAAATTTATGTTTGTGGCCATTAGAATCAAAGGTCGCGCACAGAAAAGGCTCACAAAGAGCTTGAGCTGACGTGTTTGGTTTTGTATGAAGTATTGTAGATTAGACATTAATCTGAATTACTTTAAATTAGAGACCAAGGTGATTTGATGTCTGTCGGAAGTGTTGATTCTTCTTTCGTTATTTTGCGCGTCGAGACGGTTTCGGGGCATAGTAAAAATAAATGAATGGCGACAGCAAAATCAAATCATTTTCATCAACAAAACACTTAATTACATTTCTCGGACTCTCATCGCCAATCTCATGGTCTTTTCAGGCATCGAAATAGCAATTTCCGTAAGTGATCAGACAAATAAGTTCCTATAGATTTTCAAATGAATGAATGTATGAAAAATTATTTGATTGATACTATCAGCAATAAAATTCCAAACCCTAATTAAAAATTGACATTTCACAGAGATTCCATTCCATCGTCATATGACATCATTTATGTTTAACATGAAACTAGAGAGTTAATTAACAACTTTTAGTTGTTACTAGATAGAGATATTTACATTTAGAACTCACAAATGTTAAAACTGAATTTCCTATAAGACATAGATATATAATGATGAAGTTATTTTTCTATTGATTTAATACCTGCCTTGTTTAATTATGCAACTTTTAATGTGAAGTGGTGTCGGTGTGTAGTCAATTTGAAATTGTGTTGCGATGCTTTGTTGACCTTCAGCAGCATATCAAATTTCTTTTGAAAATATCTCGAGCATCTTCTGAAACTTTTTGCAGTTTTGATGCCATTTGAAATTTGATATGAACTGCGAAGCATTCGGATCGCGATGATAAATAAAATGAAGCTTTTATGTCTGTTTTTTGCTTCAAGATTTTGGTTTCTCGCTTCAGTTTATGGTGAACACAGCAAAGTTTTATTCTTCATCTGGTAACATCATGATAAATATATATATTTCCACTCTTTAATTGTTATTACAGATGTGGTTTGGATTAAGGTCTGGTGAACAAGTGAGATGTGTTTGTGAGGATTATTTTTGTTATATTTAAGTTTTACATTGGGGAACAATATTTAGAACACTAAAAATATCATTTTCGTTTTATAGTTTTTCTCCTTAGTAATATATCGGAAGGACACCATCGTTTTGATATGTATAGTTTTTTTTTTCTTCAATCTTCTTATTTACTTTTTTAATTTTTTCTCTTTTTGGGTAAAACATTGTGAACATCTAGAATTAATCTTTCCATTTCTTTTGCCATAAAATCGAAGTTACATTTAATTAATATTTTTTTCTTTGCTCTTTGTCTTTCAAGACGTTCTTCAATATTCATGTGTATAATTAAATTTAATATGATATGTATTGATTTTTTTCACATTTTTTTTCTCATCTTGTGTAAATTTAATTTCATACTCGTGCTGCTGAACTTTGTCATTTGAAGAAAATAACATTTTTATGATAAAAACTTTTGTTCTCAGGCTAGATAATTGTTTAAGTAGCACATGACAGCAAGTTTTACCGCAAACATGACAAGTTTTCTCCACAACATTGACAATTTTCAGGCGCAACTTATCTATTTTGTGATTCTAGTTTTTGATAACTCACTAATTTTAAATTCTGTACCACGAGTATTTGTCTAAAATCAGTTCTAGTGAAAGCGTTTTTATCGATTAATTTTGTTCTTAGTTTTGCTACATTTTGTTTTTATAATTGATGACTTATGACTTGCATGTGTAGCATATGATTAACAAAACTTTTTAAAACTTACTAATAATTTTCAACAAAACTTCTAAATATGAAACTGGAATTAAAAGCTCTTTGTAACATTTGACAAGTAAAAGCACTGATTTTATGGTTGCACAATTTCTAAACATTTATACACATTCAATTGATGTTCGGAGGTAAAGTTTCAACTTAATATCAAATAATTAATATTCCATTTTCTACTCAAAATCCTTTCAGTGACTATATAGATACTTCTTCCATTTCCTTCCTTCTAATTGATTTTAGCACCGTTTCTTTTGCAATCTCTGATTATAGATATAACGTTCTTCTCTGTAATGATATGTATTAATTGATAATGCTCTTTTCATTGTGGATGTTTAACCATCCGTTCTTCTCAGGTAACAAATTACGTTAATTAAACTAGGTTATATCCAGGCAATCGCGTGAAGAGTAAATTATGGGAACTACAGTATTCGATACATTTTTAATGAAGATATATCTTGAAAGGTTTAATTCACATAGTCTACTCTTCACGTAATAACTGCATCTGTCCTATAATTGATATTTCGAAAATTATCATTAACAGAAAAATAAATGAATTATTCAACTAAATGGTAATACTTTTAGAAATTCGAGACTAGGTAGAATTCGACGGAATATTCCAATAGATCAAGGCCATACAATTAGCCAACAACAAATATAATTTTTATTTTTCATGAGTATTTTTGTTTGCCTCTTGGTATTTTGTGTCATCAAAACATATTTAGTACCATAATTTGAAAACTTTTTACTGAAAGTAATAGCAATGGCTCTTTTCTATGATACGCTACACTCTCAAATTGTTGCAATTAATACTTTAACTGTATATTTCTACTTAAATCATTAATTTCCTAAATTAGTAGAATTAATGTATTTTCCTTTCTTTCATTTTCAGTGTGATATGTATGAGTTTAGTTCTTTAATGCATTATAATTACTAATAATATTTTTATTTTGTGATATGTATCAGTTGCTTGTTTCAGTTTGTTTTTGTCCGCGGGACTTAGTTTGTGTGTTAAAATGCTGTCGATCCTTGACCGCCAGGCACTCCAATAGCAGCAGCTGCACTGCTCATTGCCATTTGTTGCATTTGCCGTTGAGCTTCCATTGCTGGCAAATCATCATCGGGCTCTAGTGCTGGATTTATTCTGCCATTCCTTTCATCCTTACCGACCATTGTTGCGGCACCATATATACGATTCATTGCGCCAGCCATCACAGACATCTACAAAAGGAATTTAAATTAAAATTCGTTTCATTGCATTTGTTCATCACAATAAATTCACCTGTTCTCCGTCTATTTCTGATGGCTCCTCGACTCTTTGCACATCTTCGGGAATATTCACCACGCATCTGAAGTAATCATAGTTTGGTGCTAATCTTCCAGTCTCAAAGAGCCATCTGGGAAACATAACATTATATTTTATATTGACGGAAACTTTAATATAACTTTGAATTATTACTTTGTTAACCATGACACTGAGACCAATGTGAATAGACTTAATAACATTGCCATTGTTCGGAATGGGAATAATTGCTCGTTTTTTTCCTCATCATATCCGGGGAAGTGAATTGCTGCCGGCAATCCTAGAATCGGTTCACCGCCTGCCAAGCGCACAAAGAATGCAATCAAATAGGCTGAAAGGCTTCCGTATGTATTGCAATGATGTTTAAAATGAACCACCATGAGGAGCTGTAATAAAATACAAAATAATATTGAAATCAATTTATAGCCATCAAAAAACATTTAAGGCTCTAACTATTCCTTTTTTTAAAAATATTTACACCTTATTTTGGTAAAAGGATCTACCTTTAATTTCATTCAAAGTTACTTATCTTCAAGCATTTATACAGTAAAACTTTCTATAAAATTTACTGAAATGGTCTCACGAGAATCAAAATATTTACCTGTGGAAACAAGATGACGTAGACGAGATCCGAACACATCGACCTTTAATAATATGAATAAAAAATTAAATATTCATCAAGCTATTTCAATAAAAAATCTTACCAAAGTCCGTAAATGGATGGAATCGTCAACGCCATTGCAGTTGCAAGAATTCCAACTACAATGATACCGACACGCATAACCCAAATAATTTCCATTTCAGATGCTCGCTGTCGGAAGATGAGTTTGTACACATTACGAGCAAACATTGAAGCGGCAGATAGTACTGATGAATCTGCTGATGACATGACGGCCGCTGAAACAGCACCAAGTCCGAAGAATGAAACAAAATCGGGCGTCAGATATTGCAAAACCATTGGCAATATCATGCTTGTTTCTTCGGCTGTTAGTGGCCATGGACCACGATAATCCGTTTCATTCCATGCTATAAATATCATTGAGTGAAATATTTTACAACATTTATTTCATAAAGCTTTAAGGAATTGCTTACGTGTGGCCTTGGCTATGGCTCCAATAAGAACAGGTGGAATGGCCATCAAGAGACAACCAAAAGCTGCAACGTAAGATAAAATCTGAGCTCGGCCTGCAGTTTTGCTGGAAAGAACTCGTTGGAAATAAACCTGAGACAGCGAAATAAGTAAATATACAGGATATTTAAAAAAAAAATATTTAATGACGAAAGATGAAATTTCAATTTGTTACCTGCCAGGGAATGCCACCAAAAACCAACAACAGACCATAGTCGCAATAGAACCAAAACTTTTTTTCTCCAATCTCCCCGATCCAGTCCACCTCCATTCCAGACAATGACTTGACATGCGGATTTCCCCAAGCGAATGGAATGCACATCCACAAGCCAATAAATATACAAAACAGCTGAATGACGTCCGTATATGCCACAGAATATAGTCCACCGAAAAGCGTGTAAAAGACAGCGATACATGCTGAAAATATGACAGATGTATGCTTCTCCATGTCTATGATAACTGCCAATGTCGCACCTAAATCAGATTGATGTCAATTAATGTCATTTGATTTGTCACGACAAATCAGAAAACACAACTTACCGAGAGCAGCCAAAATGCCTGCCGCCCAAAATACTTCACCACAAAGTGCTGGTAAGAACAACAATCCTCCCATCCTCTCGCCGAAGCTGTCTTGTAATGGATCCAACATTGTCACATAGCCTTGCTTTCTCATCGGATTCGCAAAGAAGAGACCGCCTGGAATGAAATCAGCAAAGAAGAAACACATTAAGGTAATTTCGCATCATGGAGGTCCTATATCAAATTTATGCTACTCAAAAGACGATAAGTCATAGAATTAAAAGATAATTGCACATAAAAAGAAATAAATACAAAAAATTATAACGAAGTCAACAGCGTTTTTTGAGTAAATTGAATAAAATTTGTTATACAATTTTATGTCAGCAAATAAAATGTTATGCAACAAAATAGATATGAAGAATATTCTCACCAAAGACTAAACTCATGGCATATCCAAACGGTGCCTGACACCACACCAATCCCGAAGTGTATATAGCTTCAGCAGTACCATTTATATAGCCGCCTCCGACCCATGTTGCTGTGTGAGTGCGAGAAAAAAGAGAATAAATTTTCATAAAATTTGATCATAAAATTCATTTATGAAGCCATGAGGCGATGCGATAATCACTTAATTAACATAAAAATCAAACAACTCTTACCTGTCATTGTGAAAATTCCAACAAAAAGGCCAATAGAGCGACCTGCCAACATCACTTCTTCTTCTGAATCATTGCCTTCTTCCTTCTTTCGTCCGGCCCAAATGCCAACACCCAAAATAAGTAAATAGAAAAGCGTAATACTGACAACACCAGCAATATTGATCATTTTCGGTCGATTGATTAAAAACTGGCTTCCGATGGGTTGATTCTTTATTGTTGAGATTTGATCCTTATTTGGTTATCCAGCAACTGTAGAAATAAAAAATTGAAATTTCATCTTATATAAAACTTTCAACATTTGCAGCTCCCGCGAGATTCTCATGTGACCCATTTTTTTTTTTTTTTTTTCATCTTATGTTTCATACCACAAACGCTTTTCAATTTTCTTCTTAATATCCATGCGAAGTGCTCGTGCTGTGGAATATTTAATATCTTCTCGTTATTTGCATTTGAAGGATTTTTCTTTCTCAAGGAAATATCAAGAAAAATTTTAAAATTCTAAGAATTCTATTTGCATGTTCGTCGGAGAAGGAAAAGTTTTTGACACAAGAAAATGTTGTTCTTGTTCATCATCTGTTGAAAGCATATTTTCATGTTTTAGAAAAACTAAAAGCACAAGATTTTTATTTATATATATATATGTATATATATATATTTTTTTTTAATAAATATATTTATACCACATTTAAGCCGAAGTGAATCTTGACATTGTCTGAACATTGCCAAGCATTGAGTTCATGAATCTTTTTAATATAAATTGCCAGAAAATACTCGGTAATATTTTCTATCAGCATGACAATTACTCAAATAAATGGAATTCAAAATGTTATAACGCAAAAGTGTCGTTGATTTATTACTAAGTTTTATCTTCGTTGAGTTATCAGAACCTTTTTAGAAAGCAAAGGAAAAAAAAATATTAAGGGAATGAGATTTTGAAAGTTCATCCGATTTAAAGCTCTCATTATATCCGCCATTTTCTGAGACATACTTCTTGTTACAAATTTCAAATATTTGACCGGGAATGACTACCATTTTTTTGTATACATTTAACGGCAACAAAAGGATGAAAATAATTTACTCATTAATATGAAAGAAATTTGCCAAATTACATCATTAAAAAGCACTTTTCTGTTTTATTTTCTTTAAGCATTGCTGCCATCTGAAAATCGCGAATGGAGTGCCAAAGCAAATTTCTGGTAAACAACACCCACGTACGCGGCTTGCAATGAATCGTATCAAGATAAGCATTAAATTAAAATTAAAATTTTCCCATACAAAGCATTTTGCTCTAGGAACCATCTGGGTGTAACACGTAGCATAAAGGAAGTTTTATAATAATACAGTCATGACATGAATTTTCATTAGAGCGCAAATTTGTTGTAACCACTCAAGGAATATTTTGTTAAGTCTAGTCGCAACCCCGCAATGGGATAATCTTAAACTTTCTTAATACGATTTAGGAATGTATCGCGGGTGGGATTTAGTGAAGAATCTTAAGATGTTTTATCCGAGAGAATTCATAAAGTTTTATTAAATTATCTTCTTAAAAAAAAAAATTTCCAGAGCTTTTGACAAACGACAAAAATTCATAGAGCGTACATAAATTTTAGGAAGTCGCACAAAAATAAAACTTTTATCTCTCCAAAAGTGCCATAAAAAATTATTGATTTATGTAATTTTTAATAAAAAAGTCTCTTGAATAAATTTTATAAAGTGAAATTTTATAAAAGTTGCAAAATGGAAACTGAATGTTTAATCACTTGCTACAATTTAATGTCGACAAATGAAAATTTTCGTTGTAAGCCTTTTCATTGGTAGTTTCCTTTCATGATTTCTTGGAAAATGTGCGCGCTCGTATTTTTGTGTGGGAATCAGAACAGGATATAATAATGAAAGGAAGTTAAGTCTTCAGGTTATAATCGCATCCAGTCGACTCTCGAGTTGAAAGGTATATACTTAAATTAATTTAACAATAGAAATTATGTTATTTATGACTCTTCAGTTAATGTGAGTTTTCCATTAATTTCATCAGATGTTGAAATTCGGTGAAAGTTGTGGGCGCATTTGGCAGACCTATTCCGATCATGCGATACATCTGTGCTATAACTATGACGTAACACGAGTTGGTTCATGATATAATAGCATTACGTAATTTGAAGCTTCTGTTAGCATCGTTTGTTGATTGTCTTAGTAAATATTAGTGCTTCCGAGCCGACGAAAAGTTCTCCAACGACAATCGCAAAATGAAATCTAAATTGATGATAGTACCGAACGAAGAGAGAAGAATCGGAATGTTAAAGCGATGGTTTTTTATAGTGATTTTGCCATTGGGAGGAAAATACAGCAAATGAATAATGTGTTGAACCGAGTCCATGTTTGTTTTATCATATGTACATACGCACGAAAAATATATGCATAGGTGTACATATAATATGTAACAAACTGTTCTCAATTACATCAAAAAGTCCTGATTGAACCCAAAACATTGAACATCTGATATTATTGCTTCAAAATCTCGTACAAAGCCGCTTGAAAAGGCAATATATACACGAGAAAAAGCTGATAGTAAAGTCATTCAATTTAAATTCTGCAAAAAAAAAAGAACAAACAAAAGAAAAACATATATTTTTGTTATTCTGATAGAGAATCAATAAAATGACAAGATGAGTTTTGAGAGTTGGAATTAATTCAATTAAACTGGAATTCAAAATGACATTGAATTATTTGGCTTGAAAATAGATGAAATTGAAATTGGTTTTAACAATTATTAAATTTTTAATAAACAGAAACTTGACTCAGAATCTAAATTCTTTCTTTTTTCCATTGACGTCACATCTATAAGCATGTGAGCATTGCAAATTGAGCCAAAAGTTCTTCTTTCGTTTTCCAATATTTACACACTCAACTCAGTTTTATTCTTGTGGATTGCACATTTTGTTATAACGAAGGACACACAATTTTATTCAAGAGTAGAGCTCTTTTAATCAAGTGTTCAGTTTTGCCGTGACCGCAAGAATTCTATAGCAAATGAATTCTCTCATCACGCAATAATCGAACTGACAAAGCTAAAAAGTTTTAAGAGAACGGATGTCACTAATATTTATGTACACGTCAAGGACGTGACGTCGTGACGTATTGATAATATCGAATAATTCAATGAAATCAATTTGAAAATTAATGAATGATATTTCAACGACACAACTTTCGCCGACACCTTAGAATTAAACGATTTATGCAAACACGCTGTAGGTATGAAGTTTCAACATTAATTCCCGCTTCAATTATCAGCTAAATGAGTTTAATATTTTAGTGACTTGCACGTTGAGTCAATGGCAACTCAGTTGAAAATGTTTCTGACTAAGTAGTTGACAAATATTTTCATATCACACATTTATAATAATTTTTTACTTCATATATTATTAACAATATCGTGATGACACCTGACGACATCATTAATCCAGAATGAAAATCTATTGATTTATGGTAACATATGAATGTCTTTGGGAAATTAAAAAAAAACTCCATTGAGATCCTTCAACAGAGCGGAAAGTAATGAAAATTAATGTGAGATGCACAGAAATGTCTGCAATTCCGCAGACTCGCTAATGTTGCGCTGTAACCTTTATTTTCGATTTACGTCGAATAAACTTTTCATCGATTTTTCACACCAAATTACGTTTTTTTTCTCGACATGTAATCTAGCCACAAAATATTGACTATATAATGGAAAATGAAGCGAACAACCATAGTAGTAAATAATTTATTTGTGAATTTATTTACAACCTTTACATTATATTCCAACATGAAAACAAACCGAGCAGGAAATCGATGAAAATGACGTCAAAATGAAAAATTACTTTTTGCGGAGTTCTCACAAGATTTTGTATTTAAGATATCAATTTATTTATAAAAAATTTGTACATAATAATAAGAGAAGTACTTATTATAGGTTATTTTCGGATTAAATTTTAATTTTGTGTATCGCAAAGAAATTTTCATAAACGCACTTGTTAAGATATTCATATGAAAGAGAAATTTCAAATGCAATTGCATTTTATTTTTGTAGCTTTTTTGCGTATGAAAGTTTATCAAAAGCTTTTATGAATGAAATTTATACTTGCTTCTTTTTTTGCATGAACCATCTGATTACGTAACGAAATTACATGCATACATATACATTGTCATTGTAAGCATGAATTTGAGCATATTGTTAAACGAGAAGCAGAAAAAATTGGGGAAGCAACGACGAGTGAGAATGTATATGTAAGGGGGGAAATGATTTTCCAACATTTTCACTTACCCAATAATATTTTAAAAATGGTAGGTTGTGCGCGTGTATTAGTGCACGATAATATTGTATTCCTCTTTTCCTCTCAACTACACACACAACTATGCCAAAATAGATGTTTTTCCACCTTTAATCATATTTAGAGCTTTTTCGTTTCGCGTTTGTTCTTAAAACTTAAAAATAAAATTAAATCACAGACAACAATAACAAATGGCGAGTGGTGTGAATGTATATTAATAGCTTTTTATTATGTTCACTTCAGCACTTTCTCCAATGATGAGCTTTGAGCTTTTTTTTTTTGAAGAAATTTTCTTCGTAATTATTTTGTTAAGTGATGCACAAAGAAAATTCAGCGAAGCTTTTTATTTTGCTATTTTTCGTGCTGGTTTAATGTTGTTGATGTTGTTTTAAGCAGAAGCAGCTATCTCCCCACCGAAGGCTTGTCCTTTTTGATGGACTATTTCGAGTTCTGAAATTTCGTAGCCCGCACATGTGATTGTGAAATGTTTGTGTTCAACTCGAATCCCGTTGCACAATGATTTATTTTCTTTCTTCTCAAATTTTTGAAATTATTCACTGATAAATTTTCATCTACAACCTTTTCACTTCTTGATCAATTCATTGCACAATTATATCAAGCATCCATCCAATCAGTTTTGATGTAAAAGCAGTTCGATTTTTTCAGGGGTCAAATTTAAATTATGCTGAACTTGCATGTGCTGATAAGAAACACTTTTTCGGTTGAATAAGTAAATTTCAATTGTTTCTGAGAAACGTTTTTCCCTCAAAAACAGAAAGAAAAAATTAAACTCTTTTTTTTTCACACTTTTCTGTCCTAGAACCGAAAAATCGCCACGAAAAAATGCTGAGAAAATGAACTTATTGCCGCGGCTGTCGAAACGCGTCTGAAATGTGGACTGAGGAAATTGGAAAAATAGAATTTTCCATTCATCGAATCTGAGAAAAAGGTGTTTCACTTTCCAAATGTTTCAGTTTAACGCTGGAAACATTTTTATAATTTCATTTTTTTAGAAGGCGTTGCAAAGTCCTTAAATAATTTTCCTCGAATTTTTTGGTGCAGATAAAAAATGAATTATTCCTAAAAAATTTGAATCAAATTCGCAGAATGACAAATTGTGACCGGTACGAGCATACATTTCTTTTATATTTTGAAATACTGGATCCTTGCGAACGTGGGTAAGTTTTCTTGTAATTCAATTCTCAGTTGACTTACCTAGATCATTTCTCATTCATTTCCAGACTCAAAATTTTATCACGTTTTGCATTCGCCGAGGCATTCGCTATTGGGTAATGAGCATGAATTGAATGAAAAGGACACGACAAGGTTAATGACATATTTCAAGATGCTGACATTTTGTTGCTGAACCTGAATGGAACGTAAGATGCATTTATGTAATCGTCGATTTAAACGAAGATATTTCCTTTTAAACCATTCATTGTTGGATAAAGGATGTCCCCATATTTTCCCATTTTTCTCTGTTAGCAGCCTGCAGTTTCTACAAAGTCATCTTTCAATCGCTTACGGGGTTTACCCACATTTCTTTTATCCTTTGGTATCCATTTTTTCAATTTCGGAAGTCCATCTCTAATCATCGAATCTTGGCTACATGACAAAGACGATATTGGAACCTTCTTATTGCAAGATGCGAAAATCCCAATTTATTATTTATCTAAGTTTCACCGAAGGCAAATCCAGCAAAGTGTAAAATGACTCAGTGACGATCATCATTGATTCATTGAAGTTTTGAAAGCAACATTCTCCAGAGTACATTTTAAGGCCCGATTATTACAATTTCATCTTGAATTCCTCTATCGAACGTAGAATTTCGTGGAATATTTCAGAATTTACATATTTACAAATATTTTCTGATGATCAAATAAATAATAATTGGAAGTCTGAATTTTGATATAAATTTTAAATAGCTATAAATTTATTTAGTAAAAAAAAGAAAAAAAGATTTTCAATAACCAAACTTTGCATTTAATGCTGTTATGCCATCGCCACTTTGTCCTTCTGGTGCAACCCACGTTGAGATTTTTTCTTCGTCAATATATTCGTCGTCATCAGCAATGTCAACACCTTCACGATATCTGTCGCGTATCCTTATGCGATTTTTACGCTTTTTTGGCGGTGACGGTTTCGAGTTTTGCTCTGATAACTCATCGACACTCTTTCGTTTGCTGTTTTCCGCCTCAGCAATATCTATCAAGCTTTCAGCTGGTTTCTCAGAACTTAATTCAAGTTCAACTGGCATACTTTTTTCAATGGCTATCGTCTTTACAGTTAGATCAACAGCCTCTGTTAGAGGTAGATCCTCTTCATCATTTTCAGGTTGAAATTCCACTTCTGGTTTAGGTACTTTCACTGTTGGTTCTATTGCTGCAGTTTTGACATTTCCAAAGACGCTTCCGAGCTTATTTCTTTTTCCAAAGAGTGGAAGCTTGTTGATTGTAGAAGCGGATGTTATGGGTGGTAGAAATGTTTGAGGCTTTGCGATATTGATGAGCTTTTGAAGTTTAATATGATTAGCTTTTGCATTTTGAATTTCCATTTTTAGCGATCTTATTTGAAATTTATCAAATTTTTGATTCATGTTAGATAAGCTGGACATAAATGAATCCAGGTCATCATTTTCGCTTTGAGTTTTTTGTCGTTTCTCTGCATCAAGTAACTCATTCAACTTTAATTCCTGTTGACATATTTTATCCAAAATTTCAGTTTCCTGTGCTATCAACTGCTCATAAGTCATCGCTTCCGATTGTGTTTGACCAAGTTTCCTTAAACGTTTCTTTTCAACGTCACCAGTTCGATCGAAAAAATTGTCATCGTCAGAATCGTCATCGGAATTGGCTTTCTTAGATCTGCGCGGCTCATGATTTGCTTGCCGCAAGACTCCATGACGATCTAATATCCGACATGCTTCCAGGGCGCACTGTGCAACGCATTCCTTTTTCTTTCCTTTGTGTTGCACTTCGCAAGTAATGGATTTACCAAATTCGTCATCAATTGGCAACTGAACTTTACAAACAAAAGTTCCAGGCGATAACTCGTCACACTTATATTCGAGTTCATGACCTTCTCTTTCAAAAAATCCACGGAGAGTTTTCTTAGGATCGTCGAGAAATAGTTCTTCATTGTTGGTTTGTGCATAGGGATTTTCAAAGAGATCTGGTTCTTCTTCAGCGTCATCTCCCATGCCCCAGCTGATACCTTCAGCTTCTTTTTGTTTCTCACGACGTTCGACTTCAGCTTTTTGTTCAACTTCTTTTTGCATTAGCTCCATTTCACGTTCGCATTTTTGTTGTTTCAGCTGAGTGACAGTCAGCTCGGATTCCTCTTCCTCATCGTTTGTAGGACCAGTAAGAATGTAGGAACGGGTCGAGCTACCGAATTTCAACTGATGACCAACCCGAATCCGAACATATGTCCTTGGACGTATTCGCATTTTATTCAGGAAGGTTCCATGAGTCGAGTCTAAAGAATTTCCAAACGATTATTTATTATTCGGCCATAGCATAGTGGATTTACCTTAACTTACCTAAATCATAAATAAACCAGCCTGGCTCAACCTTCTGCTCACTGCCATGTTCTCCTGTATCAGGGGCGCCAGCTGGGCGATACTGGAGCACTGCATGATATCTGCTGGTAGTAGGATGAAGGCTTGTTATGTCAGAAGTGAGGAGTCGCCCAAACATCCAGAACGCACGGTTTTGTAAATTTTTTATCTCTTCTACAATAACTCCATTCTTCAGTACTTCAAACCCATATTCAAGATTAGGTTTTTCAGACCAAGACGGTTCTGTATACGGTACTTCCTGCTCCTTTGTTTTC
This sequence comes from Propsilocerus akamusi, assembly GCA_018397935.1. Lineage (NCBI taxonomy): Eukaryota > Metazoa > Arthropoda > Insecta > Diptera > Chironomidae > Propsilocerus > Propsilocerus akamusi. Next base: position 25,589,288 of record CM031469.1, on the reverse strand, counting down.
ACATCAGCTTCTATAGGTTTCTTTGGTGCGATCGGAAAATCAGGTTTCTTAAAAGCTTCTTCCATTTTAACTGTCTTGATTGCGACGCTTATGACTTTTCTGGTAAATCATACAATTAATTAAAATAGTTTTCAATCTGAATTTCACGTATATAAATGAAAACGATTTCAAAACATTAAATGTTGGGTGTTACAAAATAATGTGGCTTGTTCTGTTTCTGTATGAAACTTCTACACTTCGAATTTTGTAGCAAAAGAGAGGGTCTAGGAGACCAAAAAATAATTAATTAAAAACTGCAGAAATACAATAAACTGAACCACTTTTACTAACTAGATCTCAACTTTAGAAAGTACTAATCTTCAATAAATATTATTTATTGCGATGGGTAAGAGCAACGATGCTGTTTCAATTAATTTCGTATCCAGTGATGATTTGTCCAATTTCGAAAGTCAATAAAAAAAATTTTAAATCTCTGGTTTTAGGCGGACTTTTTAGCTATTTTCGAGGACTTTTGGGCTCACGTGAAATGAGAATATTAATACTTGGATTAGACGGTGCAGGAAAAACGACCATATTATATAGATTGCAAGTCGGCGAAGTAGTTACTGTGAGCTCATTATCATAAATTCCATCTGGAAGCAATAGATAACATGATTCCACATCTTTCAGACCATTCCAACGATCGGATTTAATGTTGAACAAGTGACATACAAAAATCTAAAGTTCCAAGTATGGGATCTGGGTGGACAAACAAGTATTAGGCCTTACTGGCGATGCTACTACTCAAATACGGATGCAATCATATATGTTGTCGATTCAGCTGATAAGGATAGAATAGGAATTTCAAAGGATGAATTGCTTTACATGTTGCGGGAAGAAGAGCTTGCTGGTGCCGTCTTACTAGTATTGGCTAATAAACAGGACATTGAAGGATGTCTATCAGTAGCAGAGGTGCATCAAGCTCTAGGCCTGGATGCTTTGAAGAATCGAACATTTCAAGTAAATTTCCAGTTGCATGACACAATACTGAATTCTGATTAACCTTTCTTTGTGTTTTAGATTTTCAAAACCTCAGCAACGAAAGGCGAAGGACTCGACCAAGCGATGGATTGGTTGAGCAATGTACTGCAAACAAAAAAGTAGCCGTAAATTAAATATATTCCTCTAAAAATTTCGTCATCAATTTCCTTCGTTTTTTATTCGTGTACATTTTTCATCTCTTATTATGTTTCGCCGCCACTTATGTTTATTATTATTTTTTGGGCTCTGCATAAGTTAGAGTCTAACAGTGTGACAACCAGCATATTACGCCGCCTCCCGCTTCATTGGGATTTCCATTAAAGCATTAAATTATCGATTCCATCAGCATAAAAAAAAACTTTGCACTATTTGTCACAAGCAGCAAACCTTAAACACAAGCGATAAGAGAAATTACAAATGAAATAAAATGTTCGATAATTTTCAAAATAAATCTTTTTTTTTTTTTTTTCAGTTTTTCTCATGTTTTATTTCCATTTTCTCTATAGAATTATATATTTGCACACGTTTTTTTATTTGGAGTTTCCATTGCTATATTCTCGCGGTATGAATTGATAATGTTTAATCTTTTTTACGCATGCTGAAACATCATCAATGTGCCGCAAATGATTTTCTTCAGTCATTTGCTTCGTGATAATCTTCAACAGTGAGGTATTTTTTTCATCCTTTCATTGTTTAAACCTTTAATAAAATTTGCATCATAATACAAATGAACATACAAGATGAGATGATATATAATAGTAGATAATATAAATAATAGTTTCATTCTTTTTTTTTAAATAATTACAAAAAAAATCTTAATCAGAAGCGTCAAAATGAATTTCGGTTAGTTAAGCTCACAACTAATGATAATGAAACGTACAATATAATAATATACAAATTTTTCAGATTAGTTGTTTCTGGGGTGATAATAAAGGGGATTATGGTATGAGTGGTATAATATAATAACAGTGACTAATTTAACAGCATCTTTTTTAATCAATAGGTGTAACTACTAGGTAGATAGTAACGTTTGATCTCATTCAATAGAATTACTAAAAATAACTCGTCAATTCTTCATCACCCATCCAATTCTGTATCTGACTTATACATTAGCACATTTTTTTTTTACGAATCTTAAAACATTGTTTGGTATCAAATCATCGTGCTTCAAATCATGTTTTTTTACAATAGGTGTACTATTTTTTTTTGCTTCTGTTTTTCTTGAAATCATCCCAGATTCTTCAATCATTCAACAGCAGATTTTGTTAGAGCTCATTCTTATATCAAAGCCAATAGTTAACATTTCTTTTTCTATTTTAAATGACAACTTATCAGGAGGCCGAGGGACAGGGATTATAAATTATTTGAGGGGTATAGATAATAAACTAACAACAAATATCCATTTGACAAAAATAAAATTTTGCATGGTTGAGTTTTGCGTTTTCCAAAAGGGAATAAGATTTTTTTGCTTCTCATATTGCACAATCGTTATTTTTGACTCACTTTTTTTTGGCATTTTTCGCGACAAATTTTTTTTTTCTTTGTTTCCTCAGGTTTGAAATGTGAACTGTTAAATAAAATGCAACAAAATTATTGGATTCTATTTACATTTAAATCACCAACCGTTAAAACCATTTTCTTTGCACAATTTAAAAGAACACAAAACACAGTCTAATATAGAACGAAAACAAATTAAAAAAAAAAGATGGGCGCGACTGAAATGATGATTTTAGCCGATTAATATAAAAACGTATTTGACCATTGACGATGTCCCAATACATCAGTGTGAACGCCGACAGCCGTATGTGATGACGGTGTTTCCATGTTATCGTTATTTGACGATGGTACACTGTTCAAATTTGAATTAAAAATATTAATTTGAGGGCGCGCCGAGCATGGTAAACACTGGAAGCAATAATTAGCGCCGTAATTATTGTCCCACCATTGTTCACCTTTTGCCTGAAACCTTATTGCCATTTCAAGACGTTGTCCAATTTGTAGTGCATTGCCAAACATTATAAAGCTGAATTTGTCACTAAAACCGTCGCATGAGTTATCCACATAGCTTGCCGTCAAATCTGAATAGGATCGCCAGCTATCAAGCGTGTAGCGAATGTGAACGGATTTGTGAAAATCCAAATTGCGTACACGCACAACACCGGTGATTGTGAGACTGCTTGGGTCAGTAACTGCTGCACTCTCCAGGCACACCTGCATGTTGCGCAAACGATCTATAAAAGTGGGTAAGCAGCCAGGCTGTTGGAACAATGGCACTAATACTTTTTCTATTGGCGGACCCATATGAATTGGTTGCTGAAGTAACGTAACGTCGAGATCTTCATAGGCTGATTTTGGTATTTTTGGAACCTCATCGAGGAACGTTCGTACGTCGGCCAGATCTAAGCCAAGTACATCTGCAAATCGTACAATTTTCTTACGGCCCGGAGTGCCAGGTGGCGTTTTACCTGTTTTCAGAGAAGAACATCGGCGAACGCGTGGTGGACGTTCATATTCTTCCTCGTCCGACTCTTTTTTTACAGTTTTTGTTTCCTGCTCGCCTTCTGGAGGAGTGACGGCGACTTCCGGTTCAATAGGTGACTCAATTATATCCGTTGTTATTTCCTTTAAAACTTTCTCTTGATCAAATTCTGCTTCGGGTGTATTTTCAACTGCTGGTGCTTGTGCTACATGTAGATCGAGTTCCATCTCGAATTGTTCCTTTTCATCAAAATCTATGGCACCATTCGGCAAATCATCTTGTACATCATCATCGTCCTCAGCCTCGTTGTATTTTATAAACTTCGTTTTACAGACACTAAAATTTTGACTTGAAGATTTTGTGGTTCCATCTTCAGCATCGATGTCATTTAATTCAATATGTTTATCTTCCAATTGATGTTTTTCCACAGAACATTGATCCAGTGAAACATTTGGAACAATATCATCGATTACTAAATCAGTCTCAGCAGCATCTTGCAATGTTGAGTTTGAATTCGAATTTGAATTGTCTAATTTTGATGTGTCCATAAAATTAGAGCTATCAGCCGTCGAAATTGAATTTGTTGATTGTGACGGTGGCAATGATTCGGAGCTTTCGCCCGATTCCAGCAGTCTTACGTGTCCATTTAGTTTACTTGTAGGTGTTGCTGAAGATGATGAGGACGAAGGCGATGCAACAATTGGTGATGGTGGTCTGATTGCAACACGATTATGACTCAAATGATGATAACGTCTTGGTGGCGGTGGGCGATGCTCAGGTGGGCAATCAAAAAATTCTGTTCCTGTATCAGAAGAAGTTTCAGGATCAAAGAATTGGACCTCAGAGCTACTAACACTGCCTCGTGAGCCACCTTCAAGTGCTGAGCAAGGTGAAGCGCAAACAAACCCCGACTCGGGTGCTTGCTGTTCTTCACCCGGCGTGGATCCTGTTGTTTCAATGAGCCTTGTGTATTCGCATTCATCGATTGGCGACCCTGGCGATTCATTTTCGAAATCATAGAATGAATCTACCAATTCGGCATTTATTGTGCCCAATCGCGGTTGCAGTTCTGTGATTGTTGTTGCTGCATTGGTATTAATCCATGCTGATGCATCCGTAACAGCGCCATCAATTTCTTGATCATCTGTGCCCTAATTATTCAAAAATGTATAATTATATGCATAATCCTCAGCCTCTGTATATCTAGAAACGCTTACCTGAGTTCCCAACGTTTTGAGGCGCGACTGTAAGCTGCGCGCAAAAGCTTCGGCACGTCCACGACACGACATCCCGATTAACGTTGTTACACAATTTGGCTGCTGATCTAGTTCAAAATGTGTTGGTGTTGCAGTTATTTTGCCAGCATCAAGTGCCGTAACCTTTGAAAGAAACGACAATGTCGGCGGCTGATGTTGAATAGGTACCGGTTGGAATTGATTATGGAAGGAATTCACTTTGCCCTTGGGCGGAGATGAAGAGTCCTGTCGGCGATTCGTAGGCTGTGTCGTGTTCATCAACCCACTAAAATATAATTAAGAAAGAAAAATTGAAAATTTTTGTGAAAGTGAAAACTCAAAATTTCTTTTCATGTGTGAAAAAAAAAGAAATATTCTTACGTAACTTGATGAATGAGGGATGTATTGAGATATAAATATATACACGACGAGAATAAACGAAATTATATATATCTGAATAATAATTATAATTTATTGCGAAACATCAGCTGTTTACGGCGAATAAGACATCTGATCGTATGCCGGAAATTAATTTTTTGCGTTGCATTTCTATTAAAAATCGCTAGCACGACTCCTAAAGGTCAAGGAGGTGGAAAGTAGCAAGAAAATAAAATTAAAAATTTCTTTCAATTTATTTGCTGATGATCTGGCATCAATTCAGAATGAAAATTCTCGCGATATAAAATGAAAGTAGCGTGACATTCTTTCTTCTAGTGAAACATCAATTTTCTTTTGGCTGTTTCGGCAATCGATCGGGACGACAAAAAAAAATCGCTTGAGAACTTTTTTATTTTCCTAAAAAAATTGCGCAAAAAAAGGTGATTTTTTTTTCTTCATCGTCCATACTGATGATCGTCGAGGATGATGAAAAATCATGAGACATCTACGTGTTCAATCAGCATCATTTGCGTGGGTGGACCGATGAACATTGAATGAGGAGAGAGAGTGTGGCCAAAATTTCCAACAGATTTTTTTCATATTTTCTTCGTATCATTTTTTTGTTTGTTTGCACAACCACGCGAATGTGCTTAATAACAAGAAGAAGAAATGTACGTGCATACATTTTAATATTAACGATATATTAGAGCGTGATAACGAGGGTTAATTAAAAGTGCATTTTTGTTGTCGGATCATAAATAATGATGATGATAATAATTAATGGACAATCACACCACAAGATTAAAAACAATGTCTATTTATATATTTCGCAAATATCAATTTGCTGTATATATACATTGTTTTTGGTTTGTGTCCATCTTTCTTTTTGCTTTTTCGACGCAAAATTCACCACACTCATTCACAACAACTCACGGATGAAAAAGGCGATGAACAAACTCGTAATACATAATTGCTACTTAATGGAACACCTTTTCCAATTACACATCGCTACTACACATATTTTTACGTCATAAACTTCAAGAAAACTGTTGTGCAATGAAAGGGAATTTTTTTTTTTTTGTTTCGCTCTTGAAGTGAGAGTGCCCTTGAAACACGCGTAGCCTCCAACCCCATGTCATTCCATGGAGTTTCCATTGAACCACCACCCACTCGACACACATTTTTTTTGGTTTGTTCGGGAAGGGAAGCAATTTTGAGAGACGCAGAATATGCGAAAGGAGAGAATTTTTTATATAAGCAACAACACGCGCCAGTTTCTGCGTTCAGATGTCTAAATCAAGTTCACTAAAGGTCATTATAATTTAACATCATAACAATAAAGTTTATACACTTTTTATATTAATCATAACATTGAATCATAAATAGCTCTTACCGTATCTCGTAAAGTAATGCTAATATGATGGCACACACGATTGAAACTGTTCTCAGCTATTCAACGATGACACAAAAATCCTGAAGATTGAAGTGGATTAAAGAGGTCAATTGTGATTGTATTAATTTCTGTGTAGTTCGAATGCTCGAGGTTGGTGCACTTTTTGCTCTTGGAGCTGCGCAATGTATTGTTTATGTCTTTGACGATGACGAGGGTGTTCATCCCCCAAAAAAATATTAAGAATAAATTCTTCAGCAAGAGAATTCTCGCGTGATGGCCGATCAATCAAAACGAGATAGACGTTGCCAGAAATTCGTTAAATTGGTAGTTGTATGCCGATGTATACCGAGCCAGACATACAATTAAAGCTTGATGACGTTTAATTAAAGAGCAACGCAAGAAAGGAAAAACAGCTAATTGCAAACACGAAAAAATATATATAAAAATTTTCTCGTGCACTACGTACGGTGTGTGCGAGAAAAATCGCGACGATGTGATATTCTCTCAGAGGTTCAAAGAACTTTTTGATCAATATAATCAGCACAAAGTTAAAAACTGCACTTCGTCGCGATGCTATTAACGAATCTGATCAGCCGTTATTTGCTTCAGCAACTGGCATCAAGTACAAAACACACAGCAAGTCGCGTTATCTCTCTTAAAAATAATCGACTTAAAAAAAAATATTTTGATGCTCACAGCGAAAAATAAACAAAATTTTGGTGCTCTCTTTACCCCAACCTTTTAGGAATGCACCGACTATCGAAATTCCTTCATAACAAAGTTATGCTAAAGAACGATACGGTACATTTTACTACTATTGTCACAATTTTAATTGATAAATCCAGCCAGAGAAACGATAAATAACTTTTCAATATTAACGATTGGTGTGAAAGGTCGAATAGAGGACTATACACGAAAGGAAAAATAATCAAATATCGCTCGTGTTTACCTGATTGAGACAATAAGACTTGCATTAGGAAGATATTCCAGCAATAATTAAAAACAACGCAACGACTTTAAAACTGACTTAAAAATTTGAATTATTTACAATTGATTCGAATTTATGAATTAACAGGTATAAAAGCCGGGATTTACTCTAAGTGTAATTGAGTGGTCATATGTCCACTCTCCTTTGCCAACTCGTGGAACGTTTGTTTTGGAAAAAAAACCAAAAACAATAACAAAAAAAAAAAAAAAACATTTGAAATCTTTCTTCAATTTCTTAAAAGAATAGGACCATGGATTTTTCGTTTAAAAAGTGGGAAGCATTGTGTCGACAACAGCGAGAACTACAGGAACAAAAGAAGGATAGTGAAAAAGTCACGCAAACCTGTATAGAAAATTTGAAAAAATTATGTAGAGTTTGTGGGTCTAATGGATTTGTTAGTATTACTACAATAGTTGATTATAAACTACTCCACATTCAGCCATCAGTAGATAGAAAATTGTGGGATATTCCGGTTTCAGCAATGATTTCAGACATTTCAGGCGAAGAAGTAAATAGAAAACTCCAGAATGGTATCATATCTCATAAATTTCTCTTTTTTTAGGTTTCAGACAATGACGCTCTACCACAATTTATTTGCGTCCATTGCCTGAGCTATCTGCATCATGCATATGAAATACGATTGCGCATTAGAGCAACAGCATCGAATCTAAGAGAAGTAATTAAAATTTCTTGTCAAGAACCTATTGATCTCGAAGAGAAGCAAATTGACCAGACACGACACACAAAACGCGAGGTATTGGACTTTAATGAAGAAATCGAGGAGGAAAAGCACTTTTATGAATTGTTTCAAGGATCAAACCTTAAAATTAGCCAACCAAAGCAAACAAAGGATAGTGTTTTGGAGTACAAGTGTCCTTCATGCAAGCAAAGGCTTATGTCTGTGTCGTCGTTAAATGCACACATGGACAATTGTATTATTCACACACTGGAGACATTCTTCAGTCAGTTCTATCATCTCTACAACATGAAGGCCACATCGAAAATCCCCAAACTTGATTATATCTTTCGAGCACTTCGATTGATAGATTCCGTCAATCAGAATGTTCAAAAGTATATCATTGACCACAAGATCGATATAAAAGCAATTTCACAAGATGTGCCAACGTTCATTTGTACAGCCTCAGTTGTTCCGCCATCCCCACAAAAAGATGCCTCTGCGAAACGGAATCAACGATTCCAAACGGCAAACAATACACAGGCTACTTCAACACCACAAGATAATGGATATTTTAGTGGCGGAGCAAAAAATTGACAATGGGGAAAAAGTCAATTTAAATAAATTCTTATCGTTCATGACGACGACTGACAAGTATTGGATTTCTATGACAAACCGAACAAGTAACTTTATTCAATGACCATTAAACAAGTTGAAATGTGTATAATGTATGTCTAACACAAAATAATTATTGTATACTATTAATGATCAAAATAATTAATTCAAGATTGCAGCAATTATAAAATGTGTATATATACACGATTATCAATAAAATTTAATGGCTATACTAAATTTTTTTGATTCCCAAAATCAAAAGGTCACAAAGCTGATGACTTTAAAAATTTACGCGCTTATATATTTTCGGCAATTCGTTTATTTGCCTCGGGAAGTTTGATCTGATTATACATATTTATTTTAGGTGGACGCGACGCGAATTTCTTTAAAGTTTTTCCTAAATGTCAAGCTTTTCTGGTTCTGTTGTGCAACAGAGTTTAACGTGAATTTTTCACCAAGTTCATCGGTAAAAAAATTCCGCCACGAATACTTTTGTCAGAACATTGATTATCCCAGCTGTTGATATAACATCTGATTTTTTTATTGTGATGCATCGAGTAAGATTTTGAAGCTTTCAGTTCCGTATACTTGTTATTGAAACAAGCAGCTAAAGTTGTTGCAATAAAAATAATAAAGTATTGAAATAAATGCTACATAGGTAGAATCGTGTAAAAGCGACAAAAAACAAGGAGGAAAGGCAGTATATATAAATGAAAATCTGATTATTCCCGGACTCTTCCAATATGCAACCATACTATATATGCGGAAGAAGAAAAAGATGAAAGGTTGGTTACAAATTTTTATTCATGGATAAACTGCTTAAGGAATCTAAAACTAAATAAGCTTCTCCTAAGCGAGGCCAGGTGAATTTTTCACTCCTTTTCTTCATTTCTATTATCTGTAAAATAATAATTCAAAGTTATTAATCTTGAAGAAAATAGTTACGTGGGGAAATCGTACCCGGAAAAAACATTCCCATAACCATATCAATGATCGGACCCAAGAAATCACAGTTCTCCATTTTTAAAGCTTTGAATTATTATTGTTTTTTTGCTCAATCAGTGGATTAAACGATACTGAATAGAATTAAGAATCAAAAGCTTCTATTTATATCTGCGAATTCGTTCACGTCACGAACCATATGTAATCAAGATGGTATCTTTGCCGGAAGTTCACAAGTAACAAGCGAAAAAAAAGATGGTAGATAAAAGTGAGACTCACCTCTATACAATTCTATTAATGACCATTTGATGAGCGGCAATGCTAGACGTCATATCCGTAGAATGGCCCTTTATTATTATTATTTATCCCGATATGAAAGAAGAAAATTGATTTCAATTAAGATTGTTTATTAAGGACCTCAAAATTGCGTCACACCTTCGAGATATGCTTTATGCATATCTGTGGAGTTTCGTCTCAGCCTTCGGCCGACAGGCTCCAGGTCTTTGTAGCACCTTGGAAAAACTCTTTCAATTGCTTCGATGGCTTCTTCAGGTGTCACCTTCCTCACAGCAAGGACTGATGCTAACGCTTTCGTTTTGACACAATTTTGATGTGCTGCCTTGACATTGAGCGGACTCGCATCGCCTGAATTGTGAATGTTTTCAACTGAAGCCTTTAATTATATTACACATTATACATACCTTGTGACCATGCACTCATGAAACTGCAATGCGTAAGATTTGCTGCTCTTATTTCAGTGCACGCTAGATGTTCAATGTTTTTGAAATCCAAGTCATTGCGACAGTAATCAAACATGTGAATAAACTCGTGAGCCAATACACCTTGTACTATCCCTTCGTTTTTAGCAATATTTTGGCAGACGATAACTTGGTTCATGACTGGATCATATCCACCAGAAACCGTATAATCACATTGTTCGCAAGATATATGTCGTCTGATATCAATCTCACAGCCAGATGACTTAAGTGCTCCCATCATTAATTTCACGAGGGGAGAATTTTGAATACAGCGAAAGACATTTTGTTCACATTTATATTTTTGAATTGATTCAGTTCCTTCTTTGCCCATGAGAACTCCAGTCCAGCTTATTTTAGGTTTATCTCCTCTTCTCTCGGGATAGAGATCGTAGCCCTAAAATTGTGGTTGAGGTTGAGCCGCTCAGTTCATATATAGGAGATAAATGGTTCTCACCCATTTCTTTCCACCATCTGAAGAATCTTGCTTGGTGAAGTTTCTTATGTTCTCTTCATTCAACTTGGACACGTCAGGAGCTGGTTGCGATGTCTCACTGTTATTGTCAGTTGCCATTTCTCATTAAAAATGTGACCAAAAAACTTGGTTTTCGGCTAATCTCCTGTTATAATAATATGTCCACTCATGTTGAAGAAATCGCTAAGAAAATTGCGAAACCAGTAAAGACATTTTTTTTAAATATGTTCTTTAAACGATTGCTTCATGTCAGTAGAAACGTCTGGGCAACTGACAAAAGTGCATTATCAACTTTGAGAAAGAAAACAGGATACACTTTTGCTAATTGCAAGAAGGCTTTAGAGCTGCATGAAAATGATTTAACCAAAGTAAATATTTTATTGTATTGATTCAACAAATGATATTTATTCAACTGAAATGAAACTATTTGTAGGCAGAAGCATGGCTCAAAGAACAGGCTCAGAGTCTTGGGTGGTCAAAAGCAACGAAACTGGAAGGACGAGTAACAGCACAAGGTTTGATTGGGGTTCTCGTTCAAAGAAATATTGGAGCCATGGTGGAAGTCAATTGTGAAACTGATTTTGTTGCCCGGAATGAAAACTTCCAGCAGTTTGTTGTAAAAGCTTCGGAAGCTTGTGCCAACTATATATCAGAAATTGAAACTGCAGATAAAATCACAAAAATAGGACTTGAAAGTGATATGATGAAGAGTCTGAAGACAGATGATGGCAAAAGCTTAGGTGATCATTTGGCGCTAATGATTGGAACCGTTGGTGAAAATGCTATGTTGCGACGAGCAATTTGCTACAAAATTCCCGAAACAATTAAATTATCCGGCTATACACACCCAGCACAAGAAACTGCTTACGATGAGGAAAAAGTTATGATTGGAAAATATGGAGCGATCGGAGCATTTAATAGCAATAGTTCATATACTGATTCCATTTGTCAAATTCATCGCAAAATATGTCAACATATTGTTGGAATGAAGCCACAAAAGATTGGCGATGTTAATGTCGATCAGCCAAATGAAGTGAAGGATGAAGAAACTGTTCTTATTCATCAAGAATTCTTGCTGGATCCAGAACTAACTATTGCAGAGATTTTACAAGAAAATAATATTAGGGTCATCGATTTCCATCGCTTCGAATGTGGTGAACAAATCGAGTTGAATCGGGAAGAACTAAAAGCCGCTAATTAATTAAGGACAGACGTTTATTTGTATGGTTAGCATATATTATTTAAATAAAAATTGTCCTGATGTCAATGGATGAATTATTGAAACAAAAATATTGGTTGAACCTGAAACACACCTGAAACATTTATGTATTATGTAGAAAATGTCGGTTTTGGTTTTTGGCTCTGATAATGGTTTTGATGATCTCCAAACGAAAGAAAAAGTAATTATAAATTGAAATCATTTATTTATAAAATAAATCAATTGATAAAAATATTCCAAGCAAAGAAAAGTTTAACTGTGCGATACGCAAAAAAGATTATTTTTTTTACTCAAGCACTGGATAAGCCACATAACCTAGAATTCCGCATAGTCCGTTTCTCCGTGTTAAAAGCATGGTTCCGTTAATTCCGAATCCATAACATTCATCCATAACAATAAGTAACATGGCGTGGTTTATTTCATTTGTGCAATCTGGATCGTTGTAAATTCCTCCAGCGTAGCTCTGGAATGAAGGCAATTTTGCATTTACAACTACAGTAACTGGACCAACATTTGTAACTAAGTCCATCAAAGCGTGTTCAGTGACATTACGCAACACTAAATGTGAATGAAGCTTGTATTTGTTCATAAATCCTGTTAAAGCTTTACAACGACCTGCTGTTGCTCTATAAGGATATAGTAACTCTGTCATAACTCCATTTTTTTCAATATAGGCGAAAGTCATATTTTGATTGCCCCCATTGCATTGCCAATTGCCATCTATGAATTTATAGAGCAGTCGACAATATTTTGAGCTGAAAGCTTCACTCGCACACCGGTTGACATAAAAATATGAGCTTCCAGTGCTGCTAACGATGCAAAAGCATAACACGATGCACATAAATATTGATTACGAATTAATGTGCTAACTATTCCTTTGTCCATCCAATTCAGATAGGAACTCTCATTAACACCAGCTGCTAAATTTCTTGAACTAGCGTTTGAATTTTTTTTCAGTAAAGACTTAATATCACAATCTTTAAATCCATTAAACGCAACATTAAAATCTTCGTTTGACATATCTGAATATTCCCACAACTGAGCCGAGAACGTTATATTTGGTGATGTACCATGCATTTGATTATGTTGCACAACAAATTTTAAATTTATGATAAAATTTTGTTTTGCTTTCTCCTCAGTTCCTTTTGAGGAATACTTTTTCCCAAATCGAACTTTCCATTCAGCAAATATTACTGATTCTTCATAAGTAAACAGTAAACGGAGGACACAATATTTATGAGGATGAGGGTGATACACGTTAAAAGCATTTTAATACACTATTTGGGTTGCCTTTACTGAAAAGCTCATCGAGATTCTTTTTTGAAAACTGTCGCGTGCGATTACTTTGTCACGAGATATTTCATAATATTAACAGTTACCTAATTAGTCGAGTCGTGATTCAAATTAATTTATTTTCGATAAAAATGAGAATAAATTTTTAACGTAAGTTAGTAAAACTTTATTTGAGAATTTTATTAATAATTAAATATTCATTTTACAAATCCAACCAGACAAGTCGGACTAAGTAGCTATGTAGCATTCCTTTCTATCTCAGCATCAGATTTCCTTTTGTAATATTGATCTATATAACAACCCTTTTCAACAAGCGTGTTGAAAAATGTCCGTTGATTCCGATTAGGTAGTTTTTTTTTTTTTTGATATTGCTATTTTTGCTGCCACTATCTATTTGTGCAACTAAACTCTGCGTACCTTTCTTTACTTCTTAATAACTTTTTCTGGAAAAATTTAGGTTTTAGAAATTCTGGATTTCTCGATTCTTCACTTTACTTCAATTAAACGCTAAAATATCTTTCATTTATTTATTGGAATAGTTTTCTTTTTCTTTTCTTAAGATTTTCGAATTCATTATGAATCCATTCGTATATCAGTAAAATCAATTTTTGCTCATTCATCTTTACTTTTTGAATATGCTTCTTCGACCTTCAGCACCTGGTGCTTCTTCACCTGCTGGAGCTCCACTAATAACTGGCAATTGGCCCATTTGTTCGCCAACAACTGGCAATGCTGCAACTTGCTCAGCGCCAATTGGAAGTCCAGAAAGTTGAGGAGATCGCTTTCCTCGTCTTTCAGCAGCTGGTGCTTCCTCACCTGCTGGAGCTCCACCAATGACTGGCAACTGGCCCATTTGTTCGCCAACAACTGGCAATGCTGCAATTTGCTCAGCGCCAATTGGAAGTCCAGAAAGTTGAGGAGATCGCTTTCCTCTTCTTTCAGCAGCTGGTGCTTCTTCACCTGCTGGAGCTCCACCAATGACTGGCAACTGGCCCATTTGTTCACCAACAACTGGCAATGCTGCAATCTGCTCAGCGCTAATAGGAAGCCCAGAAAGTTGAGGAGATCGCTTTCCTCTTCTTTCAGCAGCTGGTGCTTCTTCACCTGCTGGAGCTCCACCAATGACCGGTAATTGTCCCATTTGTTCACCAACAACTGGCAATGCTGCAATCTGCTCAGTGCCAATTGGAAGTCCAGAAAGTTGAGGAGAAGCTGAAGTTCCAGCAATGAAAATTGCAGCGAATAAGAAGAATTTGAATATTGCCATTATTAAGTAGCTAATTTTTGACAATGTTATTCGAGGAATGAACTGTAACTGTCTGATGATTCTTTCAAATTCACGTTGCTTTTATTTACAAAAAAAGGAAAAAAATTCTGAAAATTTTATTAAATCGCAAATTGAATTTTAGTTTCTACAATTGCGAAAATAAAACCATAAATTTTTATGCAATTGATAACTTCTAAAAACTTGTGTCGGGTCATTAAATTGTAATACTAATTGATAAGAATTTCAATTATTGATGTATTCAAATGCATAATTGATATTAAAAAAATTTATGGGCCGAAACTATCAATTAGGAAGTTATTTCGTTTGCAAAAATTAAAAATAAAATTAATTTTCAATAATTTTTTTTGTAGGTATATAAAAGAAAACTTAAATTGTAGGAAACATATATAATACAAGCACACGAGATAATTCATGATCAGGGCCAAAAGGTAAATTGAAATTAGATTGAATCATCTCATTGGATCATTCCTGAAAATGTCATTCATCCCGTTCTTCTTATTCTGCAATTTTCATTGCTGGAACTTCAGCTGCATACTCCTAAACAGCTTCCAATTAACTGTGAGCAAATTGCAGTAATTTCGGTTGTTGGAGCACAAATGGATCAGTTGGAAGTCGTTGCACAGAAAGACAAGTGATTCTTCATCGTATATCGACGACAAAAGGAAACTTAAGTTGATTTTAAAAAGCTTAAAAAAGATTATATGCCCAAAAAATAACCGCAAAATTGGGTAATGAGCCAGCCAAGTCCAAGTAGCCAAATTGTAAGGAAATCAATGTGCATGAATCTCTCTCCATTTTCGACTTGGCCCCGTTGTCCTTTTAGATTTAGATTTCATGAAAGTAAGTTATGCTTCTTTTTTTTTTTGCACGACCCAGATCATCAGCATCAAAGATAAAAATCAAACATTTTTGCATTGCTTTAAGGTTTAAGTCATATTTTATTTATAATTTATAGCATTAGGAAAATCAATAAAGTCCTACTGACGGATTCCACCGAGCCGATTCAAACCAACACGATTCATTGCATTGATCAAACGACTTGGAGCATCAGTAGTAGTTTCAGAATCTTCTCCGGCTGGTGTAGTTGCACTGCCGGGAATTTCAACTGGAAGTCCAGCAGGCAATTCAGCACCATTTACAGGAATTTCTGCTGGGATTTCCGCCGGAATTTCTGCTGGTATTTCTGCAGGCAATTCAACTGGGAGCCCTTGAGTAGCGTTCTGCAAATTTGGAATTCCAGCAATTTGTGGATAGGCGGTAACTGCGATGATGATTGCAGCAAAGAAGAAGAACTTGATGAATGCCATTTTAAATGTTTTTTTTTTTTTTATTTTGTTTGTTAATTTAAATGATTTATTTATTACTCGAAGTACGAACTGTTGTAACTGGTTACTTTCCTTTGAATATGAAGCTCTTTTATACAGCCAATAAAAATAAAACCTGCAGTATAGAAAAATTATTTCTCGCAGGTGAAACGGTAATTACATGCTCTATCACAAATTCATAATTTATATTAATTCTTTTGTTTTTATTGTGATAAGGCACAAACCTGCATTTCATAATTTTTATGTGATTAATTTATGACAAACTTTTTTCAGCTTTGACACAAAAAAATTATGATTTCAAACATCTTTAAGAAAATAAAAACCAGTATCTAAGTAGGTAGTTTTTAGAATTTTAGAGTTATGTGTTTAGAGTCTCTAATATAATATACATCTCTCTATGAGCACTTTTTTGGAGTGTTTTTTTGTTTAAAAATGGCGTATTTATGTGTCTCCTGTTTGTAACAAATATTTATTCGACTTAAAATTTCAATTCTGTGGGTGATAGATAATTAATTAGGATTGAATTTTATCGGAGGTTGATGATATTTATTATGTACCTATTATTTTTTTATTACTGTTAAAACTGAGCAGTTGCATATCTTAAAGGCGTACTTATTTTGAAACAACAAAACGTAAAATATTTCGCTCCGCAAAAATTTTCAATAATCAAGTTAAAAGATGACTTCAGAATGAAAATTGATCTACGGAACTTGTATTTACAACAAACACATCAGCCTGCATCTGGCTCTGTTGGAGTTTCTTCATGTTCAGACTTAAAATTTCAAATTTTGGCACGACAATAATTGTGGTTCATCTAAAAATTTTAAATATTTTGCTGGCTTTCACAAGACGAACTTGGCCTCGTGTGGAAGTAATGCCTTATATACCACCCAAAGGTTTTCAAATCCAGTAAAAGGTTTCAAATAGTTTCAGGATTATTCCAAAAATCGGTTGTTCAACATTGTTCGCGGCCGTTCTCAGAAGAAATGTAAACCAAAATTCGGGGTCACCTAAGATTCAGTTTTGAATTGATAGATAATAATAATAATAATGTCGAGACGAGATTAATGAAGATTGATGGATAACAAAATCCATATAAACAATCAATCATGACTTTAATGTCACGTTGCCGTGATTCATCTCATGATATGTTAACCCAAGGTAAATAATTATACCTGTATATTCACGGACTAACCCAATACACTAAAATAAATCGCGTTTACGACTAACACAAATTAGCATTTTATAGTTTTAAGTTATATTTATTTACCTTGTGTTAACCTTTATGTTAATTAAATTAAATTTTTTACTACCTAGCAATTTAAAAATAATGCTTTGTATTTATTTTAAAATTGTCATAATGTCCGACTATGTTGGGGTAGTTTCTGGAGTGGCCCTAAGGAAAGCAAAACAGTTTCTTTATATTTTGAAATCTATTGCATCATTATTGCGTAGTTAAGCCTCAATATACTATAGGAAGTTATAACAAAGTATTGGCGTAATCCTTAAAGTGAATTCAGTTTGCACAAATCATATATAGACAAAAGAATAAATTAGGAACAGCAGAGTGAGGTTAATTAGGACAAAATGTTTGGAAAAAGCGGTTTCGGTCAGCAGCCAGCGACTCCATCGTTTTCCTCATTTAATACTGCTCAACCGACGCTCAATAGCAGCCCGTTTGCACAATCAGCATTTGGACAACCACAAAATACGTTCGGCCAAAGCTCTTTTGGGCAGCCTCAGCAACAACAGCAAGCAACACCATTTGGAGCACCACAAAATGCTCCTGGCTCCTCTTTGTTCGGAGCGAAACCTGCAGGAACTCAACAGACTGGCTTTGGAGGTGAGTTTAAATTATTTTCTTTAATCTAAGTACGGTAAACACAATCTTTCCAACACAATCTCGTTTTTTCAGGCTTTGGTCAACCGCAACAACAAGCTTCAGTTTTCGGAGCCACAAATACAACAAGTAGCCTGTTTGGTGCGCAGTCAGGAGCATCAGCGTTTGGCCCAAAACCATCTTTCGGATTTGGCACAACAGCGCAACAACAACCAGCTACATCTTTATTTGGTCAAACAATGCCGCAGCAGCAGTCAACATCTTTATTTGGACAATCTGGAAATACTGCTGGAGCAGGACTTCAATTTGGTGCCCCACCCACACCAGCGTTCGGAGCGCCAACTGGTGTAGCTACTGGTACAGCAATTGCCAAATTCCAGGCTCAACAGGAGACCGACACAATGTTAAAATCTGGTCAAAACACCTTTGTACAGACAAAACAACAATGCATCAGCTTCATGAAAGAATATCAGGAAAAATCTTTAGAGGAGCTACGACTTGAAGATTATATGGCAAACAGGAAAGGTCCACAAGCTGGTTCAAGTGCAGGAGGACTCTTTGCAGCACAACAGCCAGCGGGTGTTTTTGGGCAAACAACTACAGCAAATACTTCACTGTTTGGGCAATCTTCAGCTGTACAGCCGTCAACTGGTCTTTTTGGCCCAACTGCGAATACAATGGGAACATCTTCAGCTTTTGGTCAAACAGCTGGTGGGGGACTATTCGGGAAACCTTTAACAACACCAGCTACGACATCGTCGGGCTTTGGCGGTTTTGGTACTACGACAAGCACTTTCGGTACGGCTAAACCGTTCGGAACAGTAACAGGAACGCAGTCAACAGGATTGTTTGGTCAGCCACAGTCACAAGCGCCAGCCTTTGGACAAGCAGCTGCGAATACATTTGGTACTGCCGGTTTTGGACAAGCTCAGCCCGCTCAAACATCATTGTTTGGCCAGCCTGCTTCAACAGTAGCTCCAACATTTGGACTTGGAGGTGCGCCAGCTCAGACTTTCGGTGGATTCGGAACTAGCACCACCAATACGAGTGCAGCTGGTGGTATTTTTGGTGCTCCGAAACCTGCATTCGGAACAGGAACAACTTTTGGTCCTCAACCAGCAGCATCAACTGGATTTGGGGGATTCGGTACTACAACAGGTAGTTCTATTTTCAATACACAGAAGCCCGCTGGATTTGGTGGTTTTGGCGCGCCTACCCAACAGCAAACAGCTGCACCAGCTCTCGGAGGTTTCGGTACTACAGGTGGCACATCTCTATTTGGAAACACATCTGGAGGATTGTTTGGAAATACAAATACCGGCCTTGGCACGACTGCGGGTGGCTTGTTTGGAGGAAATGCTGGTTTTGGAAATACGAGTACGAACATGTCATTTGGAAACACAATGGCAAGCTCATTTGGAGGGTGAGCAATATAATAACTGTCTTATTAATGAATAAGTAAATAAATGATTTTTTTAGAATGCAGCAAAATCAGCAACGTCCCGTCGAAACACAAATTCATCAACAGATATTGTCATTGACAAGTAATCCCTATGGGGACAATGATTTGTTCAAGGGCTTAAAGCCATCAGCATCGGAAGATTCTTTGCGTCCAACAAATCCAGCAGCACAGAAAGCTCTTCTCGAATCAAGCTCCAATTTTAAAGTTTCTCCAAATATTGGCTCAAAGATTCGAGTGAAACCAATTGGGGCTGTAGTATCAAAGAAAAGCCTCTTCGATGGCCTTGAGGAGTATGATGCTTCATTGGATGAAAGTTTTAGCCTTAAGACTAACGCTAAGCGATTGATAATTAAGCCACGTGCCAGCGTTGGTACTCCGAAGACATTGAATGATTCAAGTATTCTCAATAGAACACGCGACGAGCTCAAGATAACAGAAAAGGAAAACGATGCTCCTGAATTGTTCCAGAATCAAATTCCTCTTTTACAATCATCAAGTGACGATTTGGAAGGTGATCGAAGAGTTTCCTGGCTCCGCACAGCACCGTCTCAGGGCATTCGATCAAGGCCAAAATTGCGTGATGATGTTGGGGATACAACAATCAATCAACTGAATACAGGCAACGCAAGTAAAGAGCCGGAAAGTCAACAGAAAGAAGCTGAAGGATCCCCATCAAATTCCCTATTAAATGAAACGTTCCGCTCGATTGATGACATTCAAGGCGAAGCTGATTTGTCAATTTTTACTGGCCCATCGGAGCCACATCCAACGGGAATTATTTTAAGACGAGCTGGCTATTATACAATTCCAACAATTGATGAAATTATCGAATATATGAATGAAGATGGACAGTGCGTCGTTCCCAACTTCACTATCGGCCGTCGTGGTTACGGAAATGTGTTCTTTGATGAAGAAATTGATGTCGCCGGGTTAAATCTTGATGAGATTTGCCATTTCCGAAATAAAGAAATAATTTTGTATCAGGATGATGACAACAAACCACCAGTTGGTGAAGGCCTGAACAGGAAGGCTCAAGTGACACTAGATCAAATATGGCCACATGATAAAAATACACACGAACCAATAAAAGATCCAGAAAGACTTGAAGCAATGGGTTATGAAGCAAAATTACGCCGGATCTGTGAGAAGCGGGGAACGAAATTCCTGGAATATCGTCCAGAAACTGGTAGCTGTGTTTTCAAAGTTGACCATTTCTCAAAATATACGCTCAGCGACTCTGATGATGAAGAATCAGCACCAACAGATCCAAAAAAAGCTAAGATGATTTTACTTCCGCAAAACGGAAAGCATGCAGAAAGTATTAAAGAGGCTAGTGTTATTAGGGCGCCAACCGATGCCATTATGCGTCTTAAGCAGCAAGAATCGAGCTTCTATTTGGGTCAACACGCAGGACAACGAAGCTTCCAGACATGTAAGTGAAGAATACAACTTTGTATTCACAGAATGCTAAATTGTTTCCTATTTTAGTTTATAATCCTGAGGATGATACGGAATTAACTCGTGAACCGACCAGTCCATCAATGATTCTGGCTAAAGAAATGAAAACCGATTCACACAAACTGCAGCTCATGAAAGCATCATTTTTTGTTGATGATGATTATGATACGCGGTCAATTATGAGTGATGCAACAGAAGGTCGCGAAAGTCCGGATCAGATGGTTCCATCTGCACTCGCACAAAAGGCAACATTTGCTAAACGACTCGTAATGCCAACAGTTACAAAGAGCTTTGATGCTGAAGAGCCACTGCAAGTTCCATCAATGGAAGAATCGGAGGAAGTTACATCAAAACGTGTTGATCTGGTCCCATCGCAAATCTTCAAACCAGTTGGTCCACAGGCAGCTCCTTTGATAGTTCGCCCACGTGTGATGCTATTTGACATTTGTGACATGATGTTGCCAATGAAGGATTCAATTTTGCATCAGATGATACAACAGAAAAATAATACAGTTGCATTCTTCAACGGAAGAAAATTCAAAATCGGATGGGCGCGAGGAAATAAATTAACAATGTTGGGAACACAGCAAAATGATTCAATATTCGATGGACGTTCACGAAATGATTCTACAAAATCCATTCTTAAAATTGTGCAAGTAAAATCAATGATACAAGAAAAATGTGAAAAATTCAAGAAGTCTATCGTTGATCACCTTAAAATTGAGCTAAAATATGAGCAGCGTATTCCAGAAGAAGGCTCATATTGCGCACGTCTTGAAGCGAATGGAGGTACAAAGGGATTATTGGAACATCACCAGTTGGCACAGAAAATGTCAAAAGAATCGTCGGACGAGCAAATTCAATTTAACTCCACTGTTTGGTCATTGATGCATGCTTTGTGGGGTTTTATCGATGACATGGATCCACAAGAGCACACGATGGTGATGCTACGCAGAGATCTGCTGTCAAGCTGGATCGAAAGCGTTGTAACTGACACTGATAAGCTTAAAGTAAATGTTGATTACTTAGATCGATTGGTGAATTTAATGATGTGCCATAAAGTTGCTGAAGCTTGCGAATTAGCGCTGGAAAATGATGATATCAATTTGAGTCTTTTATTGGCACAATCCAGTGGCGGTCCTTCAATCCGTCAATTGATTCAGCATCAGTTGGCAAGCTGGCGAGAAGTAGAAGCTGATGAATTTATAGATGAACGTCGTTTACGCCTACTCATGATGGTTGGAGGAGTTCCTGCTATGGATGGACCAAAAAATTCTGTACTAAATATATTCGAACAGCTCGACTGGCTCAAATGCTTGGCACTTCAACTGTGGTATATTTCATCACCGACATCGTCCATTACAGACGCAGTCGTATCGTATGAGCAAGACTTTAATCGCTATGCATATGAGGTTGCATCACCAAGTCCGTCATATGTAAAACAACTGGAGCAAAAAGATCTAAAATATCAAGACATTCGATTCCATCTCATGAAATTGTTCAGTCAACGAAGCCATCCATTGGAAGCTTTGTTACATCCTGCAAATTATACACTAGATTTGATGGATAATCGCTTGGCATTTTTGGTATTGCAAGTTCTTGACACGCTCGGATATCAACATTTGGGTGAAGCATGCAGATTGAAAATCTACACATCGTTTGCTGAACAACTCGAGACGAATGATATGTGGGAATGGTCGGTGTGGACGATGCTTCACATTGGCAATCAAAACCATCGTGAAATTGCCATCCAACAATTATTGTATCGTCACATTCGTATTGATGGCGAGACCAATGAAGCGTACATTAGCAAGGAACGCTTCATTTTAGAGCAGTTAATGGTCCCTGAAAAGTGGATTCACTGGGCAAAGGCAGTTAGAGCTGGAGCGATTGGAAATTATCATGTTGAAGTTAAATATTTGCTAAAAGCACATCAATGGTCAAAAGCACATGACGTTATGATGCAATTCATCGCACCGGACTTGGTGATTAACGATCAAATCGATTACTTGAAATCACTACTGGAACAATTCCAGAATACAAATGAAATTCAGAATTGGAAAATCCAAGGCCAAATTCTAAAACACTTTATCGAACTCAATGAAAGGGTAAGAAACCAATGGCTCACATAAGTTTTACGACAATTCCATAACTTTTTTCTTTTCTAGTTCGAATCATTAAATCAAAACATTCATGATACAGACATTGATCTGTTCCTGGAGCAAATCAAGCCAAGACTATCCGATCTGTGTTCCGTTATCAAATTATTCCCATGCCCAACTTCAAAGCACCGTCTTTGTCAATGTGAAATAGCAAAGCAGTTGGTATTCATCATTCGAAACTTTTATGCAAATTCTGCGGCTTATGGTAATCAAGCGTGTGCATTGATGAGAGTTGCACTCGATCGCTTGCCGCTGCCACAAGAGTTTGCTCAACAGGAATTGCGTCACGTGTTGGTGAGCTTTTTGAAGGAAAAATTGACCATCGATGAAAATTAATTTGAAACAAACCTTACGTTAATTACCGTTTTTGCCCATGAAGACCGCGTCACTTTCGGAGCCTTTCTGGTGTTATATCACAAAAACAAAACGCGCTTATTATTTTAGTACCTATGAAAATTAAAAAAAACGATCCTTTCAGTTATCCGCCAGAAAGACTTCATCGGAGTGTACGAAAATTAATTATTTAAGTATAACAAAAAAAAAAAAAAAAAAAAAAAACAATATTTTTCTCAGTTTAAATAAAATTTTCTTCCCAAAATAAAACTTTATTCTAAGAACACATCTTTTTTAATGTGTCTCCTGTGACCACACATCCTTAATACCTAATAAATGCAATAAATTTCTCTGGAAGACATTTTTTTCTACATTCGGAAGACTCCAAATTTGGTCGGTTCTATTGGAGCATTCAATGCTGCTGCAAGTGAAAGTCCAAGAACTCTTCGAGTGTCAATCGGATCAACAATTCCATCGTCCCACAGCCGCGCTGAGCTATAATAAGCTGAACTTTCACTATCAAATTGTTTTATTATTGGCGCTTTAATTTTGTCGCCAAGTTCTTGCGTCCATTCCTTTCCCGATCTCTTGTATTGATCTTCAGTGATTTGCGCAAGAACACCAGCAGCCTGAGCGCCACCCATAACAGAAATTCGAGCATTTGGCCACATGTACAGGAAGCGAGGAGAATAAGCGCGTCCGCACATGCCATAATTTCCAGCACCATAAGAGCCACCAATGATAACAGTCAGCTTTGGGACGCGTGCTGTTGCGACAGCATTTACCATCTTTGCACCATTTTTAGCAATTCCCTGCGATTCTGCTTCTCGTCCGACCATAAATCCCGTTATATTTTGCAAAAATAATAACGGAATATTCCGTTGGGCGCAGAGCTGAATAAAGTGACTTCCCTTAAGGGCCGATTCACTAAATAAAACCCCATTATTACCTACGATACCGATTGATTTTCCATAAAGCTTCGCAAAGCCACAAACGAGAGACTCGCCATAAAGTTTTTTAAACTCTTGAAATCTTGAACCGTCAACAATTCGAGCGATTACTTCCCGTACATCAAAATTTTTTGTTTGGGTTTGTCCCACAATTCCATATAACTCAGTCGGATCATAGATTGGCTCCTCAAAGTCAGCAGCACCTACATCTTCAATGCCTCTTGAAATTGAATAATTCCATCGCAAGTTATCATCATAGCGGTTCGTTGATGGAAGATTTAAGTTGGAAACGATTTGACGTGCTAAATAAAGACCATGTTCATCATCCAGCGCATAATGGTCTGTGACGCCACTTGTCTTGCAATGCAGATCAGCTCCACCGAGATCTTCAGCAGATACTTCCTCACCAGTTGCCGCTTTGACTAATGGCGGTCCGGCTAGAAAGATTGTTCCCTGTTTACGAACGATAACACTTTCATCGGCCATCGCTGGCACATAAGCGCCTCCAGCTGTACAACTTCCAAGAACAACAGCAATTTGTGCTATACCTGCCGCTGACATGTTCGCCTGATTGAAAAAAATTCTGCCAAAATGATTCTTGTCAGGAAAGACATCAGACTGACGTGGCAAATTTGCACCTCCGCTATCAACGAGATAGATGCAAGGCAGCCGATTCTCTTGTGCAATCTCTTGAGCTCGTAGATGTTTTTTAACGGTTATTGGATAATATGAACCACCTTTAACTGTCGCATCATTACCAACAATCATTGTTAAAGTTCCACTAACTTTGCCAACTCCTGTAATGATACCACCAGAATTCACTATCTCTTTCCCATACATCTCATATCCAGCTAATTGTGAAAGTTCTAAGAATGGTGATCCAGGATCAACCAATTTATTGATTCGCTCCCGCACCAACAATTTGCCTCTTGAATGATGCCTCTTGATAGCTGTTTCATCTGTTGTCAGAACATTTTGTGTTATTGTCTTCAAGTGACTTACAATTCCACTCATTTGATTAAAATTGTCCTAAAAAAGAATTAAAATGTCACCATACAACGAACATGCGACCAATACTGATAAGAATATCAGATGATGGAAAGAAAAAATAAATTTCCACAATTTTAAAGTTTTACCCGAAATTCATCAGAATTTCTATCAATCTTTGTCTGCAGGACATTTGCTTCAGCAATATGCAGTCGACGAATCGAACTGACAACTCGACTAATCGGCACTGGCTTAAATCTAAACATTATTATATTGATTACGAAGAGCACGATTGGCAATTTGGAATTGTACGGTTGCTTGGAAGATAGAGATGGACAAGTCCAATTCACATAACTTGTTGCTCTTTCGGATTTACTCAATTTCAAATTCCACTCAGCAAAAAAAATTCAATTTTCAAAAGATTGTTATCGACACGTTTTTATTTGCCAACTCGTGGATTTTGCGAACTGAAAACGTGTTCACAGTCGGGTTGACTGAAAGTTTCACACCAATTAATTGAATCGCGCTAAATGTCACGCAGCGCATGTGGCTTTCATAAATGCATCCATACATCACCAGGCTCAATCCGATGTTGTGTCACTTAAAACGAAGCTGCTCTTTTCCATGATACCAGAAAAAGGATCTAAAAAGGCAACATAAATTTTAATCGCGGACTAGTTAATTGCTTTCGTATGTCGTTTGATATTTATGCTCATGCATATATCGAACTTAAAAGAGATTTCAGATAGTGATGTGCAGAGCAGAAGAAAAATGCATTATGGCGAGACAATAAATTGGACATGCAAACAAAAAACTGCCACACTTTTTTGTGCTCCATATTTCTCGTTGTTGCGTATACCAGCAAAAATATTGAGCATTCTGCCAGATTAATTAATGATTTTTTTTTCTTCCTCTTCATATTCTTTTTACGTAACTGAATATTGCAGCCCTCAATTTTGTTTAGCATACATTTTTTTTCAATCACATTAATTTATGTGGTGCGATGCTTTCAATCCTGAAAAGCCTGATTCTAATTTCAGCATAAACATGTGCAAATTTACAAATTAAAATTGATTACATAAAAAAAAAATAAAATAAACACAACGTGCGAGGGAATGAACTCTTTTCTCTTTTCTGCTAAAATTAGATGAAATGATGGAAATTATGTTTGCATTCAATTTCCATGAAACATATTTTCGCAATTGCACAATCGGCGAAATTGCAAAATTCACTAAAAATATTTCACTATGTCGATTTCTGAATCGGATAGATGTGTAAATTATAAAACAGGAAATTTGACCATTTTGTATTTCGAGGCAATCCCGTTTTCGACTTTATAATAAACATGAGTGTGTGTGCAATGTTCAGTTATTCAACATTATTTCACTGCTCACAAAATAAACGTGAAAAGTAAATTTTTGCAATCAATTTAAATTATTTACGAAAATCCAAACACGAAAATTGAAAAAAAAAAAAAAATCTGCCAATTTCAATTTTAATCAGGCGTCAAAACAAGCCTAACCGAGTAGTGGAAAAAAGGTTCCGTGATAGACATGAAAACAATTTACAATAAATTTCACACCTTACATAATGTGGGAGGTCTTAAGACTTTTTATCCATGCAGTTAAAGTTCTATAAATTATGTACACTAAGCAACACCAACAATAACCACCTCACAGGAAATGGGAAATGTCTGTCAGAGAAGTAGTGCAAGACTATGAGTTATTAACATTAGCCAACATTAAACATGGCAGCAGTAGCAAAGAAAGAAAAACATGTAATGACAGGAAGAAGGAAAAATTGTTAAAATGCATACAATCTACACGTTGTGTTGTGGCATAAACCAGACCGATTTGCAACATTTAAATCGAAATTGATTGAAAAATTATCGCACGCAACAGCGATAACATGAAGCAGCTTTTTGATTGTTTTCCAGTGAGTGAAGAAATTGTTTGGTTGATCCTGTTCAATTTCAGCATTGTGAGTTTTTTTGATTCACTGGGCTCAACTATACTCATTTCAGCTCCTCAGGGATATTTCGTAAAGTTTGTAACGAGCAGATTACTCTGGAACTCGTAAAAGTCATTCTGGTTGCTTCCTTATTTTCTCAAAGCAAGAAAAGCTACATAAATCATTGTGATATGGATTGCATGAAGGAGCATAAACAGCAAGAAAATATAAATTATGACTTTAGATCTATATACAGCTCGAATTTTACCACTTGTCTTGTGAGTCTCTTCTATGTTTTTTTTTTTTTTTTTCAGATCAAAATTATAATTTTAAATGAAGAAAGATCAGCCATTGATATTTATGAGTTTCACGGTGTTACTCTTTAAATATATTCGCTCATATATAAGTCGTTTATAAAATATCGGTTACGATGCAATCCTTTATTGTTTATGCAATTTTTGTTAGGCATATAGTGTATAAAGACACGTGCAAAAATATACATTCAACGCGTTTCGTAAAAGGATATTTTAATGCATTTAATTAAGAAAAAAATTACATTTCATACCTCCAACGTGACATTTTCGCTCTCTCATAACGAATTAATTAGTTCCACAAAGTTTCACAAGAACATTAAAAGTATCTTTCGTTGTATCATCAAATGGCCAAGAAGAAAGTCTTTGAGCATTTTTGCCCCAGCAAATCTAAATAGAATTTTTATTCCATTTCAACTAGACTTTCTTCTAGTTGGGATTTTAAATTTTTTCCACTATAATACAGCGACAGAGAAGACAGAAAAGAACGAAAGGAATTTCATTCTGTTTAAATTACACAACTTTTGTAGCCTCATGGGCATCTCTTGAGAAAGATAACTTTTACAACATTTTATGTTCCTATACTATATAAGGAATAGTACTTCCACTTTGAAAAAGAAACATAAAACTTCTCAGTTTCGTGTTAAATTTGCTCTTAGCTTCATTTCTGTTTGTACGAAATTACAATTTTAATTCACTTGTCAGTCTGACAATATGAAAATTCCAAACGAAACATGTTCATGAGGTTTTGCTTTTACAATTTATCACAGCTTGCATACAAAAATAGCGAAAAACTTTCTGCACAATTTAAAATTTCGTTCCAGTGAATTGCGAGTAGAAAAGAAGGACGAAAGAAAACGCTAAGGAGCACTGGAATAAAGTTTCATGTTGCATCGTAACAAAGCTCATTTTTCAGTCATTTTATGAATTGTGATAACGAGTTATTATTATTATTAGGGTGAAATATTATATATTTTTTCCTAGAGCATTTAAATGAGCATTTTAGTGAAAAATCGCAAAATCGTGGCTGCATTGTGTAAACGGCAGAAAGCATATAATAAACTCATTTTTATAGAAATTTTTTAATGATGTAAGTTGCCCTGGAACTGGCAACAGAAATTACCTGTTGCACAAATTATATTATTTAGCCTTGTTCAGAGAAAACTTTCGTTCCATCAAGAATGAACAAGTTTACAGAATTCAATGATGGCGAAAGGATTTTGACTTCAATTCCACTTTGGGCGTTGAATTTCGATCACGAAAGTTGGCATAAAATGGAGAAAAATGATTCAGGATAAAATTGTGCAGGTTGCACATTTATTGGATTCTACATTAGATTTAATTTCATTATGTTTATAATAAATTTGAAGAGCTTCCTAAGTAGAACAGAAGCTGGTGAGCTTCTCTTTGCATTTTTCTCAGGTCGCCCCAGAAACACAAAAATTACTTGCTATTTGAAGGTATAGTCTTCAGAAAGGATTGCTCTGATAAACTTTCACAATGTCTTTTTATGACTCCGAAAGCTCATTTTAATTACATGTGATGGTTTTTATTATAAACACTGCAAGGTTTTTCAGTTAAGCAAAACCACTTCTCACTATTTAGCTTTCCCTAGATGCAATTTTTTCGCTTATTACATTTCGCTGACTGCAGTAGAGCATTTTTTCTTATGGCAGATGCGTCTCGAAAGATGACTTTTCATTACAGTTCCCCTACCGTGCATATTCTTTTTGTGTTTTTGCACGGCGAACGAAAGAGACAAACTGGATTTCAATTTAAATATAAATTCGAGTAATGGTGCTCGGTAGTCAAGAAGAGCGAACTTACAATAAGCGTCGCTGAATGCAATTATATCAGATTTCTGAAATTAGAAGTATAAAGAAGAAGCTTTTCATTCAAATATAAGCTTTATATTTTAAAATCAAATTATAGACGTAATTTATTTTATTCTTTCATTCTCTCTATATTCCATGCAAAGTTATACTTGAAGTGTCCTAGTTAAATTTACATTGACATGCTTGATTTCCTTCTGAATGACCTTACAATGATTTTCTGGATGATTACGAAAATTCAAAAGAGAAATCCAAGCATTGAAAAAAAAAGAAGTGATTAAGATCCTTAACAAAGGATAATTGTATGAGATTATATCACTATAGTGATGTTTTTCACTCAGTTCCACTCGAATAAAATTCATATACAACAGGAAATCGAATTAAATTAATTTATCGAAGAATAATTCATAATTTTGACAAATGTGTTCTCTCAGGTAATTGTCATGTGTATCTGTTATGCGGCGAGGGTGAGAGTGAAAAGAATTTCGGTTCCATTATTACAAATAAATAATGATGGATTGCTCGGCTGCATGATGATAAAAAATGGAATTTTTATCTATTTACTTTCAGCCATAGACGTGAAGAGATGAATGGTAGGTTTTATTTCACTCCCTTCAACGTTTGCTCGCCGTAGCTAGCTTTTGTGTTTGTATATGTATGAAAAGAAATTACAATTTATATTTGAGGAAATTGCACAATTTTTTCTCCCCTAAACCTCTTCCGTTATTTTTTTCTCCTTTCGTTCCCCCAATCGATTCTTTATCGCAGGTTGTTCTTTTACCCCAGGTTGTCTTGTGCTTCCTCTCAAAAGCAGCCCATGAAAAGTTAATCATAAATTATTTATCTTACGTTGTGTGTATAAACAACATGATGATGATGGAGGAACAAAGTTGTCATACCATACATTGCTATTTACAAATTCAATTACTTCAGCTGACTGCATCAAACATTCCCATGATTGAAAAGCGTAGCAAATGGTCAGGATGATGATGATGTTGTAGATACCTTATTTGTCCCAAAAAAAAACGAAAAGAAAAGAAAGACCGAGAAATACAGACTGAAAAATAAAGTAATATCAAAAACGGTTCGTAAAAGTGTTACATATGGACACACCATTATGCGATTGTCCACGAAAGTTGCGCTAAAATCCATAAATTGCAACAATGAAAAGCCATTTGGGACACAAATTCTCTGACTACCTGTGGCTTGGGACGAAAAAAAAATTTCCTTCATCCTGAATGGACTCTAGCGAAGGTAGCCAAAAAAAAAAATAATAATAATTTGCTGACCGAAAGACCTCTTCCGTTTCGCATCCATTCAGCCGTCGAAGCCTGAAAAGTTGTCGCTCGTTCTTAACAAATTGTCAGTCTCAGGAGTCGGCAGATTTTTTTTATTATCATTAAATATTTGACGGAATTGGTGAGCGGAGGGGAGAGCAGAGAATATCAAACATTCTCTCGCTCTGCCCCGTCCCCTTCACGAGCCAAATTGATTTTTTCGCATTTTTTGTGCCACGCATAGCACAAACAGAATTCAAAGCTCCTCTGTATATCAAATATCAGCAGATCGTTATTATCTTTGTATCGTGCACCATTGTCGTATTCTGCGTATTTTGTAGGCTAAAAGAAAAAATAAACACAGGTATATGTGTGGTTAAGCCAGCAGGTTGTTGTGAGATAAGGGCGGACGAATCTGATATGTGCAGCATTCGAGATGTACGTTCATGGATTGGGCGTAAAAATGTATGAAGTCAAGAAAATACCAAAATGCAAAAGAAAAGGTCAAGGTATGGAAATTATAATATAAAATATATACTTTAACTGTGACAACTTCCTAAAATTTTATTAAAAATGAATCCTATATATATCTAAAGTATCATAAATTTATGTCGTACAGCTTCCATACCCTGGTAAAATCAAAAAAATTAATTTACTGTCAGCGCCAGAAATTCAATATAAAGTCATAAAATTTCAAAGGAAAATATGTTTTTTATGCGCTAAACAGGTGAAGGATCTGCTGTTTTTCATCGCAAAGGGAAAATAAAAACTCCTTTTAAGCAATTGGTAAAAAGTTTTTGGTGGTTTTTATTTACCTTAAGTGACGTTTCTCATGGCAACTTTTCTTCATGTAACTCGATGTAAAGTATTTTATATTTTTTCGAAAGGAAAGTTAAATTTCTTTAAAAATGTATGGCTTGCTTGACATGGCTGGGGTGTGGGTGGTCTGGCTCAGAAGGAAGTTTGAGGTTATATTGCGTTTGTTATGAAATGCTTTGCATTTGACATTCAGGTTAATGGTAAAATATTAAGAAATTTCTTCGATTTTAATGAAAGCTTCATTTAATGATGAATGGAATCAATCATTTGTCTGCAAATATTCAATGCTTTCACAGCATTCGTCGCGACATTATTTTGTTCAATCTACGCAAAACGGTTTCAATGTTATTTAACATCTTCGAGATTGTTTTATTATTATTTAAAGTTGCGGAAACAATCTTTAGGCTTCCAAAAAAGTAATTAAAACCTCAAAATATGTACAAATTTTCGAAAGATGTGATGCCACACAATTAACATGCGTCTTTACAAATTAAATTGGAAAACTTTTTGTTTGAATGCCTTTGGCTTCGCGCGCGTCGTGTAAGAAAAAAAAAACTTTTATTGTGATTCGAATCAAAAGTCGTTAAAAAATTTATGTGCAAAATTATCGTATAAATTTTTTTATCGTTTTCAAGTATTCAAAGGAATAAAAAAAAGTACAGTGGAAATTCTTCTGTTTACATGAGTTGAATATTTAAAATTTGTTTGTATAAAATTCAGCACATAACTGTTGCTTCATCTTTACACTGATTAATAAATAATGAATTTAAGCATGTTATGTGTTCACCCTCAAGAGTGTGCTAAAAATATATAGCGAATGAAGGAAAAAAAAATCAACATTGATTGAATTAAATGAGAGGCGAAGTGCAAATAGGGGGAAAATTATGTGGAAAACCATTTTCCTTCTTTTACTTTTTTTTTTTTTTGAAATTTATCATCCTTCCTTCAATTTTTCATTTGGTGTGTGTTCAAAATTCAATGATGAGAAAAGGAATCGTCTATCAGTTTCATAGATTGCTCATGAAGAAGTGCAACTTGCTCGAGGATAATTCAATAATGTCACATCACTCAATGATGTTACCATCAAACAAGAAATTGTATAAAAAAAAATTTAATGATACTCAGCGAAAAACCCCAGAAAAAAACGAGATCAGTTGGGTGAAACGGCGTAATTGCATGCAACCTTTTTCACATTAACGCACTCTGCGGAATATGGCAGGAGAATGAGAACAGATAAGGGTCGTTTACCTTTTTTATGGTGTGTTTTTATAATTTTTCTTTCCCATAACGAAGCGCGTTGCCCGTAAAAAAAAGAAGCTGAGAAAGAAATAAGAAAAATGACATTAAAGAACAAAATTGAAAATAATGAGCGAACACAAGACATTAAATTTCAATAAACATTTTTTCCTTCCTCCAAAACTTTCCTTTGAAAATTAAAGAGACAAGCTAAAAATTTGTCTATGCGTAGCGATGCCAATTATATTAGATATTGCTGTTTCAGTTGAGGACAATTTGAGAAGCTACAATTCAGTTTGATGAAATATTTAATCACTTTTCTGTTTCGAAGATTTTTTTTTATTACTGTTATATAATTAAAGCAGAGAATGTTAGTTTCACACATTTATGTTATTCGTCGATCGCCATTACTTATTTACATACATTAATAATTTCAAAATCGTCAGATAATTTTGAATTCATGAATTTTATAAGCAAAAAGTATGCAAATATTTGACTTTTCCAACAAAAAAAAAGTTGATTTATTTTAAATAAATTATTTGGTAACAAAGATTCTCAGCTTTAGTTACGGTGATCGTAATTAATTACATTTCATAAAGAAAGAGCACTTCTTTTTATAGATCATTAGAAATCTATAAATTTTCGAAGACATTTCCTTTTATCGCAAATTCAATAAATATTCCAAATATGAAATGAGTTGCGGCTGTTTTTTCGTGCCTCTTCAGAGAACTGCTCTCAGGTTTCCTCCCAATGCTCGGTACCAATGCGATGCGGGGGAGTGTAGCAGCAAAACGGTAAAACCTTTTCGGAATATTAAATTTGATTATACTTTACAAATGGATAAATTTGATAAATTTAAAGGCATTAGATCGGGTAGATGGAGAGTCTTTCAAGTTTCTGTGATTTGATTTTCAATTTAGTCGAAGCGAAATTGATATTTATTGGGCCCGGCACATTCAGCATCGAGAAAATGGAAAACTGGGCAATAAATTTTCCCTTCAAGTAGATTTTTACCTCTCCACAAAAACCATCCAGAAAGTGGTCAATTATTTTTCCGTAAAAAGCATTGAAAACATTTCTTGCGAAATTGAATTAAATGTTATTTTTATTTTTTGAAAAGCATTTAATTCAATTTGGCAGCTGAGCTGTTTGAATATATGCATTGGTTGAGCCGAATGCAAACACTTTGCACTACCTAGATGACTTTTTCTAGAATACTTCTTAGCATCATAAAGTCAAGCATAACAAGCAAGTAAAGCAATAAAATTTAGAGCTTCAAATTGTTAAAATTAACTTGGGATTGAAATAAATTCTATGCTTAATGAATTCCCCTAAGGGAATTATTAAACGGATGATGGAAGATTTTGTTGAGATTATTAAGATGTTTATCGTTAAACGGCAGGTATCAGGAAATCGGTGATTCAACTTCGAAATCTATTCAACGATGGAAAATTTTTGAAGAAATGAATATTTCTCTAAAAAATTCAAAATTTCTTTACAAATCAAAACCAAACAACGCTTCAATAATATTGAGAATTCATTGAATTCCATTTCTTACGTCATTTTAGCAAAAACGGTCTGTCTGTACGTACTGTTTTCGCTATGACTAATAGAGGGGGAAAAATATTTCGATTGAAGGAAAAAGTTTTTTTTTTTTTTTATTTTAATTTAAATTAAAAAACTTTTGGCATTTTTCCGTTCGTTATGTTGAAAGGGAAAAAAATCAATTTCTGAGCTGCTGTGTCACTTTATTTAATACAAGTGACCCGGGTTAAGAAAGCAAAAAGCAAGTACGCATGAATTGTAAAATTCATATCATAAACAGCGTTTTTATGAAATCTGATGAGAACTTAGAAAATTTAAAATGCGTATCGCACATGTTCATAGCGATCAATAGGCAGACAGCCACAGGAAATATTTCTACATTTACGCTTCCGGCTGAGGAACGCAAAAAAAAAAGGAAAAATCGTATTGCAAATGGAACGGAAGGGGCAATTTTGTCGGCGGTAGTTGAAAGAAAATTGAGTTTAGGTGTGTGGCAAGTAAGTTCTATATGTAAATCATTTCCTGATTTTATCTCAAGAAAGAAAAGCGAAGAAAGAGCAAACTCCAATTTCTGCCGTTTAAGAAACAAAAAAAAGGTCGCCGAAAGCTAAATAAAGAAGAGGAAGAAAAAAATTAGTACTTATGAATGGAATTGAGCTTAAAAGCCCCTGCGAGCTTTTCAAATCTCCATATTTTCTTGCCACTTTCTTAGTCCTGAAATTTGAAACGTAAGCGATTTGGTGAAATAAGCACAAAAAAGCAATTTCAAATACTGCGAAAGTTAAGAAAATTACATTTCTCGAATCATACATTTCAATTGCTGCCGTTGTGCGTATAGAATGTTTGAAATCACGGCACAAGAAAAACCTAATAAAATTATGCATAAGTCCCTCAGGCTTAATTCGGTTTTCTCTCTTTCACTATTCTGGTATGAATGTGTGATGGGCTCTCGAGCTCTCGGCGCACTTAAAACACTTTTAAAAAATTTATGATTTTCTTAAGAGGGAGTCAGCATTCATTGCTGTAAGTTATGAGCAAATTCTAAATCTGATAACGCGATATTTTATAAATTATTTAAGGAGCACAACTTCACAATTAAATTAAATCCATAAGAATTCTACTTGCCTTATCAACATGCGTTAGGGATCATTTTAGGATGACGTACTAGGGATATATATTTGGGTATTTCCGTTTAATTCAACGCCATTAAAGAATTACTCCTTATCGGGCTAAAGCAATTCCGGCTGATTGAACATTTTAATGAAATGCGGGACTTTAAAATAATAAATGGCGGCAATAAAAATTCGTTTAGGTCTTGTGCAATAATTATAATTTAAAATTTACTGGATTTGCGTTTGGGTTATATTTTTTAATTTGCATCTGGATGTTTCAATTAAGAGAATATTGATATATTGTGTCACGACAAAGAAAGTACGAAGGATGGTTGGAACCTAAATAAAAAAAAAAAAAACATATATTTATTCAAGTAGATAGTCGGAAAAATTTAATTTTTTCGGAAACTGTACAACTTTGCTTAATACTTTTACACTAACTCAAAATTCTATGATGTTGACAAAATGAAATGCTGAAAATTGAAAAATTTATTTTTGCATTTCGAAACATGAAAATTCATTAAAAGCTTGATGTGACAAAAAAAAGTGAAATGTGTGGTTGGCGGAAAAGCATTCAGCATATAAAAGCCACATAATGTATGAGTGTGTGAATATTGGATGGAATTTTTAATTTATGCGATGACAATGGACGAAAATTACTCATTCTAATGCGCTCTCGGACGTTATTCATGGATATTCATTATTTTGTGCAAATTGTTTCGAAAATAATAATAATTATTATGAGAATTTCTAACATTATTTTTTTTGCTCCTGCTGCTTTCATCTTCTTGTCATGGATCGCCTTTATCGCAATGTAGGATGCAAAATTTATGACTTCATAAATCATATTTTTTTTCTTAGGGAAATTCATTTTCATCATGGGAATTTTTTACGGTCACAAAATCATCATCGTCCTGTTGTATTCTGTTCAACATTATAATTACGTTTATACTGTTGCCGTGAAAAACAAACTTTTATGTTATGTGTAACAACAAATTATTTGCGAGATGAAAGTTCGCGTTTTGTAAAATTAAATTGCATTAAAAAAATTTTTTTTTTTTTTCGCTTCAACAAATTACATTAACTTTAAAAAAAAAGTTGTTGGTTTTGCAAAAATCTAAAATTTGCAACGAATTTCATTTAAAGGTAAATAATATTTAAAACTATAAATTTTGTTTATTTATTTATTTTTTATTTAAATTTAAACACAAATTTGCATTCTGCAAACACTCATTCTGCTAAGAGAGCTAATTAATGTTTACTTACGAATTAAACATTCGAATTGAAAGTTTCTGTGAAGCATTATAGTGGATTTTCCCAGTTACATTAATCAGTTTGAGATTTGATAATCAGTCAAGTAAATAAATTGTCAGCATACACATGAGATATATTGCTTTGTTATCAAATTCGGAAATTTGTCTTGTCAGTCGAGTTGTTGAGATGAGATTATTTCATCTCCATTCCCCTCGCATTTATCTCTTAAATGTGAATTTCAAAATTCATTCATGTGAATCATGAGTGCAAACTGTAAAATAAATTCAAGCATATATTTGTGTACAAAATGCTTTTCTGCTTCTGCTCTATGATTTTTGTTTGCTGTATAAAATTTATTTGCCAACAAGTAAATTAGGGAAAATAGAGAAATTGAACATAAGACATGCTTCCAAACAAGTGCTTCAAATTGTACTTCTTCATTCTTCAAATAATTTCAATTGTGTTTCTACTCTTGAAATGGTCTGGCAACAAATAGCTGCCATTATGTTTAAGATATCTTACAGATTTATACTGTTTGCTGTTAACATTCTGCCCAGTTGCCTTCTTCTTTCATCTTCATTTCAGTTACTTCATACTTCATGAAAAGCCAAATGCTTTTATGTGTATCTGGTCCAACATTTAGTGAAATGAATATCCCCACATAGTGAATTAACACTTCATTTAACTGAAAATCTCTGTCAGAATATAAATAATTACTCCATACCGAAAGCCGAATGCGAAATGGAAGAAAACTACTGTTGAACATAATCACTGTTACTTAGAAAAATAATAAATTATTTCTTCAAATCCTCCAAGCCGAATCGATTTTTATCAACTCATTCACTAACCTCCGTCGCTCTCACTCTTTCTATCCCTTTTTGTTTTCATGTCGTGTTATAATTTCCACGGTGAGATTTTCCTGTTTGTTGTTGCATTTGCACGAATCATAAGCAAATAGAAGGTGCGGTGATGCTTAAATAGTCGAGAACAATAAATTATCGCACAGTCGGAAGAACGCCCGAACGTATTATACGAAAGCATTTTGGTGTTATAGTTTCACAGAGAAATGCGACGTGGGGTGGGGAATAATTTGAATAAAGTTTTTTTTTTTATTGCTTCAACCTTTATACCAACAGATCGGGGGAAAAGAAAAATGCATGACCAAGCATTTTTTTTCTCCATAATATGAAACATTTTATTATTACAATGTTGTTATATATGCAAAAAGGTTTTTTTCCACCCCAACTCCATCTCTTCATATGCTTGACGAACTATATAATGTGCATAAAGCAGTTTTTACACTGATGGTTTTTTGAAAATATCATCCTGCTTCGTCCTTCACACGGTTCATATATCTTCCTTACATTTATGATTGCGTTTTTATTGCAAAAGCAGACTTTACATTTTGATGGATGTCGTTTTGTGCAGAGGTGCAAAGCTCACGAAAACGTTAAACTTGGTTATTATTGTATTTTTTTGCCACATACATTATATATTTAAGGAACTAAATTTTAGCATGAACTTTATGCAAACCTTATTACTTGGTCATACTTGAATAGAAATCAAAACACACCTCTGCATTTAATGATATTCATGATAAATTGTTCGGAATATTTTAATAATTTTTCTCCCTCTATTGAATAAATTTGAGTGGTAGAGTTAACGCTTATTAGGTTGGTCACTTGATTTTGGTCGGATATTATTTAATGGTTTGGGCTTAACCACAGGTTACGTCGTTGTGGACATATTTTTCTCCCCGGATAATTGAATTGAAAATTTGTGCATTTTTTTAAACCAAACCAAACTTTTCCAGGAATTTCCGGTCGGTTATATTTTACTTTTTTCTTTTTTTATTTCGTCGCCGCTAAAAGCTTTATTTAATTAATTTAATGGATTAGCGACATAAAAAAATATACCATTAAACATATTGAAAAATTCCAACAAATACAATAACAACTGAACGGATGTCAACAGACAAGTTTTCCCCTGTAAATCACAAAAGAATTGTATCAAGTTATTGCTATCTTTTCTCAGCAATATGTCAGACTGCATGATGAATTTTTCTGTTGTCAAAATAAACAATATATTTAGAGATGATATTTTGAAGGAAAAAGCACGAACAGATACAAACATACTCACACACAAAATTCGCCACAAAAAAGGGACACAAAATTACATTTTTCAAACGAATGAAGCTAGAATGAGACTTGATGATGGAATTTGTAAAAGAGTTGTGGAAAAGTTTAGCAATAAACATTCTTTAAGCCGCGCCATAGCCACGAAATTGAGTTACAAAAAAGTTATTCGGTGTTTTTTTTTATTGCAGTTTCCATGTAACGCTCATGAATATTCAAAAAAATAATACATTTTTGGGTTTATGGAGCGGAGGTACTTTGTTGCGGTTCTCATTCTTCCACCTCAAATTACAACAAATTTAATCATACCACAAAACAGGAACGACAACGAATCATAACATTAATTAGAATTAATAAATAGGACTTTCATGTGCACAAGCCATTTATCCATTTGCTATGGCGGAGTGTTTGAATATTGAATATTTATGATTATTATGTTTCATCAAGCAACTTCAGCGTAATGTTTCCCGATGATGATACCTTTGCGTATAGGTAAATACAATTGAGTGGGAGAAGGGAGAAAAGGAAGAATCATAATTAAAATCCACTTAAAGTCCTAATTCAGTGTGGATAAAACAAAAGCTTCGTCTTGTGAAAATGTTTCCTATTTGCAAACTAACGTGCCATTGACATGAAATATTCTTTAATTACGGTTGTTTGGCTAACGATAATGTGATTTTGGCAGGTATTAAATGCGATATGATGGTTGGAGTGCTACGTATATATAAGAAATTGTGAAAAGTCTTAAGGGTGGTTGAAGAGTTTATTATGCAAATTGTCGTAGAGATTGACGCAGTTTGGTTTCATAAATATTAATTTTCCTGCGAAACTTTGTTTTCAAATGTTATGGATATTTTCATGATGGCATAAGCATGACACAACATTACATTCAATTATTTGTGAGCACCACACGTTCGACATTTATCGATTTGTCGATGTAGATACAGATGTACATAGATAAAAAAAAATGTTCATTAAGATAAAAAAAGTAGAAATTGAAATATAAATTGTCAAAACAAACGAACGAAAATAAATATGTTTTTATTTTTGAAGCAACAATGACTATTTTCTACGACTATAAATTGAAAAAACGCAACTAGACAATAAAAAGTCATGAAGGCAGAAAAAATCAATGGCTTTTGATTGCGAATGTCATTAAAATCCAATCACACAAAAAATTTTTTTTAAATAAAATATTTTTTTTTTTTTATCAAATTATTTCAGAAAAAAAACACATTTCCTGTTCGTTTGAAATAAAGTTTTATGGCATCGCAATGCGACATTTGGTAAATGGCTTACACTGTTAAAAAAAAAACTTTTCACTCGTTTAAGGAATTTAGTTCTGTTGAAAATAACTAATATTTAACTATAAAAAATAAAAACTAGAATAAATGTTTGTGGTGGCGAAAGATCGTGGTGAATCAGTGTGGAAACTTTTTAACTGTGTAAACTTTAGTGTTATTGAGGCCTGAAAAACCACATCAAATTTATTTTCATTCTTTTAGCTTTTTTTTTGCATCATGATGAACAAAAATTGAATTACATTGGACTGGGCTTTTTTCTGTATGACACAAAGCGCACACCATTAGTAATTGCGAAAAGTGATGCCATTCTATTGGAAACGGGGCTACGAGGAATTGATTCAAATGAAACTTTAGATTACATTCAAATTGAATATTGATTGGAAAATGGAGCGCAACACTTCTCGCCCTCTCTTTTTTCATTACAAATTATCCATTTTTGTGACGAAGCGCCGTAAAATGAAAGAAATTATAAATAAAGAAATGCAGCGTAAATTTGTGTACATGATAAAGCGCATTTTACTTGCTTGCCATTTCCAAAATACAGGTAAATACATTCAGATAGACTGCAAGATATTAAAACAAGTCACGTTTTTGCTCTCCTTAAACGCGCTGAAAAAAAAATAAATTAATTTTATCAAATCGAATCTGCGAGAGATGAAAGGAACAACAAATTGTCTGAAGTAAATTGCTGGATATGACAAAAGTGGGTTACAAAATGAAAATAAATTACATCTCGAAAACGACAACGACAAGAAACCATTGGCTGGACATTTCTGTGATTTCGTTAAACGAATAAAAATCACTTGTAAGGCTCGTTGTGTGAATGCTATACTGTAAGAAGGTAAAACCTTTTTTGCTCAGGTAACGTAATAAATGATGTTCATTTACTGCCTCAATTTTTTTTTTTGTGCTTCACTAATGGCATCGATTTCACTCGAGCTTCCGCAATGTTGCTTGAAGACATTCAGAAGTTGCCAAAACATCGCATCCTTAATCTTTAATCGCGAGCTTTAACCTCTCGCACAAGTAAAAGTAAGTAAAAAAGTAAAACTCAAAAATATCTCTTTGAAGATTCTAAGATTTAAAAGCCGACGCATTGTGCTAAAGGCAGGTGGGTGAAAATCCTGGAAAATTCGTCATATTTCTACATAATATGTCCCTTGTTACGCTTATGCTATCGTCATACGAATATTTAGAATTCACTTTGATTTACATATCCTGAAGTGTATTTTCACCGTATTGATAATTTATGATTTTGTTAATTTGAGGGACTTCGCTCGAATTTTGTACCCGCGTAAAAAAAACTACGTTCAAAAATGAAATAATAATTGGTAATATTTTTTTTTGTAACAAATTAACCATATGAGTTTTCTTATCGCCTCCGTTAAACAGTTAAACGGACGAATGTGATATCTATTATTAGATGTTAACGAATGCTTAATACAACGATCTTTGTTTATTTTTACAAACAAATTGACTCCGTTGCGAAACTTCAGAAACATCCAATCCGGCATATCCTTTTATCAATATTTTTTTTTGTATTTGTGTGGTGAGAACTGAGAGAAAAAATAAAATATTTCGAGGTTAAAGGCATTTCGTGCACGAGTAGCGTTGTCGATTTTTTTTGCTTTCTGACAACGGAGTGTATGTCAAGTGTGATGTATATGATAAAATTATGACAGGCTAAATCGACCGACTGTCGATATCTTCATATTTGCTTGTGGTATGAGCGAGAATCGATGTGCCATGTGCAGCTTATGAAATATCTCAAATAGGTTTTTTGGCTGTTTCATTTCATTTATTGGATCTGTATTTTGCATTTCAACAGAAATTTGGTTCTCCATATTCAAGCTTTTCGTTATCTATAAGTATATTTAAAATTCCGGTCAGGTCTATGAGAAATTTAGTAATATTTTGACAATTAATAACTCTAAGTAGTTCTGACCCAAAAGTTTTTCCGGGTTTATATTATTACATAGCCAAGGTGTGTTTGAAACCTTTTTAACGATTTGATTTTTATCTTGAAAAGGAAAAAAACCTTCCAACCAACACCATAAAATGCTGTAGGTCTGCTACATTAATTATTGAATATTGTACAAGGGGTTTTTGACGCGAGGTGCCTTTAAAAGGAATTGAAAACTAAAAGGATGACAGAGGACTCCTTTTTTCGGTGCGTAATAAAATTTGCATAGCTATTATTAAAAGATTACGTGCGACGCTTTTTCTTGTAAAAGCTTCCTTTTGTTCACTGGTCGGGTTTTAGGACTTGATTAATATTTATACATGAAAAAAAAAAAAAAACCGCCCAAAATTTAATTGGTTAAATAATTTGTTAGGAAATATATTTTGTGGTTGTATGAAAGCAGCGGTTATCAAATGAAAATCTATCAAAACTCAAAAATGTTTTACTTCAATTGATTTTCATGTTCTTTATTTTTTATTTTTGAATATTATTTTGTTTCAAATAATGGAAGTCACGTGATTTAATGATTGAATATGAGCTTTAATAATCTTAATGTTGCTAGTGCCTTTGTTGTCCTGTGAGTGAGTCCCTTCATACGTAATTGTACATATATAGCGTGTCTCTGCTTCCGACATGCAATCAATCAATTATGATTTCTTTAATAACTCTCAATATCACTGGTTCTCTCTATCTCTCCCTCTTTCTAAAAATAGTTGCTGTTGGCTCATGATGATACACTTAAAGCCTAATTGCTCAACAATTAATTTTGTCAATAATTTATTTAGTTCAAAGTTTATGGAAAAAAAATTTACTTATGTTGAACCATAAAATAGATGATTGTAAAGCTATGTAATAAAAGTTTATACCTTTTAATGAGACTACTTAGCTTTTTGTGTTGCCATCGATTTCTTAGAACGTAATTTGAGTGATTCCGTGGATTTATTGTTATTTATATATTCAGAAGCATTCATTGGAAATTGAACGAAATAATAATTTTCTTAACCCTTTATTAGCAAATATATTATGTATTTACTTTATGTTGTTGCAACTACTTAGAGTTGCTTTCCTTTGAATTCTGTTTGAGCGTTGATCGTCAAACGTTATTGCTACATATAGAAATTGAATGAACATCACACAATCACATAATATTGTATAATATTGAACACTCACGAAACTTGTTTACGTTTATAAAAGGTAGAAAAATAAATATGTTACAGCTCATGTGGAAGCAATATGACGTTAATATTGCATTCAGCTGTTTCCAACTCAATAAGCAGCTCCTCTCGCTACATATTTGATATTTTGCATTCATCTTTCTCTTTTTCTTTTTTTCTGATTCACTGATTTTTTTCACATCCCCTAGAGAGACTCGTGAACTTGTTATTTGCTTAAATTGGGTTGTATATTCAAGATGCATTCTGCCGTGTGACACTTAACGTTCGTCTTGAGGGACTAACATTTATCATAAACATACTTTCAGAAGAATTTCTCACTGACAAGTTTTTTTTTCTGTTGTTTGCGAAGCGCAAAGGAGCATAAAGAAACAAAAAAAAAATAATAATTTCAATAAAGCAGCAGCATTTCACAAAACATTTAACTACCAGTTTCGAATTTAATGACAACTCTCATGTTTCGTTTATCTTGATCAGTTGAGAGTGCGCTCGCATTGTGCAATTTTCAATTTAGGAGCTATATTTATTTTTTAAATTGATTTTACGACCCCTTCCCAATGTTGAGAATTTAAGCTGAAAAATAAACAAACAGAATTTTCGAACTGGAACGACAATCTAGCAATGCACGTTCTTCCCTCGTTGGAAAATTGAGAGCAAATATCCTGGAAAGTCCTCGCGATTATGGAGAATGAATGTATTGTGAATATAAGGCAAGTCATATCGTTAAATTTAGAACAGT
This sequence comes from Propsilocerus akamusi, assembly GCA_018397935.1. NCBI lineage: Eukaryota > Metazoa > Arthropoda > Insecta > Diptera > Chironomidae > Propsilocerus > Propsilocerus akamusi. The sequence goes on along the minus strand of CM031469.1, from coordinate 25,545,366 downwards.
TTGTTGCCGACGTTAGAAGTGAAAAGTTGAAAAAGGTTAAACGGATCATTTGTGTTTATACAATGATTTTCAGACAGTTCTCAATATAGAACAGTTGCCAAAAAAAAAAAGAATGGATTATTCACTTATCTACAAAATTGCCATCATCAAATGAAGGATTACCTTTTTTTTATTTCCGGTGATGAAAAGAATTATTTTTAATGAATGGAATTAAAAAATAAAAATAAATTATCATTAAAATAAATGCAAAATAGTGTAAAATACGAATCGAAACATAAAAAAAAACTGAATAAATTGAAATGCTTATCAAAAAGTGTCAAAGCAGCAGTTGAAAGCTTAAAATCACTCAATAGGAAATGATCGAAAGAGTGAATGCGAAAGAAAAAAATTCAATGAATAAAAAAGCAACTCTAAAGTCTGTAATGAAAAAATAAAAGCGACTGCAATGTGGAAATGGAAAAAGCTCTGTTCATTTGAAAATCGAGTGAATTGAAACAAACAAAAGGAACAACAAAAAAAGAAGAAGAAAAAAAAAATACAGAAAAAAAAAGTTTTATTCACACCATGAAAAGGATTAAAAAACAAATCGGATATTATTTGCACATTTTCCTGTGCATCACATTTTCCCAGCAAATCGTTTTCGGTAAGTGGACTATACCAGTCGGCGGTTGCTGTCCCATTGTCGTTACATCAAATATTATTAGTATTTTCTTTGTTCCTTTTTGGCCTTTCCTCGTCCAACACACCATTCCGGCAATGGTTTTATGTAATAAATTTCGGGCTATTTATTTTTATATTATGTTGTATTGTGTCGATAATAGATTTTTATTTTCCTGTGCTCTGTGTGTGTTTTAAGATGTGGAAAAGCACTCGGAAAATGTAAAGAAAGAGAAAAAAATTGTATGCATGAAAGTGATGTTACGAGTTGTGTGGGAAAATCAAGAAAATTGTATTATGCAGAGCGGAACGACGACAAGGCACTCATTGATTGATGCTCATGAATTTTATGGCTTATTTCTTTCTCGGCAGAAATTTATTTTCGTGAAATGACTTAGATTGATTCCATTATTGGGTTTTGTGTAAATATATGTGCGATAATAGTTTCAATTTTGTTATACGCAGATAAACAGATTCGGTATTTATTATGAATTTATTCATGAGATGGGGTTTACTTTACAGGCCGCATTGTGAATAAAAGATTTTTCTTTATTTTATTTTCCGAAACATTGATTGATTTCCTTAGATTTCAATTTAAGGCTTTAAAGAACTGCAAATTTTCTCAATTCAATTTGGGATTGTAGAACCGAAAAAGAAAGATCTGTTTATAAGATGTCACTTTTTTATAAAAATGATGGGAATTATGCTTCAGTCGAATTGCAAAATAAATTATAACCCGTTAATGCTATGATACGATTAGTGACTTCAATTAATTTTTCATGTAATGATTTTATATAAAAAAAAAGAAAATAAATGTGGCGTCATTTTGAACATTCTTTAACGAGAATTTGCATTTGCTGCCTATACTTAGCAATTCAATTTTCCCATCTATGATGCGATATTCGCTCTTGTAATCATCACTGCTTCACTTCTAGTGTTTATTTCCGGGAAAATTAAGAAAAAAAAAAAATACAGAAATTATGAATCATGCAAATTTCAGCATCCTCTCATTTCTAAATTTCATTTTCATAATATTTAATTGCAAATTTTCACGATTCGTCTCGATACATTTCATAATGAATGAAATGAGGTAGATTTTAATTCCACTTCAATTAATGATTTTTAGCATAAAATAATATTTCATAATAATGTGGATTTAAATGTTCAATTAATTATTAGAGTGATTATTTGCACAAGTTAACACATTTTTTAATTGCATCTTTCGAATTTATAAAAAAAATTTGAATAATTTTAAATAACTCTGAAACGCAGCATAGGAATATGAAATGTGTAGCAAAAGTCTAGATAATTACTTTTCGTAAAAGATTAGTATCATTCATAAGCTCTCCTGATGACATGTTTATATTTACAGGGAAATCAATAGACAATACTCTATCACAAAACTATCAACCTTTAGAATATGAAAGTCCCACATCAATACCAAAATTTCTGTCCAGAGGACAGTCGTACAGAGCTGTAATAGGAGACACAATAAATTTACCATGTAAAACACAAGACTTAGGTTTGGAAACAATCAATTGAACAATGTTCTCCAATTACAATCAATTGAAATGAGAAATAATTCTAGGTAGCAATATTTTATTGTGGCGTCGAGGTAGCTCGGTTGTGACAGCTGCAACGTTAATGATAACGCGAGATACGCGTTTTCGGTTACTCGATGAATATAGTTTACAAATTAAAGGCGTTCGGCCTCAGGATGCCGGCGATTACATTTGCCAAATCGGTGATCAAGAGAATAGAGACCTCGTTCATACCGTTGAAATTTTGGTGCCTCCAACGGTACGAGCGCATCCCGAAACGGGACACGTAACAGCAAGAAAAGGCAGCACAGTGTCACTAGAATGTAAAGCTTCTGGTAACCCCGTGCCTAGTATAACATGGGTCAAAAGGGTGAGAAAAGCCTTATTTGTATTCATCTGGAATAAGTCTCTAGTGATTTCAATTTCCATAGGAACTCTTATCGGATTCTCCACAATTGGCTGAGGGACCAATGCTCACGTTGGATCACGTTGAAAGGCAATCAAGTGGAATTTATCGCTGCACAGCTGACAATGGCGTCCGAGATCCAGTGTCCATTGATATGCAACTCTCAGTACTATGTGAGTTAATATTAGATTACATAAAGAAAAATGTATGATTTCCATAAAAATGAAATCTGAAATGCGATTTGACCTCTTTTACCCACTCCATGTTTCTGGGCCTTCTTGGAATCACCACAAGAAGGAAGGAAATTAAGCTTAACAATTCAAATAATTTATTCATTTCAGCACCTCCTGAGATTACAGTGCCGAGTCCATGGATTCACGCAGGCGAAGGTCATTTACCAAAAAAGCACATTTTGACATAAAAAAGCATGAAATTTTCAACAAGCTTCTTTCTGTTTCTTTTTTTGCTCGCATTACAGGTCACGAGGCACAGCTTGTTTGCATTGTACATGGTGAAGCCAATCCGGAGGTAAATAATTGAAAACTTTTTTTTTATGGCTTTTGTCGTTTGTTTCTGCCTCTTTTTCGTCTCCATATATGTATGTACAAAAAAAAAAATACAATATTTTGTAAAGAATAATTTATGAATACAACTTGAACGTCGTTCTCTCTCGCTGAGCCCAGTGTTTTGAGTGTATAATGCTTTTGGGACGATATGCTGTTTAAGGGGAAACTCAATGAGCTTTAGCGCTCATTGAATATTTCAATTCATTCCTGATTTAATTCCTTTCCTCCGATTGAAAATGCTACATTTTAGTTGCTTTGGTATCAGGATTCATTTCTACTCGATCCAAATGACAGACGCACAATGGATGCACGCGGTGACCGCCACATGCTAACAATAAGAAATATACAGTCATCAGACTTTGGAAACTACAGGTAAAATAAACTTTATGACTGTTATGAGCAATGTGCAAACGAGATCATTTGAAAGGCATTTGATTTTCAATCGATAAAACCATTAATGGGAGTGAGTGGCATCATTCGCTTCATAATATGAAACATGTGAAACTTTTAACATTTATCGTTCGAGTTTTTGTTTTCTTTATCGAACCAAAAGAGTCGTTCAATCACTCTCTAATGGAATCTATTGTTTGATTTACGTAGTTGCGTTGCTGACAATGCATTAGGACGGGCTAAAAAGTATATTGAAGTGAGTGGCAGGCCAGGGCCAGCATCATTTCATTCACCACTCTATAGCCGATCGAGAGATGTTTACAATCTAACCTGGAGCATTGAAAGTGTACCAAAGCTTGATGAAATTCGAATCCTATACAGAAAACTAATGGTAAGTCCTGAAACCGTTTCAACAATATTATGGATATATTCTCATTCAAAACAACATTCATGTAACACAATTTCCTCCAACATATTTTCTCATGATATTATTACTCGTTATGAAACCATATATTTCTCCAGTTTAGTCCGATTAAGGGATTTATTCTATGTTATAATTCATATATTTTATCATCTCATTTGTATTTATTTACACTTGAAGTAAGAGCAACACACATTCAATGGTTGCAAGTATCATTATATTTTCATCGTCTCCCCTTTTTTTCTACTTCAAACATATTATATTTACAGAAACATATTGAAACATAAGCGTTTGTGTAGCTGTAGATGCACACACTTGTAAAAAAAACGAGAAGAAAATTACTCAGATGAAACTGGAAAGTTTAAATCAAATAAATAATACACTCAACAAGGGTACACTAGATAAGGTTTATATCTCGCATGTGTTGAGTTTCTTTACTTTTCGCAATAATATCATTTCCATATTATACAAAAATTCCTTGCCTCTTCATTCGACTATTTCGTTATCATCCGTTGGATGATGATGCTTGCAAATATTATTTTTCCCAACATCTGTGCTGTTGTGGAAATTCTTCACAAACAATTCAACAGAGAGTTAATAATTTCCAGTCGAGGGCATCAGCCAAAATGTGTATAAAAATATAGATGTATAATATATTTATTTATTAAATTGAACTGGCAAAGTGGAAACGAACGAAAAGGAGCGGTTTGCTTGCCATAATTTAATGTGCTTTAATAAAAACAACAATCTACAAAATATATACAAACACACATACACACAGCAGATTTTTTCCCTCGCTCTCTCTCGTTTCTGCAGGAAAACACTCGCACACGTTGAGTGCTTTTGAAGTTGAAGTTTATTGGATTATGTTTTTTAAATAAATTATCATAACATTATCCACTCGTACATATGCTGCCGGTTGTGATATGATAAAACAACTGTTGGTTTTGATTTATATCGTAAATATTGTACTTAATTCATAAAAGAGTGACGGAGAAAGAGATATCTGTGAGCGAAAATATATCTGTGATCGGCGTATTGTCATAACATTTGGGAACAATAGTCAATTGTGTGTACCGCTAAAAAAATATTATTCGGATGGTTGTGAAATATCGCGGTGATGTGATTTTGGGAAATGTTATTAATATAATTATAATGCGATCGCATTTACATAATTTTACAGATGAACGAAACCTATCAACAGCCTGGAAAGTGGATTGAGGTTGCTGTTGTTCCACCCCATAGTCGAACTGATTCTGCTCATCATTTGATGGTAAAATGTTATATCATAAATTTTGTTTTCCTATTTGCCCGTTTATGTATGTTTATGTCATGTTCGCTTACATTGGCATTTAGATATGTGCATTCAATCGCTATATAATTTTTGATTGGGATGAGTAATCAGATTAATAAGTTTCCATCTATTCATATTTTCCATCAATACTTTTTATTCCACAGACATACACAATAAAGGACTTAGAGAACAACTCAGTGTACGAAGCTATTGTGCAAGCCAAAAATCAATATGGATGGAATGAAGTAATAATGCCTTTTTATTAATTAATTTAGCTTTCGCCCTCATATACATACATAGATCTACCTAGAAAAAAGGCGGAGAAAGTTTATTAATATTTTACACGTTTAATTAATTTGTGTTCGCAGGTTAGTGATATCTATCAGTTCTACACCCAAAGCAACAATCTGTTGATGAGTGAAGAAGAAGTGGAAATGGCAGTTCAGTCAGAGTTTAACGGAGGAAGTGGCTTGATAAATATTCACAACAAGACTCACATCCTAATCACGATTGTAACTTTTCTGCTTTGTTTTGCGAGGCTGTAAGAGAAGCCTATAGGGCGAAGATATAACAAAACCATATAACAAATTGATACAATATTATATCACAAGCATACAGCTAGTGAATGCGAGTAAACTTAAAATATCATGTAGGTTTTTCTATAGATACAATTATAGTTATACATTGTGTAAGACTCTCATAATATTATGTGTATATAAAGATGTAAGACAAATCTCGTACAAATAGTGAAAGACTTTAGTTAGCATCCTTTTATAATTTATTTTCGCTACCCTGCTAAGTGGCATTCCCTTTTTCTTGCTTCGTTGTGTAAATAGTTTTGTCTCTTTAAGACAAGACCCGAACGACTAACTGTTAGATTTAATTTTATTTTACCTGAATTTGTGAACCTTTTTTTTTTGTTTGTACGAGTACAAAAAAAATTGTACAATAAAAAGAAGAAAAAAATATTTCGAAATGTATAAGAGCTACCGCATTTGTGGACCGAAGAGTAAACGGAGGAGGATTACATCATTGGCCGGAATAATATTTTTTGGCTAATAATTAAATGAAATCATACCGGCGAACGAGACCGAGCTCTCGCTTCGAGCATGATATATTTTCAGTCCCTCATTGTTTACCTTTCAGCAGCGAAACAAACATGGATAATTTATTATTTGCAGAAACAAGGTAACGTCAACAGCAGTCACCCGAAAGAAAAGATTTTATCGTATAGAAACTCCTCATATTTAATGTTTTTCGTTGTTTGAGCATTTTTCTCTTCTTTTTCTGCGAGTTGACGTTGACGCTTATCGTTAAATATTGTATTTACTTCCTTGCGTTACATCCTACACGCTTTTAATTTTTCTCAGTTTGTGTGTCATACTTTCTCCTATGACAAGGGAGAAAGTATAGGACAAAAGCATAATATGCAAAAAGAGCAAGCTAAGATGACAAAAGTTAAAGCAAACACAGGAATGTTGTCATCAGAAGAAATTAAACTAATTAGCATACTTTGCAAAACATCAAAAACTTGAGAAGAGGAATTTTATGAATGTTGACATAATACGTATCAAAGCCAAATGTGAACCTTTGCGCTACAGAAGCTTTTGATGGCATGTGTAATATCCTCAAAGTACTTACGATTTGATGAATTGCTCATGATGAAGGTTCAGATTCTTTTCCCCATCAGTGACATCTTTTTTCCCTCTGCCATTGAACTTCTTTTTAAGTCCTTACGCCAAATTGTCACATCGATTCAAATCATTTGCGTGGAAAAATGTTCATTTATGGAAACGACGAAAATAATAAATCACAAGCAATAAACAATATTATATGTATGTATGCATGCACAAAAAGCATGTATAAAATATTGGTGTTGAAAGGCTGAGAGAAAGCAGCTAGAGGTAAATTAATTTCGTTTCATTTTCCTCAACAATTTCATATTTCTGTCCCCAAAGCAATAATTCAAAAAAAAAAAAGTTATGTGGAAACATAGAAAAATTATGCTTCGCTTCAATGCTTTTGATGGCGAACATTATTTATGACTTTCTTCCTTCGTTGAGGCGCTTGCGAGGGAATCGCACTTGGCAAAAAAACACAAAAAACATTGTAAATTGAGTTTTGTTTTTTAACATAAAACAAATGTCACGATTTGAAATTTCACGAAATGAAATTTACGAAAAGAACACATTAAATATTCATAAAAATATTTTTATTATTTATTATACCTAATTTGCGCCATTCTACAAACTACAATATACTAAGAAAATATTTATAATTACTATAATTATACTTTTCTCACTATTTTAATGTATAATGAATACTTTTTAGTTGTAACAGACGTGGCCAACCGTAGTAGTTTGAATCTTAGTCTCAATGAGAAGGTCATAAAATTTCGGTGGTACATGCCTGAGTTATAAATATATTTCAAACTCTGAAAATTTAAACGAATCTGAAAGCAAAGGCTAAAGGTTTAATTAAATTAGAACGTTAATTATTTCAACATTTTCCTTCGCTCGAATTCCCGCGTTTCGGTTTCAATGAGCCATCGTCGAGTGATTTCCCCAGAAGAAATTTCAGCTTTTCATGCTATAAATTACAGTTATTGCTCAAATAAAAAGCGACCCTCTCTCCGTTTTCCATCAAATCAAATTATAATTCGATGGAGAGATGCCTTTATTATATTTTAATTTCAGTCAAGTCTTTCAAACATCCCTCGTTTTTTATGCTCCAGCTATAGACCCACTTGAGAAAATAAGACTCTTATTTAAGCGCAAAAATTGTATACATAAATTGTATAAATCTAGAAATTTGATTTTCTGCTGATGGTATATTCCCTTCAAACTTATATTCCTTGTGAAAAAGAAAAAAGGGGGGCGAGATTCGAAATATGATTATAGGCACAACAAATATTCAATTATGTTATAATAATGATGCCGTCGACTCGTTCATAAAGCTTATACCGAAAAAATATCTTTACACTTTCAAATTGCTTGCCATTTTACAATTAGTTACTCGATATTCTATTAAAGTTGTGATAGAGCTACGATTGAATGAAATTTGAATCAGCCTTGAATTTCTCCCAGAAAAAAGGGAACTTTTTTTTGAATTAAGCTTCGTTTCTCTAATCATTCTAAACATTCATTCAGATTCTAATTAAAAATAAATAAAAATTAATTAGCAAAATTTGTGTTTTTTTTTTATCCATTACTTTTTAATTAAAAATTTTCAGCCATCTCCTTTTGCTTTTCAGAGGTTTCTGCTGGTTGATAAGTTTTTTTTTACACTCGGTGCCCAATTTTAATCAACATTTTGGTCAGTCGTTACAGTTACTATGCAAATTAGTTTTTTTTTTTGCTTCTTCTTGATGGCCTTTAAATTTCGATGGTGTCTGTGTACAGTGAATGAGTGTTAAATTTTATGTGCGCGCCGTAAAATAAAAACCGCAATAATTAAATTTATTCAGTTGAATAAATATATGTGTTTTACGTTAAATATGCAACGCAAACCAATTATTTTTAGTTCATTTTGCAATTTCAATTACGGACTTCGGCAGAAGCAAAATATTATATATACATTTGTATTTATTTATTATGATAATTTGCTGTGCATTTTCATTTACCGCTGAATTTTCAACGCTACGAATTTCATGCTTAAATGACTGTCATAATTACATATTGATTTTGTAATAATTAACCATCGATTTCATTCATCTATGCATGTTGTATTTTATTCGTCAATATTAAAAATGTTTTCCATTCCTATGACGCTTTTATAACATTATTAGTGAACCGTCCCTTTATGTAGCGTTATTTTTCACACATTTCAATTTAAGGTAGCACATCAATTCCCATCATAATTTCAGTCTAAATTTGTAACAATTACCGCTTGAATACATACCATTCATGGTGGTTATAAACAAAATATTAACCTTTACCAAATGAAGATGGTGAAAATTTGTGGAAATTTGTTTACACTTGAAAATGTTAGCGAAATGTTAGCTTAAAGCCATAAATCAAAGTGGCCCACTGGAGCGAACCTTGTTTATGTTGTCAACCTTTGTGCTCAGCGAGGACCGTAATCAAAATTGCGAAATAAAAAATTGTTATTTTCACATTGATATTGCTCCATCATTAATTGCTTTTCGATGGACCATAAACATAACTAGATGTGTGTTCAAAATTAATATACATAACTGAGTACGCAATTTTTGATACGCTCATTGCAATAATATTTTAATTTGGTTTATAATTACTTTTTTTTTTCATTGTTTGAAAGCCATTAACATAAAAGGATGTCGAGTGGAACCAAAATTTTGTTCGTTTTAATAATGCTCATTTGTTTGGCATCAATTTACTGTATCAATCGTGTGAGCATAACAACAATGAAAATCGCATCACATCATTTGATTTTTCAACACATCTATGAAAATCTGCTGAAATTTGTTTTTTCTTTTTTTGCGAATCCTGTGCCGTATATCTTGTATTGGGTTGATAAATTGTTTTTATTTCTCGTGCGCCGACACAAAAAGATAATATTTCAAAGGTCTTCTACCTTACAAGAAAATAAAATCTGTGAAGCCTGAAGAGCAGGAAAAACAGACAGGTTGATCATTAGGAATGTTAAGGGATTTTGCTTTAAATGAACAGCAGGCGCTTTAAACCCGATAGACATCGCTAACAAATCCTCCCGCAGCACAGCAGAGTCACATAATAAATCATGAAGAAAAAAAAAAAAAACCACAAATACAATTAGAAACTTTCACCGCAAATTCTTCCGTTTTAATTAAATTTTCTGTTTTACGATATGACGTGTGAATCCGAAAGTCTTTGGAAGTCAACCGAAGATTGTTGCCAAGCCTAAAACATGTGTTTGCTAATTAATTGAACATGAAAACGACTGTGAATGTTTAACAACTATGCGTATGGCATAAATAATTAGTTGTGTTTGGTCGTCTGTTTCAACGATATTTACATCGAATATTTGGTTTGCTATTTCTAAAATGCTTCAAAGAACATTGAAATAACATCAAGCACTTTCAATCAAATCAAAATCTTCTGTTATCCATTCAGAAATTATTGATTCTAATTATCACTTTAGCAATTATAACGGCAAGGGCAAGTTTGTACTTACTTGCGCTGAGCATTTGTTTGCACAAATCCATGTTCACATGAAACATCATCAATCATCCAAGTTGAAAGAGCCATTTAAAGCGTTTACAAAAAATTAAGGTGTGAATAAACATTTTTCGTTGTTCATATTGTGTAACACATAGCAAAACACCTTTTCATAATTGCTCTGGCATAAAAGTATAAGAATTAGTAAATAATCTCCGTGAAATTGAGTCGTCATTCATAATTAACGAGTTTTGTAAAAAAAAAAGAAATGGTGAAATCTGTTTTTATTTTATTTTACTGCCTATGTGTTAGTTTATTAGACCTCACTCTAGTTGCTCAATAAATATTCCGTGAAAATTCACTTCAAGGGAATTTATGGGCTTGCCCTATTGCCCTACGTCCCCTATTGAAAAATTTGTAAGGCTAATTTGTTCAAAGTTCCATTCCGACAGAAAAAAGCTCTTTTCATTTAATTTACGTAAGCTCACGCATACCTCGAGGACGGAGAGATCATTTAGTCAGGCAAACTTCTGACACGTACCTAATAATGTTTTTGAAGCCTATCATTTAATGATAATGGGAACGCTTTAGAAAGTCGATAATGCCTTACGTGAATGAACAATTCCTCCTCGAGGCTCAAAATAAATTAGTTTCCACCAAATGACTTGGAAAAACGAAAATTTGTTTGTTTATCATTCACAATACGTTTCGTAATTACGTTGACACTGTGAAGAGTGAAAAGATATTTTTAAAGCGAACGACAAATTTGTCACAATTATTTTTTCTTCTTCACATTCATTTAAAATGATAACTTGAAACTGAATGGCTTTCCTCGTCAGTTCTGTTTGATAACAGAAAAAAAAGATAAACAAAAACAATATGCTCGAGAAAGCTTTTATTTTTATCGCCTTTCAATTTGTGGACGGCAAGCCAGCAAAAACACAATGAGGAGAAAAGCAACGGTTTTTTGTTTCCTTTTGTCTTTAGATTCAGCATGAGCCCCATAAAATTATCCCTCTTTGTTGTTTTAATACTTAGCACCGACCACGATAATGATTCAAACAATTGTTTTTCTCTGAAAACGTGATGAGAATAAAGAAACAAAAAATTGAATAAAATAAAACTTTGAAATATTTTCACTAAATTTTGCCTTTTCTCACAAATTGTGTTGCGTTTAAAAAAAATTTCATTGTGGCAAAAAATTTCTGCAAAATTTCTTGTACCTATTGTGTGTAGTTAAGAGCAGGAAAAATACAAAGATAAGAAATTTCCTCGTGTTGCTCAAAAATATTTGTTTATAGATTTTTTTTTATTTGTTCTTTTTAATTGGTTTTGAAATAAAGCTTTCTCCTATAATGAGAGTGCAATATATTATAAAAAAAAAAAAAAAAAAAAACTTATTTTTTTTTGTGGCTTTTCGTTTTCTTTTGTGCAAAGTGCTTCTCAATTAGTTTATAAGTCATCGTCGATTCGATTCTGTGGTTTTTTTTTCTTCTTTTTAAGCCGTGTGAAATTCAATTAAGTCTAAATAAAATGTATCGTGACTTGTTAAATACACAAAGGCACGAACGTATCGTCACGTTTTCACGTTTCCTTACGAGTGACTAGAAGATTTTATTCAAAGTATAGAAAACGAAAATAACCATTCACTAATTTACTTTGAAAGAGCTTTGAATTCTGGGAATCCATTTAGTTATTCAAGCAGCTATTTAAACGACTGAAAAGATTTTTTTTTTTAGCACAAATTATCTGGAACGATATTATTGGAATTGAGAATTTTCCAGCTAAACCTTCGCTCTCCATTCCAAAATAGAGATTTCCAGTACAAAGGACATTTATGGAAATTGAAGTTCCTTTGTTTCAACAAATATTAAATTAACAAAAGCCTCCTCTTCAAATATAACAAAGCAATAATCTTTTCAATTCCTGGCGAAAAGTTGTTTAATAAATTATTGAAAAATGATAAAAGGTAGAAAAAAAGGACTCTTAAAATTGTTCACACACGATTAAAATCACTTTGAAATCATCGCATGAATTTTTAACGCGCCAGTCAAAAGGACAGCAACCAAGTTCTTCTTTCATATAAGCAAACGATCATGCTATAAATATTTAAATTGATACTGGAGTGATACAGAAGAAATGGAATTTTCAAATGCCGTTCCGAAGAAACACTTTGCGATAAAAAAAAAGGAAACTTTCTTTTTTGTTTTATTTTTATTGCACAGTCAGTTGCGAGTTGAAAACTTTTATTTTGAATGTTTCATGTAAACGAGAAAGAAAAAGGTTGCTGTTGTGTTGTGCAATGTATGAAAAAAGATTTACCAAAGAAGATACGATTTTTTTCTTACTTTAAACAGATTTAGATTGAGTTTTATTTTATTTTTGTTCTGCGAATAAAAAACATTCCTGCGAGCTGTGCGTTTGCGAAATAAAAACATTTCGCCATTAGGCTTAAGGGAGGAAGGCGGACAATAGAGTATTCAAGGTTCAGACTATGATGAGCTTCAATTTCATGGATTTAACTTGAATGCGAGGAAAGACGTTTCTAAAGGATCTTAAAGACGATTTCGTGACGTGAACAAATAAGCATGGAAAGAAAACGTTAGAATTGAAGTCTCTATCTAAATACGACCTACGTTGATATATAAATCGATTGCTTTCAATATGTTTGCGAATATGTGAATGTCTCTATTTATATAGCTCAAACAGACAGCACGTGAGTTGTGAAAGTGTCATGCTAATCTAATCAGTTGTTTAACCATGATGATGACGATGAAAGCAACACCGACGAAAATTGAATCAATCGATGATACTCTGTCGTTAATTTGATGTGTGATGTGTATTTGATAAAACGTTCATGCAATGACACACGTGATAAGCCATGCAATCAAATGACCATCAGCAATTACTTGTTTCTGGGGTTTTTGCAGTTTTATCCTGTCATTATAATGATTACTACATGACAGTTTGGATTTAAAATGACGCAAATGTGAGTGCTCGGTGGTTTTTTTGGGAAGCCACAACACATGCTTAAACGACATACGTAAATAAAACATGCTAAACGTGAGCGAATTCTTTCAATCTCGTTGTATATAAAAATGACTCATTCATGACAATCACAAAATTGTTCCATGGATATACGTCCTTTTAGAACTATACACTGTAGTGAACGCCTCGAACTTGTCTGGGCCACGTAATACATTCCATGACCTGATGATGACTAAATCTGTGGACATAAAAAATTCTTGTTTACATTCCTGAAAAGTGAGCTCGAAATCTCGTTTTTCCTTTAATGCTTGTCATTTTTATTTTTAAATTTTTTTTTTTCTTTTTTTTCCATTGAAAAATAAAAATTTGTTTACAGTCAAATGTTGAAATATAAACCGTCCTAAATCATCGCTAATTGAATGAATCCTCATTAGGATATGTAGATTTAATTTGGGAAAATAAACATTTGTATAATTGTCATGCAGCAGATACACAATTTCAAAATACTTGTCGTTATTTGGCTTGTTGCTATACTAAATGAGACGGAACTCATTATAAAATCCATGTCTTCCTTTCCTGTTCCGTAATTTCTCGTTAAAAACTGATGAATATCGCTCACCTGTAGAAAAATAAAAACCATTTAAAAGATCAATGAGGAAGGTTTCATTAATGCAAGTGCTTCTCATAAAGTTCTCTTTGCATAGCAATTAGAAAGTTTCATCATTTCTAAGGCAATTTCATCACGCAAACGGTAAACCGAAAAAGAAGTTTGATTAATTGAAAAGTTTTTATAAAGCGTTATCAATGTGTGTTTTTCTGCAGCATAAGAAATTCATGCTATCCATGCAAGTTGAGGTTTTATGAGACTTTTAACTTTCAAAGTTCATAAATTAACCACTGACAAAATTATTCTCGAATTATTAATGCATTTAATAAATTTAGAAAATCATAAATTGGTGTTTCCATTTGTCGTGGCACACATAGAGTATAGAAACATATGAACTTACAGTCTAGAAGTTATTGGAAAAGTTTTACGTTTGCAAGTTAATTCTGAACGCGAAACTTTTCAAGTTTTACCATCGTAGATCTTTTTTACCTCATTCCATCCGTAGCGATTCTTCGCTTGCACCATCACTTCATAAACGGAATTATGTTCTAACGGCTTGATGATATATGACATGACAAAGTGGTGTGAATCATGGCGCGTTGCGGATGGATAAAGAATTATCTCCTTCCATTGGCCTGGCTTCTGATAAGTTTCATTCATCTGGTAAAAGTGTGATAAAAATGAAATGTCATTAATATACAGGATGTTGTTATGTTGCGGGTGTGGGTGGTAGTTTGATTAATACGATTCAGTCGCAAATTGTCTTTGCCTTCATTACCATCAATTTCCGATAAAGCAATTTTATTTCATCCAAGTCTGGTATCGATTCAATTCGAAATGTCAGATTATATCGATCAGAATGACTGTAGAACGTGGGTAGAAATTCCGTTGGTCCCGGACGTCCCGACACAAAAATATATTTTTTGGTTCGACCCAAAGCGTTATCTGCCACACAACTAAAATACAAGAGATAATATAAAAAAAAATGTGAGAGACACACACACAAACAGTTGATTGAGTTATAAAAATGTGTAAAATAAAGAATAGTTAATCAAACTGATTAATGAACCGAATCACACTGTGCTGATCCGGGAGCCAACCATATTCAACGGGCAATTAATTATAAAGGATCACATAATTTATCTCGAATACACAACAATCAATTTAATTTTCCATTTTTTTTATATTTATCACAAACATAAACACACACACACACACACACAAAATGTATCTGAAAAAGCTCTCGCACACATTCCGGATAACCCCAAGTGGGTAAAAAATGAGAAGAAGATTGGAGACGAAAAAGATGTTTCACAACGAATTCTCGAGATGATTAATGGGAAACTAAATAAATCTTAAAGAGCGGTACATTACGAACCTATAGTTGCCAAAATCAGTTCGATGAAAGTTTTTTATATTGAGTATGAATTTTTCGCCCCGAGAGAACATCGTTCGGCGGTCATCTGCTTCAAACATAAATGAATTCTGATACCACGTGACCTGTAAAGAAAAAAAAATTGCTTACTATTATCATCATTATCTTGTTAAAGCTGCCGAGGAGAACTTTAAACGCTTAAAATTTTCATCTTAGAGCAATGAGCGTTTTTTCCTTTCACGGAAGAAACTTTTTTTTTTTTGTTGTTTTCAAATTTTGAGGCTTGTTGTAATAAATTATAAACTTTTTCTTTCTCTCCTGCTAAACAACAGCCACGCAATATTTCTTCCGAAATTATATCTTGTTAAACTTTCTCATTCCACTTCATTGCTACTTTAGCTTTATTACGACAGCGGATAAAAAAAAATCATCAACTAGAAAGAAAGTATCAAAAGTTAGATATGTTGCATTCAAGAGCTTTTCATTCAGTTAAAGTTTCATTTAAAAGCGATCGACAGACTGCAATCGAACCAAAAAAAAAAACGACGTTTTAATTGCCAACATAAATAACTGCCTTTAAAGCATAACACATGAACGCAAATGAGCTCTTCAGGGATTGAAGTAAATCCAATGAGTTAAAATTTTATCATAATGTTTAAGAAAAGTTTTCTTTAATAATTACATCAGAGTTGAGATCACCATGAAGAGTGCATATCAGTTCAACCTCACAACCATCTGATGCATGTATCCAAGCTTTCTCCACTTCAATCGCTGGCGGGGCTATAACATGAGAAGAATAATAAAAAAATGGAAGCAGAAAAAGAGAGAATAGTTTTCCAATTTATTTTGTCATCAAACGCACGAAAAACACAAGAAACTTTCCCTGTCTCTACATGACCACATCGTCAAACTATGTGAGTGCCTTATTGACCACATATAAGCAAACCAACAGCATGGAAAAAAGGGTAACATTTTGGTAGAATTTTTTTTTATTAGTTTGCTCGGTCAATAAAACAAGTACAGGAAAACTACAGAAATCATCATTTTAAAAACTTTCAGCCAGTATGTTGCAATTTTTACTTGCATGAAATATTCGCTGCTAAAACTTTATAGTAGCAGGAACAACTCCAGCAAGGGTGAAAAGAGTTAGTAAAAAAAAACGTACGAGTCTATGTCAAACTTATCTAAATTATTTTTTTTTTTTTTCAGTATATATATATAATACTAAAGTTAGATAGAACTCGAGCCAGAATGAGTTTTATGTATCAAATTTTAATTATTCAATGGTTTGAATTTTTCAGTTGTGTTAAATCAAAATCAATGACTGATTATACATGAAATATTTGATTCCCAACAAAACCATTTGAAGGTATCGTAACTCACATAATACTTTTAAGGTAACATCGGAATAGGCAGTTCCCCCTACACCATTATCTGCTATGCACTGATAGATACCCGCATGCTGCCTATCAACACGCTCCAGCATCAAAATTGAACCGTCGCCTAGTGATGTTGTGGTGCTTTGTGAATCCTGTAAAAAGTGGCAAATTAAAAATTTAATTACATTTTTTTTTCGTTATTATTCAGACATTTTCATAAACGTTTAATTTATGAAAAGCTCTCGGCATTTAATTTTGCATAATATTGCATGAATTAATTAACGCTTTCATGTGAACTTGGAGCTATTTAATTTGTACGATTTTTTCCGCCTCGCGTCCAGTGAATCTTCGTGTAAAAAAAATTTACGGTTTGTTTACCTTTTTCCTCCAATGAACGTGCGGAACGGGATTGCCGGAAGCTTTACATTCCAACGTGACAGAACTCCCTTGCCTCGCCGATACTAATCCATGATCTGGAATTGAACGCACGGTTGCTGGTACAAGCACTTCAATTGTATGTATCATGTCTCTCGGCTCCTGGTCACCGATTTGACAAACGTAATCTCCAGCATCTTGTATATTTAATTTCGACATTTGCAAATTGAATCCATCGATTAATTTAAAACGACTGTCTCTTGTAACCATCAAACTGTTTGCCGTAAGTACAGCTTGTCCACGTCGCCACAATAGAACATATGAGCCCAAGTTTCTCACCATACATGGCAACGTAATTGTATCTCCAACCACTGCCTTGAACAGATGACCTTTTGTTAAAAATGTCGGCTCATCAGTCTCGACATCGTATACTGAGCTCTCAGCATAATTCTGACATAATCCTATGAAATGAAATGCAAACAGACAATCAAGTTGAGTCGAATGAAACAATCATTTACAGTGAGAAACGCAACATGCCGTAAACATTATTCAAAATGGGATCCAATTTTATTATTATTTTAGTCGTAACATTTTCAAGCAACACACACACACACGCACACCAAATTGACCACAGAAACAGAAATGTGTTTTCCATATTATTTAAAATATTTATTTTTTCCTTTTTTGTCACTATTGCGAAAGGGTGTAACTTTTTGCGACAATTAATAGATTTATGTTGTCTTATTGCACTTTTGATAATTTATTTCGTATTTTATGTGGCCGGGAAAATTAATTTGAGGTTGAAACGTTGGTGAGGTAGAAAAGCGTATAATTAAATATTACACAATGAAGTTCAATTCAGACTCCATGCTAGCAAATTGCATCCAGTCACGCTAACAATCAATTTATGATTTTCACTATTCATTTTCTTTTCGCACTTAATTTTTTTTTGTGATAGTTCGCGATTTAGCGAGTGAGAAATATCAACTATCTTATGATCGTAAATTTTATGCTTTAGGGAAATGAAACCCATTCTCAGTCAGAAGCACATGGCGGAAGTTGACTAAATAACTGCTACGAAGTTCAAAGTCATGACTCCCTTCACCCACTTTACTACACCCAAACCCAGCATACAAATTTCCTCGCTGACTGTTAGCCAACTGGCTGGTTGAGTAATTTGCTGGAGGGGCTTAGAAATATATTTATTTAATTTTCTTATAATTACAATGCCTGCGGGAAATAATTGAAACAGCTTATTTTAATACTTTGAATTGGGCTAAAAGGATTTGCGTCCGTTTCTTCAGCCGATTATGGTAAAGTTTTTCGTTTATTTTTCTATAAATATCGGAAATATATTTCCAAAAATAAATATTGAAATTGCCATTTCCCAAATTAACTATAGTCCGGAGAATTTCAGGAAGATGCGACTGGGGGATTATAGAAAGGGCCAGAATTTAAATTGACAGAGGTTGAATGAAATAATGGCTTCCATGTGTTAAGCTTTTTGTTCTCGATGGCTCAATGTCTTGGAATGGATTTAAGACATTCATTGATGAAGAAATTTGGAATGCGGATCTTTCTGTGCTAAACCTAATTTAATAAATTTTGAAACTTTCAATAATTATTTCCGAAATAGGCAATGACAAGGTGACAAGATGGGAGGGATTTGCTAATTTTCGCCAAACAAATCGTGAATGGGTTACTTTAAAAGTGATGAAATAAATTTGATGGGATGAGGAAAACCAAATTGCGAAAACATCAATGCCGCAAATAAACATTTGAAATGCGAAAATGTGATCAAAATTTTTCCCGCTCACTGTTCAACGTGTGAGTTATTCAAATGTTTGCCAAACGATGGCGAAATCTCCACAATCTCGCAATCGAGAACTTTTCAATCAATCATCGAATGAAATTGTCAAATAAATAAATTTAAAAGAAATTATTTCGCTCGTTTTATGTTCCACAGAGACAGCACACACAACAAACGAGCAGATGCGACAGACAATTCGCTTTTCAAATTCTCCAGCAAAAAGGGAGAGAAAAAAGTCTCGTTCGTAAAATAATTTCCATGAAATAAATTTGCTTGCACTGTTCATGCCAACTGCTCACAGTTGATCAAAACTCAAATTGAATTCAGAACATTAATTCAGAACAATATTTCATAAGAATCGCCATGGATTGGTCTCCAGTCTATCATACAAATGACATCCAATTAACTCGATTACATTCAATCATATCGCAAGTATTCGTGCTTGAGTAAGCAATTTCGTAATCAAAAGTACAGTATAAGTAACTGTAATCAGACTGATAAAGCATTTGAATAATGAAATTCGGCAGTAGCTGCCAGCATTTCATAAATAAAACGCAGATTAATTATAGAAATTGGATGTCAAAATCGGTTTTTTTCTATGCTTACCGTTTCTCGTTAGCATTAGTGACGAAAACATCAAAATAAAGCACAACAACTGTTCCATTTTTCCTCGTCAAAGCGCGCTGCAAATACAGAAAAAAAGCTGCTTTAAAATTCAGGGTCTCGATGGAAATTTTTTGAACAATGGAAAGAGAAACTAAGAGAACACGACAAACAAATAATTAATTATTATAAATGTATTTTAACCCAAAGCAATTTTGGTTTCTAATCAAAACTTTGTTGAAGGCAAGTGAAAAATACACGAGTCCTTCGTCCTGGGAGATTATTCATTAAAAGCCCCAAGACAGTAATTGTCAGTTTTAGTGGAAACACTTACAAACCTAATTCAACATTTTCACTTGAAAAATATTTTCCAAAATTGTAAATAAAATTTTTCTAGATTTTTCATTAAATGCAAATGTAATTTATAAAAGCTCTCGATTGCAGATTTATTGAACTTTGCTTCTGTCAGGATAGCTTTTGAGCTTGAAGGCTCTCTTAACAATCAATCATTTCTTTAAGAATTTTCCTTTTAGAGTGCTTCCCGACTCAATTGTCCACTTCTGGGCTTGAGATATGAGATGAGAAATTGTGCGAAGTGCTCCCGCTGTGACAACGAAAACTCATGGAGTTTTATATTCATTTTATATGCATCTAAGCCTTAGATTCTAAGGAGACATTATTTCATTTAAAATTTCAAATGCTCCATAAAATAATTCTCAAGTGTTTGCTGTTTATCACCTTTTTTTTATTCCCAATTTAACAAATTATGGAAGATATAATTTTTATATATTTTCTCATGCCATGCTGATGAAATTGTGTCCTTAGACATTCATTTCTAAAGTTCAACATTACACTGCCTCTAACGAACGGTATTTCTTTTATTGTCAATTTTTTTTATTGCGAATTGAAGAAGTATGTAACTTAAGTAGCACTTTACATTAAACTTGTTAGTTGTTGTGCTCCGCACTTGGTGTATTTGTTATTTTCCGAGCACCACTTATTAGTATAAATTCAAAACGTAGGTTCAACAAGCATATCATTAGCTTCGAGCGAAATAGCAGGTATCGGTTTGTTTTATATTCCAATTAGTTTACAACAACAAAAAAAGCACAAAGCAATAAAAATTTATGTTTGCATCACAAATAAAGCTTTAATTTTTGCAAATTCTGAAACGGTGGTGAGAAAATGTGCACATGTGCTATTCTGATGCCTAATTAATGTTTAAAAACAGATATTTACTTTAATTTGCAAATAAACATGTTATTTCATCCGGCAC
Source organism: Propsilocerus akamusi (assembly GCA_018397935.1). Classification (NCBI taxonomy): domain Eukaryota; kingdom Metazoa; phylum Arthropoda; class Insecta; order Diptera; family Chironomidae; genus Propsilocerus; species Propsilocerus akamusi. The sequence goes on along the minus strand of CM031469.1, from coordinate 25,524,561 downwards.
CGGAATAGAGTTGTTTATTTAAAATCTTTAACACAACTCACTTATGAGCCAATGTTGATAAACAATGGAACTGTACAAAGCTTTGCCCTTTTTTTTGGCTTGTTGATAAGCTAACGGTTGAAATGAGACTAATTCAGTGTTCAATCTATTCTGTTACGAAATTTGAAAAAAAAGGAAGCCTTTTCACTCTCAGTTCCTTTTTTCAAAAGATAGAAAGAGAAATTTACGTCAAATTTGTTTTATTACGGCAACGTCACTTCTGCTATCAACTAAGGTTTCTCTGATTTTAGTTTGAAACATTTCTCTCATTCTCCTTGAACTTTTAAAAGTGCTCTTCAGATCAAGTTCATGTTTTATGATTAAGTATGCTGCTGTTTCCATGAAGTATTATCATACATAACACATTGAATATTTTTTGCGCCATAAACGAGTTAGGCAATTAAATTAAAGGCCAAAAAAATCCAATATTTCACACCTATATTTACTGAATGCCCGATGAGACATTCACATCTGCAACGAGCATGTAAAATAGTTTCAGGTAAATAAGGACGCTAAATTTTGTTTTATTTGCAAACTCTTGCAGCATTCACAGAGCACAATATTTTGAATAAAAATTCTCATTATATGGCACAGAGCATGCGCAGTTCAGAAAGAGAGTTAATAGAAGATAGATTACGAATATATGTGAGAGTATGTAAATATTTCGCGAAATGAAGCAGCAACTATAATTGCATCCTCCGTTAAAAATTTACTAGTTCAAGAAACATTGGACAATCAATAATTACTCTTAAAATCAAGTGAAATTTGAAAAATACCAATTCCTTCTGAATATGTTTCTTCCTCAAACAGTGAATAAACAAACAGGGTCTTCCTCAAACAGATTTTACTTAGAGTTTATTAAATAATGCAGGGACTACATTTTGAAATCACACAAAACTATTGCACATCTTTCTAATGCATTGTGATAAATCGAAAAAGTTAAAGTTGAATGCTAAAATATCTAAAGTTAATAAAGTCTATTCTCTATCTGAACTATCAAGAATATTATTAATGCTTTTAATGTCTTTGGTGCTCCATGGCTCAAGCGGATCTGGTGGTGATTGAACGCCTCCATCGGCAGCAACCTTTTCCATAATATGGCGAGATATTTCTGATGCAATGTTTGGTGCAGATTTTCCTCGACGTTTTGTTGACGTGCCATCATCATGCGATTCTTCCGGGGAAATTCTGGAGACATGACGTTTCAATTAAAAAAATGAAATGATAAAATTCAATTAAGAATTTTTTTTTTTTTTTTTTTTTCATTTATACTTATTGTTTCTGCCTGTTCGATAGCTTCGCTTTGGCTTTTTCTTTGATTTCGAATGCTCTGATGTTGACTCACTGTCAGCTGAGCTTTTGCTGTTTGAATAAAATCCCATAAAAATGTTTCTACATCGCAAAATAATTCATCACATTTACCGATTCAAATGAAGCATTTCCATTTTTCGTCTGACATCTTCAACGGTAACAATATCTTCGTCGTCGTCGCCTGGTTTCAATCTATCGCCATCATAAATCCAATTTATTATGCTGTTTTCATCGCCATTCTAAGAAAATATTTTGTAAAACAAAATCAAGATAACTTTCAGAATCTTTTAAAATTTACCTCAATATCTTCCCAAGCGACATTATACAATGGATTTTCTTCACTCTTTCTTTTGTCAGACGACGTTCGTGTGGCAGCAGATTTTGCTCGACGAACTAAAGATATTTTACCCAAAACTGGTTTCTCAACAGCATCACTGTCATCGGTGTCTTCGAGAGCTTCAAGTGTTTTCAAAAATTCAGCTTCCTTAGCTGGATCAACCATTTCTTTGGGGTTCTGAAATAAAACTATTCCTTGCTCAACGGCGCTGGAGTTCATAAGATCTTGCTTTCTTAGTTGCTGCAATTGATTATAAGCATCCATGCTTTTAACTTCCAAAACATAATCTAGACACGAGGAATCTTCTGCTAATGTTTTGACGTTGCGTAAAAACTCTTGCTCATCATCAATTAAAATTACTTCAGACAAAAGTATCAAATCACGAAGTGGATCTGAAAATGTTTTCTCAGGGATGCCTTTAGCTGGTGTGGTGGTTGCTGTTGCAGAACGCGATTGGCCTACTGATGATGGTGGAGTCTGTGTAGGTATCATTATTTGCGTGGATGTAGTTTTCGGCTGAGATTGTATTGGTGGAACATTTGGTTGAGCGACCGTTGCGTAATCAGGAGCAGGATATGGCTGTACTTGACCCAAATTTACGTCTGTAGCAATAGTACTTTTTGGTAGATCCGTGTCAATCATTACGATGTCTTGAGCGAAACTCATTTGATCCAAAGCTGACGTCAATCCAAACGGATCTTCTTCGTCGATACCACGCTTTTTTCTGTTTATTTAGCAAGGACATGACACATTCATACATACATATGAGCTGAGAACTAATTAGTTTGACTTACTTTTTAGAAACCTTTTTCGGGCTGGTGATAGACGCACGTCCCCACATTAATCTTCGCATTTCCTCTCCCGACATTCCTCGTTTCTTAAGCTCTCCAAGAGTGACTTTTAAAACCCACTTCCAGTTGCTGACTGCGCCCTTACGTTGCTTAGCTCGTGTCTTACTTTTTGTTTTAATAACCATAACCCCACGTTGCTCATAGCGTGGATCATCTGATGGACCCAAACCAATTGAATATTCTTCAAGGTACTTTTGTGCATCAGCTTGAGGAACAGCACGCTCTAGTGTGACAACAATTTTAGCCCATTGCTTCATAAATTCCTTTTCAGATTGCTCGATAACGTAAGCATAGGTATTTCCTGAAGTTGAAAATCAATTAATGCGAATGAAAACTGTTACAATTTAAAACGGCTAACCCATCATAGCAATCAACATGTTGAGCAGTAAAATTGGAACAAAAATCATAAAAATTATGAAGACGGTTTTTGCCAAATTGGGATACGAAACATTATTCAGTTGCGCATACTTAAGGAATTGTAAAAAAATAAATCGTAAATTGATTAACATGGTTTTGTATTAAAATTTATTATACTCAACATCATAGTCGCCAAGAGTTGTCTGGAATAATCCCATCCATGTGCTAAAATAGGTGTCGTATGCTTTAAAATAAAAATTTCTTAGTTTTAGATTTTATTTTAACAAGTTATGAAATTTAAACTTTGAAGTATTTTTATCCTAAAATAAAAATGTACTTCTTCTTCTTGGTTTGAAGCTTGAATAGGGCTGGAAATTTGCTTATTATCTTTTATTCCCTTAATAATTGGCAATAATAAATTATTTTCTGCAGAAGCTTCTTTAAAATATTTTTTAACTCACGCGTATCTTCCACATTCTCATGGCCTTTGTAAAGAAAGAAATATGCTTGCGAAAAGCCAAATAGAACGATGATATAAATGATAGAGAATGTAAACATGTCACCTAGAAATTTATAAAATTTGGCAGTTGTGGATTTATATATTTTTTAAAAATTCACTACGCATCAAAACACTTGCCAGTGATCATAGAATAAATCATCGTAACAAAAGGTCCTGTGAGTCGAATGGCACTAAGGCAAGACAAATATTTTAAATTAATTTGGGAATGAGATATAAATATTGAATTAATTCACCCGGCAAAGAACATAAGAAGGAACCAACTGCCTGGAACAGCGAAGCATAAAATTCTGTCCTCCAAGTCATCATCGCCCATTATACGACATGGAATGCAGGACAATATCATCAAATTTGATATAAGGAATATCGCTTTTGCTGGTGCTTGCTTAAGCTGTTTGATAAACGCTTTTAATCCTTGATTTTTCAACTCATCGCCTTGCTGAAAGACCACAAAACTAATAACTCCCGCTATTGTGGCACATTCACAGCAATATCTTATAATTGTTTGCACATCCAATCCTTCTTCATCAATTTTCAATGCTTCAGATATCAATTCACTGTCACCTCTGTCATCACCTTCATCATTTGAATTCATGCGTACGGGACGAGTGTAAACGGATATTGACATGAAGAAGAGATGAATGAAGAGTATTAGCAAACGTTTCAGAAATTGATGTTGCGCAAATGTTTTCCATTTTTCTTCCAATAAGCGCTCAATAATTCCACCATCAAGCATGTCCAAATGCTCGGGCTTTGTTCCATTCAGAATAATGATCAATGAAGCATCCCAATCTAAATAATGAAAGTATTTAATTTATTATCAATTCAATCAGCTTAATGTGTATTGGCCACTTACTTGTACTTCCATCTGGATTTAAAGTATCCAGTGCATTAAGTGGATATGCTGAACATGTAATATTTGAATATCGCCAAAATTCCCTGCAACTTAATTCCAACATTTCGCGAAAAACTTCAGATCTGCCAAGTTTGCATGCCAACGTCAGTGGAGTCAAACCGGCTTTATTGACAATGCCATTTTTTGCTGGAAGTTTGGGATGTCTAGGTAGGTAATAATATATGTTTTTATTTTGGTTAGTAAGTTTTAAAGCGGAAACATTATAGAATTCGAACCTGAGAGCGTAACCAAACATATCCAATTTATCGCTAACCACAACAATGTGTAGAATCATGTTCCCAAAGGAATCCTGTGCGTCTGGATCAGCGCCAACTTCCAACAATAAATTATAAACAGATTCATTGTTTACACATGCCGCCCACGCCAAAGGATATTCGCCAAAGTATGCAAGGCCTTCATAATCTGTGTTGACAGCTGGAATATTACTCTGTTGGTCACGTGGCAGAAAAAATCTACCGATTGCTCGCTGATTAACGTCAGCACCAGCATCAATTAAATCGCTGACAAGTTCATTGTTGGAATACGCGATTGCCAGGTGTAAAGCACTTGCCCCCAAATACTCTTCACCCTCCATCACATCCAATGCCAATTCAGGAAAAACTCGGATCAATAATCTTGCTAGCCTTGAGACAATTAAATAAACGAAAATACAAAAATCGATAAATTCATTCAAAAAAGACTGAAGGATATTGATATGAATTTCTTCCTAAGTAGGTGACTTACTTTGTATGCACTTTTGTGTCACAAATAATGAGAACGTGGAGCAGGCTTTCTCCTAAAGCGCCCCTGGAAATATTATCATTGAAACTTTTTGAGGAAATTTAGAAGTCCTAACTTACCTGTATCGCATTTCCCAACATGCTTTATGGTCAACCCATTTTCCAAGAGGATCATGTGATGACAATGAAGCTTCGATTGGAATTGATACTTCTGCATTCTCCATATATTTCCATCTCAAATATTCGGCGCGATTTATTATTTGTCCTTTTCCACCTTTATACATGAAAACACCAAATTGATCACGAATTAATTCCTCAACAGCATTTTGTCCACCAATATTAAATGCATCAATTAAATCGCCGCCTGCAGATTAAACATTGAGAGGATACATAGATATTACGCAATCGACATGTTACATAATTAAAATAAACCTACCAAGCTTATAGTTTGCCAATTTGTAAAGCAGAACTTTATTGGATGGCGAGCATGATTCAGAAATAACTTGATCGAGGATAGCACTTTGAGGTACACGATTTTTCTTACGAAAAGCTTTACAATTAAACAGATTAAACTTCATTTCTAGATTTTAGGGTGTTTTTTCATCACGCTCAGGACAAAAACTGATATTATTCGAATACTGCCTAGAAAAAACGCGTCAAAAATTACGGGAACAAAAATAATGTTCGGTGGGTGGTAAAATTAATTTTTATTTCTACGTGCTTCAAATATTATTATATTGCATCTACAAAGAATAGAAAAAGGTTTCACTTCACACCCAATTTCCTAACCTTTTATGTACTACCTAGAGGAATGTCGTTGCAATATGAAAATTAAAATTATTTGATCAATTGTTTCCATGGAAAATGCTTGCGAGTGTTACCAAGTAAATATCAGACAACGAAGATAAAATTGATACATTCGCAAAAGGTTTAATTTTTTTAAATTTATCAATAAAAATCAATCGCATTGAATAAACTTATGCTGAAGTCGAATTTTATTGGCTTCATAGAATCACTATGGACTAATAGTAAAGTAAGCTTTGGTATATATAATAAAAAGCTCTTTTTTTCTTTTAACGGATCGTTTTATGCTTGGTTTAAGCTCATGATTCCATGAATATATAAGAATATAACTCGAAAAGTTCGTACAACTGAACACAGCCTCTGCTCAGTCAAGAAAAAAACATAGAAAAAAACATCGTTTGTTTTTATTTACCTTCTTCGCTCGTCACTGACAGCTGATTTACAACTAACAACGATGATGGCGTTCAACAGCTCCTATGAGCTCTTGAATCAGTTGGGTAGTGGTACATATGCAACAGTTTTCAAAGCAATTGATAAGAAAACGCGTCAGTTATGTGCAATAAAGATTTTGGAAAGAAAGAAAATATTAAAAGGCAAGGAAACATCAATTGAAAACCTGATAAGAGAAATCGAGCTACTGAAAAATATACAACATAAGCACATTGTTAGAATGAGAGATTTCTGCTGGGATACATATAAGATCTACATCATAATGGAACTCTGCGAAGCAGGCAACTTGTCGTTGTTTATTAAAAATAGAAAGCGATTGGCGGAATCAACTTGTCGAATTTTTATAAGACAGTTAGCTGATGCAATGAAGTACCTTCGAGCAAATAATATCTCTCATTTTGATCTTAAGCCACAGAATTTACTGCTCACACGGCCAAATTCGAATGCAATGTATTGCCTTAAGATATGTGATTTTGGGTAAGGAAAATTATCGATCGTCCTGATGAGTCATCAGGATCATCAGAATCAATGTTATTATTTTAGATTTGCGCAACATTTGGGACTCGATGAAGAAAATTATACAATCAAAGGATCTCCTCTTTACATGGCACCTGAAATTATTATAAAGCACAAATATGATCCAAGAGCTGATTTATGGTCAATTGGCACAATTCTATTTGAATGTCTTTTCGGATACGCGCCATACAGCTCGAAAACAATCGAGGAACTGATGGAAAAAGTGCGAAGCCTGCAGAAAATTGAGATTCCAAAGAACTCAAAGATTTCAGCTGAATGTGAAGATTTGCTGACGCGGCTTCTGCAGCACGATCCTGATAAAAGAATAACATTCGAAGAATTCTTTAATCACGACTTTATCGATTTGAAACATGCACCATCAGATGAGAATTTAGAACATGCTATTGAAATTGTAACTAAAGCTGTGGAACAAGACACAATGGGTAACTATCAACAGGCTTATTACCTCTACTGTGAAGGATTAACGTATTTTGTTCCTCTTATTGAATCTGAGAATGGGGCAAAAAAAGCAGCACTTCGAGCTCGAGCCACCGCTTATCTACAGCGTGCTGAAGAAATAAAATATTCAGTAATTTGCCGACGTCAGCAATCTGATGAAGATGAAGCAAATGTGGAGAAAATACAACCAACAGTTCCTTCAACATCTTGTGTCGTTCAAATGGCACTAACGCCATCACAGCAGTTTACTAGTCTTTGCCAAAAATGTTCATCTAATCCACAGATGAAAACTGGTCTTGACATTGGAACTGATGCTGAATATTATGCGTTCGAAAGAAAGCTGGATGTTGCACTTGAGGCGTACAAACGCGCGCTAAGTATTCTTGTTCCTTTACTTAGCGATGAACCTGAAGGCGAACGCAAAAAGCTTCTGCACAAACAGATTCTGGATTGGATGAAGGAAGCAGAGTCCATAAAATCCATCTTACAAGCGCAGGAGAAGATAAATGATGATGATTCGAGTTCGTCTTCAACTTCGGAAAGCTCACATTGTGTTTTGTCTTAGACATCCTTATGATTATAATGACTAAAAATACAGACTTCATGTGGACATGCTCTAAAATCAAACAAGTTTATTCATAGTCAAGTCAATGCAAGTCAATGACCACATTAAAATGTTATGACGTCACTACACAGCTGTTTTCAGTTTTGCAGGGATAACGATTGTGGGGATTACAATAAATAATATATATTTCCTCCATAGTTGTAGCCCTTCGCACACAAAATTCTCTCAACGTTGTGAAATATCGAATTGTCGATTTCGCCCATAAATTGACCGAATGTAAAATAGGTATTCCAGTAACTAAGCATCGACAATGGACGGGGAATCTAAGAGGCTGATTGAGGACTGTTTCCTTAGACCAATCGCGGAAGCAAAATCCACGTAATTTACTTAAACAGATTTCGTCCAGTAGCAATTAAGTATCGAAATGCGTTTTTTTTTTTAGAAATACAACAAAAGATATTCCCGAGACTAAAAATCCTATAAAAGTTGAGCTGCAAGTTCTGAACCTTAAAGAGGAGAGCCACAACATGATTCTATCAACTTTAAAATATTTGCATGGCGATGACTTTGAATATGAAAAAGAATCCAGCTACAAAGATAAAGGCTCCAAAATAAAGAAATCTTACTGGAAAGATAGAGGTGAGCTTGTTATTCAAGGAGGCTGCGATTACAGCTACTTGCCATCAGCTGAGACAAGCGAAGGAAAGATGAAACTCTATGGATTGATGAAACTGGAAAGTTACGGCTTCCATAAAAGGTAAATATCTGACACCATTGAATCATTCATTATAATCACTCGATATCAAATGTTGCTTTTAGACACTGTTTGGAATGTCTGGATTCTTTTCAAGACAACATTGATGATAGCATCAACCTTCTATTTGACAAATATTTTCCAAGTAAGAAGCTGACAACATGCGAGCTGACCGATGAAGAACGTCTTATGATGATGGAGGATGAACTTGAAAGTCTGAAATCAATTTTTTCCGACTCAAATGAGTTTATCGAAATCGAGAAGAATCATATTTGGCAATTGAAGATGCGACTCGACTATCTTTTGAAATTCTCACCTTCTGAGGAGAAAAAAGCTGAAAAGCGAAAACAACTAGAAATGGAGGCCCATCTGCAAGAACTTCAGCAAATGAAACTTAGTAAGAAGAAGGCAAAAGCTGAAAAATGTCGCAACGTTCTCGAGAAAGGAAAATGTAAATTTGGCGCCAAATGTAAATTCTCGCATGATGTCTTTCGAGAAGAGAACAATGAAGCAGATGCGAATGGAATTAAAAATCAATATAAGAAGCGCGATGAGTCGGACGAAGATCGTAAGATATGGACTATTGAAATTCGCTTCCCAAAATGGGCAAAATATCCGGCACAAGCACCAATAATCCTTTTGCGAACGAAAATCGGTGACATTCCGAAATCAATTTGTCTGAGCATAAATCAGCGTCTGATTGAGGAATCGCGAGAATTGGCAAAGGATCAGATACCTTCAGTCTACAGCATTATAGACCTGTTGCGTAACGAAGAACAAATTGTGAGCTACTTAAAGAAACATCATTTCTTCAGATATCCGTCGGCCGACGTGAGCATTTTTGATTACGATCCTGAAGGACTCAGCGATGATGATAGCAGTGACACTGAAGCCAAAGCGAAACCAACTCATTATCAATTGGGAAAAATAGATAAATTTGATAAGCGCACGCTGAGCGATGCCGAAATTTTAAAGGAAAACTTAAATTTGATAAGAAAATTTCAGGATAAGCAATCAAACTCTTACTATAAAAAAATGATTGAATCTCGTAAGTCACTTCCAGTTTGGGCATCAAAGGAAGAAATTGTTTCAGCCATAACATCAAATCAAATTGTTGTTGTGGTAAGTTCCTTTACATTTTTTTATTTATTATTTAGTTCCATATATGCAGAAATTTAACTTTCCATTTCTCTAAACAGTCGGCGGAAACGGGAGCAGGAAAATCAACACAAGTTCCACAATTCATTATCGATCACTGGCTACAGCAATCGCTGGGTGTTAAAAAACCAGGAAATGTTGATATTGTGGTGACTCAACCAAGAAGAATTTCAGCTGTTTCAGTCGCTGAACGCGTAGCGGATGAAAGGAACGAAAGAGTCGGTGGCGTCGTCGGTTATCAAATACGTTTAGAAAACAAGATTTCATCGTCAACACGATTGACATTTTGCACAACCGGAATTTTATTGCGTCGCCTTTATTCGGATCCATTACTCGACAGCTTGACTCATTTAATTATTGATGAAGTTCATGAGCGTTCTGAAGAATCAGATTTCCTGCTTCTTATTCTCAAAGAAGTGCTTCGGAAACGTCCAACACTGAAAGTTGTATTAATGAGTGCAACGCTCAATGCTAAGTTATTCTCAGAATATTTTAATGGTGCTCCCGTACTTTCGATTCCTGGTCGAACATTTCCCGTCCAACAAATATTCTTAGAAGAAATTCTTGAGCGTAGTGGATTTGTGCTGGAACCAGATTCACAGTATTGTAAAAAAATTTCAAAGAAGGATGAGGAACAATTAATGCAGGAACTAGAATATGCCGACGTAAGAGCTAATGACAATCCACCACCACGTTCGACACGCGATGAAAATCTCATATTATCAGATTTAATTTCACGTTATATTGACTATTCGAAAACAACATGCAAAACGATGTTTCTGATGGATCCACAACGAATAAATCCCGAATTAATTGAAGCAGTGTTAGCGTATATTGTTGATAGCGATGATCACGAATGGCCTCGTGAAGGATCCATTTTAGTATTTCTTCCTGGACTTGCTGAAATACAAACAGTTTATGATCAATTGATTGATTCTCGCATGTTCGGACCACGAGCAGGAAAATTTCTGATATTGCCGCTTCATTCTACATTGAGTCAAGAAGAGCAAAGCTTAATTTTCAAGAAAGCCTCTGGCAAGCGAAAAATCATTCTGAGCACAAACATCGCTGAGACATCTGTAACAATCGATGATTGCATTTACGTTATCGACTGTGGACTTCAAAAAGAAAAACATTTTGATTCCAATCGCAACATGGAATCATTGGAAACGGTTTGGATATCACGAGCTAATGCTAGTCAACGACGCGGCAGAGCTGGTCGTGTAATGCCTGGAATTTGTATTCATTTGTTTACAAAACATCGACACGATAATCATATTCTTTCGCAACCTATCCCTGAAATACATCGAGTACCACTGGAACAACTCCTCCTACGAATAAAAATGTTACCAAACTTTGATGGACATTCGCTACTGTCGATTCTAAATCGTTCCATTGAACCACCATCAACTGAAAACATCACTTCAGCCATTAAGCGCCTTCAAAATTTGGGGGCATTTGAGCAAGAAAATCTCACACCACTTGGATCACATCTCGCGCTTTTACCAGTCGACGTTCGTATTGGCAAACTGATGTTGTTCGGTGCAATATTTCAGTGTCTTGACAGTGTTCTTACAATTTGTGCATGTTTAAGTCACAAGTCACCATTCGTTTCACCATTCACGAAACGACAGGAAGCCGATGCACGTAAAAGACAATTTGCAGTTGGGAATAGTGATCACTTAACCGTCCTGAATGCTTATCGAAGATGGAAGGAAGCGAATAAACGAAGTCGATATTCGGGCCAAGTTTATGCGGACGAAAATTATTTGTCAATTCGAACTTTGGAAATGCTCGGTGAAATCAAATTTCAATTTCTTGAATTGCTGGTATCAATCGGATTTGTTCCTGTTGATATGCCGAAACAACGAAAAGGGAAATCATTTGACGATAATTTATTGGAGCTTACAGGACGAGAATTAAATTTAAACTCGGAAAATTCGCGATTAATTTGTGGAATTCTTTGTGCTTCTCTTTATCCAAATGTCGTCAAGGTCAGTTCTCTTCCTCAATTAATTGTACAAACAATTTAAAGGAATTTTTTCATTCGTTCTCAGGTCCTAACACCGGAAAAGAATTATGTAAATACGTTTAGTGGTGCTGTGCCGAGATCGTTTCTACCATCTGAATTGCGCTTCAAGACAAGAGACGATGGATTTGTTGCGATTCATCCTTCAAGTGTTAACTCTACAATTGGAACATTTACAAGTCCTTTCTTGATTTATCAAGAGAAAGTTAAGACCTCGAGAATATTCATTCGTGACTGTTCGATGGTCTCAACAGTTCCACTCATTTTGTTTTCTGGTAGCGATGTTCGCATTGAATTGCACAATGGTGACTTTCTATTTCTGCTGGAAGATGGATGGCTAATGATTCAGGCTGACACATTAAAGACAGCTGAAGCTATGAAATATATGCGCAAGGAAATGATGTATATTCTCGAAGAGAAAATCAAGGATCCGCTTCTTAATTTGTGGAATCATGATCGTGGCAAGCGAATAATCGGAACAATCGTTCATTTGCTAACTAAAGAGTAATCACATGTGTCCTCATTAAAATGAAAATCGAAGAATAAAATTAATTTATAATTTCATTGCAAAAAAAAGCCAGAAAATGTCTCAAATCCCTGAAAAAAATTTAAAAGAACTTTATGGAAAAAGAATTTCACCATTTAATTTATGCACATTGATTGTAAGTAATTACAAATATATGAGAAATCTCTTCGTTACAATACCTAAAACTTAAAAATATGACTATAGATAGAATGAAAAATTTGTTTTTGGCATTGCACCTCTATAAATAGAACATTAATGTTTACAAAAAAAAAAAAAAAAAAACATGAGAAGTCTCGCAAAAGAAGACTAAAGAAATTTGTTCCTCATTTTGGAATTGATTTATGCGCATGTCTCTTGACTGCAAACAATATGGACAATAAAAAAAATAATTCGTCGTCGTGTGCACGAGAAATAAAATGCCTGAGATTATGTTTTTCCTTCTGTGAAATATCGAAATAAGGACTTGTTTAAAAGAAAAAAAAAATGAATTTCTAAGAAAATGATAAAAAACTGATTACAAATTTAATAAAACAAAAAGAAAACTGTTCAATTATTTTAGTCGTTCGAATATTTACAATCAAAATTTTCGCGTCTTGCTTACTTTTTTTTTTTTTTGCTATGAATCTTAGTCTAAAAATGAATTATTTAAAGTTATAGTGATTTTTTTTCTATATCATTGGCATTATTGAAGCTATTTACCGATAAGTGAAAACTGGTTTTGGTTTTTAAAAATTAAATTCGTCATTATCAGTTGTTCGCTTTAATTATGTTTGATATTGCAGCATTGGCGCCGAGAGGTTTGGATGATGTGAGCTATTCATTCGTAGCGCTGATAAGCTTTTGTTATACCATTCGTCCTCGGCAGCTGACATGCCTGTTATTGTGAAAGACAAGAAAAAAGGTTTTCCATTATCATTATAAATTCAAATCCTGTAAACGGATTCTGTTAATTGCAACGTTTAATTAGGTGAAAAAGATCAAAAAAAGAAAAACATCGAAACCAGACATTAAAGAGAGTAGGTAAGCGACAAAGGTTCAGCATTTGAATAATATATGAAAGCCTAAATGCAGCATTTTTGACCTTAATTTGCGACAATTATTAATTTCACGCTTAAAGAGGGATGAAAAACGAAATCAATTTGAGCGATTCTGCGTTTTAATAACTTTTTTTTACTTCATATCTTTAATGAGTTTTTGGGAGAAATAAAAAAATCGCACTTTAATCGGAAATAGAAAGTTTGGCGCAAAAAAGGTCACAAAACTTAAATTAAATTTCATTTATGCAGATATAAATAAATATACCTAAAATACTTATAACTAACTATACTCGACAAGAGAGATTCGAAAGCTGAAAGTTAGAGAAATAGAAGAACTTACTCATTGAATCTTGTCTAACACCGACGGAACTCATATTTGAACTATGAGACATTGAAAATGGTTGTGTCATGCCCGGATATGATGAAGCACCCATTTGGAACAGATCCTGGATATGGAGAAAAAAAAGCACGAATTTCGAAAAATTTGTTGAAAATTATTAAATTAGTGGAATTAATTTTTTTTTCTACTTGTGGATAGCGGTTGATTGAATTCGGATGCGGATATGGTTGATAGCCTCTAGATACACTATAGCCCTGAATATTTCTCATCATTCCATTGCATGATGGTATTACTGACGGTGCAAGTGCTTTCTGCAGCTGCTTTTCCTGCTTTCTATATTTTGCTCGACGATTTTGAAACTATATTTATAAGGAAAATAATTTTTTATTGTGCATTTTCTATTATTTGCAAGAGATCCCTCGCTAAATCAACTCACCCAAACCTGAAAAGGAATAGAAAAGTCAAGAAAATTAGTTATAAAGATCCGTCGGCAAACAAAAATTGTGGAAATTTTTCTTTTACTCAAAGTCATAAGAAACATCAACAAAGTAAAAGTTGTATGAAAGTAAGTAGCCATTTTGAAAGAACCAAATTCAAGACTCTATCAAAGAAAATGTTCCAAGTGTGTAATATGAACGAAGTATAGAAGCTTTAATTTGCTTTAAGAAAATGAAAGAGATAATATACGTCGTGTAGAGCAAGAGAAGAAATATAATAACGTTAAGATGAAGAATCCGTATACGTAAGGATGGATGGATGAGGCAAGAGATGCTTTTAAATTAAATGTTTTTCCATCAACGACGAAAATAATAAGAAAGATGCTCGAGATGGGAAAGATGAGCGAGAGAGTGGGAGAAGGAAAATGATGGCAAAAAAAATGAATAAAGTGAAAATATATTTTTATTTTGTCGAGGAAAATATTTCGACGCTGAGCGACATTTCATATACTTAAAAAAAAAGATGTGAGGAGGGTTGTTTAGACGCAGGCATCACGGTACCATTACGAAGCTCCTCTTTGATGATGCGACTTTAAGATTAATTCCAACAAAACTTTAAAATTAATGGATGCGTATCAATAAAGAAAATATGAAGAAGAAGAACCATTTGAAACAAAACTTTAGGACAGTCCCTAATCGAATTACGGAGACGCCTTTTTTGTTTCATTCCGCCCTTAAATCGACATTTCACCAAAATCATTGTTTGCGGCACAGGCAACACAAATTCTTCTTCTTTCTTCATCCATAGAAACAGAACAAAAAGCATTTTCAATAAAAACAAAAAAAAAATTGAGAACATAAAAATTCCATCATTTTTTCCATCGAAAACTTTTTTTTCCCATTTTTGCTATGAAAACGCAAAAACAAATTTCTTCTGTTTTTTTCCCTTCGAAGTTTGATGACAAAATAACTTGAGATATCCTTTTTTTTCTCGTTGTCATTAAAAATGTCTTTGAATTTTCAACTTTCATTGTTTTGAGGGGTTCGGAATACTTGCTGTATTTCCCTTGCTGGGGGAGAGAGAGAGACGATGAAAATTTAAATTGATTTCTTGAAAATTTTGCGTCACCCCACCGATGTAAAATATATTTTATTTTCTATATGAATATCTTCATGACAGTGAAATGTTATATGTCTATACTGAGGTATTTTTTTTTAATGTTTTGCGCAACGATAAGCATCAAAATATTGAATACTGCTTTAATCTCCTTTGATGTGCATACGCATAAAATCTATTTTTTTTTATTGCAAGCGAATATATTCGAGCTGCTTCATCTGATGCATGTGGCACATGAAGGCGGCATTTGTTATGCAAGTGCATTAATTAACTTTTAAAAGCACAACATTCTGAACAAATACGAAAGCATCATTTCTGTAGGCAATTTTGCATTTTCATTACGTATGAAAAAAAGGCTTAAAACATGATGCACGATGCTCTTTCATGTGTTTATAGATAGAGGAAGACTAAAATTCGACTTTTATTTTGATGTTCATTGTTTATGCGTCGAATGAAAATGCAAAACAGAGAACATTTTTTTTCTAAAATGCATTGAAATTTTGTGTATTTGTCTTTGAGATGTACGTGAATTTGATATGCGAGTCTCATGTGTCGCAAATCCAATGCATTTCATTATGAATTATTATTTTGTTGGACTTTATAGAGTGAGAGAGAAGGAAGGATATTTTAGGCCTTCGCATGAATTGTGTTATATTTTTTATGAATTTACTCGTCGTATTGTGGCAAAATAATTTTCTGCACAATGCTACACACAAAAAGCATAAGCGTACACTTCCTGAATTAATTTAGCTGGAAAATATTAAGCCATGAAGCGTGCAAGTCTGTGAGCGCCTAAAACATTTTTTTTTTTATATTTTTATCGGACACAAATTGTTTTTGATCTCGCACACATCTCGATAATACGAATTTATCAATTTTATGCTTGCGAGAGATGGCAATAAAATGTTGTACAACAGGAAAAAGAATGAAGCCGAAAATTGAGGAAATGTCACGAGCGAAAACGCGATAATAAAAAAAAGGAATGATGATACAATTCATCAAAAGCTCCGACAAAATCATCAAACCATACAGAGAGAAATATATTTTTACTTGCTCCCTATATCAGACACTTTTCGGCAAATAGGTATATATAGATTTTGAAATTTTCTCTATAAACACCCATCGTCTCATTTCCGAATCCAATTTTCAAATTTCTCACAACACCAAAAAAAAAGACTGAAAGTTTCCTTTTATGAAAATGCTGGAAATGATCGATGCATGCACGAGAATTGATGATTAAAGATACGAGACATACTTAAAAACCTATTACAAGGTGTCAAAGTGCTTTGTGTGCCTAATTGATAAACTCATCAGCGATATACAACTGAAAGCATTTCAATCCCCTCGATGATGTTGCTGGTGATGTTTCGTATTACAGCAGCAAGGAGACACCACTTAAACCACACTGCATTTTTCTACTTGCTTTTGAATAAATTATTTCTGACAAATTTGTTTTAAATTAGAGACATTTCCCTTCTCGTTTTCGTGCAAACCCTCGTCAAAAATTAAAGCCTCTCCGCTCATGGTGCGCTTTCAAGGAGTTTTATAACAGATTTCTTTCTTTTTTTTGAGGATGGTACGCATTGTATTTTATATTGTAGTGCCCCTCAAAGTCAGTGCCCGATGATGCTGACTGAGAGTAAAAGTGCCTGGAAACAAATTCAATTATCGACTTATAGTAATGATGTGTGAGAGGAAGGAAGGGATAGCCAAAGTGTACAAGTCACACAGAGACCAATCATTCTCTGCAAAAAAATGCCATCTGATAAACAACTGTCAACATTTTCTTTGATTTCTGTTTACGATCAATGCATCAGAATAAAGAGAAAATTCATTGGAGGTCTATTAAGCATTCATCATCGCTTCCCAACTGCGAATGTTAAATTGACTTTGAGGTTATGCGACGACCAGAGATTTGATTTAAATTTCGGTTCTCAAATCTGCGCGATATCTTCTTAAAGCTTTCTTACCTGTATTCTCGCTTCATTTAATTTAGTTGTCCTTGCAAGCTCTTCTCTACAGTAAATATCCGGATAATGTGATTTGGCGAAAGCCGCTTCCAATTCAGCTAGCTGCTCCTGCAAAATGTTTTGATAAATTAGATTATCAAAAAAGAGAAAAAATGCTGCCAACTTGAATATTTAGCAGAGCGCACATGTGGCGCTTCGGAAAAATCGATAAATATTTCAATGACGACAGGAAATCATCATCAATAAATGTTTTCTTTTTTTTTTGACCTGAATCATAATGCACGAGCTGATCGAAACCATCGCAAATCAGTCCGGCCAGTGAAAATGCTCCTGCATACACTCACACACACACATGCCGCTACTTTCATTCCTAATTCACGATGTTGTAATTAAATATTTATAAAAGGACAGAACGTGCCATGAATTTCTTTCATCTTATGGAGCATTCAATGTGTATAGTTTAACATTGAATTTTATTGCGAAGATCACGTACATGAAATTTTTTTCCTCTCTCGATGCTTGGTTTTCCCTAATAATGATTCTTAAGTGTATGAAATCACCAAAAAAAAAACTTTTCTCTCTCTTTTTCTCAAATTCATCAGAAATTCATGGCGTGAAGTTTCGAATACAAGAAAAAAAAATTGCTCCATACATAAAATGGAGCTTGAATTTCAAGTCGCGAAAAAATTTTCATGCAATCATCGCATAAAGAGAAAGAAACTTTAATTCTTACTTGAGTGAATGTTGTTCGATGCCTTCGTCGTGCGGGCGTTGGACATGAAACAGTCGTAGGTGTGTGACCTGCATGCTGTGGCAGACCTCCACTGCCCGGAGACGAGACACTTCCAGACACCGATGATAGTCCACTGTTTGGTTCGGGTTTTAATTTCTTAAATGCACCTTCCGCTTTAATGATAAGAATTAAATTTTTACTTCAATCAAATTTTCGATAAAAGGAGAAAATTGTGTCATAAAAGTTGCGGACTGCAAAAAAAATCATGAAGTTAATTCCCGAAATTTATGCAAAGCACATTTTCATGAATCACTTTTTGGTGTTAGTGTCTTTAAATCGTTTAATTTGAGGTGTTATGAGAATGTTTATGATGAATAGAAACGTTTCATACAGTTTTGGTCATTACTAAATTTGCCTTGGCACAGGCACAAAATGTTTACTCATTTGGAAGTTGATGAGCTTATATATGTTGAGAGGATCAGGTGAATTATGTTTCATTGATAAAAATCCTCTTAATCATCTCAACATCATTTTAATTACCCTATTTAATGCTGTTTCATAGTAGAAGCCGAGTGTAAATATGCTGCCGCCAACCCTTCGCATTACAAAAATAGGGACGCGCATCAATCAAAAAAACATTTCGAGTAGTATTATATATGATTTTAATGGCGATAAAACTATTAGAACATAATAAAAATGTACTTGATGTAGCAATTGTGATTCACAGCACAATAACAAAACACCAACATTATTTGCTGGTGATGACGGTCGGCGGCCCTCTTGACTCTCTGCACGAGACAAATTGCAAAATAAAAATTTATCACAGATGTGATTTAAAATCGAAATTGGGACAATTTTGAAATAAAAAGAAAGAAATAAATTTATATTCAAGATCGCATTTCAATTACTGTGTCCAAACATATATATCTATATGGCAGACGGCAGTTGTATAGTTGCAAGAAGGAAAGGCTTGATAAAGATATTGCTCAACATCAATGATCGTAAAATGTTAATAGCACAAAGTGACAACATCCTTTCAATCAAACAAAGGGAATTGTTAAGGATTTATTTACAGCATAAAAATTTGAACCCTCATAATGCAAAATAACATGAAATAAAAGAGCATATGGTTGGTGTACAATTATCACAATTGAGGGCTTTTGCACAAATATAAATCCAAAAAAAAAAAAAACCAAATGCCTTGCCCGCTTTTGTGTTTGAACAATTTATTTAGAGATTATTGCTGTTAATCCTTTGACACTTTCGCATAGCAAAAAACTTTCACCGTCGGTTGTGGTCAGAAAACATCTTCACTTTTATGATATTTTGATGCTTGTTGTGATGACCAATTTTATAAATGGCTTAATTTAATCCTGCTTGGCACGTGGCAATATAAATAGAAATGCTCTATAAAACTGTGCAACATAGAAATGAGCATCTGGAGATTTTCTTACCTGTAATTGTGTTGTGGTCATTTAATCGATTCGGTGGAGTATGAGCAGGAGTGTGATGATGCGAATTATCAATACCAGTACCATAAAGAGCATTAAAATCTTCCGGCGTACTGCTGCACTTTCGTTGGTTTGAATTTTTATTTGAGTCATTACCATTTGGAATATTTATGCCGCCGGTTGACGAGAGCGACGAAAGCGTTGAATTTCTGCCATCTTGCGTAAGACCCAACAGACGATTTTCATGCGCAAATCGATTGTGATTGTCTTGAAGCGACATGAATTTCGTTTCATTATTATGCTGAATTTGATTGTGATCGTCGAGCAGACCTTGCTGAAGGCCCAACAAACCACCGACCAAGTTTGGTCGCAAATCGTCCATACTATTATGAATCATTAGCTTCTGTTGATTGCACGAACTGGTTGAAAAATTCAATTGGCGACTAAAGATAGCTGGAAATATGTTAAATTGCTGTGAATCAGGAGATGTTGGACTGAGGCCCAAATGAGATGAAGTACCACTGCTGTTGTTAAGCACACCACCAGTGCCGCCAGCGGCTGTACAATTTTGTTTGAAATCCAACTTGCTGCTGTTTAAATTGTCACTTATTCCAATGAGTTTACTATTGAATGACAATGAGTAATCCGTCGGAAAATACAGTTTGACTGTTTTTCTTTGTGCGCACACTTATATTTTATACAAAATTAGATTTCTGATTGATATCGTATCGCTATTGAATTAAACAATTTTCAATATATTTTAGTTTGTGGAATTGTTATTTAATTATATTCATAAAACTGCGCTTTCTTTTCTTCGTCTTTGCACTTTAACATTCAAGTGAAACTTTTCAAAATTGCAAATGAATTGTTTGCTCATAAAATTTTCTATTAATTTTTTTTTATATTTTATTGCACAGACACAACAATAATAATAATTTGATCCTTATTTTATTTGACTTAGTTTCAGTAATATAATTTAATTATGATTCACTTGATACTTTATTAACCTTCCTTCGTCAAGTTCACCCAAAAATATGCACGTCTGATATCATAGAGAGCCAAATTAAATATAAAATGACTGCTTTCTCGATCACTTATGATAGCTGTATGCCGTATTTCCCAATCGCTGTGCATTATTATTGCGCACATGCGAGGACAAAATATACAGCAGCAACATGAAGACATGAAATAGTGTATAAAAGCAGAAACAACAACAACGACAATATGAAGCAAATCACCAATCAGCATCAAGCATTTTCGACACTGGATAGATAATGCGAATGGGGGAGAAGAAGAAGAAAAAATGATGACTTTGACGAGTTAACTTTAAAAATGATTGAATACCTTTAAAAAAAAAGATTAACTCTTTTTTCTTAATTGTTCCGATACAAATCAATAATTGATCATCACGTTAGGTTTTTAAAGAATTTCGTTGTGAAATTTCATTGCAATCCTTAAATTATGCAAGTTGTTGTTGCTCGATATTAATTAAAATTACACCGCCGAATATCGAACCATTTTATGTTAGTTTTTTTTATTAGATATCGAAGCTTTTAACGCTAAGTTGCAACTGATGAAAGGAGAATGAAATGAAAGATTGTTGGATTGCGTTTTGCGTTGCCTTTGGGTTTTGTTCGCAATGTCATTTTTTTCACCATCGCCAAATATTCAGCCAATCAGAATTTATCAGCGTCGACGCGAGTCGAAAATATTAACCGGCTCAGAGAAATCACCATGGAAACAAATTTGGTGTGAAATAGAATTTTTTTTTTGTTCCTTTTTAAAAAAAGATCGTCGATTTATTATTTCACTTCCTTCTAAGTTCGTTTTGTTGATTGATGAAAGGATAAAAATTCCCTTAAAAAATAATATTAAAAATTCAGCCTTAAATCAAACTACTATTTAACTAACTAATAAAGTGCTGCGCATGATTGTAACCAACAACCACGTGTTGTCAATTACCTTATTGTGAATGGATGAATAAAGTTTTGCGACACGTGCTGATAATTTACAACAAATCAAAATATTTTGATAGACTGTGATAATTAATCGTATACCAAAAATGTGTGAAAGGAAGCGTTTTTTATTAGGAGGCGTTATATTTTGACATTCCCTTTAATAAAAAAAATACATTGTTGCGAAATGTTATATTTTATGATGTCACTTGATCAATAGTCTGACTACAAATTTTAAAAATTATATATTTCAATAGAACATCAAATATGAAAATTGTTGACATGTGCAAACCCTAAAGGCCTAAAGGAGGCATGTTGCACTCAATCATCATGTTACAAATGGAATGGGCGTTTTTCAATTTTCTTGATATCTCGCTTCGTATAAAATGTGTCCTCTATTATTTTTTTTTACAATGACATTCTCCCCTTATCAGATTCAAAGCTTTATAGTGCATGCATGGTGTTTCTCTTAAAAAAAAAACCTTTAACAAATGATAATTATTTCATAAATTACAGAGTTATTGAAACATCCAATGCCCTGAAATATTTTGACTTATTATGTTGAATCTGAAAAAAATCACCTTTAAGATCACCTTTACCTAAAATGTTGTCATATGCAAATAACCCTTGCTCGAGATCTTGCTTCATTCTTAATTGTTTAAAAACAAAATCGTTTCATATAGGTAATTATGAATAAATAAAGAGAAATAAGGAATTCAATTAAAAAAATAGCTTAAAAAGCTACCTACTTAGTGGTGTTACCAGATTCTTGAAAGGTGAGCAACATGAAGTTAGATGCAAAACCTTTAAATTGTTTTCATTTTTTTGAAAGCTGTGCAATTAAATTTAACTACGATTATTAGCGACAAATATAATTGCCTTGCAATAAATATGACATTTGTTTTCATTTGATGAAAGTTACCTAACATAACTTTCGTTTTACATTTTAATAGTTACGTCATTTGGGAATGATTTTCCCCCAAAAAAAAACAACATTCTTTTTGAAGAAGAGTCTTTGTGACAAATATCAAATGTGTTATATGTATTGAAAGTCTTAATTAGTTACTACTCATAAGCAGCATATATATATACATATATTACTTACTATATATATATAAATTTGTGCCAAATCTGTCGTCTTTTCTTTTTTGACATCATCCTAAGTTTTTGTGATAGTGATTCATAGTAAGGGATAAATGGATAAATCCATTCACTACTGATTGACTGCCATTCAACTCAACAGAACCAAAATGTTTAAACAATCTCAGCAAGCAAGAAACAGCATTAATTCGCTGGACAGCTTAGTTAACATATTACCATGTGAACGACCAATTAAAAGTCTTCAGATTGTCGAGTGCGCAGAGAAGTGCCCACCAAACTTTTATCCATTAAAAAATACCTTAGACGACGGCGATGGTGATTTATTTAAAGATATTGCTATCTTTGGGAAAAGTGGTCGACGTTATTTGTGTATAAGTAAGACTGAAGGTTTTAAGGACTTTGTGCTTGAGAAAATTAAAATAATCCCACATAATGAGCACTTGGCTTCAGAGGGATTTATGAGTTTAAAAAACACAGCCGATACAAATCAAAAAGCCTGGCGAAAGAAACAAATAGTATACAAGTTATCCAAGATTGAGAGCGTAACAGAATGCATTACCGATATTATATTATTGAATAAATTCAAAAGCCCACCAGAAGGCTTCCAGTATGCTGGTGAGCTGGAGAAAGTTCACATTTGCTTCAAGGTGGCAGCTGTCAAACCAACTATCGACTTTACGGAGCAAATTAAAAACCTAAAGATTTCGTCAAATATGAATTCATCGGTATGAAAATATTTAACTTACCATGTTCATTTATTATAAGAATTATTTTTAGAGCAATGCAGCAGAGCATTATTACGAAGCATTAGAGCTATCATATCAACTTCCATCGCCGAATTATCAAAATTTGCATTTACGTAAGGCACCTGCTCCTCCAGGCATCGGAAATACAGGAACGCTTTCACAATATCATAACGATTTTCTGGGCGTTCCATTTATATTAAGCCCCAAATTGATCAGGAGCTCAACTGCAGAAGCCAGCACTATACCGTCGTTCGTCGATAATGCATCTGATGCATTAGAATATGACTTTCAGTTGGAGCGTCAAATCTTGTGCACAACAAAATCGTCTCAAAATCGTCTGTCAACATCGACAAATCCGTTTTTTTAAATTAAATAAGAAACATCATAAATCATTTTCATCCCAGTTGATGCATAGACACGATGAAGATAATATATTAATACTTATTTCTAAGAAATTAAATTGGTCTGAATTTTTCGCAAAATAATTAACCGATAAAATAAAATTTAAAATTTTCTAAGAACAAAAATTGCGTGCATCCGAAAAATTTTCTTCGACAATTTTGCGTGAATCTCTAGATGTCTTTGTGTGTTTTCATTGAATTTCTTGGGATTTATTAATTCTTATAAATTCAAAGTATATACAGATACAATGATAATTTAAAATGTAAGAATGTCACCACAAGAGATAGTGGATAATTCTAAAATGGAGTATTTGCAGGAAAAATTTGCTCGAAGTACCCAAATTAGAGTTTGAAAACTTTCCAACTTTCGAAGATTTGCAATCACAGGCAACAAATCTACAAAAACGATTAAAAGATAGTCTTGCCGCGAATCTACCCGATTTATCACTTGAGCAGCTTAAGAAATTTGAAGTCTACGAATATTTGTTAAGGACATTTAATGCATTGCAGAGCTTAATTCTAATAATAAACGTCAGCTTCAACGCAAATCTCTTCAATCTCAATTTGACAACACAATTCAACGCAACTTTAAGTAATTTCTATTGTTTTCTTAATCAAATCATGGAGATAATCTCGTTCAGCAATAAGAAGTCATGGGACGAATTAAAGCTGGCCGTCAATGACATCAGGAAAAAATTTTCATCCCTTTCCTGCTCGATTCCAAGTAATATTCACTTTCGCGAGCTAGCTGACGGACGTCTGAGGATTTACTTTCTGTGTGCTCAGTCGAAATACGACACACTTCTCTATGTAGACGTTAATGCCAATGAACAATTGGATCCGGCCATGTAAGTGAAACCCCAAATTTGATCAAGTGAAAGTATCTTTGGATCTCTCTCACAATGTATTAGCGAACGCACGAACGAAACAAAAAGCCTAAAATGAGGTCATGGCCCAGATATGCTACAAAATGTATTTAATTAAAATAAGATTGGTTTATTTTTAGCTTGCAGTGGCACCCCGTTCTTGACGCATCAATCGGATCCAATTTGACATCAGTAAATTCGCGAGAAATGCAATTGCTAATGGAGCGTAAACGCTTGCCGGCTTGGGGTATTACCTCATACGAATTCCATAAACCTAGTGGCAAAATTATCTTTCAAGCATGCAATTCACTTTACATGTGCTTAGATACCGGTTTCAATGTGAGTATTTGCGACTATCCAGCCGGTTAAACAACTTGCACCTCAACATTTCTCTTTATCTCTCAAATTTCTTCAGGCGACACCGCTCTTTCCAACAGAACTACGTACATGTCAAAATCAAGACTGGTGTCCAATTGATCCCAAAATATGTCCTGGCAACTCCGATTTAGTAGCATATGTTTGCGGAAATGACATTTATGTAACGCATTCGATAAGTGGACACGGTGAACGGCTCACACATGCACATCTGAAACATAATGATCCGCTGAGCGCTGGCGTTCCGTCATATGTGATGCAAGAAGAGTTTAATCGCTATCAAGGATTTTGGTGGCAACCGAAAACCACTGATGGAATTTATCGCATTTGTTATGAAGAAGTTGATGAAAGTGATGTTAGCTTATTCACGTTTCCATCAGCGCATTCATTTGGTGGTGAGGAATATCGCTTTCCACGTGCCGGAACCTTTAATGCACGAAGCAGTCTGAAAATGGTCGAATTCAAATTGTCAGAAACATTGCGCATTTCTGATATTTGCATAAGAGAGTTGCAGGTTCCACTCAATTATCTATTTCCATACCTTGAATACGTCGTACGTGTTGGATGGACCCCAGAAGCAAATTTTGTATGGGCCCAACTTCTTAATCGACAGCAACAATATCTGGAATTGATTCTTATTCCCGTTGAGAACTTCTGCTGTGAACCATACAATAGCAATCCATCGTCACCGGACAGCGTTCCGGATAAACATCTATGGAAATCAATTGTTGATAAACCAGCAAAGCCCATTCAAGTGATCTATACAGAACGTTCAGCTCAGTGGATAAACATTCACGATCTGCTTTATTTCTGTGAGATCAGTGAAAATAATGTGCAATTCATTTGGGCATCTGAAGAGACTGGTTATAGGCATCTGTACATAGTAGCATCGTCTCTAGAAGTGCGACCTCAGCCACAACAAAATGGCATACGCACGCATTCAGCATTCTGTGATGATAATGCATTAATGAATGACAACTTAAAGGCCAGGTAAGTAAATTTATTCTGAAACAATTTACTGATCTAAGATGCTTGGCTTAAGAATTAACTGTACTTTTAATTTTTTTTTGCATTTCTAGAGTAATTAAAAAAACTCCACTTACAATGGGCGAGTGGGAAGTGCTCGGGAAGAACATTTGGGTTGATCGCCAACGAGATTTGGTTTATTTCATGGGTTTAGCTCACTCGCCTCTCGAAAAGCATCTTTATGTGTTCAGTCTTTTACAACCAGATAAGAAACGCCTGCTCACAACGCCCGGATCGACAAATACAATCGAATTCAATGACGTGAGTTGCATATTACTTATCGGTTAGTTGCGAATTAAGTATTTATCTTTCATCATTTTCAGAACTGCTCAATAATAATTCGAACGCATTCAAACACACATCAGTTGCCGTCGACGGAGATTCTGCGCATTAATCAGAACTGCGAAAGTGGAACTGTTGATGGCATTGAGCTTGCAACGATGGGATATTTGATTGTTGGAAATTATGATAATTCGGAATTTACGCCGCTCATTTGTAATCCGACAATTTCATCGGGCGAAACGCTTTATGCTTTAGTCTTCAAGTAAGTTTGATGTCCTAACTGTTTAGCAGCTAATTGCATTGCACAATATTTGCTCTTCTATGTAGACCGCACAATTTCAAACCAGGAATGATTTATCCAACGATTCTAAATGTTTACGGCGGACCCGAAGTCCAGACAGTCTCGAATAGCTTCAAAGGAATGCGGCAACTGCGGATGCACATGCTCGCATCGCAGGGCTATTGTGTTATTTGCATTGATTCGCGTGGATCACGACATCGCGGCGTTCAGTTTGAGAGTCACATCAGGCGGCGTTTAGGAACAGTCGAATTAGCGGATCAAGTTGAAGTGTTAAAAATCCTTTCAAAACAGCTCGGCTTTATTGATTTAAATCGTGTCGGAATCCACGGTTGGTCGTATGGTGGATATTTAAGTCTTATGGGATTGGTGCAATATCCTGATCTCTTTAAAGTTGCCATTGCTGGTGCTCCAGTAACGAGTTGGGAATTTTACGATACAGGATATACAGAACGTTACATGGACCTGCCTGAAAACAATCGTCAAGGATATGTCGCTGGCTCAGTTTTGAGTTACGCACATAAATTTCCTGACGAGGCAAATCGACTTCTACTCATTCACGGATTGATTGATGAAAATGTTCACTTTTACCATACATCACAGCTTATAAGTCAATTGATTAAGTACAATAAGGTAAGAAATGCCCATAAAATTAACAATTATTATTGGAAGCGCTAAGTAATCGACATCAATTTTCAGCCATACACATTACAAATCTATCCGGGTGAACGGCATTCGCTGCGCAGTCTGGAATCATCAAAGCACTACGAGACTTATTTACTTCAATTCTTGCAAGACAATTTATAATTTTAAAGATGCATCCCGGATAAAGGTTCATCAAACCAGATGTTCATCGCCGTCGTTATGCTACATACCTAGTTAATAAAAGTTGCAATTTGCGATCGCATATATTAAATAATAATAATTAATAATCTAAAATAACTCAAATAGATAATATGAAGCAATTTGAGTTCAACCGATTTTTTTCGCGCTATTTTTGTTGTCTACATTTTTTTTTTATTATACCAATGAAGTTGAAAGATTGCAAAATAAAGATTTTAATTAATTAAATTATAAACCTTTTTAAATTTTAAGCATTGACGTATGCTTCATGAATGTCTAATTCATATCAGGGCTTCACAGGGAATGACAGAAACAGCTGATGCTGGTTGCTTTGACTACTTCGAATTATTCGCAGGTTTATTAAATCTTATCAAGATCTCTTATGTTGATATGTAAGTAGTATGTACTCTCTCAAAATATGTAAGTAGTCATAAATGAAGACGATCACACCTTAATGGAAATTGTTAATTGCTAACAAATTATAAGCTGCTTTCTTCCTATCCAGAATTTTCTGTAAACTGAAAATGAATATGTATATACATAGCTACTTAAGTCATATTTCTTCAGTTAAATAATTCTACATAGTTAAATAATTTTTTCCTAAATTACATTTTTAACGTAGTAGCATGCCACTTAATTTTCATTGAACGGAGTCAACTTCAACTACAACGAAAGCTTGCGTAAGCTGCCTACTTAGGATTTTAAGCTACCTAATTAAAATCCTGTGACCGCTAGCAGTAGATTACTTAAGCTAAAGATATAAAAACGGGAAGATTGCAGCTCGATAAAATGGAAAACTTAAAGGTTGAAAATTAAATTGAATTATAAACATGATATCTTCTAAGGTATTTAATCATAGCATTTTCGTAGAGGAATCAGTTTAACATTCACCAACGGGCGTCCGGAGATTGTCTGAATACGAAGACGTGCTCTGTATGTGGTCGTGCATCGTTTCTCAAATGCAAAGCGTTGGCATCATGCTCTACAGTTTACTGTAGCAGCACCTGTCAACTAAAGGTTATTAACCTAACCTAACAATTTGATCTAAGTATTTTTTTGATGGATCCCTAATTTTTTTTATTAAAATTTTAAATAGGACTGGGAAGTTCATCAGTACACACATGCCAAATCAAAATACTATAACATCGGTAAGCAGCCACGCGTGAGTGTACAGCATCGCTTGAAGGATGCCATTAACAAAGAACCATCAAAATGCAACATTGCGGAACAATTACTGAAGAGGCTCGATGAAGTTGAAGAGTCTTGCTCATCCCGCAATAATAATTGGGTTTCGCCAACGTTATTTTCACAACAGTTGGGAGTTGATAAACATACAGCCAAAAAGCCTCACGCGAGTGTGCAGAATCGCTTGAAAGATGCTGTTAAAGAACCATTGAAATGCAACACTGCGGAACAACTACTGAGAAAGGTCCATAAAGGGTCAACTCCAACAATATTTTCGGAACGATTCGAAATTGCTGAACTCACAACCAAAATGGAAACTGCTCAGATTCAAGAGCATCCATATCCCATGGCTCAACAATCACCAAAGTTGACGACAACACCTTTTATCATTAAACGTAAATATAAACGACACTGTAAATTCATGCCCGAACATCAGGATGCTGAAGGATTTAGCCATGCACTGGTCACTGAAGTCGATGATTTGGAAGATGAAGGAAATGAATTTTGGTGCATGCCGCTGGAACTCAAGGCCAACTATGACAATTACATCAACTCGCTTTCAGAAACATACGATTCTCAGCCGATATTATCAATCAGCGAAATCGAGAAATACAAGAATCATCTCGTAATAACTAAGGTCAGTGACTCTTTCTATGCTCGTACAACTATTTTGAAGCTCATGATTTCTGAATCCTTGGTTTCCCTGCTGGACATTGATACTGGTCGCAAATACATCACCAGTACTCTCCAGAAGCCAATTAAAAAGGCACTGGAACAGGATATGATGAAATCGGCCTACTCAGTTCGTGTCATCTTTGAAAATCTTGAAGATTTGTCGACAATCCATCATGGCGACGCAGTTATAATGAAGGTAACACTTCCAAATCCATTTGGTGCTTCTGTTGCTGAATTAAAGACTATCGAGGAAGATCGTTTCATTACGAATGTAAATAAAACGTACTTTCATGATAATGCAAAAGATACTGAAGCATGCAACACATTGGATCGATATTTCATTGATGCAATCAAAGTTAAAGAACTAAATGCTGGGCCAGAAATTAAGTTGATGTTTCTCGATGGCAGTAAATTGGAGATGGGAAAACTTCATGTTTGCGAATCGATCAAAACGAATTGGAATTTTTATCAGTCGCTTATTGAAGAAATTGCTGAACACACAAAGAATATTTCCACAAATAAGAAGTATAAGCCTGTTTCTCATGAGATGCTGCTGGCAAAGTTCACGGATGGCTGCTACTATCGTGCAGTTACTATCGACGCTTCAAATCTGGATTCCAAAGTTCACTTTATCGATTACGGTAGTGACTTGGTTGTTGATCTGAATGATGTGATTCCAATGCCATCAAACATGTTATACAGTTGCTGCTCACATACAGTTGATGTTAAGTTGAGATCGGGACGCGACATTTCTGAGCTGAATTATGATGAAACATGCGGAGTTTTGCAGGAGCGAAACGTCTTTACTTGTGAGGTTCAAAAACAATTTACATGCTCTAGGGTCAACTTTACTGTTATTTTGGATGATGCTCTCGTTATCTACAAGAAATAAGCATCATTTTGCATTCATTCATACATATTATTTCTACCGCGTGTATATGCCGATTTAATTAATATGTAGGTGCCATATATCTATCTAAGTACTCATAAAGATGTGTAATAAAAAAAATGGAATTTCTCATTGCTGACCTTACTGATAAATGCATATTTTTCGGGAACTAAGTAGGTAATTAAGTACTCTAATCAACTAGTTACGGAACTGATTGATTGTTCTTCATAGCTCATTTTTCTGGGGTTCGGTAGCTTCTTGTTGTTTGTTCCATGTGCTAATTATGCCCATGCATCCGACAGCGCTCCGGATAAACATCTATGGAAATCAATTGTTGATAAACCAGCAAACCCATTCAAGTGATCTAAACAGAACGCTCAGCTCAGTGGATAAACATTCATGATCTGCTTTATTTCTGTGAGATCAGTGAAAATAATGTGCAATTCATTTGGGCATCTGAAGAGATTGGTTATATCTGGTTATAGGCATCTATACATAGTAGCATCGTCTCTAGAATTGCGACCTCAGCCACAACAAAATGGCATACGCACGCATTCAGCATTCTGTGATGATAATGCATTAATGAATGACAACTTAAAGGACGGACAGGTAAGTAAATTTATTTTGAAACAATTGACTGATCTAAAAGGCTTGGCTTAAGAATTAACTGTACTTTTAATTTTTTTGCATTTCTAGAGTAATTAAAAAAAACTCCACTTACAATGGGCGAGTGGGAAGTGCTCGGGAAGAACAATTGGGTTGATCGTCAACGAGATTTGGTTTATTTCATGGGTTTAGCTCACTCGCCTCTCGAAAAGCATCTTTATGTGTTCAGTCTTTTACAACCAGATAAGAAACGCCTGCTCACAACGCCCGGATCGACAAATACAATCGAATTCAATGACGTGAGTTGCATATTACTTATCGGTTAGTTGCGAATTAAGTATTTATCTTTCATCATTTTCAGAACTGCTCAATAATAATTCGAACGCATTCAGACACACATCAGTTGCCGTTGACGAAGATTCTGCGCAATAATCAGAACTGCGAAAGTGGAACTGTTGATGGCATTGAGCTTACCAACGAAGGGATATTTGATTGTTGGAAATTACGATAATTCGGGATTTACGCCGCTCATTTGTAATCCGACAATTTCATCGGGCGAAACGCTTTATGCTTTAGTCTTCAAGTAAGTTAGGACTCGTAACTGTTTAGCAACTAATTGCACAATATTTGCTCTTTTATGTAGACCGCACAATTTCAAGCCAGAAATTATTTATCCAACGATTCTAAATGTTTACGTACGGCGGACGCAAAGTCCAGACAGTCTCGAATAGCTTCAAAGGAATGCGGCAACTGCGAATGCACATGCTCGCATCGCAGGGCTATTGTGTAGTTTGCATTGATTCGCGTGTATCACCACATCGCGGCGTTCAGTTTGAGAGTCACATCAGACGGCGTTTAGGAACAGTCGAATTAGCGGATCAAGTTGAAGTGTTAAAAATCCTTTCAAAACAGCTCGGCTTTATTGATTTAAATCGTGTCGGAATCCACGGTTGATCGTATGGTGGATATTTAAGTCTTATGAGATTTGTGAAATATCCTGATCGCTTTAAAGTTGCAGCTGCTGGTGCTTCCGTAACGAGTTGGGAATTTTACGATACAGGATATACAGAACGTTGCAAGAACCTGCCTGAAAACAATCGTCAAGGATATGTCACTTTTACCATACATCACAGCTTATAAGCCAATTGATTAAGTACAATAAGGTAAGAAATGCCCATAAAATTTACAATTATTATTGGAAGCGCTAAGTAATCGATATCAATTTTCAGCCATACACATTACAAATCTATCCGGGTGCACGGTAATAATAATTAATAATCTAAAATAAGTCAAATAGATAATATGAAGCAATTTGAGTTCAACTGATTTTTTTCGCGCTATTTTTGTTGTCCACATTTTTTTTTTTATTATACCAATGAAGTTGAAAGATTGCAAAATAAAGATTTTAATTAATTAAATTATAAACCTTTTTAAATTTTAAGCATTGACGTATGCTTCATGAATGTCTAATTCATATCAGGGCTTCACAGGGAATGACAGAAACAGCTGATGCTGGTTGCTGTTGCTACTTCGAATTATTCGCAGGTTTATTAAATCTCATCAAGAAGTTTTTTCTTATACTTTCATGTGTCCACCAAAATATGTAAATAGTCATAAATGAAGACGATCACACCTTAATGGAAATTGTTAATTGCTAATAAATTAAGCTGCTTTCTTCCTATCCAGAATTTTCTGTAAACTGAAAATGAACATGTATATGCATAGCTACTTAAGTCATATTTCTTCAGTTAAATAATTCTACATAGTTAAATAATTTTTTCCTAAGTTACATTTTTAACGTAGTAGCATGCCACTTAATTTTCATTGAACGGAGTCAACTTCAACTACAAAGGAAAGCTTGCGTAAGCTACCAACTTTGGATTTAAAGCTACCTAATTAAAATCCTGTGACCGCTAGCAGTAGATTACTTAAGCTAAAGATATAAAAACGGGAAGATTGCAGCTCGATAAAATGGAAAACTTTAAGGTTGAAAATTAAATTGAATTATAAACATGATATCTTCTAAGGTATTTAACCATAGCATTTTCGTAGAGGAATCAGTTTAACATTCACCAACGGGCGTCCAGAGATTGTCCAAAGACGAAGTCATGCTCTGTCTGTGGTCGTGCATCATTTCTCCAATGCATGGTATGCTCTACAATTTACTGTAGCAGCATCTGTCAAGTAAAGGTTATTAACCTAACAATTTGATCTAGAAGTGTTTTTTGTTGGGTCTTTAATTTTTTATTAAAATCTAATAGGACTGGGAAGTTCATCAGTACACACATGCCAAATCAAAATACTATAACATCGGTAAGCTGCCACGCGTGAGTGTACAGCATCGCTTGAAGGATGCCATTAACAAAGAACCATCAAAATGCAACATTGCGGAACAACTACTGAGAAAGGTCGATAAAGAGTCAACTGCGACAATATTTTCGGAACGATTCGAAATTGCTGACCTCAGAACCAAAATGGAAACTGCTCAGATTCAAGAGCATCCACATCCCATGACTAAGCAATCACCAAAGTTGACAACACCTTTTATCATTAAACGTAAATATAAACGACACTGTAAATTCATGCCCGAACATCAGGATGCTGAAGGATTTAGCCATGCACTGGTCACCGAAGTAGATGATTTGGAAGATGAAGGAAATGAATTTTGGTGCATGCCGCTGGAACTCAAGACCAGCTATGACAATTACATCAACTCGCTTTCAGAAGCATACGATTCTCAGCCGATATTATCAATCAGCGAAATCGAGAAATACAAGAATCATCTCGTAATAACAAAGGTCAGTGACTCTTTCTATGCTCGTACAACTATTTTGAAGCTCGTGATTTCTGAATCCTTGGTTTCCCTGCTGGACATTGATACTGGTCGCAAATACATCATCAGTACTCTCCAGAAGCCAATTAAAAAGGCCCTGGAACAGGATATGATGAAATCGGCCTACTCAGTTCGTGTCATCTTTGAAAATCTTGAAGATTTGTCAACAATCCATCAAGGCGACGCAGTTATAATGAAGGTAACACTTCCAAATCCATTTGGTGCTTCTGTTGCTGAATTAAAGACTATCGAGGAAGATCGTTTCATTACGAATGTAAATAAAACGTACTTTCATGATAATGCAAAAGATACTGAAGCATGCAACACATTGGATCGATATTTCATTGATGCAATCAAAGTTAAAGAACTAAATGTTGGGCCAGAAATTAAGTTGATGTTTCTCGATGGTAGTAAACTGGTGATGGGAAAACTTCATGTTTGCGAATCGATCAAAACGAATTGGGATTTTTATCAGTCGCTTTTTGAAGAAATTGCTGAACACACAAAGAATATTTCCACAAATAAGAAGTATAAGCCTGTTTCTCATGAGATGCTGCTGGCAAAGTTCACGGATGGCTGCTACTATCGTGCAGTTACTATCGAAGCTTCAAATCTGGATTCCAAAGTTCACTTTATCGATTACGGTAGTGACTTGGTTGTTGATCTGAATGATGTGATTCCAATGCCATCAAACATGTTATACAGTTGCTGCTCACATACAGTTGATGTTAAGTTGAGATCGGGACGCGACATTTCTGAGCTGAATTATGATGAAACATGCGGAGTTTTGCAGGAGCGAAACGTCTTTACTTGTGAGGTTCAAAAACAATTTACATGCTCAAAGGTCAACTTTACTGTTATTTTGGATGATGCTCTCGTTATCTACAAGAAATAAGCATCATTTTGCATTCATTCATACATATTCTTTCTACCGCGTGTATATGTCGATTTAATTAATATATAGGTAATAATTATCTAAGTACTAATAAGGTGTGTAATAAAAAAAAAATGGAATTTCTCGTTGCTGACCTAACTGATAAATGCATTTTTTTCGGGAACTAAGTAAGTACTCTAATCAACTAGTTAAGGAACTGATTGACTGTTCTTGATAGCTCATCTTTTTGTTGTTGAGTAGTTTCTTGTTGTTTGTTCCATGTGCTATGCTCATGCAACTAAAGAGGAATGTAAGGATTTTCGCATACGTTCTTTAGTAGGGAAATCATTAAATAGGTATCATTTTTATTTTACAAGGACAAATTTCCTTGAAATTTTACATGGAAAGAGCTGATGACTGCGAATCGAGAAAGATTGTGCAAAACAGATGTCAATCGCGCAAAAAGAACAGAATGTAATTTATCACAGTTCTTATTAATAAATGTCTAATTTTATTTCGCATTTTTACAATCCAATGAAGGAAACAGCCGATTGCCAGAGTCACACATTCAAGGTAAATAAATTGGTTTATTTATTTACTTCTTTTAAAATGCCGAACATCGTGAAAACACTTAATTATTGATTGTTTGTTTTTGATACACTTTTGGTATGTTTTCAATTTAATTTAAATTGAAAACATACCAAAAGTGTATCAAAAACAAACAATCAATTATTTATTTACCTTGCACACATTCACATTGTAAAAATCTTATCACAACAAATAAATATCATCTACTAAATTGAATTAGAATAGTTCGTTTTAAGCCTTCTGGACCATTTTTGAATTTTCTGCACTAGCAATCTTTTCTCCCTGCTTCCACTTGGTCATCAAAACTGTTCCACTAATGTAGCAAATCACCTAGAAATTGTCAATTGATAATGTAAATAAACAAATTACTCATATAATTATCTTCTTTTCTTTATTGGTGGTGGTGACGTATGTGTCAGAAAAAAAAGTTACCTCAAAACAAGATATGGCGTAAGAAATGATAAAGAAACGCTTCACTGCTCCAATAACAGCTGATGAAATTTTACTCTTACATCCAATCTCAAACGCGTTTGATAAATCACAGTAAGTGCTCTCAGTTTGTCCGCAGCACGATGATGGAAGCCAAATTGCGTAATCATTTAGTGATATAGTTCCACAACATTGTAAAGTACTTTGAATTTTGTATACAACAAATTTGTTCTCATTTGTAGCTTTCCAAGCTTTTGTCCATTCATTTTCGAGCACTTCACTGATGTCACTTTTGATTGTGATCAGGAGCAAAGCCATCATTGTCAATTGGACTATGAGAATAGTTATACTGACACAATTATATGCAATAAGTAGATTTCGAGATCTGATGTGGGCGAAGAGACATCCAAATATTGGCAACAATATTGCAATTTTCACCGCCATTGTAAAACAGCTCAAAGTTAGCCCTAAATCTTTTGTCTCAATTATTGGCATCACTGCGGTCAGGACATTGAATTGGGACGCTGATGTGATAATTAATAGCGAAACGACTAAGCAAGCTGCGATATTAAATGAGAAGAAACTGATAACCGCTGTAGAATCAGAATCTTTCAGCTTTGATACGAACTTTGAGAAATTCAAAAACATTTTCTTAGATATTTTTAATCGCAAGCAATCGCCAAGAACGTTAAAAAGAAACTGAATCTAACTAAGTAAGCATTCGCTAAGTTGTTTTTGTCGTTTTATTTTATTTCCATCGATGGTGAAAATATTTATGACGCGTCCGTCATACGCAATATTTCCATTTAAACAAGAACAATTTATATACATTGACTATGCATGATGACTGTTCTCAGTTGAATCTTTTTATTCCCTAATTAATTACTGTGATCATTGATATAGGTCATGGTCAGGTTTATCAGCAGTTTTTGACTATTCTTCTTCTTCTTTATGTTGGCTTATCGCCTAATTGTCTCCGGTATCAGCGACCATATGGACACAGAAATGTATTACGTAGTTTTGTTTCTAGATTTTTCTAGGTTAAGAATAGAAACTTCTCGAGCCTTCGCTAGAGATTGAAAAATGCGTGCGCAAAGACCAAAACTCAAACGAAGACTTTTTTGTCTATTCAAAACCAGATTATCGTGGACATCTCTTACTGTAGTATAGAAATCAATTATAGCACTTTTTTGATTAGCTTGTTCTCTTTTACGAAATTACTTAATTCAAAATTAATTAATTCAAACCGAATAAGATCAGTATTACCGAATGAAGATAACTAAACGAAATGCGAACCCCTGCAAAATATATGCAGGTAGGTAGATTCATAGATTCTATCAGGTATGCCTGTCTCTTAACTTTTTATGCATGCCGCGAGTCAAAAAAGTTAGAGAAACACTGTTGAAGACTTCAGGTGTTTTTTTTATCCATACGTTTTTATTTGAATGCCCTACTTAGGTAACCTGAACTGGTGATTTATTTGAAACAGGAACTAAGTATCAACTTCTTTATTCTTTATTTTATGACTTTATCGGGTTGGTCCAATTTATTTAATTAAATATAATAACTGATAATAAAACTGCAACAAAAAATTCAAAATTACCTAGGTACTTACTTTTAATTAGTGTACTACAATTACCAGCATCCCTCCATTGCTGTTAGCTGTTGTATTGCCCCACATCCGACTTTGTTTTGAATATAATCGGGGAAATTACTTTCCAATACGCGCATTTTTGAGTGTTTATAATCAGCGATTGCATGAGTTGACAATTGACAGGAATCACTGCGGTACACAGCTTTAAAGTTTGGTTGCTGGAATGGTGTCTTCGTGTCCCATTTGTAAACTTCAGCGTGTCCCTCGTAGCGGAAGAAAATTGCTCCGCCGTTATCTGTTCCAATGATCACAAGCTTCTCGGGTTTCGTTCCAACATCTGTAAAGTGTTTATAATGAACAAGTGTCGCTTCAATAAGAATTTGCTTTCATACCTTCAATACGTCCACTAGCTCTTCCATCTCGTAAGAAATCTGTATTAATTGCAAACATCTTCTTGGAGCACAAATAAGTGAAGTACAGTGTTGTTGTATCCAATTTTCGAGTTAGCGCCATGTACAAAACATCTTTTTTGCCACAACCTTCACTAACTGCTTTCGGTAAAACTACACGATATCCGCTGCTGGCTTGAACGTCATACACCAAAATAGCACGAGCAGCAGCATCACTTACATAAATAAAAACTCTTCCTTCACGCCCATAATCGACAGCGAGATATTGAAGTCGCGATGATTTATTGATAAGTCCATCAAAGTTAATTGTTTTCATTAATTTTCCATTTTTCACATTGAATGCGAGCACTTTCGGTGGACATGTTTGAGTTGGTTCATCTTCAAGTGTTTGAATAACACCAGTATCCAGAACCCACAAAATATCTTGCGCATCAATCACCAAATCAACGACTGATTGTAAAGCTGAACATTTCTTTTCTTCCTGCATCGACCAGCATGGGAATGGCTCAAATGTAACGCTGCATGTGCCTTTCTTAAGTTTCGATTTAACTAATGTTGCTGGAATTCCTTTCTTGTATCGTGGTAGCGCGAAAAAAACGTTATCACGATAAATTTGTCCTCTCGTGGCGATGTTATTCTTGTTAATAAATTTTCCCGATGATTTGAGGAGAGCTTTTGTTGTTGAGCATGGCCATGTAAATTCAGCACCAGTCCATTTCATATCCGGAACGGAGACACCTTTATTGTCAGTGTACAATTTACCATAACCAGCGGCTAGTTGAAGCCATGCACACAATAAAAATGCTATTTTTCCAATGCAGTTTATTGTCGTCATCTGAATGGTAAAACAATTTGAATAAAACATTTAATGAAAGCAAAGACGTGAACTTACATTGCTGACTGTCTGTACAAATGACATGAATTAATCAACTTTCTCAATCATTTTATAGCTGGAAAAAAAAGTAAAAATTTTATTTGCGAAATAAAAATTAAGAATGCACAAAACCGCATTAAACATTTTTTTTTTTTGAACTCAATGTCAATGATATCGACGGTGTTTTGCAAACTTTGGCTCATGGATGACATTGGCGATTGTGCATTTTCATCAAAAAACAAGTACAGAAATGTAGCACTTCTGTATTCTTGACGCGCTTGCTACTCTTTACTTAACAAAAGTCGCACATATTTAATTTAGCTTACTGCAGGTTAAAATTCTCATTCTCATGATTAATTAGTGAGATACGATTTCTTTCATCTATAATGTGACATTTATCATAGGGTTATAGCAGAAAAGTGATTCATTCAAAAGTTTATTTGCAATGACATAATTAGGATTGTTGTCAAAAACGCATCGAACTTCGTCAATCATAGGATGCAGATCAATAAATAGCTACTGAGTACAAGGCTCAAATAATCTCCAGATTGAATGCGAATTTTTTCCATATCTCCTAAGAAAATCGAGTTCTGGGAGTCACATCCTGAGGAACGATCTTCTGACCACGACCTGTAATCGTTCCGTTCCTGAGTACTTAATACAAATAAAACCATATTTGGACAAACGGACAGAGGATGGACTCAAGAGTTTATTCTCTCGCTTTCGTAAATGTTTTTTGTGCTTTAATTTTCTGTTTATTTCATTTAAACAAAAGTGTATTGACAATAATTCATTTGAAAGCTTCGCTCATGCTTTCAGGGAGCTTTTCATTTAGTGTTTCAGGAAGGTTGAGGCACAGTAGAATAGATGAAATGAACGAAAGCCCTGCAAAAATTATCAGCGGTAAGCTGGGTCCGAATTGAATCAGTAGCGGCGTAAGAGGTGTTAAGATCGAACCAAACACTCCGACAATTGAACAAATCGAGACAAAGCGATGTCGCGAATTGGTTGGAAAAATCTCACAACTATAAATGTAAAGGCACGAATACGAAATTGTTATCAACAATTTTCCGGCGACAAAAAGAATCGTTTTCTGTAAATCGCCCTGAATAAGCTCTGACAGAATGCAAGCTACGCCACTGCCAAAAAGTCCAATAAATAAAGTTTTTTTTCGGCCAAATCGATCCATAAGGAAGTTAGTGATAAAAAAACCTGGAATTTCTACGGAACATACAATCTGGAAATAGAAATAGTTTATGAAATTTAATTGAAATTTTAAGCCAACAACAGACTCACAATGAAGCTCCAATATTTATCGAAAAACTCCAAATAAATGCTGTTAAGATTAAGACCATAGTAGACAAAAGTATTGGCGAACCAGCAAAAAGAGACATTTGCGATTCTCAGGATGACGCGCCATGAAATAGTTACATTACTAGTTACAGCTAATGGTGAATTCTCATCGCGCTTCTTCTTTTTGGAATATTCAAGATCAACTTTTTCGTCAAGTTGCGTCATTGAGCTTTTACTGATCTCACTTTTATTTAATTTTGAAGCTTGAATTAAGA
The DNA here is from genome assembly GCA_018397935.1 of Propsilocerus akamusi. Classification (NCBI taxonomy): domain Eukaryota; kingdom Metazoa; phylum Arthropoda; class Insecta; order Diptera; family Chironomidae; genus Propsilocerus; species Propsilocerus akamusi. Next base: position 25,484,750 of record CM031469.1, on the reverse strand, counting down.
TCTTTTTAGCTTTTTCACATTTGTTATTTGCCAACAACCATCGCACACTTTCCGGTAGAATCCAAATATAAGAAATTATCAAAATTGCCGGCAAATACGTGATGATGAGCATTTTTTTATAGTCTCTGAACAGCATTGCAGTTAAACCCAAATAAATTTCACCAAATGCATAAAAGCAATTCAAAAATGTTCCAGAAATTGCACGCATTTTGGGCAGTACGAGTTCGAGGCCTATAATGAAAGCTGTGCTGTATGAAGCACTTCCAAAAAGTGCATCAGCAAATTCAAGAACAGCAAATTGCGCGTAGTTAAATGATAAAGCTCTGAGAATTCCAAATATTCCACTCCCAAGGCATCCAACAATCAGCACCAACTTTCTACCATAACGATCTGATATGAATCCACTGAACGCAAAGCAGAAAAGTTGTCCAATGTTATTAATTGTTCCGATCAATGACAATTTAATTTCATTTTCCTCACAATTTAGATTGAACTGAAAATGAAAGAGTTGCTGTGACTGCTCTTATAAATACTTATTGCGAAATTTCATTGTCAGAGACCTGATTAAGTATCGTCCTTTCCTTATCTTCATAAACAAAATCATTACACCGAACTATTGAGCTTTGATTAAATGCGTCATTCACGCACGTTCGATTTGAGTTCCAATCATTTGGTGAAAAGCGCTCACACATCTTCGGTTGATTTGCTGAATCAAGTGGCAGTGATAAATTCCACCAGTCTGTACGATAATTATTTGCGAATTCATTCTCGCACTCTGGAATCCGGCATCTATAAGTTTCAAGGGTCACTCGCTGATAAGATTAAAATAATCACTACATATTGCTAATCACCTATAATTCAAATTGCCAGCTGTAAAAATGTATGAAGAGCTAAATATACCACTCAGGAATATTGGTAAAGCAATCAAAATGAAAAGGAAAATTTGATATTTTCCAAATGAAATTTCATCGAGAATTTTATCCAATTCGAAACTTTCTTCATCCGAATGATCCGTCGAAGATGCATCATCATTGGAATTCGTCATTTAATTGAATTTTAGTTTGACGCCAAAAATTTCTTTTTTACAAAATTTTCTTGCAATTTTCGTATGGCTACGTGGAACAATATTCACGTTGTGAAGAACTTCACGATTTTTTTTGATTTGTTTTAAATTAATGTCGCGCGATCGCTCGCGTGACCGTGCGATTTGTCTTCAAGTGCAAACTAAATAAATATTTATTTTATACTCGCACAACAACCTTTTTTTTTTTTTTGAGAATTTCTCACAAAAAGAAATTTTTCCAAAATTTAATACACATTTATGCCACATTTCTACATGCGGGACATTTTGAAATGTCGCATTTTTTTTTTTTAATTTCGAAAAATGTCACGTGTAAAATGCATAAATTTCTAGAAATTTCTCACATGTAAAAGAACATTTTTTAACCCTCGTAAAATGGGGCCTTTCGCATGTGTACATTTTTCTAGAATTATGTACATTTTACACGTGACATTTTTCGAAATTAAAAAAAAAATTCGACGTTTCAAAATATCCCACATGTGAAAATGTGGCATAAATGTTATGAATGCATATTAAATTTTAAAATATTGCATAAATTTATAAAAAAATGTGGCATAAATGCAGAAAAGCAAGTTTCAAAATGCTTTATAACGAAAACGTAAAACAATTGCTCCTGTCAGTTAAAAGCACAATGAATAAAACACTTAAAGGAATGTCACAAAAATGCTTTTAGGATATTCAGACAATATTTCACAAGAATCCGGTTTTTCATAAAACCGGCTGTTTAAATATTCAAATCTGTCGAGTTATTTGTTAAATTGTTGTTGTCGTTGCACCAAATCAAATGATAACAAATTAAGCTAAATAAAAAAAAAATCTCATAAAATAACTGATTCGAATCCTGAAAGAAGTTTTACAATTTTTATTATTTTTCTTTAATGTGCTCTAACTTTTTAACAGAGATATGCAATACGAAAAAGTATTTAGAAAATATATGAAATAAACTGATTGAAGAAAAATAAATTCAATATATTAGAAAAGAAAGAAAATCTTAATCATGTAAAAGAAAATAAACTTAATTATACTTGCTTATGGGCATACCTATAAAATAATGGTGGCACAACATTTCAATCTACCTACATCGTCAATGATTATAGGAGCACTTGGTTGAATATTTACATTTTCAATAAGCTGTACAGCTGCGTTTTCGAGGGGGGGGTGGATACTCGAAGATTTGTTTTAGGCAAGGAGACCTTTTTTGAGGGATACCATTTCCGAAATTTCGGGCGAGCATCACAGCGCGGCTGGAGATTAAATAAGTGCTGTTTTTTGAGCTGACTTGTTGTGTCAACTGGCTGTCGTCTAGATGAACTCGTCAGATTAATACTATGCTTTCAAATGTCCGTTGTGTTTTCTGCAGGGTAAAGATTGCAAAATGTTTCGAACTCTTCCAATTGATCATCAATGAGTTTAAAATCGGCTGTTACATTATGCAATTTTCGGATATGAAATCCTGATTTGAGGAACTCAATATAAAGTCCATTTGTATGAACTACGATGAGCTTTATAACGAGGAACCAACATAGAAAACTCAAAATGAATATTTTAATTTTGTTAGCTTTACTGCACTTTTCAAATATTCAATGTTTTAACTTATCGTACGATCTTTAACTGACGAGATAATAATATGAACTGATATGATGGTAAAATTTTACTGTGCTTTTATACCCTTAACTTTAAGCTTAAACACGAATGCTTCAAGAATGAATATACTAATATATTTTAAGACAATCATAAAATTCTTATTAATTTTCTACAAAACTGAGGAGAGTACTTATTTTTCCTTCCCTTTTAAGATAATCATAAACATTCAGAGAAATATGACATCACACTTTGTAGGTTTATCGAATCATTTGAAAGAAATAATACATACGCTTTTAATAACCTTATGGCAGCTGTTTATGCATCGTTGCAATTTATTATCAGGATAAGCTTATAACTTTAAATAACAGTCTTAATAACATGTTAAATTTTTGAATTTCCTTACGATTTCTTTTATTTCATTAAATTCTGCCAAATAAATGAATTAATAACTATATTTGGGGCTGCTGCGTGTCCATATACAAATTCGTTCAGTTCCTGAGTACTTAATGCATCGTTTTCGTAAAAGTTTTTTGTGATTAACTGTATGACTATTTGATTTAAACAACATTAAATTTACAGTAATTCATTTGAAAGCTTCGCTCATGTTTTCAGGGAGCTTTTCATTTAGTGTTTCAGGAAGATTGAAACATAGCAGAATTGATGAACTAAACGAAAGCGCTGCAAAAATTATCAGTGGTAAGCTGGGTTCGAATTGAATCAGTAGCGGTGTAAGCGGCGTTAGGATTGAACCAAACCGTCCGACAACTGAACAAATCGAGAAAAAGCGATGTCGCGAATTGGTTGGAAAAATCTCACAAGTATAAATGTAAAGGCAAGAAAACGAAATTGTTATCAACAATTTTCCGGCGACAAAAAGAATCGTTTTCTGTAAATCGCCCTGAAGAAGCTCTGACAGAATGCAAGCTACACCACTGCCAAAAAGTCCAATAAATAAAGTTTTTTTTCGGCCAATTCGATCCATAAGGAAGTTAGTGATAAAAAAGCCTGGAATTTCTACGGAGCATACAATCTGGAAATAGAAATAGTTTATGAAATTTAATTGAAATTTTAAGCCAACAACAGACTCACAATGAAGCTCCAATATTTATCGAAAAACTCCAAATAAATGCTGTTAAGATTAAGACCATAGTAGACAAAAGTATTGGCGAACCAGCAAAAAGAGACATTTGCGATTTTCAGGATGACGCGCCATGAAGTAGTTCCATTACTCGTTACAGCTAATGGTGAATTCTCATCGCGCTTCTTCTTTTTGGAATATTCAAGATCAACTTTTTCGTCAAGTTGCGTCATTGAGCTTTTACTGATTTCCCTTTTATTTAATTTTGAAGCTTGAATTAAGATCTGTTTAGCTTTTTCACATTTGTTATTTGCCAACAACCATCGAACACTTTCCGGTAGAATCCAAATATAAGAAATTATCAAAATTGCCGGCAAATACGTAATGATGAGAATTTTTTTATAATCTCTGAACAGCATTGCAATTAAACCCAAATAAATTTCGCCAAATGCATAAATGCAATTTAAAAATGTTCCAGAAATTGCACGCATTTTGGGCAGTACGAGCTCGAGGCTTATAATGAAAGCTGTGCTGTATGAAGCACTTCCAAAAAGTGCATCAGTAAATTCAAGAGCAGCAAATTGCGTGTAGTTAAATGATAAAGCTCGAAGAATTCCAAATATTCCACTTCCAAGGCATCCAACAATCAGCACCAACTTTCTACCATACCGATCTGACATGAATCCAGTGAACGTATAGCAGAAAAGTTGTCCAATGTTATTAATTGTTCCGATCAATGACAATTTAAATTCATTTTCCTCACAATTTAGATTGAACTGAAAATGAAAGAGTTGCTGTGACTGCTCTTATAAATACTTATTGCGAAATTTCATTATCAGAGACCTGATTAAGTATCGTCCTTTCCTTATCTTCATAAACAAAATCATTACACCGAACTATTGAGCTTTGATTAAATGCGTCATTTACGCACGTTCGATTTGAGTTCCAATCATTTGGTGAAAAGCGCTCACACTTCTTCGGTTGATTTGCTAAATCAAGTGGCAGTGATAAATTCCACCAATCTGTACGGTAATTATTTGTAAATTCATTCTCGCACTCTGGAACCCGGCATCTATCATTCATTATTAAATCATTAAGTTTCAAGGGTCACTTGCTGATAAGATTAAAATAATTACTACATATTGATAATCACCTATAATTCAAATTGCCAGCTGTAAAAATGTATGAAGAGCTAAATATACCATTCAGGAATATTGGTAAAGCAATCAAAATGAAAATGAAAATTTGATATTTTCCAAATGAAATTTCATTGAGAATTTTATCCAATTCAAAACTTTCTTCATCCGAATGATCCGTCGACGATGCATCATCATTGGAATTTGTCATTTAATTAAATTTTAGTTTGATGCCAAAAATTTCTTTTTTACAAAATTTTCTTGCAATTTTCGTATTTATAATATTCACGATTTTTTTTTTTGTTTTCTTTCAATTAAAGCCGCGTGACCGTGCGATTTGTGTTCAAGTGCAAACTGAATAAATATTTATTTTATACTCGCACGACAACATTGTTTTGAGAATGAGCGTTTGAATTGTCTCGGAAATGTCTCACATTTTTTCCTTTTTTGAGAATTTCTCACAAGAAAAGAAATTTTTTGTTTTTAAAAAAATTGAGCAACTTTTAGGTTTGTTGAACAGTTTCTTGTTGACTGATCAAGTACAGATCCTCATGATAGATGACTTGCAAAATATTGTCGTCAATATCATCATAGGCTCTCATTATGGTTTTGTAGCGTCCCGTTGGCCAGTGATTGATGAAATATTTTCGTGTGCCGTTAATAACTTTAAGTTTGTCAATAGGACATGACATTACCAAGTCACCAAAGGGCAATTCCATTAGTTTGACGTGTCCAAAAAAATGCATATGATGCGAATTTTGATCTTCAACCGAATCACAAAAACTTATCGTTTTGTCTGTTACAATATCAAATGTTCCATCATCATGTTCATTATAAAATTGAATGTGAAACTGTGAAAAAAAATAGATGCTTAATTAAATTTCCTCAAACTAAGAATCAAATGTAAATTTACAGAAATTTGTTTTATGGAACGTTTCAAGTCACATCCGAAGCTGACGGAAGTGTTATTGTGTCCGTTATCATTATTCACTTTGCAAAATGTATTCTGGCAGGTAATGCTTGATGCTGAGCAATCGATTGATTCGAACTCATCATAATTCTCCTCACCAATAATCTGATGAACGAAAAAAAGTATCACAAACGTTGAAAGTTTCATGACTGACTGAAATAATTTATAAAAACCGTTGATGAGGCTTGGAGAAGATCATAATCGAACAATTAAATTTTAGTTGGAATTCACATATTCCGTAATACTTTGCTTTGCACAGGAAAAATTAAATATTTTTCCGAGCTGCTGTTTCCGGTCATCACTCGCCAGATGGAAAAAGGAGTAAAATATTATTCTAATGAGCACTGCATAGAATAAAAGTCATATTCGGCATGCTCGGTCGTGTATTACCATTGAAAGAAAAGCACGATTTAATGTAACTTATTATTATTAAATATAATATTTATCAGGTCTTGAGTTTACATTTTGGCTACCTATAAGAACGATTTTATTCCAAAATTTTATACCACGAGTAAACCTCAGTAGATGTAGATAAAGGTAGACATAGGTAGATATTGAGTTACAAAATCAATTGTGAAAATAATAAGTACTTCAGGTAAATACTTGATATTGTAATATCATTACTGAATGTATTGCAAAATTGCAAATTGTTCCTATAGTTCAAATTGCATTGAGATATTGTAATTATTCGATATTTCATCACATAAATTGCGCAGCAGTTACACAAGCAATAAACAACAAATCTCAAAACAAACAACACTTAAAAAAGCTGATAATGACAGCAGAAAGGACAGAATTTTTTGAGAGCTGGACATTGATAAAAGAATCTGGCGATCTAGATCAGCTAAATCCGACGTAAATCGATATAAGTTATTACACCATTTGATTGCTTAGTTCTGTTTTTTATTTTTATTAGACCTGATTCATCAGATACGGATGGAATTTCCGTTATATCAGATAATGAAGTCTGCAATCAAATCAATCACAGCGATAGCGATCAAGAGAAAACAACAGAACAGTCTGTGAATACCGGTAGATATGACTTCACTCCTCCAGCGACACCGAAGCGGCAGGCCATACTCGAAGATAAGCTCTCAAATATTCGAGAACGGCATTCCGAAAGTGATAATCACCCCTTAAAACCATTACTTCCATGCAATGGTTGGTTGATCACTGTCATTATAATATTTTACGGACTCTGCTGTGCGTATCACGAGAAACGCTTTCACGCTCTAGAACACGAAAATATGCAGTTGAAGGAGAGATTAAGATGGTTGGAAGACAAAATTAAAATCATCGATATACTAGAAAAGAAATCACCGGAAGCGGGTGGAACGATTATATGCTCCAATGATGATTCAAATTCAATAGTTCCCGAAACACAGGATGTCTGGATGGGCGCAGGTGACGACAGTGTGACAAAAGTGATCAACAAAAAACGCAATTCTCTTCCCGATTACTGTTATCAAACTCTAGACGAGGACGACTTATTTTTCGAATACAATCAAAAATCGTGTCATCAGAAATCACAACAGTTGGACAACAAGATTAAAAATGGTAGAGATGAGACTTATGAGGATTTCATTGATCGAACAACAGATGGAATCGTACAATCGTTCGCCGATGAAATTCAAAATATCAAAAACAAAAGAACTGTAGGCGGAAAGAATTCTAAGAAATGGCAAAGAAAAGAGATATTCGAGAACAACGAATGGATAACAAATCGAATTAAGGGACGAGAAACTATGAGACAGAACAGCCGAAACAATGATCCGAAAAACTGGTATTTGAAAAGAAAGGACGAACGGGAGATCCAAAGATTACAATCTTAAAACTATGATATAAATTTGACAGTGATATCCGTTGAGAATTTTCAAAGAAAAATGTGATTTGTTTTTTTTTTTTTTTTTTTTTTCTGCGATAAATAATTACGCTTCTGCCAACTAAATATTATCATGATGATATTTTACCTAGGTGGGCCCGGAAAACTTGTCTATTTCCCTACAATCGACGGAACTTTTTGATGTTATTCTCTGTTTCTCTTCCGTACTAAGTAGTAGGTAGTTAGTCAATTTCGCGGAGCTAAATCACCGAACCAATGAAAAGTACTTAAACTCTTATTTTGGTAAATTTTTATTTAGCCAGAATAACTTATTCAGTGTCCATCTCAGAGGAATCATCGGAATCACTCTCATCATCATCGTCCTTCTCACTGTCCGAAGATGAATCTTCACTATCGCTTCCGAACCATTGCAATGAAGGAAGATTTCCAATGTATGTCTTCCAGCTGTCAAGCTTGTTGACATCTATTGAATAGAAATCACATAAAGTGTATTGTCGACTTCCTTGTTCATAGGCGCCACCGAAGATATAAAGCTGGTTACGAACAATAACTATGGATGCATTCATTCTTGGTGATGGTCCTCCAACGTCCAATTGTGATGTGTTTGTTGTTGAAGATTCCTGAGATTTTGGACCAGCGACTGTAACTGTAAAAATTCCATCAGTCGTTGTCTTTATATCTGATGGCAGTGATGAACTTGTAACCTTTAAAGGAATGTTTAACGTTTGCTTTTTATAGGAATAAGGAATAGCAACAACTTACGGCCATTTGACTCTCATCCTTTTTCTTCTTTAACTCAACTTTTCTCCATGTTAATCCACCGCCAGTTGTATCTAGGAAATGAATTTCATTGCTAAATTGTCCTCGTAAATTGACATCATCTTCTTCCGTATCCAAAACTCCACCAAACGTGTAAATGCGTCCATTTGCAATTGTAAAAGCAACACCGCTTCTTGGTACAGGACGACGACCGCCAAGCTTAATTTGATTCCACTTCCATTTACCATCGGCTTCCTGCAGTGTAAAGGCATCTGGATGCGTCATACCATGCTCGGCGCCTTTCTTGCCGCTTGTCTTTGTGTAGCCGCCGAAAATTATAATTTTATCATCGCCACAAACGCCGATTCCAACTCCTGAACGTGCTGCTGGAGGCGTTCCAAGCATATCAAGTTTTGTCCAATTGTAAGTTTCCAATGAGAACAGGTATACATCGTTGTAGTAGTGGAAAGTTTGATTATTATCATGAAAGCCGCCAAAAAGAATAATCTTTTTCTTGTGCAATACCATTCGATGACCACTGCGAGCTGAAGGTCCCCCTGGAGAATTGATCTTTTCCCATTTTTTTGTTACTAATTGATAGCGCCATAAGTCCTTGAAGTGATAGAACTGAAGCCCTGATGTTGATGCATATTCACCACCAAACAAATAGAGCTCTCCACCATTCTGTTGGGTAGAAATCATCTGATGTGCAGATCGTGGTGCTGGGCATGGTGATGCGTGAATTGATTTCCATTCATTCTTGATTACATTGAAGGACATAAAATCGCCAAACACTTCAGTCTTCGAACCATTAAAGAATTCACCTCCAAAGAAATAAATCAAATCATCCAATGAGCAGATGGAAACATTGGAACGTGGTGATGGTGGGGCAGAAATTGTTTCAGTCGTGTCTTTGGCATCTGATTTTTGTAAATTAGCCACAATAGACTCGATGTCGTCCTGAAAGACAAATAATTTATTCAATATATTGGTGGAATTAGCTTTGTTTACATTTTCATTGTACAATGCTTACCTCGCCCAATTTCTGAAGTAATTTCTTCTGTTTCGCTACCAATTTTCTATCAGTCTTGGCTGTAGTCTTTTCAACTCCAAACCCCTTCTTTTTCTTATCTTTCTTACCCATTTCTTAAGTGATTTTAAAGGATATTGCCGGCAATGTGCTCTTAGGGGCAATCATTAATTCCGTGATGATGTTTCCAATATGTGTACAAATTACACTGATGCGCGTTCACGATGATCATAATGATCAGGCCACAGAATAAAGTTACTCGCAGACTTATTCGATTGTAATCTTAGGACCCTCACAGCGTAACCATATATCGTAACGAAATTAGGGAACGCCCCATTACGTACACTTCAACTTTTTTATTTACATACAAACTCCTTTAACACAGACTTTAAAAATACGACATTCCCATAGTACGATTGTAAACATTATCAGCAGCAAGACAGAATAATAATAATATTTCTCCGTTTCAAGATGGTCTGTGAGAAATGTGAGAAGAAACTGAAGCATGTAGTTACTGCTGATCCATGGAAAATGGCAGGAAGGACGTCAGATTCAGCGGGAACTAGCGCTGGAAGAAAAGTGAATGAAAACAAGGTAAATCGACCGGTCGATGATTTCCTATTAAGTAGGTATATTAATTTCCTAAATATATTTTAGGCCCTCACAGGGTCTAACAGATTTAACCCAATCAAAGGAGGAATGAGAAAATGCAGGATATGTCAAAGTAAAATTCATTCAGAAGGTCATTACTACTGTCAGGGATGTGCCTACAAAAAAGGAATCTGTTCAATGTGTGGTAAAAAGATTCAAGACACAAAGTCTTACAGGCAATCAGCAACATAAGAAAAAAATCCAAGACTTTTGTAGGACTAATTTATTTTTAAGAAACTATTGTTAATAAAGCTGAAATTGCTACTCGTTTTCGATTTGAGAAGGGTTTTTAGCCTGAATTTGTTTCTCCTTCACCAGCTCTAAAAGCTTTTCAGTGGCTGTCTGTTCCTTGTTCAGCATAACAGAAAGATCCTCATTCGGAAAGGCAACTAAATTGTTTGGGGGATTGCGGTGGACAAATGGAGTCCATGGGCCTTGAACAGAAGGATGATTTGTTTGCCAGTGTTTTCGGTATCTAATCGGCTCAGTATCACCAGCTTGAAGCTTCAGCAAACTAACCCACTTCGTTATTTCATCAAGGGTTTGATTGTGACAGCTCATCCATTTACGATCGCCATTTACTAAAAGATTTAAATTATTTATTGTTAAGTATAATCTTGCATTGTAGATGTGTTGACTTACAATATTCTGCAACAATGACAGGTGAGCGATGTCTTCTTGGCTTCACATAAACAACCACACCTGGATTATTTTTTGCGAAATCAACTAGATTGTTTTCGATGTAATCGCGCATCCCTTTTGAGCCGCCATTGTTTTTGCAGAACTTCATTGTAATCCTCTGCAGTTGATCAACGTATCGGCCGAGTCCATTTTGCAGCGGAGCTCGTATAAAACCAGATTTCATAAATAAATTAGAATTGGCCATGTTTATATGATTTCACTTTCCTTCTACCGAACCGAGTACCGAACCTACATCATATGTACTAACTTTAATCCGAACATCGCCTACCCAGGTAGTCCGTTCTCTCACTTCATGCCGATGGCAAAAATAATTTTTCGGCTTCAGAAATAATAAATCACGAGCAAATCATGTTAAATATAAACCATTTGTTAAAGATTAACACGACGCCAGGTGTACTCCTGTGTCGCATGTATGGAAAACACAACAAGAAGTATCTTTACAAAGACGGAAAATTGATCAATAATACAATTACCTATTATCCAAGGTACATGAATGAGCTCAATATCCAGAAATTTAACAATTCTTATTACATCTTACTATATTGTAGACGTGAAGGAGAACAGGATCCAGCAATTGAACCTTCCAAACTTTTCAGAGTGCACCGAATTAAAAAAATTGAAGGAAATCCGCATTGGGAGAAGAGAATTTTAAGAGAGCTCGGACTGTTTGAGGTAAGTATTTAAATTTGACATCATGTCCTTGAAATGTTATATCAGTTGATTTGTTTGCAGCAATATGGAGTTGCAATTGTGAAAAACATCCCCGAAAATAATGCCCGGCTATGGAAAATAAAACATCTTATTAAGATCACTCCAATTCAGTTTCCAAATGGCGAGCCGACAGCTGAGGATATCAAATACACTTACCTAAAAGAGAACGGCGACTGTATTGTCATCAAGGATATCGACAGCTTCAATAAACGTCTTGAGGCTTCGGAAGCATTTAATAAAGTCAAAGAATCGAAACTACTTGAAAGTGAAACGCTGAAGAAAGACAGTCGGCTGAAGTGGCTTAATAATTGGTAATTTTTCTTATCATCAGCCAATTAATTATAGTTCTGGAAAATAAAAAAAAAATTAAAATAGTAACATGGGTTGTCTCAAGTTCGTCATAAAACAAATTCTAAGAAATCTCCTTTTAAATTTCCAGCCCCTAACTAAAGATTTCAACGGGGGATGATAAAAGTCATGTTATTTCTCGTCATTCCTAGAGCAATCAATCATCTTTTTTTTTCGTCATCGCATGAAAAATCATCCCATGTAGTCAACCAATCAACCAACATGCTGTAAAGTTCCCATCATAAAAATTCCCTCAGTTTTTTGTGTATCGAATGGAAAAAGTGTAAAATGTCACTTCACAGTTTTATTTTCTGGTGGTATAATTAAATCCTTGTGGTTTCGCTGAATCAATGAAAATATCTGTAAAATTGCCTTTTGATGTGTAAGACAAAGTCAGTGTCGCTTGTGAGATTATGATGGAAATTTTAAAAGACAAATCGTAAAAAAAAAACTCATAAATAATGCACATTTGAGAAGCCACGAGAAGTTTATGTGCTCGAAATATGTTTTTCGTTAACTGAAACTGAAACTTTTCAGAGTTTTATTTTTTGCTTACGAACCTGACTGCAAGTTTGCTTATTAAAATCAGCGTTGTCACTTCGCATACTGCCTTGAAAATTTATTTTATTCAAATTAAAAAATCTTAACAATCATTTCATAATAATAAATACTTTTAAATTTTCTAGTGACACACCTGCAAATAATCTTCCGCAAAATTAATTATTGCTGATATTTGAGCAAGAAGAAACAAACTGAAAATAAAGAACTTTGTCATTATGTCTGTTAAAGTTCCGCGATAAGTTTTGCTTTTTGCATTTGAAAAATTCAGCAAAAGATAATTAAAATCATGTTATGTGGCATTTATTAATATTCTATGGTTTTGTGACAGTTCGTTTTGAAAGATATATGCGAGTATTATAGTACATAATGCATTCCGTTTATGTATCAACTTCTTGTGGGTTTTATTTTTGAGATGGTAAAACAGAAACTCTTTAACCGACATTAAAGATATGAAGATGCTCGTTAAATGGCTTATTAGAGAAACATTGCATTCAATTTATCCATTTTTGGGATTTGCCGAAGTGAGATATTTTTTTTTTGTTGATGTTGGAACTCATTGTTCGCCGCATTTGAGATTTATAATCATTTGCTGGACAATTTCAGCTGCAAAAAAAAACTCGAGTCACAAAAAGAGCTCCGAATTTCAATCGTATCATTTTTAAAGTATACAAAGAAAAGTGATAAATAAGTACGATATAGATAGTTGATAGGCGGTTTTGACGCAAAAAAGCGAGAAATTAAAACAGAAGAATTGTATTTAAAGATGTTGACCTGAAATAAAATGCACTTTAACAAATCCACAATTCAACAAAAAAAAAAAATCTACAAAAATTTATGATAATATTTTCCGGTCCTCGAGCCGCTATTAACATTGGCAAAATAATTTTCGAATAGCATTATCAAAGATTATTGTCGTGCGAATAAAACGAGCGCAGAAAAGTAGGAAAACATACTTTTGCATAAAACATAATGAAAATTTACAGCATTAACAAAAGGACCATCCGCAAATTCAGCATTTCAGCATTATGCTAATTATGCTGTTCTTACCCGACTGCTTAACACTTGAAAATTTAAATAAATTTTAATTTCAAAAAATTTTGCGCAGTCTTTTTCCTTTCCACGGTGAATTGAGAGAAAAAAGACGACGCTTTAACGTGTATAACAATCTCGATTTGCTTCACATTTTAGCAGTGCTTGAATAAATTTTGCAAATTCGATCCGCGTTATTTATTTTATTGTTTTCTTTTTTTTGTCTGTCTGTTGAATAACTTTTTGTCGTTACAACTTTAGTGACTTGACTTATTCATTGCAATGTTTAGTATTACATTGCTGACGAATTTGCCCGATAGTTATAAAAGTTTCTTTGAAGAAATTTGAATATTTCTTATAAAAAAGTTTGTTCCAACATAAAAAAAATTCCTCAACTTGTAAAACTCCTACAAATTAAAAAAAAAAAATAATTTCACTGTTCTCGTCCAGACCTTCCATTAATAAATAACCTAAATGTGCATATAAAATGCAATATAACGACTCAACTCAACTGCAACAGCGAAGATGGTGCATCGTTGCATGCAAGTTCACTGGCAATAAATTATCGGTGCAAATGCAGAGAGACATGCTGAAAGCATAAAAGAGAAGTTAAATAATTAAAGCATACGAAAATATGAATAATTAATTAATGAAAACACCAAAAAAAAAAAAAAACTGCCGAGCTCTTTTTGATAAATAAATTCGTCGAACATAAATTAAAATTGAAATAATTTTTTTTTTATTTCGTTTCTTTTTGTGCTCATCACCATTTGTTGCTGCAAATTATTTTCCTCGTTATCGATGTGCCAAAGAAACAGAGTTAAATGAGGGAAAAACTCCTCGAATGATTCTTTGCAAAAAGGACCTTTCCACATTTTCCACTTCAATATTCGATAAATTCGAACGCTTCATCAGAAGCAATTTCATTTCTCTCGAATTCAATTCACCAATAATAACTTTTCATTGTTCAATGATTTATGAGAAAATTTCGGTTGCGAAAGAAAATTTTCTCCCATTTTTCCATCGACAAGGTAGATGAAGACCTCAAACCGCAAACAATTATCGCATTGTTATCAAGTGAAATAATTAAACTGGAAATTTAATGACGTTATCGGAATAATTTTCGCGTCATTGAAAAATTTGATTCATTGCGTGGTTCACGAGTTTTAATTGAAATTTCTTTCAATACGGTTAAGTAACTCGCTAGTCATCAGAAATTGTGTAGATTGAACAGGAAATTGGTTAAAAAGACAAAAGAAGAAACCGCATAGGAGACCGCAACAACTCAATTTAATCGACAAACAGCAACAACTATAATGAAGTTCATAAATGAGATTTCAATTAGATCTCAATTAAATGATTTCAGCTCTTTTCGTGTTGTTGTTTCAACACGCTCTTTTCACTCATGTCGAGCATGAGTCGTCATGTTTTATTCAAATTGGACCCAACGGGCCCCTGTCATTAAAGCCATTACCAAAGCATACTTAGAGCGCCCATATCACGACTTCAGCCTCCCAAAATATCCATTTTTTCTGTATGTTCCATGATCGCTCGCGATGGAAATTGAGCAATAATTGTGGACCTCTTTTGTGTTGTTAAGACACAACAATAATCTCCATTTATACGTGCCATGAGAGTCGATGGACTCATATAGAATGTGCACTTTTGGACCTTTTTATATCGCGCGTGTATAATTATTTCCTTTGTGGTAGCAATTTTATGGTTATTTTTCAGATAAAGAGAGATAGAGAGGAGAGAGAGAGAGAGATGAAAATTATAATAAGTGTTTTAGCTGCATGATTCTTGGCTCTCGAATTGGCTGTTCTGGGGGCCTTGTTTTATTTGGTGAATAAAAAAAATTGTTGTCTTATTATGCTCTGGATTACGGAAACCATAAAATTCATGTTATTTTTTTTTGTAACAACATTCCTCTTTTATGCGCTCGCCACTCCTAAATGATATTTTGATTTACACCAAAAACAGAGAAATATTTTCATGTTCGGTGCATTTTAAATTCTGGCTTCCAATTTTTTTATTGTGTTGTTTTAAGAGCCTTGGCATGAGTCACATGCTGATTGCCATTCATTTCTTCAACCACCAGGACACATTTTTGGGATCGTTCTGACAATTTTACATTTTTGAGGGCTTAAGATTTGAGCTGAAGTTAATAAATTAATTGGATGCAGTCAATCAGTAATTTCCACCATGTGAAGTTGACTGCTATTCGGATATGATAACAAATAATGAAAACTTCAATTATTATTATTTCTTTTAGGTTATTAAATAATTTGCCTCTGGTGAATTTCGGTATTTTTACAGCGCTTCATCCAATGAAAGCGAGATAAATTGCTCTAAATTTAAATATTTTTCCATTTCTTTTCTTTTTTTTTGTTGAGTTATGGGCATGGCCAACGAGTCCGCGTATATCGGTTGTCGAGCCAAAGCATATATCACTGAAAAAAATATCGCATCAATGAGTAATATTAAAAACATTTGCTTATTTCTTTCTTCTGTCTGGGCATTCTGCAGAACTTTTCCGCGCCAATCAAGTCAATAAATTAAAAATGTAAAACTGCATAAATAAACAACCACAAGAGGGGCGATAGAAGCTTTCCAACATCGGCCTCATAAATCTCGCCTTGTAAAATTTAGGATGGACCGCATCGGATGAACGCACTCAATCTTCATGATGTCATATTGTGGCGGGACTTAAGACGGATTATCGGAGCAATGTAAAGATTTAAATGCAAATTAGATGAGACTTGAGAGTGAAATCAGATCTGTCTGATCATGATCGGACTCTTTTATTTTAACACATATTTTGGTGCTCTCCATTCAATCTTCGAGACGACTCTTGTAAAATGGGAAATTTCAATAAGGCTTTCCTGATTTAATTTATTTATGCTTTTGTGCCACAAAGTTTGTGGTTCCCATAAACACCGGCACACAGCTTTGTGGTGCTAAGCCCAATACGATATTATGATAGAAAAGTCATATAAGACGTATAATGTTTTGAAAACCTACGCGATTAAATGTTAAAATTACCATTTAAATTTGATTCTTCCATTGTGTTGATCCCTCCGGTAACAGAACATTAAATTTTGTGTACACAAAAAAAAATACAAAACTTATTTTGAATTTCAAATTTATGATTGCGAGTTTAAGAACAGCAAAAAATCGACAACGCACAGCACCACCCAATGCAATATCGATACATCCGCACCATATAACAGTCAAATTTTGATTTGAATAGAAGCGATTCCGGTGAGCGAAAAATTTATGTTCAATCCTTGTAGCTCAATGACTGATAACGAGTCCTATTGAATTCTGACTAATTCAAAGCACTTCCTGTTTTGCTGGTCAACAATCTCACATATCGTTTTTCATAATTTAAATACCTTTTACCGGAAAATAAAATTATTTTGCCTTTTTTCAATCTATTTCAATTTTGCTTTTTCCTCCAGAACAAAAGAAAATAATTTCCATAAACTAAGTAGAGGACATTCCCCTTTGGTGTTCATTTCAAATGCATTAGGTTATAATGTGATTCCAATAGATTATGTGTGTGAGAGGAAGATGCCTGGAATTTTGTATCAGAAAAGTTATTACACATGTTTTATTGTTGATGTGGTTTCCACGAGAGTAAGCAGCCGCACACAAATTTGTGGACTTTACATCGTTCGTCCACCTTCGATGTTATACGTTCGGCATTAAATTCCATTTAAATTCAAATTTCCCAATGTTTGATTTTCCCTCTTTTTGTTGTGGCGAGTGGTCGGTTGTGGAGCGCTGAATGAAACCCTCATCATCAAAGGAATTCTTTTTTTTTCTATAAATGCGAAAGTGGCTTTCATTGCTCGCTCGACTTCTTCATGCCATATGTGTGCGGTACAAGAACACCTACAACCATATCTGGACCCTCCTTTGATATTATGGAAAATGCTTTAAAGTTAGTTTTTCTACTCGTTGTGCTTGGGGGAGATGAGTTGATAAATCACTTCGTGGAATTTTTGAATCCCTCTCGGCATAAAACTAGGTAGCCACACTCTCTTATCGCTTATGCTGGGATACATCTGAAAATGGTGACAATAGGAGTTACTGGAGGATGAAATTTTGAATTAACTTAGATACTAAAAATATCTATTTCAACGTATCTTTGCAGCCACTCACGTTGAGTGCAAATATATAAATTATGATTCAATTATAATGAGTATTTGAAAATCCTTTTAATGCTTCCATATTCAACTTTTTTTTTCCTTTTACAGTTCGTTAAATATTTTTTTTTTCAAACGCACCTTGTGTGTTCATAAATCACTGTCTTGTTTGCCGAATGAAGGTGCAGAGTGTCTGATAGAAAACTTTTCTTTTATTTTTTTTTCTAAAACGTTATTTATATTTATTGGATCCAGGAGAGGAAACCTCCTGTCATGGTTATCAGTATATGCGAAATTGAGAAGGAAGTTTTGTTTAAATTTGGTCGAAGGGGGGGTGGGGTCCGGAGTAATTGGGGGAAAAATTATTTAAGACAATTTCAGTGATGAGGGTTGAGGAGCTCAAAAATGGCGGCAGGAAATGCCTGATAATTTATTGTCGCATTCCGATGCTGTGGTAACCTTCGAAATTCTGTAACATAAATTGCGTGATATGTTTTTCTTCTCTTGTAACAGTTAATAAAATAATTGTTACGTTATTCATGGAGACTCCACTGCCGAATTTTTTTTTTTCAATTTTCAAACATTTTTTAATGCGCGGTGAAAGTCAGAAAATTTTGTTCTCGCCCTCAAAGCGCTTTCTAATTATTCTCTAATTAAATTGGAGTTAAATACTTTGCAAGCGAAAAGAGCTTTTCGTTGGTTTTAAATTGAGTTATTTATGGGTATTTGATTGTAACATCAATTGAGTACGAGAAGGTTTCAGATGTACGTTAGAAGCCTTTCAACAACAATTCTTAATTGATTTAAGAGAAGCGTTTAAAAGTTTTTCAACTTCATGAAATTTCACACCCTTTAAACTTTATCCATCAAATATTTTTCATTCCCACGCACCTGAAACTCGATATACACTCGATATTTGATATCATTATTGCGACGATTAACTTTTGGTTATGAAAGGAGCGCCTGTGGAAAAAGAAGCCCATTACAGGAAATTTGCATAATCAAATTTAGTTGTCATCCTTTCGGTGAAATTTATGTGCCAAATTTTTTTTTCGCGAAACCCGAAAAGAGAATTTTGCAAGCATCGAAATTAATACTTTTTTGTCTGCAGTTTAATTTTTTTTAGGGAACCAATGGATGTAATGTCGTTTGAATGAAATATGATGTGACCCGGAGGCCTTTGCTTGATTTATTTCATATCAGAACATTCCTTCAAACCATTTTTTGTTTGCTCTGCCAATGAACAATTTTTTTTTTTTGAATTTTTAATAGCTTGACATCGAGCATTTGTCTTGTTCGGCATTGCCCATGAGAAATAGCCCAATTCAACGATAGCCAATTTGCCTACAATGAAGCAATATGAAGTCAACTACGCGGCGAGAATTTATTGGCGTAATTTTAAAGGTGTTTCATTGCTTCCCTAATTTTTTTTTATCCACTCCCGCTGGCTGCTGATTTAAATGTTTCTTATGCTTGAAGCCCGTATATAAATTCGTTTTGTCCAGCTCCCGACTGCGTACAAACAGTAGGACCATTCGTTAAAGAAATCTACACAATAAAACAATGACTCAATAAATTGTATGTTTCCTTAGCGCTGTTTAAGAAACACAGTGACTCTCTCAAACATTTTTTATCCGCAATAATCGACTCCATATTACAATGAGGGAGTCTTAAATCAAAGTAAAGCGTTGGAGCCAAAAAGAAAACACGTATTGTTACACGCATCTTTGAGATATCTTTAGCGGGGACAACATTGCGTGCCGAAGAAATATGTCTTTTTATTATTTTATTCCTTTACGGCATCATCATTCACTTTGTATGAGACTCAAAAGTAATTACAAATTAAAATAATAAATAATTCTTTTTTTTTGAGGGAATTTTTTCTTCTCTCTTTTGGTGCCATAAATTTTCCGTGTGTGCCTGTAAAGTATTTAATTTAAATAATTTTCGGTTGCCTTTTCGTTATGGGCGAAATTAAATATCAAAGCAATTTTTTCTGTACCTCCAAGTACGGTTTGGAATGTTTGACAGCGAGCTGCAGGGCATTTTATTAATATTTCAGACATCGATGGACTTTGCTGGAGAAACTGTGAAATGTTTTCAACGTGCAGGTTCGGTTACATTATAAAACATTATTTGTAAGAAGGGAAATATTGATTAAACATTTAAGGATTAATTTAAAAAAATGTTAATTTAACACAAAATTGAATCTCGATTCCTTTCATTTAGTTGAGCTAACTACTCGGCTACTTGTTGTCGTGGGTTCTTTTTATGCTTTGAATGCTAATAACTCAATTAGCGTTAATATTTTAATTCAATTTTGTATGATTCATTGGCTCAATCAATTGAATAAATGAAGGCTGATACAGTCTCAGATGTGGTTTGATATGGACGGGGCGAGCGAGCTCGTTAGCTTTGTGAAACCGAGCGCAGAGGGTTCAGTCAATTTTACAAATTAAACATTTCTTTTTTTTTTTTGCCTTTTTCTCATTTTAATTCAGTCCCGCAATAAAGAATCATTAATAGCATTCCATTCATTCATTTGGCTTTTTTTTTTAATAGAGAACATTTTCCCGTTGATTTGAATATTCTTTTCCTTCTGTTGTTGTCTGAAGGAAAATTTCCTTCTAACGAGATGTATATGTACGCGATGAAATTACAAATCACTTTTTCAATTACTTAATTTATGTTTCAAACGAATTTCGCAAGAATAAAAATTTCATTATTTACTTTGCATTTAATCTCAATCGCAATCATTCATTTTCCATTGGATTTATCATTTCCCTTTTTTCTCGTCTATCCTCTCTCTCTCTCTGTCTCACACATTCATTTCAAGGATTTACTGTTTTTAATGGAAAGCCACGAAAAAGCAATAAACTACCTCGTCGAAGAAATTGTAGTTGATGTTTCAACGACTGAAAAAGGAAAAAAAAAATTAAATTAAATTTTGCGCGAAATAAATTCAATTTTTTATCTATCTCATTAGCTTCAGAAATCTGAAAATCTTACGGGATACTTTTGTAGCTCAGTGGCTTTCGTGGATGAGATTCCCAAATTCAATTATAGAAAGTCTGATCCGTTTTCTTATGATTGTGCATTTATGCAAATAATATTTAATTTCGCAATTTGCAATTTTTTCTTTGCACAGTTTGCAAGAATTTCAATTTTTTTTTACGTTTGGCGGAATTTGTGAACTCAATTTATAGATTTCAACTTCGAATGATTTGTTAGGGCATCGATTAATAATTATTTAATGAACGTGTATCGAGAGAAATGATCGGCGCGCGATTTTTTTTTTCTTTTTATCATCAAATGCATTTCGCGGAAACAGCTTGAGACTGGACCATTTTATGGATTTAAGCATAAATGCGAAGCAAAAACTATTAATATTTTATTGATTTTCGACATGCAACAAACAACAACAAATGTCTGATGATCTTGGTTCTCTTGCGAGCGTTTTTATGCGTTTTTTACTTTGCATTCCAAGTCTTAAAGAAAAGAAAAAAGAAAGAAGAATTCCAACTCTGCCCATTGTTTCGAAACATGACTTAGGCAAAGAAATGCGATAAAGCCAAATGCGGAGTTATAGTTTTACACTTCCGTTGTAAATGGTTTTGTTTCACGAAATGCAGCAATACACTATCAATTGAATCAGAATAGACCAAAAGAGTATTATTAATGCAACATGAAATCATCAACTTGCGTAATCTTTAAGAAAAATGTTTAGTGCAAAGCTATAAAAGTTAATTTTTCTCCTTTTAATTAATCGAAAAAAAAAAAAAACTGTTCTTCATTCGCTAGCAAATTAAACATTTAAATTTATTCCCAACTTTGAAAATTTATTGCTTTTGCTTTCTCATTGAAAGACTTTATCTTGAATGCCATTTCCCTTCTCATCTCAACGAGCAGCACCAATTGCGTTTTTTTTACTGCTTTCAAATTACAACTTTTGTTCTATAAAACTTTGTTTCAGCTTTTTGCATTTTGATTTGGAGATTTTACTTTTTTTTTTTACATTGTAAATTAAATTGAAATTTCCGATGCCGCAAAAACAGTTCAAGTGAATTGAATTGATGTAAAAACGTGTAAAATAAGAAAATAGATAATAAATTAAAGAATCATTGCATTCAGAAGAGAAAAAAAAAACGAACCATAAGTGATTAGCTCTACAGAGATTTATTTCACTTGCACATTGTAAGTAAAAAAAAAGAGCTACGAAGAAACTTTGAAACATTTTCTTCTTAGCTGAAACTTCCTCTCATTGATGTTGATGTCGATGTTGAATTTTATGTAAAAGTTCCCGTTACACGAAACAATAAAAAATAACTTCCATAGGAAATCTTTCGAGTATACGAGAAAGATTGAGAGTAGGAGATTGAAAATATTTTAATAATTCATTTAATTAAAAATAGAAGTGTTGGTGTAAAAAAAAATTAATTAAAAAAGTTCGCTTTATTGACAAAAAAAAAAGAAAAAATATCCAATTCAGGGCATCGTGAGATGAAAATGAAAATAAAACTGATTTGAATATTTTATTATTTTCCAAAACCACAATCGAGCGATGTTTTTTTGTGTGCTGAGCGCTGCCGTTGATTGCTGAATATTTTAAATTTTAAACAAACGGCTACCATGTGCACGTGATTCGATCTTTATGGAAACAGAGTCGGTCGGTCAATGGGTCATTATTCCATTATAGCTTTTTTTTGGTTTTGATGAAGAGCTTGATTGCTAAATTATTGGGCCGATATGATATCGCATGAAATGGATGCTTCATCAGATGATTGCATTCGGAACGAGGCGTTTTTTCTCCCCATTACAAAGCCAGTTATTCATCTACTTTACATAAATGCATTTCAAGAGAGAAAGAGTGAAAAAAAAACTGTATGATTATTTTAATATTTATCAAGAGAAATAACTTGCACAACCACGCCTTGAGGGTGAATGCGGGTGAATTTCACTCAAATACTAAACGTATATATTTCAAATGTTTCCGTTTTTCTTTTAGTTTAATATCTGACGATTATTATGCAGCTATATTTTACTATATGATACAATTTTTTTACAATTCAGAATGAACATTGCGAATTGAATGCTATATAATTTTTTGAATCAACCTCAGTGCAGACAACTCCAGGGCAATATAAGAAAAAGCATTTTCTCCTTCTGATATGAACCGAGGAAAATAAAAATCTTTTTCTACGAGAGAGATTTTGAGAAAAATTGCAATATTTATTTTTTTTTTTTTTCATCATTGCTGCATGAAGGAATTTGCCGGAGTCGGAGACTTTTCATCATCGCATAGATTTTTTTTTATATGATGGCGAAGGGTTGCTTGAGACTGCTCGTAGATATAATTCAGTGATGCTCGTTAAAATTTCTGCAACAATGAGCTTGTGTGTCAGGCGTAGTTAAGCATCGTTCCGTCACAAACGCCGGGATAAACACTTCAATTCACACCAGAATCAAGGAATGAAAAAGTTTTTTAATGAAAATTATTATTCATAAATATTAATGAAAAGTGTAAATGATATATAGAGAGAAGAAAATTTCCTTATAAAAGAACTTTATAAAGATCGGGAAATATTTCAAGTTTATCTTTGTTCCACAAGTTTTGCCTGTGAGCGAAATGAAATGAAGTTTTTAAATAAAGTTTTTCTTCATAGTTTTTATATTTTTTTTCTTGCCTTCAAGTCAAACTCCGAGAACAATATTAAAGCAATAAAGATAGAGTGTTTATGATTAAGTGGTTTTGTGGTTTCATGTAAAGTTTATTTCTACGTTGCTAAGATTTCTTGCTGAAATATTGCGTTTTGAGCGGGAAGAAATAATTTATGTAATGCTTGGAATCTCTGAAGATAGTTTTGATTGAACCAAATCAAAATAAACTTAAAGAACGAATTAGAGCTGAATCGGTTTTACGATAAACTCGCATTAGTATTAAATTTAAAGTCACCTGATGTGGATCATTCATTGTGTAAATAATAACATACTCTCCAACAGATTATTTAAATTTCCATAAATTTTATGACGAAGAAAACATAAAAAATGTGAAACTTTAGCATAATATGATGAGACTTGAGAAAGCACTTTGGAGACGAAGCATCATGTAACACTTTGGTGATTTTCCAAGTGCTGTTGACAAAGTAGAAAGGACATCGTTATGAGATTGTGTTTTTATGATGGATGTATGTGAAGATACTTGTATGAAGTAAAATTTTCATCAAAAATAAATTAGTAACGGATGTTAGGTCCATATTTAGTTTCATCTATCGCTTGTTCCATGTTGCTGTTGTTATTTATTGGAGGGAAATTATGCCCTTAAAAACAGCTTTCGAACAAAATTTCTATTGTTCAAAATATGAAAAATTCTGTCGACGACATTTTTAAAAATTTGCAGAAACAAAGAAAAATGCCCCCGAGAAACATAAAATTCCTCATCACAGTTGTTGAGTATTCATCTGGCTGATAAATGAAAAGTTCTTACGCAAAATATTGCAATTCTATGCTGTCAAAATTTATTGTGAAAAATTATATAAAAGCGCCGTAGGGCAAGATTGCAATTCTATGGGCAATCTTTTCGATACTAAGTAAATAAAAGTTACAACAATTAGAAGTTAAAATTAAATAATTGATATTTTTGCAAAAAAAAAATTATTTTTGTTCGACTCTTTCATTCTCAAATGCATGAAAATCAATCAATTGTAGTCTCTGCATGCAAATTCATAATTGTTGTGAACTGAGTGATAACGTTTTATTTTTTAACATAGATATGATCCAGAGCAATATTGTGGTGAAATATTTTATGATTCAACGAATTCTGTAACAGCAATAAAAGTAACGACAACAGAATAAAAACAATGAGCAATATTTCCATTTTCAATATGCAAAATTGGCGATTTTAAAAATTCACTTTTTATGCTCGCGCTGGGATTGAATGGAAATTTATGTACGAGCGATAAATGGAATTGCTTTTGGTGTTACAGGAAAAATATCTCTGAAGGCAAAAATTTTATGTTTAAATGCGATTCATAATAGTTTTGTCGCCTCGTACAGAAAATATAAAACAAACAGCAACAGAAAATTATGGAAAATGTTTTGTTTGCACATGAAAGTTGTAAAAATAACAATAAAAATCATTTTGTATGTAAATTATATGATGCTCACAAGCAAACAAACGAACGCTCACAAACAGCCTTAAACGTTTTCGGAATCAACAAAACATTTTAATCGTCGTTGTTGTCGGCTCATGTTATACCTTCTCCGTAACAACAACTGGCAGAAGAAAAAAAAAAACATTTTCAATTACTTTTTTTTTTGTTGCTTCCAAAAATGTTTTTCTCTTTTTTCCTGAATTTGCGACAAGAGCGAATTAAAATTATTTTTATTAAACGGCTTCACATGTTGCGACTGTTCATGAAACAGAAAATATTTTTATGAGTTCATAGAATGAAAAATGATTTCTTTTGAAAGAGTTTAATACGTAAAATTGTTAATTTAATTTCTTGCTAAATATTTTCGGGCAAATTTTCTGAACTTTGTTTATGGTCTCAGTCAAATTGCGGGTTTGACGCCACTCGTTCTCTTTATACGTCTTAATGTTTATTTCACATTTGTTCATTCTAAACAACTATTTCAATTTTATTTCAGGTGCGCTGGAATGTTTGGAATAAAAATGTTTATTAATATTTAATGACTCGATTCTGTAGAATTGCTCGGTTAATATCAAGCATCACACTAACATTTTATTAATGGTTCTGACGTCCAGCTAATGTGCCATAACAATGTAATTTGGACAAATTTGACCGTGAATATCATTAATGAATCTCTCTTTCTTCCAGAGCAGGAACCATCTCAAGCATTTTCAATTAGGGAACCATTAGATGATCATCTGGATGATGACCACAATTAGTAAGAATTCAGCCACATGTGGATATCTCTTGCGCCGATCTCGTTAATTTTGTCCATATTCTCAGTTCCAGTATCCCACAGCTAGACTTTTGTTTGTAGATCCGAAGAGAAAACCATCGAGCGCATAAATTTACTTTATAAAACCAACAAAATTGATGCATGAGCTGTGGCAAGATCCCACTGACTACATAAATAATTTCAATTTTATGTAAAGTTAAATCTTAAACATATAAAAATACTTTTTGACGCCATTAAAAGATCCAATAATTCATCGACAATAATTTTGTTGTTTGTTTGATATCACAAAAAAAAAAATGAATTTCATATGCAAATTTTATTGAACCTTCAAAATGAAACTTTTACAATTCGGTAAAGCGTTATGAGTTGGCCTAATCGATTTATTCATATTTGTTGGCGGTCATTCATTGAACAACAACATTGCCATCATCTCACCCACAATGAGATTCCGTTATTGTTATTTTACAACAAAATAAAATATTTTCAAATATAAAAATGCAAAATAAAAAAAAATATTAAAAAATTGAATTTTGAATCAATTGAAATGAAGCTGAAGTGGAAATTTTATGAATGAAATATTTGTCTGGTGAACATTTTTATTGATATTTTTACTAAAATGAAAAACTACAAAATGAATTTATTGATTTTTTGATATTAAATTGAAAGATTCCCGGAAAGAACTTTGAACCCTCTTCACATCATAAATTTGTGGTAAAGTGTTGCGAATCCATCAACCCTCGACACAATGAAAGTAATTTATAATTCAATTTGATGCCAAAAAATAAACGAGTGGAACAGCAAATTGCTTGACCATTGTTGATGTTTGATTAAATGGAATGAAATCATAATTTTATATCGAATGATGTGTGGATGGATCAAAATAATTGAAGTTGAAGTTGTTTGACAAAAAAGTGATGATAAATCAATTTTCATCCGCACTTACAAAATGTCCTTGATGGACATGTAAAAAATGGACTTGAGCTTGAAATTATAGCTACGTACGAAATTGTATATCAATAAAATTATGATGTAGAACGGCATTGAAAAGGAAACCGCGAAATTGATTTATGTTTTTCAAATTTAATCAAAACGAATCGTAAAATTTCATTTCTTTTATTATAAGATTCAGATTCTAATTTTATATCGAATGTTAAGGTTTGTTCATGATAATTTTGTTATTATTTTATTGGTCGTTTAATCAAACTCAATATTTTATGAACTTTAAAATCTGGCAACACTGAAAAAATTATGAAATAAATATCAAAACAGAAAAAAAGAAATGAAAAAGGAAAAAAAAAATCATTTAGAGAACAATAAAAAAAAATTGTGAAGAATCACCAGGCGCGCGAAGGTTCCAACAGTGTTCGAGTGGATGATTTGAATAATATTTTTTCACCTGAACATTTATCCAAAGTGCGAGTCCAGAGCTCTGTTGGTTATTTGTTCTTGTGATTCCATTCAATTCTTTTGTTTTCGGTTTCAGTTCTTTTATACAAAAGCAATGTCATGACACAAAATTTATGTTTCAGGCGATCATTAAATGCTTCGAATTAGGAATCTTGATGCGATTAAAGTTCAAATTATTATATTAAGGTGCCACTCGCTTTAAAGGTTATCAAATTGCACTTTGTGAAACACCTTTTTAAAGTTCAATCGAAGTTTTCAAGAGATGAGCACAATGATGATACCGAATGGTGCCAAAAATGGTATTTTATGTGGGCGATCATCGTATGGACGAATGAAACCAGAAGTCATGCTGTGATATAATTACATTAAAAGTTTTATAGTTTTAAAATTGATCTTAGATTTCGGCTATATTCTGGACACCACGGAATCGAATCGAGGCCATTAAGTTCATCGCGCAAGTATCGAATTTTAACATTATGCTTCATACCAAAAATGAAACTTCCATTCTCGTAATTGATATTTTAGTTTTTTTCAACGAAACTCTTCATGACGATAATCTAGCTCTGAATGGCAATTTTTTTGCCAATATCCATCTCACTTTTTTCCCATTCACCAGCAACTTTGTGCCGTTTGTTACCATCATTAATCGTTTCATTTAAATTCATAAAACGCGAACAGCGCAAAGGCAAAAAAATCTCGCGCGAAAGAAAAATTTATTGTTTCACAAAGCCAAAAGGTGATTTCTGTGAGTTGATACACACTCGACCATTGCAGAAGAATGGAAAACTCTTTAAGAAACAGCACAACAAAAAAAGAGACAATTTATTGCCACACATTGTCTTAGAATGAAGTGGAAACAAAGTTGGATGAGCCGATATGAAGCCATTTATTGATTTCTTCTCGCGAGGTATTGCTTGTTTCTTATCTTAAGTGCTCTCTTTCTCTCGTCTTTAACTCACTTTTTGTTGTTATTTAAGTGACTATGCTGAAGAAATAAAACGCGCAAAAGTTTCTTAAAAATAGACTTTTAAAACAGCAAAAACTGTGAAGAAATTTATTGATGCTCAAACACGATGGAACATTTCAATATTATTCCCATCAGAACTTATTGATTCTAGAATGGTTTTGGAAGTTGAGAATTTCATGCTTGAACTTTGCAATGAACTCTTTGTGGTTGATAGTTGATGATGTGATGGAAATAGCCATTTCAGAACTATTTCTTTATATTTTTGCTTAATCGTTCGAGCCTAGACCATGAGTAATTGCGATTTTACCACATTTTGTATTACACACACGCACACACAAGCACAAAAGAATCCGACACCAATAATTGTGGAATGGTTATAGCAGCAGCATCGGATTTCTATTGAATTGATTACGAGCATGGATACTTTTTACTGTGTTCTTGAAATCATTCATTAAAAGCCATGAAAATGAAGCTCACAAGCAATCAAAATGCTCAACAGAATGTGAGGTGTGTCGTTTCACATTTCACTTCATTTTTCAATTGTTGGGCTGATCTAGAACTTTATTGAATCTCTCTTTTAATCGATTTGCTGTTTAAATGATCTTCAGTATGAGTTCCCAGTTACGACGATCAGTGACTTTAATCACTGCATGTAATGATGTTAACTATAGCGAATCCAATTGAAATGGATCGTTTTTAATGGTTAGAAAAGGAATTGACGCCGATGGGCAATTAACAGAAAAAGAAACTTCAACGATCTGTTCAAGTTATGCACGATCTCATCATTAAATTGGAACTTCTTCTTCATCCTTTGATCGAAATTTCTTTGATAGTCCGACATTGGATTTTGCAGTCAATTAATTTATTTATCTCACTTCCAAAAAGTTTTTGTTGCATTTATTTTTGGCTTCTGATGATTTAAAAAATTTGCTTCATTTGGTTTTAAATATATTTCGTCAATTGTTCTCTTCTTAAAACATTTTAAAAGATTTATGATTTTATTGTTGTTTGTTGCTGATCTCTGCTTTTGAATTAATTTGAATGTCAGCGGCACCTCACTGATCCCAATTCTGGCAATATTGTCCATTGAATTTCACTCGAATGTCTTTCATTTCATTTGTTTGTTTGAAAATAACCAACACCTAAAGTGGGAATATGAATAAATTAAGTGCTCGACTAAATAAATGCTTTAACTTAACAAAACAAATGGAAGTTATGCAAGAAACTTTAAAAACTCAAGGCATAGTTTATGATCACAATTCGCTGGATCCAAGCCGGCATTAAATTTATTTCCATTCTACAAATGTAACAAAATTCCAATAACGTCCATCATAATCTCACAAGAATCATCTAATTGCTAACTCGTGTAATATTCTATGAGCAAGAATGATCGAAAAATTGTTTGCTTGAGATAAGAAGAAATTCAATTTCTCCATTTGGACCTCAACATAACAGTAAGGCTCCATGTATTATCATGTTCCATTGTTCTGCTATTAAATATTTCTTCTTCTTTTTCCCAAAAGTAACAAAAAGCGAAAATTTAGGACACAATACCCTTGCTATTTTCAATGTTTATTAATTTGTCAGTCAGTTAAGAAATAAAAGAATTTTAAATAATTTATGGACCAATTGGATTTATTTTCAAGATTGTTAGTGTTTCGTTTGTTAATCGAATCAATTCGTCTTTGTACTTCCATATTTTGGAATCATGTATTGTAATATTAAATTTTGGATCATCGACATGATTTCTGTAATGACTCATTTGTGCAATATTAAGTGGAAGTGTGCGGGAGTTGCAATCGCTGAAGCAGAAAAGCGCTTTGTGATTATGAACAACAAGCACATTGGCAGGATTAATAATTGACTTGAATCCGAATGTTCCTGATGTGTAATTATCTTTAGATCGTTGAGTATGTTGAAGCATGTACATGTAACTTGGTATTCCATCAATAGGTTTTGCATCAAAGTTTGGATAATAAACATTGTCGGCGACAAATCCATCAAAGTTTTCCTTTGCATATACTTCCAAAAAATCCCACCATGTCTTTTTACTATCTTCTACTGGAATGATGATTTCATCTGTGTCAAGAATCGCAATCAATTCGTAAAGATTTCTTATTTTATAGAAGCAATCATTTAATAACGTAACTTCAATCATGTAATGTTGATGACTATATGATTCAATATCTGCAATACCCGATGGCGAGAAATAAGGTGATAGTTCCGTGTAATTCAGTCTTCCAAAATGACTAAACAATGTATAAATATCTGAATGAACGAATTTGTTGTAGAGATGAATTTTTGAAACGCCAAGAATTCTCAGCATATGCACCCACTCAATTAATCTCGGGAAATATTCTTTGCTTATATAATTGACATATTTACTACAAACTCCAAATTTCTTTTTGACTCCGTTTTCGGGTTGATTGTTAATTATTCTCAAATTGTTTGTTGCATTGTCACAAGGATTTGACACTAGCGACACTGATGTCGGAAGTCTATTTTTATCATAAATCGGGCATGATATCAAGTAAGGCATCCGAGGATCAACACCCCAAGTTGGCGGCCACATCATCAGAAATTCAGTTGCTTTCACAATACTTAGCGCGCTGAATTCGTCGATCCAAAACTGACAATAAATCGTGTCTTTGGTGATATTCAGGTCTGTGCCAATTGAAACTATTCTTACAAAAGTTGTATTTTGTCGATCATCCAAATAAGCGTTGAGCATTCTTTGAAATCCATTTGGTAATTCGAGCGCTTGCCAAATAGTATTGTCATAATTGATTTCATTGTCATGCAAAAATTTTCCACACTTTTCATTTTTCCACAAATATCCATGCGGGCCATTGCTCAGTAAGTAAACTGATAATATTAAAATACACATTAAAAATGAAGCTTTTAAGCGCCGTATTTGTCTTCTCATAATTAACAAGAACAAATCCACGTTGACCACCTAAGAAAGGAACTGAACAAATAACATTTGGATATATATGTAATAATGGAGTCGCAGAAAATATAAAACTCTAAGTAGTTTTATCACTGAGTAGTTAAATTATTCCTAAGTCAAAAGTCGATCACGATTTTTAGCATGTCCGATTTAGCAATCGCCCTCGTCCAAATACTCATGACTTAGAAATATTACATAATTGAGTCTAAAAAATACAACCGCTTAGTCGAGACTTCAAATTTTATTATTTAGTGGTTTCGCTTATTAAATTCCTGCGAGATGAAATTTATTTTTTAATACAACTCTTGGAAATGTGTTTTCAATTTTTACACCCTCACTATCACGAAGGAATAAATGTTTCACTGAAGAATTATTTCCAAGCACAATCTTTGCTTATAAATTTTGCACAAATCTTGCTGGTAGAATATGAATTATTTATTAACTTGTAATTTTTATGTCGTGTCTTATGTCGACTAAACATCATGCTCAGTCTCAAGATATGTGTTACGATTTAAGAAAAATCAATTGTTGATTTAAAACATTTATGCAATTGTCGATTCATCACTTCATGTATCTAATTACAATTTTTCAGATGTTTTCACATGCTGGGATGATTTAATCTCGTTAACAACTCTTTAATCGATATAGAATCGAATCGTAAAAATATTTTCATCGCTTTTTTAATATGATTCGTGTTGCATGCAAAAATTTCGGAATTTTCTGAGAATTTATTTTTGCCGGTAGTTTTTGTGAATCGTGTAATTAAGTTAATTAACAATGTTTCGTGGTCATTAAAATTATTTTTTTCTGCCTTCGATTTTTTTTTGTTTTTATTAGAAAGATCAAATTCGAAAAAAAAAAAATTTAAACTGTTGCAGCTGAAACGATTCAGAAAGTGAAGTTAAATATATGTAAATTAATAAAAATGCGACCACCTTTTTCGTGTTAATTTGTCTCAGTCTGCGTTGTGTTGTGTTTGGGCACCGAGTGAGTTGGCTGAAATGTGTTAAAAATTAAAACTCCTTAATTATCTGACGCTTCATCTATTCAATGCTGCGACGAGAGTTGTTAACACATTTTCGAAATATCAAAATTTTTATTTGTTTCACTCTTTCGTTGACTATTTTTTAAATTGCTCTAAAAATTAAGTCAAAGTAGAGAAATATTTCATGAAGAAAGCAGACATTAATGGAATCATGTTACTGGCGGTGCCAGATGATGATTGTTTTAGAAGAATATTCATTTCACTTAAATGTGACGGTTTGAGCTCATCTTGAGGATTTTTCGCGGCTGAAAAGATTTTTCGCCATGAAATTTCACGAAGAATTTTTCTTTGCACTTTTCATCGTCTGAAAATATATTTTTGTGGGCAAAATAATGAAGACAGTCAACATGTTGCTTGTCTACTCGACATTAAAAGCAGCAAAAATCGTTAAAAGTGTCGTGAGCTTGCTTTGAATTTAAAACTGATGGCGTATTAATGTCTAGCAAGTTACATGTAAGGTCAATTGATTTATTAATTTATTTACTAAATACAATTTCGTGAAAATTGTTATTTCGCTTACTTTCATAAAATTAATTTAATTTTAAATTTCGCTTTAAGGAAATCGTTTAAAATGTCACGAAATATTTTGAATTTCTTTCAAATTTTATTAATGAGTGGCGTTAGGGCGTCATATTTAGATTCACGATTGTTTCCGTTACAAGGCTCGTCAATACATCCTTATATTTCCAAATTTTTGTGTCTTGCACCGGTGTAAGTGTAGCACCAGCATACAAATTATCACGATAATGACTTAGTTGTGCAACTGTTAGAGGAAATGTTTGATTATTACATGCGAACATTCCATTATAGCATATTAATGGAGTGTGATTGTGAACTACAATAACGTTGTCTGGTTTATGAAATGACTTATGCTGAACTTTATGCAATTTATTTACAATTGTGTAGTTTGATGATCCTTGGACATGTTGAAGCATGTGCATATATTTTGGAATTCCTTCGATTTTTGGCGCATTATATTCTAGATAATAAAAATTTTTAGCAACATATGAATCATGAGTCTCATTCTCATATTTTGCCATAAGATCAAACCAATCGAAATCTGATTCATCTGATGGAATGATGACTTCATCCGTGTCAAAGATTGCAATATATTCATAGAGATTTCGTGTTCGGTAGAAGCAATCATTGATAAGTGTCATTTGTATTAGAATATCTTGTTTATAGTCTTTCGGGATATCCTTAATTCCAGATGGTGGAATAAATTGTACCACTTCAAAGTAATCAGTTTGTTGAAAGTAATCTAAAACTGCAAAAATATCTGGATGAACGTATTTATTGTAAAGATGAATTTTAGATGCTCCAAGGATTCTCAACAAATGGATCCATTCAATCAGTCTCGAAATGTAGTCTCTATTTGGATATTCAATTTGCTTGCTGCAAACACCAAACGTTTGTTTCATGCCATTGTCTGGCTGATTGTTGATGATCTTCATATTATTTGTTGCATTCGCACATGAAGTGGTGGCAAGAGATACTGACCTTGGAAGTCCTTTACTGTATCGATCATGATAAATTGGACACGATATAAGATAAGGAATTTTTTCCATTTCACTAATGCCCCATGAGGGAGGCCACATCAAAATAAATCTGTCCGCTTTTACCACAAGAGGTTCTACGGACATGTCGGCCTCAAACCAGAATTGACAAAATATTGCGTCCTGCTCAATATTCAGTATGTGAGACATCACGTTAACTATTACAATGGTCTTATTTTTGCGATCATCCAAGTACGCATTATAAAGCTTTACAAATCCTTTCGGCATTTCTAAAACTTGCCAATAGATGTTATCATAAAATACGTCACTTACAGTTGGATATCTACTGCACTTTTTATGTGATATTTCGTTATTCAATGAAGATCTTATAAATTTTATATGAACCAGCATCAGCACAAATGAAAGCCCTAGAAAAACTATCGCACGGCGAATTAATTTCTGCATTTTTTCTTTGTATCAGTCTTCGACGAGCTTCAATTATCGACTATTCATTTTACCTCAAAATACTAATATTGATATAGCTCTAATTATTGAAATATCGGTCATGCACATTATTTTTTTAATGGCTACACGACGTGACACTTGGGTTTCCAAAGGAATCAAGTACTAACAGCCGTTCTCACTAAACAAGTTAAACCTAAATTTCGGATTAGACGATTTGTAAACCTGCTCATGACCAGGTTTACAAAAGGTTTAACTTTTTTTAAAGTAAATTTTCACATTCTTTTCTATGAACTCATAACAGAAATTTATTTTGAAAAAAGGTAAACGTAAGCAGAAAATTAGGCGCAATAAAAATAATGGTTACACACGAGTAATTTGTTTTAAAATTTAATGATATATTTATTGTTTCAAGCATTTTAATTTTCAGAATCTTAAAATCATGGAATGATACCTAGAACTAAAAGAGTTTCTTTAACGCGATCAATTAAATCGTTTTTATATTTCCAAATTGTTGTGTCATTTTTCAAATTGATAGTCACATTCTCATCTATGTGGTCCCTATAATGGCTTAGTTGCGCAATGTCTAGTGGAAATGTTACATTTCTACAGTTCAATATTCCATCGAAGCAAATTAGTGGACTGTGATTGTGAACAACTACAATATTGTCCGGCTTCTGGAATGACTTATATTGGATTTTATAAGGAAGTTTAGTGTAATTTGATGATCCTTGAACATGTTGAAGCATATACATGTACTTAGGAATTCCATCAATTACTGCTGCTTCAATATCTGGGTAGTAAAAATTATCCGCAATAAATCCATCGTGAGTTTCATGTGCATATCGCACCATTAGATCGAACCACGTCCTCTCATTTGCCTTAACAGGAATGATGACCTCATCCGTATCAAGGACCGCAATATATTCGTAAAGGTTTCGCGTTCTATAGAAGCAATCATTAAGAACTGTCATTTGTAGAAGCACTTCTTGACCGTGATGCTTTACATTGTCTGGTATTCCTGATGGTTGAATGAATGGATAAACTTCAATATAATTTTTCTCTTGGAAATATTCCAACACATCAAATATATCTGGATGAACGTATTCATTATAGATATAAATTTTTGCTGCTCCAAGAATTTTCAGCAGATGGATCCATTCTATGATTCTCGAAATGTAATTTCTATCGGAATAATGAGTTGCCTTACTGCAAACACCAAATTTCGCCTTTGTTCCATTGGTCGGTTGATTGTTGATGATCATCATATTATTTGTTGCATTTTCACATGGTGCTGCGGCAAGTGAAACTGATATTGGGAGTCCCTTACTGAAGTCATCATGGTAGATCGGACATGTTATGAGATAAGGTTGAGACTCATTTGGAACGATGCGCCAAGTGTTAGTCCACATCATCTGATATTCGGTTGCTTTTATCACAACAGGCTCTGAGACTTCATCATACCAAAATTGACAGTAGATTGTGTCCGTTGTTATGTTGATTAGAAATGAAAGCACATTAATTTTCACAATATTCTGATTTCGTCGGTCATCCAAATATGCATTGAAAATTTTCACAAAACCGCTTGGAATTTTTAAGACTTGCCAATAAATATTATCATAAAATATATCTGTTAGTTCTGGATATCGACTGCACCTTTCCAATTCATAGATTTCTTCGGAAAATTGGTATTTTTTGGCAATAAGGTATACTGCTGATAAAGCAATTAAACTACCAAATATTATAGTTGCTGATGGACGAGATTTTCGATGCATTTTCAGGAATTACTTCGAACCAGCTCAAGCTTCAATAATAGACTAATTGCTCGATTTATTTATTTCAGTTAACACAATCATTTATTGCCTTGTTACAAACGCAAATATATGTCTTTGTCACGACTAGCTCAATGAGCGACGTTATAATTTACTCGAAAAGTCGGGAAGCGCTTAAAACGGCTCCGTAAACCTACTTACAAACAGCTACTGAATAACCGCAATTTTCGCTCTTCAAGGGAGACATATTTAAAAAACAAAATAATAGCTAAAAATAAATCAAGAAATTTTAAATATTTCTGCCGTTTGATGTTTTTTTTTTGTTGCGCTTGTCGAGTTGTGCAAGTTATGTGTTGTGAATCACTAGACATAATAGAAAATATGTTATTTATAAACAAAGCAAAGACATTTATCTTAATAGGCATCAAACTTTCGCTTTTTTTAAAACTGAAGCCAGTGAATTATGCTTCATTTAAATTGCTATTGCAAAATAGTCAATAAATTATTTGTAAGCGAAATGGACTCACGTATTGAACAATGAAGCAATTAAAAGCTCACAAGGCATTGAACCGTTAATCCCTCGCTTGAAAATTCCGATTTTCGCTTCACATTCAATAAAAACTAAGCAAAATAAAAATACTTACGTCTTAATTACAATTCCAGTTTACCTTAATTCTTTATGCAAAATCAGAAACTGATGTTGTGTCAAGTCAAGTGCTCCGTTGAGACCATTAAAGAATTAACAGAAAAAAAAAATATTATTCCATCATGAGATTTCTCACCGCCACCGATTTCTAGAAGTGTCTGTCTCTCGGTGCTATTTTTCTCTGTGCGATTTCAAATTGACAAATGCACTCGGAATAAATATTAAAGAGTGACTTATTTATTCTCCTCATAATTGAAAGGAATCTTCAGGGACTAACTTTCATACAATAAGAGAAAAAAAGAAGTGAATCTTGAGTAAAATAATTCCATTTCTTATAAATTCTCATCTTACCCATAATATCAACAGCACAGAAATCACTTTCCATAAAAATGTAAATACTTTTGCTGTTCTGCCACCGTCGAGTTCCTTATTTTTGATGAATGATATTTGAGATCCAGTTGTAAAAGAGCAAGAAAAATGAAACAAGTCGTTTTATGTGCAATGCACTTGGTGGTGAAGACGATGAGAAGCAATTCTTTGGAAGTTCTACATGTAACTTGATTTTTTTCGCTTTAAAACATCAAAAAAAAAATGAAATGAAACAAGTGCTGGAGCGAATCACAAAGAGGGAGAGAGAAAAAAGGAATTTTTATAAGCAATTAGTGGAACGGTCCCTTCAAGCATGTGAATGAAACAATTTCACACTTCTTTAAATTAATTAAATCAATGCCACATTATTCGCTTGGATTTATTCAATCTTCACATTCACGCGCATTCAAAGGCTGTGATGTATCAAATCAGTATATGAAATTCGTTGCGGGCTAAATGGTGTTCCGTCATTATATTGCGTTCGATTTCATTACATGCGATGTACGAAATGAAGCCTCCTGAATGGACTAAAATAATAACAGAGATTAAAGAAATTAAAAGAATTTTTCCGTAATGAAAAGGTGGACAACCTGATCAAATTATAATCAAAGTCTGACTCTTTTGTGTCTGATTTTCCGTTTCATACTCTTCCAGTGGTTTTATGCGAACAGCGAGCTTCAAGCGAGCCGAGACACGAAGAATGTTGAATACGATCATATTGATGGCCATTCATGCTCTCCAACAATATAAGACTTAGACCGAACAACTATGATGAATAATATCTGCTTCGTTATGTGTCAAGTAGAATGACATGACAATATTAAAGTTTTTTTTATTTTTTATTTTTATTTTTTGAGCAGTAATAATTGTGAGGAGAACAACGTTAAACAAGAACAATTCCAGCAGACAAATTTGTGTATTAATAAGACGACGTAAGAGATAAAAAGAAACTCTTCATCATTTATTCCTTTCTGAGACGGTTTCTCGTCTCGTTTCAATCACATGAAACAACTAGCAGCAACGCCCTTGAATAACTGAACACTTAGATAGATTAATAGACAGACTTAGCCGCTTTAGTGGAATGGAATGACATTGAAGGAATTTTCTTATTCTTCTTTTATTGGGGAATTGTTATCTTTTTGACTAATGTCTACAATAAATTACTTTACGATATTTCGTTTTTTGTATCATTCGTCTTCATAAATAACTAATTGGTTCCTTTTTATTATGAAATTTGCCAAATGAAGACTCTATAACGCCACATTGCGCAATGTTAACAAACTTTTTTTTTTGCGTTTTCGTGATAGATTTTACATGACAACTTTATTTAGATCATACTTGCTAACTCCACTCCACGTACATACTGCCGCGCTTGAAAATCAATTTTTCAAAACAAATAATTGCGGATTAGTCCCTGTAGATTCTTTAGTCGATACGCGAGCACATTTTACCATTTATACAATAATAAAAAATCGAAAAAAAAGTCAGAAAAGCAACAAAAGGCATTTTGATGTGAGTACAATAGATAACTCAAATGGGTTTCCTATGGTTTTTTGTTAGTTTCTTCGATTATCTCACTTCGATGGGCCAAGAACCGAGAAATTTGTGTGTGTGTGTATGTAAAGCTACAAGTGTGTTTTATACATGCCCCAGCCAAAAGACAAATTGTTGCCTTTATAATTCACTTGTCCATTCCATATACACCAAAAAGTTCTCTCTGTCTCACAAACAATGGCATGAAAAATTAAACATTATTGATGGACATAAATTGTCTTGGAAGTGATGTGGCTTCACAAGAGGCCACAATAGGTGAAATAGAAATCTGATATGTGGAGCTTCCTCAGTGTTTTTATACGGTTTTTAGTACATAAAAAGAGTTGTGTGTGCGTGAGTGTGTAGATGGGAAGCAATTAGCAAGTTGTGCTATATGTGGCGTTGACCGCGTCTTCAGCATATCAATTTCTTTCGAATATTAAACCTTCTTCGGTTTCAATCGTTCCTAACCACATGCTGTTAGACACTCTGTTGCTCGTCTCGTCTCGCTTTGTATTTTATTTTGGGCTTAATGTGAACGATATTGTTTCATGTGTTTTATGGATCAGAAAAATGCCACAAGACATGACCAAATAAAAAAAAAGAAATCAAAACAGAAATCAGAATTGAAATTTTATTTCATTTCATTTTTTTGTTCAGAATTTATCGAAAATGACAACACAATTTTCAAACAAAAAATAAACAATCGAAAATATTCAAAACGTTATTTTGTCAATGCGTTTTTTTAAACATTTAATAGCTTTGTCGATAAAAAATTACTTTGGAGCGGCAATTTCAAGTTGAAAAAGCTTAAAAGGTCCAATTAAATATGATTTCTTTTTATGACGTGTGATATATGATGATTAAAATTTGAATTCATTCATTTCTTTCTCGTTTAGCGGCGCGACCATTCATTACTGTTAAATTTATAAAATATTTAAATTAACGTTTGCACACTTCACAGCTCAACGGTTTATTTTCTTGTGAATTCTTCTACGATGAACGAAAAAGAAATTATTTATGAGACAACCTTCATCGTTTGGCCGTTGTGGTCGATGGTAAAAATTACGTCTATAATATGATAATAGGTTTTCCACTATTCTGATGAAATTATTTATTAGGTGAGGAAAGAGAAAGAGAGAGAGAAAGAAATTTATCCGGTGTTTGTTGAGTAAATGAAAGTCATTCCAGTGCGAGAATCGTAAAACGTAAACTTATATTTTCCCAATCTAGTCTCTACTCTCATTGTGGAATATATTTCCATCCTTTCCATTTTGGATATTATTCTCTCTCACTGAGCCGCATGTTGTGTCATTCCATGAAATTTAATCACTTGACAGGAGCATTCCTAATGTGAAACATCTACAGCTGTCGCTACTAAATTTTTATTTTTCGGAATTTTCATTTTCTCAATTCCAATGAATGTCAACTTCAGAACTGAGATGAAATTTCAGAAATATCAAGATTTGTTCAGTTGTCGACCATTGAAGAAGATTTAAATATGTTTTTTTTTTTTATGGTGCTTCGTGTTTATATAAATTTACGATGTTTGTAAACTTGCTCCGAATATTTAAGAATCTGTTTGTCAGTGACAACTATCAAATGAATCATTACATCATCTTAATTACTGTCTTATGTTTGACCTTCGTTTTAATTTTCACAATGGGTCAATAAATTTTTGGTTGATAACTAAACTAAACGACACGAATGTTGAATTTTTATTGCGCGACAAACAGAATTTATTTTTACGAGGCAAACTAATAGAATTTTATTTTCTTTTTCGACGCATTAGTGCGCCTATAAAAGTTCTTGTCGTTTAAATGATGGAAATTTGACTTTCGTTTCAAAGTATTCAAATAAATTTCTCAAATAGCGCGCAAAAACTCTTCCCAACGCGAAAACATAAATTTAATGCAGCAACAAATAAATTTCACGAATAAAAAGTTTTCAACTTGAACTTTGTGAAAAAGTCAATATTGAAAACGAGCAAAAGAATGGAGAAAAATGTACGAGAAAAATTGTCTTAAAAGAAAAGTTTGATTTCCTTTTCTTTTCTCTCTCTCCCTCTCTATTTTCCTTTGCACAAGATTTATTAAAGCTTGACAGAAGTGAAATTTTTCAACGGAATAACCTTGAAGATTTTTAATGGTTTTTTCATAGCAAATAATGAACTGGAAAATCGATTTTGACGGTGAACGTCGGAAAAATATTGGTTTCCCATAATGATGAGTTTAATTGGAAATTCTTTGAAATTTTTAGCATACCCATCTCATGCCTCGAACGCATTAAAAGCTTCTCTCCTTTAAGCTCAGGAGCGGTTTCAAGTTTTATGTCTAAAAATTAATTATTTAAAAGGGCTTCATCGAGTTGTGCTCAAGTTTTTATATTCTCGTCGATGCTCGTTGTTAACATTCGGTAGCTTAGGAGAATATTACGGAATTTAATTTGCGAAAATATGCTTCCATCATACGCTTACAAATTAGATATCATTATGCTTGAATCTTTGTGAAACTAAATGGGTTATGCATTATAAATCATTCGAGAAGGATCTGTAAGGATGGAGAGAGTAAAACACTTTCGGCATTTGCGTTCTATGCGGAAAATTATTTCCTGCTGAAAGAGTACTCAAGAAAGAGATAGGTCAGAGAAGCTAAAGAATGAAGAATCGTCCTGTTGTTACTTACAACATTTAATTTATTTGACCTTTTTTTTCCTTGCCGACAATATTTCATTGTGATCTCAAATACTTACTTACATGTTCCTTCATCGGACAAAAGTCGTATGGACCAATCTTCTTTCTCATTGATGGCCATTCTGACGTGAGTGGGTTAGTTGAACATTTTGGAACCTATTTGTGTGACTTTAATTGAATTGACATTTGTTATCTTCTTCTTATGTGTTCGAGTCCATTTCCAGACAAAATTTATTTCATGGTATCATGCAAATGAATTGGACACAAGACTAAGTGCAAGATAGTCAGTCATTACTTTTTATACAATTTTCATGGGAATTTTCATTCAATTCACAATTCTATCAGTTCTTTCATCCCTTAATGTTGTTGTGGGAGCAATGCGGGAGTAAAGAAATAAATTGAAAAATCAATATTTAAACTTTTTTTTTTTTGTTTGCTCCCCAAAAATAAAATACGAAAATAACATCTGAGCGCTCTTCAAATTGATTGATCGATCGGAACCCAACTAGATCTAATGATTGCAATTTAAAATAATTCTAGAGGAAGGCTACGATACCTTTTCTGTCAGTTCTGGTCGACAACGACATTGAAAATTGCTCAGTAATTTATCGATACAGGAAAATTTCGGAAAAAAAATTCCACGTCAATTTTCTACTCGATAAAATTTTCTTGGCTTTTCTTGCTTGAAAGATTTTGATGAATTCAAATGACTCTTTTGGATTTTCTTTCGTCTAACTCCATTAAAGCATTTTATTGATGGAACAAAGTTTCCTTCAAAATACCATAAAACAATTCTCCTTTGTTTCTTTTGGAAGCAAAGAATTTGGCGAAAGAAAGAAAATCGAAGGAAAAACTTTTACATTTCTGGAGAGTTAAATATAAAAAAAAGTGAAAAAATGGCATAAAAAATTAGGAAAATTTATTCGTTTCGAAATGTTTTTGAGTGTTTAATGCCGATGAAGAAAAGTTTTCTATGGTTTTCAAGATATAAGTGAAACTTTCGAATCGAAAGAATCGAAAGAACTTTTTCTTCGTCCATAGCACAAGAACATAAAACATCAACACTCAAAATATATTTTCTTTGCGATGAAGAAAAGTCATGCGATGTTTCTTATGATTCATGAAACGACTTTCCAACTCGAGATGCAAGCAATTTACTTTTACGATGCAGAGTGCTTTTGATGGAAGACGATGGATGAGTTTTGGTTGCACAACTTCACATCCATGATGCAAATAGACACAGATTTTACGTGATAAGTCTGATTGGATCCATGAATATTTTCCTTTCCAATTTTTCCTGAAAAAACTTTTCTTTCCCAAAACTTTAATGTGCCGCACATTGAACATTTTCATTAGAAGTGTTTACTGTTCGTTCCAAAACTTCTTCTATTTCATTCTTTAGGTTTTCTCAAAATGTGAAAATTTGTGAATTTGTGAAAACTCACCAGTACAATTTGTTGCATGTGACACAATGTGTGTTTATTGTGGGAAAAAGGAACTAAGAAAATTCTTTAATTACTTTATGTGTGTTTTCACCCCGAAAATAAAAACTATGGGCTTGCCACGAAGACCCCCGTCCCCCAGAAACATACATTTCACATCACACATATGGACGATGGTAATTTTCTCTCTGCAGGTCATTTAGTAATTAAAGAAAATGGGCCATTGCGTTATGTTGTGTGTATAATGATGGTGTTGTTGCTAGAGTTGGTTTACTTTGCTGTTCCATCCACCAAACACTGATTTCGCAACTTCTTCCCTTGGCGCTTCGTTGCTGCTTCGGAAGCTCGCTGCTAAATGACTGTAATTATGGTTTTGTTTGCGCGCAGAATGTGAAGTGCATGTTTCTTTGCATTCCAAAACGACACAAAAAATCGATTTCTTTTCCACTGTTGGCAAGGATTAGTCGCTGAATATTTTATGACTCGCGAGGCATTTGGTATATTCAGGAAACGGGTTTTAATGCGATTTTCTTGTGTTTCATTTCGAATTGTACGGGAAGTGGATTTAAATACGGAAATAAATCGCATATTAGCGAAAGGAGGCGCATAGTAAAAATCAAATTAGCTCAAAATTGTTTGTCGTTTATAGCTGAATCGAGGAAGGATGGGTTGCATGGTTTTCGTTGTTGCATGACATAAGTGGGTGAGCAGCATTGAGGCGTATTAAAAAATTAAATATATGCAAAATAATTACGAAATCCCCCGATGCCGGTTGATGTGTGTGGCATGGCATATCAGGAAGAGCCACATAACGAAACAAGGGGAAACTAATAAAACTATGAAAACTTCAAATGCATGCATCGTGAAATGATTTTATATGAGGGCATTTTATATATGGAAGGTTGATGATAATTGACTGAATTAAAATTATTATAAAACTCTAGCTCCTGCTATTGTTTCCCGTATCACATTTGAGGGTGAAAATGTGAAAACACGAAAATATTTTCGGAAAATGATTAAAAACAAATATACGAGGGTTGGCATATTGCAACTATAAGTGTACATAAATGGGAAGTTTTTTCGAATATGGTCAGGATCAAATTATAATTTATACCTCGGTGGACTTTCAGCATGAAACATAAGCGTAGCCAAGTTGCTTTGTTTTTGTTGATTTAGTGTTGATAAATGGTAAAATGAACAGTAATTAACCATTAGAAGTCCATTCCTAGGCAATATTAGATAGGCAAATAATAGTTATTTACAGAGCAATAGAGCGAGTGCAAAAGTCGACCACCCATTGACCACTTAATCAACGGCTGTGCTTTAATGTTGTTGTGTGCATCGTGAGGCAAATGATCGTGAATATTTATGATTTAATTAATGCGGAAAAAATCATTAGCGAGCTGTTTACTATTAAAATAGCCATTTAATGTCACATCAAAACTGAATTAGACAAACATTCATTCGCTGCTACTACCTAGAAGATGCACACACGGCAACAAGAAATAAATTTTAAAAATCGTGCACAGTTTAGAGGCACTTTATGTCTTTTATAATAAAGAAAAGTTATTTAGTTAAAAATAAAATATACCGAGAGACTGATTAATTGCTTGTTTATTTAATTACAAAAAGAGAAAAAAAAAATGTTTTATTTACTTTTAAAAATATTTTCGAGGCCTATCGAGAAACTTTGCGATGTTTGCATGAAATCTGAAGACCGTCATTGTGGCCGATTCAGACATATTTCAGTGTGGGGGTTTAATTGTGCGCGTATGTAATTTTAATTACAGACTGACAATTTAATAAATTGCACTACAACAAATACTAAATTAATGTTGTCAACATGAGACAAAAAGCATCGCAAGCACGAACAGTTCGACATTAATCT
This sequence comes from Propsilocerus akamusi, assembly GCA_018397935.1. Classification (NCBI taxonomy): domain Eukaryota; kingdom Metazoa; phylum Arthropoda; class Insecta; order Diptera; family Chironomidae; genus Propsilocerus; species Propsilocerus akamusi. The sequence continues at coordinate 25,440,518 of CM031469.1, read as the reverse complement.
CGTGGAATGTCTTTGCACATTTCTTGCACTCGACCTACATGAAAGCCTTCAATGTTTGTCTGTCTTATCGGACATCTTTCAATTTTATTCAATGAGTACCAGCTATATTGGTCTTAAGACCATCATTGGCAACGAGAAGAGGAAATGAGAAATAAACTTTTTAATATTGCTGAGAAAATGCTAAAAGTCAAGAAGCATCCACTTAATGGCATAAACTTTTTTTTTTCTACCATAATATAACTCATTTATCACAAAGTTTCCTACTTTTCCTACTGGATTCATTCAACCATTGAGAGAGCATCAGGCACATCCTTCAGTAGCAGAAACATCTTACGATTTTTTTCTTCCTTTTTCTGGCTTCTTTATTCATTTTCATACTTCAATGAATTTTGCATTGAGTTGAGATCTGAATAATTTTCATGCAAATTTTTCCATCTTCGATTTCTTTTCGCCTTCAATTTTCGTGCTCTTGACAATTGTTCTGCAACTGGAATCGTCGTCAATGACGAATGTTCGAATAGAAATTGAGAAGGTTAATTTTTTTTTCCTCTTTCGGATTTCATCGAAAGTTTGCTGAACAGTGAACACAATTTGCGAAAACTTAAAATTGAATTCAAGAAAAAAAATCTTTCAGCGAAATCTCATTTGCTGGTGACAGTTGAAGAAATTTCATTTTATTCCATCCTTTAATTCACCTTTATCATACTTTTTTTTTTGATTCTTGTGCGTTTGAACTTTAAAACGATTTCCATGCGGGTACATTCAAGATGTGAATGTTGTTTCACGCTCCATTCAAAGGCTAAAAGAAAACTGTGCAATGGCAAAGAAAGATTTTCCGGGAAAGCTTTAAGATTTTTTTGTGTCAGTTATTTTTTCTCATTCTCTCATTTTTTTGCAGCATGTGCGCGGTTTCTGCAAATATTTACGTTTGCTGATAAGGCGCTATTCACAAGAATACTAAACATGATACTTTTGCTTCTTGTTATATTGACGCTCGCTCTTGTCTACAACGAGATGCCATCAAAGTGCACGCGGGGGTGTTATAGGTACGTCTTGGGATCTGATGGCTGTGAGCAACTTATAGGAAGTTTAATTCACCATCATACATGCGGAGCAGTGTGATGTTTGTCGGTAATCTTCCATGTATAAAAAAAAGAACATAATCAAATATTTAACCTACTTCCCCTTCAGAGGATTATAGACATTTCTTTTTCCGATGCTGTTAGCGTAAGATAAAAATTGTCATTTTAAAGAAAACACTTCGTGAGGTGAAAAGGCAGTTTCGCTGTCGATAAAATGTTTAAACAGAAATTTGAATATTTTCTATTAGAATCATTCAGATTTCTGGTTTTATTGCTTTCTGGTGTCTGTTTATCGTAAGGTTTCGGAAATAAAATTGAAAGGCTCTTGAATATTTCTCATAAAAATTGTCTTTATAAGTAAAATAAATATTTTAAATTTATTCCTTTTGAGCGTCCAGATTCTTATGAATAATTTTTCTGCTTCCTTAAATAATTTTCTTTAATAAATTTATTTTGCATTTATTTATTTTGCCTTTTTTTGATTGCATTTCCAATACTTTCGGCCATCGAAAGGAATTTTTTCCATCAATATAAGATGATCGGAAAAAATTCAATCAATTTAAAAGTTATTGAAAGGTTCAATCCACGGTAGAAAGCAAAAAAAGTAAATTCTTTCGATAGTTCATAAGATCAATCATAAAAAACTTGTCATGTTCGACATAAATTAAAAATTCATGTCAAAAAAAAATTCTTAGCGATTTGAGAAAAGCAAATACTTGGAGCCGATGGAATTTCTTTTATTGTTCGGGAATCATGTCAGAGTTTTCTTTTTGTTAAAAATCATTTCAAACATTTCTCGTTGCCATATGAAATTCTCTTCCGTCTCATATTCCAATTCATTTTTAATCCACAACTTTTTTTTGTTGACGTTTGCATCGTTTAAAATTAAAATGCTTTTCATGTTCGAGTTGGAGTATCCAGTTTTTTTTTACTGACCTGACTAAAAAGCATCGCGCGTCCTAGATCCTGATTCTCGATTACTGTCAGCTGACCCATTTTTTTTGCTCTGAAAATTTCATATTCCAGACTTATAGTGAATTGTACAACAGCATTGGAGCTGCGGTAAAATGATCACGTCGTTAAAGTAATAAATGAAATTTTTAAATAAGTTTAAAGTCCACACAGCGAGTACCACCTTAAATTAATTTAATTCTTTTGCATCTTAATTAACATTTTGTGTGAATTTAAATGTAAAATTATGTGTGCATGTAATGCGATCCCCGGAAAAATGGGCTTTGTTATGAATGCTAATGAGCTCACTGGTAATTTTAATACATTTTTCTTTTTACTTTATGGATGTTCCCCTACAATAATATCGCTATTTAAAAAGCTGAACAATTGCAAAAATTCATCGGGAAGGTGAATATTCTAAAAAAATACTCAAAGACATTATCAAATAAAAAATAAACTAAATTTTAATTCATGTTGGAATATGCCATTGACAAGGCAGTTTGCATATTAAATTTACTTCCCTTCTCTCCAGTTAAGACACGTTTAATGGCATTTGGCCCTTAAGGCTCTGCCTCGATAAGCGACGTGCTCGTTTGTGCTTTAAGTCATTTCTATTCCCCGCGTGCCGTTAATTTAGATGGTTTAAGAAAGAATAAAGAAATTAGTGAGCTTCTTTTTCTTATTGTTACCACTCTGGTGTTTATTGCGGCAACTCACGAGCTCAACGTTGCATGATAAAATTGGACTTTAATCCATCTTTATCATACATTATAATGAATTTCATGGAGTCTTGTCAGCTTAAAAACTTCATTTCAATTGTTAATTTCATAAATCCAATTGACCAAACGCAACGAAATTCTCTCATTGGAAACGGAATTGAAACGAAAAGAGGGAAATGAAGAAATAAAAGAAATATTACAAATTCTTTCTAAAGTGTATCTCTTACACAAGCAACAGAGATGGAAACCGATAAAGAACTTGAATATGTTTTTAATGAAACATTCTTGTCGATCAAACAATAAAATAGCTCGAGCGGGTTAATTTTTTTTTTCTAAATTGTTCTAAACACGTGTAATGCTCATCGAATGCTCGAATACTCTTTACTGAATAGCCGCGGTAAGTCATAAAAAAGTTTTTTTTTTTAATGCCGTTTAAATTGGATTTTATACGATGTTTGCTACGTGAGGGTTTAATCCTTCCTCTACCGTCAAATGCCTTGAAACTTATCCACCTGGAGGTAAATTTGGAGTAAAACGAAAGAAAAAAAAGAAGAAAAATCCACCGAAAATATTGCTGCGGCATATAATTTTCTCTAAATTAATTGCAATTATACGATTAATCGTAAACGAAAGAAACATCAAACAAATTACATTTAATTAAAGTGATTAATTTCCCTTTTTCTCTCTTTCTCATTGTAATATTGCCGTCGACCCACGTCACAAACGAACTTTCCAAGACGACCCATTGCAGCGTGTACACATTGCCTTTAGTTGAGAGATCTTTAATGCAAACAGTTAAACAAATATGCGGGACATTGTTTCCTTTGAGGAATTTTTTTTTTCGGTCGTTTGCTGTTTGTACCATTAACAAGTCTTTAAGTTTTCTTGTTTGCTTCTTTGAAAACAATTGCCACCGTAACTTGCTGCCAGCCACCATACAAAGCTTACATATTTTTTACTTACTACAACCGAAGTTTTCAGAAGATCTTCGAACATTGTTTGCTCATTAGAGGCTCAATTGTTTTGATTGTTAAATGAACTCACTCGCACACCGCTTGCAACATTTCTCAGTTTTTGGCCCTTTGTTTTCAAACATTTTTCAGATTTTTTATGTACAGATTTCCTGGAAGCCTTTAATACCGCAAACCATCAAGTGCATATTGCGTAATAGCTTCTGAACATTCCAATGAATGAACAACTCGATGTCGGGGCTCATTAATAAAGTTAAAAACTTGCAGTCAGATGTGGTTTTGTGTTTTTAAAAAATGACACTCAAGGATTTAGAAATAAATTGTTGCCATCATTTCAAATATCTCGATAAAGAAATACGAGTTAGCTGTTAAAGATGTGAGGACCTGCAGCTGTAATGTGTTGTTTATTCATTGGATTACATCAGCAGCAGCATGTGGAGGGCTCACACTGTAGCGTGTCACAGTCATGATGGGTGTCTCATGAAATTTCATTACAAATGATAGATGATGTTGGATTAGAAATCAACTTTTTTGTTTTCGGTGGCATGTTACACTCACACAAAAAGATCGACATTTCCCAAAATGAAATATTCTATCCATCATCGGATCACATTTCTAGTTGAATGCAGAAATTATTCATGTCATTCATTATTAAGGGGGATTTTTGTGTTGTCCATGAGTGTTTTAGTTGGCTGTTATCACTTATCATTTGTGGGTCATTATCCGAATGTTCGTACGTACATAAACCACTTTATTCACTGATAAGGCAATTTATTACACCAAACATGCAGGAAGTTAAAATCAATCTAAACTGGACATTAATGTGAATCAATTAATCATGCACGAAACGACAAGCGGGCCGCCGCAAATGGCACCCACAGCATTACTTGTAACATTTCATTATTTGTTATCGCATTTTGACCACCACTGAAAATTTGTTTATCGTGCTCAATGGAAAGTCATAAAAAGAATTAAAAAAGGAAAAAGTAATTAATTATTATTTTCCATCAGCGCGATGTCACTTATTCATGGTCCGTTTTCTGTGTCTAACAATTTTTAATTGGACCAATTATAAGCTTTTTTTTTGTTGTTGTTCTGCGTATGGTATCACACAACTTTGGCTGATAAAATTCTCTACAACACTTCCAAACGACGAATATTTAAATCGCGTGTCAATTTTAATAAATAGATGCTCAATGTCATACATTACGCTAGTAACGGACAGCAAATTGATTTGGGATGTTATGAGCGTCTCCGCGAGTTTTGTGGGGATGATGAAGAGACAAAACTGAACAACAGAAATCAATTGCTGTAGTAATTTTCATTTAATTACAAGTCGTTTGCAGCAAAATTTAATGGCTTTTCATCGCTTCACATTGTCGTTGTTGGGACCCTCGCGCGCGCTCTTTTGCTAAATTAATTGCTTTCCTACCAGAGACGACATTTTCGCTGTTCGATAATGATTTTTAATTGCAACATTATGGCAATAAATTTCATTGTTATGAGCCACAAACACCGATGGTGCTTCCTTCTTCACATCATTATGGGCATTCACACTTCGGGGCCGACCACGGCTAGTTGAATAATGAAGCACTGGAATGACAACAACAAGAAAAAGGAACAACAAAACTCATTATCGCCTTCAACGCCTGAGAAATGTCATAAATGTTTTAATTAAAATTTCTTTTTTTTTTTTTTAATTTTTTTTCTTCTCACCAAAATTACACAATAGTCGCAAAAGACATAAAAAAAAAAATGATGCTTTATGATGTAATCATCACGACTACCCTCGCATTTTTTTTTTATCAGACCGTACAGATGATGAAGAGGATCGAGGAGAATGATGAATCGGCGTTATAAATTGTACGAGGAAGTCATCCTTTTTTTGTCTCGTTCTGTAGAGATCACAAAGGATTGATAAACATTTGCACAAATACCCGGCTCAGATTTACGAACGTGAATCCCTTTATGTCTTTCTATCTGTCTGTCATGTTTCCTCCTCTGGCGAATATTAATAGCATTTGATAATATATGAAATTATTTTGTGAAAATACTCAGCGCGTGCATATTAAATTGCGTGTGCATCAATTGTTGGAAGTGAATTGTGACCGTTTGTCAACTGTTCGTTCATTGCACATAACAAAGATGGAAATCAATATGCGATTTTATCTATCGTTCGATCTCAACTGGCATTTTTGACTGGCGATTAGATTTATTTCCTGCATTTAACGAGTCTCGAAAGTCCTTCGAAACGATGCATCCGATAATGAACTCTAATTGCATGTTTAATGAATTCTGTTTTAAATCCCGAACCATTAATTTATAATAACTCCAGTGGTGGCCGCCAGGCTCAATTTTGGAAAAAAAAATTCCCCGCATTCAAAAATAACATCAACAATTTTTTGGTGAAGTTTCATTTGAAAAACACATAAACAAATTCGCTTCTGATAAATTTGCCTAAATTCCTACAGAAAAATGCTTCGAATAACAATGATGATGTCTGGCACTAATAAACATTTTATGGCTGAAAATTTACTGATAAATTTAACGGCACCGCAAATTTTCCTCAAAAAAAAAAGTAAAAAATATTCTGGTGTAGGAGGTAGATAGAAAGGGAGAGAGAGAGAGAGAGAGAGCAAAAACATTTTGGATGTTAAAAAAGCAAATTATTCATCGTCATCACGGGCGAACACCGCTGCAATAGGTGAAATCATAAATATTGTATTTTGGCATTATTGCGATGCGACATTAGACGTACGATGAACACGCAAAAAGAGAGAGATAAGGTGAAAGAGAGAGATAGAATATAAACACATAAATTAATTGAATTTAATGCGATCATAAAATTGTGCACAATATTTTTGGCCGTCAACTGTCCGTGCACTCGTGTCCACGCGGTTTGATATTTTCCATTTTTGATTGCATAAACAATATGAAACTGCTTTAATTGCACATCAGAATGTTAATCAAATTAGTTTTTCGTTGTTTGATGTGTTTTTTTTTTCGTGCTCTCCTTGTTTTGCATTTAGTTCCATTGTGCAAATGGCTTCGAGCGGTTTTCACTTTTATATGTTGATCAACAAAATTCACAGAGAAATTTATTTTGTGCCGCAACATTTAATTAACAAAAAAAATATCTCGGGAGATAATATTTTCTGTCCAACTTGCCCACTGCACGTTTACAATATCAAGTTCATCATGAAAGTGAATTGGAGTCATGTCTCTGGAGTGCTCGAATGCTCCCATCTGCAAAAAAAAGTAATTTTCCGAGTTTCCACACTCAAACAATTCCCGCAACCATATTTCACTTTATGAAATTTCATACGCTTTTCTCTCGGTACGTGCAAACGATTGTTGTTGTTGATGTCTGAGGGTTCAATTTTTTTTCTGCTTTTTCGTACCGAATCAGGAGATTCTTTTGTGGCAAATTCATGTTTTCCCTTTTTCTACATCGGGAAGTGGCAACGCATTAAATTCTCACAAGCATGAGCCGGGATGTGGAGGATCCCATATGAGGAATTCTTTATGAATTATGATTTTTAATCGGCTTTTTATGATTTTTTACGACTGTTTTCATAACATCTTTCAGACGACCAACGACGACAAAAAAAAAAAACGTGTGAACGAATCTTTATCGCTCCCAGCATTGGTCCAAAAGTGTCCACAAAAACTTGCTTTAAGAATTTATTTCAGACGTTTGCACAATGGAAGCACATCAAAAAAAAAAAAAACCCGGACTCTGACTCACCCGCATCGGTACAGTGACATTTCACATATTTTTGATCATAAAGAGGTGCTAAAAGAATATTAATCGCTATCACGGAAGCGGGTTGAACCGAATGGAAATCTTACATAATTTCGTTCCTTGCCAATGTCCACCATCAGCAAATTTCTTGTACTGAATGCTAATTTTCAAAGGAGCATGAAAAATGTATCTGTATGGGTAATATCCATTGAAATCGTAGAACATTTTAGTTTGTGTTCATTTAACAGCTTGAGGGAAATTTCTAGGTTCCTGCATGGTTAGCACAATTAAACCAATATACTGGTGCAGTTAAAACTTTGCAGAGCTCTTAAAGCATCACGCTTCCCGATGTGTTTCTTAGTGGATGTGAAACAAAAGAAAAAAAAAAAAACTTTTTAGATAAAAATTGTACAACGCCCTGGAGGGGTGGGTTCAAATGAAAAATGTATGAACATTTATGCTTTAAAAGACATCATTATTACGTAATAAATAAAAAACGGTGTCTCTCATGATGTCTTACTCCATCTCTCGTCGGTTTAATTTTCTTTTAATGTTCTTAGACATTTATTAGAGTTGTTTGACTTAGTGCTTTGCGACAACATCATGTATGCAGCAAAAGACGATACGATAAAGAAACAAATTTTCTTTTTGTTCCATTTTTAATGATCGTGATGCGTATAAACACCGTAAATGAGTCGAAATTCGGAGACATGGTGAGTTGAAAATCTCAAGTGCTTTCTAAGTTAAAACATAATTAAGGGGTTGAACACACATCTACAGCATCTATTTAATCCACACATAAATGATTTTTTTCATCTTTTCAGGCGGTCCCCGAGGGGACTGAAACACAAATTTTAATGGAAGAATGAGATGAGTATTTATTAAATTAATCAAAAAAAAAAAATGTTTCTTCTTTGTGTCGTTCCATGCTCATCACGATTGAATGTTCGCTTCAAATTAGGTTTTGTCATTAAAACTCTACGTTTCGGTTCTTTCACAATATCCCACAAGCTATTTGAACAATTTGATTAGATGACACAAGGACGCATGAAAAAGGATCTAATTTTGTTGAAAGTCATTTTAATGACATAATATTTACCCTTTCATTTCATATAAATATGAAACAACTCTCAGCAAATTAAATGTATATTAAAAATTGTAATGTTTTCAAGTAATGTTTATGGAATGAGATCCATTCACGTTTCTTGTTTTTGCACTTAATAATTCCGAGATGAAAATGTCATGTTAGTTAGATTACATATCTGCATACGTAATACATCTGTTATCTCCTGGGAATTCCTGCTTTAATGGTTTCACGTTTGTTTGTTTCACTGGTGTATATGCTTTTTTTGCTGGTTGTTGTCAGTATTATGAGTGCTGTTGTTCAACAATTTATATCCATATATACACTCGTTCTACCTTTTCAGTTTTTGTCTCTTACTTTTGTCTGATGGCACTTTTTACAAATAAAAACGTGAAATGCTCATTATTTATTGTATTTTTCACATTACATGAATACACAAAATGTATATAAATGTTGTAATCAAGATGAATAGCGACTCACAAGAGCAAGACTTAAGACTACCAGCAACAATGAAAGAAATGCTCGCCTAAGTAATAAATTTCATTTGATGTAACATATTATAACGCATGTAATTTTTTTTTGACAATAAAAAGTAATAAAAATATAAACACGAAATGCAGGCAAGGAAGGTGTTTGCAAGCGCCTGCAATCAAAAAATTCCTCCCGACCAGACATGAGAAGTACCGAAAGTGAAACGTAATGAATGCTTCATAAGTGTGCTTGAAGATATGATGGATGATCACTTATCTGAGTGTATGGAGACCGAGAAAGAGACAAAAACGATGGAGCAACATCATCGTATGGGTCATTGTGCAAAACACTTTCTTATAAAAGTTTCTTGTGTATCATATTGAAGTGATTCATAAATGCGCAATGATTATTTATCATTTCATTTTGAATACATTCACAGGGCAAATTGTTCATTCTCAAGTGTCCATTGCTGACCCGATTCAAGACTTTGGCTCCGATGACGACGAGTTGTGTGTAGCATTAAAAAGAAGTATATAAATGAACGGCATTAAACTGTCATACGTGAAAGAAGTAAATTCAACAGCAGCAGCCAAGAGACACATAAAATAATTTTTATGCACATTTCACTGGATTTCGTTGTGCTGTTGAAAAGATTAAATGCCTGGTTCACGTCACGGTTATTTACGGAATATAATATCAGAGAGTTTTTTTTTTGTATAGTTTTCTGTTGTCATGATATAAGCACAAACTTTTAATTTATGATCGGTAAAAGGATTAATTTCTTTTTATTTTCGGGATTTTTAAAACGATCTTAGGAATGATGTATGATAACGATTTCATGTGTTTGCATCATAATTGATTGCACAAAGTTGACATTTATTATTTCATTGGATGTTTCGAGTTCTCTGTGGCTTCACGGCATTTCATGTGCATAATGCATATTCATAAAATGTCTTTAACGCTCGGTCGAATTTTTATGCCACTAAATCATCATTGTGTCCCGTGAAAGGCGTGTTGACGTGTTGAGACTCGAAGTATTAAAGAAATGATTTAGTTGCAAAAACCAAGCGCGCGCCTCTCGATTTATAATTCTCTGCTTTAACTCATATATGATCAAAGATGGGATTTTCGAGGAGCAAGCAAATAAATAATTGGATTTTGCGTGCGCACTTCAAATGCAAAGAGAACACTCGAAAATACATTTCGTGGTTGCAAAAGTTTGTTTCGAGAGGAGGATTAAGAAGCAACATTCAAAGTGATGGTTAATGATCTGTATTTAATTTGATTACCATCAAATGCCTGAAATGGTGCTTGCTAACTGGTTTCGGTGCCTCCCTTACAACAACAACAACAAAAAATGATTATTTTCAACGACTCAATTCCTGATGGGATCATTCTAATGCAACGTCATTAAACATCTGTCGTGCAATGATGTTATTTCAATTTTTCCCCATTTTTTTGTTGCGTATTTATATCGTTTACAAGATCAATCATGTAATTGCATCCTTTTGATGTGAACAGTTAATGCTATTTTTTTAACACAGAACCTGCCAACGCACTGCACTATTAATCTCTTCATAGACATGACCAACAATTTGGCTAAATTTGTTCGGAGGCAACCGACTAACAGAGAAAGAGAGCGTGCGGAAAAATTGCCCTCATGTGTCACATTAAGAACATTAGCAAGGCAAAAACACAGCAGAACGGCAAGAGCATTAATCGCACACCCCAAGAAATATTATGACGAATGTCCAAATCCCTTACCAATAACATTTTGCATTTTATTCGTACACGACTTCGAGTGTATAACAACTCTTGGGCGAGATAAAACCCAGAAAAAAATGTTATTAATTTCCGTTATGCTTTGCCTTGGCTATTGGTCTTTTGTGTAGGACCAGAGAGAAAAAAAAACCCGCAAACAAATTGAATCGCAAACAGAAAAATCTTACTTAAAATGCCCTCGTTCATATTCATGACATAATAACTTAATTGATTACTCCAGTCCTTGTTTGATATAAAAACGACAATATATCGTGCTAGATGTGATATATACAATTTTGCTCATTGCCTTGTTGCCCGATGCCTATTAACACAATCATATTTAGAACATACAATCGATCCGCTTGAACAAAAAGCAAAGCAAAGCAAAAAAAATTATATTAACGCACATAGTCGATCGGATAAACAATTTCCCGTCTTTGGAAAGGTCCTACTTTAATGGATTGCATGGAATAATAATGCGAGTGGCTTTTATTTTTTGAGCATGGAAAAAAGTTATAATCTGCACGGAGGGCAGAAAAGAAACATCCAACACCGAGCGAGCGAACTAACGAACATCGGAAAAAATCGCTTATAAATAATTATTAAACATACAACAAGTCATATTCCACACTGCCATTTTTATTAATCACGTTACGAGCTTTAACAATATTTCAGCTTTGCACAGCAATATCACAGAGCGAGGGAGTTGTGAAAATTGATGGCGAGTAATTAAATGGTAACCAACAAGGAACAATAAAGTATCCGTACTTTTATTGCACGTGCTTAGTTTTTATTGATCCCTTAAAAATGTATTGCACCTTGTTAACCGTATGTGGCCAACCGAATCATATTATATTAATGCCGCCGACTACCAGTGATGTCGAATTTCATCGACATTTTACTGCTCGATTCGCTAAAAATTAAAATATTTTCAAAAACCATTTTCGTAATAAACTCGCGACTCGTCCTCGATATCGATTTTTAATCATTAAGTGTTTAATTAATAGTCGATGTTGCAGGTATTAAAAGCTCATCCAGCATAAAACTGGGTCACGTTGCCGAGCGAATCATTAAATGCGATTACAAATTATTTAATTAAAAATGCAAAACTAATTATGACATATTTCACTCTAGAGTGAGATGGATGATTTAAATTTCCATAAACTGTACGCAATGTACATTGTAATTACTTATAAGTCTGTATGATTTTGCCCGCATCATGTGCACGCATTTAAATTATAAGCGCCATGGGAAAATTTACTGATAAAAAAAATTGCGATTCATTTGCCTAAAAAGTTTTTTTTTTTTTTATTATTTTTTTTTTTTTTTTAGTCAGGAAATATAAAATAATTTTATAGGAAAATATTTAAATTTTACATAAAATCATTCGACAATAAAATGTTGCTGCTTAACAGCAAAGCTCAATTTTCCAAGCGGACATAGCTCGACATTGCACAAGTGTAATATGATTTTATCACGCGTCCACAAGGTATGAAGCATAATTAATTTGTATGTTTGATAATGTGCATTGTGCTCGATATTAATGGAAACTATTCGTTTCATGGACATTGCGATAGTTTTGTCGTTTTCCTATAAAATTAGATTTTATCATTTTCATGCTATAGAATGGGATTTGAAAATGCATTCAACGCATAACTATTTCATGGTTGAATCGTGTCGCATTTAGTTTTGAAGCAAATTGCCAAAAATGCTGCGTTTTGTTGAAATGCTTGAAAATGCGGTTGCGACACATATGACACAATATTGCGTGCTGTTAACAAAAGTGCCAGAAAATCGATATAGCTGTTGCGTAAATATCTGATAACAGTTCGTTGGAGTCATGTTGATGTTTGCGCGTTGATAAACAAACCGCATGGATTACAATGGATGGCAGAGCATAGATATGCTGTTAAAATTGAGCTTTCATGCCTGTTTCCATTCAATCGATCAAAATCGCTCTTGAATGTTTCATTTGCAAAATTCCCAAATGATTTGTGTTCGGTTGAAAGTTATGGATTTTATTAGTATTATTCACATCGGTAAGTGGCTGTCGCATGAGTTACTTATGCGATGATGTCAGAACTTATAAACTTCCAGTTTCGCTTTTTATGTGCTGATACATAAGCTTGAAAATTCTACAAACATAATTTTCGCCATCGCCATCGTATAAATCATCAAAAATGTGTCAACACAGTTTAGACGCGAACGAAAAGTGTCAAAATGCGCTGGATTTTATATTTTGGCATCGCTTGAAACTTCACTGGAAAGTTTTTCCGCAACATCGGAAGCAGGGAAAAAGATTGTAAAAAGTGTGCATCTGAGCATAGCACAAAGTTTGCTTCGAATATTCAAGCTGATGTAACATGATGTGTTGTGGTAGATTATTTCTGTTAAATATTGGATTTATGTGCTGCATGCACTAGCTATAGCATTAATGCAAGGAGCGTTATCGGAACCGTGTACGATGTGGGAACGTGTGAGATATGCTGCGATATATATGCACATGATTAATTGATTGAATTTATTATTTATACACTTTCAAGTGAATGTTTTAAAATAAATTTTCACCCGGAACAACCTTTTTTTCATGGTGCATCAGGTGCGAGATCGAGAAAAGTTGAAATTTCTTTTGCCATACAATTTTTTTAAAGCAAACTTTGTAATTCCGGTACAGCTTAAAATTAAATTCATCAATTTTTTGGAAATCGTTTTTAAGAGCTTAATCAAAATTTCATCATTCATACAAGCAGTTAGTGCTTCAATTTTATTTGCTGCACCGCAAAACATCTATTGAACATTTCCATTAAAAAAATTATAAAATGAAATTCCCATTTTATGGTCGATATGTTTTTGTGTGTGTTTGACTACTAAACTCTATTTAGGATGAATGAGGCACCGCATGACCACATGATGTGTTCTCGTTGTTGTAAATATCGTCTGTTTATAATGGAGGGCGAGGAGGTTAGTCAAAACCAATATAAACATGCAGTGAATACAATCAGATGGGTAGTAAAAACATTATTTATTGTTAAGCAAACTTTCCATTTTATGGCGAAGATACTCCTTATTGTGAGTGAATATTGGTTTTTTTTTTTTGAATACATTTCTATCAAATAAATAATGCATGAGAATCTCATTGCGATTGTCGAGAGTTAGGGTGGTGCACGACACATAGAAGGAGTATACGAAAGTAGAATAAGACGAGACTTGGGTTTAATAGAATAAGGTTGCACCATTATGCTTGAATCCATTAACGGTAAATTATAGATTGAGGAATTGATGCAGTTTCAAGTAAGTATATACAAAGCGAAAAGGGACGAATGATGAAAATATTTACGAGTCGTTGATGCTTCAAATTCACTGTGCGATTGTTAAAAAAAAAATTCAATAGAAAATTCCTATAAATTTTCAAAGAGAAAAAAAAGTGCCATCGACACCTTTTGTCCTCACCACAAGTTTCCATTAAATCCCGCTCATGTATTATTTATAACGATATGGATGCGAGATAATTGAAACTGAAGTGGTGACTACAGGTCTGTTGACAACATCCATTAGGTTGCTTTTCACTTTGTGATGTTTGAAATATACCTCAAATCGTCGGACGAGTCCAGTGAAACCGCACGTTCACATCCGAGAATCTTCCTACATAGTTTTGTGGAGAGAAAAAAAAGGAAAACCATCGACATTGGTTTCATTGAGAACTATCATCATCATCACTCATCATTTAGCGCCTCACTCATTCAACTTACCATTTGTTCAGCCTCACTCACAGCAAATGAGAACATGTGTTTTACCCACCTAAAATGCTAAAGATGAGTGGCACAAAAGACAGATAAGATGTGTTTTCAATTTTTTTCAATTTTCACAATTGATTTTCTTTTCTTGCTTTTTCTTGTTCTCGTCTTCTCGACAGGATTCATTGCCTCACATTTTTGCTGATCACATGTATATTGAGTTTAACTATGCACCATTTAGAACATCAATTTATCAATATGTTGAAACCAATTTTCGAGGAAACACACAAACTTTTGTTTTTGGGGGCTCTAATATGCTAATGTCGATGGAAATTTATGGAATTGGATTGAAATTTATGGCGTATGGTGTTGAATCAAAATGACTATGGCAGACATTCATTAGGTGGTAAATCTCGCCTTTGATCTATTTCAGACTGCGCCACACTCGCTCCATTTCTCTCGATGTATCGATGATATCTGATGAAGTATTCTCGAACACTGAGAATCCAAAAGTAATTGTTTATGCTCTATCTGTTTTTAGGGTTTAAATCTCACAATCCACTTAAGGGATTCTCTCGCTTTCTCGTGCTAATGGGCTTCAAGGGTGAACAATATGAAAGTTCCTCGTTGGCAATTATTATTGTTATATATTTTCAATAGGAACGAGGGACGACGTTGCTTGTGGGGAGAATGTCTGATGAGTGGTTTTATTAATAGACCTTCAATGTTGTATAGCAAACAGATATTGACGTGTGCCACTTGAGAGCTACTTGCATTGAGTCGAAAGCGAGTTATTCCAATATTTCCTGCTGCGCAACATTTCACTTGGAAAATATTCATAAATTTATAAAAGGAAAAATTTATCATATAATAACGTTCCACTCAAGGTATTATTGCATCCTTAGTTACAGAAGAAAATGAGAATGATTTTTAGGAATAGATAGGAATTTTTTTGCTGTTTACTTTCCTCTCAAAGTTATTTCTGATTGGATTTCTCCGAACAATGAAGTTCCACAGCAACCTCCAACCTCCATTGGAAGATTTCGCTTCAATTATGCATAATTTGAGTTCAGTGAGAAGAATTTTTTTTTTTCTTGTGTTTGTTTGACGTTTGAATAAACGTTCAAAATTAACTGAGTTTATTCGGAGTTTATTAAAATTTCTAGATATAAAGTCCGAGAGACGGGCGGCAAAAGAAAAAGTTGCAACTGAATAAAATAACTTGGGGCAAAACATCAACATTGAACATGATCCGATCAAGGAAGTAACAAGAAAACTTTTCATGTACTTTTTTTCCTTTTGTTTCGTGACTAGAAGTTTTTAAAAGCCGCAAAGTTTGTAGTAAATATTTAATTTACGATTAAACTTTGCCACATTACTGCTAAGTAGAGATTACGCGAGTTGAAGCTTCAAGCTCAAGGCAACGTGAAAATGGTGGAAAGTTTTCTGCAAAGTTTATTTTACATCCAATCTTTAATTAAGAATAAATTAGGTAGAATTCTCCAAAGTGATTTTCGCCTTCATGAAAATTGATTTTTTTCATCATGAGAATTGATTTTTGGAAGGAAAATTGATGGTGCAAATATTTCTGATAGCAAATCTCCTGGGAAAGAAATTGAACTGTCAATAAGCAATTACTTTCAGTGAGAACAATTTGCTGAAGAAAATGCATTCTCAATAACATTTTCACTCCAATAGAAAGATACTGCTGCGTTGCTATTTTGATAAGGCGAGTACAATCCATGTAATTATTCTCTGTCATCACACATAGATGAAAATGATTTTCACTAGAATGGCTGAAAATTGCTAAAAGAAATGAAAAAAGTCTAGTGCCGAGAGTGGAAATCTTAAGAAAGTTCTTTATTTATTGTTATTTCAAACGGTGATAATGGAATAAGTTTAGAAAAATTACTAATAAAGAACAATATAAAGGTATACTCCAGTACGAAAAAACCTTTCAGGCGGACAATGTGAAAAGGTAAGCTTGATGTGCTGAAATGTTTGCTTAAACTTCTTTTGCAATAATATTCTTTACTCACTCAAGAGATAATCTTTCGGTTAACAAAAGAAATTAGTTTTCTTCACTTTGCAGCATTTTCAAAAGAGTCGTTTCCTTCTATTGACGTCAGGAAAAAGGAAAATTATGAAAATAATGATATCCTGTGTCCACATGATGCGCTTCAACAATGCAATGCAATCATATTTCAAAAGATTCAAAAAGTTTACACAATCGAATTTTTTCACTCGACTAGTTGCAGATTGTAAATAATTGAAGAATATTTTCTGCTCTCAAATAAAACTTTGTCTTGATATAGTCATCAGAGGATATCTTCATGTCCAGACAATCTGCAGACTATACTCTGAACTCTAACATGCTTTTCGTTGATCAAGCATGCAGTATTTAATGCATCATAATAAAATGTCATTAAAAAGTTTATAAAATTAAATTAACCACATTACCGATGGTTAAGATGTTTCTCCAAAGCACCTGATGTCTTCAACGTGTTATGATGCTTATAAAACCCAGTTATTGTTATGTGTTGTGGATATTCTACAGAAATGCACCAGATTGCCATTTTCCATAACGTTTTTAATTAAACTCTATTACGAAACTCGATGCATTTTTAAAAGAAACTAGAGCTACATCAGAAAAACATTTATTTAACTAGGTTTATTAAAGAAAACTTTCACGAAGTATCCCAACAGGTGTTTCAAATGATACTCGACTGCTGTTTCAATTATCATTCATTTATTGGAATATAATGTTGAAATAATCTTTAGAGATTTTTTGCGTGAATCTTTAAGCAACAATAAAATTCCGATGGCACAAACTAAAAGAACTGCACCAAAACATATAATCGCAATATTGACTATGATGATATTGCTGATTGAGAATAGAATGTTGTAGACGACGATTACGAAACTAATTTGAATCAATTCCTCGATAGCAACTATGCTCGCTATTGAATATGGCTTTTCTTTAATTGGAAATATTTCGGCTTTTAAGACAACGGGCAATGGACCGATTCCAAATCCAACGAGAAATTCCAAAGGTATAAAAAATATCGCTGGTGTGAAGATGTAAATATTATTTAGAGCAAAAATCAATGTAGCAAAAATAAAAAGTAAAATCGAAATTATGGAAGCTGATAAAAAATATTGAAATCGCTTTGAAATGAGATCGAGTATAAAAAATCCGGTAATGCCACCAGCAACATTGGCTGCCATCATGATGATTGTTGCATAATTGAATCCACCGAATGAGAGAAAAGTTGTCAGATACAAAATCCGAGTAATGTTATGAAGCATATTGAAGATGGACAAATATCCCAATTTCGCCAGAAGGGCAATGAGAAACGACGAAACATTATGTCGTCCAAGGAACTTGTAATTGCGTTGTAATTCATCATCGATGTGCGCTTGAATGCTCATTGCTTCAGGTTGAATGTCTTGTGAGTTGATATCTCGTTGGAAATATTGCAGACGCTCAAGAGCATCTTGATTGTTCTTTTGCATAAGCCAAATATGCGATGATTTCAGTCGAAAGTATCCTATGATTCCCGATATGATTGAAAAACTGATTGAAAATGCTCCGGTGACAATGTTCAGTTGGAAAATTGAATAAAGAAAAATTCCGACAGTAATAAAGAAGTGCAACAAATAAATGAACTGAGCTCTGACGTTAGGTGATGCAATTTCAGACCCATACATGAGGGAACTCACGTAGCATGAACCAAAACCTAATCCAAATATTATTCTTGCCGTTACAACTCCAGCATAGTTTTCTGATAACGATGTCAGTATAATCGATCCAATGATCATCAGTAAACAATTCAATGACTGAAAATGATAACAGAGAGAAAAAAATGATTGCTAAAATACATTCGCAATTCAAATGACTCACATGCAGTTTGAGGATATGCAAGAAATTGTATAAAAAACCAGCTGAAATTGCGCCAATAATGGAAGACACGTGAAAGCTCACAGCAACGAAAATAAGTTGTGCATTTGTTGTGTAATATTTCAATAATTCAGAGCTAAAGTACATATTTAAGACGCCATAACCGACAAACATTCCGCCACAGATCATTATCAGATATGCTGAAAATTGATTGACTATTATTTTTTCTTGGTTTGTCTTGAAAATAAATAAACTCACAAGGCACGAGAGCAAAGAATTGTCTCTGATAGACTCGATTAAAGAAAATATCCATTGTTGAATATTTAACTGGAACTGCTCCCACTAACAACAAAATTCACACTAAACAAAACCATTCGATGAAATTTCGAATTTTGAACATTTTGAATCATGCAGCTGATAACTTATCGTATGTTGATAAAAAAGATGACGGCATATGTATGTGAATGCTTTTAATTTAATTTCACAATATCGTTAATAATCCAATTGCATGGTACTAAGAAAAACTCTTCAAGCGGCAATTCTCCATGATCATGATTACCACAATTGATATCGATTGATTTTACTATCGATTTGTTTGACATAGAATTATTTCACAAATCTCGAGAAGTCATTTTCCTCATAAATCTTCATTCCAAGATTTGCTCTATTTTCACAAATATTATTGAATGAAAGGTGAAATAATCCTAACATTTTCATTAGAGCACGAAAGCAACGAGTGCTCAGAGTTCTTTAGCATTGTTTATGGCATTTCTATTGAAAGAACTTTTTCATAAATAAAATCCAATCACGATGCTGTCTCGTTCTCTCTTCCTCTAAAATATATGCCACGATCAATAGCTAGTGATACAAGAGGAAAGAAAAAAATCTTTCTTTACTTTTGCCTTTCATATCATCATTGAAAATCACAAAAACAAATCGCTAAGACTTCCGTATAAGCCCTTAGAGAGAAGAAGGTATTATGAGTGATTTGCGATTGAACATTATAGGGAAGGAAGTCATGAGGCGGCAAATTGATATTCTCATATTAACAGGAATCACCTTCGATTGCCATAGTATGCTTTTAACATCTCAAGGGATTGGAAGTGTGTTTGAGCTTGGTGTATTCAATTTTCATTAAAGGTTCTTCCACTCACATCCTTTCTGCTGATAATCCTTTTCTTATGGAGTCATACTAAGCAATGACATAACATAAAGGCTGATAATGCTTTTTTCGGATCTAAATGCTAATAAAACCTCGCAACATTTTGGTGAGCGATGTGCGTTTGCAGTATACATAAATATAAGAGTTATTTATTGACTCATAATATTTAATTTTCTTTTGTGCTCGGCTGTTCGCTCTGTTCTATTTCCCTTCCCGATATTTTCCTCCCGTGTTCAAAATGTGTAAATAGGACGAGGCCTTTTAATATTCCTTCATTCATTCATAAAATTTTAATAACGATACAATAATTTCTTCCTTCATTCATTGTGCTGCACAAACATAATAAAAAGACGCCGAAGATTGGCATGAATATGATATTACTTGATACATATTTTGCTCTGTTGTATTTGTTTGCACAGAGAAATTGAAAGTTCTATTTAAATTAGAACAAATGCGAGGGTAAAAAAAAATATTTCCCTTTACATTAAAGAGTTACTTCCATTGCATATGATTTGACCTGCTTTACGAGCAAATCCAGCTTTTTGTATGCTTCCATGATTTTCAAGTCAATGTATTTGAATTATTTGCTCGGTAGTAAATTTTCTATTCAATATTATGAAAATACTTCCATCTAAACAAAACACAAAATGAACCAACTTTTCATTAACAAGTTACCTAGCACAATTTTCTGTAATCGCTTCTAAGCAGGATTAGGTAAATAAATGAATAGGTGAGCTAAATGGAATGAGAAAATGAATCCTAAACCAAAATGGTATTAATTTACAGGAATTTGTGTAGCTGTGCTGATAATTTTAACGGTAATATTATGTTTCAATGTAGATTTAGATTTTGCGGTCATATCAATTTGTTGGCTTTTTTACCGTTCTTTCTTTAATAATTCTAATCATTTCCTAACTCTTCATTTCCCTCGTAATGCCAGAGATGATTTTATCGAAAATTTTCAGGAGATTAAGATCGGTCCGGAAATTTCTTTTGATTTGTGTTTGTGTAAGTATGTGTGTATATGTGCGTTGAGATTCTATAGAATAATTTATAGAGGGCTGAGGATACGAAAAAAAGACTCATGGCTCGTTTGCTGTCAGCTAGGAAAGCTTTTAAATCTTTCGGTAAAATTCATTTCCGGTTTCTTATCAGCTTTTCTTTTGAACATAAAATCCTTGCCGGATATTTGGAATTGGACATTAATATTTCACACAATGAAACTTCAATGAGGCTGACGCAAAATTTGGGCCCTCCGCAAATATTGAAATTAATTTATTATGCAAACATCCATCATAGACACAATTTGATTGAAATTCACTGAATAATGATTTTCGGCATTTTGCTTCCACCTCTCATCCACTCCCACACCATTCGCACCAATCGTTTATCGTGTAACAATAAATTTAACAAAATGTTTCAACCAAAATTATGATTGACGATTCACAACAACAATTGTGTGTGTGTGTGTGTTCCATAAATATAATATCGTTGATTTATAATGTGAAAGCAGAACTGGCTACAATGATAATGGCAATTATTTTTGCAGAGAGTAGGAGGGGCGCTTGATAAAAATTCATCATCATCACAAGCGACAATCGGAACCAAATAATAAATGAATTAAATGGGGAAAAAATGCTCATTGATTATAAATTATAATTAATTTTAATTTTTATTTGACGTCATTTCACGGAGTGAGAGAAAACAAAAATATTTTATTGCGTTGAATATGGTGCATGATTATTAGTGCATGCAATTTATTGCTCTGCTCGATGCAGTTGAAGCTATAAATGTTTATAGATATTCGCAACCTCCAGAAGAGGTTTATTTTTTGTGTCCTTTAGTAACGCCAATCCACCCAATGTGGAACTGAGCACGATAACTCCAACAAATGCAGTCAGATATTCGAACGGTTTTTCAATGTTCTGTAAGTGGATGACAGTTAAGACGATTTGGACGATTTGTTCTAGAACAATGATAATGGCAATTGAGATTTGTCGTTCTCGCAATGGAAAAATTTCGGCAAGTACGATATCGGGAATTGTTGCAATGCCCAAACCGAATGTAATTTCCGATGCTATGACAATTATTGGTGCCAGCCATATTAAGCCTCCCGATGTGGGAACATTAAAAGCTGAAGTTGTGATGAAAAAAATTCCCAGTGCCAACACGAGACATCCAGTAAGCATTCCGGATAGTACAAATTGAAATCTTTTCGTTTTATGCTTGGCAATGAAATAGCCGACGCCAATTCCCAGCAGCCGAGCCGCCAATAAAACTGTATTTGTCCATCGCACAAAAGCGTTGCCAAAACTAAAAACTGGTGCAGCAAGCACAAGTCGTATATTGGAGCAAAAAATATTTGCGAACACGACATATCCCATTTTCAGAAGGATTATTACTACGGCACTGGTGACGTTGTGGCGCTTTACTAATCCAAAAGGCCGTTTGCGCTCCAAAATAATTGCAGCCTTTAAAGTTTGTATTTCAATGTGTGCTGATGTCTTTATATCGTGCTGGAAATATGTAAAGCTCTTGTAAGCCTTCAGTTCTTTTCCTTTCGAAAGCATCATTATCGGTGACTGATGCACTCTGAAGCAAGCTACTGAGAGTGCCATGATGCTGCACGCTATCGATGTCGATCCAATCAAAATGCTACTATTGGAATTTGAGTTTAAAGACAAAATAAAGTACCCGACGACAAGCGAAAGCGGAAGTATTGAAATATTTTGCGCTCGATTATTGATGGAAGATATTTCACTGATGTAAATCAGCGAACATAAAATGTTCAATCCATAAGCTGTGCCACACATGACACGACTTGATATGGTTGCAATAAATTCTGTAGTAAGCGTCATGATTAAAATTGAACCAATTATTGTTAGCAATGAATTGAATATCTAAAAGATTCAACGAATAAAATAGAAGAAAATTCACATCACTATTACGTTTATCAATTGCACGACAATTTGTTTTTGAAATACTTTACAATTATTCTCATCATATCGATGCGATACACGACAAAGCTCCCAACGACAGCACCAAACAGCGCACCATAGTTCCATGAAATGATTACGTTCATGTCATGATTGAGAATCGTTTGTGAATGAGCAACGCCAACAAAGTGCTGCTCCATCAGTCGTCCCCAGCTGTGCCATAATCCTGCGACGAGCATAAGCAGCGCTCCTTAAACAACAACAACGAGTTCAGAAAACAACTAAAATATTTTACATGGGTTTAAACACAAAACAATAATTCACACCAGGTAATATTGCTAGAGATTGTCGTTGATATTCTTTCGTAATCATCCAGGAATAGAAAAAGAAAAATCGCTCCACTGTGTCTCGTTGTTGTGAGTCGTTTCAAGGGTTTGAATAAACTACCAAGCACACAAATTTCTTTTAATGATCGGTAAAAAAAGAACAAACATTTCGATTATCAGATCGAATGCGCAAATGTATTGGCCCAGGTGATAAAGTAGCGACATTAAACTGATAATGTTACACATGTGAATTGTCTAATCAAATGATTGTGAAATATTTTTCTTTGTTTTGGACGAGTATTGCGTATGACTATTGTCACAATACGCGTTCCATTCAATGAAATAAAAACACACACAGATCGTAAAACTGTTGGATTATGTTTCTAGTGGCAATTAGATAATTTATTTTTTGATAAGACCCGAAAATTTACCGATCGAAATCGCATTTTCGGTTTCACTTCTCGGTATTTGAAGCGTTCAATCTGTTAATGTGACGTTAAATCCTTCTTTTTTTTTTGGGCCAAAAATATTATTCTGATACTTTTTTTGTGCAGCTCTCAATAAAAATAAACGTCCAAGCCGATAAATGTGACGAAGGACTTTATAGATGTAAAAAAGGGATCGAAATGGAATAAAAGCCTGAACTTAAGATCCTTCCTTTCGCTTCCAATTCATAAAGAAAAACTCTGCGAGTCACTTTTAAATCTTCTTTTCGCAATCTTTAATGCTCGTTGTTATCGTTTAAGTGGACAGTGGAACAGTTGAGGATTTATTTGCTTTGTACGATCGAAAAAGTGAAAGGGAAATCGCAGTGTTAAAGAAAAGGTTCTAAAAACAAGGAATTTAAGTCTTTAGTGCCATTTGAGTTTATCTTAACTGTCATGTGTGCTAGTTTAGAGCTATTGCTGTGAAGAGTTTCTTAAAATTCTTTTGTAAGACTTTTATTTAGTTGCAACTGAGGTAAAATATCTTTACGTTCAGAAAAGTCTTTGGTATTTATCACAATGAACGTAGCAAATAAGTACAAACAGCGATAGATTTATGTGCAAGTGAACTTTTGCTGTCTGAAACAAGCAAGCAAATAAGATGTGCTTCATATATGCAAATACATTTTCGGATTTTAGGAAAGCTTTTGCAGCTCTAAATAATTGATATCTCGTAGTTGTGCTATGTGACAAAAAATTGTCTCAGATAAATTAAGTTCGCTCGTTTACAGCAACAGCGCAAGTGAGCACTTGGTGGAGCGATATTACAATATGAAACATTTCTCTAGCGGCAGCAATAGCAAGTAGATAAGAAATTTTCAAAGGAGCTGCAGCATTAGATATAAAAGACAGCTAAAATATGAGCATCGGAATTCGCAACGGTTGAAAAATTGCAACCTTTATATTTCATTTTCTCCCTGCAGAGTGTTTTTATAATTTAAATAAGATTATACCTGAAATAACCCCTGTGCACGCGAATGGGGAAAAAGGGAAAAAATAATTAATGAACAGCACTTTGGGGAAAAAGGGGTTGAAACATTTGTTTTAGAATTCGACTCTATGAAGTTTCGGTAAATTAAAATAAAGCGGAAAACCTGAAATAGGTTTAACTGACTAAATGTAAATTTATCTAACTCACAAATGGGTTATGTGCTTGTGCTGTATGTTTTGCAATTTAGAAAAAATGGCACTCATTTAAAAACAGAATCTCATTACTTTTACACAATTTTTCTTTGCAAATGAAAACAACAAAAAAAATTTCAAAAACGAGAAATTTACTCGTAATGGATTTGCGCGAGTGGCGCGCGAATGAAATATGAGCGAGCAGATATTTTAACATTTTGCGGACGAAGTTCACATTTATTCAATACTCGCATCTCATAAAATGCCACCACTGTGGTGGACAACAACAATGAATTGTCTCGAGACGAATAAAAAATGTTTAAAATACGTGTTATTAAAAGCGTATTGTTGCCCACGCCACGCAACCGATATCGAGAATGATTTATTTTGACAATTTCTCAAAAGCGTCAATAAGATGGAGTTTATTAGTTATTAGGTCACCCACACGACATAAAAACAGAGAAAGAGGAGAACAAAAAAAAAAAAAACAAGAAACCAATATCGCAAAACGTCGTCGAAGGTGATTTAAATAATTCAAATTGGTCGATTATAAGTATAAGTCGACTTGGAGAAATATATACATGCCAGTGATAAATTGTGCAATTAGTTGCGCAAACACATTAAATGCGAATCTCAGCTCGACAACACGGAAAGCTCCACCACTGGGTAAATTTATGAGAAGCACTTTGCCAGAATGTGAATTTATATGATGCAAATTGCTATAAAAATTTCTACACTTTAACAGCTTTTTTTCAGCAACAGCAGCAAAGTGTGTGTTTGTCATCGCAATGCATATTAACAATAAATATCACTTTGAAAAAAAAAAAAAAACTGCGTAACATAAATTTTTATTATTATTTTTCTCATGAGCAATATTTGCTGCTGTTTGTGCCATTTCTTCCTTCGTGGATATGTCGCAGTTGCTGCTTATGTCAATGTTGCGTCTCCAGCTGAGAATTTGAATAAATTTTTATTAAAAATTTGTGAAACGTCTTTTTGTCTTGGCTTTGTCTGAAATGTCGTGCGTGTCATCGAGGGACTTCGATACTCTCTGAATCTCTGGTTCTCGTGCAAGAAATGAACTTTATGACAGTCGACAAAAAAAAATTCGAATCAATTATTAATGAAATGACTTTCGGGTGAGTAGAAAATTTTGTTTTGAGTGTTATTAAGGAACATGTTGAATGAACATTTAATATTTTGTCTTACATAAATCGTTTAAACGAAATGAAAATAAATTTCATTGGGAAAATATGTCTCGCGGCAATCAACGAGAACTTAATCGAATCATCGACACATACAATAAAGTTCATTCCAGTCAAATGAAGTCATGATAATGAAATGGCGTTGTTGTTGTTATATAACAGCAATTGCGTAATAACATTTCAAGAAACATTTCTTTCCGTTTTTATCGTCTCGAATTTGCCATTAA
Source organism: Propsilocerus akamusi (assembly GCA_018397935.1). NCBI lineage: Eukaryota > Metazoa > Arthropoda > Insecta > Diptera > Chironomidae > Propsilocerus > Propsilocerus akamusi. The sequence continues at coordinate 25,414,636 of CM031469.1, read as the reverse complement.
CCAATTCTTCTTTGGCATTAATGCAGAGCAAGACAAGAGTGAGAGCCGTAAGATAGAAATCTTAATCTCGTGCTTGAGTGAAATTATATATGTATAAGTTTTACCAAAAAAAAAAAAAATAATAAAGGAAAGAATGCGAAAAAATTGCCCCAAAGGCAGTTTCATGATGTTCGCGAAATCGATGATAAACATGAAGGAAATGAGAGTCTTTGTTATATTGTAAGTGAAGAAAAAACACTTGAGCCCAAGTCAGTTGTTGTCTTCAAAGAAAAGGAAGAAAAATCTTAATCTTATCGAAATTTACTGGCAAATGGGGAATTTTCGCTGAACAAATGATAATTAGAAATAAACACATAATCGGAACACAGAATGTACAAACTGAGAGCCCTTAAGCTGGTGCTAAAGGAAAATTACCAAACATACAATCAAGTTGAGAACATTTCAGTATGTTTGTTATGTAATTGACTTTGCTTCCAAATTGGAAGTTCCAATACATGAAACTTTATTTCTCGTTAAAGTGTTTACAGAAATGGGTCAGAAGATTTTTACGAAAGTTGATTAAGTGACAAGCTTGTAGGAAATCACTCGAAGATGTTTCCTTAATGAATGCTCACTTGACCGTAAGAGGGGGAAATAATAAAAACAAACACAAACAAATCCAAATCATACTCAAGTACATGTAAGTAAGTAAGAAAATAAAATTCGCCGAGCGCCATTCGTTGGAATCTTAATTAGGAAACATTTTCAAAAGGAATTTGTTAGTGATGCTCTTAAAATAAACATAAAGTCATACATTGCAAACATTTTTTTTTCTTTCTACCTGGCCAGTTTATGGATTCGCTTTGCAGGAGCATAAACATTTTATTTTACAATTTTAACCATTTCCAAACCCCTTGCTATACTTTTTGATGGAAGCACTCAAATAACACAAAGCACAATGTTGTGAATAGGCTGAAAAGTATTTGTGTTGTCGCTGCTGTTGTCTTTTTTCTTTTTTTTTTTTGTTAAAGTCGCGCATGTATAAAAAAATCCCTTTTTGTTTTTAATTGCTGCAATGTTGTGCAATATTTATATGATTTCACGCTACTCAAAACAATACTTCACATGTTTTGCTCTGACATGTTTGCTAAATTACATAAAAAAATATACTTGTCGTCATTAAAATTTGTAGAATCCCTCTGCAAAAGTTTTTTTTTTTGTTTCTTTGTGTCATTGCTACTTAGGCAAATAATAGGGACATCATTAATGCGACTTTTGAAAGAGAAATGTGCTTTTCACTTATATGTAATGAGATTTCTTTTAAAAATAAGAATATTTTATTTTAAGTATTAGTAAAGTTTTGTCAAGTCGTTAGGGAGGCAACAAAGTTATGTGTGTATCTTGTGCCTTTCATCGCGATCCATAAATTTCTGATGACGACCAACATGCACAGAAAGGAAATCTCATTTAATATGCGAAAAAAAAATTGAATTTTATGCTTAAGTTTACAACTTATTTTATGCAACATAAAGTTCAGTGAGATGCAGTAACTGCGATGGTGGTGACGACAGCACACAAAGTAATATTCAGTAGCTGTTTTATGAGCTATGGTTTTGCAATATAATTTAGCGCGGTGCTGATAAGGCACTTTTGGTTTTAGCAAGCAGCATCAGCAAGAGAACACCGACATTGCGACATTGAGAGCATCTTGCTAATCATAAAGTGATTTGAAAAAGAGTCTCAAACAGAATTTGTGTACTTGAAAATTGATATGCGAGCGACACAAAATGTATTTTAATGTCGTCATAAAAAATCGATGGTGGCAATAAAAAATCTCGGAGGATTTTTCTCATTATTTTTATGGCAATCAGTGAGTGGCTCAGAAGGAAAAGAAAAATTTACGATCAAACCGAAAAAAAAAATTATACATTGAAAAATGATATGGAAATGTCTCACGATTTTTCATCATCGCCATCATCGTGTTGTGTCTCTAATTACATTTCACAGGATGGAATATTACAGCAGCAGTGGCGCTCATCAACCAAGTGACAGATGAAGTGAGCCAGCAGCATATAATTCAATTCTAAATTAAAAATCACTTAACAGAGAAACGACAGAGAAAATTGTACAATGCGACTCGCATCAAGCAGAAAAGACATCTCGCTAGCTACACGTTGTTCGCATTGTGTCATGATGAAAATTCATTGCTCAATGTTTGTGTGTTTCTACATCGCTAAAAGCAATTTTTCTTTTAAGCTATTTTTTCGAGCGCTCGTCCGACATGCGAGTGAAAGATCTATTTGTTGACTGACATGTCAACTCGTGACAAGAAACCTCTCACAACAGCAAAGCAGTAGTAAATGTAATTAAATGAAAATGAATATCAAAATGTAGCATAAAAATGTGTAATACCGTTGAATGTAAACATCCAAACTAGAAATCAACAATGAAATATTGAGTAAAACTAGCTTTAGGGAAAAAAGAAAAGAAATCTTTTGTTGCTAAATGAAATTTTAAGATTGATAGACTTCAGCTTCCTCGTAAGCAGGCATTCGTTGCCAGAATTAAATTCGAAAATCTAAGACAAACCAATTTCCACACACTTGAGTTACTCACAAAAGTGGTTAACACATAATAACAGAAACAAATGAATTTCTTAGCTCTTATATTCGCACCGGACACATATTGAAATTCAATAGATCTACATGTGAACATTTTATGTGCTTGCTGAAACAAGAAAATCAATTTACGAGTTCAATGGAAGAGACGCACAAAAGTGTGCTTCAATTGATTGTTTTTAATGATATTGAAAATGGATTGCGAGGGAGAGAAGAAGTCACTCTGCAATTGCACTTAACCCTCATGTTGTATCGAAAGAATTATCAATATCAATATTCGATTGCGTTGTTCATGTCAAGGGGACGAATCGCTTGTAACCCAACAGAAATTTCAATCTGATGACCATTTATTTTGCCATGAAATGGAATTTTTGACGAAAATGGTTGCAATGGTAGCATGTGAAAACAATTTCCGCAAGATGCTTCAAAGCATTCGGCTAGAAATCGTCGCTCTCGTTTGAACACATTTCGAGTCAATAATATTGCGTTACATCAATCATTATAAAAACAATATTTATTCTGGTTCGAAAAAAATATATATATATGTTTTTCCAGTGAGAGAAAAAGAAATAGAACTAAAATGCTGGAAGATTAGTCATGCATTTATAAACTGTTTAAGAGAATGTTATGTTTGAATGTGTCTCATTTCGAAGGGGAACGTGTTTTTTCAACAAATGCAATGTGATTTATAATTCTTTCTCGTTCTGATATTTTTCCAAGTGTCAATCAAACATTTCTTTTTCGACTTCATGTCGATGTCGCCCTTCGACATAAGGAAAAAAACTTTATTTTTTTCGGATGAAAATCTGACAAACATATTTTTCATTTGTGCAATTGGAAAATTGTGAGCTGAATTTAAAGTGTCGAAATTTTCTGAAATTGGACTTTAAAATTGAATTTTATTCTGTCATTTTTATTCATTTCAAGATGCCTGATAACCACCACGGCTATAAAACCCATAAAAAAGCCAAACAAAGGAAAAATTGAAAATGAATGGATTAAATTTAGCGTATTTTAAAGCTCACCATCATGCAGCATATCTTAAATATTTTTTTTTTCTTCCTTTCTGTGCATATAAAACCTCGAGACGAAATGAACAATGCTTTATGGTTGCGTTGGCAGATAACAAATTTAATACGAACGAATTAGATAATGATCTTGTGAATCATAAGAACGTGAATATTTCTCATTATTCAGCGCTTTGTGTTTGAGATTTGAAAGATATAAAAAAGAAAAATTTTATGAACTTTTTCTTTTCGCGAATCATAAAAATGGCTAAAAAAAGAAATGAAATGGGGTAAAGGAGTTTAAGAGTCATGAATTCAGTTCCGGCAGTCGACATCAGCGGTAGCAGAAAATCTCTTACCCAACCCGAAATTAAATTTGTTTGTTTATTCTTCCGAGTAAATAGAATAGAAGCGTAAGATGATGAACTCTGCTGTTAAATCCCGAAACAAACATTTTTGATATTTATTTGTAATTCAAATCCAAATTCAACTCGCGTCCCTTAAAATTCAAAAAGTTGTTTTCGGCGTATAAATTTCATGTTCTACACGAATTCTTAAAGTGTAAATAAAACAATTTTTTTTGTTCTTCGCTGTTTGTTCACAGAAAAAGTCGTTGCTGCGCATTTGTTTATTCAAGAGTTCATGAATGAAAATGCGGAACGAATGGCACGAGAGCAAGGTATCTAAGAATCTAATTAGGTCATATTAAAGTGCAATCATAAATTTACAGCTTTGAGTGCCGCTAATATTCTTAAATACATCAAACTCAACGACTTGCAAGGCTGAAATTAATTAAATACCAAAAGAGCAAGTTAACTGCATGTAGATTTCGCATTCTCGATATTATTAGAGTCAAGTAATTTGCAAAAGAGCATTTAATCCTATTATCTGTGACAGTAAAATGTCCGCAATGAATTGAATTTGATTTCAAAGTCGAACGAAACATTTTCTCCATATTACGTTATGCACAATTGAGCATTTTGCACATTCAAGTTGTTTATAAAATCAATTCATTTCGAAAGAATTTTAATCTCCTTCTCTCTATGTGTCGCTTGAGTGTTGCGGCATGTTTCTGTGCTGAAAACTAAAAGAAAAAGCAGTTCAATGTGCAATATCATTTTCATTATTACCAATTAGTTAATCTCCTTGCCAACTTTACAAACAACTCGAGTGTTTTGATTTATGGACATTCTTAAACTGCTCGTAATGCTGCGATTTTAAATTCTACTAGAAGCTGTTCACGATCGCGTGAATACAAAAAGTTGAAAGCGAGACATAACAATTCTGCACAAACTAAAACTTTTATATCGAAATCATAATTTTTTTTATTCTTCATTCAATTAAGATTCATTAGAGGCAATTGTTGTGTCACAAAATAGAATTAGAAAACGCATAAACAACTTCATTCTGATCTGATAGCAATATTTATGATTATAATGATATGAACGTCGCTTTATTGAAATAACAAATTAATCAATATATGAAGTTTCGTCTTTTGTTGTTTCAGTGAGAAATTGATGCGGGCAATTTAAAATTACTATTTTTTGTGCGAAACTATTTAAATGAATTTCTTTTAATCTTTTTAATTATCTTTCAATATTTGCATAATTGCGAAGTTTGTATAAACCCAGCATATAAATCAATTTTAAAGAAACAATTTTTTTTATGCCCTCCCCATTATAAACGCTCATTTAAGGTTTGTGTGAAGAATCAAAAAATATGGCAAGAGAGAGAGAAAAATGTGATTAATAGTTTCATACCTTTTTTTATGAGATTTATTATTGGTTTTCTTAGAACGAAATATGGCAATGATACTTTTCGCAAATGATTTACGATTTTTCTTCATAAAACTTCTTCTTTAGAGCGAGTGTGACTCGACTCGTGTAAAATTGTTAAAGTCTGAGAACATTTCTGAATGTACTTTTGCGATTGTCTGTACGCTGTGGATGCGAGAAAGCAAAAGTTGTAACATGAAAATTGCATCAGAACAGAAATTTTGTTTTATTTTCATGTTTTTGTTGGAGAAACTTATTTGGCGAAAATAATGACGGCAATGTGTAAAACAAGCGAAATGATGGAAAACTTTACAGCTGATGTCTTGTTACAAGCTGGAGCTTTTAGATAATTCCCAGGCCCAAGACAAGTGGCATACATCATTGCATGTGCGATATAATGTTGCTCATAAACTCCTGTGAACAAATGTGATTGTGGGCCAATGGCAAAAACGCCCACATCATCGCCACCATGAGTTTCTTCATATAGTGGCACCGTAGTTGGTTGCATAAAAAATGGATCATTAAAATCCATATCGAGTGGATTGACACGTCCACTACCATTAAAGTGATCAAAGAATCCAATACCGTTTGCGTAGCTTAATGTGAAATATGGCATTTCATCTTCAGGTGAAAAGTCACTGAGTGATAGAATGTTGGCGCCCCCTGTGAATAGATAAAAAGTTGCTGTTACAACAAAAATACTGATCGATGAAATTCTGTTACTATTATACTCTTTGGATAACCGCTGAGAGTCATAGTATGTGAATGGTCTGCTGTGACTAGAATGAGGGTATTTTTCAAATCAACACTCGCCCTCACAAATTCCACAACCCGATGAAACTCAATTGTCTCTTCCAAAGCCAATTTGGCTCTCGTTTCATGATGTCCATGATCTATTCTACCACCTTCTATCATCAACACGTATCCATTTGGATTTTTCGATACCATCTTTAATGCCTTTTGTGTCATTTCCATTAGCGTTGGTTCGACAGTTTTATCATTAAGCAAATGATATTGCATGTGACTTTCACTGAATAATCCAAATAATTTATCGAATTGATTGACATCGACCGAATTGAGACTTGCCTTTAACGTGAATTTATGAACGATGATTAATTTTTCAAGAACCAACCACAAATAGATATTTGTATTTTTTTTACCTTATCAGGGACAAATGCCACACGATTGCCTCTGATATTGTTTCCGAAATACCATTCACTAATCAAATCTTTTTTGTCGGTTCTTCGTCCCATGCGTCCATGTGGATCTGATACATTTGCAGGAAGGAATTCTCTATAACCCCCACCAAGAACTACATTGAAATTCTTTCCAATGTCACCATGTACCAATTGCTGAGCCATGTCATGACATCCATTGGGTGTTTGAAAATTGGTTTCCCAATAACGTGATGACGACTTTGCATATGCCGCTAGTTCAATTAATTATTAAATAAAGAAACAATAAATGCAATATTTTTCTTTACCTGCTGGTGTTGCATGAGTTATTCTCGTATTTGTTACAATTCCCGTAGATTTTCCAGCATCTTGCGCAAACTTAAAAATCGAATCAACATGATTTTTCTCATCAAATTCAGCCAAACAGTTCCTCAATGGCACATAAGCACTCATGGACAAAACTCCAAAGTTCGTTTTAATTCCACTTAAGAATGCCGTTGCTGTGCAGGCAGAATCAGGGACTTGATAATTTACGCAATAAGTCTGGAATTACATTCTTCATAAACAATTTTTTTTTCTCCACCTAGAAACAAATCTGAAATTTTTTCATAAAATTTAACCTTCGAAAGTCCAATAAATGGAAATTTTTCAAATGACAAAACTTTCTCTTCACCGCCCAGGTACATTCTTGCAGCTGTTTGGGTTGCGATAGACATCCCATCCGCTACAAGAATTATTAAATTCTTCGCGACATTTTTATTCATGGGCTTTTCAAGTTGTTCCTTGAGAATTTGCTGACCCGACAGTTGCCAAAAGTGACGCGATTTCTCATCGGGTGGTCTCGGCGGTTGCGTAAAGCCTGGTATTTTGGTTGTTACCGGGGGCATTTTTTCACTGGGTATTGTCAGTATGGGGTCATTTTGATTAGTGGCTAATTTGAAGAGATTTAAGAATGTAATGCTGACAAAATAATTCCATTTTGCTCAAGTACTTGGATTGCAATAAATGCATCGAATTTTCAAAAACAATAGAACCGCTAACAATTTTATGACGAACATCTTTACGCGAACGTGCTGCAACTATTACTGATACCTAACAACGGGAAACATTTGCCAAAAAAATATAAAATATTTATCCATTATCAGTTTAAGCCATTTGACTGCTTGTCTTTAATGTCAATCAATGTCTCTTGTTATCTCCTTATCAGTTGATTTCATTTCCGATTTTCGGTTTAATGCCCTTCCGCAAGTCATGTGACAATTTAGATCGCACTCTAAAAAATCTTTTGAAATTTTCGAACTTTTTTTTATTGTATAAATTTCTATTCTGAATACACAATTTAAATTTGGAAAGGCGTTATCAGTGAAGATTATAGTGATTACTGTAATATTATAAATAAGATGAACCAGAAAAGTCCTTCAGATCAGAAGTGATTTTAAAATTAAAACGAACGAATAAAAATCAAAATAAAATCACTCATGGTTGGCATTAACACAATTATCTTTAAAAGAATTTTGCAATTCTTTTGTATTAAAAAAAGTACCACAATTTGTTGTTACTTGCATAATAAATTAAATAAATCTCTTTGGTTTAATGATCTTAAAACTACTCCACTATACAATGATTGATTCATTTCGATCTCTTATCAATGTGTATTCTGTTCGACGAGAATACGAGTTTGAATCACTGGAAACTTAACTATAAGATTTTGTAGGGAAAATTTGTTGTTGAGAATGAAAATTAATTAAAATTAAATTGATAATCTGCAATATATTTTGATCGTTCATTTCATATTGATCTGTTTAAGCCTTGAGATATATGAAAATGTGTTCATTTTTAATATGGCAATTAATTATGAAATAATGACTTTAACTTGAGGGAGAAAAATTTTTCAATCGTCTTTTTTCGTCTTATCGATTGATGCGATAATTTTGCTTACATTTTCTGGTTTTTGTGAAACTCCTTTCATCAAATCGGACAATGAGATTTTCTTTGGTAGTGGTTGAGGATTCGTTATCAGTCCATACGGCCGTAAATGGTAAATGAGATACTCGAGGACATACATTTGATTTGGCGAGACATAATGAAATGAAACGGCATTGTCCGAACAACAATCCATTCCTTCTTTGGAATCATAATAAATGTATTTCCAATACCAAAAACTCTTATCAACATGCCCCGGAATCAAATGATGTTCGGGAACAAATGGAAAAAATCGTCCACGCTTCTCCGAATCTCTTGAGTCGCCCGCAATGACATTCACATTCTCAAGACATTTTCCAATTTCGACATCTTCTGCGCCATCAGCATCTTGTCGACATTTGTCCTTGTTTGGAATAGCCTCTTCAACGAATCTTATGACAGCCTGTTTGCTTAGAACATATCCTGCGCCTCCCGACATGTAGCCCTGTTAGATTACATATTGAAGACATTACATGATTGTTGTTGGATGAGGGAGAGAGAAAGTCATAAAACTAAATTGTTATTTTTTGGCTCACCTGTTTCACGAATGGCTTGAATTTACATCCAAAGTAAATTGGTTGACTAGGTGAGTATTGATAGAGCATGTATCGTAAATTTTCAACGACAACATATCTGCGTAATAGTTTCAATGTTAATGACATGAGTATAATACTGTAAATATATTTATTTGTTTGAATGGCTTACGTGTCATCATCAGCTTTCAAAATCCAATCAGCTTCATCCAAATGATGTTGATAAACATACTTAAAGGCTTCTTTAGTTTTTGCCCATAAATTGTTTCGACCCTCTTTGACGGGCAATGCAACAGAATCCAGTTCCGCATCGTGAACTGAGCTCATAAAAAGAATTTTATTACAGCGCTTCCCCCATGTTTTTCTCACGTGAATTGCTTTCTTTTTATGATTTTTGGGATTTGTCATAATCCAACACAGGACTCTAACTTCGTTATAAAGTTGTCGAGCAACTGATGTATTTTCAAAGGCATGAGTATCTTCATGAGATTCGTGGAATCCGACATCACCATCAGGACCAATGGCATCATATAAATCACGTCCAAAATGAGGATCTCCATGCATCGGTGCGTATTCGTTTGAACGCATAAATGATGTGCGATTAGGCGAGAATTCCATAAAGATTGCTAAAGAGAAGCCAACAGCGACTCCAAAAAATAGAATTGCAGCATTCTGAGATTTTCTAACAGACCCAGAACTATTTTGAGATCGTGAGGCTGTTCGTGAAATAAATTTAAATTTGAAATGATTTTCACTTGTTATTTCTTATGTATTAGATTTTACCTTCACCATTCAACGTCATCAACTTATATTTTACATCGCCAAATTTCATTTTTATATTCAGAATTATCAATTGTCCCGTTTTGACTTGTTATGAACGCTTTAGAGTTTAGAATGTCTCTGAAAATATTTGCATCGATATTTTTAAGTTATTAAGTCACTCGAAATTATAACATTTTTACGATATAGCAAAAAGGTGCAACATTTTATATGCTCAATTTAACAAGTAATCACATCCTATCAGGCCATTAATGACAATTTCAATCAAATTAGTAAATAAAAAGTGTATTACTTTTTCCTATACGCGAACCTATTGTTAAATATTTTCAATGTCAAGTAATTTTTGCTACCTCGACTAAAATGTAGTTCAGTACGTTTATTTGCGAATCAAATAAAATTTTGAATCTTTACCTATTTAAACTATATGACTTTAAACAAAGACTTCCGCACTTTTAAAACGGCGAAGCAAAACTAATTTTCTTTCTTTTTTTTTGTAATTTTAGGAAAATTGCTAACATTTCGAAATTAGGGTTTAACTACATATTATCGTAATTTATACCGCCTGATAAGAGTTCGCATTGTTCAAGAACAACTATTTGCACATTTTAATGCATGCGCATTGAATAATAAATTTATGATTATGTTTTTTTTATAGTGTCATTTTACATTTACGTCTAACAATTGCATTTTGTTTTAATCATTTCATCCAAATGGAATTTACTGCGATTGAGTCTCAAGCGAAAACATTCGAAAAGTTCCACTTTATTATTCTAATGAATGAAATAAGAATTTAAATTAAATCGTGGTATTTTTTAATTCAGATAATGAAATCTGGTAGCTTTGTGTTGACATCCGGTGATTTTTTTTTATCCAATTGGTGTATTGCTCGTAAAGAGCTATTTTTCAAATTCAATTTTTTCTATCAAATATTACATACTTAGAGGATACTGGATGTTGAGCAGGTTAGATCAATGTGTGGCAAGTTATTTTGCTGATAAATTGATTCATTGTTAGTCATGCAATGCACTTTTGCAACCAAGATAACAGTTTTATTTGTTAATTTAATTTTGATCAATAAACTTTTTTTTTATTTTACTTACAGTCACAAGTTTCAGCCTCATTTTCTAACTCACTCTTCATTATTTTTCTTGAAACTTGTCTTAGTTGGCTATTAACAGTATTTTCAGTTGCATAGAATGCATAATATCAGAGCAATATCGAATTTTATAATTTTTTTTTTTTTGATGTTTACGAAGCCAGCGAAAAAATCACACTGAACGTAGCACACAACAAAACCATACATTTTTAAAACCCAGTAAAATTTCAAAAAACAGCGCAATTTTAGATTGAAGTTTGTATAATATACAACAAATAATGAAATGCATGAATCATATAAATAAGTTCAGAATAACCGGTATTGTGAATAATTAAAGCTGATAATGAACTGTAGCATTTTGACATTTTTGTGCTTTTCAAATTATTAAGAATACCGGCCAAGAAACAACTACTAAATTCATAAATGACTATTGCCACTGCAACGATATTTGTGATTTTGCAGAAGGACAAATCCACTAAGGAAATATATGTTTTTATTTAGACAGAATATAAATGTGTAAATAAATAAATTTGTCTGATAGCAATACACGTTGCAATTTTTTTTAACAAGCACTGATAGCGCAAAAAAAAGGCTAGCTGGAAGGTTATCTGGAACGTTAAATAAAACACGATTACTCAATTTTCACACTGATTGTTTAACTTTATTTACTTGTCAGTGAATTTAGAATATTATGCAACATGTTAATATTGACTGTTGAAGGTATTTATTCAAAGATTTTAAAAAAAGAAAATTTGTCAGCTTTTTTTTTTTTCAAAAATTTGCTACGTTGTTTATCCGTGGAATCCTAGAGAGAATATTGAAATTTTAGAGAAAAAAAAATTAGACACAATTAATTCATTTCTGATGTTACCTCCGTATGGCTGTCCGAAACCGCCACCTTGGCTGAAAGTCTGGGAAGAAGCACCGGCTTGGGCTATTTTGATATGGAAAGAAAAATTATAGTTTGTAGTTTCCTTTGACCCAAAATTCCTTGTAACTTACCAGCTGAACCTGCAGCTCCGCCACCATGACCGCCGTATGGGAAACCACCGCCTTGGCCAAAGCTCTATTGGGTTGAAACGTAAACGTTTATTTATGCGTTGCAAAAAAAAAAATTATTTTTAGTAATATTATTAATCCAACCTGAGATTGAGCAGCAGCATTAGCGGCTATATGGATTTTAATAAAATACTCGATTAACTAGTTCTGTAATTAATAAAACATTTGTGTTGCATAAATAATGCTGCTTACAAGATCCCGAAAAACCTCCACCGAATCCACCACCAACTGGGAAACCATGTTGTGGGGCAGCGAGAGCAGCAGCAATAATTGCGAAGAGAACGATTAAGAATTTCATTTTTTGGTTTTACGTCGATTGCACTTCGAATTTAAGAATCCAAAACAAAACTGAGTTAAATTTAGAGCCGCCTCTAGCCTTTTATAATAATTTTCAAAAACCGATCTTCAGAACCCGAATTTCGGGTGAGCGACCAATTTTGCTGGCATATTCTCATTTGCAAAAATTTTCGAACAAAAACTCAGAATTTTGTTTTGAATGCATAATTTGCATAACGTAAACAAAAAATATTTGAGAGACATTCGTAGGCTAAAAAAATAAGAAAAAAAAAAAATGTTTACAATTTGAAGAAGACTGAGGCGCGCGCCACATCATTATATATGATACAAAAATACGAATAGGACACGTGTTTTTGATAAGGACACGAGTTTTGCGTTAAATCAATAGTCTCAAGATACACTTTTTGAAGAAAATATTGATTGGTTGGGGGCAAAGTTCAATTTATTTATTTGTCACTCAACTGTCGAATATGTTTTCTAAACAATCAAAAATTCATTATCGATAAGGAGGCTGTCTGTCTCTAATACATTCATTCTTAATTGCCGTGTTTTCTACATACATAAAAAAGAGAGTAAACATTGTGACACTTTTATTTTATTCAGAAATTTGAAAATTGTGTTGCCACTCAAATTATTTATTTATTCATTTTTTATCTCAATATTGAGAAAAAGACAATTCATCAAGAACCAACGAGGATACATTTGAGGTACATAAAAATAAAATAAATAATGACCATTTAATTTGGCTAAGCGGTTCTTAAACCAATGCAATAAGTAATTTTCAACTGATAACAGAAAACATGCTAGATGGAAGGTTATCTGGCACACTGAAATAAAGATTATTTTTCTATGCTGCGTAGCTCTTTCCTTGACATTGAGATTTCGGTAATTAAAAGAAAACGTTTTTATTTCAAAAAAAAAATATTTTATTCTAAACATTTTAGGGACTCATTTTATAAAGTTTTATTTGAATGATAAATTCACTTCTCAGTCTCGCTTAGCCCTGGAATCCACCTGTGTAAAATAGTCAAAATTTAAATATATTTCTTATGCGTTCACATTACCAAATTTATTACCATAAGGTTGGAAGCCTTGTTGTCCTTGGGTGAAGGTCTAAAGATAATTTATAAAATTTCGTTAATTATGCGACATCTAATTTGAGAGCTTATCAATAAAAGTTCACAAACCTGTGATGAGGCAGCGGCATTTGCTATTAGAATTCAAAGAAAACGATTTTCGAGTTTAATACATCAAAATTTTGTTTTATAAATATCCAACTAACTTACCAGCTGAGCCTGAGGCTCCACCACCTAAACCGCCCTGGTTGAAGCTTTGTGTCTGATATTACGATATTTGAGCAAGGCAATTTTATTAGACTGTTCCGAAAAAATGAAGAGACTATATTATACGAACCTGTGCAGCAGCATTAGCAGCTGTTTAAAAGTAAAATTATTTTTAGTATTTAGGATTTTAGTGCATTTATTTGCGAGTAACACTTACATGAGGCACCAAAGCCACTACCACCACCGAAGCCGGGAAAGCCACCGCCTTGGCTGAAAGTCTGTACGAGAAAAATTTAGGTAGATTAATTTTTAACAATTCACGGTCAAGGGCAAAAGATTTTAATATTAAACGTACCTGAGTACCAGCAGCAGCATTCGAAGCTATACATTAATAATACAAAAACCTTAAAAACCATTTTTTCCCTAATTTCGAGCACTTTTAATTTTACCTCCTCCACTGAATCCTCCGAATTGTGGGGCAGCAAAAGCAGCAGCAATAATTGCGAACAAAACGATGAAGAATTTCATTTTAAATTTGGCTTTCTTTTGGCAACTTCAACTTCAGGAATTCGCAAGCAAAAATAAGTTAAATATGTGAATCTCTCCAGCCTTTTATATGACCTGAGATCGGACGCTCCAGAACCCGAATTTTATAAAAGAGAGACACTCAAATTTTTTCCGTGAGTCGCACATTCAAACGGTACCGATTTAAAGCAGATATTTTAATGAAATACCAAAACTTGTTTTTGCGATAATTTAATGTAGAAAGTCCAGTCAAGGATCGATGGCGAATCGTAGGTTACAATTTAAATATTTGTTTGATTTATTGGTTGAAATGCATTTACCGAAAAAAAAAAAAAATAAAATTGAGAAACCAGAAAGTTTGCGATCTTTTCTCATATCCAAAAATTACTGCAACAGGTTTGACGAGTTTTAAGCAGATAGGTTGTCAACAAATGACGACAGAATATATTTTCTTCTTGCAAAAAATTTTCCACTGTAATCAGCTGAACCTGACATCATTTAATTTTTTTGCTATCATTTTTTGCTGTATTTAGTGAGCAATGAACTCTGAATAATCAGCAAAATATGGGGAATTTGTTTTTCTTCTTTGCGCAGACCATTTGTTATCACAAAAAAAAAAACTCTTTTTGTATAAGCAAAAAAATAAATAAATTTTATCAATTTCATCCAAGCGGATCCGTATTATATATTTCACTAAAGTTCATGCATATTTTAATCACAAGAAATAACGGTCAAATAATGTCGCACTATTACGAAATTACGAATTCAGAGACGTCGTTGACAGAACTTTTTTTTTTTTAAATATTTGCATCGTGCTATATATACATACATACAAGGATTGGGGCATTTTATATGTAGAGCTATTCCATAATGTATAGAAAGAAATATAGCAATAAATTTCTACAACTTTGATTTTGAATATATCGGATCATTGGTTTGCATTGTGCAAAATGTAATTTCGCCGCAGCATACAAAAGACCCCTTTTTGTTACTGAATCACTTTTTTATGATACAATTGATTCATAAATAACATTTCGTTTTTTTTTATTATTTCGCTATAAACGGGTCGGGATGATATATAAATTAAATATTGATTGCAATGTCGTAAAACCCGAGCGCTCATCTCATTCGAGTTGGTTGTATTAATCATCTTTTTATGATTTTATGAGATGCTCGGAGAATTCATTAGTATTTTTTTGAGAAACTTATATAATTTTATGCAGTTTTCTTGAGAATAAAATCGGCTGTAAAGTATCAAATTTCCAAGAAGATTTCTGTTTTAAAACACACCAACCGATGATGATGGTTCATTAATTGCAAGCACTAGTTTGCATAATAACTGAATGTTTTTGCCATAAATTGCAGCCTGAATTCCCAATAAAAGGAAAATTTAATACCATAAATTTACGATAGACAGAGTTCAAAAATCAATGTTAGAAAAATAAATGAAAAGGTGCATCGCGTTCCCTCATAAGTGTTTTATAAACCGATATAGCTGATGGCAATCGAGAGTATAAATTTCCGAAAATAAAATAAAAAACCACATGCGGCAATGCAATTTGGCGTGTTTTTGGTCGTTGTATTTAAAAGCCAGATGAACATTTTTTCCTGGTGAAATTTGATATTTTTTCATTTGTGTAAACAATGCTGATGCAATCATGGGCATTGTATTTACAAAATGTCTAGCATTAACATTGAACTCTAATTTAAAGTCGATAATAAATTTTGTCAGATGTTTATAAAATTTACCGGCTTAGTAATTCATTATTCGCCAAATTTGATAGAAAATCCAGCAGTAAACAAAAATGAGCGAATCTAGTACAACAAAAAATATTCGAAGAGAGTTTATTCCCGAATATATACTGGAAGTTTGTTTACATTTTTGTCTTTCCCTCGTTCATTGTACAACTATAGACTAATTTTTGTCAAGATTTTTGTGTTTCAGGAATTGACGAAGAGAAAACAAAAAAAAAAAAACTTCCAATGGAAAAATCGCTCTCTGCAGACAATTTCTTCCCGCGAATACAAAAAATTCATATGCGGACAAATAAACATTTTCCTTCATCCAAAAAACAGTTTCAAAGTGTCAGTCGGCAATGAAAGACGTTTATTTGAAAATCGTGCGATAATTTTGTAATCAACAAGAACAGTCGTGGAATAATAAAACAGAAAAAAAAAATCGAATAAAAATTTTGCAGAAAATTTACAAAAAAAATTCATCAAATAATTAATGCGTTGATGAATCTAAATTATTACAGGCAATAATCATTATACGCACTGAGTGAATTCCATTCATTAGTGATTCAATAAAAATATATAAATATTAATAGAAATTTGTCGTTCACAAATTAAAATAAAAATGAAAAATTTTGTCAACCGAAATAAAAAAAAATATTGAATAGAAATAAAAAAAAAATTAATTCAAATATTTGGGGAAAAAATTATTTGTGTTTTGTGATTTCATCAACATAACAACTTAAAGTGAGTGAGCTGTTTGTCATTGCCGCTGTTATTACGGTCATGAAATCGTTAAAATTAAAATAAACAGGTGCAAATATTGACGAATGAAGGAAAGAAAAAAAAAATATTTAATGGATTTAAAAATATCAAGTAAAGCGAGCAAAAGCAAATTTAACAAAAATTGTATTTAAACATGAGAAATCACGAAATGTCCAATTGAATGAAGTTTCATCGAGTGAAAATAATAATTTAAAGTGAAGTGTTTTCGGGGGAATTTTTTGGATCATCTCAAGAGCTTTCAAAGGAATTGCCGAATAAATTTGATTTCAAAGAATTGACAAAAGTGGGAAATTAATTAAATTTTCGACCCGGCAACCACTTTTGGATTAGGAAAATTGTGTAAAAATTAAAATTGAAAACAACCAAGGAATAAAGGAGAACAAGCAATTAAAAAAAGGTATTGTAGAAATTGAGTCATTTTCGCATTGAGTGATAAATGGAATTTTATTATTAAGGTGCAACTCCATGATAACAGGTGTCTCATAATAATAACAAAAAAATATTTTTACTTTTATTGTGCCGAAATTCGATTTGTAGCGCGTGAATAATGTGCCGAATTCCCTTTTGGCGTTCGACACAAATCAAAAATTCATAATCAATATTCGAAACCATAAATCACAAATAAATTGCTATGTCAAAGAACCAAAAAAAAAAGTAATCGGAAGTAAATTTTCGCTTCCTTTCCGGTATAATTCGAGATGGAATGTGAATCCCTTTTTTTCGTCAATTTTGAAGAGGATAAAAGTTGTAAAAAAGAAGTAAGCACAATATCGAAAATTATTGACCACTTGAATCACAAAAATGCCGTCTCAAGATGGGAATAAGGAAAATGAATCTCCCTTTTTTTTATAATACGGTTCCCCTCAACGGAGGGCAGCGGAAGATCAGAAAAATTCCTTTTCATGTTCACTATCATAAGAGCAGCAATCGTCCGACATTGGATTTTTAATTTTTACGGCAATATAAGGAACAGGAAACCTTTACGCTTTTTATTATTCGAAAACCTTTACTTTTTATTGTTATTATTTTTACGGTATGTGCTTCGGTTGTTGTATTAATTTCGGATCATAAAATAGCAACAATCGTCAAAGAAAGATCGCTCCGACTGTTGTTGAAAGTATTAAAATTATGCCATTAATTTTGAGCGGGCTCATTCATGTTCGAGCAAACATGGTGTGCCATTTTGGTGCTTTTTGTGCTTTTTCGTTTTCCATCAATGGAATCACGAAGCCCATTATTGCTCTATTTAAATTGTAATTCGGAGATTAATCCATCAAAGGGAATTTTGTGACTTTTTTTGGTATTCACGAAGCATTGCTTGGCACTTTTTTGCGCCTTAATCCAATCAATCTTGTGGCCATCAAAATGACCGCAACAATATTAATCTAATTCACATTATGCTGTTGCGATCGACGAAGCTTTTAATTTGATTTTTATTCCAAAATGTTATGCGGCATCTATCGATCGGACCTAGCCAAAAGATATCAGAAAGTTTTTTTTTTCTTTATGCTGGGCCTCGACAAAACCAAAAATAAAGTTCCATAAATGAGTTTTTCGTGTTCACTTATCTAATCGACAAACTCGCACACAACAGGCACTAAGAAATAATACAAAAAACAACATCAAACATCTCTTTTTCTTTACCTTTATTAGGAAAAAGAACGTAAAAAAAATACTGAAAAATATATTTTAATAGTCATGATTGTTATCGCTAGATTGGATCTAACCATTATAATTAATCCATTGGCTCGCAACATCAATGGCATGGAGAGTCTATTGAGTGACTCGAAATCTAGTTTTTTTTTGAACACTTTGGGGATCTCTTTCTCCCGCATCAGACTTGTGTAGATTTTATGATTTGATTGATATTTTTAAAATATTTAATTTGTGACCGAAATTATAATTTCAAATGGAAACATTTTTGTCGTATCGCTGCGCTCCATAAAAGTTAAAAATTTGGAATGAGAAAACATTCCTCGCCAATAATTATCAATTTTCATTCCGATGAATCCGATAACATTTTACAATATTTACAAGCAATTTGCGATCGAAATTGAACTTTTAAAATGTTTTTTTTTTTTTTTTTTTTTTTTTTTTTTTTTTTCTTCTACTTTTTCTTTTGAAATATTTTTCATGTTTCATTTCATTCACAATCTTATCGATGCTTGTTCGTCTTTTCAGTCAGGTACACACACTCCGAGTGTGTTGCACAAACAGACGATTTTTTTATAAAGAAAGTATGAGGAAAATAATGAAAAGAGATTAAATGTTAAAGAAACAAAGAAATGTACAACAGGTACAAATAATAAGTTAACGAATAGCGAGAGCAAGAGCAACATAATTTTCTGTTTTTTATTTTTAAAAGATTGATTTTGACCGCAACTCGATAAATTATTATTCTACATTTAGAGCGCAATTTTCTATCTTCAATTACTGAGTCTCGGCTTATAGAAAGAAATGAGTTTTGCTCTAAAAAACCTTACAATTTTTAACGAGAGAAGTTCGAGCGAGTGAATTAAATGTTAATGGATTAAAATAAGCGTGCAATTCGATTTGAGTTGTGATTGTTACGCCAAGGCGAGAAGCAAGGAGAATAATAAGAAGAAGAAGCGAAGTCAGTGAACAAGTACAGATGTTAAACTTGGTAATTTGATCTCGTTGGCGGAAGTTTCTTGAAGGAGATGCGAAAAAAAAAATAACCACAAAAAATAACTTAAATGAAACAAAATGAATGGAAGAAAGGACAAAAGGAGAAAGCGAACAATGGAAGGCTCCTTGCGCTATTAATGCGAGTTCTCGAAGGACAAGAAATCAAATATTTACTTTCGTGCTCCAATAGGATGTTCTCCTTTTATTATTTGAAAGAAAACGTTTGTTCCATTCAATTCATAGGATAGAAAATTAGTAATATATTTCAAGAACGCAAAGCACACAAAACAATCAACGGAAATAAATTGTTGGAAGAATGAGAAAACTATTAATCTGATAAAATTTCAATTTAGAAATAAATTCATTACATTGAATTTAATATTTTTCAATGTTTACAGTTTGAATGCTATCGCTGTTGAGCAATCAATATCGACAATAACACTGAACAGGGCGCTCGTGAGCCAAACGTTACTAAACACCCATTCATTCAATGTTCAGAGGATTTAAAACCGAAATCTAACGAAATAAATTAGAGCACTCTTTATGTCCCTTCTTATGCATTCACATTGGGATCATATGATGACGTATAATTGAGGGAAAATTACAGCTCGAAAAAATTTATATTCGAAATTAATCCCAATGGACGACGGTGCTAAAGCAAATGTGATCATAAAAGTTGAGAGAAAAAAAATGTGATGATTCATTCAGATGTTCGCATTTGTTATTTATGCGGAGGGTTACAACATGCACACACACACAAAATTTCTAAAGAAATAAATTTCAACAGAACCCTTTAATCCTTTTGATTGGATTTTAATTCCCTATCGTTGATACTGCAACAGTGGCGTGAGATTTAAATGATCACTTTAAGGCGGATCAATCAAACGAGAGCCTAGAAAGTTTAGTTGTGGATATTAATAGCCGAATTTTAGATAATAAATGAATCAATTATTACGCAAATGATGTGAACGTAATAAATAAATTATTTATAAATTGAATATGAAATTAATTACAAATTTTTGTTGCCAATTCAAAATTTAATTGTTTCATGATTTAAAAATAGAATATTTTTCACGGAATCGATTTTTTTTATGTGCTGTGCTCGACTCGGTGCTTGGTTTTATTGATTTCGAGCTTTAAGTAACGAAATTGATATTTTAACTTGCATTGAAATTGAACATTCGTGTGGCAGGAGGATAAATGAAAATTGATTTCATGCGATTAAAAGGCATTTTCCTTTAATTCCCAGTCATTATTTTGAAACAAAGCTCCCCGTTTCTCTGATTTCCTCTTCTTTCCATTTTTCGCCTTCGAGCTCCGATACCGATTCATTTATCTCACTTGCATTCACTTCAGACGTTGCCGTTGTGGATTTTGAACAGAAATCGATTAATGGTTTTAAAACTTTGACGGTACGTGCTTCGGGTGGAAATACTTGCAACATCACGATTCTGTGCCGTTATTAAAACTGTCAAAAATTCAATGTTTGCACAAAAATAAACAAACGAATGGGATACATCGACGATAAGAGTGCTCTTGAGAGCACATCACGTTTGAAATTATCGAAAACTTTTATTGCATTTCTGTCGCAAGAAACGGTTTAATTTCAAATTCTATTTCTTGTGGTTGTGCAATTTGCACCTCAAAAACTTTTGAAACTTTACGAATTCACTCGTGTGGAGCAAATCTAATTTCACCAATTCAGCTTTTGAGTAAGTTGTGTGCAGCTTTTGTGTGATTGTATTTGCGGTATCAGAAAACCCAAATCTCCTTAAAGCTCTGTTTCCTTGTGTCGAGCGGATGTGTTTAACATGCTGAATGAGGACTTAAAATTAAATGCAAAACCAACATTTTAAATTAATTCATCGGATTTTCGGGTATGTCTCAAATCCATCAGTGCTTGACGTGGAGGCCAAGCACGGCCACCAACCAATGGACAGAGCACACACACAATTTTTCAATAACGAAAACAAAAATTAAAATTCAGAGCAGTCCCAACGCTGTTGTTGACTGTCGTCATTGTGCTTCTCGCAAGGCAAGTCGAAAAAAAAAATGACTTGAAAAATGAAAACAATAAATTGGCTACAATGTGAAAATAGCAAAATTAAACTGCTGCGGTCTCGCTGTGTGTGTATTTTTGGCTCTTGGCAAAACAACCGAAAGAACGTTCCACAAAATGTATGCCTGTTTACACATATAACAACAATTTTCACATAAAATACGACAAAATTCAGGAGGCATTTAAAGGCCAAAGCATTGAATGTGTGGATGGCAAGTTTCGCTCACTCACAGGAGAATAAAATAATAAAATTATAATAATTAATCATTTTAATGTTTTATCATAAATACACACGTCGTCTGGCGCTCGAAGCTCCATTATAGTGTCGTTACAACAACAAAGAGAGTGAAAAGGAATTTAATTTTTGGATGTTTTTTGTAAATATTTTATGCGAAAGTCATGTTGGAATTGTATGAGAGTATTAAATTTAAATTGACTCAAAAACACCGAGAACTGTACAGTCATCGATTTCATTGCTTCATCATGCTGCTACACCTGCGACACTTTAATTTCAACTCGTCAATGAACCTCAAGCGGATTGCATGTATATCACTACCGGAGGGGTCTGCTCAATGACATTTCTGACACGTTTTCAACTCGTACTACTCTTTTTGGGGGAGGGGGCGTTTTTCACTCAAAGTTTATTACACCTTTTCATTGGATGACAATCAAATGAACCTTCCCTCACTCATGACATTGTTGTTTATGTCCATTCACGTTCCAGACAGAAAATTTGTCCGTAAGAAGTCGTTGCAATAAAGACGGGTCGGATAAATGAAGGAATGTCATGAGTTCATGTTGACATTAATGTTGAAAGTCACTTTAAACAATTTTTTCTTTTGTTTTTATTTTTGGCTATCGAAACCACATTTAATGCCATTAGCCGTATCTTAATTCCAGCTCATAATTTCTATCTTTGTGGCTTTGCTGTCACAGCCAAAATAAAATTCGTGTTGTGGTGAAACGTGGGCATTTGATAAAAGCGCCCCCAGCCTAAAAAAATAACATAACTTAACGTCAAAATATATGTACGTGTGATGGCTGTTAACCAAATTATGGAACAGTATTGATCGCAACAACCGCAAACGAGAGAAACAAAAAAAAAGTTCTTTTAATTTTTCTTCGGTCTCGTTGTGTTATTTATTGTTGCTGGGCTTGAGCGAGTTGTTTTCAAATAGAATTCCCTAAAAAAAAAACGAAAATAATTGGAATAATTATTTAACGACTTTCATTAAGTTTGCTCGAACTAATTGCCAGCCATTCATTTTTGACTGGCAAGCGAGCGGCTGAAATTGCTTGTATACAAGAGAGGGAGACGATAAGTAATTATACAAGTTTCAATGATATTGAGAATATGTTTCGATAGATATTTTTTCCATTGTTGCGTGCATAATTTAGGAATTCAATTTTCCATACCGCTAGAATCATACCAGAACACATCATAAACACGAAACGATCATATTTACCGATTATATGTCAATTCACAGCGCTGCATTTCATGTAAAGTGTCTATCGAATAAATTATATCATTCACCCAGAGCTCAGAATTCCGGAATATATTTATTTTGCATATCAAACGCAATACCAACATTAAATATGCAACATAATGTATATTAATAATTAATATCATTGCCTCCCGACCGACATAAATGTGTATATGTTTTGCTTGTTTGTGAAACCAACATGAATATGGTACATCATTCATTCCTTCCCATAAGCCCCTTATGTGTGGTGTATGAGATTTCATTAAAATAATGTGCACTGCTTCGGAATGTAACGCTTTAAATATGTTTCCAAGCCATTAAAATCGCTCTTTTTAGCTCGCAATCGTACGCACGTTTTCGGCATTTCTTGCTCGTATCATGCCTTGCCATAGCAAATTGCAATATTTGCTCCAAAATATTTTTTTTTTGCGGGCTAGATCATCATTCAAATACTGTGGTAGAAAGAAACATTATAGAGCTAGTAGCGATTCGCATATTTCAAGCAAATATATTTAATATTTCTTATAGAAACCGAGATGTGTTTTTTTCTCTCCTTTTGGTGTATCAAAGGTGCGAGGAGCTTCCTTCGTGGTTTTCCATTTCTATATGTTTTAAAATAAATGAAGGGTTCTTGCCTTCTGCCATACATTTGTTTCTTTAAAAAAAAAATGCACGTACTCTCAAGTGGTTTATGAATATTTAAAGACGTTCCTTAGAGGCGTTAGACACGAATGTGTTTTCTCTGGATTCTTGTTGGCTTTAAAAGCATTTCGTGAAATTCTTTCATGTTACTTAATTTCATTAATTTGAATTCCTTTGTAGACCGTTTTTCCGGGGATGCCAAAAATGGGAGGAAATTGTTATTAAACACTCAAATGACTCTTAAGCAATTTAATGAAGAAGAAAACAAATTCTAAGAAATGAAAGGGATGAAGAGACAGGATGAAGCTAAAAGGCAAACAACAACTGCTAAAGAATAAAATTTTCCCCTGCATAGTAAAGAACTATATATTTCGACGTATTCACTCTAACCCCGAACTGAAGTCTTCGCAGTTTAAGTTTCATCCGTTGATTTATGAATTTTTAGTTCTGTATATTCTTACGAGGATCTGAAGAACAATATTTCTTTTAGGCCACCCGAAGGGAACAAAATATCAACATTATGCATGAATGGAAATTTATGTTTTGTAAAAGAAAAACTCGCCGAAACACAAAAAAAGCAAAATATTTGCCATGTCCAGTGGCATGATCCCTTGAATTTAAATATACTTCTCATTGGATAAATATCAGAAAAGCTACAAAATCGACTACACCGGAAAAGAGTGATCCATATTCTGATAACTGGGACCTTTGTGTCCGTCCCAACATAGAAAACTGAACCCCAAGCACATTCAATTATGTTTCATGCGCCCATTTGGTAGCGAGCCGAAGAATTTGTTGAACATAATTTATGTGCATAATCAGGATCCCTTTTGGTCCTTCCAATCTCTCTCTCACTCTCTCATACTATGTCTCTTTTTTGCCTGTTACTGTCCGGTGTCAAGGCTTTAGTATCTTCCTCGCTGTCACAAATTAAATTTTGCACTTAAAAAATGAATATAATTAAAAAGTTTCCATTTTGCTGTGTCTCCCGAAGCTTTGTCATCGTCACAGCAGAGGAATTATTGTAATTTGTCAAAGTTTTCTAGCGAGGAAAAATGCCTCACCAAATCCTCATGCTCCCACCCGGAGCCCTTTTTGCTTCGGCCTAAAACATCGAAATGAATGGGTTTAATGAACACCAGAATTGTGTGTGTATACCACCGTTCATAAAAATTTTTGTTTTTGTTTCCGAAAGCCAAACACTTGGTTTGTTACAAAAGATAGAGTGTGGGTAGGAGAAGGCAACATATAAACGTTGCTACACGGTCTGAAATGTTTAATTAAATAGTTGTGTCAACATGGTAAATTATGTCAACAAATATAAATTGGAAGGATTAGCACATCACAAAAAAAAGTTGTCAGTGTACGACGTTGGTAAAATGTTATCGCAAAAACACCCATCAACCCTTTTTTTTCCTAATTTCTCTCTCTCTATCTTTTGTGTTACGATATTATGATAACATAAAATAGCAACAACGTGTATAAATATGAGTAACATCACGGAGAAATTCGTTGATAGTTTGCTACGAATGGTAAATAATATGGAGAGACGCATCAAACAATGGATGTGAGTTGAAATTTTGATTTCATTTGCTCGGTTCATGGTTTGCCTTTTATGCTGATGTGCCCTGTATCCACACGGAGACATCCAATTTTCTTTCATGGATGAAAATATTATCCTTTTTGTCAGCATAATTTATTCAGTTCCATGTTGAACTTGCTTCTTGTATGTTTACATTGTGTGTGTTGTGTTTTATCCGGGAAACATGTCAAAAAGCTAACGAGAAAATAGTTTTGAAATAATGCGAATATATATTTGAGTTTGAGTGAAAGGATACGTAGAGAATGAATCTGATTAAAGTAAAAGAGGATGAGATTTCTTCCATCACATTTAATCTTTACACGTTCCATTGAGATGGTGGAACAAATTGAAACTCATCGACTACAGGATACGGAAACACAAGAAAGCCTCCATAGAGTATTTAATCCCTTCCACTCCTCTTTACAACCCTTTGACATCTCTAAGCATCCTCGAAAAATTACTCAATTAATTTTTAATTTCATCCATAAATGCGCACTCAAAATTCAATTCTAAAATATCATTACGGAGCAATTGTAAAACTTAGAGTCATTGGTTTTTATGTCTAATTTAATTGAACATCATTCGTTGAGAGCGCAGAAAAAAATGCGCAATTATTACGCAAAGTGGCGATGCGGTGGAGGAAAAAGTGCTCTTTTTATAATCTCATTATGATACTTTTTAATGGCGAAAGTTATTCATGAAGAAAATATTCAAAATAAAAAAAAATTGCCGAGAAATTGTTGAGAAATGTTTCTAAATATTTTTTTTTATCCGGGGAAGAGTCACTTGAAATGTTCCCCATGACCTCCCAAAAATGAACTAAGTAGAGTGGAAGTACATTAAGATGATTTAACTTTATAAAGAAATATTCAAGAATTTTTCTTATTTTTCTTTTCGGTTGTAGTTTGCTTATTTTCAGTACCTTCTTGGCATTTTTTTTATTTTGTCTCGAGGAGAGTTAAGATGTTGTTAAAAATTTCACGAAATTTCTTTTGCGTGTTTCTTCTAACGGAAGTACTCGATGATGAATGGAATAACGAAGCTGTTCACCCCTCGTCCCTTTTTCGCTCTATGGCCTTAGTGTGTCCTTTGTTTGTTTTTTTTTTTAGAATTTGCACACTTCTCGATTTCTTCTTGGGGCATCAAAATTCCATCGTTAAAGTTCAAGAGTCGTCACAAATATTTGAGCGACAAAAAAATTTATAATTTTATATTTTCGCCAGCAAGGAAAATTATGTTTGAATGGCATTAGGGGTTGAAAGGGTTTGGGACTTATAAAAAAGGGGTAAATAATTTCCGAGAAATGAACCCTTAAAATTCGGTTCCATTATTTCACGAGGCCCAGCGTCATAAATTATAAATGAAATGAGTGCATTAAAACTTTTCCTCCCGACAACCCGGTGTGGAAGTGCGTTGAATAAAGTAATTTCGTTCACAATAAAGTGTGTTAAGAGTGATTGAGTCATTTTAGAAGAAATTAAATAAATTGGATTTTTATTCGATGGGCCACGATTGAGTCGAGTGTGTTGTTTATGAGGCGGGCGGAAGAGTATGACATATTTTATGAGCGCAAAATGAAGAGAAATATTCTAAATTCACGAAATTTATTTATTCACTTTAGCATTCTTGAATGCCGTCCAATATCCACGGTCCGAAATCCGAAATGTGTGGGAGGGTCGCAGAATTTTGTTTACCAAATAAATATAAAGAAAACGGAAAGAAGATATCTCTTTTTTTATGTGGTTTCTGTTGGACGGTTTTTATACATTTTGTGCTAAACATAAATTTTATGACACTCCTCCAGAGGCAAATGAAAAGCTCCAAAAAAATATTGTTCTATGCAGCTCGGACTACTTAAGTGTTGATTCCACTGATTTTATCACTTCGTGTATTGAGTGTGTGGCTAGCAAAACGAAAAGTTTTAATTAAGAATGGGCCCGAATTTTACTGACAACGACGCCCAGGAGACACATCAACAGAAACATTTTTGGGGATTTTCGAGATGTTGAAAATGATTTCTATCATATAAATTGTAATTAACTTTTCCCAAATGCCACCTCGATAACTAGTTAGCAGACAGCAGGGTTAGAGGCTTTGTTTCATACCCTAACACTACAGAAACTCATCTTAAATAGAGCAATGAATTAATAAATTCTCTGCTGATTAAAATGCTGTTCACTAACCAGAAACGGAAGCAAGTAATTGAGATTTTTTTTTACTTCATCTGAGTATGAGATTTCATGAAACTTAACACTTGAGAAACATGCGCTGCTAGAATGTTTACCAGATGAAACTTTTGTGTTATCAGTAATTAGCTCTCTCGATGGATGACTTTTAAACACTTTTTTTTTAAATGAACCGGAAAATTATCTCCAATTACCCAATAAATCATGTTTCCTAATTTGATAAAAATTTTCAATCATTCAAATTTCTGGTAAAGCAGGAAATGGATTTCTTGATGCTTCTCTTGTGCGCGCGAGTGATGAATAAACTTCCCTAATTATAACTTTGCATCCATCATTCAAAACCATTCGCTCGCAGTGACTTCTTGTGAAATTCATTTTTTTTTTATTATACAAATTTCCCAATGGAACGCACAAAAAAAAAGAAGTTTTATGTACTAAAGGCACTGCCTTGACTGAATCAACATATTTCTCATTTATATTCAAATGTAAATTAATAAAAATGCTACTAGAAACATAACAATAAAAGCCGAGAAAATCATTCTTTTCTTGTGCAATTTATAAAATTGAATTCTTCTTTCCTTTTTCTAGTTTTCCTTTGCTGGGGAAAATTTTCCCTCTCAAAATTCACGAGTGCTTCCAGTAATTTTACATAGACAATAAACCATAACAAAACGGAGAAACAGAGCACTCGACTATAATTTTCAATTTACGGATGCAGAATTTTTCGGGTTCTGGATTGATAGAATTCCCTCGTATTCATCCCCCACATGCAAACTTTTAAATCGTAAACTGGAACAATCGCTGAAAAGCATTTTGTTTATTCAAATTAAAGCCAATAAAGCATTAAATTTATTTTGTTTCCTTCCATCAAGAATTGAGAAATAAACGAATCTTTTTTAAAATATTGTATTGCACAACAATAGGCAGCAAATGCCTTGGAAAATATTCCAATCCAGAGGGAAAAAAAGAACAAAAACACACCAGCAAAAAAGAAAAGTCATTTTTATTTGGCACCGAACAACGGAAACGACCATTTGTCTTGTGATTTGTTGTGTTGTTTCTTGTTTCAACGAAGGCGGTTTACATTTGCATAATGCCAATAGAATTCCGAAATGAAAACAAACGTTTTTTTTTTTTTTTTTTAACTATAACTACACGCAAACTTTGGCAAATGTAACAAGGAAATACATTATCAGGATAAAAAGGTCACAGACGTGCGACTAGCGCACACACAAACACAAAATTGAATGAATAATGAATTTATTTCTCCTCAAATGGAAATTCCAATTTTATTGGATCTTAATGGTTTCTTTTTCTTTTAGCTTCGGCTTGAATGTCTTTAATGTTTCTCTTGTTGCGCTCTTAAATGTTATTTATGTTTTGTGTGATATGAAAAAAAGTTTTCTTTAGAATTTTTTTTTTTTTTTTTTTTTTCACAAAAATAAACCAAACACAACAAGACAGAACAAACGAGCTTAAATAATCGCTCAAGATTTTCTGGTGTCAGAGACTTAAATGTGTATTCAAATTTATATTAATTTATCTAAAGACGACAAGAAATATTGGGTCGCATTTCGGGGTAAAACGTCTGTCTGTATGTGCTTCATTTTGAACACATGTTTTTAAACGTCATTTATTTTAACATATTTATCGAAAGACATTCGAGCATTTATTTTATTTTTCGCTCCTTCCACACTCGGAATTTAAACAGATTTGTCAAAATCGCTTGCCCGTTTTTTTTTTTTCGTTCTTCGCACGCTGCTCTAGAAATTTCTCTAGAATTGTGAAATCTTTTAAGACGGCGAATGGGATTAAGGAAATTATCGAGAAATCATAAAACTTCATCTCTAAGAATTTATCGCGAGCAATGAAATCATCTTCGTGAATATTCCGTTCCACATCTTTTTTTTTCACGCCATGTCAAGTGTCTTGCCGTTGACTGACATTCAGCTTCTGATTGATTGTAAATACATGTACATTGTTTAAACATGTTCACCGAGCATTGTGGCTTTAAAGATAAGAATGTAAACATTCAATAATAATTCAGATGTCATTAACATTTTTGTTCTTATACAATTCAAACGAATTTATCAGTTTGTCTCGGAAAATCAATATTAGCCATCAAATGTTTACATGACCTGTCTCTATTTTTTTTTTTTTTTTTCGAATTTCGTAATCAATGTGCTGCGATGACAAACGGAACACAATTTCAAACATTGAATGTGCGTTCATTAAATCTGTGACAGTATGACATGTCAGTCAACGGCATATCATTCATGTGTCTTGTCTTGAGGCGTTCAACCGCAGCTCAATTTTTTTTTGCGTAGTACATATTTTTATAGCTGCCACAAAAAAAATCCTCATAAAAAGCAATATTTTTTTAAATTAAGAAATGAATTATATTTGATGGCGGCTCATTCATTTGTCAGGCGCGTTCATTGCCTCGATGAGCAATTGGCAATTAAAGCTTTGATTTGATGCTTCCAACAACTCATTTCTGTTAATCGGTTTTTGTAATTTTATGGTCGTGTAATTTTCGTATTCATTATAAAAGTTTGCACGTTAATGATTAATTATTTGTTCGAAAATTGATTAATGATTTTTTTTAATGTTTGAATAATAATTTTATAACGTGTAGGTGTGCGTTGCAGTGAGGATTGCACAAAAGCCCGCTTACATTTATAATGATTAAATTTAATAATTTTCTACCGTCCTTTCCCTTGATGGCACAACCAATAATGCGGTTCATAAAAAAACTGTTCCATCCATTGTGGATATGAGAGTCAGTCTGGCTTTCATGCTGTCAACCGTAAATTTATTTAGTAATTATTACTTTTAAAAAGCCACATAACAACATTGCACACCTCTCCCTCTCGTTCCTCATTCCGCTTTTGGGAAATATCTGATTTTAACATGAATGCGGGTTCATAGCTTTTCATGCATAATAAACCTTTTTTTCTACCCCGAAAAAAAATAACAAAAAGAAAAAAAAATTGTGCGAGAGATATTTATTTTAACGCTCTCCTCAGGTCCTGCTGACATCTCGCCACTTTTACATTATTAACACTATTTTATTGGGGTTCTATAGTGAAAGTTATTGTTCATCTTGATAAAGGATTTATGCCGTATTTAATCATTTTACAATGATGGCAGACATACAACGGGAAGAAAAAAAAAATTCAGATTTTATTTCTGATTTATTTTTATGATTTATTCAAATTTCTTCTAGCAAACAATCTTTCGCTTAGTGTTATGTATATGCCACTCGCTAGCTAGCTAGATGTTGCGTTATTTTGCTCAATGTTCATGCATGCGAATTATTATATTGTGCATAAATGAAATATAGAGGATTCATATCCTTCTCTCTCAATCTCTTTCGGCTGGCTCGAGTGCCTGCTGTTGTAGAGCTGAAAATTTAAAAAAAACCATAGCTCGTTGTGAATGCAAATAAAAAAAGGGTTGATTTGTCTATTCACTGGATATGCGAAAACTTTTTCCGTATTTTTTTATTTAAAATATTCTTTCACATTTATTTTTATTTTTGAATGGCAACAAAAAAATCTCTCGCTCGACATCAAACAACAAACATCACATAACGAAAACATGATTTTTGTTATCATGTCCCGATTTAGCGACTATATGAATAATAGTAGCGGTACTCCAAATGAATAATGCTGAATGATGTAATGCGACCTTTATTCATCACACAGCTACACAAAACTCAAAACAAGCACTCTAAAATGTCAGCCAATAACGATGAAATGCTTTTTTTATGGAAAATAGTTTTTGAAAAATAACTCGCATTTTAATAAATGTAAACAACTCACCATTCAGGCTATTTGCTTGCATCCGGTATCGATCGGAATCGTTTGAAATTCAACGTTTTTTTTTTAGTTTTGTCCCATCAATTTAAAAATAAAAATGTTGCTGAAGAGAATTTACATTTTTCTCTCCCATCCAACGAGTCATTTTGTAATAAATCTGATATAAATGTAGCGTGGCGGTGAATTCACAATAGTAACTAAAAAAAACTCTTGCAAAATGTTTTCATTAGTGACAGACATAAATGAAACGAAAAATTTTATTCGGATGGAAAAATATTTTATTTTGTAACATATTCGGGCGGCAACATGTGTTGCACAAACGAGGAAAGCCCCCGGATAAATAATGAGATTGCGTGAAATTTCTGCTGCAAATATTCTCGTTCCTTATGTGTCTCTCACCCCCACACATGCAAAAACTGATTAAAGGTCGTGGCGGCTTCACAAAATGCCATGTGATGTGTCTGGATTGAGAGGAACAGGGAACAGCAAGACACTGATGGTAAATACCTCAAAGGCAGCAAGAATGGAGGAGCACAAGCGAACGCACCGTAATTAATTAAATCCTTGTAAAAAGTCAGTTGGCAAATTATGTTATGAGCGACTAACGATGGCGACAAGCAAGTCAACTCTAATTTTAGCCTTTATTTTGCAGACACATGACAAACATTTTGTGAACTTTTATTTCCACAATTTCACGTTACAACTCTTTGCACAATAATTTTTTTTTCGGTTTTCTAATTTTATATATTGCGTTCGCTATACACAAAACCACGATAAAAAGATTTAAAAATTTTATAACATATATAATTTTGCTTTAGTTCTTACACTTTATTATGTTTCTCACGACATGCCACAATTGTATGAAGCAGAAAAAAAGCAATTTTGTCACGATGAACGACATTTATTTTTGCACAACCCTCAAAATTGCATTAAATTAACACAAAATGCTAAGCGCTCCTCATGCCATCGAGCGAGCGACAGAGAACCGAAAATTTGCAGAATTTAATTGCTACGAAAATTTTCAATTTAATTTTATTGTGCACGAAAGCAATTATTTTGTGTTATTTTTTCGGTATATATGGCAGCGGGAGTGTTTGAGGGAAAAGCGAAAGAGAGAGACATAAACAAGTGATAGAGAATCGAAATCAGCAATAGAAAGCGAAAAATGATCAATTCAATTATGAGACAATCGACACTTGCTTAATTGCTATGTGATGCACATTGTGTACATGAGCAGTGCAAGAGAGTGCAAAAATTTAAATTGAATTTAAGGTTATTCTCGAGCTGAAAATAAACTTGAAAATGACAACAAACGGCACGACTTCCATTGTTTCATGAACATTTGCAATGAATAAGGGAATTTTTATTTTCTAATTCCTAATTAAGTTTCATTTTATGTTTATCTTTGCAGGAAAGCGACTAAATGCTCATATTGGAACTGAAACGGCTCGAACGAGAACCAAACGTAATTGGAGACTTTTTATACTTTCTGCAAGTTTTGTGGTTGAACCTGCATTGAGACGCTTCACAATACAATAGAATCATGACCACCACGCGATTGTGTTAGACAGTAATGAAAATTTGTGAAACGTGGCGAAAAACCACATTAGGATTGGACGTGCATTGTTGTGGTTAGACATCTGTGTGTGTGGCGCGTGAAAGATCCGAAATATTCGGATTCACCAAAAATAAATAATTATGGGATCAGTATCATTAGAAACAGAGAATTTAACAATAATTCGACAATCATCGCATGCAATTCCACGTCGATTGTTGGTGTTGTTGCTATGTGTGCTCGCTGCCACATCAACCAACGGCTTTTGTCCGCCAAAATGCAACTGCGATACCAGCCAACTGAAAACGACATGCATCGATGCTGGCTTGGACGTTGTGCCCATTCAATTGAATCCACTGGTCAAGCACATAAATCTAACAAATAATCGGATCAATAAAGTCCATTACACGCTAACAAACTATGAGAATCTGGAGACATTAGATATATCGCAGAATGCAGTCGAGACGTTAGGTGTAAAAAATTTTATGGCACAAAAGCATTTGCAGAAGCTTTATGTGCAGAAAAATGTGATTAAGAAATTGTCCAAGGACACATTCAAAAACTGTAGTCAACTGGAAGTTCTAGACTTAAGCTATAATCAAATAAGTGAAATGGATCCGCACACATTTGGCGATCTGACGCAATTGACGTTCCTCGATTTGACCAACAACAGCGTCATAAGTGTCGAGAGTGGCGTGTTTCAGAATTTAAATAATCTCGTGACACTTCTATTCACCAGCAATCAACTGCTGAGCATCCCGTATCGTGATAATTTTGAGTACTTGCGCAACTTGCGGCGACTCGATTTGTCGGGAAATCTAATTAAGCAAATCGAGAACAACAGCTTTCAACTGATGAACAATTTACAAACTCTACATTTGAATGGTAATCTCATTAATGAAATTGAGGTGCTCGCCTTCGATGGTCTGGTGCAGCTACAATATTTAGATTTATCCGATAATAATTTAACGGTGAGTTGATTGAGCATATTTTCTTTATGTATTCAATTTAGTGTAACGCGGCATTACTGCATACCGCGTGATTGAATTGAGTCATTAATTTTTAATTAATTTAATGTCTTTATTGTTCCACAATTACAATTCCCAATGAGTCGTAGATCATTAAACATTAAATTATTATTTTTTACTGGATTTCTCCTCTGGGTGCGATCATTAATTAACAACCTTTTTTTTCTCTCTGCTTAAAATTTTTATGCTTTTCACAGATTGTGCCAACTGAACAGCTATCGAAGTTATCTAATTTAACGCACCTTTCACTTAGCGGTAATTTCATTCAAGTGCTGCCACCTGTGTCGTTTTTGAATCTGTTCCAATTACGCGAGCTTCATTTGAGTCGACTGATGAATTTAATTAAAATTGATTCTAGGTAAGTTTGACCTTTTTCTAGGCCACAAATTATCGATCAATAATATATATTTTTTGCTTTATTCTCTAACTCTCCCTTTCTATGTTCTCCGCAATAAAAATTTCTTTCATGCGAGGGTGAAAATATGTTTTTTCATTAAATATTTTATTTTTTGGGTTTCCATTTCAACCTCATGGTATCGATGTCGGGCGTAAATAAGCATTTGATGTTAATTACGTAATATTTGTGTTGAGAATTTCGTGTTGGAAAATTAATAATATTTTTCTTCCAAAAACTGTTCAATTCTTCATGGAAATTTATTTCGCTTTTGACAGCAATTTAATATTAAAATGTAATAAACAAGTTACCGTCCACCACATTTACTTTAATGTATATTAAAGAAGAAGGAAATTTCCCTAATGACGATTCATTTCCTGACATTCATTTATATATCAACGCGTGTGTAATCATTTATTTCTAAATTCTTAACGATTTCTGCGTGTTTGAAGAAAAAAAAGGTCGAAATGGCTTTTCACAAACTTTCCATGTCCATTATGAGTTTCCAATAATTTTATTGCCTCACAGCATGTGTGTATGTGTTCGGAATCTTTTAGAAACCTATTCGAAGGTATTTGTGCGGAAGGGTCAGTTATTGTGTAATCATCATTATCATCAAGAATTGTCGTAGGGTGGCGGTTATTAGAAAATCAACCCTCAGCTGACCAATCGATGTACCTAATTGAGAAATAAATTTATTTAAAACCCAATTTAGTGGAATCATTCTGCGATAATACTTACCCAACATATCTTACATGCTTTTGCACACTCGAAATTAAAGGTGGAGAGAATTTGTGTGTGTTCGGTTTCTGTGCCTGCGAGCGCAATTTCCATGTCGATGGATATTTAATTAATAATCTTCATCATCTTCTATTCTTCCAAACAGAGCTTTCGTCGACAACGTTGGACTTCAGATACTGTCGATGAACGACAATGAGCAATTCTCCGATTTGCCTGTGCATTTATTCCACGGCAATTTGCACTTAATCGAGTTGTCGATTAGAAATAACAAATTATACCAACTGGACGCCATTCAACTGCCATTGGATCAACTGAGGAAATTGTCGTTGGCTGACAATCCATTTGTATGTAATTGCTCGCTGATCTGGCTATGGCAGTTAATTAAATCATCATCGGCGACAACAGGGCTTCGACAAAATGACCAACAGGAGCCGCATGCAAATGACAATGGTGAATTGATGAGCAGTAATGGCAGCAATTTATTAGTTATTGATAAACAGAGTATTGGTTGTGATATAATCATCAAAAATGACGATAACAATGACAAAGTTATACGTAAAAAACTGATGGACATGTCGGAGGGCGATATTAAATGTCCAACGCACATTGTAACAATCATCAGTGTTATACTGACAGTCATTTTCATTGCCATCATTTGCATTAGCATTCTAATTATTATCAAATGTTCGCGTTCGGCACAATTGCGACGACGTCAACAGAAATATTTGACTGGTGAACGGTCAAATATTGGCGAACTAATCATACCGCAAAAGATTGACAAATATGAGCTTGAGCGTTATTTGGCAGAGCAACAATTGCAACATCAACAAAAGCAACAGCAAATTCAACAACAATACCAAATGAATCATCACACTATTCAACCCATTCATCCGAATCAAAATCAATACTTTCAACACCAAAATTCATTAATTAAGCCAAACGAATATCGCTCGTTAAAAAAGTGGGAAAATGGCGGAACGCCTCAACAATTTACGACACTCAATGGCCATAATCAGGCGTCGTTAAAGGGCAATGTGACGCCCAATTTAACATCCTCGCCACTTAAGAAAGTGCAAAAAAATAATGTGCACATTCTCAATAATTACAATCACACCAATTCGCTGCCTCGCGATCATGATGATGATGATACGCTCGAATTGCCGCATGATCAAATCTACAGTAATCATCCGGATGACGATGAGAGCAATGTCGAAGAGGATCATTACGAGAATTTCGACGATAATTATTTAAACAGTCTCAACCGCAAAATAAATATCCAATCAACATTACCGCTAACGAAAACACCCACAACTGCAACCACCACACTTTTCAATCCAAACGGGAGCGGCAAAAAGAGCTTACAAAACAACATAAAGCCACATATTGTCTACGTATGACTTAAACGATTTTTCGCCAATAAAATTCAACGTTTCGATTTTATATAAACAAGAAAAAAAAATATTCATATTGACAAACACAAAACAAACCCAATATTTATAATAACATGAAGAAGATTTTGTGCAGAATTTATTAATATTATTGTGGTGGCTATCGATGAAAATCTTTGAACTGAATTAAAGGATTTTTTTTGGTTTTGCAATCGAAGCACCGCTAAAATTTTGTATATTTTTTGTAAAAAAAAACTCTTAATTGATTTTCTTTGATAAATGAAAATTTTGTACAAATAATTAAGTTGAATTTTTGTTTTGATCTTCCTCAGTGCACATTCATCAATGTTTTGTGGCATAATGAATTTTCAAGAAAGAAAAAAAATTGCAAAACTGCAGACAGGTTCAATGCTCGAAGCATAAATGCAAATTGAAATTTAATGAACTTTTTTCTAGCTAAGCTCATCCTCGGCTAAATGGAAATTTGTGTTTGTGCACTTTTTATGATGAGAAGATTTTCGCAGATTTTTCACCGTACTAATGGTTTTTCATTTAAAACTCTGAACCGTAAAAAATAATAGAAAAGCTCCCACAAGAAAATGCAATTTGCATAAAAGATATGAAGAGTTTTTTTTTTTAAATCATTTGTTTTTTCATTGTTGCGCGGCGGTTAATTCACAATGATACTCTAAATCTAATCAGTGTAAGAGATCCACTAGATGTTTAAATAAGAGAATTAAATAAAGTGCAAAACACAAAAAGTCTTCGGATATAAGCAATAATTAAAATGAAAATTAATTACTTTTTCATCACTTCAACATAAAATGCGGGACAGGAAAATAAAAAAAAGGAACTTTTCCAATTATAATTTGTTCAGTGTAAATATTTCTCGCATTTCAGCCTTTGATATAATTTTATTAAGTTTAATTATAATTTTTTTTTCTTGCTTCTTCAGAATTGTAAATAGAAAATAATTTAAAAAATTTCGCAACTTTTCATTTCTCGTGGCAAAATAAACAAAAATTGAACCGAAAGAAGAAAAATCAACACATTTTTCACACATTTCTCTCCTTCTCGAAATGGCGGCGAAATTATTTAATTATAATTACTCTATTTTCAAACAAAAAAAAAAAACTTACGCTGAAAACACGTAAATAACAGCAAAATGATATTTACAAACATTTTTGATAAAACATTTCGTATGGCGAAAATAAAAATAAAGAAATTCAGCAAACAAAATCTGTAAAACTGGGAATAATGAAATTATTTTTTATGTTTAAAAAGTCAAAAATAATTATTGAGATTATGGAAACATGCAAACAACAAGAAAACAAGTTAAAACAATAAAAAAATGAACGGAAAATTTAATTCTCAAAACAATTGTTATCAATTTTTGCAACAAATCGCCTTAAATACAATTCACAATTTTTTTCCTTTTTCAGAATATTAAAGCAACAAATTTAATCTCTCAAGTGTGTTTAAGACTCAAACCGTTCGTTTTCATAAAATCAACAAGCAATAACTCAACATTAACTGCACTTTAAATTTTCTCCGACATGTGTGCTTGAGTGTATTAAATTTCCATGTCTCAACTTATTGTTTCTGCCGTATATCAGCTTACACAGTTTACATAATCCTATTAGCATGACGTATGGGGTAAATGGTCTCAAACATTTTCTTAGCATTTTTTATTCGCAAAAGCAATTTTTCATCGTCAATTTCCATTTTTCAGCAAATGAATTTTTTCAGGTATTAAGATCATGTAAGTCCTTTGACAAATTTAAACATTTCATCCAATGATATCCATACAAATTTAAAAAAAATACTTTCAAATAATCTTTTGATGTCAGTTTTAACCACAACAACAACGTCGCATGTGTGACCGAATCACAAAACAAAAAAAATTAGATCATGTTTTGTGGCATTTCAACAGTTGTTTTGAAATCATTTATTATCTACATTTTTCTCTCCTATAAATTCAGTGAATGAGACAAATCTTCACATGATTAAATGCTTCGAATTAATAACAAACTCAAAATGTGGCGAAGAACATTTTTTTTTTTTTTTCATTTTGATAAATTTATTTCATTTATTTATTTTCTAAAGCTGTCAACATAAATTTTTTAAGGCTTCTGGGAACTGACAAACGCCATGCGTGATTTTTGTACTCATGGAACTACTCGATTCCACTTGAAATGTTTTGTTTGCATTTCGCAATATGACACTTCACAATGTCATTCCATAATAAATTCCATGAGACCTTCACAGGATAGCTGCAAAAATATTTAAATTTTTATCGAAAGTGGTTTCTGTGCTGTTGATGTTGTGGGTAAGATGAGAACTTTTTCTTCTTCTTACTGTATGAAATTCAGTCTCTGTAGATTCCTTTCGTTATGAGGAAAATAAATAAGTGACTCTTTAATATTCAGAGTGTATTTGTCAATTTGCACAGAGAAAAATAGTATTGAGAGACACTTCAAGAAATCGGTGGCGATGAGAAATCCCATGTTGGAATAATATTTATTTATTTTAAGTTTTCAGTGGTCTCAATAGAGCACTTGACACACCATCACTTTCAGGTTTTGCATAAAGTATAAACTAGAAATGTTATTAAAATAAATTTTTATTTTGCACGATTCGATTTCGCTGAAATTTTAAAGTGGACGTTTCAATTGAGTCTTAAGTAAATATTTTTTTTTTTTTTAAGAAATTCATCTAAATTCTAAAGAAAGTAAAAGTTTATTTTTCGCAAATGAAGATTAATTTCTTTGCTTTGTTTAAAAATAAAATATTTTTGTTTTGTCTAGTCTGCATAGGTAGTGAGTGATTTACAACACAAAACTTGCACATTTCAACGGACACAAAACACATCAAAAGAAGAAAAAACTCTTTTGTGTCGAGTAAGTATTAAGTTGGTGATTCTTCAATTACGTTTGCGTTTCTACGTATTTTATTTTTGTTTTCTTCACGAACCCGGAAAAAATCGAGTTTATGCCTCACGAGGTTATGCTTATAATAAGCGAGTTTTCTCTGTGCATAAATATCGTCCAAGTCTCGAATACGCCGTTATATCCTTAAATGATCCCTAGAGCAACTCAAAAACATAATTTTTTCTAAGTCATAAGAAATAGAAAATGGGCGGATATCGCAGCTCTATTCTGCGCGAAAAATCGTGATCGAGTTTCGAAATAGAAAATTTAATTGCTCAGTGATAAGACATAACTTTTGTATTTAGTGTCACTCCACTCATCCAATAACATTTGCTCAGCTCCTTCCTTAGCTGTTCAACGTGGATTTTTTTGCTGTTCATTATGAGAAGACAAATTCGGCGCATTGCTATTTCGGTTTTAGTGTGTCTTTTAATATTATCAGTTTACTTACTGACCAGTGGTCCGCATGGATATTT
Source organism: Propsilocerus akamusi (assembly GCA_018397935.1). Classification (NCBI taxonomy): domain Eukaryota; kingdom Metazoa; phylum Arthropoda; class Insecta; order Diptera; family Chironomidae; genus Propsilocerus; species Propsilocerus akamusi. Next base: position 25,375,089 of record CM031469.1, on the reverse strand, counting down.
GTGGAAAAATGAAAAGTGTGGAAAATTTTTGCATGACAATGAAATCAATTATGACAATACTATTTGGCAAGCGCTCGAATTACCAAATGGATTTCAACGAATGCTCAACGCTTTTTTGGATGATCGACAAAATACAACTTTTGTAAGAATAGTTTCGATTGGCACAGACCTGAATATCACCAAAGACACGATTTATTGTCAGTTTTGGATCGACGAATTCAGCGCGCTAAGTATTGTGAAAGCAACTGAATTTCTGATGATGTGGCCGCCAACTTGGGGTGTTGATCCTCGGATGCCTTATTTGATATCATGCCCGATTTATGATAAAAATAGACTTCCGATATCAGTGTCGCTAGTGTCAAATCCTTGTGACAATGCAACAAACAATTTGAGAATAATTAACAATCAACCCGAAAACGGAGTCAAAAAGAAATTTGGAGTTTGTAGTAAATATGTCAATTTTATAAGCAAAACATATTTCCCGAGATTAATTGAGTGGGTGCATATGCTGAGAATTCTTGGCGTTTCAAAAATTCATCTCTATAACAAATTCGTTCATTCAGATATTTATACATTGTTTAGTCATTTTGGAAGATTGAATTATACGGAACTATCACCTTATTTCTCGCCATCGGGTATTGCAGATATTGAATCATATAGTCATCAACATTTCATGATTCAATCGACGTTATTGAATGATTGCTTCTATAAAACAAGAAATCTTTACGAATTCATTGCGATTCTTGACACAGATGAAATCATCATTCCAGTAGAAGATAGTAAAAAGACATGGTCGGATTTGTTGCGAGTATATGCAAAGGAAAACTTTGATGGATTTATCGCCGACAATGTTTATTATCCAAACTTTGATGCAAAACCTATTGATGGAATACCAAGTTACATGTACATGCTTCAACATACTCAACGTTCTAAAGATAATTACACAGCTGGAACATTCGGATTCAAGTCAATTATTAATCCTGCCAATGTGCTTGTTGTTCATAATCACAAAGCGCTTTTCTGCTTCAGCAATTGCAACTCCCGCACCCTTCCACTTAATATTGCACAAATGAGTCATTACAGAGATCATGTTGATGATCCAAAATTTAATATTACAATACATGATACCAAAATATGGAAGTACAAAGACGAATTGATTCGATTAGCAAACGAAACATTAACAATCTTGAAAATAAATCCAATTGGTCCATAAATTATTTAAAATTCTTTTATTTATTTTTTTTTTGCTAAACGGGATTGACTTAACAAGCAGTCGCATTAATAGACATTAATTCGCCAAGTTCAAAGAAAGTTCACGACACTTTTAACGATTTTTGCTGCGTTTGAAGTTGAGTAGACAAGCAACATGTTGACTGTCTTCATTAATTTTACTCACAAAAAAATATTTTCAGACGATGAAAAATGCAAAGAAAAATTCTTCGTGAAATTTCATGGCGAAAAATCTTTTCAGCCGCAAAAAAAAATCTCAAGTTGAGCTCAAACTGTCACATTTAAGTGAAATGAATATTCTTCTAAAACAATCATCATCTGGCACCGCCAGTAACATGATTCCATTAATGTCTGCTTTCTTCATGAAATATTTCTCTACTTTGACTTAATTTTTAGAGCAATTTAAAAAATAGTCAACGAAAGAGTGAAACAAATAAAAATTTTGATATTTCGAAAATGTGTTAACAACTCTCGTCGCAGCATTGAATAGATGAAGCGTCAGATAATTAAGGAGTTTTAATTTTTAACACATTTCAGCCAACTCACTCGGTGCCCAAACATAACACAACGCAGACTGAGACAAATTAACACGAAAAAGGTGGTCGCATTTTTATTAATTTACATATATTTAACTTCACTTTCTGAATCGTTTCAGCTGCAACAGTTTGAATTTTTTTTTTTCGAATTTGATCTTTCTAATAAAAACAAAAAAAAAATCGAAGGCAGAAAAAAATAATTTTAATGACCACGAAACATTGTTAATTAACTTAATTACACGATTCACAAAAACTACCGGCAAAAGTAAATTCTCAGAAAATTCCGAAATTTTTGCATGCAACACGAATCATATTAAAAAAGCGATGAAAATATTTTTACGATTCGATTCGATATCGATTAAAGAGTTGTTAACGAGATTAAATCATCCCAGCATGTGAAAACATCTGAAAAATTGTAATTAGATACATGAAGTGATGAATCGGCAATTGCATAAATGTTTTAAATCAACAATTGATTTTTCTTAAATCGTAACACATATCTTGAGACTGAGCATGATGTTTAGTCGACATAAGATACGACATAAAAATTACAAGTTAATAAATAATTCATATTCTACCAGCAAGATTTGTGCAAAATTTATAAGCAAAGATTGTGCTTGGAAATTATTCTTCAGTTAAACATTTATTCCTTTGTGATAGTGAGGGTGTAAAAATTGAAAACACATTTCCAAGAGTTGTATTAACAAATAAATTTCATCTCGCAGGAATTTAATAAGCGAAACCACTAAATTAAAATTTGAAGTCTCGACTAAGCGGTTGCATTTTTTAGACTCAATGATGTAATATTTTCAAGTCATAAGTATTTGGACAAAGGCGGTCGCTGAATCGGACATGCTGAAAATCGTGATCGACTTTTGACTTGGGAATAATTTAACTACTCAGTGATACAACTACTCGGAGTTTTATATTTTCTGCGACTCCATTAAATAACATTTGCTCAGTTCCTTAGGTGGTCAACGTGGATTTGTTCTTGTTGATTATCAGAACAAAAATCCGGCGCTTAAAAGCTTAATTTTTAATGTGTATTTTAATATTATCACTTTAGTTACTGAGCAATGGCCCGCGTGAATATTTGTAGAAATATGAAAAGTGTGGAAAATTTTTGCATGATAATGAAATTAATTATGACAATGCTATTTGGCAAGCGCTGATGTTCCCACATCAGGAACATTCGGATTTAAGTCAATTATTAATCCTGCCAATGTGCTTGTTGTTGATAATCACAAAGCGCTTTTCTGCTTCAGCGATTGCAACTCCCGCACACTTCCACTTAATATTGCACAAATGAGTCATTACAGAAATCATGTCGATGATCCAAAATTTAATATTACAATACATGATTCCAAAATATGGAAGTACAAAGACGAATTGATTCGATTTATTATTTTATTTCTTAATTGACTAACAAATTAATAAACATTGAAAATAGCAAGGGTATTATCTCCTTAATTTTCGCTTTTTGTTACTTTAGGGAAAAAGAAGAAGAAATATTCAATAACAGAACAATGGAACATGATAATACATGGAGCCTTACTGTTATGTTGAGGTCCAAATGGAGAAATTGAATTTCTTCTTATCTCAAGCAAACAATTTTTCGATCATTCTTGCTCATAGAATATTACACGAGTTAGCAATTAGATGATTCTTGTGAGATTATGATGGACGTTATTGGAATTTTGTTACATTTGTAGAATGGAAATAAATTTAATGCCGGCTTGGATCCAGCGAATTGTGATCATAAACTATGCCTTGAGTTTTTAAAGTTTCTTGCATAACTTCCATTTGTTTTGTTAAGTTAAAGCATTTATTTGGTCGAGCACTTAATTTATTCATATTCCCACTTTAGATGTTGGTTATTTTCAAACAAACAAATGAAATGAAAGACATTCGAGTGAAATTCAATGGACAATATTGCCAGAATTGGGATCAGTGAGGTACCGCTGACATTCAAATTAATTCAAAAGCAGAGATCAGCAACAAACAACAATAAAATCATAAATCTTTTAAAATGTTTTAAGAAGAGAACAATTGACGAAATATATTTAAAACCAAATGAAGCAAATTTTTTAAATCATCAGAAGCCAAAAATAAATGCAACAAAAACTTTTTGGAAGTGAGATAAATAAATTAATTGACTGCAAAATCCAATGTCGGACTATCAAAGAAATTTCGATCAAAGGATTAAGAAGAAGTTCCAATTTAATGATGAGATCGTGCATAACTTGAACAGATCGTTGAAGTTTCTTTTTCTGTTAATTGCCCATCGGCGTCAATTCCTTTTCTAACCATTAAAAACGATCCATTTCAATTGGATTTGCTATAGTTAACATCATTACATGCAGTGATTAAAGTCACTGATCGTCGTAACTGGGAACTCATACTAAAGATCATTTAAACAGCAAATCGATTAAAAAAGAGATTCAATAAAGTTCTAGATCAGCAGCCCAAAAATTGAAAAATGAAGTGAAATGTGAAACGACACACCTCACATTCTGTTGAGCATTTTGATTGTTTGCGAGCTTCATTTTCATGGCTTTTAATGAATGATTTCAAGAACACAGTAAAAAGTATCCATGCTCGTAATCAATTCAATAGAAATCCGATGCTGCTGCTATAACCATTCCACAATTATTAGTGTCGGATTCTTTTGTGCTTGTGTGTGCGTGTGTGTAATACAAAATGTGGTAAAATCGCAATTACTCATGGTCTAGGCTCGAACGATTAAGCAAAAATATAAAGAAATAGTTCTGAAATGGCTATTTCCATCACATCATCAACTATCAACCACAAAGAGTTCATTACAAAGTTCAAGCATGAAATTCTCACTTCCAAAACCATTCTAGAATCAATAAGTTCTGATGGGAATAATATTGAAATGTTCCATCGTGTTTGAGCATCAATAAATTTCTTCACAGTTTTTGCTGTTTTAAAAGTCTATTTTTAAGAAACTTTTGCGCGTTTTATTTCTTCAGCATAGTCACTTAAATAACAACAAAAAGTGAGTTAAAGACGAGAGAAAGAGAGCACTTAAGATAAGAAACAAGCAATACCTCGCGAGAAGAAATCAATAAATGGCTTCATATCGGCTCATCCAACTCTGTTTCCACTTCATTCTAAGACAATGTGTGGCAATAAATTGTCTCTTTTTTTGTTGTGCTGTTTCTTAAAGAGTTTTCCATTCTTCTGCAATGGTCGAGTGTGTATCAACTCACAGAAATCACCTTTTGGCTTTGTGAAACAATAAATTTTTCTTTCGCGCGAGATTTTTTTGCCTTTGCGCTGTTCGCGTTTTATGAATTTAAATGAAACGATTAATGATGGCAACAAACGGCACAAAGTTGCTGGTGAATGGGAAAAATATGAGATGGATATTGGCAAAAAAATTGCCATTCAGAGCTAGATTATCGTCATGAAGAGTTTCGTTGAAAAAAAAAAAAAACAAAAACAAAAATATCAATTACGAGAATGGAAAAGTTTCATTTTTGGTATGAAGCATAATGTTAAAATTCGATACTTGCGCGATGAACTTAATGGCCTCGATTCGATTCCGTGGTGTCCAGAATATGGCGGAAATCTAAGATCAATTTTAAAACAATAAAACTTTTAATGTAATTATATCACAGCATGACTTCTGATTTCATTATTTCATTCGTCCATACGATGATCGCCCACATAAAATACCATTTTTGGCACCATTCGGTATCATCATTGTGCTCATCTCTTGAAAACTTCGATTGAACTTTAAAAAGGTGTTTCACAAAGTGCAATTTGATAACCTTTAAAGCGAGTGGCACCTTAATATAATAATTTGAACTTTAATCGCATCAAGATTCCTAATTCGAAGCATTTAATGATCGCCTGAAACATAAATTTTGTGTCATGACATTGCTTTTGTATAAAAGAACTGAAACCGAAAACAAAAGAATTGAATGGAATCACAAGAACAAATAACCAACAGAGCTCTGGACTCGCACTTTGGATAAATGTTCAGGTGAAAAAATATTATTCAAATCATCCACTCGAACACTGTTGGAACCTTCGCGCGCCTGGTGATTCTTCACAATTTTTTTTTATTGTTCTCTAAATGATTTTTTTTTTCCTTTTTCATTTCTTTTTTTCTGTTTTGATATTTATTTCATAATTTTTTCAGTGTTGCCAGATTTTAAAGTTCATAAAATATTGAGTTTGATTAAACGACCAATAAAATAATAACAAAATTATCATGAACAAACCTTAACATTCGATATAAAATTAGAATCTGAATCTTATAATAAAAGAAATGAAATTTTACGATTCGTTTTGATTAAATTTGAAAAACATAAATCAATTTCGCGGTTTCCTTTTCAATGCCGTTCTACATCATAATTTTATTGATATACAATTTCGTACGTAGCTATAATTTCAAGCTCAAGTCCATTTTTTACATGTCCATCAAGGACATTTTGTAAGTGCGGATGAAAATTGATTTATCATCACTTTTTTGTCAAACAACTTCAACTTCAATTATTTTGATCCATCCACACATCATTCGATATAAAATTATGATTTCATTCCATTTAATCAAACATCAACAATGGTCAAGCAATTTGCTGTTCCACTCGTTTATTTTTTGGCATCAAATTGAATTATAAATTACTTTCATTGTGTCGAGGGTTGATGGATTCGCAACACTTTACCACAAATTTATGATGTGAAGAGGGTTCAAAGTTCTTTCCGGGAATCTTTCAATTTAATATCAAAAAATCAATAAATTCATTTTGTAGTTTTTCATTTTAGTAAAAATATCAATAAAAATGTTCACCAGACAAATATTTCATTCATAAAATTTCCACTTCAGCTTCATTTCAATTGATTCAAAATTCAATTTTTTAATATTTTTTTTTATTTTGCATTTTTATATTTGAAAATATTTTATTTTGTTGTAAAATAACAATAACGGAATCTCATTGTGGGTGAGATGATGGCAATGTTGTTGTTCAATGAATGACCGCCAACAAATATGAATAAATCGATTAGGCCAACTCATAACGCTTTACCGAATTGTAAAAGTTTCATTTTGAAGGTTCAATAAAATTTGCATATGAAATTCATTTTTTTTTTTGTGATATCAAACAAACAACAAAATTATTGTCGATGAATTATTGGATCTTTTAATGGCGTCAAAAAGTATTTTTATATGTTTAAGATTTAACTTTACATAAAATTGTAATTATTTATGTAGTCAGTGGGATCTTGCCACAGCTCATGCATCAATTTTGTTGGTTTTATAAAGTAAATTTATGCGCTCGATGGTTTTCTCTTCGGATCTACAAACAAAAGTCTAGCTGTGGGATACTGGAACTGAGAATATGGACAAAATTAACGAGATCGGCGCAAGAGATATCCACATGTGGCTGAATTCTTACTAATTGTGGTCATCATCCAGATGATCATCTAATGGTTCCCTAATTGAAAATGCTTGAGATGGTTCCTGCTCTGGAAGAAAGAGAGATTCATTAATGATATTCACGGTCAAATTTGTCCAAATTACATTGTTATGGCACATTAGCTGGACGTCAGAACCATTAATAAAATGTTAGTGTGATGCTTGATATTAACCGAGCAATTCTACAGAATCGAGTCATTAAATATTAATAAACATTTTTATTCCAAACATTCCAGCGCACCTGAAATAAAAATGAAATAGGTGTTTAGTATGAACAAATGTGAAATAAACATTAAGACGTATAAAAAGAACGAGTGGACGAGTGGCGTCAAACCCATTTGACTGAGACCATAAACAAAGTTCAGAAAATTTGCCCGAAAATATTTAGCAAGAAATTAAATTAACAATTTTACTTATTAAACTCTTTCAAAAGAAATCATTTTTCATTCTATGAACTCGTAACAGTGTTTTCTGTTTCATGAACAGTCGCAACATGTGAAGCCGTTTAATAAAAATAATTTTAATTCGCTCTTGTCGCAAATTCAGAAAAAAAGAGAAAAACATTTTTGGAAGCAACAAAAAAAAAGTAATTGAAAATGTTTTTTTTTTTTTTTTCTGCCAGTTGTTGTTACGGAGAAGGTATAACATGAGCCGACAACAACGACGATTAAAATGTTTTGTTGATTCCGAAAAAGTTTAAGGCTGTTTGTGAGCGTTCGTTTGTTTGCTTGTGAGCATCATATAATTTACATACAAAATGATTTTTATTGTTATTTTTACAACTTTCATGTGCAAACAAAACATTTTCCATAATTTTCTGTTGCTGTTTGTTTTATATTTTCTGTACGAGGCGACAAAACTATTATGAATCGCATTTAAACATAAAATTTTTGCCTTCAGAGATATTTTTCCTGTAACACCAAAAGCGATTCCATTTATCGCTAATACATAAATTTCCATTCAATCCCAGCGCGAGCACAAAAAGTGAATTTTTAAAATCGCCAATTTTGCATATTGAAAATGGAAATATTGCTCATTGTTTTTATTCTGTTGTCGTTGCTGTTATTGCTGTTACAGAATTCGTTGAATCATAAAATATTTCACCACAATATTGCTCTCGATCATATGTTAAAAAATAAATTCATTCAGTTCATAAAAATTATGAATTTGCATGCAGAGATTAAAATTGATTGATGTTGATGCACTTGAGAATGAAAGAGTCCCATAAAGCTACTAATTGCTGTAACTTTTATTTAGTATCTAAAAGATTGCTCATCGAATTACAATCTTGCCTTACGGCACTTTTATATAATTTTACCCAAGTATTGATCACAAAAAATTGCAATTTTTTGCGTAAGAATTTTTCATTTATCAGCCAGATGAATACTCAACAACTGTGTCGAGGAATTTTATATTTCTCGGGGACCGCTTTTTATTATTCTTTGTGGCTGCAACATTTTTAGACATATTTCCGAAGCTTTCATTTTGCATAATTTTATGCTTCGTCTCGAGGTATAGACATTTGGTCGTTTGAGAAAATAAATCCATTCACCGCAAAAGAGGGCACAAGAAAATTCTTGGACCCAACATCCGTTACTAATTTATTTTTGATGGCAACATTTCTTCTTAAAGTATCTTCACATGCATCATTATATAACACAATCCCTTAATGTTGTCCTTCTTTTTTGTCAACAGCCCTTGATGTATCTCAGAATTTTTTTAGAAAGCCGGTGGTAATGAACGGATGCATTCTGAGAAACGTTTTAGATTTTACTAAACGCAATGATTCAATAATTCAATTGACTTGAACTGTTTTTGCGGCATCAAAAACTTCAATTTAATTTGCAAATATAAAAAAAAGACAGCAAAGTCTCCAAATCAAAATGCAAAAAGCTGAAACAAAGTTTTATAGAACAAAAGTTGTAATTTGAAAGCAGTAAAAAAACGCAATTGGTGCTGCTCGTTGAGATGAGAAGGGAAATGGCATTCAAGATAAAGTCTTTCAATGAGAAAGCAAAAGCAATAAATTTTCAAAGTTGGGAATAAATTTAAATGTTTAATTTGCTAGCGAATGAAGAACAGTTTTTTTTTTTTTTTCGATTAATTAAAAGGAGAAAAATTAACTTTTATAGCTTTGCACTAAACATTTTTCTTAAAGATTACGCAAGTTGATGATTTCATGTTGCATTAATAATACTCGCTTGGTCTATTCTGATTCAATTGATAGTGTATTGCTGCATTTCGTGAAACAAAACCATTTACAACGGAAGTGTAAAACTATAACTCCGCATTTGGCTTTATCGCATTTCTTTGCCTAAGTCATGTTTCGAAACAATGGGCAGAGTTGGAATTCTTCTTTCTTTTTTCTTTTCTTTAAGACTTGGAATGCAAAACAAAAAACGCATAAAAACGCTCGCAAGAGAACCAAGATCATCAGACATTTGTTGTTGTTTGTTGCATGTCGAAAATCAATAAAATATTAATAGTTTTTCCTTCGCATTTATGCTTAAATCCAGAAAAAGGTTCCAGTCTCAAGCTGTTTCCGCGAAATGCATTTGATGATAAAAAGAAAAAATCGCGCCGATCATTTCTCTCGATACACGTTCATTAAATAATTATTAATCGATGCCCTAACAAATCATTCGAAGTTGAAATCTATAAATTGAGTTCACAAATTCCGCCGTATGTAAAAAAATTAAATTGCCTAAAACTTGTAAAGAAAATTGGTATGAAGAAAAATTGAAGATGTTGTTAGCTTAGCATCAGGAATTGGTTCTGAAGCAAATTTCAATCAAATTTTAAAACTTTGCAAAAATAAATTAAGTAATTGAAAAACGAGTCTATTGTGAAATTATGCCTTTCACTAACTTCGATTCATTTTGATATAAACTTTTTATACCGGAAAAATGCTAACACATTAATTCATGCGGCATGTCTACAGCCTTCAAACTTTTCGAATTTCTATCAAAACTTTTTCGGAAATATTTTTTATGCGATAGAATAAAAATCGGGAAAATTTGCTTAAAGGCAACTGCAGAGACGAAAATAATGGACGAGGAAACATATTTTTGTTTTACGATTAAACTTGAATTTCATTGAATTTTGATGTGCTTTCTGCTACGGTAATGACAATCAAGATTTTACTACTTTTATTGATGGTTCCGGTTTGATGAAGGAATTCTCTTCTTCTAGAATATTCTGAATTGTATATTGCTATTCTATAAGCGTCAAATCCATTAATGATGTCATCTTAAGGGTTTAATAGATCCCTCTTTCAAACCGTTGAAGATTAAAATTTTATGAGTCTATCCTCTCAATCCTTAGCCCAACCTGTCGTCATTAAAGAAATGTCCCCAAGGCATTGTTGCTGAATGGCACAATAAAGAAATCATAAAATTCAAAAATTTGTCTGATATGCGAAAACAAAAGCAAATCATAATAAAAATTGAAATGTTCCTTTTTCTATTAAAATATATGCTGAAAGGCAACAATTTTATGCTTGGTGTGTTATTTTATTTATGTTTTGCCAAACATTAAAATTATCCAGCTCATCTGAAAGTGACTTTTATTGAAAATTGTTTGTTTGTCGATGAGAGAATGCTCAGAAATCATCGAAAATTGCTTTTATTCGATACAAAAGATGTTGGCTTTGAATTGCCTTAAACAGGTTCGGATGTTGATAAAATCTTGTAACTCTTTAAATGACATGACTATAGCTCTCAGCTGGAAGTGGTCAAGCTTCAAATCAATTCTCAAAAATTCCGAATACCAGACAAATAAAAGCAGTTGACGATCAGTATTCAAATTAATTTCTCTTAAACGTTGCTCACAATTTTGATTTGATTTCAATTAATATTCGTATCTTGTGAGTGAGGAATGACAGCATGAAATAAATTGGCACCACTTGTTATACTGGATTACGTCCCTTAAACAGGTTTTCAGCCCGAGACCACAATGATCGATTTGAGATTATAAATTAATTGAATAAAATTTTTGTAACACCGAAAAAAAAAAATCATATCGGTGACAGTAACGAAATTTGGAATTCCGGCAAAAGTTCAATGAACATTTTCATCTAAAAATCTAAATGAAAAACCGGTTTCATTTAAATGCTTTATTGTCTATGTGACAGGACTATGAATCACCTGAATTGTCAATTTTAATGAAGCTGTATATTGTTCGGGTTTGTTCTCTCGGAAAAATCAAATCACATCCAAAAAAATGGTCGTCGAGGGAATTTGCAAAATGCTAAATAAAAAAAAATAAAGTTCAAATTTGGGGTGATTGAGATTTTACGCTTGCCATTCTCGTTTAACCTTCACTCGAATGTGAACAATGTTTACTCTTAAATTGCAAATTTTATATTTGCTTCGAATGTTTTTCAAAAAAAAAAAAAAAAAACTTCACGTAGATTGCACTGATAAGTGGTCGATGCCATAACAGTTTTGTTTCGTGAAATGCCGAAAGTCGACAATGTACAATTTTCAATTTTGAATTCCGCGTTCAATGCGATAGATAGTAGCAGCACAATCAGCAATTTGAACTGAAAAAAAAAAAAAAAAAATCGAGAATTTTCACATTTGGTCTGCAGCAAGTGGAACAAAATTAGCTTTTTTTTTTTTTTCGACAAAAATTAAATCGATTCTTATTCGCCCTCGATATTATTTTTATTCATATATATTTTGCGTTTTATTTTTTATATTTCAGCAACGCCCGGGCCGGGATCCATGTGGTCATTTCAATTCAAACAACAAAAATCCCAAATTTCAATGAATCAGCTTTTCTATTGTGTAACTAGCACAATATTATGATTTTTGTTCCCCTTTTCATTTGGGCAACGTTTTTATTTGTGTGGAGAGGGGCATCAAATATGAATACAAACAAAATGGAAATTTTCGGTTCCATTATAATTTTTAATTTTCACATAAAGCAAAGAGCGGAAAGAAATCGGACGTGAAACAACGAAATGTTCGAAATCATCCCTCCAACGATGCAAAACGATATAAAAACTTGTGCCTTGAATAAATAGAATAATGGAGCGTTGTTAAAAATTTTCCAAAAAAAAAAAAAAAAGATACTATTGTGGAATTTTTACAAAGGTTTTCTGATTTTCAACCAGCGATATAAATTTTAGTTGATGGTGCCTCGTGGAAAGACCGCACCGTTAATTCTTCAATATATATATTTTTTTTTGGTCAAAATTTATGAACTTTCAACCTCACCATCGCATGAGCCATAAATCAACCCTTCGTTCATATGCTACATTAACACGTATAATACGCTGTTTTCCATCCCATCACGTGTCCACAACTCGCAATGAAAACGCAAAGTTTAATTCCCCATTCGCATATAATTTTTTTTTTTCACTATAATTACTCAATTGTTTGCCCCCTCGCCCTATGAATTATGTGTGTATATGCGAGCTAACCGAACCTTTGCCAAAAATTGTATCAACTTCTCGTTTTCTGTTTCCGGGGCCAATTTTTTTTTTTTTTTTTTTTTCAGAAACGAAACAATAAAGTAATTTGCTTTTATTGGCCGTAAAAATTATTTTCTTTTTTCTTTTGCGAAACTGCGAATTGTCCCTCGATGAAAAGCTCATGACAGAGCGCAGAAATGTAATTTCAGAAATTACTGACTGACGAAATAATTAAGCACAACGAGAAAATTGACGGGGGAGATTTAGTTTTGCAACATAAAAGTTGAGTGAAAATGATGTGCGGCCGGCTTTTCATGTGTGATATGAATCAGCTAGCAGTCATTTTATGGATCGTAAAATTATGCTTACTTAGTTGCTCATATTTTTCCTTCCAGTATATTACCTTAATCCCCAATAATTCGTGAAAGTTTTTTTTTCTTTCTATTTCGTTACGATTAAACTGAAAGGAAACTAATTTGTGTGTTATAATCGCCATTAAACCTCGACCGAAAAGAAGATTTAGATCGAAAAATCTTGATTGAATTTTGTTCCTTTTTTTGTACAATTCTCAACAATTAAGAAACTCAATTCAATCTGTTTATATTTCATTCAAAGACTGTCCGCAATTGCGAGGCACTGCGGTAGACCAAAAATTTTGCTGACATCAGACATCAATGATCAGCTTAATGCTGAAATAAAATAAAAGAAATTGTGCCTATATTGTGATTGTTGATTTCATCAGTCGAATTTCATCCACATTCATTGTATGCTTTCTCTGTTTGCCAAGAAATAAAATAAAAACTTGGATGCCAAATTACGTCAAAGCCCATCCAAAATAATTTTCTGTCCATTTTTCTGCTTTTTTTTACTGAGTCATCGAAAACATTCGAAGAGACAAAAATCTCAATTTGAAGGGGAGTTTTCGATGTTTGCGCTGATATTGAAACAACAAAAAGCTGGTAATTGATTCAAATTTGTTGACTTACTGACAACACATTCGGTTTCAGTCCGGGATGGCAAGTGTGAGGTCCAGTTATATGTTATATGTTATTGTAGAGTGTAGTTAATCAAAATGATTGACAAGCGTTTGATTCCTTGATAGCCGTGTGCTCGCTTGAATTTTTTTTTTGTTTGATTGACACAATCAGCAAAACAATATCACCGTGTCGATATGTTTATAGCGGTTGCTTTGCAGTGCAAACTGGTTGAACTACATTTGAAACGATTGAAGTCATAGCAAGGTGAGTTGCTATTAATCGAAGCTTTCTTTAAAAAAAAATAACCGCAAACCACAAGATTCACATAATTAACAGGTAATCAACTCTGAGCGAGTTCTCAATAAAAAGCAGTCGATTAATTATCAATTAAACAGGAAATTTAATTTTAATAACACACTTCATTTGTAATATGATATTTCAATGTTCCAACATGTTTCAGCTATCACTTGCAGAGCTATCACTTGCAACATAATATTATTTCAGGGAGTCAAACAAGCGCATGCATTAATAATTCATAACCTGTGAACGCCGCTCCGGAAAATATGTTCAAATCCACGAAAGAAATGAAAATATACGCGTGAATCGTTTTGAGTGCTCTGCAAACAATGTTCATATATACAGTGATCGTACGCATCAAAAATATATTCTGTGGAAGGCATTAAAAACATGAAATCATGGTAAGTGGTATGCAGCACGTACAAAACATATTATAACTCCCAAAACACGACTCTATACCCCAAAAAAAATTGCACTCAAGCTCAAAATTTAAATTTTGTATGATGATGTACATCGAGGACCGCAAAGCGCGTGAAATTTAGAAAACAGAGTACAGAGACGTGATGAGATGAACACAAGTACCAACATACGCAAAAAGCTTTATGCCTTGCACCACAAGCGATTTCATGAAAATTTCATAATAAATGTATTTTCCCGGTTGCTGGTTGTATCTAGCTTTCGGAAAGTGCTTTTCGCAGAATCTCCAAAGCAATATTTGTTCATTTCCACGTACTTACACAGCTCATGTCATGTCGTTCATATATCAAACGATTTAATTATAAAAAAAAAACGTTTTGGGAGTTTTCAAAGGGACTTAATTAATTGAGTTTTCTAGCTAAAAATGTGGCAGATAAATTGAAAATAAAAAGGAAAATTATAATCTTAAAAACCAATAACGAAAGTGTTTTAAAGGGTTCTTTAATAGACTCTCTGTCAATTCATTAACATCACATTATATACATCAAGTATGCTGGACCCTTTCGCAAATAAATGCCGAATCAATTATAAACCCACATTTCTTTTTCCTATGTTTCATTATTAACATAAATATTGATGCTCGTGTAGTAAGTAAGTATACTGTACATTAGTTTCAACTGCAGTTGGCAATTTTCTCACAAAATACATTTTTCAATATGACAATTCAGAGTTGACATAACAATAATAATGCTACAGAAATAACAAATGATTCATGACAATTCGAGTTATGTTCTCCTATTTTATTTTTGTTTGTTTTCCTCGTTTCCGAATGAACATTTTGACTTGATTCAATTATTGTTTGTCGTGATTTTTTTTTCTGCTATTTATAACTTTTATAGTTGCTGCACTTTCAAAACTTTCGTCATGATTTGCATCGAAGTGGAAAAACAAATTGTGAAAATGCGGAAAATCGAATTTGTGGAAACTTTTTGAAAGTTGTTTGCAAACAATATTTTTATTTAAATTGCGCAATTGGTAATGGACAAAGGACAATGGTCACTAACGAATTGTTTGCATCTCGTTATAATCATATATGATGAAATATATGTCGTCGATTTTAAATCCTTTTATAACAATCATTATTTTTTTTTTTCATTTCTTCATGACACTGAGATGTAAGTTGGACGTGTTTATTTAGAGATTTATATGCTGGAACCTACAATTTGATGACTGATATAAAATGAGGGTTACAAATCAAATTTATATATTTTTTTCTTTCTCTTTGTTTCATTAAACTTCAGTCGGACCATCGCTCAACGTCACGAGATGTCATGCAAACTATTAATCCCGTATATACATTTTAATATCATTCTTAGGCGAACAATTCACGCACCATACATCAGTCATGCGTTTAAGGTTGATGAAATCGTCAACAGTGGATTATGCACGACTGGCTGAGTTCGACGTAATAAATTATATCAGAATGCATTGCATTGAGTACAGGAACTCAAACATCACGCTCGACATTGCAAAGATTTACTCGGATAAGAAGTTGTCACTCGATTGATTATTAACAGTTGACTTGCTCTTGTTGTTTCTATTTTGGCACGACATCAAGTCAACAATCGATATCATACAACAGCACAAAAAAACTGCCTCGAATTTTATGCCCTGAAACGTTTCATTGACAAAGGAATGAAATTCTTTTCTTTTGTTTTCGTTTAAAGTTTCGCTTCCTTTTTATGTATTCTCATCCGATATTGCTGCTGACTGACGACACCGAGCGTCTATAAAGTCTGTCAATCTTCTTCCAAATTCACCAGCATATATTTTTCATTTCGCCTGACACTGTCGTCGTAGTCGTCTCTTGTCTTTGCTCATTCTTCTACTTCGCAGAGTCTTAACTCTATTTAAACTTTAACATAACAAACATTCATTTAAGAAAAGTCTATGTTTGTTGGATTTGTGACAGCATGACATGATGACATGTCAGTCAACAGAATTGGATCGTTTTCACCATTATTATTTTAAGGCATTCACAGAGCACTTTCTATGTTTTTTCCAGCCATACCTATAACAATAGAATGAGGTGACACAATTGGCAAAAAAATTTCAAACGACTTTACTCACTCCCCTAGTTAAATTAATTTCATCACGTTAAAATTTACGATGGTAGTAAATATTATTTCTAATAGGTCGATGATGAAGGCATCATCAATCGTTTATCATCTACCTGCTTTGACATGTTTCTCCCATACTCATATCATATATCTTTCTAATGATTTTGCATGAGATCCAATGACGGTGTATGGAAACATCAATCTTTTATATTGCTATATAAAGCTTCCAACAAACGACAAATTTCTTCATTCCTTTCAACCGCCACATCTCCAATATTAAATGAATGATGGCGCATGAGAGTGATTACATCATCTCGCTCCAGTGGATGTCTTCGCTATTGCAATTCCATTCCTCGCCGAAAAGGAAAAAAAACATTTCGAGTGATTACATTTTCATGTCATAAAATCAACAAACCAAGCGAAAAACATTCACAAGCCATTCCATCAAGTGAATGGTAAGGAAAAAAAAATCTCATTTGGAAAATAACGCGTGAAAATAAAAATATCAAACAATAAATAAACGGCAACAGCAACATATAAAAAAATGGCTCGCTCACTGATATCCTCAAGGGTGGCAAACGGCAACGAGAAATGCTTTCAACTTAACATAATAGCATGGCTTCTATTAAATTCCCATAATTTTTATATTGCGTGACTACATAAGGCTGAGGATTATACGGCATATTTCACATCCCTGGGATTTACGCAGCAATGCTTTTTGTTGAAAAAAGCAAACATTAATTTAAACCAGGGATCGGCAAATTTAATACATATATGAGATACTATAAATTCATTTGATTGCCTTACCCTGATTTAACTCTTTCGTGCTCTGACCAGAAATTTCCCTCAACTGGGTGCGTATCAGCCATGTCTGATGAAATTTCGTCATTACCAAAACTTTTTGAGTGAATAAAAGCTAATTGAAAAAAAAAAGTTTTCAGTGAATTGTAAACAGTCCGCAAAAAAAAGCCGATGCGTACATGCCGCGAATATTAAAGGGATCAGGTGTTTGCCGCTGAACGGGTTCATACATTATTTTTTGTGTGCTCGCTATATGAAAATTAATTGTCTTTTTTTTATGATGGCGTATGGAGACTGTGAAACCATGCAATGACTACATATGTACCAGAAATTTCCGAAAATGGATTAAATAAAAAATAAAGAATCAACCGCATCGGCAGTAATTTGTGGTTTTCAATTAATACCCAAACACACATGAGCGCGATACACAATTTGTCGTAGGTTTTTCTCCCGGATCCAATCACAATAGCAACGGCAACTCTAGCACATCTACATGACCAGAATATTTTTTTGTTTTTTTGGTTATAAATTTGAAACGAAACGAACGCGATTGAATAAATCAAAATTTCTCAACCATTTCGATACCGTAAATTTTCACACCGAAGCTCGTAAAAAAAAATAAAAATTTCTCAAAATTTACATAAAAATGTTCTGCTCCATTATATTGACAGTCAAACGTTTGAATTGGAAATGGCTGGCAATTTATTTTGTCTTCAATGTGTGCGCTAGGGGGCAAAAATCTCATCTTGTGCAATTGGTTCTAGTACCGACATTTGTCAAAAGACACTCAAAAATATTCTTGTTGGGGCGCGCAAATAATAAAGAATTGAAATGTTTCGCTGGAATTGCTGAAACGTGGCTCGGTTTTGGAATCTTGACTCTTTCTATAGTTGCTGACTAAAATTGTCGAGAACAAATTGTGAACTTATTTTAGCTTCTCCCGACTGAAATTCGCAACGCCAGGCAACGAAATGAATGGAAAAAAAAACATTACGCTCAGATTTTATTATTTGACATTAATTGCACAACAAGAACAACAAAACGCTGCCAGCGTCATTAGCCGTAATTAATTTGTTGCTGAGAAAATTAAACTGGCAAATTGAAAGAGCGAAGCATGAAAAGTGGCGTCATGAAAGCAGTTTTTACTTTTTTTTTCTGATTTGGCAATTTAAAGCGAAAAAAAAAAACAGCTGAAAGATGAAAACTAGACGCGACTTTTATTTACATTTTGAAGACTGTGGCGCATACGACAGTTTTATAAATGACTTTAGCGTTTCGAATGGCGACCAAACAGATTTCTCTGCTGATGACGATTTCAATTCTTTCGGGATGGAACAGTTTTTTTTATTGCTCCAGTTAAATGTTCACTTAGAATTTAAACGTTTACATTGTAACGCAATTTTGTGAACGTAAAATGAAGCTATAAACATAAAAATCGATTGATGGCTGCTTGTGTATTATCATAGCAGAACAATTCCGGTGCTTCACATTCCGCTGTTTTGCGAATCCTGAATTCTGCTGCTGGTTGTTTTTGTTGTGCGCAATGTCACAAAGAATGTTTGAATAATTCTTTTTTTTCTTTTGCCATTCACCATCTGTTACATCGACATTTAATGACTTTAAGAATGGAAAATTAAATTTTATAGCGCTAAAGTCGACTGTAAAACTTGTGATTTAAAGGGATGGAAAATATTGTCGATGAGCAGAAATTTTTTATCGATAAAAATAAAAAATATTTTTGAAGGAAAATTCAAGAATTTGAGCACGAATTTTAATTCAGTTGAAGGTGAACTTATAAGATAGCAACCAGAATATTGCAAAAGTTTTTTTTTTTTGATCAAAGTCCATTAAGGAATTTATTTCCATTAGCTAAAATCGCAGCGCACCGAAAAACCTCATTGAAATATGATTTATGAGTTTATGACTTTTCTTTCAAATTTCAATTTAGAAAAGTTTTATTTTTATATTTTCATTAAAATGAATGATTTTCCAAAATAAGAATATAAATGAAGCAAAAACAGCAAAAAAAGAGAGAGAATAACAATAAACATTTGAAATCATCTCAATTTTGATGTTGTTGGTGCTGCGAAATTTATTTTTGATAAGAAAATTTTTCATTCTGATTCAATTTATCATTTTTTTTATATTGAAATTACTGATTTTGTTGTTGGCATCTTTTATGACTGTCCGTCAGTTTTGCTATTTATTTTAAAATAAACTGATATCGTCATTCGATACACGTTAAGAAATTGCACGTTTCTCGTAATTTATTGATTTCACACCGCATTTGTCGTTTTTTTTTAAATAAAATTTTTTTTTTATTACTCAAGAATATGAATCAAAATGATCGCTGCAAGTAAGCAAAACTCATTACGACTTAATGGCGAGTAATAATATTTTTTACGATTTCATTTTTATTGAAAATGTGTGGGTTGCATAGTAGTCGCGGGCGAGTGAGTGTTTTGCCGGTAATGGTCGTTAAAAACGGGACGCGACTGAGGGCTACTTTAAACAAAGCCAAATTCATATATCATTTTGTGGGCCGCTTTTGAATGGCGGAATCAAATAAATTGCATTCTTTTTTTCTGCATGGCAAAGCAAATAAAAACTTTATATCATAACGCTCTGTCGGGGGAAAAAGTCCAATTACCGTAACACCATAAACGCGATTTCAGATGTTAAAAGAATATTATTATTGTTAAATGACCGACCGTCCAATGGATTTTTATTATAACCACTCTCAAATAAAACAAATGAAATTGACTAATTGCCGGCAAAACATTATTCACATATATGTGTATGTGGAATTAACAAACAAGAAAATAAAAATTGTTTTGAGTATTTGATCGCGAAATAAAACAACATGTGAAAAATTACCATAAATAATTGTTTTTCTCTAGAATCAATAAAAGGCAAACAACGAGCCAGAAAATTATTAAATTATGATTTATTTCTGTTCACGCAACAAAAAAATTATTAAAAGTTTTTTTTTTTTTTTGTGCAAAATTCATTGGATTTTGTGGTTAAAACAATAATTTTTTTGGCTTATGCGTTCGTTTGGCTATTGAAAAGCCAGTGCTGAATATAATGAATTTTAAATATTGCTGTTCAGGATTAAAAATTAATTCTACCTTTTGCGAAATTTTGAGCGAGGAGCTTAAAAGCCGTACATCTAAATTTGATGGGTTTTAGTTCTGTTTCAGGATAAAAAAAAAATGTACGCATGAAAGATCACTAAACGAATATCAGTGAACCATCCTTCGAATTGATATATGGTCGGTGGTATGTATTATGTAAGGAGAAAAAAATTTAATTCAAAGGCAGCACTCATAAATCATTCTCATTCCGAAGTCTTTTAATTTATTGAGTCTTCCTTTTTTTTTCAGAGGTCAAAATGTTTGAAATAAATTTACGAATCTGGATCACATAGAGCAGTAAATTTCTTGCGCCATTTTTTTGGGAGGAAACTGATTTTAAATAATAAATAAAAAAATTCTAGCGATATCTCACAATTACAAATAGTGAACAATGTTGTACTTTTTAACGAGCTATTGAAGCACTTTATATATAATGTCTATGTATCATTGTTTTAATGTGCATATTGTCGCGTCATTTTTTTATTTCATTGTTCCTTAAGAATCTATTAAATTTCATTGTTAATACAGAAATCTGGTGGATTATTATTCGCATTCAGAAATCAAAAAAATGCATTTAAAATTTTATAACAAGTATTATAGCATATGAATGGAAAACTGGCTGTAGTGCATTGAGCACATAAAGCTTTCATGCTAATGCATTCATTGAGCATTCTAAAGATTCTGAATTTCCCATTCACACTGAATCCGATTGAGAGTTTATTGTTATGCAATGCGTGACTTGAATAGGAAAAAAAATACTTCCCGTAAAATGCAATGGATGAAGTTTGGTATGAAATCGAA
Organism: Propsilocerus akamusi; assembly: GCA_018397935.1. Classification (NCBI taxonomy): domain Eukaryota; kingdom Metazoa; phylum Arthropoda; class Insecta; order Diptera; family Chironomidae; genus Propsilocerus; species Propsilocerus akamusi. The sequence goes on along the minus strand of CM031469.1, from coordinate 25,353,908 downwards.
TCGAGATTTCTCTCAATCAATAAATCAAAAATATATTATTTTGAGCTATAAAACAAAAGTCTAACTATCAATTGTGTTTGCTCGTTTTAAAATTAAGTTATAAATCATTGGAAACTGTATAGACATAGACAGTTATTTTTTTCCCTTCTTTACTTCTTGACAGTTCAATTTACCAAATTATAGTTTTCCTTCAGATCTATATTGGAACGCTCATAAAAGGGGTGAATATATGCGAACAATTTTCCCTTTTGTATTGCATGCGTTACCCCAACATGCGAGAATGTGAACAGCAGAATATAAAAAAAAACTATAGCAAACAAATAAAAGAAAATTTTGTGGAAAGAAAAGTTTTCGAAGGCATCAGACAATCATATGAGTATATTTATATGAATATCAGCAGGCATTCTCGAATATTGTGTTAACAATAGTTTCTGTCATTTCAGCAAAATACCCAAATTGATGATAGGAGACAGAAAAGAACGAAACCGGAAATTTTTCATGGCGACCAATCGAAGTAATTGCTTGCTTTTGAAAACATTTCAGACAAACACCCAAGAAATATGTGCGGCACATAAATACAACGATTGCAAAACAAACATTGCATAAATTTTTACTGCCAAATTCATTTAAACATAATTTTATTTGCTCTATTAGACTGTACTGAAACCATCATTCAACTCCCAGTGCAGCAGACAGAACACAGCGGTATAAAGTCAATCCAGATGAATAATAAACCTGATGTGGATATATTATGGCCGTAAACCAAAATAAAAAGATACAGCATATATTTACTATGAAAGACTCGCTTAATACCAGAATATATTGAACATCTTTTGGGACAGCAGAAGCTCGCAAAATATACATAAAAGTATACAAAACATAAATGTCATAACATAATTTGATGTTTACAAATAATTTATTTTATGGACACTGTCGAGTCATATCGTGGGGAAAGGAAAAATGTCAGAACCGGAAAATGAAATGAATGGTTTGGGTGTGGGTCATTTATTGGAAACCTTTCTCCTCAAAGCTCAATAAATAACTAGCATCGTACATGGAAAATTGAGTCGTAAAAGGGGGATGACTTGGAAAAACCGGCGAAATAGCTTTTTATGACAAATAATGGAAATGTGTATTTAGATAGTTGGATGAACATCTCTTGTCCCTCCCGTACTCTTAACAATATATAATAAAATTATGAAATTACATCATTAAGACAGTAAGAAATCATGGAATTTTAGCTCGAATTGGGGGAGAATACGGAATGTAAGTATGTGGAGGAATATGGCAAACAGGCAGGCAGCATGTTTGTAAGTTTCTTTAATTGCATAGATATATTTGCCCAATATGCGGCAGTTTGTGGTGCTCACGAATGAGTGAGTCTGATTTTGTGTAAAATTTTATGTTTCTGTGAAGGCATATAATGATGTTTGAAATGAATTGAAATTTAGCCTGTTTTGCCTTTTCAATAAATCGATTTGCCTTTCAAAAGTGGCCTGCAAAACTACATACAACAAACTTTATAATTGCATCAAACAAAACTCAAATATCAACAATCACTCAAAGTTTGTTGCGAAAGTTTGTTCAGCAATTTTTATGTTGTATTTTTTGCTGTGCTGTTAAAAGTTGTTTTATGTTATGAAACTCGAAAGTATACATAGTAAAAAAAAATTATTTTGTTTCATAGTTTTATGATTCTTCCATACATTGAAACTGTTGCCATGCAAATTATATTAAATAATTTCTTTCATTAAGTTTTCATCAGTTTTGAAAATGGAAATAAAAGTTTCGTTGAAGGTGCGCAAACTTTTTTTTTGATAATTTTGAATGTTCATCAAAATAATTTACAATAATCGAATTAATTCGACTACTCCAAAACAAGCTGATAGCGTTTAAAATAAAACCGTGCACGATAATCCAATAAATTTCAGTCATTTATCAGCAGTCAAGTGTTTGTGACCACGACCTTCAATCAAAATGTCGATTAAAATAGTAGCAAATATTCTGGTGTTCACTCAATTAGAGGAGAATAAATCATTTGAATTTCCAATTATTTGGCTGCGTGATAACTGCCAATGCCCGAAATGCTTCGATAAAGTCACGTCTTGTCGCACCATCGACTGGATGAACTTTGATCATAGTCAGTGCACGATAAGGAATGCGTGTGTAAGTTATTAAGTGTTTTATAGTAATGTTGGCAAATTTACTACTTTCTAACCTTTAAACAGTTTATTGAGGCAAATAAGACATTAAATGTTACGTGGGCTGATGGACATATATCAGACTTTGACCAGAACTGGCTTCTCGAGCGAAACTTTTCAATCGACCGTCGTCTAAATTATTTGCGCACGTGCTATCAGCCTGATAAAGAATTATGGTCGACACATCAGTTTGAAAGTATCTTTGCGAAATTTAATTTTCGCCAAGTGCTAGACGATGATTCTGTTTTTTTGAAATGGCTCGAACAAATGGCAACATATGGAATCGCTCTAATTGAAAACGCTCCGTCGTCACGCTTTGAAATCCGGAAACTAGCTAAACGCGTTGGATTCATTAAAACGACTCACTATGGTGATGAGTTTACAGTTACAAGCAAGGACAAAACAACAGCACATGCATATTCGCAAAACAAATTGCAACTTCATGTTGACGTCCCATACTACGATCAAATGCCGGGCATCAACATGCTTCATTGTCTTTCACAATCTAAATCATCTGGCGGTGGGAATACTCTCGTCGACGGATTTTATATTGCCAATGAAGTGAAGCGAAAATATCCAGAGTATTTTGAAATATTGACAAAAATTCATGTGAACTGGTGTGACATTGGGATAGAAGAAAAAGAGCGACATCATTGTCTACTGCGGGCACCTGTTATCTGGTGAAATCATTGAAGCGATTTTTTGTTTCTTTTGATTCATGTGATTTTTGTTATATTTATTGTTTATTGTAGCACTGATAGGGAAGGAAAAGTCACACGAATCAATTACAACAACACGCAACGTGACAGTTTTTTCACTGAGTCAGTCGATGATGTTTTGTTGTGGTACGAAGCGTTTGCAAAGTTTGTTGAAATGATGCATGAAAATGTTGCCGAGTACAAACTTAATGATGGTGAAATTCTGACATTCGACAACATGCGACTCCTTCATGGACGCTCAGCATACGATGACATAGGTGAAAATAAACGCTGTGTTGTTGGCGTTTATGTTGATTGGGATCAACTTTATTCAAAATGGAGAGTCATGAAGAACAAATCTTGAAAAATAAATTAAATTTTTAAGAGACGGGAAAAACGCAAGTTCCCTAAGGAATAAACATTTTCCTTTTGACACAGCAAACACAATCCAGCTTTGATGTTCACGAAAGCCCATTATCCTTCAGTACTTTTTTCTGTGATGAGAAAAAAAAATAAAGTAAAATCTCAGGTAACAACAAAAGATTACTTTTTTTTACTTGACTGGACACAAAGCATTAAATGGCGGAATTTGCAGCTGTTTCAAATCCCATAAATTTTTACGTTCCTCATATTTATTACTTTTCCCGACACATAAAATTGTATCAAAGCTTTTTTTTTCATTAGTTCTCAGGCCAGTGAATAGCTGAAATATTCTCTTCCATTACAAAGTGAATAGATGACAGCAAAAAAAAACTTGATGAAAAATTAGAAACTAATTGCAATATCCAATGAGTTTCCTCACTACCAATCAAAAGTCGATTACATTTTGTATACAGCTCTTTTTTGCCTCTCATTGCGTTGAAAAAGCAATATCAATACTCGGCATCTGTCACGCTATTCGCGCTAATCCCATATTCTCACTGTATAAAGCTGAATTTGTGCACAACATAGCTAATCCTTACTCACAAAAAACCAAAAGTGTGGGAGAGAGAGGGTGTGCGCCCGAAGTAATATAATATAGCGAGATGAAGGAGGTTGCTTGGGAAACGAAACGAGGAAAAGCTATAATTTATTTCGTCAAACGGAAAAAGGAGCAGAAAAAGGAAAAAAAGAGAATTAATATGATTATTTATTTGTTAATGTAATTCAGTGTGTCAGAATGTCAGTCATGGAAATTTATCTTTTATCTATCTATTCTCTTCGTCCATGCTTTATTTTATTTTTTTTTTTTTTTCGTTTCCTGAAACACAATGAAATAAGGCGCCTAAATATGAACTAATTCAGTACACAAGCCCGGCATGAGAACAGAAAAAAAAAATCTATTGAAGGATGGCACAGAAAATTTGATTAATGATGGTCAAAAACTTTTTTTTTTATACCATTCCATTCTAGCACAGCCTTTCGTGCACAGCCTTCAATTAAACTTTGAAGTCGACAAGGAAATCTACTTAATTTAAATTTTTAATTAAATTTCCATAATGTTTTTTGTCGGTATCGTTGGGAGACATTTCAAAATCCCTCCCGCACAGAGATTAAGTTACTGTCCATTCTCATTTTACTTGACAATTCTCCACAATTAACACAATTCGCTTCGAAACTTTCGAGAGCTGTCATGTCGTCTGCATTGTCATTTATATTAACAATCGCTCTCATCAAACCGCAAGTAGGAAAACAGCTTTGAAATTCTTCTAAATTAACGATCATCATTTTATGGGATTAAATTTAGTCTCCAAGGAGAGAGACACCAAGTCATTAGATCTCAAAAACAGAGGAATTAAATTTTAATTAAATTTATCCCGTTCTAAAAATGGGTTTCTTATCATACACTTCCTTCTGTAGTGAGCCAGGTAGAAATTTGTCAACCTCTAATTACAGTCTGCACACCAATTTGGGGAAAAAGTTACTCGCCGATAATTTGCCGTTGATGAAAAAAGATGTGAACATACCTGCACGAGTACGGTTCATTTTTCTTTTATTTTTAATTAATTCAATTATTAATAATTTCCTTCCGGATACCGTGAAAAAGTTCGTACCATAGTAAAGACATCAAAATATGCTTCTATTACTCATCATACATACAACAAAAGGCTCTCAAAACGCAAAACTTTTCCCATTTCTATGAAAAAGCTCTCCACCAAAGCTGTTTCCTATCAGATTCTCCTCGTGTTCCGCACTTCCCTTACTTCATTCCACGGAGATCCATTTCCTTCTAAAAGATGATTACAACAAACAATATCTAGCACAAGAATGGAACAAGACGATGATGAAGAAAAATATAATGTAAAGTGTTCCCTCGAGGCCTCCGCCAAGACGATGAAAAAAAAAAAATTACACAAAATAAGCGAACAGAAATCGTCTTGTGCAAAAGTATAATATTATACGCACAACTGAGGCGAAGGAAAATATGAAAAAAAAAAACTCCTCAAGGAGTAAAGTACAAAAAAAAACTTTCCTCATACACCAATTCCGTTCAAACATCATTATCTTTGTTCCCTGAACTCATCATCTATCTACACAAACGTGAATTCAGCATCTCTCACTCTCACTCCATCAAAGATTCGGCAACCAGAAAAAGAAAAACGCTGAACGAAAATTGATTGTGATGTGTAACGAGTTATGAAATCGATTGGGGAGAATGATGATATAAGAATGGTTGTGCTGTGGGATGTTTTCTCTCTCTCTCTCTCTCACTTACTCTGTGTAAAGTCAAAGACTTTTTAGACTTTACACGAAAATATTTCTGTTCTCATTTAAAGCCTCAGCGATCGATATTTGCTGTTATCAATGGATGATAATGAATCCATTTCGTTCATTGCCAGGAAGAACTCATGAAATGCCGTAGAACTGTAAAAGTTTATGATTATTAAAGTTTAATTACTTGAAGACTTTTTTTTCTTTACTTGCCCTGAAACCATAAAAGCCAGCTATAGAAATGCTTCTAAAGATTTAAAACAAAATATACAAGCAAGACACCATCTCACATTCCACCCCTAAGCGATTCTCGTCTGTACACCATTATGAAACTGTTACAAAGTTTCTTATTTTGTTTTATCACAATTACCATTCTTGGAAGTTTCCTTTTCCCGCTTTGGGATTTTTTTCCTAGCCACACGAGTCTCAATTCATCACGCTAAATTGATATCGTTTTTTTTTTTTTTCTGTTTGCCTCCAGAGATATTCCATTTGTTTTGCGTGTGCATCCTGTTTAAGGAGAAAAATTAAGATAGAAATATTCAGGATATATTTTTTCTTTTTTGTTCAAAGATCTTCATTGATGCTTATAAAAAATGTAAGCAAAAAAAAATTCATCCCCTAATCATTACAATGCATCTGTTCATAATTTCTTGACTTCACTTCAGAAACTATAAAATAATGTTGTTTTTTTTTTAACATGCTAAAAGATATCTCTCGATTCCATGCTCATCAAAACTTGAAACATTTCGTCAGCAAGGGGTGAAATTTTCATCAAAATTTTACACAAGCCGGCACAACAGGCATGTAGTTGTTATTCAATTAAACTTTACAACGCATGAACTCACTTATGAGATTACAACATCAGCAAAGGAGGCAAAATAATTTTAGCACAATTGTTAAATTCCCCCACCGAACAAGGTCTTGATGAAATTTAAGCAGTGGGAAAAGTTATGTTGTTGAATGTTATTGATTTTCCAATTGAAAACGAAAAAAAAGTTGTTTTGAAATGTTTGGATATTTATTGAACATGTGTTCAAGTTGGTGCTTGTTGCCCTTTAGCCATATTGATGACGATTAATTCACGAGATATTTATCATAAATTTTCCAATTAAAAGCCAATATTTTTTTGTGCGCTTTAATTGACAGATAATTGTGGAGCTTAATATGGAAGAGCATAAATTTTCTAATTGAATAATTTCTCGAGTTTCGTTGGCACAACTTCTGCTGGGTTTTTGATTGTTATGTTTGTTGACTGTCATCTGCACGAGAAATGAGCTAATTCATGCATGGTAAATGTTGAGGATTTACGTATGTGAAATTAAATCTCGCTGCCATACAATATTTTGTGTTGTAAACATGGAAAATTCACCTAACTGGAAAACTTCTATTTCGGTAGATTGAAGCAAAAAAAAAAAAAAAAAACGTTTTGAGTGTCGCGTATCTGGCGTATAAATATTTGAATACTAAAGACATTTACAAGAATTTCCACCACATCATTTTGGTGCTCTCGTGTTGCGATAGAATGTTTCGAATGAAGCTCATGGCAATATCACGCGTGGAAAAATATTTTTGGAAAATTGAACAATGCTCCGTCATGTGACGAGAAACAGCGAGGTAGCAAAAGGAAGAACATATACATTTTTTGAATGTTCATGCATAATTTACCAGTCTTCGTTAGTGGTGGCACACAGTTGAGAAGAAGTTTTTCAATTCTCAATATTCCTTCCCCCAAAATGAAGGTTGAAGGCAATATAACCATGCGGCAATATGTGATTTATACCACGGAAGTGAAACGTTTTCTTCCGACACATTTAGCAACACGTTTCATCATTCAAATGAGTTGATGGGGTTAACAGCAACAATGACGCGAGGATGAGATGGCAGACATTTTATTCAGCTTTTCAAATGCAGACTGTTTAAACTGGTTTTGGATTAAATATTATTCTTTTTCTATGTGATGTCATGATATCACTTCCAGCCGGTAATTTAATTGCGTCACAAATGTTATTTCAGCTTGATGCATTGAATGAGTGAGAAAATTTCAAATGCAAATATTTGCTAGCAAATTGTTTTTCTTTTTTTACCATCGAAATAAAAATTTAATGCCATAAAATAACAAACATTAGATCCAGTTACATTGCGAATCATCAATATGTGTATGTTTCGTTTTTTTTTTTTTTTTTTTTTTTCAATATAACCTTAAATATTGAGCATCCAGAAATCCATTAAAATTTACGTGAAGCGTATTTTTTTTCCTGGTGATGGGGGGAACGGGCGGCTGCGTGCGTGTTATCAAGTTGTAGAGTGAAATACTGTAAATTGAAAAATATGTAATTTAGAAGGTGTTTGCAGAAATATGTTTCCCAAGCCAACCAACCCCTCAGTGTAAATAAAATACGTGGAAATAACAAACACGATGGAAGTATAAAAGGTGAAATCGTAATATGAAGCTCCATAAATTGAGTCAGTGAGTGTATATCGTGTTTGTGTACAAGCTTTAAAGAATTTATCATATCGCTTTGTGTGTAAATATGATTTCACTTTGTCGGTGCTCAGAATTCAGTAATTCGTGCTTTATGTTTATTTAAATGCGGGATGTGCTCTCGTACCATAATGACATTTTTCTTTCTGCCATTTGAATACTGACTGACTGAAGAATATTTAATTTAATTTTTTTTTTTTTTTTATACATATAAATATATAATTTTTTTTTTGCAAAAATGAGATTGCGCTAAAATGATATTTCAGTACATTTCTTTTCAATGAAATCATATTTTGCCTTATTAATCTTAATTACGTTTATTTTGCAAATACATTAGCAGTCGCCTGAAAAAATATGTTTTCAGCGCACAAAAAAAAATATTTTAGATAAAATGTTGTGGAAAATGGAAATAAATCGTTCTCTTCAGCTCTGTTGAATGCCATTAAAGTGTCCCTGAAAATATATTTATGTTATTCTGAATTCTATGCGAACATTTTAGATAGCAAATGACAAATAGGGCTTTAAGTGATCCATCACAATTATGAGTCATCATTAATTTCAACCATTTAATGATTCCCATTGAGACCAATTCCAATATTTTCGCAGGCAAACAAATTGAAAATTATTTGCAAAAATGGTTATCGAACAATCATAAAACACTCATTACAGAATGACAATCAAATTATTTTCGATGATAATCCAAATGATTTTGAAGCATGCGTTCATTGCAAATGATTAATTGAAGGCTGAGGGCTGTTGTGCAATTGTTCTCATGCATTTCACATCCACAATTCCCATAAAATGTTGCCACTCAAATTTAAAGCTTTTTAATCTGACAGATGAATTATTATACGATTTTCTTCTCACTGCAACCATGAAATGCGATCTAACAAAAAAAAGCAGCGAAAATATTTTAGTTTTTCTCTCAAGATCTCAAAATCATAACCAAAAGATTAGTGTTGTTATAATTCTAATGAATGAGTGCATTTCTTTATACCACCCGAAACTGGTTAAAATCGCATTAAATTCGGCTTTATAAGAATCTAACACCAGATGGTTCAGTCACTTTTTTCATATCTTTCTCTCGATTCCATATAGCACAATCGCTTTCTAATGATTAAACAATTTTTTTTTCTTCTTCATATTTTTTTACTTAAAGAATTATATTTCAAACAACTATTGTGTTGGGAATGAAGATTTCCGAGAGCGTCTAACCGAAGACGAGAATATTTCATTCATTTAGAAATCCATTTAACGCTAGAATGCCAACACAACAGCAAAAAAAAAGAAGAAGTTACGCATTTGGCGGAGCGTGGAATCAGACAAAAGAAGCCAACCGATTATTATTAAAAGCGTAATGAAAATTAATCATTTTAATTAAATAAAATTTGTTTTTAATTGACGAATAATCGCATGATTGTAATTAATTAATTTGGCTTAGGTCTTTCATTCTTCGTGTTCACCGAAAAAAAAAAGATCCATGATCAGCAGCTCCAATGAAGTTCTTCTCATTTAAATTCAATACCATCATTGTATCATAAAGCATTACACATGTTTTTCTCCCTCTTTTAACCGAATACTTTTTTTACACAGTTTTATTGTTATTGAAATGCAATAACAACAAAATGAGGAAAAAAAATTTAAGACCTCAAACATTCGTTTGTGTTGTTAAAAATCAACCTTTTTTTTTGGGACTTGTGAAGGCACGACAAGAATTTCTAAGTTGTTTCCTCTTTTTTGTTCGCAAAACAAATCTCGTATGAATAACGAATGGGAATAAGAAAGAAAATATGCTCAAAGAGTGGGCTAATCGAGTGAAATTAACAATTGAAACCTGAAACCGTCATGCTTCCAAAAAAGAACTCTTAATTTATTCACTTAAGAAAATATCGCGATGCCAGAAATATTTCATTTCACAAGACAAATTGTTATATTCGATGGTAACACTACGACGACGACCCCCGAGGCTGTTGTGAATTATCATGTCATTTTAAAATAAATTTAAAAAAGTTAAAAAAAAACCGTATCAAAGTGAATTGTGATATTCCATTAATTCATTACTTCGCCTATTGTGTCCGAATGTGTGGTTTTTTTCCCCTTAAGCGAGTATCAGTATAATGACTAGCAAGTGTGTGATCGTATCCAACCAACCATCGTTAAAAAGGCAGTGAATTGTTAAATGACTCATTAGTATTCATAATAACCGACTCACTTTTCCGGCTCTTTTGCATATTTTTCTACCGAAAATATAAAAAAAAAATTAATGAGAAATTTGAATAAAATAATAATTAAGCGAGTAAATGATATCAAAGTGTAATTAAATAATGAAACTTCCAGCCGGAGCTAAAGAATTTCCACACATTACCACTTTAAACACATTTCCTTTGTCGCATGAAAATATCTTTACCTTTCTTCTGTATATGCTCTTTTTATGTCCTTCGTCATGTTCATTTAAAAGGCATGTGAAATTGGGTCACAAGATAACAAAAGTCATTCGACTATAGCAATCGACAAAATCGATAAAAATTTGACATCTTCAGAATGAAAAGTCATTTCTCGTAGTGAATAGAAATTTGTGAGCGATCAAAAGCAAACAAAGTGAATAGAAAAAAAGGCAATCAAATGGACGATTGAAGAAAGTTGGAAATTAACAAACGGAAATGAAGATAACGAGAAGCGGTAAGAAGAAAAAAGAACTTCATGGACGTTTTCTCATTCAATTGGTATTTTCAATGTCCGGAATTTAATTTAATGGATTTTCTCTTTTATGTCCTTCCAGCGATTGCTTCAGTCTTCAAACATTAAACTTTAAATGAAGGGAAAAGTACAATGAAACTGCGACAATGAAACCTCAAAAGTTTCTAATGTGACATTGTATACCATAATGCTCTAAATATTTCACCTTTTTCCGACCGAAAGTTTTTGGTTGCATCAACTGTATAAGACTTGTTCCGCAAACATCCTAAATTTAAATTGACCGAGTATATTTTAAAAGCCAGAAACCGTATTCAGACAGGCACAGGCACAGCTCACAGCTCCCTCTACAGTAACATTGAAGATATTTCTGTTGTCATTTGAACCAAATGAAAAAAAATTCAGCCCCAAAACGTAAAAAAAAATTCGCTAAAAATAGACCGAGTTTCCGATAAAAAAAAGTTCACCAGGTGCAAGTTTAAGTATATTTTTATATTTATGAGTTTGAGTTGAACGTAATAGATTTTTAATATTTTACTACTTATTTTGAATCTCTAGTTGGCCAGCGAAATTCTCTGTGGCCAGGATTTTGAAATCCTCAGCTAATTAAGCCCTGACTTTGTTTAGATAGTAAATAAAATAAACTAGTTTCTTGAGAGTAAGTTTGCGAAATGCATACAGATAGAACCGTACATTTGTTTTGTTTATTTGATCAGTCTTTTTTAAATAAATATAAACGTCACTCGTGTTTCAAAAATTGAACAAAAATACTCAAATATATTTCGGCAATAATAAATTAGTTGTCAGTCAAAAAACGCTACACGTGAAATAATAAAAAGAAGATCCTTCGATACGCGATACATTTGTTTTCGCTAGAAATTCTTTCAATTTCAGGGCTTTAACGTTTCATTTTCAGAAAGCAACGCAACTTATGTTGGAGTACCTAAAACGACATGATGATGAAGTTTTGCAACTAATAGATCAATTGGCAACAACAATATTGAAGAGTTTCGCCTTGAAGACTGTTCAGTATTCAAAAGTAATAAAAACGTTCTTCTGGAAAGCGTTTCAAATTGAATCAAATATTGGCTCGTCTTCAAGTCGCAGCTTTTTGTTTCATAATTGTTGCCATTTTTATTTTATTAAAATTTATTTTTTTTTTTTTTTCTAAAATATATAAATAGTTAAATGTAGATTTGTTTATAAATTTCCTGAGACCATTTTATTCTCAGGTTTGCTTCTGTATGAAGAGTGCGGCCAACAATTTTCTTTATTTTTTTTTTTTTAAGCTTAATATATTTTGTTATTTAAGTTCTTGTATGACGTCATACTGGAAATTCGGTCTACATTCGCTTTCCTGAAATGATGATCACCATTAGAATGAAAACTAAATTGATATTGTCTATATTTGTCATGATTACCTTCAAGTCTGTTTTTAAAAATCCTTTCAATACATTTCTGAAATTTCCTGTAAAATTATAATAGCAAAAAAAAAAAAAATTGCTCATCAAAAAATTTTTTGCGAATGTTTGCACAGTTTGAACATTCGTTTTGAAACTAAAGTATAGCAAGAAAAATCTTAAAATATGATGGCATTCATTTTTCATACTCTTTGCAGTTATAGCGTTTTAGGCAATTGGGAAGCAGCGCAATCTCTTACGTTTCCCGCTACTTGGCTTGACGGTGGTTGAGTTATCAATTGGTTGAAGATTACAAAAGCAGCTGTTGCATGACGTACATTCCGAATATCCATATTGACAAGATGGCCGGGCACAGCATTCTGTTAAACATTGGCACGATAAGGGATCGCGAAAAGTCTCACAAAATGGATCGGTCGAAGACGGACATGGCTCCTGGCAAGGATTTGTAGAATAAGGTGCAAGTCGATTGCATTGGCAGTTGCTACATGGATATGTGCAGTTGAATCCGTATTTACATCTTAAAAGGGGACCACAGCATGTTGTAATACATTGGCATGCTGAATTTTGCTGTCTAATACAATTTGTTTGGTCCGAAATTGGACATTCCTCTCCGCATTGATGCGTTTCGACGTCTCCTGTTCCCAAAAGTATCCAAGAGCCGCTGACGTCAATTAGTGGATCAATTGTTTGACTCGAAATAGAAAAATTGAAGACTACTAAAATGATATAAAGCAAACGAAACATTTTAAGTTCCATTCGTTTCGAGAGTTTAGTTGGCACTAATTAAAAAATTTTAATAAGCCATCTATTTATATGACTAAATTCTTCCAAAAATATATCTGCGAAATGCATGACGTTCCATTCAGCAACTGCATATTTGCTCAGTTTGTTTAAGCAGTCTATTTAACATATGTAGGCATCATTCGTGCCCCAAAGAACACTGGCGATCCTGTCTACAATTCTAAAATGAAAATAATTTTGTAAACAAAAATAAAAATCTTAACGGAAAATCAAAATGTGCAATTCAAATCGAGTTAAAAAGTTAAATATTTCATAATCATTGACTTGGAGTCTCTGCGGGCATCGCAATAGGAAATTGAAACATGATGTAGACTATGCCTATTCAAATACATAAAATAGCAGGCTTAAACATTATTAACAGAATATATTGCGAAATCTTCCTTCGAGTGACCGAACAAATTTTACAAACGAAAAACATTTTGCTACAAACTGGTGCAGAATTTAAACCCCCAAAAAAAACAAAAAATATTTGCAAAAATTAGTTATATATTGTCACGAGAATGGAAAGAAAAGGCAAGTTGTAAAACCTTCGACGAATAATTCACTGAATAATTTTTCTGTTGGTATGTGCTCGTACTACGTCATTTTTATAAATTTAATATACACATTTTTTCAACGCAAAAAAAAATTATGTAAAGGTTTTTAATTTTCAGGATATCATTTCACGAACGTTTCCTTATGCAAGATTAATTTAGCAAAACTTCTTCGTTTTACTTAAATTGACCGAGCATATTTTATGAGCGAACAACTTTATTGCTACACATCAATGCTGAAGGGGATGAATTTATTTGTTAGAATTTATTGAAAGCTATTTTTCCCATTCGAATTTCACAAAAGAAATTTTCAATTCAATACAAATTCGTATCATCTTTAAGAGAAATTTTCTTTTCAATGGTAGAAAATGGAAAATCTATCTATTAAAGCATCAACAGCATTGTGTGCAATAATGAAAGCAATAGAAACACCATTCAAATCACTTGTCAAAACACGATGACTCCATTGAAATTTTGCGATGACGAGTTCTTTCCATTCAGATTTTGCTCCGCACAACATTATTCCTGCCGGGTTCAAAAATTTTTGTTTCCACCGGGAACTCTTAACAAAAATATTCTGCCACAAATAGCAGCAGTGAAATTTTCTTCCATCGTATCTATCTTACTTTAACAGCAGCAGTAGCAAAGCGAAATGCTCTTAATCCTCTTCAAGAACTAGGTTACCAACATTAAACGACATTTTAAACAATGCTATTATAGGATCAAACCTCACAGTTACTTCGTTGTCGTGTCGTGCATCGGATGGCTTGTGGAAAAAAAATTAAAAAAATACTATAACGAGAAAAAAAAACCATCGGCGTGTTGTAAGGAGGAGAAAATAAATTGCAAAATTATTACAATTGAATTTACCTGACGCCCAGCACTGGCGCAATTTATTGCTTTCGATCAAGTTTAAATTGCAAAAAAAAAATCTTCCAACATCGCTTAAGATTAAATTTTTTTTCTGCTCGCTGTCAGCTTGCAAATTACTTTTTTGCGAGTGTCACGAATTGGAAAATTCTCTAAGTGATTTATGATTGATTGATCGAATAAAAAGTATGACGAGAATAATTCACATCTTAAGTTGAAACCATCGTAAGATGTATAAGGATGTGAGCTACGATCTGATGTTTGCTTATGCATCGACATGTCTTGATATCTATATAAATTTCCATGTTCCCTTGAACATTTAATGATAAAGCACAAACACTTGACTTCCATGTAGGTCGAGAATGTTGCTGATTTTTTTTTTGTTTGTTCTGCTGATTTATGTTGTAGACTGCCTCGTTCATGTTCCCTTAATTATGATTTGTTGACTCTCTAACCAAATGAATTTACCCATAAAAAGAACGAGAATTCTTTTTTTCGCCACTGTCGTATAATTAAAATTACATGTGCAATTAAACTCCTACACTCCATTCACAATGTTTTTTTAAAGCAAATTGTCAACAATTGCAAATGAAGAAAAGCAAAAAAAAAAAAAAAACGAAATTTTAATGTCTGATTGAAAGTTAAATATTGACTACAGAAATCAGTGTAAAGCATAAAAAAATTTTAATCAAATGAAATAACCAAAATATAATTAAACAAACAAGTGATTGTTCAATTTCTGTTGTTTCATTCGCTCTTCTGCTGCTGAGCCTTCCCTCGTGTTGTTTGCTCTTACAATAACTGTATAAATAAAACTTCTGTAACATGGCTTGAGAGTTTCGGTCACAAACTTAAAGTGGTCACGAATTTGATGTTTAAATAAAACAGTGGAATTTATTGCTCATTGAAGTTGAGCTACTCGACAATCTTGAAACACATCAACTGAATGCAGCAATGCATTTTTTATGTATATTAATATTATTCAATTTTATTATGTCATTTCCATATATCAAAATGTGCCATGCAGTGCGGTGTACATAATAAAATTAATTTTTTTTTTAAATATCTGAAAGTAAACAATTATTAATCTTCTGTGACTGGCTCGTGGTGTGCGCGGAGGAGATATAAATAGCAAATTTTGTGTTTCTTGTTTTGATAGAAATGGAGAGTGTGAGCCATCGGTAGAGTCAACGGGTGGTCGTCGCGTATTTCTGAAGTTGTTTTATATTTTTTTTAAAGGAGCTCGCTTAATGGCTTTTGAATATTTATATTTTCGCTCCTCTCCTACACACACATTCGCTCGCCTTGTCGATCATAAATCAACCTCATTAGCATTAAACACTCTTTACTTGGGCTTCAAAATTGTACAATAATATATTTTCGCTCCGTTAAAAGAGCATTGGCATGAAAATGGAAATTAAGTGATCCTTTGACGGCTTCTGTTACCTTTTTAATGTGACGGTGACATTCTTTATGTAAACCCTTCTGTTAGTTTATTTGTTTTTAATCACCCTCCACTCGAGCACTCCAGCAGTCGAAAACAATTGCAGGAATTTTAAATGTGGAATAAAAATATGGTTCGAAAGTTATTAATGGAATAATTCAGTCAATTATCCTTCTGGGATTGTTATCGCAGTCATGCACTGCAGGACATTGACATTACAGAAAGTATGACAATCCATCAAAAGTTTTAGTTCTCTTTGTGTTGATATAAAATTGTGTTGTGAGCTTTATGTCAATCTTGAATCGATATTTTGAGCTTCATAAGAACATCGGCGAAGTAAATGGACGAAAGCAATTATGGTCACACATCGTAACAACTTAAAGCTACTGACCGCATGATGTGTAGTTGTAGCAAATGCAATGAAATATTCCCCTAATTATCCAGCCGAAAAAAAAAATGTGCTGGAGAAATTCGCTTCAAATACACTCCTAAAAATGCGAGAACCATCAAAAAGCAAATCCTGTTTGCTATACAGGCAGGCATGTAGCATGTGAGGGAGGAAGAACATTTTTTTCCTTTCGCTGCTATAATTACGGAATAATTTATTTTAGTTTTTCATGTTATACAATTTTTCTTCGTGTCCAATGCAGTCGACAGCAGCACTTTCGCCTATCCCGAAAATAAATATCTGACACATTTTCCTTCGTGTTGAGTGGCAATAAAAATGACTTTAAGAGTTCCAAAAATAGAAATTTCTACCGAGTTGTCTGGAAATTCCAAACACAACAAACATTGAAATGCTTTAAGTTCATTGATTCAATTACCCACTTATGCCATACAACACGAATAGCATAAAAATGTTTCAGGGAATTCATAAATTTCCATCAGACAACTTTTGCATTCTCTGCTTCGTATCTATTTTTGTCTCGTTCCATCTCTTTCCCGATATTTCGCAAGGAAAAATTTTCTTATCAAATTATGCATCAAAATTGCATTCATTATTAAGTTTTTACCTCGAAATGAATCTTTATTGAGGCAAAAATGTTTATTCCAGTGAAATGTTTCCCAGCACACTGAACTTTGGTAATTTGTTATGAAAATTTTCCGATAAACTTTGAAAAATGAGCTCGACTTTTCTTTACTGAACCAAATGAATCAAACAGTTTTGCCTCCCTAAAGAAACCTGAGATTTATACCGGAGACTATCGATTTTCCGGATGCAAACTTCTTTATGTGAGTAATGTCTTGGAAAATGTGTTGTGGCTTGAATTAGATAAAAATTAATGACTGGTATCCCCCCAATATTGCCATCATCATTATCATCATCATGAGTCTTTAATGTGAAAGTGACGAAAAGAAAAACGGTGTGACCATTTTACCGGAACGACATTAAAGTTGAAAAAAATACAGAAAAGGCCGCAAGAAGAAAATTTTTCTATGAACGGAAAGGTCAAATAAAGAGCTGTTTTGAGTCTTTAGAACATAAGGAACTTTTCTTTCATTTTCTGGTTGAGCTCTAATTTATGTAACACTAATAGAGTGTGACCTTTTCCCGGACCAAAAGGAAATTTCTATTTGCTTTTTGCTGGACAAATATTTTTGTTTGTTCAATTTCCAATTTTGAGTTTATGAAACATTTAGGCTATAAATCAAAGCCATAAACTCTGAGACCGACAGTTGGGCACAAAATCTGTGAGTATGATATGAATCAAGATCCAAATCAAATCGCTAAAAAATATCCAATTGCGTCATTTCATTTAATTCTTAATCCATTTTCGAAGCTTTGCTGAATTTGAAGTTTATTTCTGTCGAGGCAATAAAATAATCGTAAGATACCCGAAAAAAAAAGACTAAAGCAACAGTCGCACAGCGTGTGATTGAATTTGTGTGAGTCTCGAAGGCACAAAATCTCCGATTAGCCATTACCATAGTTCATACAGCACCATAACTTACTAATTGTTGCTCACACGCTTGGACATGCTTAAGCAAAAAAAGGCTTCTCCTATTACCATATTCATGGAAATTCTTTTTTGTATTTCTGTTTGTTGCCATAAAAATCATTCATATTAAATGTCAGCTCCATCCGTATGATGTTCAAATTTTTAATGACTCATTCTCATCGAGGGTACTTTGCATATATATGAAATATGAGCATTGAAACAAGTTGCTCGCAAACACTTGCCGTTGCAGACGAAGATCTTTCTCTTATTTTTTTTTTCTTTTGGGGTATAACTTATTTGAATAGCTTAATAACTTGACTTAAGTTGATGTTTATGCGTTCGCATGGCTCTCTATCTTTGCTCGTTTGCTTGTTTGTTGATTGCCATTCATTTGCATTCCATTCATTACTCAAAAGTCACCTCAAGCAGATTATCCAAATAATCTTTGACAGTTAAAACCTTTTCTCTCTTTTTATCATATTCTTGTTGAATAAATTTCATGAAAATCAAATCAAATATCAACGAAAATCTCTAAAAACACCCAAAAAACAACAACAACAGCACTCGACCGCTTTTCTGTTTGTCTTCGTTTCAAAAACATTTCTTCTGAGATTCACGCAGTGTGTAGTCATATTATTACACTTTAATGTTGTCATGTCATTCTGTTTGACGTTCACGAGATAATCATTTCTCGTTTAATTGTTGCTGGATGTCATAGGTAGACAAATAATCTCAAACTGTTGTTGTATGTAGATTCATCTCGCAGTTGCGCTCAATTTGGGGAGGGGCGCACACTTTTTGTTGTTTATCATTTTAAAGATTTACTGCTCACTTGATTGCTTGTCAATGTTTTAAACATTAAATGCCGTTAATTGTTTTTACAGCTTCCATCATAGCAGAGGATTACGATTGAAACTATTAATAGAGTTTAAGCGACAATGACAATTAGAAATTCTTTTAAAATTAGTTGAAACAACAATTCTTGTAAATGAAAACCACAAAATTTAATTGTGAACATTTAAATGCGAACACAAAAAAGGTAGTCGCATTTGGTTCGTTCTCCCCCCAAAACTCGTATCACTGCATTTCCATCTGCCGCATCCATTTGAATACCCTAGTAGCATTTCAATTATTTAGTGTACGAAACGGTCTCGTCTCGATTTTAAATCGTGCACAGTACACGTGTTCATCACGAAACCATGAGTTTAATTTCCACAGAATAATCAGCTATTTAATTAAATGCCCGATGAGAATTTTTCAGTAAACGATACAGTCAGAAGCGAACGTAGTTGGTAGTCGATTGTTGGAGCTCATGCCATGCATACGAAATGACGATAGAGTGAAATTCAGAAATAAAAGTGCTTTTACTATCTCGCATTTGTTAATGAAGTTGTCTAGCTTCACTTGACGAATGATTTAAAATCAGTATTTAAATTTTGAAAATTTGTTGTTAAACAATGGAATCAACAACACACGTCGCGTTTCAAATTCGAAACCGACAATCGACAACTTAAAACAAAATTTATTTATGACTCGTTTTCTCAATTTAATCGCTTGTTAAGAGCCTCTTAATAGTCAATAAAAAAGAATTTTATTCGATTTGTGAAGTTGATAGCTCTTGAATTTATTTAACAGGTTTTTTTTTTTGCTTTATCCGCCGTTGAGCCTTTTAAATTTTAATAATAATTATTAATGTTTTTGGCAGGTTCATAAAATCAATCGAAGAAATTTTATCATTATCGAAATTTATGTCCATTGAAATCACAATTTGCATTATGCAGTAAACCAG
The DNA here is from genome assembly GCA_018397935.1 of Propsilocerus akamusi. Taxonomy (NCBI): domain Eukaryota; kingdom Metazoa; phylum Arthropoda; class Insecta; order Diptera; family Chironomidae; genus Propsilocerus; species Propsilocerus akamusi. Next base: position 25,334,341 of record CM031469.1, on the reverse strand, counting down.
CACATTTTTCTCGACGTTGTCATCACAATTCAACTTATTGTTTGCGCATCCAAACGCCCGAATTACACAATAAATTTGAAACCATGCATATGCCGCTTTAAGTCTAAAATATTCAAAACAATAAAATATGTTCAGATATTTTTTGAGAGCACCATGAACATCGGACTGCTGAAAATTTTCGGTTTAACAATGAACGCAAAACTATTGAAACCATATGGGGCAGCTGAAAGATTTAACTAGGATTATTCATCGCCCATGCCCTCATAATATGACATTTTTACCGTTTTCAGCATAAAATAAATCTCTCTAGGAAACATTTCAAAGGATTAACTTTCCATACCCAGCACCCTCCAAGTATGGGAATTGAGAAGTGGTGGTGGATTCAGTTGACCCAAACTACACACAAAAAAGAAACTTAAATGGACGCAATTACAAATTTCCGAAGCAAACCACATGTTTCTAATAAAAGCTTTTCCCATGTCCAACAAATTTTTCCTACGAAATGGAAACTAAAAAAAAAAAGAAAAGCCATAAATATTCCATACTGGCGATGGGAAAAAGTTTTCTGGTGAAAAAAAAAAAAGAAACTTTTAAAGCTAATATTTACTGATTCAATTTAAGTTAAGCCCCGGCAAACTTCTGGTGCATAATCATACATGTGGGATGACATCGAGGATTCTGGATTCATTAAAAAAAAAAGTTTCTTATTTAATTTTTTTACTTCACAACAACTGAAAGCCATGAAAAAAGAAAAATCATTCGCCACCCAATGACCTAAATAAAGTGCCATAAATCTTCATGAGCGCAGAAAGCAGGAAAAAAAATCTTTGTCACTTATTTTTTGTCGGTTTCCCATTCAACCCTTCACACATACACACACGCAATGATGGAATGAAAGTTGGGGATTTTTCATTTGGATAACAAACTCTGTTGCTTTTTTTCACTTTTTATTTTTTTTTTTTTTTGCAACAACTGTGGTATTAATATTTTATTAACTCCCACGACACGCGTATTCGCTGGAATGTATAAATATGCGAAGCTTTCTAAATATCACTTGCATTGCTTCCATTATCCAAACACAATAAATTGCCACATGAATTGGAATTGTGAACAATTTTGTATTCTTCATGTTGCAGTCTACGAGGAAATAAGGAAATAAGGCGAGGTGTAATACATTTATTATTTATGGATGAAATAAAGCTCTTGTTCGATATACAATTCATAAATCAGATTCACACCATTGAGCTGTGAGCGCAACACCATATTTCGACCCAGCGCCCCCTGGCATCGGTGGTGTCATTGAAAGGAAATTTATGAGATATCAACCAGTTTCCTTATTATGTAGCTCTTCTCAATTTACTACTCGTTGCCTACATCAATTTCCGTTGTCTGTCAACAGGAAGTCTTTGTTTCCAATAAATTCCAATATACACAAACACACACAAAATGATTTTCATGTATAGTAAGACGAGGCGTGTTAAAAAACATAGAAAAGCTCATAAACTTTTACTTGAAAAACTTTTCCGCTCGCTATCTTTTCCTTTCTTTCCCTCACTCAATATTTTCTGAGCTTTATCCGTTATTTAGCCTTCAGACACGACTGAATGAAAATCTGCTCGTTTGAAACAGAACGGAAGTTCTATCAAACAATGCTGCAAAGCACAAGGAGAGAAAAAGTTTGTTTCATTTCATTTAATGGCAACACAAAGAATTTTCATTCAGGAAATGGGAATAAAACTTTAGCGTTGCTGATTGTTTTGTGGCAACGGTGCGGTGTCGAGAGGGGAAATTGATTTCTTTTTGTTACCGCCAAACTTTGTTTGTTCATGTCTAGCTCGATGTTCATACACAATTTTAATATCATTTCACTGGAATCGACATTGGCTTCTTATTGACCTTAACCTTGACGACATGAACACGTCGAGCAACAACATAAAATCCAAATTAACAGTTCACGGTTGATATGAGATAAAGTTCTATAACAAGCTGTTAATGAGCATACAAATGATGTTCGAGATCGTATCAGATTTTCTGTTAATTACTTGCACACTAACAGCTGCAAAAATGAACTCCAAATAATGCAACAAAATTGCTTCGAGAGTTTTTTTTTTTCGTATAAAAGCATGACGAAGTGAATTCAAAATCATCAGTCATTCTACTGGTGACAATTAACCAATTCTTTCCATAAACAAACAATTGCAAAAATGAATTTTAAGATTCTCGCAATTTTGGTTGGAGCTGTCGTTTTGGTAGCATCAGCAATGCCATCACATAAGGTAAACATATTATATGCATTTCAGCTGAATTAGCGCTCTCTTAAACAATTTTACAGAACAAGAGAAGTCCTCAAGTGCCACCACCTCCAGAGTTTCCACAACCTCCAGATTTCCCTTTGCCATTATTGAATTCTGGATCAGCTCGAAGCGTTCGCCATGCTCAAAGTGAGGACGATGCTACACCACCATCCCGAATCGCTCGTCATGCTCAGGAGGAAGTTCCCGAACCACCAACACGCTTTGTTCGTCATGCTCAGGAGGAAGTTCCCGAACCACCATCACGCTTTGTTCGTCACGCTCAGGAGGGAGTTCCCGAACCACCATCACGCTTTGTTCGTCACGCTCAGGACGAAGTTCCCGAGCCACCATCACGCATTGCTGCCTCAGAAGCAAAAAGGTTTGTTAGACAATCAGAAGATGACGTTCCCCAAGAACCACCATCTCGTATCGCTCGTCAAGTGTCAAATTCTAATGAAATCATAATGGAACCTCGTCAAAAGAAACTTCGACGTGAAGAATTTTATACCAGCATCACCACATTGAACCGCAAGAAGCGTGGCGGTACTCGCGGCTAAACATTAAAGTCTTGTAAATTTATATTTATATATATGTATGTATGTCATCATTATCCGTAATATCTACAATAAAACATATTAAAGCTGACGATCCCAAAAAAAGATATGGAGTTCATTGTTTAGCGAATTCCCTGAATAGCGCACTTACTTTATAAAAAGCTTTTTAAAAAGCTCAGTATAAGCAAATCATTTCAAGATTTTTATTATTTCAATTTCAATTGCTTCGTTGCATTTGCTTTCCTCACAGCCATTGATACAAACATATCAGTAAGGGAATAAAAGAATGAGAGAAAAAGATAGTAGAATCAAATGGAGCACTCAAAAAGCAAACAAAATAAGCGTAACATGCCTATGCCTCAATGATTACTTCTCGGTTTAATAAATTTTATTTGTTTCATTTCAGCTTTCAGAACATTCATTTTTTATATTTCTGTGTATATTCTTAGACGATAAAAGGAAACAATAACTCTCAAGCTGAGTGTAGAGTGCTTGAGGCTTCACTTAAACAAATATTCAGTCCTATATTTGTTCGCTGTCGAGAAAATTGGAAAGAGAAAAAAATTCCTTTGCAGGAAAAATGAATTTATTTTGTTGGCTGTTGTTGTTTTTGATGTTTGAATTTTTTAAAGATATTTTTTTTTTGCTGTTCTATTGCAAAAGAATGAATTTTTAATCAAACGTAGAAAATAGGAAAATTTGCAATTGTTAGACAGTCAAAGAATGGAAAGTTTTGCAAAATTTATTTGCCCAGACACGAGATACATCTATTTGGCTCTCACAACATAAAACTTTCATAATATTTTATTTCCCTTGCTTGCAGTGTCCTGCTAGAGAAAAAAAGCTCTTTTGCCTTCTCATACAATTGCTGCAAACGTTGTAATCCATTTGCCATTCTGCTGTTTGCCTTATTTCGACAAAACGAGAAACGGAAAATGGCGTTTAAAAAGAGATATATAATGCTGTTGTTACTTGCAAAATTCGTTGCATAAATATTTTTTTTCTTGCAATTTCTTTTCATATTTATTTTAAAACTCATACAAAATAGAAAAATGTGAATCGGAAATGCTCTTTCTGTTGTTTGGACGGTTTGCGTTTGTAAGTAATCCCGAAAATTATACTGCAACATTAAGCATCGACAATGTGCTGTGTTTGTAATGGAAGCTCAGTACAAATTGCTCGTTAGAAAAATTTTTACGGTCAGTAAACTTTTCATCACAAGCTTTAAATATTTGAAATGAGCTTTAAAAACAAATTCATGCCAAAAAAAAAAAATATATATGTGCTGAGTGCGATGCCAGAACATAGCCATACAAATGATTTCAATTTTTCCTTTTTCTTTAAACGAGCGCAATGATGATAAATTGCGAAAGATTTTGAAATAAATTCTCCACAATAATATATCCCTTGATTTGCTCTTAACCACTCGATAACCAATTCATACGTCATCGATGATATATTAAAGTGAACATTAAGGCGAGTGGTGAAGACGAGAAAGAGATGTGAAATAATATTTATGATTTATCATTGAGTAATGATATCCTTTTTATCCTTCTTCTTTTTTTTTACTTTTTTCTTCCCTTTCATGTCATGCCAAACATTGGCATTATGATATTGCTTTTCACAGCTCTCTTTTTTGCTCTATATACGATTGCATTGAAGCCCAATCTCCTCTCAAAATGAACCTTTTTTTTTGCTTCTGCTTGCTGGCTTGTGATGTGAACATGTCGAATCTGATAAATGACTCGAATTGAACGAAGGCACGTTCACCACAATTCTTAAATTCAATATTCAAATATTTAATGTGCAGATTTATTATGTGAAATAATTCATTTCAAGTCGGCATCGATCAGTATGCGTAGCGTAATATTGCGGGCAGAAGATAGAAAATTAATTCAACCCCATAAGCATTTAGCGTTAAAATAATCGCTTAGCAAAATGAAAGTGACATGAAATAATTTATTTGCAGAACCCCAGAAAAAAAGGAATTTATTTCTTCGTTTTGCGACACAAATCGACGGAATCGTTAAAATGAAACCAATTTACTTCAATTTGAGCGAAGAAATTTAAGGAATGAAATTTATAACAAATTTCGATACATATACAAACGCAATCAGACACATAAATTCTTTTTGTGGCAATGTCAATTCTCTTTCGCATTGATAGATATTAAAATAACGATTTCATTTTCTCGGAAAATTGCGCTATCAATTTACGGTATTTTGTTGCTTTACTCTTTCTCTCTTCCTCTCTATCTTTCTCTCTTTTGCTTCATTTATTATAAAGGGATTATCCCTGTTTCGCCTATAAATAAACAATTATTTTACCAAGAATCCTTCGCTTAAATCCTGCGTTGTGATAATAAAAGCGAACGCTTTCTGCTTTACATAGTTACTAGCAATTTTCTAAATGGCATTCAAATCAGTATCGTGCTAAAGGATTTCTTCACTTTGTAATTTATTTGCAAGTCAAAACTGCTCCTTCGCAAATCCATCTTTCACATTATGCTGAATATTTGCGTATTTCTATCTTTTTTCCGTTTCTAAAGTGAATGAAAGAGAACTTTTTCTGCATTTCCTGAAATCATACAGCTAAAAGCACTGCTTCACTCCATTACTTGAATTTTTTTTTGCAATTTTGTTTTTGTTTTCACTCTTTTTTTTCATACTGGCAGAGCTTACGACTGTTTCCCTATTAAATGTAAATTCCAACAACACCGGAATCGCTTCGTCGAGTGCATGAAACCATTTGAAAGCACTTTTATAATGTGTTTCTATGAGCATTCCTTCTGGAATTTTTGGAGCAGGTACCGTGAAATGTATGAAAAATAATGCATTCTGCATAGATTTGCATGTATTGAAGTATATGTATGTATATGAAGTGGGTGACATGAAATATAGAATCAATGAATAATTCTTGTAATTATTATGTCAAGTTATATATGTCAACAAAATATCACTAAGCTTTGGTTGTTGCTCACGATTAGGAAGTTTAATAATTCAGCTGAATTTTGAGTCCAATCGACTTATCGTGTCAACCAGCTTCACATGAAACACATACTTGGATAAAGCTTCCTTTTTTTTAGCGCGAGCATTCCATTCAAGTTCGCTCACCCTCACTCATTTAGATTTGCCACATTTAAGAGATTTTTTTTTGTTGTTTGTTGTAGCTGCTCATTATTTTGATATCTTTGCGTAAATGAATACATAAAAAAAACATGACTTTAATCCTTTCTGTGTAACAAAGCATTTTCCATGTTAGAAATTAATCCTCGGTGGCGTTGAGGGGTGTCTTTTATTAAACCATTTACAAATCCAGCCGAATCGTGACGCTCAACACAATCGTTATCATGAACATGAGAAAGATGGTGGAAGAGCGTTGTGTACATTTCTAAATAAAAAAAATTCGTTTATAATTTTTAAATAATGAGATTTAAGGAAAGCATTCGAGGCATTTTTGCCTTTCTCATTATTTATGATGTGTAAAGTGCACGGAATCATAAATAAATCTCCCACGAGAGGAAGAGAGAATGAATGACGACAAAAAGAAAAGGCGACACAAAAAAGCATTTCATTTCCGCTGCAAATTCACCATTAACGTTGTTGACGAGGAAACGAGAGAAAGAAAGTACAAAAGAAATAGCGAAGCATTATCTCGAGCATAAACGCAGAAGCTTATGCTAGAAGCTGGAATTTTTCTGTATCTCTCGTGACATAAATTAAATTAATTTAAAAACTCCCAAGCACTATACACTATATCTAGCGGCGGAGACTGAATGCTATGTAGGATCATAAACTTCCTGAAATGTTGTTTTGTTTTCTTCTTTTTTTTTTGGTGAATTAAAAGGCAAAATGATAAGCAAGTAGAGATATTGTCTAGTGATGGAGGGGTAACTGGACTTTTATTGTATGATATAATTAAATTTATGACGAGGCCAAAACATCAGGGTGGGAAATGAACCGACACTGCATCACACTCATTGGCTTTGTTTTAAATCACAAACATTATTTTTCATATCTCATCTTAAAAAAAAAAATAAAAAAGTTTGCTCTCAATTTTAGAAATCCTAAAAGGGGAAAGAAATTACACAAAATCCCTAATCATATAAAAATCTCTCGAAACGACTCCAACCCGAAAGCAGAAGCACACTGACATAATATCCAATTGTCTTTGAGTGAGATATCACAATTCTGGGGGAGATTTTTTTTCTTTCTGTCGTCTGATGGAATAGAAAAAGCAATTTATTTCCATCCCATGCTATTGACCACTTTGCTGGTTATACATGAGATTTAAGCAAAAATCCCTTAAAACAAAAAGTCTTTTTGCAACTAAAGTCTGATACCATTGTCCGATTTTATACAAAAAAAAAGAAAAGAAAGAATACGAGATTGTCATGAGCTTGGTCAGATTCTCCAGTTGATGATCATTTGTGGACACTCTCGTCTCGAAATATTTATGACACAAAGCGAGATAATTTCTTCGCAGCATGTGCATGAATCCTCATATGATGAATCCGTTGAACTTTGTTAACATTCTGTGACTCAATTTTCCAAAAACAAGTCGCCGAGAAAAAAAAATTGTGTGAACCCGCAAACAAAATTTAACTTTTCCATGCTGAATGAAATTCTGAGCCTCGATTTGAGGGAGGAAATAAATTTATTGCTGGCAGGCGTGCAATCGCAGAAAAAGTTTATGTCGGTGATAAAAATCATGAAAAACAATAAAATTAATTAAAATTTATAATTGATAGCATTTGCATAAACATTGTTTTGTGCAAAAAAAAAATTTTTAGGCTGTCAAAACATAAGCGATGAGGAAATTACTGAAAAGCATTGCATGAGGGCAGAAGAAAATTGAACAAAATTTTCAACACAATTATTCAGTTCTGTATATGACTTCCAGCATTATTTATCCATTGTTTAATTAATGTTTCCCGTAAACACAATTACCAGCTAAAGTTAAAGGATTCAATCAAGACTTTAAAACCATTGCACTGAAATTGGTCGCCAGCATCCTTAAAACATAATAATTATTGTTTGTTTATTTTCCAAATTAGTTCTAAAAGCAGCAGAAAGTTCATTTGAAAACATAAAAATTTAATGCTCCATTTTAATTTACGCATGCAGAAAATACTAAAAAAAAAATTTCTATGGCTGATGTTTGTGAACGTAAACAAAACAGATTTTGAATAATGATATCCGATAATGATCTGCCGACCAAGGCAGATGCAGACTTAGATTTAGATGTTCTTTAGAGAAAATTTGGGATGCATCAACAGCGAGCAAGAAAGATGAAATTGAATCCATGAAAATCCAGGATTGTGACATATTTCCAAGATCACAAGCATTTCACGAGTATATGAAAGCTAAAGAAACAAGTATCTTGCTCGTCGATATCATTTTATGTTCTAGAAAGATTCCTTTCTGAGTAAAAAAGGTCACAGACAGGTCTAAAAAAAGAAAGCACATTCGGGGGGAAGAGTACAACAAATATAAAGCTAAAAAAAGTAAACGACGTCAAAAACAGTTAAACAGCTAAAGCCAAGCTACAATTTAAGGACGCCTTAAAAGTCGATGAAATCAGCAATGAACCTAAAATTACCAAGGACGCAAACGAGGGCATCATCGGCAACAATTCTGAAATAAACTTATTTGATCAAAAGGAAGCTACGTTATGTGTGATCGGTGATCTTATCTCGGGATTTCGGTGCATCATTCATCAAAAATTCGAGATTCTCTTCTTTAGCTTCTCACACTCAATCGCGCAGGAATCATTTATTTTCTGCACGGCGCATCACAATTTCAAGCAGACTAATATACAAGATAATTGCTTCATCATTTCTCGAGCTGGCAGCCAACTTTCTCGAAAGTTGCAGAAGATGATCGCGAATTAAAGCGCAAAAATGAATTAATGAAATATTTTTATTTGCGGAAATATGAGAGCGTTATGTGGCTTGATGAAATTATTATTGAGAAGCATTAGCCCTTAGGCTTTTATGTCATGTGTCCGATGAATATATAGATAGGCTCAGTTTTTTGTTGGTCGAACATGGGCTGGGGCAAGGAAAATTAAAGTGCTGAAAGCACAAGAGAAAAAGGATTGTTAAACTAAGCCGAATATAGATTGGAAGTTATTTGTATAAAAAAATATGATTGGTTCGTAAAGGATTTGCCTTGGAGACATTTTCAAAAGCAGTCTACTATTGGTGCTTTTAAGACGATTTATCAGAGTTAAACACGATGGAAGGCCGCTCAGCTGCTCAGTACCGTTGGTGGTAAATTCACCGACACTTAACAAAAAAGCAAGCAAAAGAATCTGGAACTTTGCATCAGGCAATGGAAGTGTAGGATCGAAATTTTTGAAATTATATTTTCTTTAACCGAGGATTTTCGATATCAGTTTCACATTGCTCAGTAATTTAAAGTAAGTAAAAATCTGAAAATGTAACCGAAGATTTTAATTTATTTTAAATAAAATGGAAAAGATTAGCATTAAAACTTAATATTATTACTGTTGCTTTGAAATATGAATTGGATGAAAAAAAAAAAAAAAAACATTGCAGCAATTTTTCAATTTCAGTTTTCCGATTTATATTTCTTATTTTTATGCAAAATTTTGGCTATTTCAATAACATCTCCACGCGTTTTTGCGTTTAATTAGAAAAATAAACGAATCGAAATTGAATAATTTCAATAATTGTTGTGAATTTATTAAATAGAAAAGTGCATTCATGAATTCATTTTAAATGAATGAAAACGTTTTCATAATCCTTTCTTGTTTTCTCGTTTTCTCTTAAAAGTAGTTTAAATATCTCTGGTGAAATTGGCCGTCAAAAATTGGGAACATAAATACACTACATGCCTACTTACCAGCCTTTGACGCAGTTTTGTCGACTTTCGACTTTACTTAGTAAATACAAATTCTGTGTAAAACGTGGTAAAAGATAATGTTACATTCACTTGCCTGAAACCTTTGCTCTAATACTTTACATGTCTTCTCGTTTCGCGTTAAATTTAAATTACTCAATTTATTTTACGGAAGTTCTGATTCAAATTGACATTTAGCTCGTTTGCACAATGCGGCGATACGTACCAAGGATGAAATCAAAAAGGCTTAAACTTCTTACTTTGACATTAGCTGTTAGTGTAATTATTATAGTGGAAGTGTTTGATCTAACAAAGGATCCAGTTATTCATCCTATGGAGGCAAGCTTACGTAATTTACGTAATTTACGTAATTTGGCATTAAATTATGATCGTCAGGATTGGCATGATTATGAGTTTATGAAATACGAGGCATCACGTACAGGTAACGGTGAACAAGGAAAACCATATAGACTTGAAAATCCTGCAGATATCGAATTGAACGATAAATTGAAGGCAGTAGAAGGTTTTCATGTTGTAGTCAGTGACAGAATTTCTGTAAACCGTTCGCTGTCCGATCCCCGACCAATTGAGTAAATATTCATATTTAAGACTAAATTCAAAATTGCCTCCATGATTAACGCTATCTATATTTATCCAGATGTAAAGCGAGACAGTACCTCAGGAAATTACCATCAACGAGCGTCATTGTAATTTTTCGTGATGAGTGGTTAAGCATTTTATTGCGAACAGTGCATTCAGTGTATAATCGCACACCACGCGAATTGCTCCACGAAATTATCCTTGTTGATGATTTCAGTACTAGAACCGAGCTTGGTCAAGGGCTTGATGATTATGTGAAGCAAAACTTTGATGAAAGAGTTAAGATCTTAAGATTGTCTGAAAGAAAAGGATTAATTGTGACACGAATGGAAGGAGCAAAAATTGCAACCGGTCAAGTTTTAATGTTTTTGGACAGTCATCAAGAAGTTGCTGTAAACTGGCTTCCTGGTATGCTTATTTAAAGACGTTAACTTTTGTGTCTTTTGAATCGAGCCCATACTTTATTCATTTCCCATACTCGATTGTGTAAAAAAAATTTTAGTTTTTGTTTATACAGATGAAATGCCAGACATTATCTAAGACCATATATGTTTTCAAGAAATTCGCCCTTCTAAATTGATTATCTATTTAAGACATCGTATAAATTTTGAAGATTATAAATATTATTTATTTTTATAAAGGGCAAAAGGCTTGTCGATTTATAAAAGGGCTAACCAGCCTGTTGTTATGTTTTATTATAATTATACGATAACTTTTACTATGACCTCATATTTAAATTCCTTATTTTATTGAACAATGCAATGCATACATGTGCATTTTTTTATATACATAGATATATATTTATGATCGCCACGTAAATTTCTTAATCAAAACTTTCCTCGAATATAAATTCCATTCTAAAACTGAGTTTTTCAAAATTTATGCAAATAAGTGAAACAAAGTTAAGATAAAAGGGTTAGTGTTGCATGAGGGAAAATAATTAGATAATGATAACAAGCATGAAAGAGGCAAAAGTTGCAAATTGTCAAATTATAGCGTTACTGGTGTTATCAAAATATTGTCACAATTGGTATTCGTTTTTATTTGGTACATAAATACTAAAAAAAATTTAAAAATTCTTGTGGAAAAATTCAACTTTGGCTCAAATTTTTTAAAGAAATGTGAAAATAATTTCTGATTTAAAACATAGATATTCAAAGTTCTACGTGAGAATTCTTATTTAGAATTTTACTTATTTAATAGATTTTCAAAATTTAAAGAGTTTTTCAACTATAAACATATATTTTATACAATAATTTTTTCGATAATATTTGGTCGTTATCATTTGCACATGATTGTCGAAACAAGTTAACCTAATTGGGCACATATATTTGGTTCTAATTAAGTATGTTCTCACGATTAATTTTAATCCGTTCAGAATTTTCTTGTTTTCACAATGTGGCAATACATACATATCTAGCTAATAAGATCATCCGAACAGCTTAAATGGTGCCACGTGAATTTCTTCATACTCGACCATTTGAGTAAAAAAAAAAGTCTTAAAAGTCTATAAATAAAGTTTTTATTTGTCAAACTAGACAATATTTACCTCAAACAATTGACACTAACTTGCGTCATAATTGTTGACTTAATTGCCAATTGCATTCACACTCACAATAATAACTACACCAAATCGAGACTCCTTTAATAAAGCAACGTAGAAGTGGAAGCTGCAGAGGAATTTTTCTAGTATATATACGTGGAACGGGGAACGTGAAATGCTCGGTTCGGCTGAAGAAATTGGTTGATTTAAAATTTTCTGCAGGTTTCTACAAGAAAAGCCTAACACCTCGTGTGGAAGTAAGGTCTTATAAATCTCCAAATACCTATTTAGTTATTTAATTATAATTATCTATACTATAACTTTAACATTATATTTATACAAATTTTATTGAAACAGTGCAAACATCTTTTTGTACATGCATATTTTTCTGAGTTGTTAAAAATTTATGCAAATAAGTGAAATAAGACCAAATAATATATACATAATATAATCGCTAAGTGCAACTGTGACCGCGACCTTCAGAAGTGCACAAAGCATAAACACGACGATTTGCCTCCATGTGATTCCTCGTATTTTAAAATGTTATTGTTATGCCATCATGCCACTGGATATTTTACGAGTGTGGTTTTGATAATGAGAAACTTGAATGATGTGAACCTACGAAAATAAATTTTGAGGAGTTATAGTTATCCACGTGAAGTTCATTCGGAGATGAAGAATTAAAAGTCTGCTTTAAGTGGAACAAAACTGACGAAAGAAGAATTTAAATTTAATTTTTATAAGTTTACAAAACAATTCTCTTAAAATATGTTATCAACTGTTACATTTACGATATGAATATTATCATAATTTTTAATAGCAGTAGCATTTATGTGGGTCCATGTCCATTTCTGATTAACGTCGCTGGTGTTGCATTGTGATACAAAAATATTTTGCTCGGTTAAATTTGTTGTTAAGCAATTAACATTTTGGTTGATAAGTTGTTGCGTGTCTAAATCATATTTCCACTTTTGCTGAGTGTCTGATTCATTATACTTACAATATACAAGCAATCCATTTTCGCCATTAATGCAACCTTCTTTGTCATAAAACTTTAAAGATTTATACATATTGAATGTAAAATATTGGAAGTAGCTTGTGTAAGTTTCATTGCCGTAGCATTTCTTAAGAAACATTTTTTCGTTGTAATTTCCACTGGATTCAACGCACCTTTCAGGATCAGCTATACTTCGAATTAATCCTGAAGCAAAATAACCAGGATTCCATTTTTTATAAAAGAATCGGTGAAACATGTCCGGCGCGACATGTTCCAGAAAGTATTGAAATGGCTTGCAGTTCCATCTACGGCGAAATTCCTTCTGAACTGTAAGGTCTCCTGCATCTAAGTCGTATTTTCCAGGGAAAGTGTTGTAAAGAACTTCTTTATACTCATCAAGCCAAACTTCAGCAACTCTTTTTAAATTTCTGGCTACGTAATCTTCTGTTCCATTTCTGTCATGATTCTTTCCTGCTCTACTGAATGAGTGAGAGACGTGCGAGCATGGAACTTCAATCATTCCGCTTCCACATAGATGAGCTTTCAATGAAATTTCATGTTGTTCACCATACCAAATTTGAAGACCTGGATCGTAACCACCTATATCCCAAAAGAAATCACGTCTGACAGCAAACGCGCAGCCAAGCATAATAGGTACAGTTCGAGGTTTTGTGGGCTGTGCAGCATCGTTTGGAAGTAAATCGATCAATATATACCAGAGAAATTCATTGAACACTCCTCTGAGGCCTCCATTTCTATAATGCTCAAATGTATCTTTACTAAAATAGTCAACAACTGGTGTTGTTATTATTGTAGGTGTGATTGCAATTGGCTCTAAACATAACATGAATGAAGTTTAAGTCAATAATAATTTTGCTTAACTTTTTTAAATAAGCATACCAAGTAATGGGGGAAGCCAGTTTGCAGTAACTTCTTGATGACTGTCGAAAAACACTAAAACTTGACCGGTTGCAATTTTTGCTCCTTCCATTCGTGTTACAATTAATCCTTTTCTTTCAGGCAGTCTTAAAATCTTAACCCTTTCATCAAAGTTTTGCTTCACATAATCATCAAGCCCTTGACCAAGCTCGGTTCTCGTGCTGAAATCATCAACAAGGATAATTTCGTGGAGCAATTCGCGTGGTGTGCGATTATACACTGAATGCACTGTTCGCAATAAAATGCTTAACCACTCATCACGAAAAATTACAATGACGCTCGTTGATGGCAATTCCTTGAAGTACTGTCTCGCTTTACATCTGGATAAATATAGATAACATTAATTATGGCAGTAATTTTTAATTTAGTCTTAAATACGAATATTTACTCAATTGGTCGGGTATCGGACAGCGAACGGTTTACAGAAATTCTGTCACTAACTATAACATGAAAACCTTCTACTGCCCTCAATTTATCGTTCATTTCGATATCTGCAGGATCCTCAAGTTTATATGGTTTTCCTTGTTCACCGTTACCTGTACGTGATGCCTCGTATTTCATAAACTCATAATCATGCCAATCCTGACGATCATAATTTAATGCCACAGGATAGTTTAGTGAGTGTGGCTTTTGAAAGAGAGAATCTTTCAAATTACGTAAGCTTGCCTCCATAGGATGAATAACTGGATCCTTTGTTAGATCAGACACTTCCACTATAATAATTACACTAACAGCTAACATCAAAGTAAGAAGTTTAAGCCTTCTTGATTTCATCCTTGGTACGTATCGCCACATTGTGCAAACGAGCTAAATGTCAATTTAAATCAGAATTTATTTATTTTCGTAAAATTTATTGAGTAATTTAATTTTAAATTTAACGCGAAACGAGAGGACACGTAAAGTATTAGAGCAAAGCTATCAGACAAGTGAAAGATAGTATTTTCTTTCACCACGTTTTATATAGAATTTGTATTTACTAAGTAAAGTCGAAAGTCGATAAATTGAATCAAGGGTTGGTAAGTAGGCGTGTAGTGTATTTATCTACTTAATTCAACTGAGGACTTTGCAAATATTCTACAATAGTTTAAAATGTAAACTCAAGACCTTGATAAATATGTGCAATGATAATAATAATAACTAAGGACTGTATACTTAAAATTTGCCGTGTATTCGGTGCGCAATAGCTTCTGACTGACACATTATTTTCATCTGATTTTCTTTTTTGTGAATAAACATCAATTATCTGGATTTATGAAAACTTATTCAGCATTTTCATTACTCGTTCTGTTATCGAAATAACTTCGATTAAAGTAGAATTACGTAAGATTTTTTTTTAACAATCTTTCGTAAAACATCAAAGCCAATTAGGATCAACAACCCTGTAAATGGTGTGAACCATTAACTCGACAATGTACAGAGCAATTTCCAATTGTATACCACCAATACTCCAAAATTTAAATGGAAGAAAATTTATTTTCAGTGAGCAAAATTTGAGGAAATACCAATATGAGGAAATGACAATACCTGACAAAAAAAAATGTGTTTCGGTCTATGTGCAATTTTGCCTCGAATTTCATCATGACACAAACAAATGTCAGCAAAGTTAGCTCAGCTTCTTCTCAAGAATTTTGAGTTCCAGATGATAATGGGAAATTTTGAGGCACATCCTTAAAAAAGGGTCTCCTCGTCAACGTAGAACATGAAATCTTTCATCAAAAACGTCAGGTCAGCTATGGAAAAAATTGACCCGACTTTTTGGCAAAACCTGACGAGACGTTTGAAAGTAAATTTGCGCAAGTTCGGCCGTGGGAAAGAAAGAAATATGCGGACAATCAAAATATCATCCTCCTGTCTGATTACTTCCAGTGTATTTAAAAAAAAAAATGTGCTGCCATTCAGTAGGTACTGATGCGTCCCAAACTCAGGATAAATTTTAAGTTTGCAGTCCTTACCTCCAAAAAATCATATTTTGTGGAAGTAATTCCTTTAAGGATGATGGATATGCTGTGGAAGAGATTTCTTCTGATTCGCGCAGACAAAATTATTTCTGAGATAAAAAACCATTCCGGAAAATCCCGAAAAACGGTATTGGAAGCACTACTTCAGAAAATGATATGTTGCGGCGATTACTTCCAAAAATGACATTTTGTGGAAGTGATGATTTTCAGGATGAAGGACATGTTGCGGAACTTCCAGGATGAAGGACATGTTGCATGAAGTTTGAAAATGACATGTGGACAATTTCAATCTCGGAATAACTTTGACATGAAGCGAGACAATTTCTTCGCAGCATGTACGTGAATCCTAAAATCCATTTATTTTTGTAATGATGTTGGAGCATGAAAATTTCTGTGGCTCAATTTTCCAGAAATAATTCGCCGAGAAAAAAAACCGTGAACCCGCAAACAAAATTTAACTTTTCTACGTTGAATGAAATTCTGAGCCTCGATTTGAGGGAGGAAATAAATTTATTGCTGGCAGGCGTGCAATCGTAGAAAAAGTTTATTTTCGGTGATAAAAATTATGAAAACAATAAAATTAATTAAAATTTAAAATTGATAGCATTTGCATAAACATTGTTTTGTTAAAAAAAGAAAAAAAAAATGTTGGGCTGTCAAAGCATAAGCGATGAGGAAAAGACTGAAAGGAATTGCATGAGGGTAGAAGAAAATCGAGGAACTACAGCACATTAGTGCAGTTCACAGTAATACTTCTAGCATTATCCTAACATAGGCTTTAAAATGATTTTACTGAAATTGCCCGCCAGCATTATTAAAAACTAATAATTATTGTTTGTTTACTTTCCAAATTAGTTCTAAAAGCACCAAAAAGTTCATTCGATGAAAACATAAAAAATTTAGTGCTCCATTTTAATTTACACATGCAGAAAATAATTAAAAAATATATCTGCTGGCTGATGTTTGTGGTGATGGAGTTAAGGAAAAACTTTTTTTTATTTATTTATTTGTATCAAAGATCTCATTTCCGAGGGTTTAAAAAACTTTATTTAACACAAAAGCAGCAGAACTTATCACTGCCTTTCAACATCAGCCATGAGCTGAGAACAATGATAAAGTTTATATTTATTTTTTCTCCTTTTGTTATGTTCCATGGAGTTGAAGCAATATTGTAGATAAATAAACGATTCTTGAAGCAAAAACGTTTGCTAATTTCCTTGAAGAAAAATTTCGATGGAACTTTTCGTGAAGGGGAAAATTCACAATTTGAAGGAAACTTTTCGCTCAACAAAGTCAAACACAAGAAATGATTGTAAAATTTTATGCTCATTGTTTACTCGCAAGAACATGAAAACTATCTCTATTCATCGTCGTATGTTATGCAACTTTTCCTTGAGTAAATGAAAAAAAATAAAATAAAATAGTAATAACTCAAATAATGAAAATTGAAGGAAATTGAAAAACAAACTTGAGTTTGATATTTTCCTGTTATATAAAATGATCCATCCCGCAGAACATCAATTTCCTCGCAGTGTATTTTATGAAGAAACTTTGAAGCTCACTCTTCTTCCTTTTCCTTCGAACGTCAATCAATCAGAATAATACTGATCAGCAGAAGCGCAAAAGAAAACAAACTTTCGCGTTCCTTGGGTTCATTATGGCTTCAAATGCAGGGAAACAAAGTTTAAGCAAACAAATTTCATTCCGTCATGGTTGCAATTTTCAATTTGCGCGAATGCATAAAAGAAAAACAAAAATTAAAGAAGTTCCCAGTGCACAATTAAAGCACATACAAAATTATAATTATTTCTATTCTCGTTTATGGAGCTACACGGGGCGGAAAATTTTTAATGAATTAAGTTACATGTCTCGGTGACTCCCCTTTGGGGTGAATACTAAAAAGCGAGAAATTGTGCTTATGAAAAGAAGAGAAATTCTAATGAAAAATTATTTAAAAACACCCAGGATGGGAAAATTATCATGAGCGAGTGGGAAAGTTTTCACAAGTTTTCCTTTTCCTTCATTGCTAAGGTAATGGCTTAATTAACGCACATTTTTTACAGCTGTGATCTTTGCCTTATTTTTTTTTTGCTTTCGTCATTAAGGATATCCAGATTTTCTTAGTCATTGCAAGGAGAATGTTTCCTTCTAGCTGTAATTACGGGACAGTAATGTAATATGGAAAAATATAATGTCACGTTTATGCTGCGAGCAAGCATTCGTTAATGAATCTCTAAGTGGAACCATTTTTAATGTGCACATTGGTGTAGACTTTTTTTTACGAATGATAATTTCCGGTGTTTCTTCCAACGATGTGCAGAAGAAGCATCATTATGAATTTTCTCTTAAATGATGCTCCTCAAATTCACAAGGCAGAACTGGTGTGAGTTGGAGCCCTCATAAGATTGAAGTAATTAAGGAAATATTTTGTTGGAGCCATTCGTAATTAATGTTCGCAAATTAATCAAAGTTGGATGCCAGTCATGTTTGACATAACAATTTTAAAGCATACATCACTTTTTAAAGGAAGTAAAGGAATTTAAATTTCTCTGCGCGAAGTGCTGCTGATGAATTCACGTCTGGCATGTGTATACAACGCAAATAAAATCCCATCTGAAGCAACGATATATATCACGATCCATAAACTTTTCCACCACATAATTATTCTTAATTATTCACAAAACACAAGATTAAAATCACAGCGCGCACGATATGAGTGCAAATGAGTGCGAGTGAAAAAAAAAAGGATCTGCCAGCTCTGCGTATACAAGTTCATAATTGCGACTTGTGAAAAGAGAAATTTCTTCTGTTGGAAGAATGATTAAAATATTAAGCAAAGTTAATTCGATTTCATGCATGAGATAACTATCAAAATAGAAACGATGAAATCTTCGTCGTCATGACGCTCCATGATGGCATAGGATGTATTAAGGATGTTACATGTTATACCGTTAATTTATGGGGCTTAATGTGCGATATTTTCAATTGAAAGTTGCCGGTGATGAGATCATACCAGTAATTTTCCTCATAGCGATAATGAACTCAATGAAATATTTGTTAATGACAAGCGTAACTTATAAATATTAAATTGTTCAAAATGCTGTTTCACTTTCGCAAACTGCTTTGAATATATTCAAATTTTATTTTCATCAAAAATTTACTCTATTGCTTTTGGTCTCATTAAAAATTTCTCATAAAGCTCACTTATCATAAAGGCAAATCACTCGTGAAGCTTTTTTCGCGTTTTAATTAAATTTACATAACTCACTTCTGCATTTTAAGCGTGGGAGGAAGGAAATTTTAAGCTTCACTGAATGCTTGCTCGCAATGTTATTTTAAGGAAATTTACAAAGCCACAAGAAAAAAAAATTGGTTGGAAAGTTGGACAAGAAACTCAGTTTTGCGGGGGACACTTTGTGCAGTAAAATATTTATTTAATTTTTTCGGCATGAGTGATTGCGTCGAAACAAAAGAGTGCTTAATTAACGCTCAAAAAATTGTCGTCTGAAAAGTTTTTTTTATTTAGCGAATTCATCGCCAGCAAAAGCGGAAGAAAGTTTCTTACCAATGCACAACTAGTAAATACTCGTCTTGCGACTAATCTTAATATTATATTACTTGCAGCTTCAAGCAATGATGGGGTAGTTTCAATTAATTAAAAGCAAAACTTTGGCACAAAAAGTTCTTCCATATCAATTAGATGGCATTTAATGGTTTAAAGATTCATTAAATAATAGCAAAATCATCTAACGAGACGAAACGAGTTGAAAAGTTGTGTGCTGGTGGAAAATAAAGGTTTCGTGTTGAAAACAAACCCACATGTCGAATTTCGATGAAACTTTTAAATATCTTTAAGCATAAAAGAAGCTTTGGTCTGATTGAAATATTTTCTCATCAATAGAATCGATGGTGAAGACTGAAAATGTAATCAAAAGTTTTCTTTTTTTTCTTCCTGATGATGCAGTGAACTCTCTCATTCAATATTGTTATTATTATAGAACCATCATTGACCATCCTTTGAAAGAATCCAAAAGGAAAGTTATTATCATATTTTCCATCAGATCTTAAATCATTTTTCCTATTTAACCAAAACAAACATTTCCCAACATTCCGGATTTTGTGTAGAGTGGAGAAAAAAAAGAAAGTTTAATTAAATTCCAATCTTGCGGCTACCAACAGATTCATCCTTATCAGCCGAGACCCAGAAAGGTCTTTCTTTAGCTTCAAAAGGAGGGAAAAATAATAAAAAAGTTCATTATCATCTGAAGGCACAGCGAGAAAGGGAAAAGAAAAAAAAAGAAAGTTCCATTAATTGATCCGTGCAGCTTTCACTGATCCTTTTTTGTGTAATCGGCACAAATCTGACTTTTTTTGAGCCATTTTTTTGTCCTCATCGATATGGCAAATCTTGATTTCAGTTAGCTTTTGTTGAGTCTTTTTCCTACTCTCGAACTGAATTTCACATAAGAAAAAGTCACATGTTTGAAACGACTACAATGTGCGTGAGTTTTTCTCGCTTCCTTAATCTTTTCAAACGTTTCGTTTTTTGCGCTTATGTTTAATTTTATTCAATCCATGTTTCTTTAGAGCTAACGCGTTATACTGAAAAAGAAAAAAAAACTGTCAAAGGCAATAATACGAATGATTATATTCCAAGAAAGATAACGTCGTAACGTCGCATAGGGCAAAAATTTATAATAAGAAAAAAAGTTCAAGAACGAAAAAAACAAGTATGAAGTATAGCTGGCTGTACATCTTTACATGTCTCGCTCTATATGACACAGGGACAGACGGACGCCAAAGCTAATACACACTTGCAAGGCTAACAAGTTGAAAGTCGCGTCAATGTGAAATGTCTGGAGAAATGCTTTAAAAAAATATTCAAAAAAAATATATATGATCTGATAATGTACGCCTATCGAATGTTTAACAGAGTTTTCCTTACGACTAACAAAAAACATGTTTTTTCCTTTGTGTTCACTGACTTTTGGCATCGAGGGCTGCGATTCGTCTTTGATATGCCAAAACAACTTCTGCCCCTCAACGAGTTTTTTTTTTATTCACTCTTCATTCCGCTGCAAACCATAAATTTTGACTCGGAATAGAATTAAATTTTTTTCCTCACTCTCAGCAGAAATGAAATGAAGACGCACAAAAAAAAGAAGCAAATTCATATAAATAACAGTTTCTGATTATACAATTGTGGAGCAAAAAAAGGCAAAAGGCTGCAAGCAGCCTGCAAAGAAGGCTTAACTTTTGGCGCCAAACTCAATTCACATAACAAAAATATTTGAAATGGCATGCGAGGCATCATAAATCACACGAGAGCACCCATTGTGTTGCAAAAACTCTTTCGCTGTCTTACATGTGTGTGAATGATTTTTATTGTTGCGTTTCATGTATTTAAGCTCCAAATAGTTTTTTTTTATCTAAATTGAGAGGCACCGACCGGGCGGAAAGAAAGAAATTGAAACATTTCAAAATGCTAAAACTATATTAATTAAAATCTCCTTTATCTTTAACTGCTCTGTTCGCTCACAGCTCGCGCTGTTCGGCACTTTTAACAGACTCAGAGTCTGAGAGAAATAAAAACTCCTAATGAGAAATTTATTGTTGTATCATATTGAGAATTTTATCTGTTTTCTTAAGAAAATGCCCAGAAAAAGTTTTTTAATTGAAAAATAATTCTCTTTCTTCCTGAATTTTATTTCAGACTTCAGACATAAAAGAAGAAGAAAATTTTCAATCTGAAAAGTGGAAATTTAGAAATGTTGAGATTTTATTTGCTTCATTTTACCAAAGATGAAACTTTCTAAATTCTATTCTTAGAAGTTGCAAATCAGTGCTTCAGTGATGCTCAATCCCCATATAACAGTGACATCATTAAACATTCGTGCCATTTAATTTAAACTCTAACAAAATTCTTAGACAATGGATAACTGTTATTGGAGGAGGGAGAAAAACAAAACAGCAAATGTGCTTTTCATCGCTGAAAATTGGATGAGAAAATTTAAAATGTGTTTGCAAAGCTTTCAAAAATTTATTTTCCAGAATTTTCTTTGAAATGAACTTTTCGCTTACTTGCACATTCGAATATTGCGAGCAAAATTGAATGAGTTTCTATGGAAAATGTGAGTTTTTCACCAGATTTCAAAAGTGTTTTCTCTTACAGTCGCATGCATGCAAGCGATTATGCGCCAAATGCTTTCAGCTGCTTCAACGAGCTTTAACTAAATTGAAATGCTTG
Source organism: Propsilocerus akamusi (assembly GCA_018397935.1). NCBI lineage: Eukaryota > Metazoa > Arthropoda > Insecta > Diptera > Chironomidae > Propsilocerus > Propsilocerus akamusi. The sequence continues at coordinate 25,312,343 of CM031469.1, read as the reverse complement.
TTTTTAACGTTATAACCTAACTTGCGAAAAAGCAAAGCTCACTTTTCATGAAGCTCTGAATAAAAAAATTTTGAGGCTTTCTGATTTTTTCTGCATCAGCTTCGATTAAAGTGAGCTTTGGTGAATGAAATGCATTTCTTGAAATTATGGCAAAGATGCAACAAACATTTTTGATACCTTTTAATATCCTGGAGAATATTTAGAGAGCTTAAAAGATTCATAAAATTTAATTGAAAACAGTTTTCTGTGCAACATTTTGTTAAAGTTGTAAATTTTTATGGAGCTTTTTTCTTTTATATAAGCGACAAGCAGCAGAAAGACTCACAAAAAGATCTCATTTAATTTTCTTTTTTACAATTCTGAGTCTCTTATCTCTCTATTGGATTTCACCTGTCAGGAAAGGGAATAAAAAAAAAGACAAAGCTTACAAAGCGAATCAACAGAAAGAGAATAGTTAATGAAACATATTGAAACGGAACTGTGCATCATTAAATCTTTGATGAAGATATAAAAAAAGGAAGACCCAGAATCATCATTTCGAGCGAGCCTTATCTAGTGAGATTCCGAAAGGACAAAAGACAAAAAAAAAAAGAAACGGCAACGGCAACGAAATAATAGAATTTTTAAACCGACTTCATCAAGTTTATCGGCACATGGCAAACAACAATCGAGAAGCAACGTTCAAATTGTTTTTCAATATTTTATTTCAATGGGGAGGAAATGTTTTTTTATGGGGATGGGAATAAGAAAAAAGGTCATGGCATCAACTGTTGTTCCTTTAAATTTCTTTCGGTATGTTACACTCACTATAAATCTCAAAGGACTAAAGTCTTAGCAGGCGAACATCTAAATATAAATTACGGGGGACGGGTTATATGCTAGTAACTTTAAAGGAAGGGAACATTGTAATAGAATACTTGGAAATGACATCATTTTATTTCGTTTTACTTTTGTTTTTTTTTATATATATACTAAAACCTCTTGCTATGCACTCAGACACACAAACAAACAAAACAGGCAGAATAAGATTTTATCTGCTTCCATTTTTATAGATTTCATGTGATAATGCCTACGGTGATCATTGGGGAAAATGGGATACAATTTGGGTATGGGATGGCTTTGCGTCTCTTTTATATCATCGGTTAGGCGAGAAGAGGTAGAGAAGCCTCGGTATGTGCCTATATTTTATTATATCATTAGTATCAATTTATTCACTTTACTGTCTGTTTGTCATCTTGTAGCAGAGCATAAAGAAACATTATTTGATCTGCAATGTAAGTCTGTAACTTTTTCATTTCACATCTGTGACATAACTATATCATTCCTGTAGCTTATGACTCGTGAAATTGATTCGCAATATACAGCGAACGAGCAATTTTATTTTAAAAAAAAATGTAGTACAGAAAGTTTACACTGCAAAAGGAGCTTTTGCGATGGAGTTTCATGTAATGAGCTCAAAAGTCAAATTAGGTACGCTCCTTCAAAGCACTTCGCAGCACCATGAAATCGTTTGATGATTTCTCATTTACATCGCTCGCTTGTAAAATGCACTCAAACTAATGTCAAAGTGTTGTGGAAACAAATCTCTAATTAAAACCGCAGTGCATGTGTTTCATGTCAATTGCTTACCTATAGAAAATTTATTTCAAACTGCTAGAAATAAAAAAAAAAAATGCTTTTTGATTTCCGGTAGATGGATTTTTTTAATGATACAACATCAAAAGTAGTTCCAATTAAGAGAAATGCAATTACACTTCACATTCATTTGCATTTGCATATAGAGCGAGCTCTTTGAGAGAACTGGGAGGGTGTTGTGAAGGTGGCTGGCTATTCAACAAACATTGAACTACATTACTTTAGATTGAGTTTTGCTGTTTCTATTGCTGAGAAAAAATTGAGAGAATACGGATTCGAGTAAACTTTAACGATGGAAATCTGTTTTAAAGCTAAAACTTTTTTTTCTACCAGCATTGCATAAGAAACAATGAGTGTATGTATAAACCAAACAACTGAGACATCTTCAGACTTTCAACAAATATTATGTGGATGAACTAAGGAGCAGTAGAAGAATGATAAATATTTTATTAAGCTCGATAAGCATCTTTATAAGCTTTGTGACAAGCATCTTCTAAGGAGTTTCAGTTAACCTGCTGGAATAAATAAATATATATATGTTGACCTTTTTTTCTTGCTCGCTCTTTTGCCATTCGTTCGAGCACAAACACACAGATATGAAGGAATTTAATTTAAATCACAAAAGGCAGGTGCTACAAACGATCCCTATCTGAAACCGTTTAGCGTCATCATAATGGATAAAAGTTCACTCATAAGAAAGGATCAGACAGAGATTTAATCATGATTGAAACGAAAACACCCAAAGGATCATGGGCGAGACATCAGAGATGAATAAAACAAAAGAAGGTGTCCGATGCATCATTGCCGTTTTGAAAAATCTACGAACTGTAATTTGTTAATAAGAATTAGTCGTTCAAAAAGTTACAAACAACCATAAATTTCCATCATCGAGCTTCGTTTATTTCATTTCAACTTCACAATCCATCTTTTGCCCACACAATATCACCATCATAAGACATATAATCGGAATCGCAAAAGAATGAAAATGGAAAAGTTTATTGTTCACGTATTGAACCTGATACGACCAGAAACTTCATCGGAGCTAAAAAGCTTTTCATTTTTTTTTTCTTTTTGCGTCTCACGACCGACAATATTTCTGTGGAATTTCCACGTGAATGGTAAGCGCCACCAGATAGAGAGACATTCAAAGATTCGACAAACCAAGCGAATCTTCCGCTCACCTCAACAAACGAATAAAAAAAAAAAATGAAAGTGAGATAAAGCGAATAAAAAGCAAACAGCAAAAAAGAAGCAATAAAAATGTTTCATCATTGCCTGTCTGATAACGCGTGTAAAGCTTTTTCTCTTTTATTTTCCTCCATTTTTTTCGTTTCTTTCCTTCAATTGAATCACAATTTATTTATTTCATTCAATCTCCTTTTTCCACTTTATTTAGCCATTTATACTACGTAAGGTAGCTTCGTAATAGAGATGAAGCTTTTCTCATGTGCGTGCGTGTGTGAATGTTGCGAGCTCTTTGTACCTTCGAGCTCCAATGACTTGAAGGCTATCGTAGCTAAATGAAATTATTTCATTTGCTACTGTTTTTTTTTCTTGTGCTGTCTTTATAGAAAATCCTCATCGATAGCTCATGGCACGAAAAAGCTTTTTGCGCTGTTTATCACGCATTGGCAGCAGCAGCGGCAGCGGTGTAGACGCATGCAGAAGAAAAATGTTTATCGACGCAACGTTTCGCAAATAAATAATCTTTGCCTCGGTTCATGCCGATCTCATTCCGTTCAGCTGACGCTTTTTTTGCGTAATTTATTAGAATTTTTATTATAATCATCAATTTAATTTCGCTTGTTTTTTCCACCTTAACATCACTACATTGCCACCCACCACACTGTCGCCCTTTAATTTCTGCTCCACATTAAAATTGTTTCGCGTCTCCTTTCCATTTATGATGCTCGATGCTTTCTCATCGTCCCCAATCTTTATCAAACCCACACCAACGTCGACATCTAATTTATGGTTCAATTTAAAATGTATTTATAAAATTTTCTCTGCCATCATGATTATGGGAAATGAGTAAACAGGTTTCCTTAGTACGCTCAGTTCCGCGCAAAACACGGAATGTGTAATAAATGGTAGATGATAATGGAGATCACAACAAGTAGACAGACCATCATCATTTATCAAAAGCAGATTTTGCACCTCCGCATTTCAGCATTCAGTCCATGAATAAAATTTAAATTTGTGTGAATAATTCAAAAGGAAAATGAGAAAAATATTTTAAAGTTCCCAGTTGAAGGAATGGAATGAGATGCAAACAATTAAAATGAAATTTGACATTTGACCCATTTATCACCTTCCATTCTCTAACTCACCATGGCTTCAGAACATTTACCATAGTTACAACAATTGCTCAAATTGTCAATTTAAATTCATGCTCAACATAAATTGTATCAATGCAAGCAATCTCCAACTGACTGCACTAAACTAGGAGATAAATTGTGAAACATTTGTGCAACAAATGCTCTTTTCCCATTCTCTGTTTTTTCCTTGTTGCGACAATAAATCTTTCCAAATATAGAAATCAATTAGAAATCGAAAATCGATATAAACCTAAATTGATTCCTCACTAAAAAGTTTCGATTTGTATGTTTGCATTCTTGACATAGCTTAAGGGGATTTCTGCTGGTTCAAGCTAATAATAGATTCAATATCCTGGGTTGAATATTCTACAAACAACTCAATCGTATCCTCAATAAACAATATAAAGTGATTGCAGTTTAACCTTTTTAATTGCATTTCCATGTAGACATTGCTTTACCTTTTTCTTTTTATTTTATTGGATTGCATGTGGGCAAAAAGGCACCGATACAAAATGTTGTTATCCCAATCCTTACGGATTGATATACATTCGATACTTGCTGTTAGAAATGGGATATTTTTCAATTTGTTCCGTTGCCCTGAGACTGATAAAAGCTCTCTGTAAATAAATTTCGAAATCTTTTTTTTTTTCTTTCATGCTTTCATGATATTTATCATTGAATTTGCGCAAATCTCATTCTCGATGGCAGAACTTTGTTTGAAACACCTTCAAATTTTATGATTTTCAATCATGTGTAATACATGAAAGCTTTATTTTCGCAATGAAATTTTGTCACGCGCAAATAAAAGCTCAAAGGGATGAAAAGTTTTCTCGCATGTGTTCTATCATGTGCCGTGCTACGAAAGTCAACACTTTTGAGAAAAAAAAAAATACAATCTGTATTGATGTTTCCATTTTTTTTTTGCATTCTGTGGTTGGATTCTGCTATCTATCGTGCTTTTACTTGTCGCTTGTTTCTTTTCGCCTTCGACATCGTTTTCCTATTAAACTTTTATAGCTAAAAGCTTCGCCGAAAGCAATTTTGTGATTTACAAAAAGTTGTTCTGTCGCTTCAGAAAAACGAAACAGAAAATTCGATACTTTTACATGGAAAAAAACGAAGAAATTCGTTATTCAGATTGATTGCTAGTTGAACATGAGAAACAGCAAGAAAAAAAAAAGGTTTCTCTCCTACGGCAACGATTGCAACAGAAACTTTTGAACTTCATTTGTGTGACACAAACAATTCTTCATCGCATTCAAATTGCCTCGACTCAATACAATGTGATGTGACTTTACTTTACTATCGAACTCAATATATTAACACAGACAGATGTGCTCTCTCACAAAGTTGATAATGTTTGTTAAGGAGAATGTAACAACAACCCTTGTTTACGCTTGTTAATTAAATTTTAATTAACAATTCACTTTCCGTACGCACAAAACTTTCTTCATGTCTCAGCACACTTTCTCATTCATGTTCTGCAAGCTCTTCCCTTTTTTTGGTTTGATTTACAACCTTTCACATGTGCTTTATATTGCCATTGTTTTTTTGAGGGGTGTAAATAAACTTTTTCTTCTTTTAATTTCTGTCTTGTCTTCTTCAAACATTCGTTAACGCATTTAAATGGCAAAAGAAAGCTCTTATTCTTATTATTCGCTTTGCGCCACTGTTCTCTCGGATCTAAGGTTTTCATCGGATTTTAATGTTCTATTTGTATTCCGATGCTGTTTAAGTGCTTTAAATGTTTTCTTTTTATTTTTTGTGCTAAAATTACATGCTCGCACTTTTCAGCTTTTGTTGGCAAGTTGAAGAATAAGAAAACTTTAATGAACAAAAATCTTCATTTGTTACCAAGGCGATGAAGTTTTTTTTTTGCGATGAAAACGGAAAATTCCTTTTCAGTTCTTAAGATGTTATTAAGAAACATTTTCTGTGTTGCAGAGAATATTTAGCTCTAATAATATATAAATAGTTCGAGCGAGAGTGCAACATACTTTAGAGTTTGACAAAGGATATTTTTCAATTTCTTAGAAAATACAAGAAACTTGAAATGAAACGAAACTTAACGTTAGTAAATGAAGAGAAAGAAAATCGTCATTTCAAAGGAGGAAAATGGCATTTGCCAACAGTAGCGCAATGCCAGCAATTTTAAAACGAAGCAAAAAAAAAAGAAAAGTTGTCCGAGTTTAGTTTCCAATTCTGCACTCGATTTTCGATGTTAAGCTTTATTTTTAGTCATAAAATTGCATTGAATTGGGAGTGCAAAACTCAATCTAGCACATTTGGAAAATGCTCTCAGTCTTGTCATAATTTATGATTGCACTTGCCAAATGTCCGAGATAAAAATGTTCACTATACGAATGGATTTGATCCAGAAATGAAAGAAATAAAAGCAAATGTTGTTAAGTGACATGAGATTGTTATGTTACATGACTAAAGATCATCGATATATTCCGTAAATGAAAGAAGAAGGATCTGCTAAAAGCATTTGTCACGTAACTAATGAATGCTTCTTTATCCGTGAAATTCGTGGAAAAATGAATTATTTAAGTATTTATTTCGAAGCATTTCGCTCTTGATACATTATAACATCTTAAATCAAGCTTCCCACACGTGTCTTAAAGTTCAGCAATTTTTTTTTTATCGTTACTAAGTCACTAAGGAGATTTTGATTAGTCGGATTTTAAACGCTTCTTCTTTATCGTAAACAGCTGACAATCGTTTCAGTCTGTTATATCACATAAGAAATTGAGGGAAATCGTAGCAAAGAATGACATTGAATGACTGCAAAATGGGATCATAAAATCAAAAGCTACTTTATCTGTTGACTGGTGAGCTTAAAAGCTTAATTGTGTTTTATCGAATGGAAATCTGTTCATCATTTATCTTTTTTTTATTGTTTGCGTTTTGGATTTTTTTTGCGTAATTCGCTTCTTTATCATTGAAAACATCAAAAAAAAATCCGACAAAGACTTAATCATTTCAAAAGCTTTAATGACTCAAATAATGGCAATGTCGCTTGGCGAGTAATATGATAATGAAATTCGGATAATCCCCTCACTGCTCGCTAAGCTTATGTGAATGCGAGTGAAATTTAAATTACTGATAATCTCGGAAGTGGGCGGTGGAAGGAAAGGAACCATAAAGCTTTTTAAATGATTAATTCCCAACATGGAAAGTTCATTTGCATAAAAGCTTCAATGATACTCGATTATAATTAGTCAGCGCTCTAATTTCAACACATTGAAACTGAAACAAAAAACGAATCCAACAAATTATTAAAAACCAAAGTGGAAAACTGTAATGACACGTTAGTTGAGCAAATGGGCTTTCATCGGCATTGAATAGCCAGCAATTTAAGAACTTTTTTCTTGCCCCCACACGCCACCACATGGAAATTCCGGCATGGAAAAAAAGTATTTTAATTGCAGCAAATTTCCATTCCTCGGCCCAATAACTTTTTAAGGTTTCACTGATACTGACATTGCTGACATTCACGGGAATATGGAACGGAATACCGTTACCAAATCTCTTAATAATAAAAGAAGAAAATTAATGACAGCATGAAAGGTGAGATTAACTTCTTATCGTTTCCTTTCTCCACTAAACATTGAAATATTCCCGCAATCTCCCCAGCATCTCATACAGCGCTTCCTTAACCCATTTTTTGCTTCACCTTCGTCATAAATTATTCATTAAAAGTAATTTTCGAAAGAGCTTCTGAAGTTTGATTGATATTTTTATTATTTTTGCCTCGTACACACTTTCGGGACTGATACGGATCCATCATGTTAAAAAAAAAATAATAAGAACAAAAAATGTTAAACACGACGCTGCTACCTACATTTGCTGCTTGGGTTTGACAGGAAAATTCGTGAAAAGAGAAATAAAACTGGTTTCATACAAGTCATCATCATCTTTCCGTCGGTTATCAGCTGAACGAAAATGAAGAATTATTTTATGGAGCTTATCAATTTTTCACAGCAATATAAGTACTATAATGCGAGAGATGAAAATACTTTCCATGAAAAAGCGCTCTCGGCATGTTGCTTTCCAGTGTGTTAGAAAAACGCTCTCACAGCTTTTTCAACGTTCCAGAATAGAGATTTTCACGTAAACCAATCGACCGATTTCTCGAAGATATTTGTGGAAGCAACAACTTTTGGACAAAGAACGTAACAAAAAAAAAAGTCAAACCTCATTGCACGTTCGAAATATTCGTGATGACTTTTACTCCCCTCCTCACCCCCAAATCTTATTCTTCTTCCTATCTGTCCTCTACTTTTGAAAGAAAAGCAAATTTTCCGGTTGCTCAATTTTCACGGTGCGGTGAGAAAGGAAAGTCCAAACAATAAAATGTGGAAATTTATTCTTCAACACTCCCACCACGCAGTAGCCAGCAGCAAGACCAAGGCAGCGAACAAATTTAATTCCGTTTCAATATAATATAAATTTCGGTTGCCAATAATAATCTTTGCTATGGGTCGATTTCATCATGACGAGACATTTCAATTTTAGAATTCTATTCACATACTGAGGGATTTTGCTTAATAAAGATCGAAGATTTTATAACATGAATTTTCCTTCTTCGGATGTCGATTTTTTGTAAAAAAAAAAAAATGACAATTTTGGGTTTTGATTATTGTCAAATTTAACGGAGCATTGAACCCTTCAAAGGATCTTTCGAAATTGACCTAAAAACTGGAGCGCATAAATTTAAAACACATCAAAAATTTTTTCAGCTCTTTTGGCTTTTATTTCCTTCCATCATTCGGCGCTTAACAATGTTTTGTTGTTTTATTATTTTTTCTATTTTCCCTGAATCTAAAACACTCTCCAGAGCTTTTGTATCAAAAAGTGAAATAAATTTTTTTTGCATTTTTTTTTTGGGGATTTTTCTTATCATTCTTGTTTCATTTCATCGCTTGGTTATAATTCGTTTACAATATTTTTTTAATCGTAAAAAAAATCGTGGGAGTAGAGTATAATAAATTCAATAATATGATTTTTCATTAAATATTTTCTTGCCGGCTTTAAAAAACGGGGCATTGTTTTTTGCCTTGTTACCCACCACACATGTTTTCTATATAAAAATTTACATCATCAAAATCGAAATGAGGAAAAAAATGTTTTGTTCTTTATTGAATCGATTGACGACGGCATTGATTAATGAGGAGGAAAATTTTTAAATATCTCAAATAATTTATGGGAGCGTTTACATCGCGAAGGAGAAAAATGAGGATTAAAATTTGTGAACGCGAACAGCTAATTCGAAAAAAAAAAAAAATAAGCTAACGGAATTGTGAAAAGAACAAAAAATTAACGACAAATGTTTCCGTTGCACAAAAGTAGGACTCCGTGGTTGAAGTTCCCTTATTTTTTTGAGACTTTTCCTTATAACAGTTTTACGATTTTTTTGCTTGATTTTACTCTTTTTTTTATCTTTTGTTTTTTTCATTTTTTTGCTAAAAAGTTGTTATTTAGTCGCGTGATCCGTTTTTTGCAAATGTTGTTTTTTGTTGTGGTTTTTTTTAGCGATTTTTAATTTTACTCTTTTTTTGGTAATTTTTTTACCCCGATAACCCCCCAAAAAGGAAAGTCACCGAAGTTTATTTTTTAATTTTTTTGGATTTTTTGTTTTTTTTTTTTTTTCTTTCTTTTTTTTAAGATGCAGTTGAATAATTCATTGAAGGAGTTTATTTTCTTACTCTGTTGTTGTTTTGAATGGACTTGTCGCAATCACATCCTTATTCAATCTTCGGATTGGTTTGCTTTTGCTGATGGACATGTAAGACGGCAACAGCTTCCTCAACCTTAGCTTTCAACGATTCATTATGTTCCAACATGTGCAACAATTCAGAGTTGTCAATTTCCAACAACATTCCTGTAATCTTACCAGCCAATAATGGATACATTGATTCGATCAATGGGAACAAACGTTCGCCAAGCATTTGCTTTTGTTCAGATGGTTGAGCAGCTGCCAACATGCTGGCTGTCAACGGTTCCTGTCCCTTGACAACGACAGCTTGAACAGTTGTTGGCTGAACTGGCATCGAAACGTTTTGTGGTGGATTGCGCATGTTTTGCGTGTACTTGTAATTTGGAGCACCACGTTGAGTGACTGGAGCATTCATAGCACGACCTGGCTGAATTTGACCAGCTCCTTGTTGACCAGTGATTGGACGAGCGGAATTGCGCAAAGCGGCAGCAGCTGACGCATTTTGTCCAGCATTTTGAACTTGCTGAGCTCCGCGTGCAACACCGCCGCCTGGACGATATTGAGTGCTGACAGCCATATTGGGATAAGCAGCAGCTGCAACATTTTGACCAGCATTTTGACGCACTTGTGGCTGACTGGCCCATCTGGGAGTTGTACGCAATGGAGGAACGGCTGGGCCAAAGAAGCGTTGTGGTTGCGGAATGGTTGGAACGAAATATCCGCCAGCGCTGCCAGGTTGGAATATTTGTCCCATTTGCTGCATTCTCATGTTGGTCATACGTTGCATATATTGCGATGCCAAATGAGCTTTACGATCTTCCTTCTTTTGAGCCAGAGCAACGTACAACGGTTTTGAGCCAACAATGCGTCCATTCATTTCAGTAACAGCCTTGGTGGCTTCTTCAGCGGCAGAGAAACAAACGAAACCGAATCCTTTTGATCGTCCATCTTCCAACATCACTTTAGCGCTAGTGATTGTTCCAAATGGTGTGAATTCCTTACGTAAACGTTCGTCATCAATGGAATCGTCCAAATTTTTAACGTATAGATTGACACCTTGATAACGTGACATACGTTCAATCTTGATCTGCTCAAATTTACGCTTCAATTCCATTTGACGTTCATTCTTCTTCTGAGCACGTCCAACATATAGAACTTTTTCGTCGGACAATTTCTTTCCATTCAATGCCTTTACGGCTTCTTCGGCAGCATCAGCTGATTCGAATGCAACAAATCCAAAACCGCGAGACTTTGTATCCTTTGTCATAACACGGTGACTTGTGATTTCCCCAAATGCCTTGAACATTTCATATAGAGTTTCGTCATTCAGTTCATCGCCGAAATTCTTGACATACACATTTGTGTACAATTTTGCTTTTTCTCCCAATTCCTTCTCGCGATCCTTACGTGGAATGAAGCGTCCAACGAAGACTTTCTTTTCGTTCAACAACATGCCTAAAATTATTTTAGAATTAGTTTGTAAACATAAATTACTTATTTCAGGTTTTGTCATGCACAGGCTGGAACATTCATTAACTCACCATTGACCTTATCAATAGCCACTGTTGCGCCTTCTTCCGTTTCAAAATGCACAAAGCCGTAGCCCTTCGATTGTCCATTCTCATCTTGGGCGACTTTGCAACTCAGGATGCTACCGAATATTGAAAATGTATCGTACATAGCCTTGTTGTCAATTGTCTTGTCCAAGTTCTTTATGAAGACATTTCCAACACCCGATTTGCGAAGTGAGGGGTCCCGCTGTGACCACATGATACGGATTGGGCGGCCTTTGATCAAATCAAAATTCATTGTATCCAAAACGCGTTCAGCTAAATAAGAAAAACAAAAAAATTGCGCGTTTAATAATAAAAAGTGAACATGTTGAATATTTGTAACAGGAGACTTTCACTTCCAGCAGCACAGCCCAAACGAAAAGCAATGTGCAAGCAGCAAGAAAAAAATAATTCCGCGTAAAATGCACAAACACAACTGGAACACGACGGGCGACGCAATAACACGGGGAGGATCATAACTGTATTAGTGACTCTGATTGTGAAATTCCATAGACAAAGGCCTTGAGTTGCATTCTACAGAGATGTTGGAGGGTTGAAATCTAAGTGACCCGTTTTTGGGAGTGCTTTAGAATGTGATAGAAATTTTCCAGTTACGATGACTCAATCACAAGACGCGATATGGTAGATAAAAACAAATATGGTGGCCGTCGTCATGATGATGACGAGCACATGGTTTTTTTTTTAGTAAAGGAGCATAAGGAAATGACAAATTTAAAACTCACCATCAGCTGGTTGCTGGAAGTTAACATAGGCATAGCCTAATGAACGGCGTGAAATGACATCGCGGCACACGCGAATGGACAAGACGGGTCCAATCGTAGAGAATTTCTCAAAGAGCGTTGCCTCTGTAATATCTGCATGCAGATCGCCAACGTAGAGTGAAGCCATTTTTCTGCCTGAAATTCACAGAGTGCAAAATGAAATGCGTAAATTTGCTATTGCTTATCGTCCAAAGTAGGCTTTGCCAACTCACTTTTCTTGGGTTTTTTGCTTCTGACACGTTTTCAAAACGAACGAAAAAAAAAAGAAAGCGAAGGAAACTTTCCTGTAGTTTTCGACTACTTCTGCGGTTTTTCGATGGTTATATATATTTTTTTAATGGTTTTTCTTTATTTTTATGATTTTTTTGGGTTTTTTAATTATTTTTTTGCCACAAAAGAAACTTAAAAGTGCTTTCTGTGGAATTTCAAAGCACGTCCAACTTTTACGGGATCTAGTTCGCGACTGATTTTTTCACAGTTGAACTACGACAAAGCCCACTTTGATAATGCCCCTTTAGAAAAGGCCTATTTTTTAAACATTTTAAAATTCTGTTAAAAATGGGGTTTTCGTTTATAAATTCCGAATATAAGTTGTATGTATAATTAATATTAATTCCTTGTTTAAGTAATTAATTAAGGTGTATCAACATTTCAGCGTTATGCTAATTTAAATAAAAGAAGTCATGAAGCAAAACAACACGAATCGCATTGCTTAAATTTTTGTTATGAAAATAAATGTTTTTCGCTGAATATACCATTACCACCAGGATTTTCTCACAATAGAATTTTGTATCTCGAAGTCATTTCAGTCAATCGATAAATGCAATATTTTTAGTTTAATAACATAAATCTAGAGGTTTGTATTTATTCATTTATATTCATTGCTTCTACCTAAACGGACATTTGAAGGCTCAAATTATGCTGTAAGAAATATTTTATAATTTAAGGAGATTTAAAGATTTCCTCTATTGAGCAATACTACTGGGGAATATTTATCATATTGCTAATTACGTAATCGGTGAATATTGTTACGCTAATTCCATTGAAAATAGCCTGAAATCTATAACACAATAGTAGTAATAAGGTATCAAATTATTTTCAATGAATTTTGCCGCCAAAATATATTTATTGTACAATACACTCTGAGCTTTGCAAAATTTTTTGACTCCATGATTTTAACAATATTCTGATAAGCAATCAGTTAAGAGACACAACAAAATATATTTATTTAACTGCAACTTTATTGAAATTTCAAAATTTGGCAGCTTCGGTGGTTTCGCAAAACGTGCGTTCGAGTGCGCTATATTTTGGACGACTCTGAAAAAGGCTGTCACTTTTTTCTTCTTGTTCGTTAAAGAGCTCGTCGTACAAATCAAATCAATCGTTGTTTCGACGTCGAACAGAGAAGTCTAATATCAGTGAAGTTCAGTGACTAAGTTGATTCTTGTGAAAAAAAAAAAAAGCGGTAAGTTGCCAAATTTCACTAAAGTACTCCGAGCCCTAACTTTCCTAGTAACACATCTGAAGGCTTTTACATAACCTCTACTAAAAATGCGCAGAAACTATATGCCCACTTAACAATCTGTAAAGATAAAACGAAAAAATTTCATTTCCCCCTTATTTCAATGTATAATATTCGACTGATGCTTTGCTTCGTAAGGCCATTTTGTATGAGCGCTTGTGTTTGGCTTCGGTTCTACTTTTTCATTTTTTTTTCCTTCTTTCATTCACGTACACATCTCTTGTTTACATTCATTCATTCTCGTTCATACAACATACAAACGGTCGCTACTTTTGAGTGTAAGAAGCCAAGCGACATCGAAAGTTTAATAAATTTTTTAACAATTTTGTTTTTTTTTTTTTTTTTCTTTTATACAACAGACTTCAGTAAAAAAAAAAACATAAAAAATGGCAGACAAACCAAAGCGTCCACTTTCAGCATACATGTTATGGCTCAATGAGGCTCGTGAAAAAATTAAGCGCGAAAATCCAGATTTCAAAGTAACGGACGTTGCAAAGAAAGGAGGAGAATTGTGGCGCAACATGAAAGACAAGAGCGAATGGGAGGCAAAAGCTGCCACAGCAAAACAGAACTATATCAAGGCCCTCCAGGAATATGAACGCAACGGTGGCGGCGGTGCCGAGGAGAAAACAACCACCAAAAAGCGCGGCAAAGGTGGCGCATCAAAGAAGCCAGCTAAGAAAAGCAAAAAGAAGGGTTCTGAAGATGATGATGATGAGGAAGAGTCCGATTAAATAATACGTACAAAAATATCCTCTACTTAGATTGATGATCATACCCCTTCTCCCAAAATAAACAGTTTGGCCCAGTGGAGCCATGTTTTTCACCAAACCATCCCAAGAAAAAAAAAAAACACAAAACACCTCATCTCTATTAATCTCTCTCATTAAAATGCATTTTTTTTTTTCTTAATTTACCTCTTCATTTAATTTAAAACGTTTAAGGAATTTTTATCGTTTTAATGCATAGATACATAATTAATAATCAATCACAAGATTAACTATTAATTATGAAAATTTACAAGAACACGAAAAAGATTCACGATTTTTTGTAGGAGTTGTAAGTTTGACGCTTTTTTGTCTTAGGAAAAATTGATAAAAGTAAATAATAAAAATATGTACAAACTATAGACAAAAAAATCTGACTTTGCTTCTTCTTCATCTAAAATAACAACAAGAAAAATTATATGTTATCAATATTCCAGGTTCTGAGATAAAAAGCCAAAGTGCTCTAAACTCCATATGGCAGCCATAGAAAGTGTATCACACATATGCATAACACGGCCATGCCATTGCATTTAATTATGTCAACAACAAAAAATATTTCATTCCTAAGAACCCTTCTTGTATGAATAAAGTGCCATATGCCTGCAAAAAAACCGTTACAATTGTCCCGAATCCATCATCATGCACCCATCATGTAAATGTAACCAGCGGTTTATTGATTTCTTGACGTTCATTTTGTTTTTTTCAATTTCGGGGACGTGAAAAAATCACAATTCCATTGATAATGCGTAGAAACTAAGAAACGATCCGGGCCCGACGTCCGGTTCTTGATATTCGCTTAATATGCCACTTTGAAAGGCTCTAAGAAATTGTTCCATACATTTTGCTCCACAAGCACACACATGCAGTTGGATAGAGAACAATTTTTCATTTTATATGAGGCGCTAGTGACTCGGGCCATTTTTGAGTCAATCGGGGAAAAAATGCAAAAATTTCAATTAAAATGGAATGGCCGATGAAATGATGGTACGGGAAACTTGAGAGTTGCATTCTGAGCCGCTACTTTGGGGAAGGGATCTGGTGATGACAATCTCATTTTCTTAACAAACTCCACGAAAAATCTCAAATCGCTCAGCGACTGTATGAAAGAATTTTGTTCGAGCCATTGTGTGAACAAAAATTTTTTCCATACAAAAAATAAAATTCGTATGGGAAGCCTTTGGCTTTTTTTCGCTTGAGCATCATTCAGAGTACGTACAGTTTCTACAAAATAGAAAAAATTGTGTACGTACACGGAGTGTCGTTGTGTGAGTTTATGTGTACGACACAAATTTTATATTTTGCTACGTTTGGCATATAAAAACTGTTATTTCTGCTAATTTGACCACTTTTGAGTATGAAAAGGGTTTAGACGAATTTTCTTTGGCATGGCATAAGACAATTTGCATCATTACTTTGGTAGTGGCTAATTGAAAATTTGTGAGGTTTTTCGAAAAATCGATTTGTATGGAAATGAGTGTAAGCATTAGCTGGGCATGGTCATAAATGATGGCACCCATGTAACCTTAATTTTATTAAAAACCACCAAATTACTTAATTCATCCAGAACAAACGAATTTCAAAATTTCAACAAAATGCCTTATATAAAACTATATTTTTGCCCGATGTCGCTCGGATTTCCTTTGCTATTTTTATTCCGACGATTTACTGTTAATGTATCTGCTTTTTTATAGTCCTTTTAAAAACAATATCGATTTGTAAAACAATTTAATAAATTATAAATTTGCAGCAATTCATATAGACAAACAGCCATTCAAAGTGACAAAAAGCAATAAAAACATTTGAAATTATTGCATAGTTGAAGTGACTGCAGTAACAGCATTGACGGATTATCCACAGAAAGACTGCTGTCAGAGACTCACAGCATAAGCACACATTGACGGTTAGAAATCGAAAGCATCGTAAGCCGAAAAAGTTTTCGTTCCGATTTTTTTGTGAATTTAAAAGGGAATTAATTGATTAAAGTGGCCAAAAGTACTCCAGAAGTCATCTAAAGTAACCGTGCATCAGTAATTTAATCAAGAACAGCGTAGTTCTCGTGAATATCAGTGAAATCTGAATTGGCTCGCATCTTCAACAAATTTTGAAAGGTAATTGTCTCACCAACACAATCTCACTTACCAACACATTCACACAACCATCGACCAAAGCCAAATTTTTCTTCCCATACGAAATCGAAGAGCATTTTGCTTTAGCTCGTGAACTAGAAGTTGGGAACAAAAAATCTGTTTGGTTGTGTTAAGGTATAATATACTGGCATTAAAATTGTATGGAAAATTCTTTGGCGCGTGGTTCTAAAAGGCGGTTGAGTTTAACTAACTTTTTTTCAACCTCGTTTTTTCATCCATCTTGCAGTAAATAAGTCTCAGAAAAAATCATCAAAATGGCAGAAAGACCAAAGCGTCCCCTCTCAGCATATATGTTATGGCTTAATTCGGCCCGCGAATCTATCAAAAAGGAGAATCCCGATTTCAAAGTTACAGAAGTCGCCAAGAAAGGAGGTGAATTGTGGCGCAACATGAAGGACAAGAGCGAATGGGAGGCAAAGGCCGTCAAAATGAAGGAACTTTATGAACAACAGATGAAAGAATTCGAACGTAACGGTGGCGATAAGAATGCTGCAAGTGCAGGCAAAAAGCGCGGCAAAGCGCCCGTCAAAAAACCAGTCAAGAAGAGCAAAAAGAAGGACTCTGAGGATGACGACGATGAGGAAGACGAAAGCGAGTAAATGTATCTCTCTCACATGCGTCCCTCCCAACAAAAATTTCCTCCCCTTTAATAATAATTTTTTTTCGTCGTCGTCGTCGGTGGAGCACCTCCAACCTCTTCATATACATTACAATTACACAAACAAGTTTTTGTTCTCCTGCCCCTCACCCTGCAAAAATCATCAATGTCCCAACACATGAGACACAAGTCTTTATCATTTGTAATTTTAATTAATTAAAGTACGATATAAAAATGAGATGATTAAAGCAAAAACACAACATGAAGCAGATTTCCAATATTTGAATACATCAAAACAGCAACAAAAGATAAAACATAAAAACAATTACAAAAAAAAATTGCATTAAAATAAAAACATTAATTTTTAATAAAAATTTAGAAAATGTAAAATTGCGTTCACATTTGCATCTGTTTTCCATTTATTTTACCTGTTTAAACATATCCATTGACACTTGTATCCATCCGCCAGCTTTGAAGCCAATGTTCATTTGTAACCGCATCAAAATGAAAAGTACAATTTTGCGATCACAAATCGATTTCAGCTGATACCATTTGCTAGCATAAATCGCTCGCGTGCAATTCAGCGAGGCCGATTTTACAATTTCACCGAAAAATGATATCAAGAAGCATTGCAAGACGGTACATGAGAACATTAAACCTGATGAATATGCGTTACACAGCATAACAAGAATTATATTTATGACAATTAATAAGACACTTGATACCGCATTGCCATACAATATTTTCGAATATATTCCATCACATTTTTTGATGAACCTGCAAATAAAAAAAATCGCAAAAAAAAACTTAAAATTATTTATTACCGGACTTGATAAGAATTTTGTTTCATTACTCAATAATTTCGGCATGTAATCTGTAGCAATTAACAATCAACACGTGATGCTTATCATCCCTATCGTAATTGCCATTAAAGTCACCAATTTTACTCAGCATATGTTCGAGCATTTTGAAACGCAGTTCTATGTAGATTACATAATTGTAAAATATTGAATCGTAGCCGATTAAATAAAATGCCGTTTGTGATGCATAAACGATTCCATAAAGAAAATTTATTATCCAACCAACTGGTTCAGTATGATTTGTGAAGAAAATTTCAATATTAACAGCCAGCGTTAATTGATTACGAGCAATAAGAATAATTAGAGGAGCCAAAATCATACCAATAAGTGACATAGTCAATGTGAATGCATAAAGTAGCATAATCTTTCGAGCTTTATTGAAATGTGTAATTCCCATATCACGATAAATTGGATCATTCTTTAAACTTTCCGTGTCACGTTGCACAGTTTCAATCAATTCACGATGTGCTTTGCGATGAACAAACAAATCGATAACCTTACAAAACATTTGAGTCACTACGAGCGTTGAGTTGATACCCAAACTAAGCTCATCAATGTCGTGTCGATAACTGAATGCCGCATAAAGAGAGAAAATCAAATTCAAAAAAGGAAAAATTCCCGCAGAAATATTTCGCAATTGATTCCAACGTCCATTATCAAATTGATCACAAAACACATTCAACTGCGCCAACTGAAGAAAAAAGAAACTTAAATCGTGAAGCTTCTTGAAACCACACTCATCACTGTGCCGTGCCAAGAGTCTAAACTTGTTAACAATCGACATTTTTTTTTACTAACTTTGTGTACGATTTTCACAATTCTGTCGTGCTTTTATAGTGCTTTACGTTCTCACGTCTGTCACTCGATATCCTAACAAAACGCCCTCAATCACCATAACATTTCAAAACTGTCATACTAATTAATTAACTGCCATTGGTTGTCTTATACTCACGTCTTTAAATAGTTCCATTGACACTTGGATCCATCCCCCAGCTTTAAAGCCTATGTTACGTTGTGATTGCAATAACATGAAAAGGAACATTTTCCGATCACGAATCGATTTAATCCGATACCATTTTGTTGCGTAAAGAGCTTGCGAGCAACTCAATGATGCCGATCTAACAATTTCCCCAAAATAACAGAACATGAAACATTGATTCACACCGGCGATTATCATAATGCTCGATGACGAATAGATGTTCAAGGATATGCTGAATTGATTGATGACAATGAGCAGAAAACCTGATAACACAGCGACCAAAAAGACATTGGAATACATTTTGTCGCATTTGCTAATAAATCTATGTGAAATAATTAATATATTTTTAAAGCCCAAGTAATTTCACTTACTCAATAATTTCAGCGTGTGCCTTTAAGAATTTTAACAACAATTCATGCTGCTGCTCGTTAGCATTAAAATCTCCAATGTTTATCAACATTTTCTCAAGCAATTTAAATCTCAAATCAATGTAGAAAACATAAATAAAGAAAAGTAAATCATATCCAAGAACAAAAAGTCCTGTTTGTGATGCATAGAAGCAACTGTAGCAATAGTTGACTATCCAACCGACGAAATTATTGTGATCAGTACATGGCAGTTCCAAGTTAACTGATAGCATCAAACGATCTGTTAAGATTGCAGCGATAAGTGGATAAAGTAGCAAATTAATTAACGATGCTGCTATCATAATTGTGTAAAAAATGACAAATTTTCTTGTGGTTTTATAGAATTTAAGTGCAATGCCGCGAAAGTCAAAATCGCCAGCGAGATTTTCCGTCTCTTGCTTTACTTTTGCTATCAATTCGTGGTGCAGTCCTCGATGAAAATTTAATTCGATTATTTTGGAAATCATCTGTTGGGGAAAATGGAACCGGAAAAAATTGCAAAATTAATTCGTGAACAATTTGCTTTTACCTGAAATGCGGAAAATATTGAATTAAGACTGCTATTGACTTCATCAACATCGTGAGAGTATTTCAAAATCACTCGAAAAGAAAAGTAAAAACCAGCAATTGGCAGAAAACCAAAAAAAATCTTAATTCGATTCCAGCGTCCAGTAGCAAAGACATTTCCGCAAGTAATGTTAAGAAAGAAGACACAAATCTTAAAGATTTTCTCAAAGCCAGTTTCTTCCTGTTGGAGATAATTCTTAAACTTCGTGATAAGAGACATTTTAAAAAATGACTTCTGAGGACTTTGATTGATGTGAGAACGCCTTTTATAGTTTGATGCTATGCGACATTAAATGTCTCAGGAAGCTATAATTTGCCGTAAATTGCACACCAAAACATTAAATTACTCAGGCATCATAAAATTCGCAACGTGCGAGTCTTATCAGCTGTTTCAATTCAAGTATCGCAATGCGTATAATTTTTTTTTTCTTTCTTTTCCGCCGTCGCATCTTTATTTTTATGTACCATACATCCATTTTATTCAAATACACGTCCATAATTGCTAAGATTTATTTTGAAGATTAATAAATTGTGATTTTTTTAAAAGAAAGAAATTGTCACTAAATTGCTTGCTTACAAAATAGTGTTTGTGGTGAAATTGACAAGTCACAATTTTTATGTAAAAATGTCCACTTTCACTTTCTTAACTTTTTCTTAGCGTTCAAGGAAATTGTTTTATCAAAAAAAAAATTGTTCGTTATTAAGAGTTCAGCTTTTCTCTTTTGCAAATCGTTTTCAAATCATTTATCAATTTTCACTTTTATTCTCTTCAAGATTGTTGTTGCTGGGTTTAAGATGTAAAATATGATTTACGTGTGTGTGTGTTCGGTGGTCGTTTATTCCAGAACCGTTGTTTCTTCCTTGACCAAAAATTCAACAATTTCTTCTTCAACATTATCTTTATCGGCTTCGATGTTGTCGGTATCGATTTCTAAAAGAAATTCAAGTTTCATTCAAATCAATTGTACAACAAACAAAAATAGAAAAATGAAAACTTACGATTTCTCAATTCCAATCGCTTGATTCTCAAATGCTCCCAATCTTGAATTCTCTTTTGACGATATTCCATAAACTCTTCGCGTAATTTTGCGCGTTTCTCGAGCAGCTCCTTGCTGGCACGTGTTTGTCTCAATCGATCCTTGGCTTCGAATTGTGGATAGTATTTCTTCAGGTTCTTTTTGATTTCCTTTTGTTGGGTTTCACTGAGCAGAGTAACAGGTCGTGGGCGCCAGAAGAGTTGCAGGAAATTCTTAAGATTTACACGACGCAATACACGACCCTGGAAACTCCAGATATAGTAGCTATGATCGTCTTTAACTTTGTAGGCGCTCAATCCAGTTGCAACATAACGACCAGTTGGATCCCATTCAACTTGGAATGCTCCATGATGATCGCCTGTTCCCATGATTGTGAAATCTTGAGTGTCAACAAATTCGAAGACGCCTGAAGTGCAATTTGCGAGAACAATGAAACCGCCACGAGGTGACCAGAAGAGATGTGTTGCAGCTTTACGTTCCATTTTCTTAACCAGTGAAACCTTTTGACCTTTCTTTGCCTCATAAAAGCTCACATTGCAGCCGCTTGAGCCTTCGCCGTGAATGATAGCAAATTTATCACCAACTGGTTCCCATGCAAATGCACCAATCGGTTCTTTAATTTCAACAGAATCCACAGGAATGTCTTTTTCCCGCATATGGAATATTTCGAAATTGTAAAACATTCCCAGGAATCGAATATCTTGATCCTTCTGTGTATTCTTTTTCGATTTACTGAAGCGATCTACTTTGACGCCCAAATAATCGCCAGATTTCTGCCAGTGAAGTTTACAATCGGCGACATTGAAAAGATTCTTGGTGCGGATTTCACGCTTCTTGGGAATTTCCATTAATGTTACTTTAGCTGGAACATCCGTTTGTTCAGCGACCCAATATGCAATGATGGGATCAGTCGGTGACCATGCAAATCCACGAATGCCGGGAATCTTAACTGATTTCTTTTCCAGCAGGAAGAATGTTTCCGTCTCGTAGATGTGAATGGCATTATCACCCATTGCTGCAACATATTTATCATCACTTGACCAGCGATAAATGGATGTCGGCGCAAGAGGATCAGCAACAAAACCACGCTTTTCTAAACCGGTTCGAATGTCCCAAATGATGACTTTGCTACCACTGTTCGGTCCGGTTCCAGCTGATCCGTATGTTACAATGAAATTTTCTTTTGGCGAAAAATCGACGTGCGTTGTTCCTGGATGGGCAAATTTATTAATACGCTGGAATTGAGGACCGCCCCAAATCGCAACACCCTGCTTGTGGAAAGCAACGATATATGTGCCAAGCGGGGACCATTTAACAGTTTGCTCCGTGAATCTATCCTTGCGATGTAATTCAGTTGGATCAGGAAGTGAATTCTCCCAGAACTGAACCATTGATGGTGAATTTCCATTATCAATGACAACACAATATTGATCATAAGCATCCGGTTCGGTTAAGAAACTATACAAATCGACGGTTTCTTTGTAGGGCTGTGGAGATGGTGGTGTCCATTCGACGGGAATATTCTCATATTTTTGGAAATCAGTGAAGAGATTGACCAGCAGTGTATGAATCTTATCCAAGCGATAGTTGCTATATAATTTTACGGCTTCTTCAGCATGTGCTGGTGACTTATACTCGATGAAACAGTAGCCTTTTGTGTGACCATTCTCCTCTTTCGGATAATAGACATTTACGATTTCGCCTGCAGAGGAGAACAATTTGCGAATAACGTTCTCGAGTTTTTCTTGACGAGCTGGTTCAACTTTTGGGACTTCATCGACCACTACAACATTCTCCATGCCGTCGGTTTCGCATGGTTTTTTCTTAAGGAAATCACCAAGGAGCTCTGAAGATGCATAAAATAAATAATTTTCGAGGTTAGAAAATAGCATAGATTTTTGATATATTGTAATAAGATAAAATGACAATTGCACAGTAGGTAGCATTCATGAAATTTCGATATTAAATATCAAGTTAGTTTCATCGAGTGTGGAAGGTGTGGAAGCGAAAATCAAAATTAAATCACTTCCACATTTTGTGTCGTGGCTCTCACCTTCGTCGGTAACTTCATCTTCGAAATCAGGAGGATCTTCATACGATTCAACCGGCTCCTCTTCAAATTCACCATCTTCGTCACTCCCGGTGTACTCTTCGTTTCGTTTTCGAGCCATTTTAAACAGCGAAAATTGATAAATAAATTAACTCGAAAAAAATTCACACTGCCATTAAAATTCACAGGGCAACGAGAAAGTTTACTTCATGTGAAAATTCCTGAAACACCCTGTTTTTGAATTGGCCGTTAAATATATGCATGCTGCATTTTATGCTGCCATGTTTGAGTATGAAACATTTTTTTTTTTAGGTTTTCTAATCACTACTTATTTTCAAGTTTTGTTTTTTTTTTTTTTTTTTTTTCTTTTTTATTATTGAATTTGTAAGGACACAAAGGGAGACAGGAAAATAAAATTTCTATAATTTCTAATAGAATTTTCATCAAATGTCATTTTGTTGTTTCACCGTTAAAATAAATCTTCATGCAATTCTTCTAAAAACTATTTAAATAATTTGTGTGGGTCGGGGAACAACAACTTCTAATACTTTTGTTTTTATTTATTTAAAATTTTCCTTAAAAAATCGACTCCATCTTCTTCATTGCAAGCTCAATTTCCTTTTCTTTTTATGCATCAAATTATCACAATTGATGGTTGGCGATCCATTGTTGAGGAATTTTGAGTTGATTGGACATCCATTCGATGATGTCGGAAGTAATTGTAAACTGACATTGGCCAGTGGAAGCGGATCGAGCCGTTTCAATTGTTTGATTGGCTTTTGTTCGATTGATCGCACCGGTGTATCCGGCAAGCTAACAGGTTCTGGATGGAACGATTGAGTCTTTTCCCTCAACAGCATCAAATGATCCAATTTATCAACAGTGGCATTCAGTTCAGATTCCCAGCTTTCCTGTTCATCCTGTTTGCCATCGCCACCTTCAATCGGACGCACGGCAAGGCTTCGTACTTTCATTTTGAGTGCTTCCATTTCATCGAAATCCGTTTGCGTGTCATCGCTACGCGACCTGCTTGTGGATCTCGAGTGTGAATCCAGCTCAACATCGTCGAGATTAAAGTCTAAATGTGGCGGTTCAGCTGGAATTTCATGTGATTCAGCACCAACACCTGGTTCACGGACTCCCGCTGGTGGTGCTTCATATAAATCGCCACGTTTCTTATGAATCGATTCACTTATCAATTCAAGATTCTTAAAAGATGTTGAGTAATTAGATTTTGCCTGTTGCAAAAGTGCTTGAAGCTGCTGGATTCGATCTTTTTGAGTGTTTAATTGATCTTGACAAATTTGTTTCTCCTCAAAGTATGGTCGTGACTTTTGTATGCTGGACTTAAATTTTTGTTCTTGATATTGTACCTAAAATAGGTAACAAATTATGATTAATAACGGTCTCGAGTTAGTGAGTCATGTAGGAAACTCACTTTAGATTCAGCTGCATGAAACGCAAGTGTCTTTTCATGATGATCGGCACCCGATTCAGCCTTTTGTTTCTCTGCATCCATCACCTGGAAAAACATGTTTTTGTTACCTTTTTTCGAAAGAAAATTTGCATTTTCTTCACACAACAGTAGATACGACGACGCGATTCAGCGAACCGTGTCACTTACTGTACGGTTCTCCATGTGAATGTGCGATATGTTGAATGGAAAAAATTTCACAACTGAACCATTGTTACTCGTTTTTTTTTTTCGTGGCATGAGCTACATTCATAAACATGTGACCGCGAAAAAGTTGATATTTTTTGTTGCATATCTTGACAAATGTCAAATTGTGAAACATAATTTTCATACCTTTAATGTCGAACAATTGAGCATCTCCTGCCATGCGTTGTCAAATTGCCATTCATGTGAATTGCTCATAAAACGTTGTTCTGCTAGAGCAACTGTTTCTTTTGCCGCTGCATGAATTTCTAAATTGTTACAAATTTGATATGTGATTATGAGATGCATAGACTATGCAAATTTTAATTTTACTTTACCATTTGCGCGTTGAAACTTGGCGGCCGCTTTCTGACATTCAATTTGTGCAATGCGAGCCTTCTCGAGTGCATCATAATACGGACGGGATTTTTCGATGGAGCTGCCTAGTTTTTTTGCCGATACTTTAAGGCGTCGAGTCGATTCATTCAGTAATATGCGAAATGTAGCATTCGCTTCCTGATAACAAATGAAGAGCACGCAAAGTTGATATGAAGAAATAAATGAAATTTATGTCAGTTATTGATTGATAGATATAAAATATCGTAATGAACTCACTTCTAGCTCAATTTCCAATTTATTGATGTCATCGGTGTAGGTGTTTAAATTCTCCAATTCGATCTGTGTTTTTCGGATAAATGGAATTTAGATATTACGTCAGAAATTATTTTGGCCGCAGATGGTAACGCACGAGACAGGGAAAAAATTTATAACGAACTCTCGTCGTCCCCTTTCAAGGAAAATCATTTGACGACAATGGAAGTGATGACGGAAAAAAGTTCGAGATGAAATTGAGTCGCATTTTATGTTTGCGCAATAAATATACTACCTAGGTAGTAATAAACAATTCAACACGCTGTCAAACGTGACTCATTTATTCCTACGTTCAGTAATTTTTTTTTATTTGTTTGCTACAATTAGTGAAATATCATAATCAGTTTCAGTGTGACAACGCGAACCACACGTCTGGTTTGAGTTTTGTTTATTTTTATCATCATCAACGTCACTGATCGAAGCAGAAAGTGAGAAACAAAATGTGCTCAGAACACAATGAAGAAATTTAATCTTCGTTTTCCTTTTCAGGTTTCTTTTGGGTTTACCCCCACATCGCAAATACTAAGCGTTAGTTATTTTTGCGGATGTCGCATAAAAAAAATTATTTTTACCTGAATGCGAGGATCCAATTCTTCAGCTTCCATTGTTGTGATTTATTATTATATTTCTTATGTTTTGATGATCTTTTTATAAAAACTTTAATCCATCTTTTTACTCAATTTATTATTCAATCAAAGTGAAATGGAAAAAAAATCAATTAAGTGAAATTTTTTTTATACAGGAAAATATTTTTTTTTTTTTTTTTTATACGCGGAATGCAAGAGGAACAACAACAATTTTTTTCAAACACGAATTTTGACGAAATTTGAGAGTTAAAACTTTGTAATTTTTGCTTTTGATTGATTATTCGGACACTACTTAACGGTTTCAACTGTCTGCGATATCGCAGAACAATTTTAACTAAAATATATTCTCGTTTATTTGTTATCGCAAAGAATGAATCGACTTTATACAACAAAAAAATAATAAGAGTGGTGACGAAATACGAAATAATGGAATTTTTAATGTTTGAGAATGTATTCGGGTAGTTTTTGTTGTTTTCGAAAATACCGAATGGTTTGAGTCTTCACTCGTCGCTTCAATATGAAATTTTTATAACAACCTACACAAAAAAACTTTGGAGGGAAATTTTAATAAACGAATTTTTAAGCTTGAAACGTTAACGCGTAAACACAATTGAGTGGAAGCCAATAAAGCTACAATAAACAATATCTTTATATTCCTTTCTTATCTTGCAACCTGTAAAGATTAGATTAATTAACCGTTAGATTGATATCTCAATAAATTCGATGAACGTCACAATCTTCAAACGTACTTAATTAAATATGTTTAAAAAAAGCCCGGTGATTAGGAAAACATAATCTTTATTTAAGTATGCATAATCGCATCGGTATTTATTTGCCTGATATGTAAATTAACCTCTTGCAAAAGGTGAATTGTTGTTGGTTTCAAGGAAGAAAACTCCTGAAAGACCCTTTGATGCATCACCACCCATGACTCCAGTTCCGGATCCAGGACAATTGCGACCAGTGATTTGACTATGGCCAGTGCAACGTCTTGCAACGAAACGATTGCTAGTTGCTGATTCCGCATAAAACAATGTAGCACGTCCATGTGCGCAAGTTCCAGCAGCGTCAATGCCACATCCCGGTTGGGATGAACCCCAGTTTGGATAAAAGTCGGCATGAGCTAAAGGTAAATCAAATCCAAGTCCACCAGCATTTGTTCGAATGCCTTCAGTGTAGACTGCGTCAGTTGATGCGAAACGTTCTGTTGGTCGATTGATATCAAAGAGTGGACCTGCTGGATCCAAACCAAAGATGACTTGAATGCGACCGCGTGTTACTCTCTTCCCTGCTATTCCAGCAATGTGTGCACCGAGTGAATGACCAATGGCATGTACTCGATTAAATGCCGATATGAAGGCATTTTGATGCAAAAAATCAATAAAACGTGCAATAACTGGACCAACTTCATTAACGCGATTTCTTGCAGAAATGTAATTAATAGTATTGGCACCAACTCCCCAGTCAACGACCACAACATTATGGTCATTAGCAGCCAATAAAGCACGAGTAATATCTCTGTTCACTGGTGAGGTGTTATCATTGTTGAATCCGTGAACAATGAAGCGAGTCCCTGGCGCAGCATTATTCCAATTTGTGTTTCTAATAGCAGCAGCGTTGAAAGCGATTCTTTGTCCAACTGTTGGATTACGTCGAGTGAACAACAGGAAGAAGACATCGGCATCAGCATTGAAGAATGGCTCAGGTTCAACCTCAATTGGATTCAAGTCCATTAAATGCATACGGCCTTCATTATCGGGCACCAGTGACCATCGATGCTTCGATTCGATCGAGTTTTCAACAGGCAGTGCAAGTGTGGCTTACGAAGATTGGAAGAAAGCATTGAAATGGCAAATTCTAAGTTCACACTTATTTTTTCGCTTACCACTAGTCAAGAATACAGCACATAAAACAATGAAAGTCTTCATTCTGAACCTTAAATCTTTCAATTACTCAAAAGACTGTTGCATTTTCGAAAAATTTCATTCTTTTATATACGCGAATTGGGGTTGTAAATTTTAATCTTAAGTAAGATTATTTTGTCATGTACTGGTCACAATGCTAAGTAGTTCGGAGGCCATTTTTATCAATGAAATTTCTGCGTCACTTATCTTAATATTTCGTGATTAAACAATTTCGATTTCGCTAACAAATTAAAAAAAACATAAGCATTATCATTTTTCTCTCATTTTTTATTGGCTTTTATGGTTATTGTCATATAGAAGAAAAAATAATCGGTCGTATCTGAATCTTGTGCCACCGATATGCAGCCTAAACAGATAAACAACAAATTAAGGCCAACTTTATTCCGAAGAATTTTTGAAAATTGTGGGCGTTTTCGAAAATCAGCTTGAACAAATTAATTGCTATTTTAAGCTTGCGTAAATAAATTTCTCAAGTTGTCTCTCAGAAATCGAAAATTATAACACTAAACAGTTAAACAGTCTCTTAAAAGTATAATTATTTATCCGCTAGTATTTATCTGGAGTTTTGTCCAATCGAAGGCTGTGGTGAAACATTCCGTCTTAGTGGTTCCCTCCGCATGCATTTGTGTAGGACCCACAAATTACATCCACATATAGCTGGAGTCCGTGTGAAAAATGCACTGTTAAGTTATAAAATAAGACAACATTGTATTTATGATGATGTGGTGAAGATAAGTCAAAGTGGGGCTTAAATCTATGTCAAAACCCACCCTCATTGTCTCCAAACGTTGACAATATCAAAAAGTCATGAACATGCATGGGAGGACAAGGACAATAATTTATGTAAATATTATAACCATATTCATGTTAAATTAAGGACGCACATAATTGTTTGGATGGTATTAAATATTTGAAATCAAAAGCAATTTATTGTTTCGCTTGTATTGTTTCGTCTTCACTAGAATTTATGAATTTATATTTTTTTTTAAATAATTTTTTTTTTTCAATTATTACTACCTATCTAGACGATTTTCTGTTCTTTTACAACTTCTTAATTTTTCTTAAGTGATTTTTTTATTTTATTTTTATTAAAAATTTTAGCCTTTAATGCGTTTTTGTGTTCATTGTGCCAGCCATTGATGTGATTATAGATTTGGCGCTATTTAAATCATAAGTTTTCAGCAACACTCAAATTTAAATACATTGTAAGAATGAAATTTTATTTTTCGTAGGAAATTACAATTTCATGGCGTTCATATTAAAGCACAGACATCAAGCAACAGCAGCACTCCAGTAAATTATATAGACATGCTGGAATGGTTTCTCACCGATGTTAAATATTTTAATTTAGTAAATATAAAAAATATAATAAATAGTAAAATAAATAGCCAAAATTTAACGTAAATACCCAAGACTCATTTTTCAAAATTTTGAAATATTTTTTTTTTCGCATATAACAATTTCATTCTCAAAACCAACACATGCAACAATTTTGTAATAATTTTAATCATCATTCAATTCATTCGCTATAAGCTACGAAATCATCTCCAAATTTTTATTGAATTTGTAGTACTCCTTTATATTGCTAAAAGATTTTAACATAAAACCGCCAACATAGGTTTATCAGATACAGCACACATGGACATTTTTGCAAACAATTTGCAGCAGCAAAGGTAAGAAATATGAAATTTCATTTTTCGAAGCAAAATAGTTCTGGAATTTTTTTCCATCATTGATTTTTCCGGACTATCCTAAGGCTAAATTTAGAAATATTGTTTTGTTGATTTTGTATGCATTATGGAAATAAGTTTTCAGTTTCAATTCAATGTTAAATTCCTGTGCTACAAAAAAGTTATGTTTCTTTCAGGGTTGTGACGGAGCAATTACGTCGCGAAGCTGCAATACAACGTATGCCCGTCTCTCAGGCCGTCTCAGACATCATCAAGTATGTGACGGAACATGAGCAGGAGGATTGTTTACTCGTTGGCTTCTCCAGCCAAAAGGTCAATCCGTTCCGTGAAAAGAGCAGTTGCAGCATTTTGTAAGCGCACTCGTGAACACTGGAACATTGTTGGAATTGCAATCATACAAATATGGAATTAATCACAAAAGCCAACTATCAAATATAATTTATTCATGTATTAGCCAATTGATGTGTCTCAATGTGTGTAATTTCATTTTTCGTTATTGGCATACACAAAAACCAAATTGCTTCCTACATTTTTCCTATCACCACAATAAGTTGATGCCTGAATAACAACAGCACTATTTGATAAATTTAATAATATTTACCTACTATATTTCGAATTGGGCTATTCGAGGCACAATGTTACGTCAAAAGCGCGCATCCGAGTAGTTTTAAGTTTCCTTCCGTTTCAAATTTCATCAAATCATTTTCACCCACGCCGCACATAAAGAAAAATTAACTTCTCTTACAAGACTTTCATCAACTATATTGATGCATTAAAAGAAATCTATTAAAAAATTTTGGGAAAAATCAACTATAACTTTATAACTTTGTTAGAACTCGTGTAAACGCTATATAACTGGAAAAAAAAGAAAATAAAATCTATGAATTATATTTTTGTTCGTATATCAATGTTTCGAAACATTTCTCATTAATTAAAAAAAAACCTTTTTTTATTTATTAGTTTTATCCAAAAAAAAAAAAAAATCTTTTATTTTGACAAATATTTTTTTTTGTGCTATAAATTTGTGTTCGATCATCACAAAAAATTCGGGATTATGGTTAAATTTTATTGGAATTACGAGACTATACTTCAAATATATACGCAACAAACAATTTTCACAACATCGCTTCTGCCAGTAAAACTATCGCTTTAAATTTTTAATCCTTTAATTAACAATGCTTCATACAAACTCGATTATCAAATATGATGCCACCGAACCACCGAACGGTTGTACACTGCAATTACTTTTTAAGTATTTCATTTTCTGTCATTGTTCGTCCATTAAAATTGCAGCGTTCAATTTAAAGGATTTGAAAAATTTGTTTTGTCATCATACAATTAAAAGCTTTCACAATGTTCCACAAATAATTGTTTTTGTTTGTTCGCTTTTTTTATTCGTCATCTCCACGTTTGCGTCTTTTTTCTGTTCCGAGATAAAAATGTGTTTTTCATAAATATGTTACGACAAAATATGGGGAAAGAGACACTTTGGGGAATCATTTTTTCATTCATTTTGCATTCTCTTAATTAAATACGCTTTTTAAATGCTCATGTTGGATAATTTTTCTTTTTTGCGGTCACTGCTATTATTTAGTTCACATTTTAACGAGGACACTCACGTGTCGTATTTGGTGTTGTATTTTTTTGCATTTTTGTTTTGTCTGAGTGAAGAAGGATTAATTTGCAGTTGGTCGTGAATTGGGGTTAGTTTGGGGAATGTAGTTAAAATAAGAAATTAATGAAGCCAACTACGAGTCACTACAATTTCATAGTAAAAGGCAGAACCAGATGGCAGAAATCTCGAGTGATTTGTGGTTTTTTCTCGTGTAAACTATGAGCTACAACGTTGCCGGTTAGCTATCTTAATTAAGTTTTTAATTATTCAAATTGACTCACAAGACTAATGTGAAGTTCTTCGATGAACTCAATCTACAACTAAAAAAACTACTTAATGGCAGCTTATAAAGTTCAGGAACTTTGTCACTCGTTAATGACAAAGCTTCATAAATAAAAATCTCTTGAGATATTTTTTTTTTCTTTCTTGTAACTTGATAAAATTTGTTAACATGTCGTATGTGATTTGGAAGTCATTAAAGGAGGTTCACCAGTTCACCATCCACTCATCAGTCTCTCATCCACTCTCAATCGTGGGAAATTTTTCACATCAATAAAAGTTTTTCAAAAATTTTTTTTTTCTTTACCAATTTTACTTAAAATGTTAGATTTTCTTCTTAAGGGGAGTGAACATCCTTCACAAAAGGAAAATTTTGGCACATCAAGGGTTGTTATCAATATTCGTGAGGGGGGAAAAAAATCAGTGCACAAAAATTTTGTAAGTGTGTTTTTTCATTAAAAAGTATCTAATTATGAATTCATGCTCGTACAATATTAAAAATTTCTTTTTGAGGAAAAACTCGCCAATCAAAATGATTAATGAATAAAATCCACTGAAGCGACAAATTTGTCGCAAAATTCTTCTTCTTTTTTTTGCGGGATGGAGGTTGTAGCCTAATGATTGTTGTTAAAGTTAATCGTTCAGTTTTTATCTGCTTTAATTCGATTAACGTGTTTTTTTTTTGTCACGCACTTTGTGGAAAATGCTTTATGGAATTCGCAATGAACGATGAAATTTTCGGGGAAATTGAAATGAACGAAATTATTTTACTGTTGATTATTGCTGGAGAAACTGCTCATTGTTGACAAAGATGTTGTTGACGATGATGGCGAGAAAGGTCTCAATTCGGTGCTGCTCTGTTTTCCCATTCCTTGGTGTCTTCCAATTAGTTTTAACAGCTCAATTGTGTCATATGCATCTCGCTTTTCATTAAGGATTCTGTATAAATAACAATGTACAAATAGAAAAAAAAAGAATATTAATAAAATCCCCCTTTGAGAAGTTTCACCTCATAAAATATTTTCATAGGACGAGACGAAAGGAACGTGTATAAAATTGGAACAAGATTAATGGCGATAAAATGCTCCAACAAAGGAAAATTAAATGAATCATTCATTGATTGTGCTTTCGTCGTTGTAATGAAAAGAAAATACTGCAAATGAGATAACAAAACTTTCTCTCAGGTGCATTATTTAATATCATTAAAAGGATGGAAAAGGATCTAAGGTAATTAAGCACCAGAAAGGTTCAAAATCAATAGTAAATTATTTTTAAATTGAAATGTCAGACAGAACACAAGCAAAACAGAGAATCGATAATTAACATCTGTGTTCACAGATCTGGAGTTTCTAATGTCGAATTCTGTGTAGACTACACAATTGTGTGCGTTGTCAAATTAGATATAAGGAATTTGAATGTCTTACATGCTACGATAAATTTATGTGTTCACAGAAATCAAATTTCCATTTAGTGGTGCAAATTTTTTTTTTGTTGCCGAATCATAAAAAGCGTTTGGGTGTTGTTAAGGAGAAAGCTCACAATAAACACAATTTATGAACACAAACATCCATCTCGCGGGGATTAAAAAAAATTCCTTTCACGGTTCAAATGGAAAATCTCAATTCTCCTTTTCACTTTAAACTTGTTTACAAAGAAGTATCCGGTTCTCTTTTTTAACTTCCCCACGCAATTTTACCTGCCTGAGGTCTCCTTAATCTGCTCGACAAAATCAAGACCGGTTATATCTGCAACAGAATTCGGATCCATGTTCGATAGAAGCTCTAGATCAGGTTCACTCAATATGGATACATTGCAAAGATTCGTTTTCAATTGTCCCACGAGCTTCTTTAGATGAATCTTCTCAACATCACCGCTGTCGGTTGTATCATCATTTGAATTGTGAGTGGTAATTGTTAAGTAGTGTGTTGGCTGTAATGAAATCCGATGTAATAGAAATATTAAAAAAGGAATTTTTGTTATTAAATTATATTACATGAAAAGAGCTTTTTCATATAAAAAAAAGCTATCTGTTGATCATTCAATTACGAAAAGCCATATTTTTAAATAAAAAGCTCTCGAACATTAAAATGATGTTCACGCAAAAAGGAAACGCCTCATTTCGATGTTATACATTTTTTATGACTTTAAAATGACATCGTGAGTTGCTCTTTTTTTATGGAAGCTCTCCATTCATACATATATCATGCGTGCAATTTTATGGCAGAGCATCATGAAGCATTCTTCAGACATACTTAGCGGATGTGCCTGTAATGTTTGCTTTTTCAACCCATCAAATATATTACACGCACTCGTATTACTTCTTGAACCCCTCAAATTGGAGCGTGTAAATGGTTTGCTTCAGTTAGCGTGTAATGTATGTGTCTACATATCAGTGATAGATTCCACGCGGCAGTAAAACATTTTCACGATATTGATTTCACAAAGAGAGAAAAAAAAGTGTTTTATTAGAAAATTGCGCACAATTTAAAAATAAAAATCCTTAAGTTGTTTCGCATTCCACCTAAAGCTCAGAGGATGAAATAGAGGGAGGGATAAGATTAGCGAATGAGTGTATTTCGGAAGAAGAAATAAAATTTTGCTTTTTGATGAATTGCGTTCTATGCGAGAAGTTTTAAAAGCGATTATGAATTTTATAAACTCATGGAAATGGAGCCGCCCATGGATTAATTTAAAATAATAATTACAGAAAGGATGGAAAATGTCTGATGAACATTTTAAATTAATGTTTAATCAGCGACAAACGATTATCTAAAAAAATAAAACAATTTGGGAGTCGTTCATTTGCTTCGTCACATGTTTAGAAAGTGATATAAATTGAATACTTAAGCAGAACGCTTTTTGAAATCGACTAAAATGCACAAATTGCGAATGAGGGATACAAAATTCTAAGGAAAATTAATACAAAATTCTAAGGAAAAAGAAAATATAAAATCCATCCAAAAATGTGTGCTGAAAAGCATAAAATTCCTCGAGGCAGAATCCGTGAGTTGCCTTCTTACATGTTCCAACTGATTTACAAGGGTTAAGCACAGTATTTTGCATTTTTGGAAAAACCATCAGATTATATAATGCGTAATAAATTTATCAAGTTCATCAAAAATTTAATTCCCTTTAAGAGCTTTTAAGGTTTCAAGGTCACAGTATACGCATGATGATGGCATTTTGATACAAGAACCAGACGATGGGAAAATATATACATGAATTATTACTCGCCCCACTTCTCCATCATCCCTCAAACCTTTCACTGTTGCTATCGTTCCAACAACAACTTCAACAAGAGAGATGAGTCGCACGGGTGGAAAAACACAAAGTATGAAGAAGGTTCGACAATAACAAATATTCGACAAAAAAAGAGAAATAAATAAAAAGAAGTCTGCAAACATTTCATCAACAAAAGAAATTATAAATATCTGAAGCCTCCGCTGCTTCTCGTGGCTTATGACATTTCTATTTGATTCCATAGACAAGACAAAATTTAAAAAGAACCAATCAAATCAGTAATGATTCTGGTAGAAAAAAATCAGTTAAAAGGTTGTTCTGGTGATGGCAGGCAGTCCTTAGTTATAGTCTCCAAGGAGCATACAATTTATCTCTGTATGCATTGATGATTTATTCTGTTGATCAAGTTTCTTGTTTAAATGCAAAATGTCAAAGGCGTTTCGGAAACATAAACTCGCCCAAAAAAAAGTCAGACAAGCGACAGGCACTTTCAGAAAAAATTGCTATTTGCAGGTCTAAATAACCAAACAACAATTTTCTCATCAGCGAATTTATTTATTCTACGCAATCGAATTTCATCGAAAACAAATATTTTCATATGTCTCGCTCGTGGGTAAAAAAAAACTTTCCAATTTTCTTGTGTATTTTCTTATAATTCATGAAGATTCTTCAACAGAATATTGATTGAGTGATGGAAATAAAATTTAATTTATGGTTGGGAAAATATCATGTTACGGCAGAGAAAATTTATTAATTAATCGTAATTCGGTTTTCATTCTCTGTCAGTTTATTGATTGAATTTCGATATTATTTCATTTATCCTGGAAAAAGAAGCAATATAGATAGATTCTCATTAAACTCACATCATTCCATTGCTCTCCACTGAAAACGGCAATTAATTCGGTATTGGGCTCCAAAGTTTGAAAGTAATCTTCATCATCAATTTCCGTTCCATCAGAATCCAAGTGAATTAGTGGCAATTCGGGTTTTCCAAATTTCTCCGATGATTTCCTTTGCAGCTCCTGCAGACTGCCCGCCACAATGGCCTTTTTTATCTGACGCGTAATGTCTTTGATCTGTAAAATTAATTTTTTTTTTTTTTGTATGTTTACAAAAGCAATGTAAATTTATTTTTCTCATGAAAAATTCCGTTTTTTTAGCTCCTTTTCGTGAAAAACATCAAAAGAGCAAAAAAGCTCGTTTCGTGCATTTAACTTTAAAGCTTCATCCTTCACCCTTTTACAAAATTCAATTATGTGAAAAATGCCCACGGGCCGTTTACATAAAAGCTCTTTCGGTTAAAACTCTTGCGAAAAGCTTTCACTGAACTTTATTTTTCCTCTTCATAAATGTGGAAACATAATTGTGAAAGGTTTGTAATCTTTCATTAAGATTCAGTAAGAAATGATTGGCATTTACAAACATTAAAATAACATAAGCCTTTCAAAACTGTTTGACTTATAAACAACTCTAATTAAAGTTATCGAATGAAACAGTATTTTATCGAATGTACATTTGCCACAAATTGTTTCATGACGAAGGACAAAATCCTGCGTGACATTTGTCAACATTTCATGGATTCTATAACGAATTTTCTTTGGCATTCAACATTATATTTGACGCAGTTCATGAAATATTTCTTGTTGAACGTCCACGAGTGAAAGGTTGAAGGTCAGTTAAAGCTAACAACATGTTTAGACTTGAGTACAATTTCGTACATGCTCCCTAGGTATCATTTTTTTCGTCCACATCGAAATATTTTATTGAGTGCAATTTATCTTGCATGAAAGCGGTTCATGCTGCAATGTGTATGTCTAAGTATGTGCAAACAGCAGCAACGGCTTGCAGTAGTCAATTTAAATGCAGCATAAATAAATTGAAATTTACGAGTTGGAATATTATTTATAACAGCATGCAAGGGTGTGATGAACTGCTGCAATGCCTGTCAATAAGATTCAGAATGCATTTAATGTTCCAGATAAATTATCAGGAAATTTTTCATTCGGAAAAAATGTAGTTCAACCACCTTTTCCATGCCAGATTTTCGTGGTACGTTCAAAACCACTCAACTGAACTAATAATTTAATTAACAATGTAATTACAATTTCTCGCTTTATAACAAGCTCATTCATCAATGATTAAAAATAAATCTGATTGAATTTTGCTGATGAGCGGATTCTCTTTAAAAGAATTTTGTTCCTCGTTCATTGTCATTTTCTCGGAAAAACTAAATTTTTTCCGAAAAAAAAAATAGAGAATGTGGAACAAAGCTTTGACCTATATTTTCCTTTTCTCTTCCACAGACATTGCATTTCATTATTATATGCCTCGTATTTTAATATTCTCGCACGGAATTCGCCAAAAACCGAATAAAAATAAATTTGCTTAAAAATGAAATTGGATCTCATCAGCACAAAAAAATATTGGACACCGACCGGAAAATTAAGTTGTTTTTAGCGTACGGGGAATTGTGGACAAATTTTTAAATGCGAAAACAAAAACATCGAAACGACAAAGATTTCATTATTTTTATTTTTTTTTGGGGCGGATAAATTCACAGGCGGAGAACGACTGTAATAATTTATTTATTACTCACTTTATAAGGCTTTTTGTTGCTCTCATCTTCGTTATGATCCATCTTAATTAGACACTTTATAGTTTTCAATTAATGCACTTGAATGTTAATTTATGTTTATGCTAAAAAAGGAAATTCTTTCTATTCTTCCGTTGTTTGTTATCAGGAGCTAATTTTTTTCGGTCTTCTTTAACCGAGCTTTTAAGAGAGACTGAAAATATTTTCTTGCTTTGCTCTTTGAGCGAATCCAACGTTTATTATGCTCCAGCATTTATTTTGCACACCAGATGTTCGCAACCGTAAATATCTTGTTCCAAATTATTCTATCAATTTATAATGTATATATTAGAAAATTTATTTTGATAATCAATTAATTAAGAAACATAAAATAAAGGAACGGTTCTGCGCAGCTGACGAATTTCAAGACATTTCCACGTTTTAAAAGCAGGCAAGAATTATAATGTTTGACACAGAAAATATTTAATATCCTAATTATTTCAAATTCATAATAAGAAGAAATTTACTCAGATCCTTGATTCTTGCAAGTGTAAAATGTAATGATTATTTCAGATAAATGAATGAACCTTGAAACCGTTTATTGACTCTACATTTTTAGCATTGTGCTAGGTCAGAGTTCATTGTGTTTCAGCGGAAAGCAATTGTCTGGGACGTGAATGAACGTCGCGTAAATGTCCGCCGTGCAAAGATTTAATGATAGACAAAAATTTGTCAAATTTTTGTTGTTTTGTGGTTACGATGAATATTTTGTGTAATTAGTAATTGGAGAATTATGTTCATCAATTTCAAGGGATCTTGTCTTGACATGATAAATAATTAAGAAATCATTGTTTTAATTAGTTTTAAGTAAGAAGCAACAAAATTATTTTGTGCAGACTGCAATTTTCCGCTTCCTTTATTCTGGTAAAGTTCATTGAACCATCGACCGAGTTTTTTCTTCTTACTTCGTGTCCTTATTTTCCATTGCACAGTTTTTGCCTCTCTCTCTCTCGCTTTCTATTTACGAAATCGCTGAACCCATAAAGTGACGCGCTATATAGAAATAGTTTTATGGGAATGGTGAACTTGCGTAGATGGTGGCTTTTCTGTGGCTCTTTGTGATTTCATTCATGATGCACACGTTGTATGATACAAATGATAAAATTACTGCAGTGATATATTTTATGTAAATATTATCGTTTCTCTGGGAAGAATGAAGTTTGTTGAACGTTGCCGGAAAATGTATTTAAGATTAGTTTGAATTATTTTGTTTGAAACTAAATAAATTTTATTTTAAATTGATAATTAACAATATATTATTATATTTATTATTTGCAGTAGTAATTGACGATGCTTGATTTTTTGCAATCTTATTATCAGCTATCTTTGCACATTTCACCACACAAATCAAGCATTCGGCGTTTATGAAAAATATTTTTTGCTTGATTTTTTTTTTTATTTAATTTGTAACAATTTTCATGAGAAATTATTTTACTGTTGATTATTGCTGGAGAAACTGCTCATGGTTGACAACGATGTTGTTGACGATGATGGCGAGAAAGGTCTTATTTCGACACTATTCTGCTTTCCCATACCTTGATGCTTCCCGACTAATTTTAAAAACTCAATTGTGTCAATAGCTTCTCTTTTTTCATCCAAGATTCTATTTCAAGGAATTAAGAAAAGGAAAAAATAATAATGTTCATCAAAAACTGTCGTTTGAAACAATATTAGGTCCTACCTGCCTGATGCTTCTTTCAGCTGCTCTACAAAATCCTTACCGATAATGTCAGCTACAGAATTCGCATCGAGATTAGATAGCAGCTCCAAATCGGGCTCACTCAAAATTGAAACATTACACAAATTTGTTTTCAGAAGACTTATAAGTTTTTTCAAATGAATTTTCTCCACATCGCCATTTTCAAGTGATACATCGGAGCTGTGTGTGGTGATGGTTAAATACTGTGTTGACTAAGCACAAACCATAAATTAAATATATTTGCTATACCATGAGGATAAAAAGAAATCAACTCACGTCAACCCATTGCTGCCCGCTGAAAACGGCAATTAATTCGGTATTTGGTTCTAAAGTTTGGAAATAATCTTCATCGTCAATCTCCGTCCCATCCGAGTCCAAGTGAATAAGCGGCAGTTCGGGTTTTCCAAATTTTTCTGATGATTTCCTTTGCAGCTCACGCAGATTTCCCGCAACAATGGCCTTTTTAATCTGCCGCGTGATATCTTTGATCTGTGATGGAATCGGAGAAAAGGGATATTCGCAAAGCCCATGAATGATGATGAAACCATAGACAGCAATAATTCTTCTGAATAAAAAGTTCGTGCAGTAATTTTTTGATTTATACTCCCAAATTCATGTTTCATTTCTATGGGGAGACATTGAGGAGCCACAAACAATGTCACGTGAGCAAACAATTTGTTATGTTTTATTTATTAGAGAAACAACAATTTCATGCGAACGGAAAAACAAATACCGTGCAAATTTTTTCTGTTTCTTTTCATTCCCACATCGAAAGAGAAGCTTTTTTCTTTCTCAATGAAAAGCTTCGTGTAGCATCACATGAAAGTTTACGTAATTGAAAATATAATTATAATAATTTTCACAATTCAATTGAATTTGAAAGTTGAAAAGAGTTGAATTATGAGCTCACTTTTATTTGTCAATTAAGAAAAAATTTCCTTTTCCTTTGAATGGCTTTTTGACACGGAAGTATTTATTGCGAAATGGGCGGATATTGTTTTGTTGATGGTAAAATTTAAGAAAAAAATATCCTACTCACTTTATAGGGCTTCTTGCGTGGCTCTTTATCGTGCAAATCCATGAGGTGTGAGTTGGTGTAATAATGGTGAAATAAAGCACTTTTGTTAAGTTCAAATTTGTTATACAAATGTTTAAAAAATTTAATATTTTTTTTTGCAACTTTTCTCGCTAAAGGTTTCAGAAAATGATTCAGAATTTTCCAAACTGCGATTGCGTTAAAACTTTTTATTTTGAGAGCGAGAGGAAATCATGAGAATTGAGAAGAGCTTTTTTTTGGCGCGAAAGCTCATCGATCAGATGTTTATGAAAATGCTGAAAAATCTATTTTCCAAAAACCAAAATGTTTTCTTTATTTATCAACAATTTTGCAATTATTTGAAGAATAAACATTCTTAATGAAAAGCGCACAAAATGTGTATTTGGTCTTTAGCGTGTTATTTTTAAAGAAAATAAATTATTGAACGAATAAATTCTTCTTCTTTTTTTTTTTAACTAAACAATTTTTTTCTTGTTGTTTATTTTGTTTCGCTAATATTTCGAAATTGTTGATTTTTTTCAGTTATTTCGTTGCAGATTCATGTGATGATTGTCTCAGCTAAATAGATTAAAATGTCTTCATCGCACATATTTTGCGGTTGTTTTTCCGTTTTGGGTTTTCCTTTTTCGGATAATTGTCGGAATTAAGGACATATAAAGGATTTATTAAGATGGATTCTTACATCAGGAGAAATGATGAATGGGAAGCAAAAGAAACAGAAAACAATTCGCAATTAATTGTAAATAACATCATAAATGGCCCATGGCAAGTACTCAGCGATAAGAGTTTTGATTTTTTCTTCGCGTGTAATTGGTGTATATCGGGGCAGGGGGAAAGTTTTATGAATAGCATCGATGAGAGTATGAATGGCGGGTGTTAAATCGGCAGTAACTTTTGTGTAACGATCCAGTTGTCTAATAGTGAATTCGAAATATTTTTCATCGCAACTTTGATGCGTTGCTTCTGACATATTCTTCCACATTGTCTTTGCCTGGTCATGTAAATCTTCATTATCCAGCCATGCGGTTCCCGATTGAAATTCTCCAGCAGCAACAACACAAACATGAACCTGATGACGTCTTAATTCAGCTCGCAAGCAGAGAGCAAAAGATTCAATTGCGTTATTAATCGCAGACTGAATTCCACGAACTGGATTATAGATTTTTGCGAGAGCAGATGATAGAAAGACGATGCGCCCTTTGCCGCAACGCACAAGTGGCATCATAATTTGTGTCAAACGAACCGTTCCAATTATATTAACGTTGACAGCACGTTGTAAAACCTCCTTTGGTATCCATTCGAGTTCACCGATAGCAGTCCAAAAGTCGCACAACACCAACGCCCACAAGCCGATGGCACCATCAGGCAAATTCAGCTCAATAAATTTAGCAGCTTCTTGCATCTGTTTGATTATAACGGCACAAAATATATTTGTAATAAAAGATTGTTTATAGAAATGTTTTATATCGCCATAAATTAAGTACCTGAGACTCGGATGAGGCATCAATTTGAACCACCCTAACACGTGCAGAACATTCATCTTTTAGCAGCTCAGCATCTGAGTTGTTGGCTAAATCTTTGAATCCGGCAAATACCGTGAAGCCAATATCATCAAGCTTTTTGCACAAGTACCACGCTAGCGGCTTCTCACATCCGGTCACCAAGACCGCTTTGCCAGATGAACAGACCTAATGAGCACAAAGAGAGAGAGAGAGAAAGTGAGAAAAGGAAATTAAAGACATGTTTCCGCCAAATGACATTGATGCTACGAAATATTTGTTTTTGTTGACAAATTTAGATTTTTTCCTCTATTTTCGAGTGAAAGTAGATAGTTCGTGTTAACCTAGTTTTTTTTTTTTTTCGCTTTTAATTTCAAAATATTTTCAATTCTTTTCATAGAAGCAAACTATACCTAAAAGCAATTCTTTATAGTTACACAACGAGATGCTAAGTCATTTTTATTACTTTTTCGTATATGTCTAAAAGCATCGAAAAAATTATACACGATTTATAGCCAAATTCCCATAAGATCATAAAATACTTTCTTGTCTTCAGTCCACAGACTCAATAACATTTGCTCCATTATTGCTTCACCTGCTTGCTGTATTCGCATAAAAGTCGAATTAATGTCAAATTTAATAAGGCTCACAATTTAATGGAATTTCCTTTTTGACCAAGTTCATTGAATAAAGGCAATTTTTGTAATTAAAATCGTGCACATTTCCAATTCCAAATGAACTATAAACCGAAAAAAAAAATGTGCGTGATCGCTGCATAAGTAGCCAAAATATGAACATCTACTTGACACACATATGTTTGGCTATAAAATTATCCGCCTGCATACACATTTTATGAACGACTATCGTTATGATATATTTATAGATGTTCAAATGTATATTTTTGAAGTTCGCAT
Organism: Propsilocerus akamusi; assembly: GCA_018397935.1. NCBI lineage: Eukaryota > Metazoa > Arthropoda > Insecta > Diptera > Chironomidae > Propsilocerus > Propsilocerus akamusi. Next base: position 25,269,953 of record CM031469.1, on the reverse strand, counting down.
TTCTATAATTAACAACATTTTTATTTTCATTTTTTTTTTTTTTTTTCAAATAAAAAATGGAAAATTTCTTTTTCTTCCGTTCGACTGTCACGAGCAACGGGCAAAAAAAAATAACAGCATTTGGCATAGAGGGTGGAGAGCGAGAGGCCTGTTATTGTCCGGGAAGCTGAGATGAATTTTTATTTTTTCCTTGCGTTCGAATAATCTAAAAATATCGAGAAGCATTTTTCTTTTGCTTCGATAGTCAAGCGACCAGATTTGTTGGAATTTTTCCAGAGAACAAATTTCGAGTTGCTGTTATTTATGCTTGAATAATTTTATGCGAGCCGCCACTGAATATTTGTTTATACGATGCTTTCATTACTAAAGATATAATATTAGCTTGTGGCTGCATACAGAATGTTTGCGCTAGATATAACTATCTCAAACGTTTCTTGAATTTGTTTTTTTTTTTTTTTTAAATGTTGTTTGAAACAAGAAGAAAAAAATAAGTGTGCGAATGTCACACGCGATTTCAAAGAAAAACATCAAACTTTTCCTTTTTTTTACGTTCATTTATTTAATTTGTGTATCAAAAAAAAAGAAGAAGGATGCACGCATATCAGAACAACAAATGATCCAATAATAGCGATGTTTCATTGTTGTTTTCGTCGCGAAGTAATTTGTTTGTTGTTATCATTAGCGGTGGAATTATTGAGAATGATTTATCGATTAATTAAAGGAGTCGATTGATGAATAGAAATATCTTCGTTACTAATTGATGAATCGTGTCTTGAGCGGTGAAATCAAAGCCACTGTCAGCATTACAATTGACGCAAGTGGCGATCTCAATAAACAATGTTTGGCTTTGTTAAAAATATTTTTCCTTTTTTTCCTGTCGCAATTTCGTCGTGAAAGAAATCGTAAAATTTACTAGCTTCTTCATGCTAATACCTAATGACACTTAATTTTCGTTCAACGCAAAATATCCAAATAACAAATCATTGGGCTTTCTTTTTTTAATGAATTCCGTATAGAAAATTTTAAATTTTCTTCTTCGCGCGTTCGTTTCTTAATTATTTTTGAAATATTGTAAAGCAGATGTTGGTTCTCTTCTTTCGAGAACGATTAATAATAGGACTCACCTTAAGATTGTGATAGAACAGCACCAAGACAATTGTCGGTAATGACAAAATAATGAAAACCCCAAATGTTGAAAATGCAAAAGGAATCTCAAAAATTTGCAACACAAATGTAAATAGAATTGAAATTGCATGGCAATAAAGAATTGGAAGGAATATTCTATCAAAAATATCCCACGGCACTTCTTTCGAAATCGATTGTACAATGCTTCCACGTCTCAACGATTCATGCCTCAAAGACATGCGACGTTTTTCCAATGATGGAGCCTGATGAAAATTGAAATGAATGATTGAGTTGTTTAAATTTTAAAATTTGTATAAAATAAAGCTTCTTACCTGCATCTTGCCGGTTTAGTGATCTCAAACTTTTGTTCAAAGAAGCTTTCCTTGCTTTATTTATAAATGAAGAAATTCCAAAATAATTTTCCGCGGACACCACAGAAAAAAAACAACTGTATACGAATCTAAAATTAGAGGAGAAATCGTTATGAAACTGGCAATATTCTCACTTCCATTACATAACCCAAGAGAATTGGGGAAAATGGATCTATATTAAAATATTTTTTTTTTTTCTTCTTAATCCAATAGATTTTCCATAATAGAATGGTTTCTAACGCGTCGGACACTTTAATGAAAAGTTAATTAGCTAGAGGTCGAACATCAGCTTTAACACGTTTACACATAAAATATAGAAAACTATTTTTCACAGTCTGGATAATTGTGGAAAATTCACTTCATAAGAAAAAAAAGAAGAAGAAATTTTAAGCGACTGATGAAAAGTTATGAAAATAAACACACAAACCGCAAGATTTTCTTTTTATTTCGCTTCTAGATGACTATTCGATTCGAATTTTCAAAATATACTAATTCTCTCGAGCCGGTTGATGGGGGAAAAAGTGTTTCGCTGAAAAGATATTTTTCATTTCTTTTTTTTTAACAAGATTTTTTAGCGAAACGTAAATTGTCAATAAATTTAAGCTCGAAAGAGCCGAAGATTTTTTTTTATCTTTCAGATTTTCTACTCCTGAAGGAAATAATTGTTTGTCATTTGTTGATCGCATGCAATGCGTTGAATTTAAATACATTTCAGTTGTGATATGTTGTTGTTTACAGAATTGTCGGGTCTTGTCCAAAAATCTATAAACGCTAAAATTGTTAGTTCGTCATTATTAAAACTTTTCTTCTTGAAGTTTCTTGACAAAAAATTGGAGCAAAGTGTCAATGTTGCCAAAACGGGACTGATCTTATTAATTATTTTGAGTGGGAAATTTTTTCATGCACATGTCTTTGGCAAAGAGTTTATTGATCCGTTGAATATTTTTAAATAGCTGAAGCTGACAAGTGCTTACATCTGGGTAAGTTTGGTGGCAACAATGCCAGATCATCTTTTTGTTAATTGCTATTTGCTGGTGGTTATTTTTAAGGCCCCATCAACACAAACAACTTCAAAAAAAAGTATATAAATTAAAATCTTACGAATCTTAAAATGTCAAGTAAATTACTAATAGCAACAAATCGCTTCTTGTCATCTTTTCTTATTACTAAAAAAATTATCAGCCAACGAATTATTTGAAATAAAAAAAAACCGTTTCTTCCCGCCAAAAATACAAAATTTCCCTTAAAATTTCATTGAATCGGTTTTGTGATTTCGACTAGTGCAAGTCGAATCCGCTCTCTGAGGCAAGAAATTATTGGAGGAGAAATTCCCTCAATGTACAACATATTTTTTTTGGAAATATTTTATTTCCATTCATATCGCCACTACTTACTTAGCTTGTCGCGTTATCGCGTTATAAAATAATATGTCAGTGTGAATTTGTTCGTGCGAATTTCAGAACATTTTGCTGGAACCATTTGCGGTATTACTAAAGAGGTGACTTTCAAATTGCAAAAAAAAATAAATAAATAAAAAATAATTACCTCAATTGGCACTTTGTGGAATTATTAAGATAATCAGCAATTAACAGAACTGTGAATAGACACGATTTACATAATTGCGTTTGTTGAACTTGAGTTTTTTGATCAATGGTCGAGTGCTCTCCATGTGGGGGATAAGAAAGAAAAATCGATTCAAGAATTATGCTAAATTTTGTGTCATAAGACACATTTTTAAAGATTATTCGGTTAACATGTAATTTTTAATCATCATTCACATGTTGCCACCAATAAACCACAAAAACCACCCTCGGAAATCTTTTTTTTTGGCAACCAAAAATAATCAAATGTCAACAATGATTGTGATTTGAGTCGAAATCATTTATCCAGCACGAATTGCGTGATTTGTTTACAAGAGAATGAGAAAAAGAAGAGAACTCGAATAGATTTTTTTTATGGAAGTAAATAAAGTTAAGCTTCTGTACTCAATCACTTGTTTATGTGATTTGTAGTTATAAACATTACTAGTAAATTTCTACTTTCATTCGTCATGACATTTGAATATTACACAAGAAAAAGTATATCAGGTGATAATATAGCGATGTTATTTTCCTTGTTCTTGATATTATTACACATTTGATGTTTTCGGCACGAAACCGCTGCATAATATATCACGACTTCGGTTAGTTTCGTCACAAAACGTTCCTTCTTTATTTCCGAAGCGCCCTTAAAAACGACAATATCGTGCTTCTTGCTCACGAAACATATACATATAATATGTCAAATGCTATTTTCATAATTTATCGTGTTGTTTTTATATGCTCGGCATATGTGTTTTCAGTTATTGATAATAAGTAAAGTTGTTTCTACTTAGAATACAATTTTATGGTTTAACGATTCATTAAATCAATTCTCTGTCGTCAATTTCGCTTCATTTCACTTAAATTGAAATATTGTCATGGAAATTTAAGTTCAAGTTATTAATGTTCTAACGTAAATACGTGCTCTACACATGAATATTCCACGTCTCAAGTTCGAATCAAGCTGCGACACTTTCCATGGCTCTCACATACTTAAATATCATCAATAAATAATTCGCTGTCAATCGACTAACAACAAGGTTGACTGCATGATAATTATTAAGTCATTAAGTTCTGTACTTATTTTTAGGCGATATCTTGAATCTCAGAAACAAAGCTACACTGCTGTTTTTTGTGGACGCAAAAACGTCGATTCATCAAATGGCACTACGATTGAGTTAATGGATGATAATTATGGCTTTCCACTTGAGCCGAACGCTAGCAATAAAAGCTGCGTTATTGGCCGGATTCTTATTGATATTCCTCAACCTTATTGGACTGCGATTAGAAATCAAATCGCCAATCAATTTGGCTCATACGAGGTAAGCATAAAAAAGTTACGTCGATCCAAATTGACATAACAGCAAGAGAAGGGGGAAAAAAACATATCATTAGTCAGTCTCGATTTGCCTATTTATTTAAATAAAAAAAAATATTGATGGAACATTCTTGGCTCAATTCTGCCAATATAAATGGCTGTAGAGTAAATTTGAATCATACATATTTTCCTCCTCAAATTAGCATAATTTGAGCATTTGAAAGCAACATTTAATAGTTTGTTCCCTCAATCTACCCCTGACTCGAATAGAATTGACATTCAATCGAAGAAAAAATTCATCAAAATCGATATCGAATGTTGTCTAATGATGGAAATATTACGATAGTAGAACAAGTACAAGCGACATTAATTTTGATGTTATTGCACAGAATAGGAAAATTGTGCCAACTTGTCACCTGTTAATTGTTTCCTGATAAAATCAGAAAATAAGACGACAATATTGAAAGAAATTTAATTAACATCAATTAACTTTTAGCTCACCTCTTCAATGGCCAAAACGTACGCACACAGTCAACCATCCGAATGCACATCATAGAACCTCAACAGCTATTTCAAAATCAACCAAACAAACTCCAATCGAATCGAATGACTCCAGTCAAAACGCCACAAAATTTAACTCAATCAATGGTTCTTTCAATAATGCAACATTAAATTCAAACTTAACCGGTAGCGATAGCTTGAAAGATTTTACTAGTGACAATGGTGATATTAAGTTTAATCATAATAAGACTAGTGATAATAAGAATGTAGAATTAGCTAGTAGTAGTCCATTGAATGGAAATTTAACGGAGAATCTCAATCCGATTTCAACATTAGTGTCATTTGTGCAATCTGACAAGTCTGAACTAATTTCGAATGATGCTGCTGTAGAAGAACGAAATTATTTCGATAATACGCGTACACTTAAGAAGCCGACTGTAAAAAAGTCAAAATATCAAGATTTTGATGCAAGCTTAGTACCCGATGAGGGCATTTTAAGTAGTCTCATGAAGGTGTTTGGCTTAAATCAATGTCCAATTACACCGCCCGAATTAGTTGGACCAATTGAAGTCGACACTAATCCTGAATATATTGAAAGTGTTGAGAAACGTTTTTCAGCGAAAGTGATGGCGGGCGGACGCTATAAACCGACTGATTGTCGTGCACGTGATCGCGTTGCAATTGTCATTCCATTTCGAGATAGAAAACAACATTTGCCAATATTATTGAAAAATTTACATCCGTTTTTAATGAAGCAGCAAATTGATTACGGAATATTTTTGGTGGAACAATCAGCAGATGGTTCCTTCAACAGAGCCAAATTAATGAACGTTGGTTTTGTCGAAGCTCTTAAGCTTTATGAATGGGATTGTTTCGTGTTTCATGATGTTGACCTTTTACCGATGGATGATCGAAATTTATACAATTGTCCGGATCAGCCACGGCATATGTCAGTTGCTGTTGATACATTTGGATTCAAGTAAGTTTGAAAATTGCGTTTGTTAAAACGACCTTTAGGTTTATTGACTGTACTTGCCTTAGATTGCCATATTCATCAATTTTCGGTGGTGTCTCGTCAATGACAACCAAGCAATTTAAAACTGTTAATGGATTTTCGAATTCGTTCTGGGGATGGTTAGTTCAATGCTTTCTATTTCTATACATATAATTAAATAATTCAATTTCTATTCTTAAAGGGGCGGCGAAGACGATGACTTGTCTCGAAGGTAAAAAAAAAAGATTGTGACATTTCAGAAACACAAAATTTCAACTTCATTAAAATTCATGATTTCTTTGTCAATTAGATTGAAACACGGTGGATATCACATCGCACGATTTCCGGTTAATATAGCGCGTTACACCATGCTGACTCATAAGAAAGAAAAAGCCAATCCAAAACGGTAAACCACTAAAGACACAATTCAAAAGCTCCACATGATTGTTGTTAATTCGGTCGGTAATTTGTGTATTTTTTTTTTTGGGTGTCGTTTCAGCTATGAAAAATTGGTGACGGGTGCCAATCGCTTTAATACGGATGGATTAAATTCGTTAAAATACAAGGTGCTTGACGTGAAACTAAAACCACTGTACACATGGATTCATGTCGATATTACACCGGAAAATGTAAGTTCATGATCACCGTAAAACGTTCACAGTTTACATTTTGATCATATCACAAACTTACTTAACCTCGTTAACGGTATTCCAGAGCTGATGATTGCTTCAATTTCCTAGATGGTTGGGATGAGCAAAAGGTTTTAAGTTTTTCTTTATGTTTGAAATATTTAGTTTTTTTTTTTTTTGGTGTATGCTAACTTATTTAGTATCTCAAATTAGTCAGTTTCGTACTTCTCATTTAGAAAATGTCAAATTTTTATTTTAAAGTTAATTTTAGTTCCTTAAGTTTGTACTTTAGAATTTGTTTTCCAAACTGATGATAATTATTACTGAAAAAAGTCTCGAAATGAAAAATATTTCAAAAAGATATTTTGGTTGCCGTCCACTGACGATTATGGCTTGATATATTGCTGGCATAATCTATTCAGAAATAATTCTCGATTTAAATTTCGTGATGTCTTATAAATAAAACGTTTCCCTTTTTATGTTTTAAAATATTTCGACATATTACCAATAATGGACCAAAGAATCTATAATTGATCATTTATGTACTTCCACCAACGAATGAAATTCCTTTAGCATTCGCAGATGAAAGGGTATTCTATTATTTATTGCAATCCCTAAAAAATATTAAAATCTTACATTTGAACTCAAATTTAACTTGATATTTTAAATGATAAAAAATGGCATGCAATAGTTATACTTAATAGTTATACAAAAATTCCCAAAAGTAAAATTAATTATTTCGTAATCCCTTCAAAGCGATAACAATTTATGAGAATGCTATGAAGAAACAATTATTTAATTCCACTAACAGCTACACTACTTTAAAAATACTTGTAACAATTTAACAAAAATCCTCTGTTTTATTCCAAACGAAGAAGTTTAAAAAACTTGGTGCAAAAATCATTTCAGGAGATTTCCTTATTGTAATACTTACAATTGAAGAACTATCACGATCGAAATCGCATAATAAAAGTCTGTATTTTATTGATTTGATGCAATTTTTTTTATTTCTATGTTATTTGCACAACAAACCAATCGCGATCTTTATTGTGCGTCAATGAACTTTTTTGAAACATATAATAAATCAATAAAATACACAATAATGAATTATTAGAGATCAAAGAAGATGAAACTTCCATAGAAAAAGAAGCATAAATTAATTATTTTTCACTCACAATAAAAGCATGAAGAAATAAATAGATCGTTGTTGATGGGTTCATGTGTAAGGAGAATCTCCTGTAGGATAACTTTTTTTTTTGTTTTTGATAAATGTGCACTGATAAAGACACGCCCGTTATTTATAAAAATATAAAAAAGAAACCAGAAACTACGAAACTCATACAATAAAGCAAAATGCATTGAAGAAAAATTAGCAGGCATCCACTAACTATAAAGAAAACCATTTTTTTCCCTTAAAATCTCCTCTCCGATATTATATTTATATAAGCAAAAAAAAAAAAACTTCTTTTAATAAAACATTGCCAAACTCGCGAGCGAGCGAGATAAAGTCTGCGCAAATGAAACCGATTTAATAAAACTTAAATAAATAAGAATTTTTTTTCTTCATCTTTGGCGCACCAGAGAAACAAGCATAAAGAGCTTCAGGGTCTAATCGATGGTTTATGATCAGATGAGGGAGAGGAAGCAAATGAAGAGAGAGAGAGAGAGAACGAAAGGTGGAATATTGAAAATTGTTCAAAAATATATACTGAGCGCGTTATTTCCAGAACATCAAAAAGATGCCAAACGGCAAAAAGGGAGTTTTCATTAATAAGTGCAAATGATATGAGCTCGCAAAATAAATCATTTTCACGCGGGCCGCGTTCAAATACGAAACAACAACAAAAAAAAAAGTATCCACATCGGCATTGCATCCAACAATTGTAGGCTCGCTTTAGTGTTTTGAATGCGATTGGCATCAATTGACTGGAGTTATTAATAAAGACAACAAGAAACATTTTTTTTTCGTTACTTCTTTCCTTTCGCATGTTGTTTGAATGGCTTTGCTGCGATCTGGACTGACGTCGAATCTTAAGAAGTGTTATCACGGAAATTGAATGAGAAACGACACGACTTTGCCGGTGTGGTCTTTGATCCGTATAATTATCTTGCGCCAACATAACTTTTATGTGGGGTGGTAAAATTGCACAATGATAAATTTTCCAAAAAATTGCTCGAAGGATATTAAACAAGTTTAAATAATCAAATTTACTTACAAAACACACACAATTTGCGTGTGATGTGTAGCAGTTTTCTTGCAACTGAAATAAGAAGAAAAATTTAAATCTTATTTAACGACACGATTGTTTAACACATTTGTTGATATTGAAATTGATCTGAGTAATTTTTTTCATATCTAATGATGAAATATCAAAACTTTGTAAAATCTTTGCGAAATAATAGAGAAAAAGTATTTGATCTTTAAATGAAAGAAAAAATTTCAAAATGACGAAACAATAAATTTTGAATTGAGCCAAAAAAAAACATTAACTTAAATCTACAATTGTTTGTTTGTTTTCATTTGTTTTTTTTTTCCACTATTTCGATGAACTTCGCGCAAAATAACGATTATCAAGCTCGCAGCTGAATGCTTTGGAGTAAACATGCAAAAAGCGCGTTTGAAATCTTACGTGAGGTCGATATTTGTTTGCTATCAGTAAACTCTAATCGTGAGGTGAGTTGAAACATGCAGTTTTGCAACAAAAATCGAATGGTTATAATTACAGCATTGCATACGTACGGCAAGAGTCAATAAAATTTATATCTGCGGCAGAGGAATGAAGAAAAAAAAATATAAAAAAAATGTGGGTTGAAAAAATTGTTTCCTGATAAGGCATAAATGCATTGAATATTTGTGCAGCAAGCATAAGATGAAACTTTTATATACCTATGTATTTACAGCATTATTTGTTTTTTTTTTTTTTTTTATAACTTTTCGATTGATGATCGTGGAATATGAGCCAGTAAATTGTTTGCTATCATTACTTTGTGATCGTAATTTAATTAAAGTAACGTTCTGTAGAGTTTGGAATGGATTAAATAATTTTTTTTCTGGATATTTATAAGGTCAATGATCTCAATCTGCCTCAAAGATGTTTATTTTATTTTCAGCTAATGGATAATTTTGCGTAATTATGCCCAAACATTTCTTGCCATTTCTTTGCCAAATTCAACGCAATCGCAATAAATTTTTCACCGTTTTAACGCAAAATCAAATCCATTCAACCGTCAACATGCTTCTGCTCATTATCAGTGAATTGAGCGTGATAAATATTTTACATTGCCCGCAATCCATGCATCAAGTACAATTAGGGCATCGATAAATTTGCACACGCCACAAAAATTGTTTGTGTGCATTTTAAGTTGCATTTTATGAATATTTCAAAAAAAGCATTCATTGTATACTCGGCACGTGTTTGACATCATCTTCATTATTATCATTAATGATAATTTACCGTCTCGTACTTTTATGTGTCGCAACGAGGACAACCAGCAAACAGTCCAATGCAGTGCAATATGAATGTTGTAGCTTATATTTGAATTGAGGAAGGAAAAGAAGCATAAAAGCAAATTTAAATGGAATGTGACAGCGAGTGTCTCCAAGGTAATAATACAAAATTATTGGTATCGCCCTGAACTGCGTTGCTGCAATTTACATTGACGACGATGACTTTCAACCAAAAATCTTTTAAATTATGTGGGTTTTTAATTTGTTTGTGTACATACAGATATACGATGTTTCTTTTTATTTTATTTTTTTTTTGAAAGACTTCAATGCCACATCTTGAAATCAACTCGCGCTATTTTCGCTAATTTTATTTTATTTATTTTTTTTGCGAGTTTCGGTTGTTACAAGTCAAAGTCATCACACAAGTAATTGATTATTTTTTGCCATATTTTGGTTGCGTCAATGGGAGACATCGGCTTTAAAGATTTGGAGAGAAATTCCCAAACACGCATTTTGATGTATCCAACAGAAAGTTAAAAAAAAATATTATTCCAAAACATTCGATGGGTTTGTTTTGTGGGCTGATTTGAGGACAGGAAATCATCAAAATATTTTAATCTACAAACATTTTTTTTTCCATAATATGAACGAACATGAGCGAGTAATATTTGTACAGAAATTATTATAATTCTTACCATCCACACCCTGATTTTTGTCTCTCGCATTTTGATATACACGAACGATCACTTTTGATGGGATTTTGAATTATTTTTGTTTTTTTTTTTTTCGGGATGGAAAGACAAAATATCTTTCGCTTGCAAGCTCATTCATGAACTCTAATTACAAGCATTATGCTAAGTGTCTCTGTCAGGTATTGATCGCGCGAAAACTTATTCTAAAAACGCCAAAATCCATTAATCACAAATCACTTTATAGGCGTCGACTGGGAAAAATTGGAATTTCATGTCGAATTAAATGTTAATTATTTTGGAGAAATATTTGTCATTTTGATTAACAATGTTAAATATTTTGAGGGCACTGTGAAACACTCTTCTTGCCGGTCAATGTTTTGTGTTCATGAGATAGAAGTTTTCATGCATTTTATGAGGATACATTAAAAGGGTGTTACATGATTCTTATGTTTTATTTTTTTTTATCATCATGAATAATTAAATTAAAGAAACAACACTGACGCACAATCCCCATGATGTTTGTATGTTTTTTTTTTTTATGAATGATTCAATAAAATATCATTTATATATATTTTCAAAACAGCAAAAGAGAAACATCAAACAAAGTGACGACCTCCCGCTGCCTTGCGAGTGTGATTGATATTGGAGAATCCAACCTATAGATACATCCGATTTGAGATGTCAAGTGAGAGATTTAACAACTAAGTCAAGGCATGAGCAGTGGAAAGAAGAATTTCAAAAATAAATCTCACAAATCGCTGGGATTTTTATCAGTCACATCATTAATCATATTGAGCTTGTGGTATGAAGCTTCTGCTGAATGCGTAATTTCATTCAAGAACTAGTCAAGAATCGATGCTCGGAAAAAGGAAAGAAATTCAGTAGACAGTAAGTCATCGTAAAATGGGCTCGGTTAATGCGATTGTCGTGTTACGTTCTTTTTCTTAAATTTCATGTTAAAATTTTATTGAATGATTTGACTGGACGAGACATTGAAGCTCCAAGATCTCCGAGATGTGGATATAATTCATTAAAATTGTGTTTTAGTGTGAAGATTAATCAAACATTTGCTACCAACCGCTGCAGGCTAAAGATAGATAACATGTTGTAGATATAAGCTACTTAATAATGTTCCATTCGAATTTATGCTGTTTGGGGGAAAAAGTGTTGACAGCCGAAACATTTATCAAATTGTTTGCATATAAAATTTCGAAGTTCAATGGACGCTCTTTAAGAATTTTATTAACAAAATTAATCAACGTGTTAATTTGGTTCGCTAAACAAATCTATTTTGCAATTCCTGTCACTACTTTTTCTTTATCATTTCAAGTTTTTAATTGCCGCACCACAACTGAATCTAGAGTACTGTTATAATTCATGCTAATTAGATTCATACGAAATATCCGGTGGTGCCGTTTGAAGTGTTTTGTAGTGAAGTGTAACAAGAAACTAAGGGGAATTTTCCACCTAACTGGATCTTTTAAAATATAGCAATCGCATTCTAGTCCCATTCAGACACATGCTCGCGACACTTATACAAACAAATTACAGCCACACGAAGTGAACTGTTGAGGTCTAAAATAAAGAAATATTTTCTTACCCCTCAACATTAAAATAACTTGGCAAAGCCATTACATTCTTTTAAAGAAATATGTTTTAGAATTGTAAAAGAGGCACAGAAAAGAAATGTAAAGCAATAATGTTAGATACAGAAAAAAAAAAAATCATTGCGTTTTGCTCTGTTAACGTGAGAATTTTTCTAATCTGGGAGAAAAGTTCAAGTATTTTATGTGCGCAGAGTTGAAGAAAATAAATTGATCTTACATTCGATTTTTTAATTTTCTTTGTTAGCATCATAGTCTAGTCAAGGCCATCATAACGCGTCCATAATTCTGTCAATACCCGGATACGCACTTTAAGTTTTATAATAGATTGGTAGTAATCAACATTTACCGTTAGCTGCATTGCAGGATCTAACATTTTCTTAATAAAATGTTTCGCTGAATCTCATCAATAATTTATCGTTCATTAGACGCACAAGGCATAAAATGGCATAAATATATAGCAAAACATTTATAATGTCAAAAGCATAACAACCAGACAGATGAAATGAAAACTCATTACAAACGATTAATTTAATCATCAAGTATTAGTGTTTATAGAGATTAAACGATCTGCTAAATGCCCATTCAAAGCCCTGCCACCAATAGTTTATTTGTATCTGATTCAATCGTCGGGGTGGGGCTATATAAACCAAATCTATGTATAGAGAGACTCGCGCTATATGGACAGTTGCGCCAATACAATAAACAGCCACACACTAGAAACACCGATCTGGCAACAAGCTAAAAAGAAAGAGATGAATCTATATAGCGATCCAGTTTTTATGCTCAATGTAGTACTTTAGTGGTAGTGATATAAGACACAATTTATGGGTCATTTGCTTGTATTTAGTGACTCGGGGTCTGATAATGTTCTGAAGGGAATTTTTGTGATGATCTGAATTTTAAATTCTATTTTTTTTTGTACATTTCGATGTCATCTGAATTTTTTTTTCAGGCTCAAAAGACAGTTTTCATGTCGATTTATTTATTTTCATAAATGTTTTTTTTTTTTTTTTTTGCCACAAAACTTCGAAATCCGATTGATCCGCAAAATATTCTGATTTCCTTCTTTTTTTTTGCAGAATAAAATTTGAATTTCATTAAATTTTTTTTATTTATTTATTGATTATTTAAATTATAAGTTTTAGCATCAAATCGAATGAACGGCGAGTTGAAAAAAAAAATGGAGAAGAGCTGAGAAAACGTTTAAAATGGAAATTCGTGGTCTCGTCTTGACAGAAGAGAAAAAAAAAATAAAAATAAATAAAAACTGTTGCAATGTCAGAGCGAGCAATTTGAAATTCCGCTTGGCTTAATTTATTCAATGCAAATTTTTAAAGTGGAATTTTAGTGCAATCGAAAAATTATGAACTCTTTCATCACCATCTTTGCTTTTCCGCGCTTGTTTTTTTTTTTCTCAAACGGCTTGATGGATTGAGGTCGGATTGTTTTATTGCAATGGAATTTTGCAGTGAAACGCGAAAAAAAAATCATCGATGCGCCACCAAAAAAAAAAAAAAATCCATAAAAAAATGGCGATGATGAATTTAAAGCCATCAAATTCGCCATAAAGTTCGCACATCGTCAATGTGCCAATCAGGAATGATGGAAGACAATAGCTGATAAAATTTGCAAAATTATTTGTTGTACCGTTCGATTTGTGGCTTTTAAGGAATTTTCGCTGCAATGAACACCAAATAATAATAATATTAATGATTGATTGCCATTGTCACTGCAAGTGACACACAAAATTGCATTCTGACACGGATCCATTGCTTCCATGGCTCATTAGTTGTGAAGGATGTTTTATGATAATTTCAACACAATTTCTATTAATTGCTTCTTTGTTTCTCCGATTTTCTTTTTTTTAATCAAAACAATCAAATTGAACTTGTCGAAAAAGGACATTCGCGGCTTATTGTAAAAGTGAGTGTTTAAACATAATAATTTCTTTTCATGACACCGTATTGCACCATCGATAGTCATCAGTCGACATCAACAGCAAAAACACACAACAAAATATTTTCATTATGTTATGATTCTCCAAATGGAATTTTAAAAGCGGTTAATGTAATGCTCTTCACCACGAAATGATGTTAGCCCGTAAAAACAAAAATATGCTGACCAAAAAGATGGATCGATCAAAAGTTCTGTCTCATCTTGACATCTCACAAACAGATAAAATGAAGTGCAAAAGTGCTCCATTAATGACAACACAAAAAAAATCCCTCACTTGAGAAATAAATAATAAAAATTCTCATCACAAAACTTAAAGACCACAAAAAAGAGTCAATGCATTGATGATGCTTTTTTGAGCGCAGAGAATGTGTAAAATTTAAAGTATGACATAAGATAACAATATTATGGTTTCGAGAGCAAAAACGTCTTAAACATTTTTTTTTTCTTATTGCTCAAGCGCGCAATGATCGAAACTTAATGAATTTTTTTTTTGTTTTGCTTGTCGATCGAAATGAAATTCCAAGTTTTGTGTGCGAATTTGTTGATATGTTTTATCGAAGTGGCTTCTTAATAACAGGGAAGTGCGATCTACGATCTTGAAGTTTGAATATAGACAACGTCACTGGCATGATGAGCAAACTAATGAGAAATCAATACCGAGAATCAATCATTGCAAAGGCTAATAATTCATGCAAAACTTGTGCCAAAATGCGGCGTCTGGCTCTGGCGGCATTGCATGCAACGAAAGCAAGAAGCCACAGCAACAACAACAAAAAATGAATTAAACGAAGAAATATTTTCTGTCAAGTTTATTACTTACGTTTGTGATATAAAATTAACGAAAACAATTTATTAAATATTTTATTCTGCAAAAATTGATTAAATCTCGCGCGCTATTCCTTTATGGCCTTCATAATATTATTTTATTTGAACGCTTGCCGTATTTGGAGGGGCGTTTTTGTTGTGGTGCGATGAATTGCTGTTGTCTTTTTTTTTTTTTTTGGTGAAATGATGAAGGACAATACTTTGATGACACATTTTTTGTGCTGTTTGCTGTTTTGCAGCGCCTTTAGAAAATATCATTTGACAACAAATTTTTTTTTTATTTGGCAAAAATATTAAATTTTTCACGCGCTTTTTATTGATGTCCATTTATGTTCTTGCTTCTGAACTAAAGAAGCATTTGAGCCAGCAATTTTTTTTCTTATAAATATTTATAAAGTGCTAAATATTTTCGATCCAAAAACTACATTTAATTTGCTGCGCGATTAAAGTCTGCAAGAATATTTTTTTTTTTTTCTGAATATCAATTTAATGGAGTCCGCTCTTTTTTGGTCAAGTCTAGACATGGATGGCAACTTACTATAAATAATTGTTAGTTTTAGTTGATAAAATGTTTTATCGACGCGTCTAGAAGCAACTTTCTTATCACGCCCACTTAGTCGCAGTGATGAGAGAAAAAATGCCATATCTAAAGATTTCCAAATTTGCATAACACAACCTAGAAAAAGTCACATGGCGTTTGCCAATTACTTTGCATAAATCGTTTGTTAGGTAAATATGTACACCTTGATGTACACAATAATATCACACATATGGTAAACGAACAATGCCCGTGAGGCCTCATGAGCAAAAGATGGTTAAATCCTAACGGTTAGCTTGTGCCATAATCGAGTCGCACCGATGTGTCTTTGTGTCAAAATAAATATATTTAGAATCCGAACAAAAAATGTAGTTAGAGACAAACAACAATAGGACAGAAGATAATTTCAGTCACCGAAAGTGAGAATTGTTTTCGTCGCAACACGAAAAATGAAATAAAAAAAAAAAAAATTGCACACTCGAACTCAACAGACAAGATGTAGACTTGCGACTCCATTTATATAAAAATAATAAAAATAATAATAATTTCGTTTGTTGTTTGTGTAGATAAAGTCATTGTCTATTATTTATTTGAATTTATGAATGGCCACAGCCGACTTACAAGCTCGTCGATTTTAAAACAAAATCGCCGGTTCCCTCACGCTCGAAGCCGCATATGTGAAATTATTATTTTTATTTTCAACCGAACCTGTTTTAATTTGATTGTCTTTGAGGGTTTGTAATCGATCGTAATGTTATTGTCTATATTTGAACTTGAACTTGAACGATTTAAAAAAGTTTTGTTATATCCTGTCTTGATTTCTTAGCGCTTTATTTATTTTTTATTTTCGCAAATTAGAAATTATGATCACAGCACATGTATAACAATCAAGGGACACAGTGACATAATTTCACTGTTTTGTCATCAATCTCTGACCCTCATCAAAGCACTTCAAACCACTCATCATATCATTTATTGTCATAAGGTGCTCATGCGCAAAGTTCTTGTTTTAATAAATTATTAATAAAGAAGAAAAGAGAGAAGTGGTTCTGGTTCGTTTTTAAGAAGTTTTATGGTTTGGTGGCTTGGATCGTTATGGTTTCATGAATCATATATTGTTACACTACACAGCACGCCGTGTTATAGTCAAAATGAAATATAATGTAAGAACCCATTAAATAATAATTAAACTGTTGTGATAAAAGTTATTAATTGCTTTTGTTTGCCACTGACAAAGCCGAGAAAGGGGTACAAAAGATGTGTGCCGGATAAAAATGGAAGCATTTATTTGCCCACTGGCTGGAAAAACTCTTTTGAGCGTTATGGCATAATTTTTTCTTTATTTCATAAAAAAAATATTAACAGCACAATGAATTGTATGTGTATCATGTTTTATTAATGAGTTCTGCAATTAAGTAAATGTTGTCTATTACGCCATCAGCCGACAACAGCAAAAGGGATTCAGCATTTTAAGATTTGATAGATGTGATAAAGTTGTGATTATTTATGGTCAATCAATTTAGAAGCTTCAAGGTTTTCGAAAGAACCGTTTTCTACAACTCGATTGTTATTCAACATGAAAAAATCAGTAATGAATTTTTATGCTTTTAGCTTGTGTCCAAACTCGAAAGCACGCACAACAAGAATATATGTATATTCTCTCTTTTTTTGATAGTTCGTTCCTCTATGATGAACGTGACAAAAATTTAAAACTTATTTTGAGGTGATGATGATGGTTCGTGTTAAGACTTTCTCGAAAGTGTTTTCGTGGAAATCATCGAGCGCAACATGAGTCATTTGTCTATTCACAATTTTAATTTAGAATATATTTATATTTACGCAATAACTTTTTAAAAAAAATTACGCAATACTTATTTTATTTATTTCGGCCGCGATTTGCTTCAAACGATAAAGGCCACTTTCATCACGGAACTAGATCGAAACTGTGTTTCAAAGTAATCTTTTCAGTGTTGCAATTAAAATTTGGTTCAAATTAGTTGTTGGAACAGCAACATCAGAGTAATAAACTTGCCGTGTGTAGCTTTTGTCTCGATCAGATTCCCGATTTTCTAGATCCCCAACCACCTTAAATATCAGACGATCAAGGCGCATTTTCACACATTTTAACCGATTCACAACGATTTATCTAAACTAAATTCACCTGCTGAGTTATCGCTATTGCGAAATGAATCATTGTTCACAGCTGATGACTTTTCAATGCCGAAAAATAAAATTTGCATGAAACCAGTCAGCCAGCGCAATTGATGAAAACACAACAGTAAAAAAAAATAGGCAAAGTCGAATTTGATTGAGAATGAAAATTTAATCAACTCGTGAAGGTTTCAGCGATCACAAAAAAAAATTAGTGATTTCCAGAATCGATTGAAGATTTTTTTTTTTCAATGATTTTGAAGGCAACAACAAATTTCCGATTGCACTTAAAAACATTCAAAGCATCCGTTCTACTTTAGAACACTATAATAAATTCTTTTTTATTTAAGTAATGTTCTGCATTTTAAATCAAAATTTTCGTCGATCGCTTTTTCTTCTTTTTTTTTTGGATATTTTCATTCATTCGAAATATTTCTTGAATTTTTAAAATGTTGCGTGGGTGTTTTGAAAGAAAGTTTTTTTTTTTTTTATTTGGCAACGAAATGTTGAATAACAAAATGGCGTAAAATGATTTTTATAAATAAATTGAGAGCCATTACTTTATAATCAACATGCATAAGAATAAATTTGCTTCCAAGAAATTCTACAAATTAAAGAAATGCAAGAAATGAAAAGAAATTCTTGCAATTCAGCAACACAACAAATAACTATTTTATATCAGCAATAAATGTTGAAAACTATCATAAAATAGTTTTAAAACCTATATGGTCAGAGTGTTTGTGACTTGAGATTATTGCAAAAAAAAATGTTTGTACATAACTCAAGTAGGAAACCGCAAACATTAAAAAAATGCAGATATCACTGGCACGTTATAAAAATATTCGCAACTTTTTAAAATAGAGGAAAAAAAGACAATTTTCCAATGCGAACTTCTGAAAATGAGCGCAAAAGGCAGCAAAGGAATATTTTTTTTTTTGAAGACAGATACAAACGACAAACAGAAGACGACAATCGCGCGGATACCGAAAATAAAAAGAGGCAAAAACCCAAAAGAAGCATAAATCAATGGTATTCTGCAACCGCAGATTGCAACAGAAAAAAAAATTATGCTGAAATAAATGCTTTACTTCTAGACCGCGCTTGCAAATATATGAAATTTACTACATATTTTGATATTCCACCGCAAAACAAGGGAGAATTTTTATTATTTTTATTCTACAGAAATGCAAAAAGAAAAAAAATATCTTACAGAATATTTATTGAAAGCGAAAGCCCTTTGAATGCCAATCGAAGGATCCATTCAGCGACTTCAGCCACAACATATCGACGCCAAAATATCAGCATTGCTCATGTTGGAATTGCAAAATTAAATGAAACTCTGAAATGTCATTTTTTTCGATAGGTTATCATTAGCATCATTCCTACACACAAACGTTTTGATGTGCATTAAATTAGCGAAGAAAGTAAATTTCATAATCGTGATTTAGAAAATGAAAATTGTGCTTTTCAAATGAAATTGACAATTTTTATTTTTTCTATGAGCACCATAAATTGCCCTAAATAATTTGTCGCAGTAATTTGATGGTTTTATAAGCTCTCATGTGTTTCGTCATGTGCATAAAACATTTTCACTTTTCTTCATGGCACTTTAGGTTTTGATAAAAAAAAAAACTTTTTGCATAATATTTTGAGTGCTTTTCTTTGTATTTCTTACTTTGCTGTTCGATACGGGCTACGTAGAACAGATATTGTGACGTCGAAAAGAACAACACAAACAGCAAAAACAACTTAAAGTAATTACAATATGTGACTTTCAAAATCCACCGAAAGTTACGAAAATATTTTATGTATATATGAAAAACACTTGCCGCAGCTCAACCATGCATAAAAATTAAAGAAAAATACCTTCCTAACAGGCAATGTTGATGATCATTAAAATATATATATTTTTTTACATTATTATCTTCAAATAGTGGAACTAAAAAGTGTTTTTATTCTTATACTTTTTACGCTAAAAATTTTTTTTTATGTGTATCAACCTCCGCTTATAAGTTCATTTAAGGCGGTGTATGGTTGAGAGATTCTTCAAGATTGACGAACGATATATGTTGGTTGTGTTGACACTTTCGAAGCTAAGTAATTTATATCATTATTGGTGTGTTTCACATATGCGAGTGATTATTAATGGCTTGCAAAGTTATCAATGCGTGTGAAATTACATTTTAAGTAGTTTTTTTGAAGCCATCATGTGGTTATGCTTTGATAAGGAGACCTGCAATTAAATTTTATTTTTTACTAAAACCATAAAACATTTGCAATGTTGGGTCAATTGGAAAGTGACGTTTGATTGAGGATTGCTACGAGTGTTTCGTTGCGCTAAGCTTGACTTACTTTTCATTTACCGACATTGATGAATATTAAAATGATGAAACACCAAAAACTCATTAAAAGTTTCTTCAACTATAAAAAAAAACTCGAAACCGACGCGGATTGAGAATTTAAATAGCAACAAGAAACCACCAAACCAAGAAAAAAAAGTGTTCTCGATGTATTCACACATTAATTGCGTTTTTCAAACATAATATTTAAAACTTTTATCTGTTTAAAAAAATCATCTTTATTTTCTGTTCAAAATAGTTTTTTTTTTGTTTTGTTTTACATTAAACTAAATATTTCCTTTTAAATTCATTATTGATGCTAAGAATCTCTTACGAGGAAATTATAAATCATTGCTTAACCGATAAGAATTAAAATATGTAATGCCGAAATGTGTAAAAATGACCTCAATCTCTGGATTTATTTTGATATTTATGATTTGAGTCAACAAAGTGAGAGTGAGTGAATTCATTTAAAATAATATTGCAAAGTAAAAAAATATTTAAAATGTTTTTTCCGTTTGCTTTATAAACAAACAATTTTCCATCTTAAGAACTAGAAATATTTATTATTGTCACACTGGAGGGATTCTGTATATTGAACAATTCATGCTCAAAATTGTCACGAATCTAGAAGAAAAAAAAAATTTGTAATAAAATAAAATCTTTGGCAACATTGTAAAAGGCTTTCAAAATGTTGTTCGTTCGATCCGTTCTTTATTATATTTTCGTTTTGTACCAAGACGATTAATGCCAAAAACCCAATTTGCTATTTTCTAACACACAATGAGACAATAGTCAGAAACAATTTGTAGAAATGCACATAATTTTAATACTGCAGAAATGAGGGAGGGCGGGAAGGGGCGCAGAATGTTTATGTGAATGAATAAGAAACCAATAATAACGACTTGAATATGAAAATTATTCGACAAAACACTTTTTTTCCTTGTGCTGCACTTCACCAGCTAACGAAATAAAAATGTGCACCTAAAACCTTCCTAAGTAGCAGCTACCACACATCATGAATTTCATGAGTTGAACTTGATTGTGTTTTGATCAGATTAAAGAAAGTCTCGATTTATTTTCGTTTTCGCTTTTTTTATAAGCGCACCAACAATTATTTGCATAAAGATGCAACACGACATCAATGATTCAGTTGGCTTCAGTTGCTATAGCACGTTTTTCGAACACCCGCAAGAATGTTACTAAAATCGTCTTCCTTTATTTGCTCGGCCGTCACATACGGGTCACTTATTAAGTTTTGTGTCTGATGATGCAACGGAATTGATGTTGCACCGATAACAGCATCTAATTTGGCGACCATCGGCTGCACAAGTGTCGTTGCGACGGGAACATTTTGGGCCATTGCATAAGATTGATGATAATAATCAGGATTTGTGACATAAAATGTTGCCGGCGATGCTGTGGTAGGTGGTAGAGTGTTTAACGATGGATGAGAATGTGCAAAATGTGTTGTCGGATGATAATAGATTGCATTTGTCTGATACGGATCGTACTCGGTGAAATTGTTATATTTGTTCATGTTATTTGATTGCTGATCGGCAATCTCATCTTGCGATGGATGTTGCTGTTGTTGTTGTTGCTGAATTTGTTGATCGGCATAATTGATGTGATTCTTGAATTGCGATAAATACGATTGATGATGATATGGGGACAATGCCGATGCATTGGGCGATGTCAAAACTAATCGATTGTTGGTGACATTTTGGGACATGTCGTTCAACTGAAGCGTGCTATTGCTCTTATTATTGTTCGAATCGTTCTTTATTAATTTGTCATCGATATCATCGCATTTTGTGCTTTTTTCTTTATAGCTCTTGAAGCTTTTACTCTCACTTTTGCTATTCTTTGAGTCACTTAATGTGCTTGTCTTGCTGCTGTTATTGTTCTCTGTCGATTGTGTATTGTTGTTTTTATCGTTACTTTTGTATTTTGAATCGCTGCTGTTATTGCCGCTCATAATTTGATTCGATGTTAATGATGATGTCAACGAGGCTGTCGTTTGTGTGTTCATGTAATGATGATGATGATGGTGGTGACTAGATGCAGTTAGTATACTACTCGATCCTAAATTCTGATGATCTTGAGATGTGGGCAATGGTGGAAAATAAGTTCCTGTAACTATATGTCCCTGATCTAAGACACCACGATTACTGCACATTACATACATCCCATTGCCCATAGCTGCGATTGTTGTAGAAGGTGCTGATGCAACCATCGGCATGCCACCATAATTCGACAACTTCTTTTCAATGTGATGACTCACCGATGATTGCTGATGTTGATCTTCATACATTCGCTCATTATTTCCATAATGATGATAATCGTTTTTCGTGCTTGTCTCGTATGCATTTGATGTGTCGTATAAATAACGATTTTTATTATAACTTGTGGTTGTTGTGGCCGGTAAAGCTTGTTCATAATCGATTTTTGATGATGCTGAATGAAGAGACTCATTCATTTCCATTGGACTCATTTCTGGTGTCGGTATTTCTTCCATTTTGTAGGTTAGCTTTTTGTTGCGTGAATCTGGTGGACTTGGTGATGGTGTCGAATGTCCGGGCGATGCAAGTGTACCGCCATCATTATAATACATATTGTTATATCCATAAGGACTCATCCGTTCATACTGAACATCAGATGATGATGATTGATTATGTGTTGATGGAGTCGATGATGGTGTTCCATTCATTGAGTTGCTATTTGTGGAAGTGTTGTGGTTGTTGTTGCTGATATTATTGTTATTGCTGGTATTATTTATAGTGCTATTCGAGTTATTATTAGTATTATTACTAGCATTACTCTGTGGACCTGCTCGCGGTTTTGTGTGCTTTCGACGTCGCGGCCTATACTTGTAATTTGGATGTTCAGTCATGTGTATGACTCGTAGTCTTTCTGCTTCTTCCACAAATGGACGACGATCTTGTGGTGTTAATGATCGCCACTTTTTGCCTGATGAATAAACGAAAGGAGGAAAAAAAAGACAAGTAAGTAAATAAATCATCAATATTCATTAGGAACAAATTGCAATCTGCTTAAAGCAGAAATTAATGGGCTCAAGTTTCTTTCTCTCCGCATCATATAGCAGTGATGTCACTATATCAATGGTAAAATACTTTTTATAAAATTCTTTTTTATTTACTGCAATGTTGATTTGAAAATTATGCTTAGTGCAAGCAACAAATAAAAAAAATGCAGCAAAGAAGCCCAAAACGAGGCAGCAGCAACATAAAAAAAGATCATGTAATGAAATAATGAAGAAATATGGGCAACGCAGAAGAAGCGTGTCTTTTGTTGAATTCAATTTTCCAATATTTTATCGTTTCACGTCTCTCTTTTTTCTCTGCCACAAGTTCGCTCCCTTTTTAAAAAGGTCTGAAAAATGTTTTTTTTTTCTTCGTTTGATCGTTTTTCCTTTTTTTTTGTCGTCGCATGCAATTTTCTTCGGTTGTTTATGATTGGATTTATGTAGTTCTTTTATGTTGCTTTTGCGAGCATAAGAAACGATTCGTTTTTTGGTGCATTTTTGTGATTTTAATGTTCATTGATTGTCACAATAATACGTTAACACCTTTAATCATGCGCATTTAACTCGTGGTCCAAATAAAGCAAAGTCCGAATCCATTTTCGGTGCCAAATGCAGCGATAAACTCTGGATTTGGACAAAAAAAAACATAATTCATGAAAATATGCTAAAATAAAATTCGTTGAGCTTATTAAGAAAGTCAAAGCAGGAGAATCATTTATTTACGAATGCGCAGCAGCAAATGAGCAACTTCTCCGAAACGTTGATTGTGTCAATTTCATAAAAAAGAGCATCTAATCATCATGAAATTATTCCCATCAAGGTTGTTGAATCATCATCAAAAAAACGAAAAATTGTACAAATTTTCTGGCAAAACGTACCGCTATTGCTTACTCAAAATTCAAATTATCTTTGTCGTGTAATCTCAACATTAAGTTTGTATCATCGCAGGTATACATTTGACCTTTGCTCGCAAGACTTTGACTTGAATACTCATGAAAAAAAAAAAAAAAACAACAACAAAACAAAACAAAAACTTGATTTCCAGATTGATGTTTAAAAGTCTTCATCTTATCTTTTAATGAATATCAACCAAAATAAAGAAGAACTTTGCTGAGCTTACACAAATACACATGCGCGCGGCTCAATTTTGAAGAATCATATAACTTGTGGGTTGATTTGAGGACAGGAAATCATCAGAAAATAACTACAAGAAATTATAATACATGTGAGCAGTCGAAATAATTGTACAGGAAAATCGTTCAAACGTTCCAGTCACACCTTAAAAAAAGCAAAATGCTGAACTTCGATTTGTGTGTCATGTGATTGATCAGCGGATCAGTTTGGTGCGCTAGACTGGGCTCGTGATTTATTTACTTTTTTTTCGATTTCAATCTCGGTTGCTATTAAAATTTAATTTATGCACAACATTTAACTTTCTGATGTTTGTTGATTCAAGAATGTTTTAAGATTTTAAATTTATTTCTTCAGTGAATATTTAACATTAATTAAGCAATTACTCTAAACTTAAATGCCCCCCTTGGTCCGCTAATGTGCGGTATTTTCTTAATGTCAACCTGTCAAGTCATTTTGGAGCAACTTTTAAAATATGTTTTTGCTCCAATTCCTTTTCAAGTGAAAATTTTCTAATTTGTCCAGAAACATTTTTCAAAAATCATTTCTTCACGACCATTTCTCGTTCGTAGTGAAAAATGGCGTTTTCTTTTCTTTTTTTTTTAAAAATCAGCGCAATATAATTTTTTTTAAGTACAAATTTTTTGATTTTAAAATCTGGACTGTGGGAATATTCCATGGGAAAATCTTTTTCATTGTTTTCGCTTTGAAAATCAACATCAACAGTGGTGTGCTTTAAACAACCCGACTTGATTTCTTTCATGCTATGTGTATTTATGTCCTATATTATATTGGGGGGTAATATAACATTGCAGCACACCATGTAGTTAATGCCTTCATACATATTCTTGCGTAGTTTTTTCTTTCTTCATTTCATAAATTAATTGTAATTATGCTGATGTATTCATTCATGGAGTGAGCATAGAGCTTTATAATTTTAAAGAAATTTTAATTTAACATCATGGGAAAAAATACTGAAACTCATGAGTCTAACTGGATTATAGAAACGCACGAGATTAAGTTGAAACATGGAAAAATAATGTAAATTAGTTTGCACACCGCATTAAGTTACTTTTGCCATATTTCTCATCTTGTTAACTGCGCCTGATTACACATAAGCAGATCAGTGTTAAATTAGAGCTAAATAATAGTCGACAATTGACCGCCCAAGAACAAAAACATGCCCAAGTTGCATGCCATAAAGCACGAGTACAAACAGAATATAATTGATAAAATGATCGTCGCGTGGTGTGTTATGGTCAGTGATATGCATCAGGCATAATTTATATTATTATGACTGTTTCTCTCATTTGAAATACACAACACACTCAATTACAATAATGTGCCGTTTTAGTACGTGGCGTTTTTTGAACATCGTTCCATATTAAGTGCCGTATTTGCATCCACAATTTTAATAACTATACGCGGCTATTGTTGTTATTTGCTCGTGTGCTGCACGCTGCCTCATACAGTCGCATAAGATATCCAAAAAAAAAATACATCGCGTAGCGAAACTTATATACTTTAGCGCGAGCCCATCGTCACAATCAAGTTCACAAAACACCAAAAAGCTCAAAAGAATTAAACAAAAAAAATTGTATTCAGTGGGAAAAGCTAACGGCATATTTTCATAAAGATTAATTTAAATTCTACATTCTATTGTTTTCGGTTTAAGGAATATTAATTGTGGCGGAGAATTATATGCAGCGACCATAATAGCATAGAAATAATAAAAAAAAAAGCCAAGTAGTATCGATATGAAATATTGCAATCGTTTATTATGGAAATTGCTTTTGTTGCATCAAATGCCGATTATTTATTGCAGTTTTTGGTGTAACATGTAGATTGTAGAGAAATAAAAGTTTGCTATATTTGTAAGGTTAGCACCCAACAGCAAAATATGATCTTGGATCATAATGTCTTTGACCCTTTCGCGTGAATAACAAAAAAAAATGAAAAAAAAAAAAAAAAAAAACTTGATATGCATGATGACAACTTTCGTCGTGAAAAATGAGGAGCTCAAAAGTAAATTATTTGTTGGTATGTTGGTAGGCGCACGCTTCTTTCCGGAATATATTTAATGATGACTGGAATATTTAAGTGTAAATTAAAACTTTTTACAAATAAAAATAACACAAAACAACACTTTACTAGCGCTGATAAATCTCATTTAAATTTTTTGAGAATAAAAAAAATGCGAACTTTGCATTCTAAATTTGATCTTTTGGTGAATTCTTATAGTAATAAAATTTAAGTTTTAGCAAGAAAAAGCTGTAATATGTTCAGTCATGTGTGCAATTAAGATGTTTTTTGAATGCAATAGACATGCTTAAGATGTAAATTTCTAAAAAAAAGCGTGTATCCCGCACTTTGAAACAGTTCACATTTAACGCCTTAAGCAATTGAACGCTTTGCTAATTAGCGTTCACTTTAAAATTGGCTAACGATTCCGAAATATATGTTAAAAACCACCGAAAATAATTCTGTGAATTAAATGGTTTAATTTGACTAACTTTTTAAAAGTGTAGTTCAGGTTCAGTGCGAAAAGTCTTAAGTCATTTAATTTTTTTTCTTTCTGTCTCACGGTTGAGGTGAGGTGGCCCTCAAATTTATAGTGGTGGCGGTAAAAAAAAGAATTTAACTGCAATAAAATCAGTTCTAGAACGATTTCATCTTATATTTATATTTTCGCTGTAATATTGCTGCTAATGATATTTCTTTCTGATGTTTCAATGTAAGAAATAAAAAGATAAATTAAATTTTCGTGTTGTGTTTTTTTGTGTTTCTCATTAAAATTTACTAAACGTTTCGCTCAGTTGATTGAAGGAAGGGATCGTCATATCCGGTTGACTTTTTTTTTAATACTTGAAACTGTGTTTCTCTATCAAGCCTCACATGGTTTTTATATAACTTTTTTTTTCTCGTATGTTTATTTCTGAAATTTAGATTAAACTCCAAAGTGTGTTTGCATAAGTACACACATGCATACAGCTCCAAATAGCTTCTTGACTGTTAATTTATTCGCCTCTAAATTCAGGCATGTGATGGTACATCATTTCGATATGGAAGCTTTTAATGCATTCATAAAATTGCCGTAATATTTAAATTCGGCCTCGAGATAGGTTCGTTGAGTCAACTCAAGTGAAAAAATAACCTCGAAAATATCAAATAGACCATGAACTGATGTACTGAATAAGATGGTCCGTAAAGCATTTCAAACGAGATTCTAACCTTTGAGCAACAAATTGAAACATGCATTTGAGAAATTTAATGAAAATTCTCCACACAAATTGTAAACATTTTTTTATGATTTTCCATCGGAAGATCATTATAGCCAACCATTTTTCCAGCATCAAAAATCTTTTGCCTTATTTCATAAATTTAATGAAGCATTTTATACATTTTTTGTTTCTTTCTTCTCTCTTTCCATTTTATTATCATCTTGATTTATGTTAAGTAGCTCTGCTTTCGAAGCACAACAAGATCATAAAACTTATCGGGGATTTTTCCATGCATACCATTTTTTTTTACTTCTACTTCATGTCATGTGCGGGGAAAAAATGCCCGTAAAAAGTGGTAGTGATATATTTTTCACCATCCACCGTCCAATATCCATCCCGAAATGGAACCAATATTATAGTTTTCTGTTTCTTTTACGTTTGTATGTAGCGAGCGTGGACCGTAAACATATCGATACTGGGAAGGTGGGGCCTGAAACATTCAACTGTGAAAAATCACGACAGACCAAAGCCGACCGAAATGTGAAGTCGAAAAAAATATGAAACAAAATGTGAAAAAAGTGAGGTAGAAAAAATGTGTTTCAACCTAAGAAAGAGATAAATCTATTTTTAATTGGCTTCAATTTCGGGCTAAGCCGCACTATTTTTCCAGCATGAAAAAAGCATTTTAAAGTGATTTTTCGGACGACTGAATGTTTCATTAGGGAAGTTACAACATCACCTTCGCGAAACAGAGCAAAATTGTGTAATGCCTTCCATGCATGCATGTTTTATTTTATTTTCTTGCTTTGCTGCTTGATCTCTATTTTACATCTTTTAGCGCACCAAAACGAGAACTTAATTGTCATTTTTTCCCCTTATTACACTTACCCAACATTTTGCTGAGATCGGCATTGTGCAAATCGGGATTTTCATCCGCTAGTTTTTTGCGTTCAACTTTTGCCCACACCATGAAAGCTATTAAAGGGAGAATTTTCGTGAATTATATTGATTCGAAGTACATTTTTAATTGCATTTTATTTACCATTCATTGGACGTCGAATGCGAGCTTCTTTAATGCTCTTCATGCTGCTGCCAGGACCAATTTTAGCGCCATATTGCTGACGTTGCATAATACTATAGTTGGAAGCACAAAATTCGGTTTGATATGGGCCCAAATTAGTTTGACCATTATGGCCGCCCACGCTACCACAATTCCACTGTTGTTGATTATCATTAAGCACATCTTGATGTGATGTTATTATAGTTGTTGGTAAGACAGTCGAATATCCATATTGGTTCATTGACGGTGAACTCGACGTTAGTAATGATGGTGAATGTGGTGATTGAATTATTGTATTGTTAACTGATGATGGTGGCTGCTGCTGCTGTGGTGACTGGACTTGTGATGATGGAGATGAAAGAATCGGTGATCCGCTTATTGGAATATATTCATCATAATTACGATAATATGACTGAGGTGTACTGTAAGTCATCAAAAGCATAAAAATTAATGATTCAATGGAAAAATATTTTTTTCGATATTTCGTTGATGACAAATCAATAAACGCCGAAAGCAATCAAAGAGATATTTATTTGCTGTTAATGAAATGCTAAACACGTTCCAAAAAAATGGCGTCTGTCGGCTTATTTTGGTGTTGTTTATTTGATCTAAACGTCTGTGTGGTTTGACGAATTAAATCTTAAGATTTTATTCGACACTTTTTATTAATTTCATTAATTTGATAAAACTTTGGCATTAAAAAATTCGCGTCATGAGTCAGAAGCAAAACAAGAAAATTGTATTTTGAATAATTCATTTGTCGTGCATTTTTTTTATAAATATCGACACGTATTCGATTACTCATTTTTTTGCATCAATAAATATAACCTTTGCGAAATGCAATCAACAGTGCATTAGTCCTGCCGATCGCCAGTTAGCACCAAAAAAAAAGTTGTTTGATTCGACATTAAATTGTGGCGATTGTATGCAAATTCAAAAATGTCTGAAATGACGGATAATTAATTACTGATCAATGATCAGGAATGCATTATGAAGACGCGTTTCTTCGACATGGATTGGAATAAAAATAATTTATCTTATCGTTATTTTGCTTCGCTTTAAAAGTTTCCGGAACGTCTCGTGATTCTATTTCAATTTTCAAATTTTTTTATATTCAACTTTAGAGTTTCTCTTATCAGTTAGCCACCCACGACCAGTTTGATTAATCCAGGAAGATGATTATAAAATAGAAAACCAGAGCGATAAGATAATTGGTGAATCAACAACATCATTATTATCGCATCGGTCATAAACAAACAAACACTTCTTTTTTTTTTCCAATTGATAACAACTGTTGAACTCGTGCGCCGTTTAAATCGAAAAAAAAAAAAAAAAAAAAACAATAAATATTTACTATAAAGTAGCTGTTATGACAAATAGACAGGTTGACTCGCGAGTCAATGAGCACACACAAAAAAAAAGTCCATTGGAGAAAATTAAAATACAATGGATTTTCTTATAAGCTTTTTGTTTTCTTTCACGAGGATTGTTTACTTTTTTTTTCAAAGTTGCATACTTTCGACAATCATATGGCAGGCAGTTCCATTTATAAATGTAATATTTTCATTATGTAGGCAGACATTCATTGTCTATGCTTTTTTGTTTGTGCGAATGTTTGCTTATGAATGGACACTGAATAGCACATCATTTTGGGGGAAAAATTAGTTTATTGAATGAAATTTGAGCGTTTGATTGTTTACTGAATTTCCTTTGATTACACTTAATTGTGAACTTGAACTTACAAAATATCATATTCCTATGTGGACTTTAAATTGATTATAACAGAATTTATTGGTTTTCAATCAGTGGAACTAATCTTTGACAGAGCATTTCAGTAGCTATCAGCTGACCAGTTTTGTAATTTCACCTCAAAGCAATCGACTAATCAGTCGATTTATCCACTTGAAAAAGAACAAACCGATAAAGTCTAAAGTTTGTCACACATTCGAAGTGCTACTCAATAATTTTCGTCAAATTTCTGGGGTTTTTTGCTAATAATAATGAAGTTGATATTGCAAATGATATCAGAAATTGCATCCAAGCGAACTGAATTTGTTTTAAATTGATAAGAAATTAATTAACGTTTTTTGTAAGAATTTTCGTAAGAAATTCTAAGATTTTATCTCATAATAAATTCAACATCACATTTATTTGGGATGGAGCAAACATAAATGAGTGATGACAATAAATGACACAGGAAATTTCATGTTTTTATGTTCTTCCAAAATAAATGGAAAATTACTAATTTTCTTATGAAAATGTTGTATTTTCATCAGCTTTTCATAAATTGCCTTTTCTCGCTCATAAAGCATTTAATCACCAAATAATTGTCCAACATAAAGAATTCACAAATGACATCCAAAAAAACCTTTACATTGAAATTATGTTTCTTCTTCAAACATGTGAAATTAAATTTCCTGTTAAATTTCTCATGCGTAAAATTTAATTCACAAGACCTGCATTTTTCGTCTTGAGATCCACATAAGTTTTTATGCTCGAAAATGTTCACACAGTTCATGTTTTCAGTTTCTTTCATGCATAACAGTCTTTTGTTACATCCTTCCATTTCATAAATTAGAATATTCAAAGGTCACGTTGAAATATCCTTCAATTTCCGTCGGCGAGTTGATTCGTCATCGCATATATCAGCAATTATAATTTTTACCTGTATGCATAATTTGCTGGTTCTGATTCTATATCCATAACAGGATTCTCCAAATAATAATTCACTTCCATTGGTGATAATTTCATATGTGCTTTGATTTAATATATTTTTTAATAATTTAACACTAGAAAATTAACTTTAATAATATTTTTGTGATCTTTTCTTTAAGATTTTCTTCCTTTTCTTATCATTCACAATTATTCTCTCTCTGATTTTCTCATTCACTTTATTATCCTTGAGGCGACGGCATCACTGACACTCGCATTTTAATGCACTTTCCAACCCAATCGAAACGAAAGTTTTTGCACACGATAAAAAAAAATTGTCTTAAATTTAATTTAAAGAAATACTCAAAACATAAGATTATGAAAATAAAAATTAAGGATAAAAACTGAAAACTTTATAAGCAACCGAAAAGCACGCGTTTCCCGCTCAACAGTCACTTCGTAAATGAATTCAATATTGAACGAGAATTGAAGGAAGTCAAAAGAATATTAAAAAACCTACAACAACATCACAGAAACGGGTTTTTTTGTTGTGTATATAGTCGCGATGAATCAACAAGTTTATTTTGCAGGTGTATTTGAGTTAACGCGAAACAGGTAGAGAGCTCTCTGTGATCCCTCGTTCATTGGATAATGTTGTTTGTTAAAAAGAGATAGCATAAGCAACAGTGATCTTAACAGAAAAGAGATGCAAACAATTTCTTAAGACGTTCACTAATACTGGCACAATGTAAGAAATGATTGTTGTGAATTAATTTTTTTTTTAAAAATCTTTATTTTGATTTCTGATTTGAAAGAACTTTGGACATGTTTTATAAAAAGTTTATTTATCTTTTGTCATTGACAATTTTAAATCGCCAACTGCAGAAACCAACAAGGATCCAACAAGTAATTTGTGTGCATTTATAGTGTAACATTTAAATCTTGCGCTGAATATATTGATCGTGAGAAAATATTAATTATTTCGCTGATAAACGCAACACAATGGAGAATAAAATTAAGCAATTTCAGCGGCGTTAAAACGCAACAAGGAACATTAGCACGAGAGGTCTTGTATATGGATTCCGCTAATCAGAATTTCAAAATATTTCCTTGACAATTGTCACTATGGAGATCAGTCAAAAATAACCATAGCGATTGACTTTGTTTATGACCCGGAAAGTTATAAAATTAAATATTTTGCGGGAATGAAGACAAAAGCTAAAAGGAAACTTCTTGCTGAACTAAAGCAACTTAAGATTCGCGAAAAGTGCATTGAGAAAAGTATGACATGGCCGATAAAGCTCAGTGAGCTTGAAGACGATGAACTCGAGTTTCTGAAGATTGTCGAAAAACTTAAAACCGAAAATGAAAATAATTATCGAATTAATGTAAACGAAGCCAAGACGATAGCAAAAGAGTGCCTTTTACGAGTTCATCAGTTACAAAATACAATTTCTACTTACGATGAGGCTTTGTTAGCTGCAAGACCATCGGATTTACTTAAAGTTATGGCTGAAATCAATATCTTACTTTCGGAGAATCTTTATATTTGTAATAAGGAAATTGCATCGTTGAAATTTCAAAATTCGCAGTGTTAATTAAAAAAA
This sequence comes from Propsilocerus akamusi, assembly GCA_018397935.1. Lineage (NCBI taxonomy): Eukaryota > Metazoa > Arthropoda > Insecta > Diptera > Chironomidae > Propsilocerus > Propsilocerus akamusi. The sequence goes on along the minus strand of CM031469.1, from coordinate 25,237,162 downwards.
AAATTTGAATAAAATTCCAATATTTAAGAAATTTTACAATTATTTATCATTATTTTCGAACGATACGAAATTGCTGACGTTGGTGATGTCTTCGAATTACAAAGCCACTAAAAGTTCATCGACTTCAACTGTTATTTTTCAGTGCTGGAACTCATTATTGCAAATTAATGAGAGCACCTCGAAAACAGAAAAACGTTAGCATGTTACATTAAATTAATATATAAATGCAAAAGGCACTTGACTCGCTTAAAACAATGATTCTCATAGAAAAATTCTCACAGTCCAGATTCTTTTTCGAATACATACATATTCAAGCAGTAAACATTATTTTGAAATTATAACATTGCCGCAGAAATTGTGGAAGTTATAATTTAAAAGAAATCATATATGAGGTTTGATTTGTATTTGATTTAAGTTGCCAAATTAATGGAGTTTTAAGCTATTTTTTTGGGGTTAATTAAGTGCAGAGTAAGACTAATTCGATCCGCACGCGACAATGTTTGAAATGTTGCACAATTGATAAAAAAAAGATTCAATGAATATCGAAAATTGGATCACTGGGTATTGCACAACGCACTTTAAACTTGCTCTCAATCTACCGTATCACTTAAAACTTCAAAGCACTTAACCCGAATAATCACATACATACATTATGATTTACGTAACACCCATAAAGCATTCAAATAGTGTTGACAACGAAAAATCTTTTAAAAAAAGTAGAAACTTGAAAATCGCAATTTTCAATAAACGAAAAAGTGAAATTATTAGCTAAGCGTTAAATGCGTAACAAGTGAAGGAGCTAAAAAAAGTGTCTCGATGATTTGGCGTAGCAAATTATTCTGGGTAATTGACAGTGCAGTTGTCGCGCGTGGGGAAATTGTCAATTACGCAAAGAAAAACCAAAATTCGTTTTCGAAATCATCAAAGCTGATAATTTTTTAAACTTTTTTATTTCGTGCTCGGAAAGCTTTATGGCATATCGAGAAGAAATTAGCATAAAAATGCATCTGCTGAAATGACAATAAATTTTCGGCACATCATTAAAAAACCGAGTCCACGAGATAAAATAAAAAGTCACACAAAATGCTGTCAATGTCGAAAAATTATGCTCCACCAGATTCGCGATTTATATTTGAAGCTCTCTGAGTCCACTGCTGGAAATAGTTTTTTTTTGCAGGAACATAAGCATAATAATGGTACAAAGGCGACAGCAGGATATAACTTTAGCTTTTCGAGTCATTTTTCACTTTCAACTGAAGTCAAAGCAGCGGCATTTGATGTCAACAAATATAACTATTAGTTGCATGTGCATCAAATTGAAGAAACTTTTGTCTATTCACCCAAAGTAAAAAAAATATGATATGACATGAAAACTTTGCAGTGTTTTCAACATGGGTAAGCTGAGACACTGCAAATTATTTATAACGGCAGAAGTTTTCATAATTATTAATTATTGCACCGCTTTATAATTAAAACTAATGAGTCGAGCCTAGAAGTGTTTTCATTGTCTTTTTGTAGCTGTTGAATGGGCTGATATTGGAATGATCTACCACTGCTCGCTTCATGATCCGTTATTTGCGCGTGCAGTTCACGAAACCTTCTTAAAATTATTCCACTAATTTGGCAAAATAATATGCTTCGGGAGTTTCTCAGGTTTCGTTATCAGCTGTAAAGTTAGCCGCGAAATACAGCAAACATTGCACAAGAACCACAACGAAGCCACTAAGTGCAATTGAAATATTCAATCTTATCATTTCAATGATAAGCCAGAATATGTGTGGAGTTATTGGCATATATGTACAAGTCGGCAGCCGCAAATAACCAGAAGTTTTATGCAATGGCCTGCACATGATGGTTGACAAGCACTGGCAATTTTCAATTTACATTTAAACTAACGATATTTTGTTTAATCTTTTTTTATTTTCTTTTTTCGATAAATAAACGGTCGGTCACATGAAAGCTTTCTTGCATCGTTTTCCTTTTCGTTTGCTCTCCAAGATTCTTATTTTGTTTTGTCTTCTTCGTTTGTTTTCAATTTTCTTTTCTGCATGGCCCGTTTGGTGGACTTCTGTAATTGCCCAGCAATTAGATTTATGCTATAATTTAAAAGCTTCTTCTGATATGTTTCTACATGGAACTTTTTGACTTGCTGGTCAAATTCAGTGCATATATTTTATAATATAGAATTGTTCCTTCCTTATGCTGGGGCTTTACATATTATAAGATAGTAGGTTTTTTTATAGTCTCTCTTTCTCTTGTAGTCGATCGCGGTTGCTGCAAGAGAGCATTGATTTATGCTTTTTTGCATGTAGTTTATACCGCGCGACTGTCACATCTTCCCCGTTTTTTTTTTATCTTTTATTTATATTATTATCCAACTTTTATTCAGAAGTTATGCATTGGAAATTCTCGAAACATATCACTTTTTTTCAGCGATTCTTATTCCCTCGCTCTATGTCTCTTTATGTGTTCGGCAATCGGCAGTGAAACCTTTTATAACCGTTCCGGTGATCTCGTGATCTCTGGTATTTTTCTGATGGCCTTTTTCATATTGATCTTCGGCGTAATATTAAATTACGAGAATGAATGCATATAGCGATATAGCGCTGGAGCATTACGAATGAGAGAGCGAGAGCGAGTGACGGTAAAGAACTTTCAGGCCGCACAATTAAAAGTCGAAAGATGCCTGAAATGTACCTTCATGTTGACCATATTTGCAATTGCAGAATGTAAAAATATTTTTATTTTGTAATCGTAAATTTTTTATTTTTTTCATAAATTCTCAGCACATTTTCCTTCGCTTTTTTAGATTTTTTTTTTTTCAGCTTCTTCACACTTTTCAAATTCATACGAATATTCATCCATTTCATCCACCACACTCGGCATTCATGCACTTTCGATTTTGTTTTTGTTTACACTTTTTTTTCGTCTGCATTTTGCGGTTAAATTTTTTTTTTGGCTTGACAGGAAATTTTATTGACAGCTTGCCGATTTTGGAATTCAATGTGTATTTAAATTTCTGTACCCTCGCAGAAAATCTTCAAAAATAAATCGAGAAATAAAAATGAGAAAATTTCTTCTTGGTCTCGTGCCTTTTCATCGTCGTTATGTCCTCGATATTTTTTTATGTTGCAAAAAAAAAATCAAAATAAATAAGAATAAATATGTTTCAGTAACTCGGAGCTTTGCGTCTCGACAGCAGCATAAAACGAAAAGGGCTTGCGATCATATATTATTATCGTAGTCGAGTCGAAAGACTCGCGCGACTCGACGATGAGATTTTCCATTGAAAAAAGTCGCTGGCTTTGCGTCAAATTCTGTGAAATGTTTAGAAGTTTTACTGACAAAAGAGCCGATTTTTATAAATGGGATCGTTTCGTAAGTCGCGTTGTTGTGCCCGATCGCGCGGTTCATGCGCTTTTGCTGTTGTCGTTGTTGTTGTAGCCTTTATGCGATCGCTTTAGATTCAAACGAGATAAATATTTTAAGCATTTTTATGCTGTTTAAATATATGACACATAACTTTTAAAATCCCTTTTTTGTGCTTTCCTCACTCGTTCGGTCGCTCGATGGTAGTCAATATGTAGCTTCTCGATATTTATAATTTTTTTTTTCCTTGTACTCTCTTCGCCGCAATTTTGCTTCCACTGCAGTGCATTTTGGTACCGAATGTACATTTTATGCCAAAAGATAAAAATTTACATATTTGAGACATTTAAAAGCGCAAATGTTTGCGTTCGATTTAAAGGCAAAGACACCGGTAAAGCAAAGTAGATGCTTAGCAAAAGGGCTTATTGGAGAATTAAAATTGCGTCAAAACGAGCGTATTGAGAAGCAAACATGCATTTGGCGAGGTCCAATTTTCGATTTAAATGAAATGCTCTTTGTGTGTTTTGTTTTTAATACTTTATTGTGTGTTGTTTTTGTGTCTTTTATTGTTCCATGTTTCACGTGTGTCTTTGTTTATTGATTCAATTAATTATCTTATTAACTCATACTTTAATTAATTAACACATTAAACTTTCTGCTTCTGTTATTTTTTCTTTTATGTTTTAAGATCAATTAGTTTTTCTTTATAACATTTCTCTCTCTCTTTTTTTTGCTTGTTTGCTTGCAGCACGTCATTATTATTATTGTTTGTTTGCCGATTCGTTTGTGTGCACAATCACGAAGCATGTTATAGAGTCAAATTGCTACTGGAATATTATTTCTTTTTTGTTTGTGTCTTTTGATCTTGAGTCGCTTATATTGTCTAAGTCTCTTGTAAGATTTACTCGTTCCTTTCACAAGCCCGACGACATGATGTCTGTCGTGTATTGATTTGGGAAAGCAACGAGTAGCTCTTGTTTCGAATACTAGTTTATAACACATTAGTTTGCTTGAGATTATCTAAGAAATCTATAATTGATTTTTTTTTTTTTTCAAATTTTTTGAAACTCACGCGAAACATTTCAAGTGAATTAACATTTCTTTGTAATTCTTGTTTAAAAAATGGAAGACTTTGTTATAATACTTTTCAATATCTATAAGGATATATCACTATATCATTATTATGTGGCGATAAGACCAAAATGAAGCAGAAAATTTCCGAGCAGCAACTTTATTCAGTCTTTGCGAATTGCTGGGCCAAAACATTAATTCACTTTAAACTCTCCACGTAAAAATGTGATCAATATTTTCGGGAATTTTCTGCTTCCGGTGTGATTTTGCTTCAAGTTGCTGCTTTTATAATAAAACTCAATCGTGCAACTTGAAGTGTAATAAGTGTCTTTTTTTTTGTATAACTGGAAGACGTTGGATAATTCAACACTTTAAGCTAAAATTATTGACCTTTCTAATTGTTATTTTTCGATATGTTGAATGGTGTGAATTGATAAATAGATTTCAGCAAACACCACTGTAACACAATTAATTGCCTAAATATAGTTACTTAGTAAAATGTCATTGTGTATATCATCATTTCAATTAAATAATTTACAGGATATAGCACTTTCGTTTATAGTTCAACAATTACATTATTTACTTTATCTTTGGAAGCCCTTGGGAATAACTGAGTTGGGAATATGATTTGAGTTTTATACTTAATATAAATAGACATTCTTTTTCATCAGAAAAAACGCTACTTAATTCTTTTTTTTTTTAAACGAAGCCTAAATAGATAAAGAGTCGAGAAAGAAATTTAATAAAAATGTTTAACAAACGCAAAAAAAGGTGACCACTTGCGGTATTTTCCTTTGCGCCCCTCAAACAAAAAAAAAATCCCAGCGAGAGATATCGGAACAAATATTTTTGCCTCGACCCCTTGTCGAAAGAATTCTTTATCTTGTTTTCCGATGCAGTCTTTCGCCATCTAATTTGGTTTGTAAATTATTGTTTTGTTAATTTTGTTTTTCGTGCTTTCTGCTTTCGAGTCGCGGGACTTTTTTTTTGCTCTGTTAATTTGTTATTATATTTTTTTTTTAATATTTTTCGGCAAACGCTGCATCACTGAGCCACGAAAATTTCTGGCGTTGTTATTGTTTTGCTGGATTTCATTGGGATTGGTTAACAAGGAATGACGACAGATTCTTATGTTGTTTTTTTTTGTCTCGTTTTGCGGAAAGAATCTTAAAGTTCTTTAAATCTGCTATGTGAAATACCGTTATAAGATTTCTTTTGCAAGTTTTTTTTTTAATTAGGTAGTAATTAGTTGTTTGTCGGCGTTCTTTTTTTTGTTTTCTTTGGATAAATAGTTTGATTAATTTAATGCACTCAATGAAATCGACTGAAAACTTAGAACGGTAAACCAATTTCGAAGGCTTTAACGAGAGCATTACCCGAATCATAAATGCCCACGAAGCCAAAAAGAAAACCGAGACCAATGATAAAATAATCCCATGCAACATCCTTCTGTTCCAGCAAATGGCCCTTCAGCTTTAAGTGGAAATAACATGGCCAAATGAAACTCAACATTGTTCCTGTAAAGCTTCCAATGAAGCCCATCAATATTGAAAAGTGAGGTATAAAACAGGCCATCAGAACGGTGAACATAATGACGCCAATGCGCCAAATGAGACCCCAAACTTTAAGTTCACCATCCAGTTCCCAGATTTTAGGGAAAATTGTTTTTGGTTTTCCACGAAAGAATGCTCTTTCAAGTAATTCACATGCCGCAAAATATGGCAATGGATAGCTGAGGACTGCCTTCAAGACCAAACAGAAATTTACGAGGCCTTTGAAGCCAGCTGAATGCAAATTATTTGTAATTACTTGTTGTGTATCATTTTGGAAAGTTAGGAAGCAAACATAACCAAAAATGGCTTTGAATGCCGCCGCGGCAATATGCGACCAATCCAGCATCCAATTGAATTTTGCTGGATTCTCCATGTTGCCTTCGAGGGTTGGTAAAAAGATTTGCGATGTGTATGAGAACACAATGACGCCGAGAGAGATGGGAAAATTCTCCATGTCCATCGTCCATCGCACTTTTGACCAACCCCAATCGCCAATTTCAAGTAAACAATAACCGAGAATGACAACATTAATAAATAAATGCGACATGGTGCACCAGAATGACAGCACTGATACTGCATGAATTGATTTCAGGAATGCTAATGGCAACAGAAAAATTGCACAAAACATCATCCATGATCTAAATAAAGAAAACAAAAATATTTATTGAAACGATCATTAATAAATGAAATGAAGGCTCACCTCGAATCGAGAGATCCATCAGTGAATGTTCCAGCCATCAAGTCACCACAAACGACAATGTAAAGAATGCATGTCATCAGCAATTCAATAATTTGTGCAATGCTTACGATACGTGCTCCAATTCTCTTGCCAAAACAGACCTTTGCAATTGCAACATAACTATCACGAACACGAACGGGCTCACCTGTTGCTGGATCGGGCTCATAAAGGCATTGTACGAGAACCTAAACATAATTGTGGCTATTTCAAGTGTTTCAATAACCTCTACGCTTAATTACCTTTCCTGTGTAACAGCAAATATGAGCAATGCCCACCATTGCAATAATTGCCCAATATCCGCCACGAAGCACAGCAAATGGCAATGAAACAATGAACATTCCTTGGATGGCATTTGTAACATTCCATGCTGCTTGAATTTCAGTAATTTTAACACCTGGCGGACCAGCTTCACCTTCACCACCAGCAAATGTGCTATCACTTCCAACCGATCCAATGCTGCCTTGTCTAGAATACAAATTGCAGCACAAAAATGTTGAAAAGCTTGAATTTTCCAATAATTTCGGAATCAATAATACCTTGGTGGAAATCCACCATGCTGATAATTCGAATCTGCTTGATTAAATCCTGTATCTTCATACTGATAATCGCTTTTTATTGTCTTCTCATCATAACCTCCATAGCCATTAGGGTTGAGAAATGGATTCAATGGATTTAATTCAGTTGGCCTTTGTTGACCAGGTTCATCGACTGAATCAGCAAAACGCACATTTCCGCGATGATGTGGTTGTTGATGAGATGAACCTTGCGAAATTTGTGATGATCCGCCATATTCGGATGTGGGATCTTCATACTGTTGTTGTTTGTGTTTATCGGGTAAAGTCTGTTTGGCCTTTTGCCATGCAACATTTAAAACATTCTTGATCGGTAATGGTGCCGATTTGAGATTATTCAGAAATGCCATTTTTCTTTATCTTTACTTTTAGTTTTAATTTTGAATATTTTCTTTAATTCGAAATAAATCTAATTTTAGGTTGTCTGGAAGACGTTTTGTCACTTTTCTTATAATATCTTGGAAGACTTTTTCAGTGATTTCTAAATTCAAATTCAATTTGAATTTTTCGCACACATTTGTGGCGATTTTTTTCCTTTTTTGTATCACAATTATTCAATGGAATGATTAATGAATTTAATGTGATGAACACTTATCACTTAAACATTTCTATTTGGTTGATGAAATAATTTTTGAAAATAAGAATTTCTATTTCTTTAAGATGAGAATTGAAATTTTCCTCACGTTTGATTCGATCGGAAGAAAAAGAAAATTTGTGGTGATGAAAATTATCGATTAGTTTCCGTTTTGGTGAAAATTCGATTATGAAAATTTTTCAATTCCACATTTTGTTGCGTTATCAACGAAAAATTTCAAGACTTTCAACGGGGAAAAGGATGCCGATGATGTCGAATGAAACGGTACAACTTTAATTGAAATAAGATTTCAGTTTCACTAATTAATAATTTATTTTCAACTAAGACGATTTGTGTGAATTTAGTGGTGAAACTGGAATGAAAAAGAACCGAAATGGAAGGGATGCTGGATGGAAAAATTTCTTCTCGAGGAAAATTCTTCGTTGCTGATGTTCCAATTTCAAAACGTTCCGACATTCCGAATGCTGTATGAATTCTATTAAGACTTGCGCAACTATGAAAATCGAATTCAAAAACGAATTAACTCGTTGGCAATATTAAAATTTGAGTTTAATTTTATTAAAGCATTTCTTTTAATGAAGTCATGAAATTATCGTTTCTTTCTTAACTGAAATATCTTCTTCCTCTTCGATTGATGTTACTTCGGAATGGAGCTGAAAATTATATTTCTTGTAGGTAAATTTTATTTTAGTTGATTAGTAATTAACTTACAGCCTCAGCAGATTTAAGCCAATGAAGAGCCTTTTTATATGGGTCATTTTCCGATGGATTTTTATCATAATTCCAGTATATGAACCTGTTGAACTTCCCGCCAATTTTAAGATCTCTTTCTGCTTCATCGATCTGCAACTGTTCACTTTCTCGGCAAACAATTCCTTGTATGCTTTCTGGTAAGCCCATTTCAACTCCTTTCAATGGAAAGCCGCGCAATGAATTGACGAATACTAGAAATTCATATCACGTCATTTCAGAATCATAACAGTTTCATGAATTTTTTATAAACTTACATCCTCCGTTCGCTTCTTCTGTGTAGTTATTGAAATATTCATCAGTTTTTATTGCTCCATTTCCATCGATAGATGCCGGAACGTATTGTATCTTAACTTCAGGTGTATTCTCTAATGATTCTCGTGTTATTTTTGCTGTAATCGGCATTTCAGTACCACTAAGTAGAATTAAGAGTTGTGAAAATTGTTTTCTTTCGTTGTTTTGAAATAAATGTCAGGGTTTTGCACACTACAAAGTTCAATTTAAAAATTTGAATTAATTTTAAACGTTACGCATTTAAACTATTCTTGAAGTTTTACCGTTGTTTTTAGATTATCTCAACTCAGGTAATGAGATGTTTGTATTCTTGCATGTGAAAATTAAGAGTAATACAATTTGGTAATGTCATTATATTGCAGAATATCTTAAAATATGAATTCATAATTTATGTTAGTAAAAAATAACACAGACAATACTGAAAATTCATCATCCATCTCTTGGTTGCATGAACAATTCCTATTTGAAAAAAATGTTTGCAATTACTATGGAATTTAAAAAAAAAAGACTGTAGCGCTTTGATGTATGTTTGTAATTTACAAACAACAAGGACAAATTGGAGCATAGTTGAAAATCATATTTAGCATATGGCATGTGCATTTTTTTTATTTTTGTCAAAGTTAACAGATGCAAAAATTTGTAAAGCTGTTGCTAGCTAATGCAGCTTCAAAGTTTTCAATACTTTTTTTTTTTCGATTGAAAGGGAAACATTTTTCCCAAAGCTAAAAAAAAATTTAAATTCACTTTGAAGTTTGAAAAGTTCAATTGTAGTAAAAGCTTTCGTGCTTTTCAGAAGAAATCCTTTAACGAGAACAAATAAAGTGAAAGAAAAGAGAAAAAAATCATTCTTTTATTTCCATCAAGACTCTGCTGAACATACAAACACCGAGCGCTTCGGAGGGTGTAAAATGAGTTTGCCTTAAAAAGTATCAACCCATCAGCGAGGGGTTGCTAGATGTATCCATTAATTCGCCGAGAACGAGTGGCAAATAAAAAAAAAAAGCGAAACACATTTGATACGCGAACAAATCTAAAGTTAAGACAAAACGAAAGCCATGAAAATAAAGCACATTGATGTTAAAATGTATGTCTCTCTTTCTCTCTGTCTCTCAACAGTTAAACATCAGAATGTGTGAACGGAGTAGAAAGCAGAAAAAATAAAGCATAGAACAAGTAAATAGAAAACAGACAGAAGAAATAAAAGTTTAAGGATCCCTCCAATTCAACTTTTGTGATTCCTCAAATGGCAATAGGGAGCAACAGAAAGGAGAAAAAATAAAATATAAAAAGTTTTAATTCGATAAACACATTCATGTAGATACCTATAACAGAATTACACACAAGAAATAAAAATAAAGTAGGAACAAATAAAAGTGGAATTGAGCTTTAAGCTATATCATATCTTGCTTCATTTTTTTTTTCTTTACTTTTTTATATTTCGCATTTTTCCACTCGCTTCCATATCAGATGTTGAATGTTTGTTGTGTTTATACGATTTTATGACATTTTTCCCTCATAATACAACAACACACAACCATGTGAAGTGTATAGGAGCTTCGGGAGCTTTTAAAAAAGCATTTTTTTTTGTCTTGACGTATATTTTTTATATATTCGCTTTAATTTGATGAGATTACAGCAACAAGCGTTGTGGGGATTGATGTAATAAAAGGAATTATACATTTGTCAACACGACAGACAAGATGAATTTTATTTTTCTTGTTTGTTTATTATTTTTCATGTCAATTATTATTTACGAACGATTTTTTAATAAGCGAAATGAAGAATCCAACGAACTCTTCAGCACATACAATAATCATAAAAAAAACTTCATTCGAGTCGACTAAGTTCTTCATTTCAATAGAAATAAATGCATTCATCTGAATATTCCCTCAAGCCTCGCATCCTTTCGCTGGCTTCATACTTGCAAGCACTTGAAAGCAATTTCAATGATGTCAATGAGATAAATTCGCCAGAAAACTTCTTTTTTCCCATTTTTCATTCCAGCATCTAGCGTTATGAAAGACCGTCAAATTTATGTTTGTTCAAAGTTTCATTCGCCGCCATATTTTTGCAGTTTATAAGGAATAAAAGAAAACTTTATTTTTACATGAAATTTGTGGAGTAAGAAAAACTTTCACAAAAGAAAAACTCTCAACGGCGGAAAAAATTTTCTTACAAAGATTTAAAGGCTTTTTATTTCTTGACTGGGCAAATACCAGTTTTGCTGTTGAAGGCTTCACAAAAATGAAAACTATTCACCAGAATATGCGAAAGTGAGTTTTTAATCAAAGGCTTTTCTATCTACCCCAAATAGGTCCAGGTCCCTCTCAGTCTCCGGGAATTACGGGAAGTTCATAAATTTCAAACTTTTTTTTTGCTTTCTGCCCACCTTCTTTTTTTACCCACCCCCGCTTGTCCATATTTTTGCTCAGTTCTCATTTTTCTCATGTTGTTTTTTTTTTGCGAAAACCTTAGCATATATATGAACAGAGAGACAGAGAATGAAAAACCTCTATTGGAAATTTGCATTGAAATACGATATTTAACGATGAAAATCTCTGGGGGAATCAAATCGAATAATGTTGCCTAAGGATATCAGAGTGAAACTGATTCTTTATGTATGCGAAAAAAAAACAACATCCAGATGTATAAAATTTATGGTGCTTTTTATTACGATCTAACCAATAGGAAAGAAATCGAATAAATAGTGCTTGAAACTGCAGAAAAAAGAGTTTTATGGGGATTTCAGCTTTGTTCAGTTTCCGAAGATGAATGTAACATAAAACCCTCAATATTAGGTGTATGATGCTTTTTTTTTCGCCGCCTATAAGCTTCATAGTGTTCTTAATCGAGCCATTGTGAGAGTGATTTTATGCATAAAAAGAAAGAAAAGAAAATAAATTTCCATGCCATCGCACAAAAAGGTCATCGAAAAATTGCTATCAGGAATGGTGTTATTATAATGGCTATTTGAGCAACCATAAGCTTTTATAAAAGGGATCAGTGATGATGAATGCGTAAATATTGATGGGAAATTAAATGCTTTAAGTTATTTATCAGCAGGCATGAGATGCATTCCAAGGTAAACTACGATCTAACTTGTTTAGATCTTATAAGAAATGTTATGAGGCTACCTATGCAGACTACCTATGAGGTTATGCTTTTAAAAGGAAATTCCATCATCAGAAGTACCTTGTCCACTTCCAGGTTTTGAGTTCAACAGTATGGCTTATAAGAGTAATTGTTCGCTACGATTCTTAGTGAGTCCACGTCGTTCAGAGCTGTGTTATTTGTTGTTGTTGTTGAAATGATATTTTCGATTTATTTATTGAAATTATGTTAATAGAATCACAATAATTTTTTTTATATTTACCTGCATAGATATAAAAAACCGTATGCAAAAAAAAATAATTTTAGTTGAACAAATTCTATATGTAAGTTATAGGTTTCGCACGCAAATATGTTTTATTTTTTAATTGGACTTTATTCTTCCATCTTATAAAAACAGACTTTCGCTGACAGACAATTACTTATCATAATTTCAATTTTTTATTAAACGATCCATCGTGCGAAGACTTCTATCTGCAGTCTTGGATGTATTTGCACAATTGTTTGCTTACGTATCGGCAAAATAAGAGTAAATTAACGCAAATAAAAGAACAAATAATCTTGGCATATGTTTCTTCTCTCGTGGTCAATTTCCCAATTAAATAGATATTTGGATCAGCAAATTTATTAATTCATTGAATCAAATATAATTAGAAATTTATTTTAATAAGTATTTACTCGCCGATGGCACTTAATTTAAGGTTCACGCAAATATCTACAAATACTTGTAAATTTTTCAAACAGTCACGAATTGATAACAAGTGTGCGAATATTTTTCAGTTCTTATAAATGCTGCCTTCCTTTGGAAGCACATTAGTTTTCAATAATGTTTCAAATGAGATGTTTATATTTTGCGCTGCACATTTTGATGATTTTAATCTCAAATGGTAAGTAACTAAATGAGAAAATAAATGTATCTGATATGTATTTTAATTTATTTAAACAGCTTCCGCTACCAAATGTGGTGTTATCGCTCCTGATTGTCAAGTGTTTGGAGATGGTACAATACAATGGGAACAATTAAAAAAATGCCCGCTGATGCCAATTTGTCAAAGGGGATTTAGGTTTATATCGAATAATGTCAACGGTGAAACCAGGTGTTGTTGCATTTGTAAGTTATTTCAACAAAAATCCGTTATTTAATTAGTTATTACTTATTATTATTATTATTTTGAGCTGAGAGTTCTAACAGCAGTAATTACCAACAATTGCCACAAAATTGCGAATTGAAACAACCCTGCTCAACTGGAAAATGGTGGAATCATAACTTATGCAGGTGTGAAGACATGCCAACATCGCCTGATATTCCGCCATCGTCTGAAATTCAATCATCTGAAGTACCTTGCATTAAAGGTTGTTTGTTTGACAATATGGAACTCTATAAAGATACATGTATCTGTTGCCCAGAATTTACTTATTGGGATCCATCCCTAGAAAAATGTGAATGGGATTGCGACTTTCAGCTTGAGGGCTGTGAAGAATCCAAAAGAGGAAATACTCCTGGATTTTGTAGTTGCAACAAATGCCACCCAGGGTATTTTAAGAATCCCAGCAATCCTGAAGGTCCACCAAGGGTCCCCGGCCTTAAAGCATGTTCAGAAACATGCGATTGGGAAGAGCCGTGCTCAACTGGTAAATTGTGGAATCATTATTTGTGCAAATGTGCAGATACAGCTGATCCACCATCATCCGAAATTCCATCATCAGAATAACCTAAGTATCGCTTGAAGATTGCGTATACGTTATACGGTTATAACTTAGATTATTTACACGGATAAACCAGTGATTGTCTGTTCTAGATGTTTATAATATCGAAATGCAATAAATTCAGTTATTCTTTAAATATTGTCTGTTTACATTTGCTGTGTTCCACGTTGAGTGTGATATAGAATCTTCTACTTATCGATCCAAGGTAACTAAACCACAACCGGTTGCTACTCCCACTAAAGCTGTTTCATGGTCATTTTCTGATATGATAAATAAAAAAATTTCAATGCGAATATGTTTATTATTTCGATATGAATCTTTTAAAAATGGGCCTTGAAGAACAGTTTCAAATTTTTAAGATGGTCATATTTTTACATAGCAAATTTAAGAAACATAATTGAAGGCCAATGACAAGTTGAATGTCTTTAAATGATTGATGTGTTGAAGTGACCGCTACTATTTACAAATCGTAAAAATCATTACTCAGATTAGGAAAACACTTGAAATCATATGCGAAATGTTTTAAGACTCAGTTATTTTATGTAAGCGAATTGTTGCTGCTCAGTAATTCTCATCACCTGATATTGGATAGTAAGAAGAAGATCAAGACACGGAAAAGATGTTTTATTCAATTCGAATGTAGTTTAACATAAAACGCTGAAAGGTGAACAACTTAAGCTTATTCTTTTATCAATTAGACATATTTAAGTGGATTTTTAATTAAGATGATTGTAAAACAACTTGTGTTAATGAGTTTATTGTTAACACCAAATTTATCGGCAGCGCTAAATTATTTTTTAACTTTCGACAAAGTTCAATTTATATTTATTCATGGGTAATATTTGATGATTAATTAAAAAGATGAAAACAAAGTTGAGATCAATTGCACGGTTAAAAAATAAATAAATATTTGCAGTACTAAGCCGAGCAACAATACGCGCTACACATTTAACGATCTCGTCAGTCTCATAAATCATGAGCATTTTGATTTGCAACGCAAAACAGTGCTTTTCATTCACGGTTCGTATGACATAATGCACACGATATTTATAAGCAATGCAATGTGTCGCAAAAAATAAATTTTCAGGATGGATTGACGATTTTCATAGTGAAGGCACTCAGTTAATTGCCAGGTCGTATATTGAACGAAATGATCACAATCAAATTGTGTTAGACTGGGGCCAATATTCATTCAGTTCAATTGCTTTAGCCGTGCACCGTTCATCAATAATTTCTAAGCTCACAGGACAAATGCTGATAAAACTATTTGAACATGGCCTGAATGCAAACAATTTTCACTGTGTTGGACATTCAATTGGAGGTAGATTTGTGCAACAAACATTTCAATTTTCCAAATGATTAAATGGCTCCGGTGATTGTTTGATTAATTGCTGTAAAATTTATGTCTCCATTGTATGCGTATATAGCTCATATGTGCGGCATTACCGGGAGGGAAGTAATGAAATCCGGACATTACAAATTGAAAAGGTGATGAAAATGCTTTATTCTCCCACTCGTACACTTCATGAGTGTGATTGATAATCGTAATCGTGATTTTCTACATTTCTTTCTTCCTTTGTTCCGGTCGGCAATTCAGAATAACAGCACTTGATGCAGCATTTCCTTATTACTATCCAGGTATGAAGTTATTTTTATTTTGTGCTAAACATTTGGCGATATTTATTAATGTCATCGATATTGTGGTCAAATACATATTTATATGGCAAATAAACCATCATTTCCGTTTTTATTATTAAGCAATATCCGGCCAACCTTTATCTCCTAGTGATGCTATTTATGTTGATGCCATACACACTGATACGTTCTTTGTGGGGACGCCTTATCGTGTAGCGCACACAGATTATTATGTGAATGGTGGCAACGTTCAATCGGGATGTCCAGATCTACAAGTTCTCGATTTTGTGAACAGTTGAGTTTGATATTAAGCCAATTTTCTTTTACTCTTTCTATGGTGATTTTCTTTTTTGTTTCGGAGTTGGATTGGTTTCATTGAGATTATTATTGTGAAAAATTAAGAGATTTTCTACAGTTAAAAACAGGAGCAATTTTGATACTTTTCCGAATCCTGAGAAATATTTGGTTGAACTAAATAAAATCTTTTTTTTTTATGCAGATTATTGCAGTCATTTCCAATCGTGGCGCTATTGGAGCAAAAGCTTAACATCCAAAAAACTTTATCCAGCCAAACGCTGCAAAAGCTGGAGGGATTTCAAAAGCGGACGATGCGACAATAATCCGACAAATTTCATGGGCTACAATTCACTTCCCATTGAGGGCGTCTTTTTCAATGAAATCAAAGCAAATCGAAGCTACTTTCAGGGCGTAAATGCAGAAATCTACAACTACGTTGCCTCATCCTTTAACAATCGCAGTACTATTGCACAATTTCTAAAGAAATTAAATGTGCTTCTATGAGGAAAAGCTGTTGAAAAGAACAAAACGATTGCCATGAAACGAAATAAAAGAATATGGAAAAAGAAGAGCAAAAAAAAGAAAAAAGAAAAAGAAGGAAAAGTTTGTAGTTGGCGTTTCATAGCGTCGGAGCAAAAGTGAATGTAATATCCAAAGTCAAATCATAATAATGTTCTGTTATTTGTTATGATATTACAAAACTCATTATCGCATTTTTTATTGCAGCGATTTCATTTTTTTTTTTCTCTTTCGTGCCTTTTTTTACTTTGCTATCGTCGCCCTTTTGCTTAATATAAAAATAGACATTGACTTCATTCGACTATTGATAACTTTGCAAAACTGGAGAATGAGACCGCAGTCATTTTTCCGTCATCAATTTTCTTTAGGGGCGTGCAAAAGTGGGCATAAATGACATTTGATTTCGTCCCCCAATACTTTAATTAACTAAGAACGAATATCAATTATGTCGCAACAAATTTAAGTGGAATCCCACCCACTCAATTAGTCTCTCGGGACTTGATTGAAAGAATGCAAACAATTCGCGATGGAAAGAATTTCATTTAGCGCTTTTACATTTCATTAATTAGTTTTTTTTTTTTCTTTTTGCTGCTATTCAACTTAATTTGTGATTTGACTTAATTGAAAAGGTAGAAAAATAGTTTTAGCGAAAATTTGTTGAATTCTCATTGCGAAAAGAAATTCTCACAAATACTTTAATTTTTTTTTTTGTCATAGAATTTTTCGTCTTTTAGTAATCAAGGTTTTGCTAACTGAAACGAAAAATTGTTGATGAATAATGGACGAAAAGAAGAAAAACGGAAGAGAGCCAATTAAAATCACTTTCCATGGCTTCATAGTTGGAAGGAAACGGCAATTTTTTTTTGTATGCCGGTTATTTATTGCATCACAAGCACAAAACAAAACGGGGATTTATGATTTATAAGTGCATTTTATATCTGCTATAGGAGATTCTAGATTTTACCTTTTTTCTGCTTCCTGCAAAGAATCTTCGTTACGCCAAAAGATGAACATTCGAGACGGGAAATGAATGGAAATAGGAAAAAATACATAAAAGGAGATTAAAAATGGGAAATTATGCTTTGAGTATGACTATTTTTTTCTGGTCCCACTCCCTCTCTTTCATTGTGTCCGGCTTAAACATCGATAAAGAGATAAAGAGAATTTGCAAGGGAATTGTAGAATATGAAAAAAAAAAAAAACGAAAAAATCATTTTAATTAAAACCCATAAAATTTTATGATTTCATTTCCATTATCTTCAAACCCATTTTTTACATTTTTTGAAACACCAAAAAAAAACAGATCAAGAATTAAGCTTTTATGCATTCCTCTGTCCGCCCATACAAATATTGCTACAGCAGCATAGCACACCGTTATTGTTCTGTGTGTGTTTGTCTGTTGCTTAAACTTTTTTAAATAAAAAAAAACATCGAAAGAAAAATCATTAAAATAAATTGAAAATAATAATTTGCAGTTACATTCAAATTGTTTTCACCCAGAAGGAAAACACTTTCTATTATTTCAGGGAGCAAGAGATGTTAACTCATCAAGTTGTTGAGGACGAGCTTCTAGAGCGCTTTCGTTCTAAGTATTAAAACCAAGTCTGTGCTTTTTATTAGAGTGAGAGCAAAGTGAACATAATTAAATTTTATGGTGTAACTTTATTTTCTCTCTCTCAAACTAAATAGAAACACAAAAACACAAAATGTTATTATTTAAAATTAAGTTTATACTCATTCCATGCTAAGGATTGGAACTTAAACTGAACGCGAGGGAAATATTCATAAATAATATCATAAGCAATTTCCTTTGATTACATTTACAGTTATTGAATTTCTGTTTCCATGCTACTTATCTTGATTTCTTCAACGTAATTGTGACACGTTTCCCTGCAGCCAGCAGCAGACTCCATTTACATTCAAGAAGCTTTAAAAGTTTAACATTATTAAAGTAAGTTCTCATTCGTGAACTCGGAGCATTAAAAATCCATCGCCATAAAACTCGCGCCGTATTGTGATATTTTTAATTTTTTTTGTTCCGCTTAAGCTGTCTCCATGTGTTGAAGGCTTTTTTGTTGTCTGTCAATGGAAACAAATGAATGTAAATATGCAACTTCGCATATATGACGCAAGTTTGTAACAAAAAAAAAATTCCATCAACCGAAACAAAAAAAAAAACTGTTTGTATGATTATAAAAGGACCCAGAAAAATGCTTTCAATCATATAGTGCCGCAAAAAATTTCCATGTTAAGCGTTTTCATTTAATTAAAAAAAAAAAAGGTCCAATAGACAAAAATTTGCATGATTGAATGTGTTACTTTTGTGTGTGATTATGGTTGAAATTTCTGAGAGATGCTTTCATAGCAAACGTTTCTATTGCGCGTCCCATGTCGATTTATAATCAACATCACAATTCAGCGCGATTTTTCAAAAAAAAGGAGAAAAATTCAAATTGATTTTTTTAAATGGCGCACTAGAGTGCATTGATAAATTGCGAAAAATTGTGATCATATACATGCGCTATAATGTGTTTTGCATAAATTGCAGTCGTCAATGTACAATAATTTTTTTTCTGCTCCAACTTCCGTCATTGAATGGTTTGAATCGGTGGCGGTAGAAATGGAAATGCGATGCAAAGCAATCAATGTAGTGGAAATTTTTCTAGTGAAATGTTATTTTTTTTTTTTTTAAATGATTTGTTTGTATAAAAGCACACACAACAAACATTTATTTGCTCTCCCACGAAATGCAGCAACCGTTGCAATGGAAAGAAATCAATGGAGCAGCCTTTCAACATTTTAAAAGTTGTGTGGAAAAAAAATTCACTTGACGTAAATTTATTGTGCAATTTTTCATAGAAACCGATTTTTTTTGACTGATTATTTTTCAAGCGCTCGGTCTGCAAAGTTTCCGTTAAAAACTTGAAGTTTGGAATACACATACACTAGAAGGAGCGATGTTATGAATAAAATATTTCCATTCAACTTTTCCAATGTGACCGAACATCTTCAAATTTTGTGTTTTATTTTTCTAAAATGTTATAACAGAAATATTTTTGTTGGAACTTTTGTTTTTTTTTTTTTTTTTTCGTTGTTTCCGTTGTGCTGTGTGTTTATCGAAGGCTTGTGAAAATAGCAACCACACACAAAAAAAAATCAAACTTGACGATCACGAAAAAAAAATTTTTTTTTTTTGTTTTAAAAACTCAAATTTCCGTATGTTTCTTGCCAACATACATTTTGCGACCGTGATTTATCTGTATTGTCCAAAAAGAGTCGGCCTTTTGAGAGATGAGATGAAATACTTGGCAGTGTCACGACCATCTACAAACGGACGAAAAAAAATTGCTTTTGTGACAAATTTTCGCAGATTCCTATTTCGCCATTTGAGAGCCATATTTAATCTCAAACCTGGTGATCTTTTCAATTTTCGACATTCGCAATATGACTTTTGCAGGTTTCACACAAAAGAAGCTAAAAAAGGGAACGAAAGAAAATCGTAAATCTTCAATTACGAGCGACGCAAGAAGCACAAAAAAGAAAGAAATTCCCTTCTTTTCTTTATCGAATACACTTTCTTGTCGATTGAAAATCAACCCTTTACAATATAGCAGAAGCGACAGAAAAAAAGACGAACGAATTTTGCCAATTTATGTGGAACTTTAATATTTTTTCTATTCGATGTCATAGTAGACAAGTGCATACGAATATCAGCTAGATACAGGCAAAAGCGCTTTCTACATGTCATGAAATTTTGTCAGATATCAAAGAAAATCTAACACACTTTGCCGCCACCACAAGTTCTCTTTACGTTCTAAATAGACAGACAAACTGATGGACACCAATGTTCACAATGGTGTCGAAAACCCCGCTTTAAATGTAATTTCATATTATTCACGAGATAAATCTCACATAAAGGATTCGTGATCAAAATCCAGGAGATAAGTAAAATGGAGACGATTTTATGTGTGTGTGTATGTGTGACATAAAATTGAATAGGATGAATAAGGCAAACCAAACCGCTCGCTCATGGGGCAATTCTATTAGAGACGAAAAAAAAAGTAGTTAATCTTCGGGATAAAAGTGGCTTTTATTGTGTGCACAAAAGCAGCTTGGTGCTCAGAAACATTTCGTAGCTAACTTTTCTGAATTGATTCAAACTTTCAAGCTTTTATGTCGTTTTCGCAATTTTTTTTTCTTTCTTTTTCTGTTTGTCTACAATTTGAATGTGAGTGAAAAGTTTTGTCAGCTCGTACATTTTTGTCCTTCGATGTATGTATGTATGTTATGTGGAGTAATTCACTCTTCAAAGAACTCACATCATTAAAACTTTTATTTCTCTTTTAAGTACAAAATACGCAAAAAAAAAGTTTCAAAATCATTGAAACGCTTTACATGATAAAATTAATTGACGCAGTTGATTGCATAGTTTTAATTTTAAAGCATACATGAAAATGCTAAAGGCACTTTGAGGTTATTTACAGAAAGGAGTCGAAAGTAAATATTGAATTTTCTGTATCTTGTCGCATGCACGACGATTTTCATAAAAGGACCTGGACTTGCTGGGAATCCGAAAGTGTTTTGTACTTCAAAGAACGTTGTAAGAATATTTTAGGAATAAAATAAAATATTCACACAGTCGAGGTGGAAACAAATTCAAACAAATTTTCCACAAAAAAAGTTGAAATTTCCATCTGAGGGAAATTGATCCCCTGACAAATTCGAAATCAGTTTACGAGGAACAAAGTATTAGGAAAGTGTTTTCATGCTTGAGCACACATCGACATTTTTTTTTCTTACTTTCTCTTGCTGGCGGTAGCAGTCAAAGATTTAATTTAAAACTTATGCGGGGAAGCATAAAATTCAAACTCTCAAAAGTATAAAAATTTTTATTTTTCGTTTTCAATTTCAAATCAAAATTGAATTCTTGCTAAAGCTCTGAACAATGTTTCATTAAATTACATTTTTTAGCAAGAAGTGTCATATAAACATCCATTGAATCATTGAAGTACGCAATAAAGGAAACTCTCCCGAAAATTGATGATGTCGTTATTGGAACACATTTAATAGCGCTGATAAATTATAAAAGCATTTCCAGCAGAGATGTGGAAGAAGAGGACGCCATTGGTGCCATTGACAAGGGGAAATGATCATAAAAGCACATTGTTGATTGATTTCTGGACGCACATAAAAAAATATTTGCTCGTTATGTTGAAGGACAAATCGATTTTCAACATTGTTGGGCTCTATGGAGCTTAAATGTTTTTAACGGCAACTTTTCACACTATAAAACTTCTGCGCTTGGATGATTTATTCAAACCAGCTAGGTAGCAAATTGAGCCTCAATCAAAAGTAAATTTTCAATTAGCCTTTTTCGAACCATGGCTTTTGTTTCATTAGAGCAATTTCCCTCATTTCGATATGTATGTCGATGTAATTGCATATTTAAAAAAAAAATATAATTAACTGTAAAAAGCAAACAAAACAAAACGAAATCACGCAAATATTCAATTATGCGTTTGTAGATTGAGTGTATTTTTGTTTTAATTTTCTGTTCAAAAGTATGACGAACATGTCGGAACACAATCACGCCAAACGAACGTCTATGAAAATTTTATAATTATTCATGTAATTTGATTTGATGCAAAACGAGCCTGTGAGTTGAATATTAATGTCGTATGCAATTTACAACGTTTGCACGTTGCAATTCATTTATCAAGTTGATTAAAGCGTTGATTTACTACATGCATTACGTGAACTCAAATATTAGAAGCACTTTGGGCTTAGTGTGGGTTTATAGCATTTCATACTTGGCATGAAGTTACGAAATCACAATCACTTCTAATCTTATCATGTTTCACGGAATGTGATGACTTTTTTTTATTTATTTTATTTATTTTTTTTTGCTTACGTATGAGTGGATAAAACCATTGGCCATGAATAAGTTAGAGACGACTTCAGGAGAAATGTCTTTATGTCTGTGAATCTCTTGAGAATTCTTGGAATTAATCTTCGAACAAACTTCAGACGTTCTACTAATTGTTTGTTACAATTTCGATTGTCCACTTGACGTAAAAGATATGTTCACAATTGTGCTTGACTCTCTTCCATGTAAAGTCAATCACTATGGTGATGCTAAGGCGCTAAGAAGCAGCATATGACCCGTGTACAATAAACAGTGTTTCCGGGTTCGAGAGATGTTTTTTTTTTTTTTTCGTGAAGTGTAATATCAATTTTGCATAATATGCGACAAAGGTACTTGATATCGTTTTGATGGGATAATTTCGCTTGATTTTCACAACAAAGCGCCTTTAAATTTGTTCCCTTTTTGTCGTTTTTTTATTCCGTCGACATTGACGTTAAGCCTCTTTAAGCTTAAAGTTGTGAAATGAGAGGCTTTTGTAGTATCCTAATATCCATAAGTGCTTTATCTGGTTCAATATTAACTGCCGACCAATGTTTATTGTCTTGTTTTTGAGCCATGAAAAACGAAATAAATTGCTCAATTTATCATCCAAAGAATCGCTTTCTTTAAATGTTTCCTCTTGCGAGGCTTATTAACATAATTCTCGGAGGATTGGTGAGGAGACGAACGAAAACCATTTGAGCGTTGAATCTATTAATAACTTGCCTCTGCCTCGACATTTCTATCGCGTCCTATATCGTGCTGTTTCCGAAACCATTTGATTTGATTACACTGTGATTGAATGTCTTGATCTTTCTATGAAAAAAATACAAATTTGAAAACACTTTAGTGAATGAGGTGGCCATGGTTCCGTTTTCGATTTACTACTTACTTAGCCATAAAAACACTTTTTTCAAAACTTTTTTTTCTGACTTTTTTTTTTATAAATATTAACAAAGTGTACGCAATAGCGGGGTTTAGATCAAAGCGTCGGCTAAGCTTGGGGAATGGCGTGGCGTCTCTTTACTTTTATTGATTTGAGTGGGTAATTCGGCGAAATTTCGCGAGTGTGAAAGATCAGTTACAAGCGCGGCGTGTTAGCGTATCGGAAGAATATGAAGTAGCAAGCCTAAATAAAAGAATATGGCAAGTTTGGTGATTTAAAAAGTTAAAATCTTCCGGTTCTATTGGAATGTGCAGCTAAGTAAAAAAATTTCGTGAATATAAAGGCTTGCTGACTAAGTAGCTCGATAAATAAATAGTGTGCATGAAAATCAATGTGAACACATCAAAATGATAAGCTATAGTAAAAAAACAGATGCAATTTCCGTGATTTAAAAATTTTAAACTTTTAAGTGTGTTCAGTGATACAATTTCAGTTGAATTCAGTTTAAAAATCCGCGTCGCCTGTTGCGGTTGTCGGGGTTGAATTCAATGTGCAATTGGTTGAAATTTCGTGGTGTAGGCTATTGATGAGAAGCGCGGTTCGTTTTGCGCAATCCAGTTAACCGCGGAAATATTATAATTATAACGTATTCAGAAAGGCATTTTTAATCTCAAAATGTTAAAATACGTAGCTTTTGTTCAGTGCTAAATTTCAGTTGGATTAATTTAATGTCGTCATGTGCAATAAAAATTTGTGGAAGCATACAACATATATGCAGATGATTAACGAATGAAGCAGCAATTTGTGTACATAAAGTGAAGTGTATTTTCTTTATTTAATATGTACAGTTAGAAAAGTGATGTGAAAATAAGATTATTATTATTTAAATACCGGATATGGTTGAAATTCTATAAAGTATCTATCACTTCATAAGGAAGGTTCCTGTGTGCCAGGTAAGTACAGTATGCAAGTTCATTGTTCCTGTGCAAACCAGGTAAGTGCAATATATTATAACATATCTAGCTTTATTATTAGGTGGTGGTGTAGAAAATATTTATCATTGAAATTAATGCAGAATAATATTTGTTCACGCTGATTGCATTAAATTGCTTACTACATTTGGTTACTTCACTCACACTCTCTACTCTTCGCAGTTCTTTATAAATGTTTTTACGATCCCAGCTACATAGATTTGCTGCCACGATTATTCAGTCGCATATATTTGAGATTCGCTTGAATAACAACATTTTGTCTCTTCCTTTTTTTAACATTCATTTCGACAGTGGGCCTTTTTAAACCGCTTAGCAATCTGCTTTATGCCGGTGGCCTCATGCGTAGACATGCTGCACTTTATTATAAAATATTTTATTGTATAACCTCCTCCGAGCAAGCCATTGTTATCTCAGCGGCTGAAATCTGAAATCTAAACTTTGGCAAATTTGCCGAAAGCAGCAAATAAATTTTCTTACAAATATATAAATGTGATAATAAATAACGAACAAGAAAGGCTTGTTCACGTTTAAAATTGCTCGGTTTGGTTTTATGTGCTGTTTTAAAGTTTATTTTCTCGCACAATAAAACTCATCTTGACTTCTTCCTAGTGCCGGCTTTTATTTACTTAAAAAAGGTTCAGCAGGACGCTACAGCAAGGGCAAATAATTACATGCCCGGTATTCGATTGTGTGGGAAATAAAGGTCAACTTTGAGTTGTGTTTGCTTTAAAATTGTGCGTTAAAATATTTATGTTCATTCAAATTGCTGAAACGACTCGGAACTCTTGCTATAATATTGAGTGTGGCGAGTGCTTTGACAACGACAATTTACGACCTGAAAAGTACTTTTTTTCTATTTTCCTATCAACTACATAACAATGGAGTGTGAAAGCGTAATAAACGACGAACGGCACTAAGAGAATCGTTTGGTTGCGTGACCGAGAGCAATTTTTGAATAGTTTTAAGTATCCTTGATGATATTAAAACTTGAACGTGAATAATATATCTGGAACTTAATGGAATATGCTTGTGAATTATACTCTTGAAATTGTTACCGAAAATACCGCAATAACGAAAGCTTCAAGTTTTAAATTCGACAACGCAATTTTAAGAATCCTTTAATGACAACCCATCCCTTCCCCAACACACAAATTACTATTGTCTATATCGATTATTCTCGATGATTCTTATCTTCTACGTTCTAGCTACGGAGAGATAAATGACTTGTTAACTGAAGCGTCTTAGCAATAAAATGTCTGTATAGAAGAATCGAGACTTTTATTGGCACGTATCTGCGTAAATTTATGTTTCATGACTTCAAAATTTATCGTTTTTTTTGGTGGGTTTTATTTTACAACCCTATTAATAGCAGCATTACACTTTCACTTTCTCCCTCGTTACTACATAGCACGAAAAAAGCAACCGCCCAGTGCGGGAGCAAAATTTTATGAGAACTTAATTTTATCATTATTAACTTGTTGTTGTTTCGTCATGAGCAGAAATTGTTTCTTTATGAGCAATCACAAGACTAAATACGAAGGCTGCGTTTGTTTCTAACATACGAATTGCGTGCATTTTCTATTTGATTTAACTTCCATATTTGCGCCACCTGCACAACTAATGTCTATATCAGAGTAAATAAATACAAAATTCGAGAGCAAGCAATGGAGCATATGCAGCAGATCGAAAAAGTTTTCCAATAGTTTAATTTACAAAAGCGAAAAGCAATTGACATTCTCAAATGGCAAAATTCAATAGAGATAGTCAATTTGAATAGACGTTTTGTTATCAGTAAAATGCTAGTTGAAGGGTTGCAAAAAAGTGCTCAATGATGATGACAACAATGGCGGTAGACCATTAAAAATCAATTATCCCATAAATAAATTTACAAGCAGCATCTCTTTGCATTCGCATTTAGCATCATTTTCCATTTCGCTCATTGAAATGCATTTTTTTTTTTTTTAATTCTGAAATTACTCTTCTACATCCAGATTATACAATTCCATTTAAAGCTTCGCTGATATTCATGCAAATGACAATTTTGGTATTATATGTCGATAGCGAATTGATGATAAATTTCGGAAGTCGATCGATAGAATGGAAATCAAAATAATGTGAATTCATGTTTCGAGCAATTCGGTAAAATATAAAATATGCATTTCCCAACCATTTAAATCCGGGCATTGGGAAATGGCTTTCGACAAACTTTATTATAGATATATTTTCTCAACAAACCGCAAAAGTACATTTTCTTATGAAAAAGTTTTTATTAGCAATCAATGTTGTTTCACAGTTTGCAATTTTTGCGGTTGGAGGATTGAATTAACAAGACATCAATAAGTAGTTCTGAGGTTTTTGATGTGGCTTTTATTTCGTTTTTCCTCGTTTCGAAATTCGTGGTTTCCGGAAATGGGGAGTGAAAACCTTTTGGGAAATTAAAATTTGCCGTCTCTTGATGCCAAATTACGTAAGAAATTGAACACTTATATAATAATTTGATGACTTGATATATTTAAGCGGATTGTGAAGGCGTAGAAGTGTTAAAGTTCGAGAGGAATTGTTGGTCCTCATCAGAGCATCATTTCATGTTTCATCAATAAATAATTAAATGAATTTGACCTTCCGAATGCCTTGAAGATATCGAAGAACACATTGTTAACGTACAAAGGAGCCGAAGAACAATTTGCTAAGTAACTTGATATAAAACTTTATTTAAAAAAAAGTTTCCTACGAAATTTTACAAGAAAATCTCATTATGATCCTTGTGAACCTTTTTATAAGAGGCATCCTTCTGACTTTTATTTTTGTGTTTATTTATAGTTAAACCTTTCATTCGTCTCACAACATAAAATTTGACGCAGTTCAAATAATTCTTTATTTTCTCAAAGCCCATCAATTAACGTAAAATATAATAATTTAAAATGCCGAATTTCCATAAAATTTTCATCAATTTCCGCGTTTAATCAGTTTTATGTTTTCAAATATTTATATAAAAAAATTAATCACAGTAAATTATTTAGTAATTGTTTTTTGCGCCTCAATTATAGTAGACAATTATAATAAGAGGATTGAGATAAATTGATATGGAAGCGATTTATATTTTATCTCTATTTTTATATGCAAAATATTTACCGGAATAGATTTTTTTTTTGTACAATTTACGAGTCACGAATGTTATTGTATTTCAATCTCGTTCACGTTGATTTTTGCGGTGGGGAAACAGATGTTTATTGAAGGAAATCATTTATGGGAAAATATTTGTACCGGAAGGAAACCGGTATCAGTCAATCGAAGTGAGAGGCTTTCAAGTAGCAACCGATTGGAAAATCGCACAAACACTGATTTCCGCACAATGTCGATTATGTGAGAGGATTATAAGATTTTCACTCTTGTTTAGATGAACATTTAAAGCCTTTAGAAGAATCGTCGAGTGAAACCATTAAATTGATCGCAACTTTGCCATCAATTTGTGCCTATGAATTACGATGTTTGCTGTCGCTTCTTAATATGGCATTGATCATGCGCCTTCGGTTAACTTGTCTAAATAATGATATTTCTCTTCAATGGATTAATGTCTAAGCATTGATTGATGGTATTTATTTATAAATATAAAGTTCTTTTCATAGCGATAAAATCTAAATCGTCAATGAAAAGCAATTAAAGTTCTATAAAGTTCAACAACATCATCATAAAACGGCAATTAGCAAATGAAACACATGTTCATTGATTGCACATCACATAAAATGTTTGAAAGCATAAATTCAAATGGAATTTAATGTTCACACTAAACAACATTATGCAAATAATTTTGTATGAACTCAAAACATTTTAATTGAGTTTAATGGACTTGTCAACTAAAATTCAAAAATATTTATTGCATTTTTTTTATGTTACAAATGTTTTTTGCCAATTACAAAAATAATTGCAACACGACTGTCATATCATAATTACTCTAATTAACTGCCTTTGCTGACACTATTATTTCAGAATAAATTTTCAAAATATTATTGAACACTCAAAGTTTCAACTGGAATCGTCAATCAATGTACAAACGGAGCAAGCACCTTTTGCATATCAACTGTCGAATAAATCAGTTGTAGGTTGTCGAGGTTCAAGGATCATTATAATTTATCTTTTTACGAAAGAACCCAGACTTTAACTACCTGCAACAACTGCTTATGTTTCGCATAGTGGTATCGAGAGTTATTCGTCAAGAGATTTGAGGTAATTGACCGGATATTCCTTCACTTTGCAGCGAAATAAAACTCATCCGTGAGCAAAAAACGTATAAACCGAAATTTACAGGCTCTTATGCCGGAGATTCTTTTTCGTTTCTCATGAGGGTTATCAACATGAGGGAGGAAAATAAATGATGCAGTTAGAACTGATAAAATTGTCTATGAAGAAATCAACATTTTGGAAGATTTTCTTCTTTTATCGAAACCCTAAAGATTCGCTCGAAACGAATCATGTCGAGTCATCATTGTCTTTATGGCTCCGGACAATGGGCAAAAAGGAACACACACACACACCGTACAAGTATGAAGTTTAAGTTTATCGAAAACCAAAAATGGGAAATTTAATAGACTTCGGGTCATTCGAGTCGATCTAAATTTCATATCAAAACCCATTTCAACCAGAATTCAAATGTAAATCTTTTCAATGTTGCTTGCTTTTATATAAATGTTCAATCTTTTTTTTTTGTTGTTGTGATAATGAGCTTATACGCCTTTCTAGTTGAACGGTCCGATTCTAGAATTGATGCTCAATTCCACCCACTGACATCATCAGTGCGGGAGGAGTGCAGAGAAATGTAATACGGATTTCGTCCTTATCTATATGGGTCGAGCATCGCACCAAGGACATTTTGTGTCATGTTCTCAATATTTTTTTATTTCCATTCCAATTCTATTTTGAATGTTTTCATTTTCATAATAGCACTCAGTGAAATCTAGTGTAAAATAGTAATTGCTGCAACAAGTTTACGAATGACGGAAATTGTATTAAACACGAAAGGTATTCCAAAGCGTTAACCATAGAATAAAGTTAAGAAGATTAAACAATTTGTACCATAATCAAGTTGCAATAATGGACACAGAAAGAATCCGCAAATGCAAATAAATGTTGTGCAAATTTCTATATTCACTCAGAAAGCTCAAAGTATTATCAAATATATATTTTGAGCTTTAATATGACTAAAGCTTTACACACATTGTCTCATATCGGAGACCATAGAAAGATTAAGCGATTGCAAAAGTTATAAACCCTCCGATGAATCATTAATAATAAAAGTTTTCCGGTATAAAGAAGCAACAACATCAACAAAAAGGTTTCCGATATAACATAATCCTCTTAATAAATAAACAATTACGAAGAAACCTAAATGATAACTGAACGTAGTGAATTTCGAATCTATTGATTTTCTATGTGTACGCTCTAAAAATATTGATGACATAAAGGCAAGTTATAAAACTTGATTGGTATCGATGTAATCCCAACTATATGTGTGTAATGTGTATATAACATTTATATATTTTGTTTTTATCATGCCTTGATACACTCTATCAGCTTGATAAGATATCGGAAATGTTTAGCTGTGTAATCCAAAAAAAAAAAAAATACGCGACTTGAGATATAAAAGTCGGTTGTTTACTTCGAAATTAAATTATTTCTCACTGGACGTTGAAACTTTATTTTCTTCTTTAAAATGGGTAAGAAGAAGTTAATCAAATTATAAAATTTAATAAGAAAGTTTCCCTTCATTCTTCGAAAACCGCTGTGTAGCAACTCTTAAGTGGAAGAGCGGAAACATTCGAAGTAAGTTAGATAAGGAAGCTGTGCTCGCTGGTAAGGACTCGGATGGTTCTTTAATTTACGTTGGAAAGGCAGTGCATGGGGGCGTTTGTTTGCCAGCAAAAATCATTCCGTCAAAACAAGCAAGTACTTTAAAAATAAGTGTTTAAATTTACGCTCTAAATGTCCAACTCAACAGGCTTGCTATATCGCATTCAATGGCGTTGAAGTGCTTGTCGAGAATTTTGAGGTGTTGTGTGAGAAAGAGAACAAACTCAGTTGGGAGCCCGCGAGCAATGGAAAAGTTGCTGCCGGCGCCATTTCTACCGGTCGCGATGGAAATGATGAAATTTTTATCGGTAGAGCACCATTTCAAGGTGAATTTTGCTAATTTCAAAGAAATCATTTTTCATAAAGAACGCAATTAATATTCCTAAGGTTCAATGACCGTTGGGAAAGTTCATCCGAGTCACGGATGTTTATATATTCCTTTTGGGGGCATAGAACACCGTGTGACGAATTATGAAGTTCTAGTGTATAAAAAGCCAAAACGTAAGTTCAGTTCTGATAAACCTTCTTGTTTTTTAAATTTCATATCAGGCGCATGCATGTGTCACACTGCTAATACTTGATAGACATGATAAGGTTTAAGTAATAAACAATTTTTAATAACACAGTTCAATGGGTAAACATGACTGCGAAAAATGCACTGCCAAAGGACGCTGTTGTTGGAGGACGTGATACAGATGGGTCTCTAATATATGTTGGTAGAGCTCAACACGAAGGTGATCTTTTGCCATGCAAAGTTCTACCAAGTAAACAAGTGGGATATGTTTGTAAGTTTTCTGACAAGAAAAACAATCTTTCGTCAAGGGTTTGAATGTACACGTTTAAATACGGCATAAACAAAATGTACTTTCCATGCCCTGCTATATTCACAAACGGTAACCGCATAATTTTCAGCTTACAACGGTTCAGAAATATCGAAACAAAGCTTTGAGATCTTGGTGGGAAGTGACGTCAAGTGGAAGCGAGAAAAGGATGGTAAAATACCTAAAGGGGCTATTCCTGGCGGAAAAATTAAAAATGGCGAAACATTATATATTGGTCGAGTAGAGCACAATCGAAGTGTCACAATAGGCAAGATCCACCAAAGCCACGGTTGCGTTTACATTCCATATGGCGGGCAAGAGCTCTCATTTAAACAGTACGAGGTTTTAACTCAAGATTGATACAACATATTTCAATGCTAAACCTAAAATACAAAATAAATTATTATCGATTATCGATTAATTTGGACGGAAAAAAGAAGAAAAATTTACTACACTAAAATGATTTTGCATTGTATAGCTTTTATACCATCAATATTGGAATCAATGACTGGGCCTCATTTTTATACAAATTAAAACTCTGCGGCTTTTACGTTGCGTGGCAACAATGTTTGTCAATTTTAATGAACGAAAACTTTTTTGGTTTCGAGTTCATGTTTCGTTTTCAGGCTTGAATGATGTGATTCATGATGATTGCGACCACATTATGATCATTGCCTCAGTACTGGCCTCATGCCATTTGATGGAAATGCGTGATTGTGTTGCTGTTATGGTCAACAGAAAATTTATTTTAATTAATTTTTCAACTGCTTTTATTTTGTTGTCAAGGCTTTTTATCGCATTGATATAATTTTTCAGAAATTTTCCTTGCACATGAGTCAAAATCATTAATTCTAAAACTCTAATTGCAGAAATATATACACCTACGTTAAAATGGTGGATAATTAGATGAAACTGATGCACTACGAGGGAATAAATATTAAAAGCGTTTATTTAAATTTATAAAATACATAAAACTCATTTAATATGCAAATTAATTAACTAGAGACTTCAATTCCAATTAGTCTAAATGCGTAAACATAACATATTCGAAATATTAATGTGGCGTTTAATTGAAACATTATTTTTATTTTGTTGGCGTGAAATATTATTAAGCTGTCGATAATTAATTTCATTTATCCGTGTGACGTCATACATTTATTTAATCAGGATCATAATACGCTTTCGCGCCGTATAAAAGTTTCCCCTACGATTTCCTTCAACCAACACAAATCTCTCATGGCTCAAGGGCGAATTTGGCTTTATGTTGTCATCATGCATTGCAAACAGATATCATATACATGTATATAATCTAGAACATATTACTTCATATCTGATGAATTGAGTTTGTTATCGATGTTCGTGATCTATTTATTGGAGGGGGTTCTTGAATTTAGATTCAATGCGAGGCTCTCTCCATAATATTATTAAGGAATTTTCTGGCAAAATTGTTATTTTGCTCAACGCTAAAATTCTGTAAATATTTCGTATGAACTTGATGCTTATTGCTTTTCTTATTTTTTTTTTAGATACTTTCGCATAGACATTCACTTTCATCGCGAAATATTCTGATGTCAAATTTCAGCTTGTCTTGTTCGCGAAATGTTTTTCCTCTTTGAACTTTGGTATTTTGATAATTGTTTGCTGTACTCTCTTGAGCGTTTCATGATGAGTAAAATGCCAAAGATTTTTGCATTAAAATTCATGTCATTCGTTGAATCAAGTGCAGCATTCCTCATATTTGCCTCTTTACATCATTCACAGTAACGATGTCGTCATCGTCAGTCCCAGTCTTCAATCTGTCACCATCGTACATCCAATTAATTATCGTATTTTCATCGCCATTCTGTTTCGTGAGCTTTATAAAGATATATTTTCAGACTTCATTATTTAATTCCCTCCAATGTATATAGTTCACCAAAATGAATTCAGAGATTGCACAGAATGATAAATTAACATTTGACTTGTCATCATTACCTCAATGTCTTCGCAAGCCTCATGGTGTATAAAATATAATGGATTTCCTTCGTTCTTCCTTTTATCAGATGATGTTTTGGTTGCGGCAGACTTTGCTTGTCATCGCACTGTAGCAGCGGCGAAGAAAAAGCTGGTTCTCCCAGTAGCATCACTGTCATCTGGCGTATCTACTCCAGGGATTCGAAAGCATGTTAAAAAAATATTCCTTAACTTTTCTTAAAGATCAATCATTTCTTAAAGAAAGTCTTTGACTTCATTAAAATATACTTCCTTTATTGCTATAACTGATTGTCAGAGTCCGTGCTTTCAACTTCAAACACGTAATCCCGAAAAAATATACATAAGAAATCTTCTGCTAATGACTTTACATTCCATGAAAGCTCTTGTTCATCATCAATCAAAGTGACGTTTGATAAAGAAATATCAAGTCACGGAGGGGATCGGAAAACATTTTTTTTTTTTTTTCGAGGGATTCCTTTCGCAGGTGTCGTTATGGCTGTTGGCACTCAAAGAGTGACCCGGCGACGCGGGGTAAGAGAAACATTCGCGACTGTATTATAAATTCCTACTGGTGCCATTGTGCGGCTAAAGTTGCGTGTCACTTGACGCGGGTACACTTGTTACAGTTTGTAATCATCGCTGAATTGTAATTAGATGGTGAAACTTTGTTTAAGTTATTTTTAATAGCGAAATATTTTTTCCTGACAAACATAATTCAAGGATAATATAAAATATGCGTGTCTTTCGATTCCGCAAATTGTCTATGATAAATAAATTGAAAGCATTAAAAATAAACAATTTTGCATAGATTCAAAATGGTATCAACATGTGCAATAAATTTCACGCAAGCAAAAATCTTCAAAATTGTTATCATCGTTCCAGACCATTTATTTGAGCCACATTATGTATTTGAGACATTGTTTAGTTGAGCGTAGTGAATCGTAAAAAGAAATCATCGTAAATTCAATAAAATAAATTGAGTCAATTGCAAGCTTAATTTAGTGAATACAAAACCATGAAATCGGAAAGGGAAAATGTGTCAACGCAATATGTTTTGGACTTTCCGGAATAAAATTATTTTCTCAAAAGGAAACAACCAAAGTATTGTGATGTAAACACTACATACGTGAAAACATATCAACAAAATGGTTTTCATCATCAGTCTCCTTCACATTCTATAAAAGCTCAACTACCACAAATTGAGTGCGATCATCGAAAATAAATCATTTGGCAATGAAAGGTTCCAGTCATTCGAATGTTGCAGTGAAAATTAAAGATAAACAGATCACACTCAAACATATTTAGCAGCAACAAAATAAAAAATTGACTTGACATTTAAAATAAAAAAAAGGATTCAAAATATAAATCATGTCACGTTCAATTTATTTGGGGAGCGAACATTAACTTTTCCTTAAAACTAAATCGACTGTGACATGATTTATACATGTTTTGTAAGATTTTTGTTGCTGGTTTTGAAAAAATTATAATTATTTACCCTGCACGGGACATCAATTAAAAAAACCCGGTTTTTTGCCAAAAAAAAAAGACGATAAACATAAAATTCTAACCGCCCATTTCTCATTGACCTTCAATCAATGTACTTATAACATCACAAAATTTTGTAAAAGTATCAAGTGAACTCACGAATCATGAATCTCCAAGTTAGTTAGTAAAAAATTTAAATATTTTTCTTAAATGACTTTTATACAGTGAAAGCAATCTGGATAAAAGGAAAGTTTTTAAAATATTTTGTTTGGATTTTCAATTTGCAATCAATATGCGAGAGTGCTTCTTATGCCTGCCACAGACTGATGCCATGACAAACATCAGGTAGAACATGAAACTTTGATTCAAACAAATTTCTTTTTATCTGCTTGCCATGGGGATGGTACTTGAATTACGTTATGCTTATACAATGCTTAAAACTCTTTGACCTCCACTTGATTTATAAAGCGTAACGTTGTCAAATTGATATCCCTCGTGGATCCTTTGAGCTAAAGCATAGAGTATACGATTGAGTTACATGCAAAATATTCATCTTATTCGTTCATAAACTTCTTGTTTGTCTGTGTTCGTACTGCTTTAGTGATGAAAATATGAAGAAAAAAAAGTTATCGGGCAATGATTAGGGCACACGAAGAATCAAATTCATTTAACGGAGAGCACGATGAAGATTCAAACTTTTTTTTGCTCCTTCCTTAAACACTCGCTCTTCAACCTGATGATTCAATTTTCGTATTATTTATAACACTCATTTTTGTTGGCATCTGGCTTCAATATATCTAATGCATTGAACGAATATAATTCTGAACATTTGCGATTTTCGAATAACATCAAAAAAAAATTTCTCTATCGTATCTCTACTTTGTGAAATTCCTTAGATCTTTAGATCTTTATAATGTCGACGTTACAGGGAAGTTCACGCGCGTTTTGGTAATGTCATATCTCGCTGGCAATTTAGGGTTGTTTAGAAATATATTATATTTCAAACGTGTTGTGACACCAAGGAGAAAAAAAAATTTATAAATAAATATATGTACAAAAATGAAAGCATAACAAAGCCCGAGAGCATAATGTCAGTCACGGAACCAATGTGGGGATGGCTTAGCTTTAATTTTCAATGAAGTATACTTTCTTTCAATTGTCGATGCGAAATTTACTAAATATTTTTTGAAATAATAATAAGGAAAACTTTATTTATGCTGAAATTCCTTTTCCAAAATATTGTGCCAAGCACACACCCTGCTGGTGTTATCCTGAGGCAGTATTTAATCAGATTTTCATTGCTTCAATAGCTACAACTCATTCATTCTGAAAAGGAAACACTTAATTTTCTTTTGTAACTGGTCAGTTTGTATGCAGCAATATATTTTTATAGCGAGCGTATATAATATTTACAACGCTGATCCAAAAGCAAACAACCTTCAGCTACGAGTTGTGTTTCATGCATTACAATTAAATAAATTGTTGCTCTTCATCTTCCGATGAAGCCACGCGTGTGAATATTTTTCTCGTAAAGCGTTGACTAAACACTGATGAAACCAATAAAATATTTTTCAATATTGTTTGAAGTGAATTTTTTTTCCTTTCTTGCTTTTTATGATGGATGATTCCCTTAGGAGCGTCTCGTACCGAAATTTCCCAAGCAAATAATCAACCGTGATAAATCACTTGTTGCATGACCATAATCGCACACACACACACACAAACCCACCGTCCGTTTAATTTAATAATCCGTCTCTTGAAAATTATATTCTGCTCATGATTCCTGTTGGTCGTCTCTAAACATCTTTTTCCCTTCATGAGTTATGCAAAATAAAAAACAATGACCTTTTTATAAATTATATCGTGAGAAAGTTTATTATACTATACACCCACGCTCAACCTATCCAGCTCACCACTAAAAAAAAACATTCTCACTCGACAAAAGGTGCAAAGTTGCCTCCATTAAAGCATAATTTTTATGATGTTCATTTTCATATCTCCAAAGACAAAGTGCCGGAAAGGGCAAACAGACAACTTTTCTCGTACAACACGTTGAGTTTATAAACTCGCATTATATATTTTTTTCGTGATACTACTCTACATGCTCCTATGCTCATGGGGTTTTTGCCCCCACGGCATTACCACGTGTGGAGACACAAAAAAAAACGTGCAATCATTTATTTGATACCGCTGCTAAATATATCATTTTACGTTTACTTGCTAAGAGATGTCTTCGTAATTTGATAAATGACAATAATTTGGGTGTAAAGGGAAGAAAAAAAATGCTCGAGATGAAAATAAAAATTAGGAAAAATTTTGTTCCATTTTTTTCTGATGATTTGATTTACAAAAGTAAATGAGGTTCCTTCTATGCATACATTATCAATTAAACTAATAACATTGATGAAAAGGCTTTTTTTTTTTCAATTAAATTAATAACATAGAATAAAAAAAAAATTCCATTTCGACGAAACACTCGAAACTCTTTTGAACCCATTAAAGGCGGTGTTGGAGTAAAGAGAATCAGTCAAAAGCTTTTATCGCTAATTTGAAAGCTTTGCAAATAGCAAAATGCGTACTCGAAGTGTTGAAAATTACGAACTTCTTCGTTTGTATTTTATATTGCGAAAGGTAGAAAGAACACATCCGAGATTTCCCCTCGCTCATGATATTGATTTTCTTACGTCCTTGACAAATCCTTCGGCATCGTTTTGTCACTTCTGGTAGCGATAAAAAATTATGAGGTCTCCCATTTCGTCACTCAATGATTGGGCAATAAATTTTCATAGGAATTAGTGTGCGATAAAAACACAATGAACAAGGAAACATTCTGAAATATCATGGATAACATTTCATTATCTCGAGACAGCACACTCACACACACACACACACATGATATAAAGAAATAAACTTCATCTCTTTATATGAACATTAAAAAAAGGAATCATTTGCATTAAAATCTAATTTTGCATTTTTGTTTCCTTTTTTTTTTTTAACTTTCTCGACATTCAACATTATTCATATCAACTCCTTCAGTACCTCCTCATTTAGGTCTTTTTCTCTCTTACTCCCACATCAACATTTCAGTTGTGAAATGGTCTTAAATGGATCTACAGCATGTGAATATAGAAAATACTTTTAAGGCATTAAAAACAATATTTGAAATGATGGGCAAAAAAGAGAAAGGAAGGGCAAACTATATCTACAATATTATATGTTCGTAAGAAAGAAAGGCAAAAGAAAAACTAAATAATAGAAAAAGGCACCTGAATTTAAATCATTTTGCAAACCTTTTCTCTTTCTTTGCCATGAAAAGTATGCCATAAAAAGAGCGTTATCAACCCATATAGAATCAGAAATTATTCCATTCAATTTCTATTTATATCGGGCTTTCACATCATACGAATGAAAATGAATAGTAAAGTCTGTCCTATATATATTTTTGAGGATTCTGGTAGTATGGTATTTCAATAAAACGAAATAAATGTTAAGCCAGGAATGTGATAAAAGCACATTGGTTGAATAGCAAAACAAAACAAAAAACAGAAATCCAATCGAAGTGAAAAATAATAAAAAAAAAGTCGAACATTCAACAGAACTCAAATTTTGTAAATAATTCATTTTACATGAAATATTTTTTTTTTTTTTGTTTGTTATCAATATTTTACTCAATCAAAGTTTCATCCGCAAATAGCATTATTTAACACAGGGAAAATTGCACGTTAAAGTTTTCTCTAAAACACGATTTATTTCCATCATTTTTTATTTTTTTTTTATAAAACAAATTACAACTTGAAAGTTCCAAATATCTTATAAACTAGGAAACCATAAATAATTACAAGTTTATTTTTAATTACTAATTTGCATGCATGCTCTTTTTTTATCACCTCGATTGTAAATCTAAAACATTTATTTTTAGTGAAGATGTCGTGAATGTGTTTTACTTTTTATTTCCTAAAATCTTATTTATCTCGAAACGAAACATCATATAGCGAAATTTGGAATAAATTTTCAGTTTCCTTATGCAGCACTTAGAGTGGCTAGCAACATTAAACTAACTTCAATGGTATCAAATTTCAAAAAGGTCGTAAGGTGTAAATGATATTTTCAAGCATCAAACAGAGCCGCGAGAAATTTCCATTTAATCTTATTCCAATTGTTTTTATTCAGTCGAAAGATTTCTTAAATCTAAAGTTCTTCAAAGTGTTCTAAAAATTACTTTCTCAATTTGCTTACAATCCCATAAAAAAAGTATTGCGTGCAAATTCATCAATGATTTAATGTTCGATTTGGTCAACTTATGAGAAGCCACAACGCAACCACAGCGACATTTGACATAATCAAAAATGTAACATCCCATGATGCGGCCCGTGTGGCAAACGATATCGAGCTCATTACGTATTCAAGGTCTTCCATGCTTATTTCATAGCTCCTCGTATAAAATTGATGTATGTCGCTCACCTGTTAAAATGAGCAGAAAAAGGAAATTTGTGTTACTGAGGGTAGGATTTAATGTATAGCGGAAAAATTGTGTGTGTGTGTGTATTCTTGGAAAATTTCAATGTAAACAATTTAATGACGTGAAGCATAACGCAACATATCATACATAATAACATACAACATTAAACACAAGAACCTCAAATGTAACTTGATCGCAGCGAATTTGTAAATTTATCTCGCGAGTTAAAAGATAATTTTTCAGTTGTAATTGAAATAGTACCATCCATGTATATGAGTGTGTGTGTGTGTGTGTATGGCTGAGCGAATGTAAAATTAAAAAACTTTTTTTTTAAATATTTTGGGGTAAAATAATTTTTCCTCGTTGATATTTTTTGCGCGATAAAACATGTATGCATGCATAAATTACATCAAATGATATATTGCTCAATTTGGAAAATTTAATTAAGTTTATTGTTTGTAAATTTTCGTGTAATTTATTATGCTTCTCAACCACTCTCGACTAAATTTTATATTTTCACACACACATTCTGTCAGGGGGGGAAAAAATATCATCCCATGAGAAATGCTTTTGTGTGCAACAATGGCGCAATTCCAAAAGTTTTAGTTATTTTCTTCGAAATGATAACACGGAGTTGGGCTCATTTTGCTTCACCATCGCTTTACTGATTCTTGTTTTTGTGTCATCATGAAAGCAAATTTACCTCATTCCATCCATATAAATTTTTTGCTTGCACCATCACTTCATAGACGGAGTTGTGCTCTAATGCAATTATGATATATGACATGACAAAATGTCTTGAGTCGTATCTCTG
The DNA here is from genome assembly GCA_018397935.1 of Propsilocerus akamusi. Taxonomy (NCBI): domain Eukaryota; kingdom Metazoa; phylum Arthropoda; class Insecta; order Diptera; family Chironomidae; genus Propsilocerus; species Propsilocerus akamusi. The sequence goes on along the minus strand of CM031469.1, from coordinate 25,197,773 downwards.
AACCGACGGATGAAGGAACTGTTCTCGCCATCTACCTGGGTGCTGATATGTCTCATTCATCTATGGTATAATGTGAAAGGGGGAAGGAAAACCGTATAGAGAGAGAGAGAAGAAAAATAGTCATAAAAAAATTGTTATTTTCCTTTCTGACATTTTCAATCATAAATCCTTTATGTACCATTAGCTTTCTGTAGAGCAATTTGATTTCATCGAGTACAGGAATTGATTCAATTTTGAACGTTAGATTGTATCGATCGAGATGTCCGCTGTATGTTGGCGATAGAAACTCAGCCGGTCCTGGACGACCTGAAACTTCAATGTACTTTTTCGTGCGACCCAATGAGTTATCAGCAACGCAACTATATGACGCGTGATAAAGAGGAATTGTGTGAGGGAGAGAAGAAAATTAACATGATTAATAGGTGAACAGTAAAGCATTTATAGGCGTTTTTCAAGCATTTTGTCGATTGATTGATGAAATTTATAAAATATCCGGTCGATTCATCGAATTATTCAAATTTTTAGACAGCAAATAATTAAATTAGTCAGCAGAGTATAAATGGGCTCTGGATTTTATTTCAGTGAAAATAAATGAACATTTAGTAGCGAATGAAATGAAAAAAAAATAAAAAAAAAATATATATATATATATATATACTGCTCAACGTTCAATCAATTGGAATCGATTGCTATCAATTGAGTTTAACTGTTCGCGACCAAACTGTTCTGTAATTAATTTACGTTTCCTACCTGTAGTTGCCAAAATCCGTTTGATGAAAGTTTGTTATGTTGAGAATGTACTTGTCGCCCTTCGAAAACATCGTTCGTCTGTCGGTGGGGTCGAGTAAGAATGAGTTTTGATACCACATCATCTAGAACATTTTTGAGCGTGGGATGAAATAAATATCAAATAAAAAAAAAGTTTATTCTGTTCGTGCGGTTTTTGTTTTGACGTTGTTGGATGTAAAGTGGAAAATAATTAAAAAAAATAAACGGAAAAAACTCACTTCAGAGTTTACATCACCATGTAATGTACACGCCAACTGTATATCACAGCCTTCCGCTGCATGAACCCAAGTCGAACTCACTTCAATCTCAGGTGGTGCTGTGTTGTATGTGGATGAGAAAGAGGAAAATCCGACGATGAAATGAGAAGAAGTCAAATTAATTTTAATAAAATGAAAATGTTTGTTTTAACTTTTTAATTATCAGTCGGATTAAATGTTATGCTTCACAGAATGCTCAAGGTGGCAAGATTTGCTATGCGCAGGAAAAAGAAACATTCTTTATTTACATAATTATTAAACTTTAGCTTGAGCTTCTTCTATTGCAGAGTTTTGCTTTTGCGTAAGCCCGGCAATTAAAATCATATTAAGTGCTTTTATTCACTAATTTCAGCAAAAGCGTAATTTAATTATAAGCTCATGAGATTTTTTTCTGTAGCTAATGATTTACAACAAAAAAAAAAAAGTTTAATTTCCTACGCGAGTTTTGTGTGTCATGCATGTGTTCGTTGATAACCCTATGGGCGAATACTAATTTCTCTCAAACCCACATATTTTGAGCTCATTTGATATATCAAAGAAAAAATTGTTGGCAAACAACAAATGAACGAGAACGCTCATCTTTACAATGGCTCTTCAAGGCTCCTCGCTTTGAGCACAACGGGCAAAAATGTTACAGCACAAAAGTTTTACATTTATAAAATTTCGAATGACACAAATTGCAAAATAGAGAAATTTACATTTTCAGGGTACTACGTACGGAGACATGTTTCGCCAAAAACTTAATATATTCAATCCTTTCATCATCGTCTTCCAAGCACAATTTTATGAATTTAGAAAATTTCCGGGCAACTTTGCGTGTCACTCTAATGCACTTTTTTTATAACAGTAACATGGAACTTGTTATGTTGTTTTTGGGTGGCTTCATATGTATAAACTTTTTTTTATTATTGCTTGAGACATTTGTTCCTGGCATATGCTATGTCACAAGTTTGCTCCACATTTTGTGTTGTTTGCAAATCTTTATAACATAAACAAATGGCATGTTTGTTGCTCTGGAGAATTGTTGGGAATATTTCTCATGATTTTTCAGTTTTGTTTTTCTTCGCTGTAAGCAATTTAGAATTGGCATTGAAATCGATATAACAAAAACATAAAAAAAATTACACAAACAAAGCAAAACATTTTTCTTCGCTTTTATTTATCTTGTACATGAATAAAATAATTTTTATTTTATTTTTGTTTTTTGTCGACTTACATAAAACTGTTAGCTCAATATTGGCTGTTACAGGCTCTCGAACTCCATTATCTGCCATGCATTGATATATGCCAGCATGGCTTCGATCGACTCGCTCGAGTGTTAATGCTGAACTTTCGCTTAGATGATATTGTGAATGAGAATCCTATTAGCGATGGCAGTGGTGGCAGCACAGCAGCAATATAATATGACGCCGTGCATGAAATGGAGTTAATAAATTTTAAAACAAACATTAGCATCGGATACGCTTCTATACTGCTCTCAAGCATGAGACATTAAAGTTTATGAATAATAATAAAGTTAAATGCATGTGTGCCCGAGTCACGTTTGCACTTTCAGGCACTCTCGTAAATGGTACAGTAGTCTCAACATGGAACAATTTTAAAAGTAACCAACTACCAACAAAGAGTGAAAACAAAAATTGTAATTTATAAAATCACTAACTACGTTAAGTTTAAACTCATTTAAAAGCTTTCGCTACATGAATGAGAAAAACCTTTTTTTTTTTGTTGCTTCAAATTCACAATGCGTTGCGCGCTTTTACCTTTTTGTGCCAGAAAATATTGGGGACGGGATTGCCTGAAGCTTTACATTCCAACGACACTGTGCTGCCTTTTCGTGCTGTTACTTGCCCATTTTGAGGGACTGGACGTACTGATGGGGGCACCAAGACTTCAACGGTATGAACCTATTTAATGCATTTTAATGAAGGTGCGAAAAAGTTAAAAGTTTTTCAAGTGGGAACTTCCTATTTTTCTTTACAAGGTAAATTTACCTGATCACGTGACTCTTGGTCGCCAATTTGACAAACATAATCGCCAGCGTCTTGTATTCTTATGCTGCCTATTTGTAAATTGTAACCGTCGACTAATTTGAAACGATTGTCTCTTGTAACCATCAAATTGGCAGCCGTAAGGACCGAAGTGCCGCGTCGCCATAGCAGAATGTAAGAACCTGAACGTGGGTGATATAAAAAGGTGCCAGAGGAAAAAAAATTGCTTTCAAATTTGTGCTTTTGTTATAATGGAAATCCTTCGGATTTGTTGGAGCGAAGAAACAGGGAAAAAACAGAAACAGCAGCAACGTTGTTCAAATAACGAGAAGAAAATTTTTTTTCGGAACAATGTACAAAATATAAACACAAGTTCTCCTTCGTACACAACATTTTTCCGCTACCGATGGAGCTTTTGTTTCTGCCATTTACTGCTCTAATCCAATACACACAATTCGAACAATAGATTTTTTTTTTTTAAAACATGTTCACTAACCTAAATCCTTTACTTTGCATGGCAATATGATTGTATCTCCAATTACAGCCTTGTATAAATGACCACGTGTTATAAACTTAGGTGCCGCCGTAGGAATATCACTGTCGCTAGATGAAACAAATGTCTCCGCTTTGTTCTGACATAATCCTATTAAAAATGCACAGGGAAAATCCAATAAAGCAAATAATGAAATCACGACACCGATTTTTAGAGATCTTTTTCGGATTCTGGTTTCAATTGTCGTTTGTGGCGCGCAAAAATACAGAGCAAAAAAAAAAAAAAGAAACACCAACAAAAATACGAAAACGATAAAATGCATATACAGCAATCAATCGAATCACACTAATTGCGTTGTTTTATGTGATTTAGAAATTTTCGGAATTATTTGATTGAATTATAATTTGTTTCAATATAGCTTTGTTGAATAATGAATTGGGGGGAAAAATATTGTTCATTAATATTGAAACTACATAATAATCAAACAACTATTTCTGAGGCAACTGGGAGGTGCAGGCAGAGCGGGTGATTATAATTTCAAGCTTTATAAATCAGTTGCGGTGGGCTTCATTTATGTGAATAAATTGTTGTCGTCACTGCACTATGCATAATGCTCTAAGGAGCTCGAGACGCAATTTAGGTCATGTTCTGTTTCTGTGCATTTCACATTTTCAATTGATATGAACGTTCTAACACTTTTTCATTTAATCTGCAAACATTGGAATCTTCCGATTTGAGTGCATTTCGGTGAGTGATCCAAAAACAGTTTGATCAAATATTTGTAGAGCAAATAATTTACACTCAAAGTGTACATAAAGTATGTAAAATTTCTCCTTAATCATTTGATTGCGATTTGAGCGATGATATTTTCCTGCCTCATCATAAAATTTCATAATGGATTGGAGTGAAGTGCTGGAATTTTCATAGACTCATGCATGAAATCTCCATTTCTTCCTACCGCCGCACATTCAATGCAATATCAAAAGAGAATATTTTTTCGGTCTTAAGGAGCTTTCTCTTCTGACACATTATGCATCGTCATGATACTTTAACACTTGCTACATAGCACTCGGTACCCTCATAATATTGAATGTAGATTATATAACGTAAGGCTATTGTAATTGCTTTCATTCTGTGTCGAAACCTACACACAATAAACGATTCTTGATTAGAATTAAATTACAACCCGAGCTATAATTATGTGTGTTTTTTGCTCCATTGTTATCCATTTAATACTATAATTTTCTATGGCTTGGTTTCTTATAGACTTTCCACAATAATAACGAATGACTTTGGATTTAATCGGCACTTCGAAGAAAGGAAGAGAGAGAGACTTCATTCAACATTTTGAATGAAGAAACTTTGCGAATAGAAATTGCTATCGCTAAGAAACTATTGACCGGCATGAATATTCAAAATGTAAAGTGCTCTTTAGAGATAAGTCGCCATCTCAATTAATAAAATTTGACACAAAAAAAGAAAAGGGAGACATGAAAATGAATAAGAAACATTTCTACTTTCTGTAGCAATTTAAGAAGAAAATGGCAATAAGCGCCCTTATCATGTGCTCATTTACATTTGTAATTTCAACATTTTCCTTTTGCGCTCGAAGACGAAATGAAATACACGAGAAAGAAAAAAAAAATCTGCCAAGATTTCCTCCTTTTTTGTGCTCTTCCCTGAGCATAATATATTGCGTAATACTTTTGCCGACAATTAAAACTTTGTTAATACAGCACAAAGCAATTTCTTTTATTTTATTTTTTTTTCTCTTTTTTACATTTTTCTTGAGATTATTTTATCAACAGAAAAGCAAAGCAATTGCTACGCGCTTTTTGAAAGTTGTGTGAATGGGAAAGAATTTTTCCGGTTTTGTTTTTTCGTGTGGAGAGAAAAACGACGGTGCGAAAAACAGTGGAACAGATAAAAAATTAATTTTGAATTCCGTTTCAATGTCCTTCCCCTTCAAACGGCATAAAATATCTTTCCACACCAACCTAATATGGATACGCGTCTCGTGCCCATAATACTGAAAAGGAACTCAACAAATTATGGGTAGAATTTCCTCGGGTATCATAAAAGAAAATTATACACAGAACAGAAGCCGGGCACTGTGCCGCGGAGTGAATAAGAGACCAAACAATACGCAGAGATATAAAAAACAATTCGAAATGATGAAAACAAAAGATAAGAAGGCATTAAATTAAAATACTTTGCGTAAGAATAATTTGTATCTGGTGGATTTTAATCGCATTGAATACAAAAAAGGAAGCGAAAGTGAAGTTTACTTTTATGTCTTCTGTGAAAAAAAGTGGAAAAAATGAAATTTAAATGAAGTGAATTGTACGGTGATTTATTTATATAGACAGTCACTTCCTTTTATGTTTAACACAAGCTTCGACAAAGAGCAAACAAGTAACGAAACAAAATAAACCCATCATTGCTATATGGAGCTTTATTCAAACACACAATTTCTCTGTATTTTACGACAACCACAAATAACTCATGAAACACCATTGGGACGGTTGTAAAAGATAACTCACCAAACTTTTTGTTGCAAATGAGAGCGAATATTAAAAAATCTCGTAGAAAATTCATTTCTTGGATGGGATATTTAAAAAGCTGTAAAAAGAGAGATTTTTTGTTTACTACTTCGACATCAATTAGATCGACAACATTATCGAAATCCACTTCCCGAAATATTTTTTTATACATTTTTCACCATCACGACTAATTGACATAAATTACCCTTCTCAATCAATTGAAAGCTCCTTCACTGACTTCAATGAATGCCAATTAAAATTTTATTAATCTTGATATTTTCTTTCATTTTCTCAATGGAATAATAATGAAGTTCAATTCAAAATCTCCGTTTTATGAAAAACTTCGAAATCAGTATAAAGAAAAAGTTGATTGATAAAGAATTTATGAGTTCCGATGCTTAATTAGAAAGTTCAGAACAATAAAAAGCTTTAAATTTCATTGAAATTTATTTTCCTTTCTTAATTGCTAAAGTTATCTTCTTTTAATAAACCAACAAGAAAAAAAGGAGTGAACTATAGCAGCTGCCCAGCGATTGTTAAAGAGTTGTTAATTCTACATCTCAGTTATTGTAAACACATGGCTTGCCCCAAGGAGAATTTCTAATTAAAATTTCTTGACTGTATACGCATAAATATTTCTGTAGTCTGTATTATAATGCATTCGTTATTGATTATTCAACTAGCACGAATGAGCTTTGTGCTATCTTTAATCCAACAAAAAATTTAAACAACCAAAAAGAGTCATTTTACTATGCACAAAAATAGTCATAACACTCATTCATTCCTCATAAACTCAAACTAAAGTCGTATTCATATGTTCGTTCAGTCATACGAAGTATGAAAAAATTGGAAAATTTTCACTTATCACTCTCTATGGGAACTTCGCAGTCTAAGTAAAGAACCGTGCATGGGGATCGTAATAAAAGCGCTTTTTTTCCTCTTCTCAAAGCGCATTAAATAATCGCTTTCTATACACATTTATCCTTCATGATACACATGCTCATCCTAGAAATTATCTCATGTATGAAAGCATATAACGTATCGTATCACGTAGAATATATTTTTTTTTAAATCTTCTCCATCCTCCATCTACAATGTTTTTTTTTGTTTAAAGCTCTCTTTCACTCTCTCGAAATAAAACATTTCTTTTTTTTTTTTGGTTTCATGCTTGTTTAGCTTTCATTTAATTTTTAAAGTATATCCTTTTCACTTTAATTAAATGGTGAAGCATGAGTGAAATTATAGCATTTCGAAATAAGTATAAATGATTATAGTTTAAAGTTTCGTGAACAAATCAGTTTGGCATTTGTGCTTCTATAGTTTACTCCTCCCTTAACTGATGATAGCATTACAAATGCTTAATAAGAAGGTTAAGTCATCGTAGATATCTCATTACAAATTCTTTACAATATTATGTAATATTGAGCATAACACATGTAAGGATTATAATTAATATTTATCCATTTAGTATTTCCAATCTTCGTCAATCCCTTTTGTCGCCCTGATGATGTGAAAGTTTCTAACCCAATGAAACGCCCAGCAATAAATTGGGTCGTCGTGATGTTGTTGATGTTTACAAACATTGAACTTTAAACTCGACCGCTTTTTTGCATGTGGGTGATGATATATGCAAATAAATGACATGAAGTGTTTTACAACACCTATGAGAGACACCATAGTTTTTCATGTCGTTTTAAAAAACGTTAAATCAGACATCAAGCAATTAGTAAGCACTCACCAGCTACAAATCTGTTTTACTTTTAGTTTATATTTTTTTAATCAAATTAATCCACTTCAGCATGCATGCGAGCAAGAGTTTTTTTTTTCTATGCAGGTTTATTTGAAAATTTTACTCTCTTGATGTCTTTTTTTCCTTCTAGTGAACCGGCACTCAAACAAGCACAACAATTTATCAGCACTAATTAAATCATAGCTGTGGCACCATGAAAAACAATTCTGAATTATGATCTGAGGACATGAAAACTGTCGTTTAAATATTATTAATTAACAACCTCTGGAGTGTTTTTGGTGGAAATTTATTTTTTCCGTTTGTCAGCACAAGCTTAGGTTTACTGGAAAAGCATTCGAGCGTCGTCAGTGTATTTTGCCGTTGTTGTTTTGTGTATTTTATATTTTTCTGCAAACTAATCACAATTTATTTGTGTATTAAATGGAGCGACAAAGCTCTCGAAAGCACATTTTCTAGTTTCCACTTCGCTTTGCTACTCCAGTACTATATGAATGAATGATATTTTGGGTTCCTTTCGTCTGTTCACATTCAATTTCAGTGGCAAATGCGCTCTATAAATTATCGTTTATTTGATGTGGTTTTAATAGCGTCAAATGCAAAGCTCACACAAATGTGTCACCCACGCAAACATAAATTGTGGGTCGCTATACATAAAATTTTCTCTTTCGTTCCTTCTGTCACCGAGCTGCTTACTTCAATTATTAAAATAATTTGCTTCGCCGCACGAGTGTTTTAATTAATTTCACTTTTGCTACTGATACAAAGAGTTTCTCAGCATTTCATTTATTTATTTCTTCCACAAAACGCAAAAAAAAAATCATTTTTCATTTCAACCGATGAACAAATAACCTTGAATAAATATTATGCGGAGCAATGTATCTTTTTCACTCAATCAAACAATCTTGAATGTATCACATGACGGAGCCCGATGTTATACCGATGTATGGATTCTCAAACAGAAACTCACGCTCAAATTCGTCTCTCGTGTAATCCAGGAAATCAATTTTCATGACAGCAATAAAAATTTTCCGAATGCAATTCGCTTTTTTTTCCTTTATCCCGAAAATTTCGTTACGTAACCTACGACATTTTTGGAGCAGCGACAAAAAGTTACTGAGTCCCTTTCGTTGGAACATTCTCGTTTTATATTCTTAAAAAGTGAGCATTTTTTCGTCTCTTTGTCAAATTGCGCAAAGTCCTCGCCAGATTTTGAGCGATGTTTTACACGTTGCGCTCCATGACCTTCAGTGCGCATGTCTAATGAAATCTGCAACTGAACACTTGATAAATTGATAAAACACTTTAACGGACAACTTTCACACAAACATTTCCCTCATTTGAGGAAACTGTTTGCTTGATTTGTTTACAATTATTTGAATGTGTGTCAATTTTTTGTCATATGCCATTCATCGACAATCGATTTTATGGAAATGATTTCACTCATAAAAACAAATTCATTGTCATCGATCTGATGAGAATATTTGCTACTACCAATGAGAATGGAAAGAACGATTAACCTAGAAAACAAGAGGTGAAAAGCGGAAACAAGGAAAATGAGATGAGAATGAAAGAAAGGAAGGAAAACATTTAAAAGAAATCAATGAAAAGCTTCGCTGTTCAAGTAAATCGCTACTTGCCTATTTGCCTCCACGTTAGAATGAATGAAACAAAAAAGTGTCGCGGTATCGAAAAATAATAATTTTAACGACAATTCGTCACAGCCACCAAATTCACGGTCGATTCATATGTATACAAACTCTGAGATTTTATTTTTCTTCATTCAACCGGAAGGACTGTTATTAAATATTCATTTATGTCATAATGCAGCGCTAATATCATTCTACACTATAATGTGAAAATCTTTCTTCAACCACTAATAATACCTTATTTTTTTTTTATGATACAGCGTTATTCCCTTAGAGAGTCGCGCTACGCGGCATATTCTCAAATAACAAAAACGAGCTCGCTTATGCTAGTAGCAGGATGAAGATTTATTAATAGTAATAGGATTTTGAATTCAAGAGGATGGGGAAGCTAGCAATGTTTATGATGAATTTGAGAGATAGCTGAAAGGGATTTTCCCCGATTTATCCAATTTTTCATTTCTTTTTTTTTTTGTGTATGTGGCCATTACTTTAGCGAAAGCAAAAATCTTTTATTGAATTTTTTTTCCTCCTACGATTTCTCATGGATTGAGATGCTGAACAGTGAAATTGAGTTATCCAACTTTTGGTTTGAAGGGAAAATATGAAAAGTGAAAGTAATTTTTAAGGCAATTTTTCTCCCGGCATTTATTCACATGACTAAACTCTTCTTTCACTTTCATCCAGCGAGGAAAATTAAATTTCTCATCCCTTTCATTTGGTGTCGTTTCCAATTTCACTCGTCAAACGCACGACAATTTAACGGAATGATTTTATTATGGCAGTGCCCCTACGTGCGGAGGGGATGAGAAAAAAAAAGTTATTTCGGCATTAATAAATCGCTTCCTTATTTTTTCTAATTTCCTTAGATCAATATTTGTTTTTGATCATCAATACAATCAAAATGTAATGAAGATTTCATTTTCTTTTCGGAATTTATTTTGAATTTATATTGGTCTGTTTAAATATTTTTAAGGACGCAACTCTGGCGTTCGGCAACAATAAAATATTGTAATTTCACACAAACATGCTTCAGTGACTTTGAAGTGTGCGCTCCGCTGATTCCGCCCCTGCTCTACTCTTCAAATATTCAGCGAAATTGAAAAAAAAAAAAATGAAATGAGGTTTCATATTAAAAGTTTGTGAATTGCAAATTTATGAGAAGGTTTTTACATTTTTTTCTTTCATTTTATTATAAGGAATGCAACATGCAGACTTGAAATTGAATTTTACTCGAACATCAAATGGCACGCTGACGGGCTTACATACGGCTTTGAGTTATTATAAGTTTAATGATGGTTGTAAAATGTACATTATGTTTTATGCAGTTTTGCTGATAAAAAAAAAACTACGGTAATTGCTGGTGCAGAAGCTATTCGTGGCTAGACGACAATGTTAATTGAATAAAAATATATGTTGCACATGCTTGTTTGTTCGGGTGGATTTATTTTTATATTTTTTCTCTTCTGCTGACGATCAGTTGTATGACTCTGACTATAAACGAACCGAAAACATGTTTCACGTACATTCGACATATTACACTTCGAGTGATTTCTGTGCTATGTAGCATTGGTTATAGGTTTCATGCATACTTCATGGATATGAGTGCGAATACTAATTGATTGTTTGCGTGCCTCTATTCAATTCAACCTGGACGCGTATATTAATTATAGTCGCTTCAATTTCAATTACATTTTTTTTCTTCTTCCTTTTACTTCTATAAAATATCGCATATGGAAAATCATGCTCATAACTCTTTTGCCATGACAAAACAAAAAAAAAAGGAAAAAAAGTACTAAAAACTATTTTTTGCCTTCACAGCTATAAAAAATAAAGACTTTGTAAGTACATAACAGTTAGCTTTATTGGATATTCACACGTGATTTCGGGTGTGCGTTTGTTAATTTGAATTTGCCACCCCCGTTTTACTGTATATGCCTAGAAAATAACGTACGTTCACTAATGGTGTAGCTACTTAGCATAAAAAGGTATGAAAGATTATTAATTTATGATTTACGCAAATAAACGTTGACTTGACGATAACGACGTGAACTATTTAGTTCGCGGTGCATTCCACAGCAATTATCCATTTATTTATCAAATAACCAAATTCAGTTTTATTTACGTTCCAACTGAAATTTTATCGTTTAATTGAAGTCCACAGTAAAAACATCAGAAGAAAACATGAACTTGGATTTGAATCTCATCTAATCAAAAGAGAGCGAAAATAAATAAAAAGAGAATTGAAATTCATGAAATAGTCTGAAAACGGTTGTGCCAGAAAAAAAGAAATTTGACAGGAGTTTCTCAATTCAGTAAAAATATTTTAAGGAAAGAGAGAAACAGAGAGAATTCATTTTAACATTTATCGCAAGGTTTATCACACCAAAAAGTCAGAATATGAAGAAAAAAATAAATGCTACGGCAAATGTTTCAGTCTCTGTATTTCTTCCTGGAAATGAAATTAAATGCTTATTCCTAAAATTTAAGTAAATATTTATCGGTTCAACCTTAATTAGGCAACAGCACCATGTGAATCACTTCCCACAGCCATTACAGAATTAGCGAGATTTAAAAGCGTTGTTTTATTTGCTTTTTTCTCCGATTATAACCACATAAGCATGTGAATTTTGTAGAGGTGTAAAGAATTTACAATGCAATTATTTGTTATTGCCTGCAGGTTGTTGTGATATATTTGCTGCGCAATTATTTTCAATTTACTTGGGTCTGATTTTTGGTTTTTGAATTAGAAGAAGATTTACTGAGCTTTGCAAACATTCAATTAACATTTTATAAAGAAAAAAAAAGTAAAACATTCGTTTGATAATGAACATATAAAAAGTTTTAAGATTATTTACAATCTCAGAAAGGTCTAAAAAAAAGTGTCGACACAATGCGGGTGGCATAACAAACGAAAATATATACAATAAGTGTACGTTTCCTAATTTGGATGGGATAAAAAGGTGATAAAGAGAAGAACGTCTACTAGAAAATTATGTTATGGTTCATTTGACTTTTGAGCCGACAAACGACACAATGTACACACATTTATTCAGCTTTATTTATATGTCGGTCTCTTGTGTGCGTTGAATGAAATATTTATGAATTTAAATCGACAGCATTATGTTGTTGGGGATGAGCTTGCTTTATGAATTTGACATAAATATTTTATTGAGGATCGGAGACGCTCACCCGCACCAAAGAGCTTTGTGTGACTTTCTCAATTTTACGTCTATTCAAACACATTTAGAGTAATTAAGATTTTTCCTTCTATGAATTATTTAAATTTAACATAAAACAATGAAACGAATAATGAGTGACTCAACGGGAAAATTCTATGTCGTTTCGAGTGACAGTGAGTCCCTGGCGGCGAAATTAGAGGGAAAACTTTTCATTTTGCGAAATGAAATTTTCATCATGAATTTTTCCTCTTTTTCAATTTGTAATGTCATAAAGTTTTAATTCAATTTTCACACCAAAATTTTTTTTATTTTTTTTTTTGGTAATAACAGTCGAAGCCGACAATGAGGCCTTGAGGACTTTTCCACAAGAAAGGTTCCTAAAAGATTTTTCTTTTCTTTTTTTTTCGGTCGCAAAGCAATTAGTGATTAAATTATTAATGAGACCACAATAAGTTTGTCACAATTATTCGTGTCCTTGAGCGTTTGTAGCGCAAACTAATTTACAAAAAAAAATTAAATCCGACTCTGATGGAAATTTGATTGCTTTTAATGTTTAAAATGTCGTTGAACAGCTCGAAGGAAGAAAATATTTTCGCTTTCTAAATTCCATATTTTCAATCATTATTGTTTGTGATGATTCGAAATTGTCTTCTTCTTTTTTACACGTTGACAGATTAAAACTGACACTGATTGTCTCAGAAAAAGGCTTTCATTGTTAAATTACAAAGGCGCCATGGGACTTTATTGCTTTTTTGCGCCACAATTTTCCCAATTCGACAAATGTTCAACTCAAAACTTTTATTTAATTACAAAACAAAATCGTTTTTGGGGTTTCTCTGAAACACATTTGTGATAATTAATTGTTTAATTTTCATTCCTTTTCATTCTCAACAAATAAATTCTTTTAAGCATCCAAAAATGTACTGATAAGCTTTTCTCGGCTTCCGTGCTGCCGCAGCAAAGAAGAAATAAAAAAATAAAGGAAAAAAAAATTTTTTTTTTTTTGATATGGCATTCAATTTGTGTAATTAATCTGCCTTTTATTTATGAAATGTGGTTGGTAAGGGAAGAGAAAAAGAGGCAAACGACACACAAAATTCATTATTCAAATGCGTTATCAGTCAGTTACTGACTATTTATATATTTTTCCTTACTCGAGCATGAAAACTTGTATATGATTGAATGTAATCGAGTTAATTTGCTGTCATTTATACTCGGAAGCATAACTCAAAGCAAATTCACCGGAATCGAGATCCATGAAAAATTGCTCTGAATTAATATTGGATTCAATTTGAATTTTGATCAAGTTCGTGGCAGCCAGCAGGGAAATATGGCTTTAAGCGCTTGAAATTTATTTATTTTTATCTTTTTCCTTTATTCCTTTGCCAATGACAACCGAAATGTCTCATCTGTTCGGTATATTTTTTCGAGACGCACACACAGGAGTGACATAATGTATTTTAAATTTATTTATTTGACAATTTCACTCGATGATTGATTGAAAAGTCTCGATTCGATTGCGATTGTGAAACGCGAGATTTCGTTCAATGTTGCCAAATATTTGTTCTGGCAAAAAAAAAATCGGAGAAAGAAAATGCTTGAAAATTTTCACTTTTTTAATACTTATCGGCAATTTTGATATGTCATGTGTTTTTGGAGACGTTCTGTTGATAATGTCGTGATTCGTATGTGCCATTGAGATTGTTTGAATTTCTCAAATCTTATTTTAGTCTCGAGGCTTGTCTCTTTAAAGTTATCGATTAGATAATGGAAATTTAAGTTCGAACATTTATTAAATAAGGCTTAAATGCTGAGTGACTTTAAAGCCCTTTAAGCTTTTATTGAACACCCTCCTCCCCCAAAAAAAAGCTTAATGCCTAAAAAGCATACACATGAAGACATGAAGTGCGTTTATTCAACTCAACCTTTGTTAATATAAAAGTTGTCCCATTTTTATCTATTTCTGGGTCTAAGTTCATTCCAGAAATGGATTTACATAGCAATTTCGTAAAGAATTCATACTTTGCTTCTTTTTTTTGGTTAGTCCTTTCTTAAAATTCAAGGAAATTATTCGATTACCAAGTTTGGTAACAATTCGTTCCAAATTTAATATGCGTCGTCGAATTTCTCATTTGCGGCAATTATTTTTCCAACTCTCGCCGTACATGTTGAAGAAAGATCTCAATGGATTTCGCCTTGATTTTCCTATCCAGGAAATTCATTTCCTAAAAACACTTGCAAACGCACGAGAATTTCCCTCCAACTACAATTAATATCATTTGACAAAAGAGTGTGAAAAGAAAATGAGTAGTGAAAACTCATAAATTGGTTGATAGCGTGACTGAATGCAATTTCTCGCGCGGCTGAGCCGAGCTTGAATATTAATCCTCGAATGGGAAATTATTGCTAAATTCCGTAATGTGATATATAAAATTTCCATTAGCGTTACATAAATCACGCATCGTCCCCTATTCATGAAATTCAAAATGCGACATCAGCCCCATTGCAACAGTTCATAAACCATTAATAGCCCTTTGACAACAAGAATGCTTTTAATAATATAAAACACATTTTTGGGTTTTCTAATAGTTTTGTTTGTTGTGTGAAAAAATTTATTTTGACCATACAGAGCCCATTCTAAATTAATGTTTAAGGCATGTCGTCACTCACTCCAATTCCTCTAATTATTTATGATTGTTTCTCTCAAAATCAGCTCATTCGAACAAACGTTTGCAGCATTTTTTTCCCGTAGATTTAAATCAAAATATTGTTGAGCTCTTTAACGCGCTGCTTCAAATAAAATTCCATGATTTTCACTGATTTCCACAAAAGCTTCAAGTACATGATTATAATTAAATTTTATAATAGAAATTTGATTAAAAAACCCGAAAGTTTTTCCGCTTCATCAGTCATTTAGCTTCTGGTGCAGTGCGGAAAACAAATTTTACATAAATTCTCAGACTTTTCAAAGTAAAAAACTTTTTTGTTTTGCTGTCAGTAGTTTCATTTTATTGACCCGAGCAAAAAAAAACTAATAAAATTTTTCTCCCAAAAATGTTTTTTACCCTTTTTGCTTTTTCTGCTGTTGCTAGTTTACTCGTGTGGTCAATAAGGCACTCACAGAGTTTGATGATGTGGTAACCTACATGAAACTTTTTGGTGTTTTTGTCGTTTTTGATGACGAAATAAATTTGAAAAGAGTTTTTTTTTTTCTTCGTTTCTCTTCCCCTCGGGAACATTTTCTCGCTCTGGAAAACAATTTTTTCTCTGGTGCCTGAAACTATTTTTTTTTCTAATTCGCATGACAGCAAATTGAAGTTATTGAAGTGGAGAATGAGTGTGTCTAGGTGTCTGTGATGGTTTTAAATTCTAATATTTTACGAGATGAGGAATTTCTAAAATGCTTTGAATATTTAATGCATAAAACTTTATCATGATCTCGTTGAGATTCACTTCCGTCTCTGCTATTCCGCATTTCTAGGAAATTGATTTGAATTCATGTTCATGTTATATGTCTTCTTTGTAATTGAAGCCATTTGTGATGGCAATTAAAACTTTCCCAATTTCATTGCATCGATAGCTTTAGGCACTTTGAGCGTTCATTGTTTTCACTTCAAATGTTTCTCAATTACAAGCTTTTGGAGGAAAAAAAACTTGAGCAGGAAATAAAAGTCAAATAAAAAAAAAAAAAACTGAGCTTTGGCAGAAAAATCGTTTTTTTAACATGCAGAAACAATTTTCCACGACAACCAGCATGAACAGTGAGAGAGAGAACAGCGGAAGCAACATGGAAAGAATGAAAAAGTTTATCAAGATATATGTTGGCAGTAATATTGCGAGGCTGTTGTTTAGGCGAAACAAAAAAAAAAAAAACTTTGGAAAATTTATTATAACAATTCACAAATTTCGAAAACAACAGCAGCGATGAGATGGAAAAGTTTTTCTTTTTCCTTCGATTATAAAGAAAACGACGAGTATGATAATTTTTCATCATTGTAAATTTTCTCCTTTTCAAGAGCAAACCGTGTTGCTCCAGTGTTACATTATTTTGTAAAGAACATAAATGTTGAAAACTTTCGTTCGTTTAATCAACAATCGCATTCAGTCAGTCCATATTTATGAAATTGTGTACACAGAGATGAACATTTACTGTTCCAACATTAATAATTGTCGGATGAATTTGTACAAGTCCTGTACGAACTTGTGCAAGTCTATTCACAAAAGCTCAATCAATTCCTTTCTCAACATGAAAGTTTACACTCAAGAAAAGCTGTCAGGAAATCAACAATTCCTTACTCATAGTTCCTTCATCATGCTCCGATTTCTACAGTTCATCCTTTTCATATCGATTCCATTAATGAGATAAATTTAATGGTATAAAATAAACTGATAGAAATGCAATGAATGGTTTTGAAACTTGGTACATTCTTCATCGTTGTCCTTATGAGCCTGAAACAATAAAAATAACAATTTCGGTTCCCTAAAATTCACAAAAGAAAATTATTAATTCAAAGCAAATTTGTCGTAGATTAACTTTTGAATCTTAAAACTTTGCATTTTCAAACATCCAATCGTGTGTATATGCTCTCTTTATGAATATTTAATTTCCCAGACTTGCACTGATTAGAACTTCCGTCAACTTTTTGATTAATCAAACTTTCTGGTGAGCTTAAACTCACATCAGCTGCGGTGGGTGCCTTTAATTGCAATGAAAATCTTTTGCTATACGAACGAGAAATAAATTTCAGCAACAGGTCTGTGTATGTCTTGCAAGGAGCTTATGTTCAAGGGAAACAAAGTCAAGAAAACAAAAAAAAAAAAAAATAGAAAATCATTTTAGAAGAACAAAGAAAACAGAAGTTTGTTTTTAAAAGGGCTTGCTCTGAAACAGAATGCGAACACATATTTTCATGTCATCATGTATAAATCATTTTGATGTAACTAGATTGAGGAATTCACTCACGTTCGTCATGTTTTCTTCGTGACTTTTTAATGCGCGACTGTCGCAATAAATTCTTTTTTTTACTGAACAAATGCTTCGCTCTATTTAAATGGAGTCAAATGCCAATACTGTTAGCAATTTTCGGTAATGAGTAGGTTCTTGCGTGTTGTTTGACAATGTCAATCGATTGATTCATGGGAAAACTGAGATGTCGTTAACATCTAGCATTTAACTATCGCATAAAAAAATAAAAAAGGAAACGTGTTACACGCATTCCGTTAATGTTAAGTTAACATTGTTAACCTTACCAAACTCAATGAAGCTTAGTTTTCCAATTTTGCTACCATTCTTCCTTATTCCTCAAAATTGGTTTTAAGGGGTTTTCAATTTTTTTTTTTTTTTCAGAAATCAAATTTGTTCGTGAAATTCATTAAATTGAATCAATTTAATTGTTGAACCAAACACGATAAAATTTGAAAGTTATGTTCTTACTCTAGTGGAAGCTTCCAAATATCCTGCGAGAAATTTTCCACTGCGCTGGAAAGGAGAGCGAATTTTATGTTCTAAAATTTGGCAAATTGGCCAGTTATGTAACTCCTCTGATAAAAAAAGATGTGAATCAATTAAAACATATTCTGTTCACACATAAAAAAAAACGTGATAAGAATTTATGGCGTTCAACTCTTAAAATTGCTTTAATATGCAACTTCGATTTTGTGAAATGCAGTTAGCGGTAAAATATCTTCCTTCATTGTTTGTGTGCAATAAGAAATCTTTTCTAAAAAAATATATTTATCGCTTTTGTAAGAATTGTGTTGCCAATAAAATATTGTGCTGTTGTCAGGAATGCTGCAAAGGCAATCAATTATGAGCGAGTCAGCTATTGTCAGAAATATTTCAACATTTTTTTGTCATTTTTGACGTCTTACTTAATGTATTACGAAATTAATTATTTCGTTAGTGCTTTGGATCCAAATTAATGAACTGATCTTTAATACTAATACACATAAACATGTGATCATCATCAATACATCATTACACAATTCGATGAATTAAATGTAATTAATTAATATGTCAATCTTTTCCGTAGTTCATAAAATATTTATCACTAAATGTTTATTGAAATGTGTTCATCAAGCACATAATTGAAAACCACTTAGTCGCTATTTCTGCTTGATTGAGGAAGGATGGAAAATATTTATTCAACTTCTTATTCGCTTTACATTTTATTGAAGACTTTTGGTCTCATTTCACTTTCTTACGATGGCCCTGTGATTAATGGTGTTCTGAGAGTGAAATTCTATGACATCGCAATAAAATTACTTTTCGTCACTATTTCTGTTCTAATGATCGCACTTTTTTGTCAAAAGGACATGACAATTTCCAACCATTCGCTGATCGTCGTCAGTGGATGGAACGATTCCTTGTTTTGCGGATTAATTTCATGTTTGGGATTAAACATCTATCAGCCCTTCATTTCTAAATCAATTTGTGATATTCTTAAGTCAATCAATAGCTTTGACAAAAAGGTAAGTTTTCAATTTACTTCTACAGATATTTTTTGTTCATATTATTTTTTCTTCATAGTGTCCTTCAATTGATATTAGAGTCAGACATTCGGCACATCGAAAGTTTATATTGATAACATCAATATCAGCGATTTTGGCTGTGGCTGTTCTATCAATTATGATACCAATTTTATTAATATGCTTCAACATTGAATTTACTGTCATCATGCTCTTTTCGGGGATTTACTTACGAATTTATTTCACTGCCCTATCGATGCTTTTTATACTAAGTTGTCTCGCCGTAAGATCAAGATTCGTTTCGTTGAACAAACATTTTAATTCCGAAATTCTTAAGCATAAAAATACCAAATTTCAATTGAAAATTATTGCTAGGCTCTACTACGATTTGTGCGATGCAATCAAAGCTATTAATGAATCCTTGACGAACAATTTGATTCCAATAATCATTTACCTTCTGGTAGTTAGCATTTTAGTAATTTACAGTCTTTTGCGAATGATTGTAGATCAATGTTTATTCGATTTTGGAACTTTCGCGATTAATTTAATCTGGCTTGCTTACACAGCATCATTAAAATTAATATTCGCTTATGTTGGTAATAGCATGACGAGTGAAGCTGAAAGTATCTATGAATTGGTCGGAAATGTAATTAATGAAAACGATTGGAATGACAGAATTCAAGGTGAATTAAAAATATTTTTGAGACAAATCCGATGTCGAAACACAAAAATTCAAAATGGATTTTTTGTGATTAATTGGAGCATGATAACAGCCGTAAGTAAATAAAAGAGTAATATAATTGATTACCAATCAGGATTTATAACTTTCAGATTACATCAACAGTCGTAACATATCTGATCGTCACGATTCAATTTGATGATGCAAAAACATCGAAAAATGTCTGAAATATTAACTACACTCATTTTGATTAATTTTCCTTATAAATATTTGAAGAAAAACAAAAAACTAATATAAAGCTAAAATAATTTGTTGTCAGCGTTAATTCGTTATACATCGAGCAGTCGGAAGGTTCAATTAAAAACTACAAAATGTTGCCACTCTTATCAAAATTTAGTGGATTTGTATTCTTCTCGAGTCGCGTCAGTTCAAGAAATATTTTGGTTTACAATCAAAATGCACTTGACTTTATCACATTTTTGATCAGCATTGCAATAAGTTTGAAAGCTTTCATAGATGGCAAAATGGATATTCAGATTAAAGTTCACTCTACAATTTTATGGATTGGGACAGTGATACTTATGAAATTGTCACTTCTTATTATAATTATAAGCAAAATAATAATTTTAATCGCGTCGAGGAAATGTTTTAAAATTCTGGTGGATTTCAAGCGATTCGATGACAAGGTTTGTTTATCCATCAATATATAAAATGTTAACAAATTTATGTCAGTTAATTATTTATCTTAAAGATGGCCACAATTAAGGTTAACATTAAATCTAACCATTTCAATGTGTGGCTAGTTTACATATGTCACTCGATCTTGTTATTACTGGTGTATGTATCGAATTATTTGGCAGCACCTTACACTAAACAAAACGGGAAAGTAAACATCTTAGGAGCAATAAATATGGGACTTAATGGATATTTGTATCAAAATTACAACATGACATTTGTCATTATTCTGTATTTGATTTATTTAAGATTACGATCCATTAATGAGCATCTCGATACTCTTTATATCAAAATAGACAAGGAAATAACTGATGGGCTCTGCATAGTTAGGAAACTAATCGAAAAGCTTTGTGACATCATTGAGAATGTTAAGTTTATCTTCGCTATCAACACAATCTTTTATTTTACGCATTTTACATTCTTTTTAATAATGCTATTCTTTGCTTTAATTTCATATATTTTTCGATCTGATGCGACAGATATCGACTTTGCATTTTGCATTGTATTATTATCATGGGTTTTTTACTACTCACCGACATTCTTCTTTGGAATTTTATTCGCTTGTCTGATTAAACGAGAAGTACAAAAGACGTTCTTCTTGATAACAAAATTATTCTTAATTCAACGAGACATAAACGTTCATGAAAATGTAAAATTGACGCTAATGCAGTTAAATCATCGATGCCCATTAATATCCTGCGGAATGTTTGACATTGACTGGAGACTACTAATGTCCATTACTGGAACAGTTTTCTCATATTTAATCATTCTTGCACAATTTGATAATCTGTTTTCTGATACTGAAAATATGTAAGGAAGAGGTATCAACAAATTAAATATTCTTCGCTTTAAATTTTCCAAAATCGTTTTTATTAAAGAAAAATTGCGTACCCATAAAAGAGTTGAATAACTAAATAACTAACTATATAGGCATGAAGAAATATTTACTTGATAAAAACAATTGTTATCTTTGAGATAATAATAATTTGATTGCTTATTAACACTAATTACTTTTTTTCCCCTTAAGCCATTTGTATTTAAAATATTTTTAAATATTCTAAACATTTCTAAACAAACTAGATTGATCAGGTGTTCCTATAGAAATCTTGCTAGGGGATTCCCCGCCCCCATTTTCCATTCTCCAAATGTCACCAACGCCCAAAAGTATATTTAATGTCGCCACTCGTCTTTGTGAGCTCCATCGTTTTTACTATTTGTGCTTGCGTTTCTAGTCCCCAAACATCGAATGTCCTTCGATCCATAACAGAGATACGTCCACCACTTAGGCCGTGAAGGAATTTCCAATAACTTGACCTCAAATTCTCAGGCTCCATAGTAGCTGCATGGAATAAAACTGCGGTAAAGGCACAATACAAAAATATCACACCACCAGGAACTTCTTTCTAAAAGAAATTGATTAGGTCTTGGCCTGAGTATTTTACTTATTAATCATATTTACCATGTAACCACGACGTACCAACATGTTGTATGTGATTTGTAGTGATTTCCACATAATATAAAGTGCTGCTGATTTATCAGGATAACTCAAAAATGCTATACTTGCCAAAAGTGTTGATGGAATTGTGAATGAAGCATGATCACAGTTTGTAGTATGTCGCAAAAAACACGCTGTGAACTAAAATTTATCTATTATCGTCAGTTTCCTGTTTCATTGGAAAAACCTACGCGATATATGAATGAAAACCCGCCAAGAAAAGCACCAATTTTAAGTGTATCACGATTGAAAAGAATTTCCTTTAGCCTTGATGGAGCTTTAAAAATTCTCTTCATTTGAAATATCAGTTTTAAAGCCACTTGCACTCCCAATCCAATACCGAAAAGCTTCGTACCGCCGCTTACTGTATAATAGAGGCAACTATCTTGATGAGGACATTTTTCATGTTTTGGAAGTGCCTTCAGTCTATCAGTGATTCGTTTATGAATCTTAAGATATTCTTGAATAATCAAGTAATGATTTTTCGGTGCGCGTTGATGTTCTCTTGCTGAATTCCGTCGCGCATGAGATGATTGCGCTTCTATCGTTTCATCCTTACCTTCTTCCTCCTTACCAACAATAAATCGAATAATATCAAACATGGAATCTTTCTCTTGCAAATGTAGACCGGAACGATAGTAGTAAATAAGAACAGATGCCGCCAGGCCAAAGATAATTACTTGACCATATGGTAAGCTCTTAACTATACCACGAGAGACTCCCATCCTCCATAACGTTTCAGTTGCAACATTAGCAACATAAAGGCAAAGTAAATTTCTTCTCGACGGACGCTCGACAAGAATTGCAGTCAAACTGGACATGAAAGCTGGTACATAGCTAACTGTGAATAAGTTAAAGCCACCAAATAAACGGCGAAGAGAGCAAAGATATGCTGAATAAGAGAAAGCTGAAGTAGTAAGAAAGGCAGTGGATTGCAGGATACCAAAAATTGTTCGTCGTATATCTTTTTGTCGTGGAATCCTGCCTCGCATTAATAAAGAAAGCTAAAAATGGTTTACTTTATTATTTGAAAAGATTAAAATTCGTTATCAATTAACTATTTACCACATAAACGGCTGTATAGATTCTAAAACTATCAAGTGAAGATTGTATCAATAGACCAGCTGTAGCATTCCAGCAGCTATCTGTCCAGGGGTGCACATATTCAATGCACGGTGTCGGAACTAGAGCGAAGGCCGACAATTTGCTTTGAATTGTCATTGCGAAAGACAATTGCGTGGTTTTTTTTTTGTACAATTATAGCTCGCACCACTAATGTTGAACTTTGTAACTTCTGATACTAATCTAAGTAGTCCAGAGTTTGAAACTATTTTGGGGTCACGTTCCTGTTTGATATAATTAGATTGATAAATTAATCAATCAATAAAAACATCCATTCAGCGTTGTGAAGGAATCACAGAATTATTAAAAAATCAACCAAGAACTGGTGATTTGTCGTGGAAATGTTAAATATTTATATTCTTTTAATCTTTCCACTTTGTTTTGATTTTAAATGTATACGTGTGAGTGTATACATTTGTATTTCACTGATGCAGTGTTAACAACAGGGATAGAGAATAGTGATTATATCGCTCATAATGAAGCTCCAAACTCGTCAAAATCCCTGACGTATTTCAATGTAGCATATAGTAAATAACGATGCACACAAACAAATCATCCGAACCGACACTGAATGAAACCGAGCTTCATGGATAGCTCAAAAATTTATTCCGTCCGACAAGTAGAATTTATTGCATTCATCCAAACATTGATACAGAAAATATCGTTAGTTTAGTATCAGTACTGAAATTGTTGACAGAACTTGATGTTTATCACATGTATTGAACATATTTAATGTCACTTCACTCATGATTTCAGTTGTTTCACAGAGAACAAAAACCAACAAATACAAATTTGAATTTATCTTTCGACCAAAATTAATGCAACGCTAAATCTCAAAAGCTTTTTTGATTTCGAACAAAAAAAAATCGTTTTGCTGTTCTCGCTTTTAAAGTTTTAAAGTGGGAAAAAAAACGCAAAATGATTTGATACTTAACATGATGTCAGTTGTCGTTTGAAATTCATCGCAATAAGTTGTGCGCGTCGTGCAAAGCAAATTATTGCTTGCAAAATCGAATTCATTTTTTTTCTCACTCGAAGATTTTAAAATATTTTGTGTCAAATTCCTGTATATAATATAATGCTAAAAGTTTTTGCAGCTTTGCAATCTGATCGATGCAAATAAAAAGAAGATAAAATAGTTGATATTTCATCTGATTTCAAAACGTCTGAAAAATTTTGTTAGTTCCATTCGGAGGTAAATTTTAAAGTTTATGATATAAAACGTGTTTTGACAGAATGGTCCGACGGAAATTTCAATTTCTAATTTCTTTGAGAGCGGTTGCGTCAAAACAAAAAATCCAAAATTTAGACATCGCCATCAAATTAATTGCAAAGCGAATTTAGAATTATTTTTCTGTTTAAACAAAGTCTATAATGACATCGCTTTGCTTCTTTTGTTTTCAAATTACGAATTTTATGTCAAATTCCTGCATATAATATAGTGTTAAAAGGTTTTCCGATTTTGCCATCGATGCAAATAAAAAGAAGATAAAAAAAAGCTAATAATTATATATTCTTCTTAATTCGAAATGTCTGAAAAATTTTGTTAGTTCCATTTGGAGGTAAATTTCAAAGTTTATAATATAAAACATGTTTTGGACGGAAATTTCAGACAGAGTGGTCCGACGGAAATTTCAATTGCTAATTTTTTTGAGAGCGGTTGCGTCAAAACAAAAAATCCAAAATTTAGACATCGCCAGCAAATTAATTGCAAAGCGAATTTAGATTTTTTTTTTTCTGTTTAAACAACAAAGTATATAATGACATCGCTTAGCTTCTTTTCTTTTTTTTTTTTTTCAAATTACAATTTTAATAATTAAGAGCAATTTTTTGTGATTTTTGCCTCATGCGTCATTTTTTTCCGACAATTTCAATGTCATCGAGTCATTTCTTCTTTTGATATTATCAAATAAAAATCGATCATTTGAACTTGAGAAATAACGGCTTAAGCGCGAAAATTCAGGTTTTGTGAACTTTTGCTTGACCAAAACAAATATTTTTGACCGACATGCAATGCAAACCTAAAAATATCTTCAGACGCGAATTTATTAAAAACATGCTGATAGTGATAAAAACAGAAACTAAAGCAAAGTAAAACAATGAAACAAGAAATTTCCGTAATGCGGCAAATCTCAAAGTCAAGAGTGAGTCGCTGAAATAAATTACGCGCAATTGAGCAATTTGGCTAATTTGAATGACTCATAAAGTCATAATACCAATGATTGCCTATCATATCCCCTAAAGATCAACACTTTGCACACGACCTAGATAAATAATTCAGTAGCTGATTGAATTTGTTGTGAGATGATCGCAAACACAAAATTTATTTACGCGCGAGACAGGTTTCATTTGATAGTATTGGCTTAGGTTCAATGGATTGTCAAACATTGTTTCTATTTGAGTGATCGAATTTTTATAAACTTCATCATCAAACCTGAATTATGTCCCACATCTGGTGATCGCAACCTTCGAAAGCCAATAATTGGAAATTGTGCAAAACCATTTTCTCAGCTCAACTTGCCGCTGGCCTTAACTTTAATGCAATTAAATATGTGTATAGCAAACACCTAATCACTGCATTTATCGTAGAATGAGCAAAATAATTTGTTGAATGAATTAGAGGGAGCATTCAGATATTAAGTCACCTAAACTCGAGAATTGTGTCGAAGTTACTTTTGTAATTTTCTTAAGAAAAATGATGAATCTCAATGAATGTAAGGAATGTATGATTGTGGAACATTATTATATGGCATTGAAGAGTGGTCCGTTGACAGTCTCTTTTACTCGGTTAATTGCTAGAAACTTCTCAGTCGACGCGCCTTGAGATATAACCTGACTTTGTTGATTTCTAAAACAAATTTGTTATGGAATTCAATAGGCAAATATTTTTTTTTCTTCGTTCTATCATTTACGATCAACGACCCGTCAAACATGGACGTGATACGTATCGAAAACTCTTTATATCGAATAAATAAAGATGATTCGGTTGATGTAGGTCAAAAAGCCGAATCGACAAAATTGATTTTCGTCGTAGCTCAAACCTTTAATCACAACTCGATTTTAATTGATCCGGTTATTATTGTGCAACTATAGTCTCTAACAAGTTTCAGTGAAATACAAAGTTGCAATGCTAAGTGAATGTAGTGAAAACGTTTCGGGATGTTGTAGATTGTAGATTGCTCGATAGGGTCAGACGAGTTATCAGCTGTTGGCAGCGGCCTTAAAGATTCATTGTACCTTCTTAAGGTTTTCGGTGTTCTGTAGGAATCGAACATTTTTGAGATTTGAACTTACATTTTTTGCATGAGAGTCAAACACATCCAACTGAGCCATCAAGGCACCAGAACCGATCGGGATGTTAGCATTGATGTGTAGAGAAAAAAAAATTAATTGCGAAATTATTATTCCAATGTTCATTCGCTCAAAATGCACTTCCTGATCCTGACTTTTCTCAAGTATAATGATTTTTTAATTGTAGCGTGTGAACAGCTGACAACGTCTACAATCGGTTCGCAGGCCCACACAAGAAACCGACATCAGAACGACACAATGCGATCGGTGAGCTTCGAGAATGTTGTGTACTCGGTTGAAGTGAAACGGAATCTCGGTAAGTTTACGCACATGGGAAACGAGTCAAAATAATTTTATGAATGAAAACACTAAAAACTGCGTAAACAAATCAGTTCATCCGGAGTCTCTTTACCTTATTTTTGTTCCATAAAAACAAGCACAAAAATAATAATTAAAATATATTCTGAATCATTGGCCATCTGTAATAGAACCATAAATTAAGAAAAATAACTTCTTCATGACATTAGTGACGATAATCATCAATAATAAACGATGATCATTTCGCAGGTAGCGGAAGCACAAAACGACAATTGCTGAAAGGCGTTTCGGGAATTTTTCGACATGGACAGTTATCAATTATAATGGGACCAAGTGGAGCTGGCAAGAGCAGTTTGCTAAATGCCCTCTCTGGCTATAGGTAAATGACTTAATGTTTGTCTAGATTTGCTATCAAGGTCAACTTACAGAATAATATTTTTTTCCGAATTCGAAACCAGTTTTCACTTCTCTACCTTGTCTGTTTTTATGATTTCTGCTCAAAAATACTTTTTTTTGGAATCTAATTAAACATTTGCTGAATTAATGATTTCCAAAAGCATCAATGTCATGTCCAAGGGCGCTTAAACAAATAGTGATATCCTACATTTAGAATCTCAATGTTTTATATGTATCTGATTAAATTTCTCAGACGAGTCATCTAAACGTGCGAAAATACCAAAATACATATGTACAATATAGTCATGCAATAGAAAATTCGCGAACTGATGTTAATTAGTTTATCATTTATTGGTTAGCATAACTGTAAGACTTGGCAGCGCATCGCTCGCTGGCAGCGCATCGCTCAGTTTTTTTTTTGTCTAAATAAATTAATTGATTTGCAGGAAATCATTTTCACTGAATTAAGTGAAAATACATTACATTTATCACGTACTTATTGCGTTGTAATTTATTGCGACTGAGGAATTTAATAATGAATTAATTGATATATTTTCCAAGAACCGCTGGCGTCACTGGGGCAATCCTGTCAAATCGTAAAGCATCATGCTACATCCAACAAGAAGATTGTCATCATACACTTTTAACAGTGCAGGAAATGATGATGATGGCATGCCGATTAAAATTGAAGCGAACAAACGATCACATTAATAAGCATGAAAAAATTGAGGAAATTCTAAGCGGATTGCATTTGATGCATCGACGAACATCAACAGCATCAACCCTTTCAGGTGGTGAACGAAAGAGATTGTCAATAGCTTTAGAGCTTGTAACAAACCCTTCAATAATATACCTCGATGAACCGACATCTGGTCTTGATGAAGTTACAGCAGCACAATGCATACGATTACTTCGAGATTTAGCGCATGAAGATCGAACTGTGGTTTGTACAATTCATCAACCGTCGGCGGCAATGTTTGATTTATTCGACAATATTTATTTGCTAGCGCAAGGAATGTGCGTTTATCAGGGCACTCCAAAAACACTAGTTCCATTCCTATTAAGTCATAACTTTACCTGCCCAAAATACAACAATCCAGCTGATTACAGTGAGCTCAATTAATTTAACTTGATCTCTAAAGCAATTCATTAATGAAATTTTAATGATTTTGCAGTCATTGAACTCTGTGATACCGACTCCCAGGTCATTCCGTTATTTTCGAATATATTTGATAATGGCAAGCAACAATGCATAGCTAGCGACAATAATGTACAAGATTTCATGTTAAAAACGTCCGTGGATTTGCTTAACATTGATATGATTCGTCCAGTCGAGGGAACGTTCATGCAGAAAATGAAGCTTTTAACGAGATTTCTCAAAAGTGAATATGCTCTGTCGAGCTTCCAGCAATTTTATATTTTATTCCAAATGATGATTCTCAAGATCATACGAAATCGAACGGTGTTGTGGATTCAGTTTCTTCATCACTTCCTTTGTGGACTTTTCATTGGTTTGATATTCCTTAATTCCGCCAATGATGGAAAGCGAATGTTTGATCATTTAAAGTTCTGCATGGGATGCATTTTCTTTGTCGTTTATACACAAATAATGGTTCCGATATTAAGTTATCCTCAAGAGCTCCGTGTTGTTAAGAAGGAATGCTTTAATCGCTGGTATGGCTTGTTTCCGTATTATGTTGCTCTCACGCTATCACGAATGCCTTTACAAATCTTGTTCAATTTGATATTCTCGACAATGGTCTATTTCCTTGCTGGATTACCATTGGAGCCGTGGCGATTTGTAATGTTTGCAATGATTGGTGTTATCGTGTCACTAGTTTCGGAGGGGCTTGGTCTAGCAATTGGTGCTACATTCAATGTTACCGTAAGTTTTGTTTTTTAATTTTTAAAGTAAATGACATTTATTTCTAACAAACATTTCCATAGAATGGTTGTGCGATAGGTCCGATGTGCATGGCACCATTCCTTGGCCTAGCAATTTATGGCTTTGACTTTGCCGCTGATGTGTCAGCTGCTATGAAGTTGCTGATGAAAATGTCATTCATACGCGGTGGTGTTGTGAGCTTAATATTAACAGTGTTTGGCCATAATCGACATCAACTCGATTGCGCTGATATGTACTGTCATTTCGATGATCCAAAGGTGTTATTGCGTTATTTAAGAATTGAAAAGTTTTCGCTCATCACTGAAGTTTCATTTCTTATTCTTATTCTCATAATATTTCGAACGCTCTTTTATTTGAGCTTGCGCAAACGTTTTTACAAGTGAAAACGCTTTTCATCACAATAAAGAAACATTTTCGAAGGTTTTACGGTTTGAATTTTGCAAAAATTTAATTAATTAATTGGCACTTTTAAGCAACAAAAATATTTTCTGTGTTTGAAGTTTCTTAATTTTTTTTTTTTAATTTAGGCAATAAAAGTTTTTTTTATACTTTATTGGTTTCTACTAATTGAGGACTTTCCTTGTTTCGACTTTTCAGGATTTTAATTCTTTCTTTCAACGACCACCATGATAGAATTTTAAACTAAATAGAGAAAAAATTGAAACCTTTTTTGTTCCATGGTTTATAGTTAAAAAAATTTCTGTCGCTCAAAACCGAAATTGCATCACAGCGATGACTTATGCTCTGACGTCATTACTCTCAAGCATGTATGCGATGCAATTTAACTTCGATTTACCAATACAACCACACACAATTACATAATTTTTCTTAGTCCTTTTGGATTTACTTATATCAATGTTCTAAAAATTAATTTTCAAAATGAAACACATTCAGATAAATTTTCCAATAGTTTTTATGAATCATGTCAAATTATTTCGAATAGGATCAAGGAAATTCTAAAACATCTTTATTATTATTAATGCTTCAACGAGTTTTATTAACGTTTCAAGAATATTTTATGAAACGTTTATTTTCTCATAATTTAATTCTGAATTCTGAATCTCCAATCTGAGAATACCAAGACACGCCTCAGAATTAAAGAGTGCTGAAGTGAACGCACTGTTGCGCAGATGGCGAGATGGCAATAGTGTATGGCGAAGGGAATTTGACATGTGTCTTCACTAAGTATAAACGTAAGCTTTCAGTTTTGATAGATAGGAGGGCATAAAAAGTGAACCGTAGAACTGAGATTCTTCGAGGATAATGAAACTTGACGGAAGATTATTAATATTTGCCAAATGAATTATCGCACAAAGAAACTTTTCCTATGCTGGAAGTTTATTATTGAATTTTCTGCTTAATTTCATTATATTCGAAGACCAATAGACAACATTTTGCTCGCTCGGGTAAATTACAGTTACTTAGTTCAAGTTTTTTTTTTTTTGGGATACTGAAAACTTTATCTAGTTCTAGAATTCATTTATTAAATAAATTGTTCGATATTGGGAAATAATTGATAAAGTTTATCGGTTCTAAATTTCACAAAACTGTAACGATTTTCATGGATAAACTTTCTAAGATTTCCATCCGAATCGCATATATGAATTAAACATCTTTTTAATCAAATTGTTATTCCACCTGGCCCAAGGAACTTTCTATTATTATTCACTTTTCTTCCCTTTTCATAACCTTAAACGTGTAAAGGAAGTACATTTTGGCCACAAAAGATCATTGCTACTCTCCATAAGATGTATATATTCCCGAATTATGATGCTGCATTCTCATTTTCCGGCATTCATAAATTATGCAACGGTCGAGCTGTGTGAGTGGTTTGTCTGTGAGCATAAGACACGCTTGCAATTCTGGATGGACGAAGGAACGTAAATGAAGAAACAAAGAAAAATCCAATCTTGATGGAAAATCTTAATGGAGATGGAAAAATCCGCAAGAACCGAAAAACCCAAAAATATGATTTAATTTAATTAAATTATTCATTTTTCATCTGGCAACATTTTGCGGTGGCTCGAAGTTTCTTCATTTTCCATGTTCAAATTTAATTAATTTATTGGTTCGAAAAACCAAAAAAACTTTTCCTCCTGTGATAACTTGATCAGAGAGCATCATCACATGTATCATGCCACACACTTAAGTGAACAGCATAATCAAGTCAATCCTTTCTCCCTGCACATGTCCAAGGAATAGTTTTCACAAAACATGAATTAAAATGTCACATGGAAAGTCTATTAAAGAACCTTTTTTTTCGACCCCTTTTCTCTCGAATTATAATTGCACACTCACACCGCTAAAATGCATTCAGAACCCTCCTCGAGTCAATGAAACAAACAACAAACATCATCATCAATCTATCCAGGAGCATAAATTTTTGACATTATCTTCACATGTTCAGAATTTTTGTTGTTTCTTTTATGTATTTGCTCTGTTTGGATTTCCTGCTAGTTGTGTTTATGATTTTTAATGTGAACATCAGCCATATAAATGACCTTTTTGGTCGAAACCTGTTTTTCCATAAATAATTCCACGCCTAATTAGCTTCAATTTGGACTTGGAGTTCATCAAAATTTTAATCAAAAATTGATAAGGCGTGGAAGGTCTTTAATTCTTTGTTATCGAATAAAATTTCAACGCAAGACAATAAATCATATTCGGGCAAAAAAAAAATTAAAGTAAGCTCCGGGACGGAATGGACAATAAAAAATTACGAAAACTTTTCACGAAAGAACTGAAAAACACGTTCCATAAATCATTGTGGGACTTTGAGTTTTGTCTATCGCTGAACTGTGCGCTGACAGTGGTTTCTCAACCCATACAATGTCCAGCGATAATAACCAATTGCAACTCTCAAGAGTCGTCGACCTACCCTCGAACGGACCAGTGATGAAATTTTAATTTTTCTGTTATTTCATTTTTTATTTGTCGCTCGTTGTTTCAAAAAAGACGAAGAACCTTCGTCATAATTCTTCTCAGTCACGGGGTAATTGCATTCTGGTCACGATTTACTTCTTTGCGATGGTCCTAACAAAAAAAAAATGTAGTTTCAATTTATCACATGTCAGACGATGGAAAATCTTCCATTTTGCAATAACAAAAAGAAAAATCCTCAAATTTCACTTTAAGAATCGAAAAGTTTTGAATTTTTTCTTTTGTTGAATTCAAATGAAATCAAGAACAATGAATTGTAATAAAAATTATGGTGATTTGAATTCGATTTGTTGAACTTCTGTCAAACATCCCTCTAAAAAAAATGAGTCAGACGAAAATTTCAAAATTCATAAAAGAAAATTGACATTCGAATAAGAAGAAGAAAAAAAAAAAAAACATTCCACAAAATTGACTTCAATCTTAATTTAAATTGAAGGGAGCCAAATTATTTCCTTCGATTTAAATTTATTTTGTGAGTTTCCATTTGTACTCAAATGGTGACCAAACAAACATTTGCAATTTCTTGTATCAATAGATCCATCAATAATCCTTGTCACCCTTCTCCACTCTCAAGAGAAAATTCAAAATAATATTTTCATTATAAAATCAAGACAAGGCGAAAGGTCATCTATCTATTTGTTGTGGGGAACTTTTTCCTCCATACGACCAACCATCGAGTAGCCAGAGCCACACCATCATTTGTATCTTTCCTTTGGATATTTTCATATATATATATATATATATTTTTTTTTATTAAATATAATGTGCAAAGAAAATAAATATAAAAATATCATGGGCGAGATATCATTTGTGAGGATGGAACTTTTATGATCCATTGGTCCATAGGGAATTCTCGTCCTGTGTGTTGGACTTTTACTCCTCTCTCACCCGAAGTCTCATTCCATTCGAACATAAAAAAAGGTGAACACGGAAAAGCAGATATTGAAAATTACGTAAACATGTTCACTGGTTTGATGGCCACAAAGGCAACAGTAAAAAAAATGCCGCATAAAATCAACATAAAAGTGGTTCATGATGTTTATGTTCCTCTGTTTTTATGCTCGCATGATTCAGCATCACTGCTGACCTTCCCGCTGGTCATTTGTTTAGCAATTTGTTGTAACACCGGATATACTATAAATGTGGGATGGTGGCGGAATGTTCTTTCGCGGAAAATTCAATGCTGAGAATGGAAGCAAAAATCAAATGAGTAAATCTCGCGAGTGCTAAATAAATAATTCAAAACTCACGCAGCCATTAAATATGATTTGATTACATTTTTTTCCTCTGCAACTTTCGCCCCCACATCACAATACGAGAAATTGTTATTAGAATTCACATTCACGGTTGAATTTCATTGATGGAACAAGTGAAAATAACAAACAAAGTTATTAGAAATGAACCGCATTGGGCAAAGAAAAAAAAAAAAAACAAATGACTGCCAATGAATGGTTGATGATGCAGCATGATGGATGGACGAGAAGAGAATCGAGAGTATTTGAGGGTTAAAAATATTATTGCAATTTTTCGTGGCAGGTTCGATACTATAATGAACGTCAAGTGGGTTTTTAACGAGACTTCAGTTCGAAGCGGTCAGTGACGATAACGATAAAAGTCGCTGATTAACAACAACAAATTAATAACAAGCGCATTGCGTTTATTTTCGAATCAATGATAAGATAAATTGTCCGTATATAAGGCACCAGTCGATTTAAAATGAGCGCAGTTGAAATCCATTATCAGATTTCAACAGTAATAAGTAAAATATATCAATGAAGACACTTTTTATGCTCGGACTTTTTGTGGCTTTAGCTGCGGCTGGGCGTAAGAAAGATAAAATTTTAATTTAAATCAAATGATA
Source organism: Propsilocerus akamusi (assembly GCA_018397935.1). Classification (NCBI taxonomy): domain Eukaryota; kingdom Metazoa; phylum Arthropoda; class Insecta; order Diptera; family Chironomidae; genus Propsilocerus; species Propsilocerus akamusi. The sequence continues at coordinate 25,163,917 of CM031469.1, read as the reverse complement.
TCGGAAGTGATTTTATTTAATAGCACTTAAGGAACCTGGTTTAGAAACAGTTGAGACATATGTGATTGGTGGCTCCAATGCACCTGCCAGTGGAATTTCGTATCAGGTCACATTTAGAACCATCATGACCCTTCACTGGTGTGGTGGCTCCATCATAAACCTCCGATGGGTCCTCTCAGCTGCTCATTGTTTAGTCGATCGTGCTGTAAATTCCATCACAGTTATGGTCGGTAGTAACACATTAGATGCTGGTGGAGCATTTCATCAAGCGAGTCTTATCAGAGTCCATCCATCATACAATCGCGTGACGTTTGTCAATGATGTTGCTCTTTTGCAAATTCAAGGGCAATTTATCTGGACAGCTCGTGTTCAGCCGGTTGCGTTAGGAACGATTGTTGTTGGTGGTGGAATAAATGCTGTATTCAGCGGTTGGGGACATACAGATCAAAATGCTTCACGTCCAAATCATCTTCAAGTTGTGACACTTCAAACAATTACAAATGCAGTTTGTCGATCACGAATGCGGCCAGGCGAGGAACATTTTGTTGTTGATTCCAAAATTTGTACATTCACGCGCGTAGGTCAAGGAACTTGTCCAGGCGATAGTGGCGGTCCATTGGTTCAAGGCAACACTCAAATTGGGATTCTTTCATGGGGTGTGCTTCCGTGTGGTGGCGGTTTTCCCGATGGATTTGATCGTGTTTCGTCATTCAGAGCTTGGATTTTAGCAAATGCTGTCTAAATAATTAACAATTTGTTACTGATAATAAGTTTTTAAAACTTTTTAAAAAGCGACAAGCTGAGATTAAGTCAAGTTATTGTAAAGATCCACTCCAAAAGCGATAAATGAATTTTTTTTTTTTTTTTTTTTTTTTGCGATTACAATTGAAACTAATAATGAAAAACACGTTTCACGCTTCATCAATAAAAATTTTAAGAGTCTCTCCATTCATGAAGCTTTCTGCTGATAGCTAAGAAATTACGTCCAAACAAAACCTCTCCGCACAATATGTCAAATTTCGTAAATTACCGAATGATTAATCTTTAATTAAGCGCACGAATTTTCACACATTAAAGAATCCGACCACAGACATCCATTTTCGCATTCCTTCGGGAGATTCCATGTCTATTCGCATAATCACAGAAAGTTGAGGAATTTCTCTCGGGACATTTCTGGGAGAGAGCGAAGAAAATTGTACAAAAAAAATCTCGGCACATTTTTGTATCGCTTACAGTTTTTCACCTTCTGCTTCTCATTTTCTCCTGTTCTGTATTCATCCATTAAATCACACTTTACTCAGTGAAGTTTTTGTTTTCTCGTAATCATGATTCTCATTTGCTCTATACGATTGTCGAGCCCGAATTTCGATGTGTAATTTATGCTGTTCACATACGACGTGATGGCATGTCCGTGATTCGGATTCTTTTTCAGGTCGATGCACAGCACATATGCATTCAGTTAGTGTTTCATATGATTTCCAGTGAGATTCAGAGCAATTAGGATGATTGGTTTGAAGATGGAATGAGAATAAATCTGCAAACCCGTTGAATGAATCCCAAACATCATCATTTACACCTCAACGAGCTTTAACTCTTATCGCAAACCACAAAATTATGAAAAATTATAATGATTATGAACATACGAGAAGACATTAAAAGGCGGCAAAAGCAGAGAGAAGTCATCACTTTGTAATTACAGCGTAACGCCATTAATGCTGCTCCATTGTTATGCGTCATTCTCCAGCACACACATTCTCGTACTCAGTAACATGATATGATATGATGATGCCATTTTAATTACGTGCGAAACACATTCACAACTTCTTTATTAAATGGCAGAAGCAGAAAAAAGAAGAAAGTCATTAACATCTTAAACACAATCTACATGATGATGGTGCGATTCTCATTCCATTCTCACATATGATACAGAAGTGAGAAGATCCATTTCTATTTATCTTAATTAAGTTTTTTTTGCCTTCATCATTTCAAGATGTTTCATTTTCTTCATGAAAATCTTAAGACTTCTTTTGCATTTCTCAGATTTTCAGTATTGTCCTCCACAATCCTTGTTGATGTGATGCTCCTTCAGGGGATTGAATCATCGTTTTAACAGGTTCTTTACTTTAAAAAGGATTTCAGTTCCCCGGCTACAAAAACTTTCCTTCGTTTCCTTACCAGTGATACAATCTTAAACCAAATTATCATGCCATTCATGAATGTCATTTAAGAAGAATGAAAAAAGATTCAACCATTAAATTTAACAAGTTTTTAAGTAAAAGTTTCTTACCCTTTTCCACTACCCCTACCCCAAATTTTCTTTTCTCTCACAATCACCACAATTTCCCAAACATGATGTCAATTTGTCATAAAAAAGAAAGAAAAGAAAATTGTGGAAAAACTTTTTTCCTCGCGCAAAATTTCTTTGTCGCTGCAGTTCCAAGTGAAACTTTTTTTTATGGTTTTTTAATTTCGACAATTCATTTAAGCGGTTAATAAAATGAAATCGCGCCACAATTTTCCACCCCTCGCCAAATAGAACATAATTCCTCCCGCACACATTTAACATTCGCGTTGCGCGACGGCGAATAAACGACAATTTTTTTTCTGTTATTAAATTATGCAGCTCGATGTCATTTTATGGTGCATTAAATTTTATTAAGTGCTTTATGGAGTTGTGCGCGGGGAAGCTATGCGCGAACCATTGCAATGACTTTATGGACGTGAAGTCAGTTTAAAATTTATGAAGTTGTGCAATTTTCCGCATCGCAAGAAATTCATGAGGAGTTTCTAGCGTGGAATTATTTATGTGAATTTTCTTCAGCTTTCATTTAATTTCTCTGAAATTTGTTTGCCTTTTAACATTTTTCATCACATGTTGAGAAAATCGTGGAAAACTTTTCAATTAGCCACGTTCAACCTTTTTCCTTTTCTCCTCAAAAACTTTTGCATACCATACTCAAACATTTAACATGAATCTACAAAATTCATTTGGTTTTCATCTCATGAGACATCTTTTCGTCACAACTCCGCCCACGCATCTGTCCATCATCAAACTATCTCTCGACGTGTTGTCTCGTTTGAAGCGCATAACGATGAAACATGACAAATGGAAGTTGAATCCAATGACAGCAATAATTTCATCATAAATCTATCTGAGCTGGGTATGAAATAAATGTCGGATGGTTAAATATTGGATTAAGACAGTTTTCTTAAATAAAATAATAATAAGAAGAAAACCCATTCGACGTTTGGGTAAAAGATGGAAACAATTTTTCACCGCTTTTCATTTCATATTTGCTGTGAAGGTTTTTTCTTTACAACATTAGAGTACATTCCATGTATGGAGCAAATTGTATGCCGGAGAAGGAAAAATGGAAAATCATGTTTGACGTCATATTGCACCCAAGAGAAATAAATGAAAAAAAAAAAAAAAATTCCATGTTAAACTTTCTCGGGCATGTTATTTCTTTTCCCGTAGAAAATTAAACAACACACATACGCAAATCATATGGATGAACCCATTCACCCGCAGACTTTCAACTTTCCCAATCTCTAAGGTTTGCTCGCGCGATGCTGAAATTATTCGACAAAGTCTCATTGCTTGGGAAACACATCAAATATTTATTGTCGGTAAACAAAAGGATTTTATTATTCGATTGAATGGCGATGGTTGTGGACATGATTGTGCAAATTCCCCCCTCTTTCAGAAGACGATATAAAAACTCATTGGAACAAATAAAGAAGTAATTTTACGGAGACGATAAATTTGCGGGGTGGCAATTTCGGTTTTGTTCCAATATATTTGCTTTGAGCTCTGATTGCTGGACATTTTTTCCTTCATTTTCTTTACTTTTACTTCGAGAATGTTTGCGAATAGAACGACAACGTTTCTGTATATCCAGTGTGTGTTGTTCTTCCTTAATAAACAAATAGTCTAACAAGACTTTATGATTATTTGACTTCTATGCCCTTTCCCGCATTCATATCCAATCTATTGAATTCATGAATTCAAGCCGGTCGTCGGTGGCAACAAAAGAAATGGAAAGAAGTTCACTAGCAAAGCCAGCAAATTACATATCATGCCGTACATTCCGTATCATCGACATACCTCAAAGGTGCCATAAAGCAATTTTCCAACTTCGGTTGAACTTATTGCCTGAATTTCGGTGGTTTCGTATAGGGAATGAAGAGTTGGCGGAAGACGAAACGAAATATCTTTTATTGAACCTGAAAAGACTGATGTAAAAGTAAATTTACTTTATAACCTAAAAATAATGAAAATCTTCATCAAACGGTAAATCAACTGTGCAGTGATTGTTGGAATTACTTTGGTGGAGTGGGGCGAGAGGAGCCAATTAACAAGCAGCTCTTCTTTTTGCTTCCCACAAATGGTTCTCACATGGATTTGGTCAAATGGGAAACCGGACAATTAAAATGGACACCCCCAGAACTCGGAATGGTTTTGCTGGTAGATGTTTGGCAGTTTAGCTGTGATTAATAGTTTTTCCACTTCAACAAGCTCCAACCACCGGATCGCTATCACAATAAAAGTTGCCTTTTTTTGCACCACAAGTTGCGCAAAAACATTTTTTCCCCTGTCAACCACGCGCGCGGTCTGTAAAATTATTTTCACCACTCGTAGCAAGTCAAAAAAAAAGTTGCACAATAAAATTTTTGTTTTATTGACTCGTGAACAATAACAAATCGTTGATTTGTAACATTGCGTCAAATGATGCTCCTAAAACAAGGAGACAGTGATGGAAGCAATAAAGAATTCCGTTGCCGCAACAATGATTTATATTGTGTGTATGCTAATGTAATCACTGGAGATTTATTACTTTTAAATTAGATTATGTTGCTTGCTCCATCGTTCCAATAGCAGTTCTTTTTTTTATATATATATTCAACCCCAAGTTAGATCTCTTTCGCAATACGGTGAGTAAAACATCAGAATACATCGTAATAAAAAATTGCGCAAAATTAATGTTTGTCAGATGTGAGATGATTCCATTTTACTTCAGCACCAACAGGACAGTTTGAAAATGGATGAACAGTCAAACTACACATCATTTCATGGCTATAATGGTAATTGCCAGACTACCTCCAAGTCGATTTGTGGAGGGCCTAATATTGGTGACGAAAATGTAGATTATATGAGGAGATTAACTATCGACTGAGAAATTTTTTTGGGTTTCGTAGCTATTTCACTTCTTCGATTCCGTTTCCGATTTAACCATCAAAAAAGGAATCCAAATATATTTATTATAATATAACACTACATTATAGCTCAAATATCCACTTACGCAACACATCGAGGTTCCCCTAAAATGCAGTTATCTGAAGCTCTCAATAACGATCATCCAATTCGCATATCTTAAAGTGTTTTAGAAATCGAGCATTTTAGCATAAAAATGAAAATTCAATTTTCCACGTATAAGCATGTAAAATAACAAAAGAATTTTCCGACGGTAAACCAGATTTTATACAACAGAAATGTTTCTTAGCTTCTTAGCACAATTCAATGAAATCATGGTTTACATATCCGATATGTTCATGAGATTTTTAGATGCCATTTGACATTTTAGTGGTTCATTTCATCCCTTTTCCTCTTAACTCCTTCGCTACCTCAACGAATTTTACTTGAAAATTGTATCCACATTATGGCAAATATATTATTCATCATGTCTCTTATGGGTGCCTTTAAGTGTAACATAGCTAGTAGCTACGAATACTTTAACTTCATCACCGGAATATTCTTCGAAATGGGTTCTGGATATTTGTTTATGGCTTCCGTCCTTTTACTGAACTCTGTACCTTGATGTCAACCTAAAGTCTTCGTTGGTGCTTTGCATAAAAACTCCATCAGATGATCTCCCATCGAAAATGGGTTTAAAAAAGTCTCCATCGGCTAAATGGAAAAGTTTTCAACTCCCTCTATCCCACTTTGGCTTTTGCGGTGTCACTATCATGTGTGGCAACTGGCATCGTTAAAGATACCGCTCAGTAAATGATATGTTTATTTTTGGTGAGTGAAAATGTAAGAGTCGGGGGCTGAACGACCCTTTTTAATAAATATAGGTTCACCTCATAAATCATGGACTTTATTAATGTTGCTCTTATTTAATTTGATGGGCTTTCTAATGTATCATCTTTTCCTCTTCCAACTTTTCCTCCTCATCGTCAACATATTTTTTATGCTTATACTTTTTTATATATCTATGTGACCCTACTTCACATAAAACATGATGTGTATGGGGCCAATGGGGGTTAATGGGCTAAGAGATGATAAACAAACTTCTCACATGAGGCACACATACACACATATGTCGGGTCACTGAGGTGGTAAATTAAATAAATTTATTTTCAAATGCAAACTGATGCGACAATCACACAAACATCAGAACCACCGCAGATGGGACAGTTTAGATTATAGACTTAATAATTGTGCAATAATATTTAAATAAATTGTTGAATTCGCCATAACTAAATAGAATTAAATAATTTAATAGAAATAAAATTTTAATCGACACTAATTGACTAGAAATGCGCGCCAAATTCCCGCAAACTAAATTTTTCTGCACCCATTGGAGACTTATTTTTTTGTATGCATCTGTAGGAAAAATTATTCAATTATTGCATAACTCATAGTATTAATCGAGTCCATTGCTCGCGATTATTACCAGGTGTACAATAAATAAAACGGTATTAGCGGGAATGTGAAATCCATTAGCCGCTTTGTGAAATGTGTTCTCCCGGAAAAATTTGTATGCAAAACCCAAAACTAGTTTTCCGGAAGCAAATTTTTCTATTGTCAAATTCTACAGCAAAACAATTATTGTCGACCAATTAAACATTCATTGCACACGATCGAAGTCAAAATGCAAGTGCATTTTGGTTGGCAAAACGATTGCATTTTAGTAGGAACATTATCGTAGGAAAATTGGGGAAAATTTGTAGATGCATAATTAAATTTACGGAATGAAGCAATTCAGAAAACGCCATTTGAATGCATGAAAAAAACTTGCATTTATCCGGGAGGACATAGCTATGGGCCTTTGCATAATTCATCTATTTTCTGAAATAACAATCTCCCTCCACTCACTCACACACAGTGTTCATATAAATTCCGCTACATAGAAGTTTGATGTTTAGTTATTTCGAAAGGGGTTTTACAACCTTCACCAGAAAGCATCACCTCAATGCAATATTCAAGGCACAATTTCATAAAGTGTGTGGGAGGCCATAGGAGAGAGGAAGAGAGGTGTAGTAATCCGGTAAATTGAATTATTTATCGAGAGAATGAATGAATGTCAATTAAGTTAGTTTCTGGCAGTTTGTGTTTTAGTTAAAGTTTACTCCCTTTCTACGTTTTGTGATGTTATTCATCAAATTTGGCTGTTGTTTAATGGAAGCATTTAACTGGGATTATTGTGATATCTGTGGAATTTTTATTTGCGTTGCGGTGGAAAATTAAGTTAGCTCGAGCACAATTTCTGTGATGTAAAAGTCCCTAATTAAATTATTAAAGAGCAATCAACTGACAATCATGATTCGGATATTTTTTATGTGGTCGGAAAATTAAATCAGCGAATTGAAGAAAAGGGGTTGAGATAGAATTGACAATTATATCCCCACGAATCATCAGAAGACAGAAGCGAAAAGGAAAAAATCAAATCAACGATGAAATAATTTTTGTCGAACTTGGAAATTAGTAATTTGATTAATAAGAAAATTTCTAGAATTTTCTGAGAAAATAATCAAAAAAGATAAATTAAATTTTCCACTTGATCCTTTTCCGCCGATATCCGGTGCATTGGAAGGACAAAAATGTTCTGCAAGAGCATCGCAAAGGAGAAAATCCGAGAACAAGCTTCGCATGTCACCAGAGGATTAAAGGCGGCTCTTGAGGTTTTTCTATTTTATGCTTGCACACAATTGATTTGTGGAATTGAAATTTTCCTCTTTAGCCAATTTTCGTCGCATCAAGCGGCATTGTTGAATGTTCCCTTTATTCTGTGAATGCGCATTCTCGTGGAAGTTTGAATCATCGAAAACATATCAAAAAAAAGGCATAAACATACACAAAAACATAAAAGAAAAACCTTTTAGGAAAATGAATTGATTTGTGGGTATTATGAATTCCAAAGGGTTCCGAACCGACGTGTATGATGGCAACACAGAAATTCGGATTCATTCGCGGGAGCAGTCTATAAATCACGTGACTAGATTAAAGTTCTCATGAAACAAATCTTATATTTCGTGAGAAATCTTAAAATGAAAGTTCTATGAACTGTCCCACTCCGAAATTCACATGGGAGTTACTGCCAGCATACGGATTGATACTAAAAATTTAAATATCAAAGTCTATTTTGACGACGGCACACAAACTTCCATTATCACCATACAAATCCCACCAGAAGCATAAACAAAATTTTCTTTTTTGGTATTGAAATCACAAAAAGAAGCAAATGGAAAATCCTGTCAATATTCATTTTCCATTCAGCAAATTGATTTATTATCGAAAACATTTTCTTTTTGTCAAGGATTTTATTTTTCTTTGTTTTTGTTCACAATCCAGCAAATCTCGACGCATTAATGCGACTTTAAAATGCTTTTCAAGTTCCATGAATGTTAGCATAAAAAAAAATCCATTAATCCAAATACATAAAAATATTTCACAAATTTGGAAATTCGTTTTTTGCTTGTACAATAACGCGACAAATGATTGATTGCGTGGAAAACACATTTCACGTGAAAATTTATTGAAAAATTCACCCAAAATATTATTTGTGACACATTTTTTTTTTTTTGAAATGCTATTTTCCGGTGGAGCTTTAAAACATTCAACAAACATTCGGTAATTGGTTGTGACATGTCGCATTAACCGTTTTACGACATTTATTCTCTTTTTTTTTTTTCGAGACAAAATTTATCATCCCGGAAAAATTGTCTTTTGATGTTTCTCTAAGATGGATTTAAAGTCTCAAACGTATCACAATGAATAAAAATGGCAATAAAAATGATTGCATTCTATCCAGTGAAACTCGCCTCGATAATAACAACAATTCGACTTCGTTTTCCGGCAAGAAAATACTTCTTTTTGAATAGACTGTTTCACACACACTTAATTGTAATTACACTCGAGAGTATCGTTGCCTTTCATGCCTTTGATGGTTTTTATATCTTTTCGGGTTATTTCTTTTCTATTTTGCTATTTAGTGTCTTGAAGGGTTTGAAGCAAATCTTGCAACGCATTTTTATCCTGGGGCATCATTTTCCCACTTGTAAATATCCTCTTACATATTCTTAAAATATTTGGCAATCCCTTAGAATTCTTAAGATTCCCATCAACACATTTTGAGGTTAATTCTAACAGATCCTAACTCGATCGGGCTGGACAGCTGTAGAGTCAATTTCAATGATGTCAATTGCTTTGTACATTGCGTGGGTTGTGTTGAAGACATTTTTATTGGTCGCTCGGGTCTATTGTGTAATTTGATAGTTTTGAGATGGGAAATTTGAGAAACCTTTTGTGTAACTTTAGGAATGATTTGTTGCAAGTTGCTGGCATCAGATGACGAAATATTTAAATAAATCCCAAACATAGGATTGCTTTAATTAAAGTCTATGATTTTCTGGACAGTTTGAGTTCCATTTAATTGAACCTTTTTATGGTAATTCTTGCGATTTCTATTTAGCATAATATTTTTTTTACTGCGATTCCCGGGATGATGAGCCTCAAGGGGTGGTTGAGTTTAATTTGTTGGAAAATTTTATTACCTCTTAGAAAATTATTTATTTTTTTTTTTTTTGGTAAAATTGTGATTTAACTTTAATATCGTCCCTGAAGTTCTACTGCATTTTTAAAGTGCGTCAAAAGATTGTGCCACATGGAATTGGGTGAGTCCAATTGGAGATTGCCGTTTAATATCTTTAGCAATTGCATATTCTTAAATTCTAAGAGAAAGTTTCTTTTAGTTTAGGAAAAGGTTCAAACTTTGACTGGTCCGAGACTCGAGAATTGTGACTTTGAGTTTCTCTTATACTTTAAAAGTGTCAACAAATTTTGACAAAGGACAAAAAAAGGAACAAAAATTTGGTGATAACAATAAAAACAAAGTACAATTTTGGGAGTTGCGAAGTCGTCGCAGCGAGCGACAAATAGAGACATTAACAGCCTGTGCACATGAAAAAGAACATCGTGAAAATGTTTCTTATGATCCTGAATAATTTAGCAATTGTAAAACTTTTTTTTTACAAAAATAAAATTTCAACAAAAAAAAATATTGAAAATTATTGCTGTTGCCAAGTATTTTTGCCGGCGGTGACTTTTCCTTCGTTCCCATTTCTTGCCGTGAAAATTATTGACCAAGAATTTTTTTTAACGTTTTCCATGAAATTTTTCTTTTTTTTTCTAATATTAATTTTTTTTTTGTACTTTTATTTGCCGGAGATATATTTGTGAGTTGATAAAAAATGTGCCACGAGGGACATGAGCAATGTACCGAGTCAGTTGGATGCGAGACACTTTTTTTTGTTGCTATTTGACTCCGATATTTGAATGTGACCCTCGCTAAAAAATCGAGGGGCCTTCAAGTGAGAAGTCAAACCAAGAAAATTAATTTTTATTTTCGTTCTCATAATGTGACGTCAAAAGATTTCCCTTCAAGCTTCATATCGAAACAGCAGAGCTCATAAAAAATTAATCAGCAATTTGTTTTCCTTTTTTTATGGCATTTTACAATGAACATCTTTGTTGGTCCGTGCACGACTTTGGCGGTTTATTTGTTTTAATTTTTTATTTCGCATTTTTGTGATAATAAAAATTAATCACGGAAAGAAATTGAATGAAATTGTTTGTGTGCTGGAGGGATTCTTTAAATTAACTTGTGCGATGCAGTTTTGTTTTTTCTTAAATATGATTTATTTTTGCTCCTGGAACAATGCAGTACGATGATTAAGTGCTTTTTTTGCTAATTAAAATCACAACAAAGTTTATTTTGATCCAAAGGTTGTTTTAATCCACCATTCAACCGTAACAAATCTAGTGTTAATCTAGTTGTAGTACCACAATACGCTGAGTTAGGGGGAAAAATTCGAGCTTATGGAGAAACTCAATTAAACCGTTTAATTTATTCAAAATCTAATTAGGTTTTTAAAGCACTTCAACATTTTGTTTGCTCATTTTTACGCTCTTCCTCATTTCATTTTAATTTGTCTCGGTTTTCTAAAGTTTACATTTCTCGATTCTTCATGCTTTCGCACCCCTTTTTTTCTACCACCAAATGTGAAGCCTCAAACCCAGTTAATCTCATTAATATTGAAATTGGCAACAAACAATAATTGGGCCGTGTGTTTGTCGACATATAGGAAATAAATTATTAAAACGGTAGGAAAAAAAAATATGATGATGATGATCCATTAAGAAGCATCAGCCGACAGAGCGAGAGCGTGAATTGGTATGTTTGATTATGCAAAAGTATGTTGCTCATTATTTTACAATTTCAACTTGTGCGTAATTTAATATGTCATGAATAATCTCTCGTTGCGTTGATGAGCGATAGGCGCGCAATCAAGCTTTAAGATCCTGACGATTCTAAAAGCCATTGACGCACTTTCTCATATTACTAATAAGATCGAAGGATATATAAAATATGTGCCATTTTTGACATCGGTATTGTATATCTCTATCGATTATACCCTAAAGTCGAGAACTTCTTCGTCGATGTCGTGCTGTGTTTGTTGTGTCAGTACAAGGGCAAATTATGCAATATGCCATCGAAATGTGCCCTTTACGACATCGAATTGCGCGGGGCTTGAATCTAAGTGCATATGGCAGTGAAAATTAGGCAACTCATAAATTTAATTTGTCTCATGTTACCGCATGCTGAGCTGCTGAGCTCACCCGCGGCGAAGGCAAATTTGATCCACAACAAGAGAGATAGGAATTTTTTTAAGGGTAAGCCAACAGCAAAAAATTCTAACGTAAAAAATTCTATGATTTTTCATATTTTCATTCCCCTCGCAATAATTACCTAAAAAAAATTTCCTTCATTATTTGATCAAATGCCGTAAAGCTAACAAACGTTTAATATTTATTGACGGCCTCACGTCACCTTGTGTGTTTGTGAATGCACATTCATCAGGTTCCACGTGCCGGCAGTTTGTTTGCAATTATCGAAGGCCGTTCAATTTCCATTATACAACAAATTGCCAGTTCACCAAACCACAAGGAAAACAAATTTTCCATTTTCGGAAAATTTCGAAAGAAAAAAAAAATGTTTTCATTAAAAATTCATCACCCGTAACCCTTCCTGCTAGTTGACACAGAAATTTTTTTACTTTTCATTGCGACAAGTTTTTTGGAAAAAAAACTCCACGGAACATTTTCCGAAAAGAAAATTCCTGCGGCTTTTTCCTTAATCTAATTATGCAATGAGATTTTCTTGGCAAAGGTGTGGAAAAGTTTAGCGTTGATGCGAAAGAAGGGAAAAAGTGTCTTAATTATTTAAGAGATGACACTTTGTATTCATTAAGAAAACATTAATGAAGCCAAGTTAAAAGGATGTAGAAAACGAGAGTAAGAGAATTTGCCCGCGGGGTAATTAGGGACGAAAGAAAAAATCCTTTATTGCTTTACAACCACCAATGTTCACATTAATTACAGGACATAAATTTGCATATTTTATGGAATTTTGAGAAATTTGCTAGAAAATATTTTCCATTGAAAAAAGTTGACGCACATCCTGAAAAAGTATTCATTCCTGTTAAAAATGAATTAAGCGACAGATTCGCACTCGGCTCAAAAAAATTAAACTAAAGATTCTAAGTGAAGCACAAACCTGCACCACAGCTTAATACCAGCTCAGTGGCAAATTGAATCATAATTTGCCAGCCCATTCATTGCACCAGCTCAGTGTATGCAATTCCGTGTAAATTCTCCACCCCTTCGAATGTTCAACCCTGAAATGAAATAAAAACTAACTAACAATTATAACATATTTTTATGCATTTATCGTAACATGTGTGCACTAACTATTTGTGCAAGGGATATTAATGTTGTTTTTTTTTTCTTCAGTAAAATATTATTTCATTATTGTCATGTATACAGTGTGAGCCTGCTTCTGAATCATTACCCGAATGTGATCCTTTATTATGTAAAACGGGAGAGGAAGGGAGTAGACACAACATTATCACCAAGGGGTATAGCAACAAAGGGCACTTCGTTAGCTGTAGTTTTTTTAATGCTCTCGAATCACATATGGAACAATGAAATAAAATAACAAACAAACACCCTTCAAGAGGATACTTGTGGGTGAAATATCAGCGGCGAGGAACATTGCGATGGAAGAGAATGGGATTCTATTTTCGAGAGGGATCATCTCGGATCATCATGTTGAGAACGAATGTAAATAATTTACAAGGTTGCACACAAATCTTCCTGCTATTGTTGCAAGGATGTGTGCTAGTCCTTCAGCTCTCATTCAATTTAGGCAAATATTATCCGAAAAAAAAAAAAAATCTTTGTGATATATGTATATGCAAACAGTTAGATAGAACGTGTTTGCCAGAAAGCGGTCTGAAAAGAGCCAAAGTAAAAAAGGACCAGAAATAAGGACAAAGCAACAACAATTGAAACTCGTTATGTTAACTTTTATTGGAAATTTATTTAAATTTCATATTTTTTATTCAATAATTTTATTTCGGCATTGAATGGTTCAATAATTGCATGACACTTTATGGAAATTATGGAAATTTCGACGAATTGGAATTGGCGGCCGTAGAAAAAAAAATGCTTCAAAGTAATTGAACCAAGCCTTGTAAATAAATAAACAAGAAAACATTTAATTAAAGCATCGCGATGGGTGTTAAAATGTCCATTGTTTTGAAGTGCCATCACTTAATTAATTATTTTTCGGTTGCCTCCGGGGTTCGCTTGCATCGCTGCTGATTTCCATAAATTTATGATATCACTTTCGAAAAAAAAAAAAAATTCGGGGACGCAATTTGCTGATAACAATCTTTGGGAATATTAAACAAAAATTTGAATTTTAAGGTGTTGGTAGTAAGTGATAATGAGATGGGAAAAATTATGTTAAGTGACTGCCGTCGAACTTGTGAACATTTTTACAACGCACCTCGCTTGATTAATTAGTCAAATTGCGATGACGATTTTAAGTTATTTGTTGCTATTTTGTTCATTTGTGGGTTTTTATTAGCGTGGACATTCTATCATGTAATCGCTTTAAAAGGAAAATGAGAACATAAATCAGTCGAGCGATGCGTAGTTTGTTACAGCGGGAAACACCATAAATATTCTACATCATTTGGACTAACTTAATACATAAGTATCAGTTACTTGATGTCTTTTAAGGTTTTATTATGTCTAATAGTTCTTGGAACTTTTCATGTTTTCGTGGCCTGCATCCGGTTATGCTTGGAATCGTTCAACGTCCTGGTGGACTTGCATGTTTGCGCTATTTTGATACGCCACAAGCCAAACCCAAGATTTTTTTTTGAATTTCATTAACAATCATTAAAGCAACTATAAATTTACATGCCAAATTCATATCGGTCATCAGTAGTTAAACAACAGTTGTGCATTGCAGTCAGTTTTAGTGCTGCAAAAAAATGACTCATCCACATAAAAGATTCTTCTTTTCATTCTTCACTAAATCAACGACAATTCATGGAATCAAGTACATTGGCGACAGGAAGAGTTCAACATCAGTTCGATTCTTTTGGCTTTTCGCTTTTCTGCTCTCCATTACCGGTTGCATGTATTATGCAAATGAGATTTATAGCAAATGGTACGTTTATCCCGACATTGGCTTAAAAGTTAAATTGCAATCGATTCGACAAGCTCCATTTCCTGCATTTACAATTTGTCCACAATCGAAAATCAATAGCAGAATGCTTAACTATACCACAGAATTCCTAAGTTCAACAATTGGAGTTTATGATATGTCTGAAGAAGAGCGTCGATACTTTGAAGCTGCATTACAAGTTTGCATTCCAGCGCATATAAACAATGTCTTTAACTATACTGACGATATGATTGCACTCGATTCAAACAACATTGCGAAGACAGTTGAAAAAATGACTTATAAAACTAACAACACTATTATGGCTTGCCTCTGGAGAAATATTCCATTTGATTGCACAAAATTCATGACAAAGATCATGACAAGTGAAGGCTTTTGCTTCACATCGAATATTCTGGATTATTCAGCTTTGTTTAACGAGAATTCACTTCATCCTGATTTTGACGTGTTTAAAAATGAAAAGGATTCTTCTAATTGGACAATGAGCGGTGGTTATAAAAGCGACAGTCTTGATGTTTATCCTGATCGTATTGCGAGTGGCAAATATAATGGATTGATTTTCTTACTAATCACAAACAGATCGGATATTGATCATGTGTGTCAAGGACCTGATTTAGGATTTCGAGTTTATTGGCATTTACCGGGTGAAATCCCATTCACATGGCACAGATCGGTTCTAATAGGTATCGAGCAACAAGCAACTCTTATTATGCAACCAACAATGATTAAAACCTCTGACGGATTATTGAGATATGAACCGGACCAACGTCGATGCTACTTTGACGGTGAAAAGAAATTAAAATTCTTTAAATCCTACACGAAATCTAATTGCGATTTGGAATGTTTGGCAGAATTCACATTAAGTGAATGCGGTTGCGTAAAGTTCTCAATGCCAAGAGATATTAAAACACCAGTTTGCAACTTCTCTAAAATCGATTGCTATTATAAAGCGGAAAATAAGTGGCTCGAGAACGACAAAATGTATAAAGATAATAAAATGCCATGCGGATGTTATCCACCTTGCACAACAATTAAATATGAATCGACATATTTTACAACAGCAAATTTTGATGTTTCGGGAACGTTGAAAGCTTTCGCAGAGAGCGTGGATGATGAATATCCAAAGTAAGTTTAATTTAAAAATATCCCAGACAATTTATAATCCTAATCTATATCTTTAAGCGCTCTCCTTACACGATTGTCAATTTATTTTGAAGATATTTTAATTGAAGAACATGAAAATTATTTGGGCTACAAATTGCAACATTTCATATCGGATTGCGGTGGCTTACTTGGACTCTTCATGGGATGTTCCGTACTGTCAATTGTTGAAATTGTTTATCATCTTTCAACAACTCTTATAAATCGAAGAAAAACGGAAGAAGATGATGACAGTCGAGCAGATTCTGAAAGCAATGTAACAGATATTGAGCCTAAACTTACTAAACGTAAGCCAAAAGTTACATCCATTGATCTTACAACTGGACCTATGTAAAAATTTAAAGATATTTTATTCGTCATCCTGCTTTATATCATAAATCGACGCGTATTCTAGAATATCAAGAATTCAATAAAAATATCATTGATTTTCTGATATTCTTTCATTTAAAATGCTTTAATAAAAATAAAATTCACGATCAGCATGACAAATTTGTGCATATCAATTATTTATTTATTATTTTTCGCAAAATAATTTACACAATATTATTGTTTTATATCCTCAAATCCTGAATTGCTGAATGATAAAGCAATGAATAATAATTTACAAATATCGAACTGCAAAAGTATCAAAATAATTCACGTTCAATTGCTGCTGCAAAAATTCTTCATTTTAATTCAATTTTCAATCATAAAAATATTATTTAATTTAAAAATATATTTAATGTTTTTTTTTTTCCATTTGTTGCTGCACCTGTCCTTTGCTTATCATCGCGGAGTGAATTTGGTTTGCTAAATATTTTTGCGACTCACAAATATTGAATATTTTGCGTCCAAACTCGTGACCTATTTTGGGTGTGTATCTAGTTATTTCATTTACACCTGAACCACAATTTTGCTACCTCTCTCGAGGGATTTTGAGCAACAGAGCGCGAGTTCACAGGTCGAAAATTAATTTAAAACATTCCCAAAAAAAAAATAAAAATAAAAATCCAAAACAAAATTTGAAATTCCAACGGAGCTTGTATGAAAGTCAACAAGATATAAGAAATTATGTGTCTGAAGAATTCAGAAATGAGAAAAAAAAAACTGCGACGACATTTTGCGACTGGAGATTTCAGCATTTAAATTATTAAAAAGTCATTTCAAATTGGCGAAAATTGGAAGGAAACTTTCAGCAGGACGATTCCAACGGCAATATTCAAAAGTCTATTTACACAAAATGCTTGTTGATGCTCGAAGGATAGAAGACACTTAATATTTATGTTTATGATAATGTCAAGCTCAAGCCTAAAACGACAACGATGGCGCTCATTTCTTATTCAATTTCTTTAACTGTGTTCACATTTCTTGCCATTGGCAAGAAATTTCTTGAAATTCACATCTCCAATATCGTTATTTACATTCTTATTCTTACACTTCCACCATTCATGATTCTTTTATTTCATGTTTATGCGATGAAAATTGTTTTCCACTTTTTTGGTGGCAAAGAAACAAATGTATTGCGTTGAATCTGCCATCGTCATATATCACGATTGTCGTAGGTTTAGAAAACAATTTCCTACTTTGACTTCCACATTTATTTATGCTTTCATGCTTTTTTTTTTTTGGAAGCATTCACGAAAAATTTTATCATCTTCATTTAACTTCACCTGAGCAAAAAGCCTTTGACAACTTTTATGCCTTTAATTCTACTTGTTTATTGTTGTCGATTCACTTTATCTTCAAATACATAAAAAAGCATACATAATTTTTTAAACAACTTCCCCGCGCATTTAATACTTCACTTGAGTTCTTTTTTTTTTCTTCCTCAAACGAGAAGGATTTTGTGTTGTATTACATGCATATCGAGTGTATAAATTATTTACATTTATTCAGAGCATCCCCGCATGGAAATGAGACGAGAAAAAAAATTTATCACAACAAAAAAAAAAGTATAAAAAATTGTTTCTTGCTCAAGCCCCGAGATATGAAATTTATTTTCGAGCGCGTTTTATTTTAACATAATCTAATAATATACCTTGCCATATTTGGCTCATGAATCCACTCGCGTTCCCCGCATCATGTATGCATACATATATATGGCACATAAAATCATAATAAATTAAGCATAACAATGTGATTCCGGGCATTAAGCGCGTAGGGATGCGAATTTATGTAAAATTGTTTAATGCTCGCAAGCAACAGCAAGAAATCGTAGAAGATTGAAGGAGAATGTTGATTGTACAACAAACATACACGTTAATTCGATGTGATTTTATAACAAGAAGCAATTTTTACAAAGCGAAAATTTATGTCGCGGAAAGGGATTGAAACGATGGATCTTTCATCTTATCTCTATTGACTTCAAGTTGATTTAATAGATTTGTTTAAAGGCATTTTATTCTCGCTGGCGGGGTTCAAATGGCAGTAAATTTGATAAGGGAATTCACATCGACAGCGAGTGTAATCAAAAGCGGTTGCAAGGACAAAAAAGGAAAGAAAACTTTTAATCATTTTTTTCTGGTGGAAAATTAAAGGACGAAAAAGAAAATTGTTCATTTAACTTTTACGCAATGAAACAAATTTATGAATGTCTAGTTGAAGGATGAAAAATCGATTTGTGGAAACCAACAAAATAAATAAAAACTTTGTCCTCTATCACATCACACATGCCTTTTTACTGGACTCACAAATTTGAGTTCGAAAGGATAGTTAAAAAAAAATTGTTGTTTGCTTGAAGGACGATTTTTTGGGGTTATTGCTCCCTCGAGATTGACCTCCGACTTTTACTCCCATCCTTCGAGTCCTCGAATATATACAAAAAATATATAGATTAAAAATATATGTTTTTTAATGTATAAATGTATTAAGTTTACATCAAACTCTGAAAAGGAGTCGCGCGGCTCGCCGATGGTTATAATTTTATGTAGGATTGTAATAAGAATGCAAGCAAGCATAAAACACATCGAAAGATTCCTTCATTTTATGTTTTGCCGAATATTTAAAATCTCTTTTTTTTTCTTTTCCCGCGACATTATCATTCACACCCAAACAGTCTCAAGTAAGAAACATAAATAGAAAATATGTTAATTCTTTTTATTATCATTTTTATGCTGTTTAACATATTCCCGCGACAAAAAAAAAAAAAAGAAATGTTTATTTTATGCTGGAGATGGAAATTTATTGCCCAATTGGGGTGATGATAAATAAAGATTTCCATCGTCGTTGAGTTTAAAAGGGGGCGTGAGGTTAAATGACTTAATTCGTTTAAAAAGGTTAAGTGGTTTGATTGAGTCATTCGACATGAACCCGTGAAAAATTTAGTGGATTAAAATGCAATTTGTTCATTGATATTTGTCCGGTTGCATGTCATCATGCAATCAATTTGCTGATTGATTTTCAATTTTCAGCCACTCATTGGACTGATTGCTCAACAAATTCAACCCACGATAAAAATGCCTTTTTTTTACTATCCATAACATAAAAAAACACGACAATCGGCTCATCGGATACAAATGACACGAATAAAAAAGAAATCAATTTTATAAATTTGTTGTAGCGGCATCAAGTTGGATTTTACTGTTGATCCTTTTATAAAGCCCTTGATTGAAAAACTATCGAAATCTTTTTTTTTATATGTTTCCAACAAGTCATTGTGAGTTGTTGTTTGAGTATAATCGTGGGGTGGTCCCATGCATAGATACAATTGACGAATTTACGACGCCCATGGGACAATCAAAATCCATTGAATTCATTTTTTTTCTCTGTTTTGTAGTTGCATCAATAACACTGGACACAAATCGACAGTGAACGGGGTAAGGTCATTATCAAATACTGTCTCTCAATTTCCAGCATATCGCGCTTGTTTTACGAACCAAAGACTAGGTAGTCGCAATAATTCATGTGGGACTAATTTTAAAGGCCGCCTGCACCTACACCCTCATGATGGACAGATGGACAGACATTGTACCGGCT
This sequence comes from Propsilocerus akamusi, assembly GCA_018397935.1. NCBI lineage: Eukaryota > Metazoa > Arthropoda > Insecta > Diptera > Chironomidae > Propsilocerus > Propsilocerus akamusi. Next base: position 25,143,977 of record CM031469.1, on the reverse strand, counting down.
TCCACTTTTCAATGGAGCAAACTCTTCCTTTTTTTTGTTGTCCCTGAAATTTGGGTTGTGTGAATTTGAATCCTGATAATCTATCTTGATTGTTGTGGTTATTTGCGAAAATGGTTCCATTTTGCGGTTGGTTTTTTTTTTCCTGTATGTAAATTCGACCCAGAACCTCACATCGAGGGGTTGTGAATTGTCCCGCAGGGTTATTTAATCATTGATGGGATTATCAGAAGCAAAAACAAATGACATCATTTTGTTCAATGAAAAGCAAAGATCATTCACAATTGTAAATTGAATTAAATGATCATCGATAAGTTTCTCTTTTTTTTTTGGTCACTTCGCAGCTCCTGAAATTCAATTGCACAATTTGCGACTTCGTTAGAATTCCAATGTGATTTTTAATCAAAAGCATAAAAAAAATTCAAAACAAAATTGACATCAACTCGGGAACTTGATGGGCGTCTCGCTTAGGTCTCATAAGCTCTAATTCAAAAATGAGCCCCATTGGAGCCCCCACACACAAATTCCCCAACAGTTAAAATTTCTCCAACACTCATTTAGAATTTATTTTCCTTTTTTACTTTCAATCTATTGGCCGGCTACTCGTGATAATGCTGTGCATATAAAAAGGCGCACATCTCTAATCAACAAAGCACACTTGCACAAATGTCGTTTTTTTTCTGTTGAAAGCCCTCGATTCTGCGCTTCTCGGTGAACGTTTGCGATTGGCTATTGATAAGAGCATGCCGATATGGAGCGCATGGGGACTTACTCTTAACAGCCGAGAGATATCCATCTCTAATCCCACCACTGAACACGATGCTTCGGTGCTTCGGCCTCAACATGAGAATTCCTTTTGATTGCAACAGGTTGTTGTTGTTGCTTTGGGGGATCCGCGACGCGAAAGAAAAATATGAATTGGCACAACCAAAAAGCATTAAAATTGCTTCACTCACAACCAAAGGGCGGAGTCAAAACTCTGCAATACCGACGGATATGAATGTTGTGCAAGAATGAAAGGAAACAACCTTCGATTTGTGTTAGTGCACTAACCCAAAGAAGAATCAAACCCGAAGCATGAATGTGTTTGTTGCACAATTGTTGATTGTGTTGCACAATCGCACTGGAATTCATAAGCATTGGAAGCGGTCGCCTCACAAATAGTTTAGAATAAATTTAACTTCCGTGGCGTGAACCTGTGAACCTCTTCGCAAAGACAAACATCGCGATGTTTCGTTCAATCGAATCAAATTATGAGCGGAGTTCATCAATAACAAAATTCGACCCAATTATCGTGCGCAGTAAAAATCATATCGAAAATAGAAATTGTAATTCCTTATTAAGTTCATAATCCGCTTCGTCTCCGTGATTATACTTTAGTTAATTAATTGAACGATTCCCCTCAACAGCAACGACAACGAAGACGACGCAACACACGAAAAAAAAAAAACAGAAATGATCAATTTCAATTCCCATTAAAGTTATTAATCAAGTCCTTGTTGTGGTCGCAGCTAATAAACCGTTTCATAATAAATTTGTAATACACGTTGCCGACTAAAATGTCCAATTACTAATTAACGTGAAAATATTTCTTTCTATTCCTCTGCTTTACTAAACTGCCATCATGCAATATTATGTACGTGAGCGATTTGATCTAATCAATTTCCTCCATCATCAATGTCATAATATGTTTCATGTCATTGTCGTTTGTTCCTTTCGAATTTTATTTCGCGCGCGGGGCAGTTTGTTTGATACACATTTATGATGGACTTCTCGGTTTTTATGTTCGCGGTACTTTAGAGCGTGTAATTATTTTAATATTGTCAGGAGTTTTACAGTTTTTGCTCTTGACGCGCGTCACGATTTATGCCGTCGCTGGCGTTTTTTATGTTTTTTGATAGACATTAATTGTTGAGGATGATTCTTTTTTTAATATTAATGCGACTTTTCAAATCGAAAAACAAACCGCACAAATTGACGCTCCCATCTGGACACATTTGAAATGGATCATTACGGCTTGCATTGCAACAATCATTGGACAATATTTAGGACGATTACAACACTTCACTCGATTATTAATTGCCACTCATTTATAATCCACCTTGTTGACGATTTCGCCCCTCAACACTGGAATCACTTTCCTTGATTACTTAAAAAAAAAGAAGTGTAATGAAGTTGTCGATTTGTAAAACCAAAATCGAGGGATAGAAATAGAAAAAAAATTTGCACACCAAAAGGAGTGAACTGGATGAATTTGCATTTTCACATCGCATCAAAATACTCCGTCATCGTCGGCACCGATTGTGCCCATCTCATTTATTTCCACTTATTGTTATTTGATTTAGATTGCAAACAAAGTGCGTTATGCATCAACGTTATCGGCACACAATTGCACATTACATCAGATGGAAATGAATCAGAATAAAATAATTTTAATGGGGTAACCAGCTAAATTTGTTATCTTAGATAGAAAATCTTGTATCGTCCTTTTTCGATTTACAAAAAAAAGCGAGCAACGTTTTGAGAGATTGAATGGTATGGCAGGCACTTGCAATAGGATTATCATATTTCTGAGGGTCCGATGGAACTCGACATTGAAGGGAGATGTATGCAATGATATAACATTCCCGTTGAACTTGAACTGAACGTTGGGCGTCGAGGGATGTGATATAGCTAGAGAGATTCATATTGATTCACAAACATCCCAAGCATGAATGAATTTTAATCATTAACAATTTAGCTGCTTAGAGCAATTAGAAAAGGAAAGCCACAACATTAATAAGCCGCATCATGACTTGGGCATTAAATTTCTAAAATTAAAAAAATATATATATTTACTAACTTTTAATCAATGAATATTATTTGCACACAAATTTGTGAAAGTAAGAACTGGTTTGAGCTCGAAATGGTACCACATCGATCACCGGAAATGGGTTAACACCACCGTGGAAAAAAATGTAATCATATATTTGATCGAAAACTGAACTTTAAATTCAAATTTCTTAAATTTAACGAAATTTTTGCCAGAAAATTAAATAATGTTTTTAAGGCTATTCTTGATTAGCCTATGTACTCGTGAACGTCAATGCACAGGTATTGCTGCTGAAATCGTCTGAAAATTTTTTTTATTTATTTTATTATTTTTTTTCGAAAACGATTTATCAATTTTCAGCTATGCTTTGAACTTGGCGAATTGAAGCCTTAATGCAACTGCTTATTACGTCAATTCAGTTCAAGAAATAAAAGAATTTCATTTTATGGTCCAGTTGGATTTATTTTCAGGATTTTAACTGTTTCCTCTGTTAATCGAATCAATTCATCTTTATACTTCCACATTTTGCTATCAGTTATTGTAATATTAAATTTTGGATCATCAACATGATCTCTGTAATGACTCATTTGTGCAATATTAAGTGGAAGTGTGCGGGAGTTGCAATCGCTGAAGCAGAAAAGCGCTTTGTGATTATGAACAACAAGCACATTGGCAGGATTAATAATTGACTTGAATCCGAATGTTCCAGCTGTGTAATTATCTTTAGAACGTTGAGTATGTTGAAGCATGTACATGCAACTTGGTATTCCATCAATTGGTTTTGCATCAAAGTTTGGATAATAAACATTTTCGGCGATAAATCCATCGCTGTTGTCATTTGCATATTCTTCCAAAAAATCCGGCCATGTCTTTTTACTATCTTCAGCTGGAATGATGATTTCATCTGTGTCAAGAATCGCAATGAATTCATAAAGATTTCGTGTTTTATAAAAGCAATAATGCCATCTCGATCATGAAATGTTGATGACTGTATGATTCAATATCTGCAATACCCGATGGCGAGAAATAAGGTGATAGTTCCTTAAAATTCAGTCTTCCAAAATGACTAAACAGTGTATAAATATATGAATGAACGAATTTGTTGTAGAGATGAATTTTTGAAACACCAAGTATTCTCAGCATATGCTGAGATACTCAATTAATCTCGGGAAATACTCTTTACTTATATAATTGACATATTTACTACAAACTCCAAATTTCTTTTTGACTCCGTTTTCGGGTTGATTGTTAATTATTCTCAAATTGTTTGTTGCATTGTCACAAGGATTTGACACTAGCGACACTGATAACGGAAGTCTATTTTGATCATAAATCGGACATGATATCAAATAAGGCATCCGAGGATCAACACCCCAAATTGGCGGCCACATCATCAGAAATTCAGTTGCTTTCACAATATTTGGCGCCCTGAATTCGTCGAACCAAAACTGACAATAAATCGTGTCTTTGGTGATATTCAGGTCTGTGCCAATTGAAACTATTCTAACAAAAGTTGTATTTTGTCGATCATCCAAATAAGCGTTGAGCATTCGTGGTAATTCGAGCGCTTGCCAAATAGTATTGTTATAATTGATTTCATTGTCATGCAAAAATTTCTCACACTTTTCATTTTTCCACAAATATGCACGACGGCCACTGGTCAGTAAGTAAACTGATAATATTAAAAGACACATTAAAACCGAAATAGCAATGCGCCGAATTTGTCTTCTCATAATGAACAGCAAAAAAATCCACGTTGATACCTAAGGAAGGAACTTTGCAAATGCTTATGGATAAATAGAGTGACATTAAATATAAAATTCTGACGTCTACTTTGGAACATAGAATAAAATGACTGAAATGTGTTAAAAATTAAAACTCAACTGTGCGATGAGCATTTTCGAAATATAAATTTTATTATTTGCTCTAGTTTTTTTTTTCTCGAAACTAAGTCCAAATATTGAAGAAAGCAAATAAGTATTGTTGGAATAATATTACTGGCGCATCCAGTACTCGGCAAATTAAAAAAAAAAAAAACTATTTAAAAATTTCGCGGACCAAATATTTCTGGATTTTTTTTTTTTTTGTAATAAATATAGGAGAAATTCTCCATCCTGGGTAACCGACCCTTTAAATTTCATGGTGTCGATGGCCAGACGATTCCTGTAAACAATCGTATATTTTGTACATTCGCGTGTAATGAAGCAATTTGCCGAGCGAGAATTTCTCTATTCGAATTTTTATTAAATATTTAAAGGATTTCTCCATCTCGTGTTTACTGATCGAGGCGATTTCGATTGAAGGGATGATACAGAGAACAAAAAAATAAATAAATAACCGAATATTATCTAATGACAAATATTTACATTGTTCGACTTCTGCGTATGTAATAATAATGTATACATTTACTCACCTACCGTTCTACGTTCCATGCGACTGTTTACATAGCAAACACCGATTAATCTGCTGAACACATTCACAAATCAACTGTCGATTTTTGTATTCTTAACTTTATGAGGTTTTATGTGCAGTTCCATGTTATTGGTCATCATCGTCAAATATATTTTTCAAATAAATTTCGTTTAAAATCAGTCATAGCTAGCCAATTGCAAGTTGCGCCATCTCTGAAGAAACAACAAAAGAACGAGTTGCACCATCTAGCTTCTGGAATTACAAATTTTAAATGTTCGCCAAAATCTACGTCGGACATGTCGCTGCACAACACAATATAATCACAACGCATGTATCTATCATACGTATGTCGAAGCTTTAAAGTATTTATTTAGACGCAAAGGGAACATGCATATATTAAGTTTTTTTTTTTGTATGGGAGTTGTGATATTAAGTGAGGGGATTACGTAATAAGATATGCATGCTTCTAAAGGGCTTGAAAAATAGGGAAATCCGTCACAAACCACTTATCACAAAATTTGTAGGCAATTTTACAAATACCAATACAAAGTGTCACAAATTCTCCCCCTAGAGCATGACACATTTTACGCACATCCCCAAGGTAACACGGATCTACGTCATCCGAGTGGACAAGTACTCCAAAAAGGATCGACGTTAAAAAATAGTGGAAAAAATGGTGAAATTGCTTATAACTCTTTTAAATAGATGCTGGATGTGCGAAAATAGCTCCAAGAAGTAAACGAACAAGTTTTGAAGAGTATAAACTTGATGCGATTCGGCAGTACTTTCCAAAAAAAGCACAGCTATATCAAGATCAACAAAAAATAATAAAAATTCCTGTCGTATTAGCCATGATGATTTTTGCGGTCGCTTGTAGAAGCCATGATATTATTAATTCTAACAAATTTAAATCTGAAACGAAATTCTAGAGTGAACTTTTGAAGTGTTTCTTAATCAAGTGAATCAGTGTTCCATTTTTTTTTCCTGCAACGGTGCTAAATATCCCATACCTGAGTGAAGACTGAATAATATTTTCTTTAGTGCTCCTTTATATTTAGGTTTAAATTAAAGTGGAAAGTGTTTTTCATATTACTTATTGTGAAAAGTTCAAATAATAATGAATAATAATAATAATTCGACCAAAATGTCAAAGGTAATTTACACTAAATTATAACAGTCTACTCGACTACACTTTTAGTTCACTATACATTGAAGCAGGGGTCCGCAAAAATATATGTATCAAACAATATATTGTATTATCTTAAATGCGTACAATCCCCTAAATTGACTGGTTATTAGGAGTCTAAATTGAATTCATTAGATTTTGTTGATATGAGGTAAAAAAGTTACACAGGCAGATTAAAGTCTCCTTTAAGATCTCAAGTCTTTTTATAATTGTTCTTATTCCTTTGCCTAATAATTAATTCAATTTCGACGACCAAAAAAAATCTGAAAATTGAGAATATGTTTTTTATATTGTCTTAATCAACAGTATATTGTATTGTATTGTTTCGATGACATTTAACAATAGAATAACAATCATATTGTTCCAAGCGATGCATTTTAGCATTCAAATGAAGATAATCATTTCAGAGATAATATTAATGTCAGTCCACGCTGCTATTTCTTGTTAAAAACCATTTTGCCGATAGTTTTTCTGAATAAATCTCTTTTTTTAAATGGCACATACATTTGCTGAACCAGAATCTCATAAAAAAAATAAATAATAAAGAAAGAATAAAAAGAAATACAGGTTTTTCTTTGGGAAAAAGATCTCATCATATATCCTTATTTTCGATACTAACTAGAACAGGGACGCCCAACCGCGGCTCTTTGCGTCCCAACATTTATCTTCAAATCAAAAGACCGCATAAGAAATGAACCAACTTAATGGCTCTTTGCGGCTCCGAGAACGATTTCGGTTGGATGTCCCTGATCTATAAACTTAAGTTATTTCAAATTTGAAATTCCTATTTGGGAAAAAGGAAGCAACTCCGTTGGTATAGGAGTCTCTTTAATAAAATGTCTTTAGGGAACAAATCTATATTTTTGTTCCATATTAATTTGAAGTGATTAAGTATCTAAACCTTATGTGAAACAGAATAAATTTAGAAAAGAAATCAGTGAACAAAGTGACCAGAAAAAAGGAAATATAAAATGTTTATTTGCTACAAATTATTTATAAAATTGCTCGTTCATATAATTTTTCATAAATTTCCTATATTAGGTCGAGCTTGATATTGAGCAACATGTCCTTACACAGAGGAAACGACTGTCAGATGGAACTGAGCAGTGCATCTTTACACGAAATGGAAGAAATCCTTCTGGAGAGTATAGCTATAACTGTCACTTGTGCGGTGTGGCAAATTTAACTGGTGAAAAATCACTACAGACTCATATTACCGGAAGAAAACATCAGACGCGTCTCATTTTTGACTACACACCCGATGCGGTTCAATTTAGAGCTCTGCTGGTTCAAAAACCAAACTGTAAGTTAGGGTGGGAACATTCAAGTATTACGTAATGGCTGTGTTTTTGGTCCCCTCCCACCTGTTTGCACAAAGTTTTCATGTTTAAAGAGCTAGGTAGTTTTGTATAAAGCGTTATAATACATTTTTAATTTTATCGTCCATTCTTGATATACTATCGCTGATATGTAGTTTACAACAAATCCCATTAATATTTGCACGTTAGCTATCTATTTGAAGTAAACAAAAATTCAGAACCCTTTCATAACCAGTTCATACTCACTTGTTTGCAACTGAGTAGTTCTATCGGGAGACGTTTTGACTACCCTCTTTCAAGCTTTCATTCACTTCGTTTAACAAATCTCTTTAGTTTTTAAAAGTCCGAAATTTTGAAATTTCTATGTGGCAAAGGAACTGATTGGTATGCAATCCCTTACTGCGTGGTGCTCCTGCATTGATTTTTTATCTTCCCCCTTACTTCTCTTCTACTATTTTGTTAAAATGTGTCATTAGCTAGGATTTGTAGATATTTTTTAAGTTAGCAAACATTTTAATTTTCCAGATTTGTGACATAGATTTGTATGATCTGGAAACAAAAGTGAAACAAATATATCCAAGTGTTCCTTTATTCGTTCAGTAGGTAAATATATATTTGAAATTATCCATTTTTCGCGAAATGAGAAAATGTTATCGAATAAAATTACAAAATGGATAATCGTTTTTAAAAAAATTACGGATCAGTCACATTTAAAGTATTTTTGGTATCAGTCTGAAACAATATTATTAACAAATATGAAATAATAATTATTTTCTTGATACGAAAATATGAACTTTAATTACATTTATATTTTAGTACCTACAACAATTTTCCCTGGTGAACCTGTGCCACCTGGATTCGAAGATGAAATCAAGCCTGAAGCACAAATTCAGTCAGCAATCAATAAGTTTCAAAAGCCCTTAGTCGGTCTGGAATATGTTATTGAGCTCGTGGACAGCAAATCTAGAGAACCAGCATATACTTGCATATTATGTAATAAACGCGGTGATCCCCGAAATATTATGAATCATATTGTATCACAGAATCATCGAATGAAATTTTTGGTGCGTCGCGACTTGTCATCTTTTAATAATAGTTTAAGCTAATGACAAACTTCTTTGATATTTTAGGAAAAGCATTTCGCGAAAGTGATGTCAAAACTAAATCGCGATCGTAAGTTCAACTCTGATATGGTGTATCGTGAACAGGTCTTGACAACAATTGTTGGGAATATTGAAAAACACATGCATCGATTAAAACCCTTTGTCTATAACAATCGAGATTTTGAGCTGAGAAGTGTAGCAATTCAAGAAGAAATAAACAGAGGAACCCATTTAGATGAAAAGAACTGGATTGATTGTGAAAAAATTTTATTTAATGTTTCTGAATTTGAGCAAGTGTCGAGTGATGAAGAAACGGAATTTGACAACTACAAGTTACAGCATACGGAAGGAGTTATGAGAGATTCGCATAATTCATCACCGAGGTAAGCTACCTAATATTCTAAAGTGATTTGTAATGAGTTGAGATATCATTGGAAGAGTGCATTTAACTTCTTTTATAGTCGCTCCGGTATCTTGAAATTCTTAAATTTTATATATATCTTTTTTTTCGTGTACTTCCCTTTTACTATTATAGTCATAAAGTGCAAAAAAGTGTACGCATCAGTCGATTTAATGCAGTTGCCGAGCGTGCATCAGTTTCAAATGATGCAAAGAAAATTCTTACGCCAAAAAAGCTCATTGAGCAGTCGGAAAAGAAAATGAAGGAAACATATGTTTGGGAAAAATACCGATACACAGTTGATTTGGCCATAGAAGAAATGAACGCAAAGTTCAAAGAATATGAAAAGAATCCAGAAAAACATCCGTTATATTCCGATGAATGGAAAAGCTTCTGGAGTAAACGTTATAAAGAAATATTGAGTGAAGGAAAATTGAATCCAAATAATTATGACTACAAACCAGAATGGGTTAAGTACTGGACTGTGCAAATGAGGAAACTCCACGAAGCAGATGTTCAGAAAAAGAAAAACGAAATTCGCAAGAAAATGAATGAAAAATGTATTGGTGATGAATTCAAAATAAAGTATGATCAAATTGCCAGTTCGTCTAAGGATTCTGCTGAAAATTATGGTCGAAGCAAAAGCCCAAAAAGAAAGAGCCGTAGTCCACGTAGAAGTCCAATCCGTCGAAGTCCAGAGCGAAGGCGGAGCAGAAGTCCAAGAAGAAGTCGGAAACACTCTGACAGTCCTATCAAAATATCCGATTCAGATGATGATGACAAACGTCGTCCATACGCCGAAACAAGACAAAAAAGAACTCATACAGGGGTTTCTCGAAGATCTGCGGAAAGATCGCGTAGTCGCTTCTCTGATGAAAGTCTTTATAGTTATCGTCGTGATGAATATAGATCTCACGATAATGCGAATTATGATAACTATAATAAAATGCAAGATTATGGAAGACAATCGCACCGAAATAGTCCTCCCGAAATGCTCGAAGATGGTCCAGTAAATATGGTCTCAGTATGCCGATTATTGTCAGCTCTCGAACAAGATTTGGGTAGTTTGGCATCCAGAGTTATTGATATGATGGCAAAAGCCTTATCATTGGAAAAAATCAAACCAAATTCAGCTGACGAGCTTCTTTATGTTGGCGATTATTATCTGATTTTGGAAACTGTTAAAGAAAAATTAAAAGGACAGTTATCAGTAAATCTTTTGTCTCCGAATAGAATCGGTGCTGCGAAACGGGCAATTCAAAATATCGCAACATTACTTCATCAGGCCTCGAAAAAACAATCGTCTTTTTCAACTGAACAAGCTTCTCAAGAGAGTTTTGAAACAGAACTAAACAAAGATCCCCCTGATGATGGTATCGATCGTGTAGCAATTGCACAAGCTATAACAGACGCTTTAGTACGAGTAGGTCGCACAGATATCTCCTCAGAAGAATTAGAAATTTTAATTGAGTCGTATATTGAAAATTTGAACGAAGATACTTCAATGAATGAGGTCGAACGGCCACCAGTTTCCGTATCATCGCCGAAAAAAACTATAAACAGTCTTGCAATTAATCCAGCAATTGAATTATCAAAACCATCAGCTAAAAAAATTGAATCACCGAGAAAGGATCAGTATGATAGCACGGAATTGGAAAATCTCACAGATGGAGACTTGAAAACATTATTAAGAAATTTCGCTGATTTAACTCCCGAAGAGCAATCACATTTAATAGCTTATCTTGCTAAAATTGAGCAAACAAATCCGGCTCGTGTGGAACAATTGCGCAAATATGTTAATATTGGTGACAGAGATGAAGATGATCCCGATTTTGTTGACAAAAATAACGAAATGGCTGGAGTAAGTCATTCGAACAAAGATCGCAAAAAATCACCAGAACCAATTAAACAAATATTGTCTGATGATGAGTACGACGACGATGCTGTTGTTAAGCAACTTAATGCCATTAATGGCCAAAGTTCTAACGGCAATGACAAAAAATCTAAAACTTTAAGTGCATCCGGACAAACCCTTACTTTATCAGATACGTCGGGGTTGGCTGATGATTTAATGAATTCACTCATTCAAAGCTCTAACCAATCTCAATCTATTGATATGTATAATAATATGGGAATGGGTAGTGGGGTTAATATGGCATCAGCATATTATCAACAATCACTGAGTGGGTTCGGTAATGATCAATATTCTCAGATGATGTATGATGGTCTAATGGGAGGAGTTCCAATGGGAATGATGCCGATGCCTGTACAACAGCAGCGATCCGATAGCTCATGGCCACAAAATGCAGCTTCAAGTTTTGGTGATTTGGTTCCGATTCATAATTTGAATAAACAATTTGATTATGAAACAAATTCATCAAAAAATCCATTCAGGAAGCGCAAAGAAAATATTAATAATCGTCAATTGTCAGGCAAAGGAAATCATAGAAATCACGATAGTTATAAGAATAATCAATTTTTCAGATCGGATTAAGTTTACATTCTGGTTATTTTTTAAAAATTATAGTTTCACTAAAACAAGTGGAAATTCTGGTAGAATCGGGAAAAGTGGTTAATTTTGCGATCAGTAATTAAATAAAATCATCGTCAAACAAAGAAAATTGTCCGGATACAAAGAAATAAAAATTTGAAGAAGCGCGTTATAAATGATGCATTAAACTTTGCTCAACATTATCTTAATTTTTTTTCTAACGTTAATTAAAAGGGGTTTGTATCGTTAGTTATACTGTTAAGAATAAGAACATTTATGACATCGATTGAATTAAAGCGCCATCGCATTCATAATCAAAACAACAAATCTTCAGTCGATGCGGAGATATCACCGAGAGTAAGTGAAGAATTTTTATTAAATAAATATAAAATTTATTTTTCAAATAGTAAATGATTTCTTAATTTATCTCACACCAACAGCAACCGGCATCGATTTTCAGCAAAACAACTAATTTCCATAATGGAAAATTCAGTAATTCAATTTTTTTCGGAAAAAAAACTTTTTTAAAACTAACAATAAAATGATTTATTTAGGAATAAGAAATCATAAAAATAAAGTTAAATGCTGTTCAATTACGAATCACACGTAGAAAGTATTTTGACATCGTTCAAATATTATTCACTGACAATATATCTAAATGTTTATAATAATAATAATCAATTCCTCGAAATAAAAAAAAAACTCTATCAGCAATAAAATTCCTATCCAATTAGCTTTCAGCAGCTCACATGTCAGAGCACAAATATTTGACTGCTCGTGACCCTCGCACACAGCTCAAGGCAACTGGTGCAACAAAAATTCCTTATATTTCTTTACTCTTCATTTTGAATTAAGAAGAAGACTAAAGTCTGCTAAATAAACTTTCGAGAATCCATAAAACATGTACAATATATAGAAGAGATCAATAACAATGTAAGCAAAATGTAATTTCGCAAAAAAAACCCAATTGTGAACTACATATTAAAGATATACCCACCCAAACAGCCTGCTGCTAATTGATTGCGATGAATCGATGTGGGTGTACGTTTATGAGCAGCGATATGATAGACACATGAGAGTGAGAGATGGAAAATAAATATCCATTGTGTACCATTAATTTAGTGTCACGAGTCTTTTTGGTGACATAAATACAACAAACAATACTCAGATTTTTGTATGCTTGAATGAAGGTCAAGGACTATATTTTTTACTTGATTTGATGACAAATGTCATTTGATATTTTTACGGCTTCTTGCCACATTTCACATAATTGATTAAAGAAAGTTTTTTTTTTTTTTCATGGCATCATTCAGTACATTGACTGTCTGTCATCGTTGTCAAGGGAATAATTGTAAGATCAGGGCGGCAAGAAGTGTGACCTTGTCCATCTTACAAATTAGTTCTCACGATACAATCATTTTAAAACAAACATGAACAAATTCACTTCTATTATCACATTTCAATTTTGAACCGTTGACGTATAGAAATGAAACGCCAAACTTCCAACAAAAACGCTGGTATAGTATATTGATATTATATATTTCTAATTGATATTTGTATAGCAGACCACATGTGTGTCGACTATTAAAGTAATTCTCTCATCACAAATTCTCTCGGCACGTCTTGTCATTCGAATGCTTCGCCAGAGACCTCGAGAGAGAAAAGCCGAACATCATAAATATTTTTATTATGCAAAATAGCACTTTGGGCGTTTGGATGCTGAAACAATATCGGACCGTCTATAAATAAACAAGATTCGTGTTTTGAAAGATGTTTCGTTTTATTGTTGTTTATATGTAGTGGAATTTCGAAGAATCCTCGCAACGAGATTTAATTGGTCGATGATGAGTGATTTGACCGCAAACACAATTTGTAGTTGCTTAGAAAAAGATAAAGATTATCGACCATAGAAATTTTAAATCAATAAATATTTCTATCTATTAAACAAACTACAAACCATACTGATTGGTTCCATCGTGCCATGTGCACGCTTCTGTTAAATTTCAGCGCTTTTTACAAGAGTAATATTTTAGAGTTAAATGTATAAAATGGAAACAATCAATGCCTAATTTACTCATACTGCTTTATTAAGCATTTTCTCAAATAATAACCTAAATTAACGACTAACTAGCACATGGTAAAAGCTTTCAATGAAACGTCACTTTAAATCGTTTAGTCTTCCTTAAGAAAACATATCACTAATTCATTGAAGCCACCACATCATCGGCTCCCCTATGTATAGAAAATCGGCAAATAAATGAATGATTACACACGAAAAAATCCACGAACGTTATCACACTTTCTTGCTCCAGTTATTGAAGCGCATCACGATGCATGAGAACATCTCATCACGATAGAAAATGAAAAGCAAATGACAAATTAGCAAGAGACAAATATCACGGAATGTGAAATCGATATATAATATTAATTCAATAGCAACCCGAAACTATTATTCGACATTCTCCTTTCCCTCAACAGCAATCTTATGAGTCAAACACGCTAAAGGAACATTTTAACTGAGCGAAATTAAAGAAATACATAAAACTGAACAATCCAACTGTGCCGAGCGAGCAATAGGAGAGAACTCAGATGATGAAAATATTGAGAATAAAACTTAAGCAACTAGCGAGCAAAATACAAAATCGAGGCGTTCAGTTCATTCAGTAAATTGTGTTCGTGCTAGTCAATCGCGTGAAATTCGCCTTCCACTGTTCCTTTAACAAAATCGAGAATTTTTTTTTTCCTTTGGCGCGCGTGAAAATTTTGTCTTATAATTTTTTTTATGTCTTTAATTTATCGACGATTAAACAAAAAAAAAATAATAATAATTCCAAGCGCTTTGGTTGATTTTAGAGGTACAAAAATAGATAAAAAATAAAATTCGACTAAAAATGATTTCAAAATAACTCATAAAAATATAAAAAAAAAAAAAAATATTTTTTGCTTTGCTTCATGTGTGTGAAATTTTCTTATTACTTTTGCTCTTCAATTTCTCATCTTGCGACTCGATTCGTGAACTCGAATCCAAAGAATTTCGCCGCCGCCGCCGAGACTTGGCCGCGAGAAAAATCTAAAGGAACTAAATTTAGAAGTTTATTAACAAACTAGCAAACGATGTGAACGGATTTGAAATCGAAAGCGAAATATTCACGAAATTATTTTTCTCAAAATTTGTAATCGGAAATTCTTACTTAGAGAAAAGTGAACAAATTCCAAAATCACTCAACAAAAATACATAATTTTTTAACCTTGACGCAAAATAACTGTAAAATAAAATACATAGATATATTTATCGGATTATAATCTCTGGTGACAAGTGTTCATCTAAAATTCCATTTGAAGAATTAAAAAGACGATCGGCATTGTCAATATCGATCAATTCAATCAAGTGGTTTTTCCGCAAAAGCCATTTTTCAGCGAATACCAAAAACTACAACAAATACATCACACACCAAAATATCAAGTAAGAGTGAATTTACATAAGAAAAAAAAAATCGTTTAATTCTTCGACGTAAATAAAACAAAAGAAATAGTAAACAAATGCCCGCGAAATGAGACCGTTAAATATTCATTCAAAGTGGTTTTTCACCCATTTCCCTCTTCTGTGGTTGCCGAATTGTGAAAATAGAATTCTTAAGAACTTCAACGTCGACATCAAAGCTTGTTTTAAAAATGATGATCGAAAAGAAGAATCCGAAAACGTGGAATAAATTTTCAAGTCAACTAGCAAATGCCGAAAATAAAAACTTAAAAAAATCGGAACAAAGGTGGTCGATACAACGAGTGAGGCGCTAATTTATTCGTGAAACTTTTTAAATTCTGACGAATAGCTTTTTGAAATTCCTAATTTGATTGCGAATTTGAAAGCGTGCGCAGGTTGTTGGACTGCTGTCGAATCAATTGCACAATCGATAACTTAAAATTGCACTGATGATCTCATCATCACAGCGACATAAAATACTTTAAATAAACGAAGTGACCTTTCGAGTTCAACTGATGGCCACGTTCCGTGTCGTGTTTATGAGCGTAAAAAAAGAGAATTAACATAATTAATTAAGTAAATGGACTCTCACGACACAAATACCGGTTAGCGTCCATGGTTTCTGTTATAATATTGTTATTGTCTGCAATGCAAGTGACTTCATATCACACCTACCTACTTGAGTCATCACACAGAAAGGAACGTCATCACAAGTCATGACTATTTTTAAATATTTAGCTTCTGCTGCTGCCGAGTCAACCCATGAGCGCTTCTCTTTCCAATGTCACTAAAATTATTATTGTTATTATTAATGAAAAGAATAGTGATGTCATCTCTTTGGCGTATTCGACATTATGAATAATTGATATGTCTCAGCGGCTTTCATGTGTCGATTATCTCATGCAAAAGTCATGACACGAAGAAAAAAGAAGATTGAAAGAGAATTAAAAGGAAGTGAGAAGCAGCAAAAACAATTTTTTTGTATAAAAAAAATTCTCGAGAAATTCTAAAATTAATTTTTTGTTTTTCTTGAGGAAAAGTTTTTTTTTTACTGTTGCTCATTGCACAACCGAAAAAAGGGCATTATAAGTGCAGTGCTTGTATGTGTGTTTATTATTATTATCGTGCATCTGGTTCTCGGCGCGCTAAAATTGGATATTTTAAGGCACATTTATGATCGCACAATATCAGCATGGGTGGATTTTGAGTGGATTTCTGATGGATTTCATTACATCATACGCTGCGCGTTTTCGGATTGTGTTGTATATTAGCAGCTCAATAAAATTATTTATACGTTGAAATATTGTGCAACACAAAAAATACTCTGACCACCGACTGATTTTTCAAACTCAAAAAAGCATTCTCTCCAGAAAATAAAAATTGTATTCAGCTAAATTCTGACCGTGGCAAATGATCGCACACACAAAGGAAGCAGCGCAATAAAAAGCAATAAATTAAAGAAAAAAAAAAAAACTCGTGGAACAAAAACAAAATTATTTCTCTCTTTTATGTGTTAAATACTTTTATCAGAAGCACCCATTCAATTCAAATTCGGAGTCCGATTGGTGTTTATGGAAGTTTTTATTCGTGGTGAGCTCAGAGCTCATCGACATACAAACGACTGTTTTTTATGCTGCGTAGCAATTAAAAATCCAACCAAAGTAATATTGAAAATTTATGCGCGTCTTATGTTTAATTTCCACTCGTTTTCAAAAAAAAAAAATCATAAACACATTGAATCGGGCAAACGGCACGAAGTTGTTATTATTAAGCCGGACGGCACGGCCACATTTTCGCGCAAATAAATATTCCTTTCAAATTATTTACTCAAAGACATTTGGACGATGACGCAATTTTTGCGTTTTAATGGAATAAGAAAACTGACAAAACATCACATCTGAAAGTCGTAAGATTTTTTTTTTTATTATTTTATTTTTTGGGGAAGGAAATAAAAAAAGAAAAATGTTCGCACATTTTCTTTTAACTTCTTACAGATTGCCGTTGTTCGATTATTGTGTCAGTGTCAAATGCATGAATCTGTAAATAGAAAATAAATTTGCGATTTAGGTGAATATTATAAAAGAAAAGTTAGGTTGCGACCTCTAAAGGAAAATTTGCCATAAACATTTATTGCCACTTTAACACGTTTGTTATAAAATAGAACATTACTTTTATTTATCACAATATTGATTGTCGGAATGATGAATTGTGAGATTATCATGACCAAACAACATTATGTCGAAAGCATTTAAGTTGATGTCATTTTCCATTAAGTTTCAATTTACAAACGAGAAAATTTAATGTGCGTGCGTGGGAGTGAAAGACGAGGAATATTTTGCTGAAAATTTCCTCGCAAGCCCAACATTTATCGATTGTCCTTGAAGCTGCTCAGCTTATAAACTTGCTACACATGAACAAAATATTCCGTTTGCGTGCAATTGTGTCATATTTTCACAACATCAGTTTAAAAGAAATGAATTTTCCGTTCACGTGTAAACACAAGAAAAACTTAATCAATTTATTATCCTCTGACTCATGAAATCGTCCTTCCTTTCTTTCAGCCTTGTGTAACGCTCCCCTTTTACGCTCCCTAGAAAGTGGAGCTCGCTTTTATTAGTGACATCGATATTTCATTAACAGACTGAAGCCATGAGTCAGACAACGGACAAATCGGAAACGGCAGAAATTAGTCGGCTAATTCCATTGAAGGTGTTGATATTTCTCTTTTTCGGAGGTGAGTTTATGACCCAACGCTGGCTGACATGTGGAGAAAATAAAAGCAACAAAGAATAATAAATGGCGCGTAGGCGTCAATTCAATTTTATCGAGCCAAATGTCAGACACGAATTTTCTATTTTAAGCGACATCTGGCGTGCAATTTTCCAAGCATGACAGAGATTGATTTAATATTCGTAAATTTAATTAACATCCCGCTGACATTTTTGCATTATATTTAAAAGCTCTTCAGTGTCTGTACGCCTATCTGCCACATCACATGAGCTATTTGGGTTTCACTCGCAATGAAATTCGAACAATTACGCTAATAGCGTCACTCTTCTCAATCATTGGACCATTAATAATTGGATTCATTTTGGATCGGGTTGCGCTTAATCGTGCAGCATCTTACGGAAAATATCTTCGGGTACTTTTAGTCATTAGCTTCCTGTGTGCTGGTTTGCTTTTCGGCTCATTACTGTTCGTTTCGCCGGCAGACAATAAATCTGACAATGCAGAACCGTCAGTGACATTTTCATGTGACGCACGTGGTGGACATATTTTCCAAAAACGTTGCGGCGACAATGAGCCATGTTTCGATCTGGTTGGTCAGACTGGCACATTGTCATTGTCCAATTGCTCTTACACATGCGAAAAGCCAGAAAACTTTAAATATCTTTACGATCCATACATGGATAAATACACACAAGAACGAACCGAATCAACAGTTGATCAATCGACTGAATCGACAGAAGCAAATCTGCCATCAGCGGAAGAAGATTATGATGAAGGAATAAAGAGCTATTCCGAAGTTGATGCATTACCAGAACCAGCACAATTAGTGCAAGTGAATCCAGTACATATCAGACCGCCACACATTTGCATCAACAATGGTACATCAGTTAATTGTCATGTTCCGTTGGAGGGCAAAGCGATTGATTTAAAACATGTTGAAGGTATTGCAGCAGATCCCGATGATAATAACACGTTTAGTGATGAATGGTGCAAGCACAATATTGGTAAATTGAATTGTTGAAAACATAATTCATAAAACTTAAATATCTCAAATATTATTCAATTTAAAGCAAATCTTGAATGTCATGTTCCCGCTGAACAAGTCACTTGGATGAAACTTCAATTGTTGAAGGATAAAATTTATCATTGCGCCCCAGCTATTGAGTGCCTTGTAGATAATATCGGTGAAGCTGGAAGCATTCTCGAAGATAAATCATGCCTTAGAAAAGCACCTTACATTAGTTATACAATTCTCAGAGTCCTGGCTGAATTATTTCCCGTTATCATTCACACATTATTAAACATCTCGATAATCGTTGCAACACGTGAGACTTCAGTTGATCGCGGCAATGTTGGACATCAATGGGCTTTCTATCCAATTGGCATTTTGTTTTTTGCAAATTTTCTCGGACTACTTAATCACTTAATTGTTACACCCGGTGAAACTGATGTCACAAATAGATCTTTAATTACCATGATCACTTTCCCAATTACCATGTTCGTGGCTGCAATTGTTGTTTTGTTCTCTGGGTAAGTTGAACATTGATCGATATTTAAACGATTAAACCTTAAAATGCATTTTATTTGTAACATTCTAGTAAACTTCCCCTCACCCCATCAGACTGGTGGTGGCATACAAAATGTGGCATGCTTGCCATTCCCATGTCAGCCTTAAAACGCTACAAGTGGGTCATTGTAGCTATTGCTATTGTAACATTTATTCTCGGTGGACTATGGCACATTCAAGAGGGATTCAGACATTTTTTCACAATGGATCTTATCGAAGCAAGCATCAATGAATATCCACAATGGTCGAGCAAGACATTTGTTTATGTTATTGGGGCATTTTTAGCGATTCCATTGATTTGGAATGGTGAAAAGCTCGTCGATTTAATTGGTCATTCGAATGTTTTTATCTTGGCTTTTGTGACCTATGCATTGAGATTTGTTGGGTTGTATAATGACAATGAAACACCATGGTCGACGCTTTTTGAGATTTTTGAACCAATTTCCTTCTATCTCGCTTGGTTAGCATTGCTGCTGTTTATTCGTCATTTAGTTCCGAAAAGATGTTTAGCTATTGGCAATGCGGTGCTTGTCATTGTCTTTTTCAGTCTCGGTCGTGCAGTAGGATTATTTTTCGGCTTAACCGGGGCTACATCGAAGTCAAGTGTCATCGATTCTCTTAAGTGTGTTCACACGACTGCAGCTGCTATTGCATGCGCTGCTGGTCTCATCTATTTTACCATCTACTACTTCGTGCTTCTTCCACGCTATCATGTTCCAACTAACGCTTTGACTACAAATAATGACTCAAATGTTTCGCCACAGCGTGTTTTCCACGATGAGCGAAGCCGTAAAGGTTATTTCAGATATTAAGAAACATTAAAGAAGAACTTTCATCATTTTCATTATTCAATAAAATTTCATGCAGTCAAAAAAAAATAAAAATTATCTCAAAATAATAAAAAAAAATCGTTATACTTTTTTTTTATTGTTTCTTTAAGAAATATTTGTCCCTTCAAAATAACCTGCTTTATTTATTGTCGTTCATCCGAATGATAATAATTAAATAGGAAATATTTAATATTCGCATCTAATGCGAATTGGATGTTCAAAAGATGAAAGTTTTTTTTGACATCGTTTTTTTAATTAATTTCGAAAAATAATACCAAATTTTTTTTTTATAATTGATCTTATGAGAAATATTATCAATAAAACTATACTTAGTGCTTTATCAGTCAACAGTCCTGTTTACAATTTTTGAATGTTTATTTAAGGACAAAAATTAAAAAACTTATTTTGATGAAGTTTGAAGAATTTGTAGAAAAATAATATTTTTTTTTTGAAAAAATGAAATAAAACATTTTGAGATTCATTCACAACGTTCTTTGTAATATATAAAGTTACAGCGCACCACAAATTTATCACTGGCTCAATGCAAAACATTATGACGTATCAAAATTGGAAACAAAAATAACATGATGATGAATTTGCAAAGAAATCGACCAACAGCGACTTTAAAATTCAAATATTTGCTCAAAAAGTTTGTAAATCGCATCGAGAAAGTCAAAAATTGCAAAAATCTATCGTCGAATGAAGCAAACGAATGCTTATTTAAACGATTTGATTTTTAATCTTTTACACAACTCGTCTTCGGCATGATTTTGTTTAATATTTAACATAATAAACATTCGAGAGTTCCTGATGATTGATTGATTGATCATTCAAACCCATTTCGGCGACACAAAACCTGAAAACTTTCGCAAACAATGAAAAAGAAAAATGTTCATTTGATGATTCAATTTATTTCTTTCTTTCTTTTTTTTTTCACAATCGACAAGCATTTGATTGGCGAAGCAAAAAAATTGGCAAAAGTTTTAAGAAGTGTATTTCTGTTTCATTTTAATTATTTATAATGGAAATGTCACGAGGATATGAAGATATGCATATTTCAATTTCAATGGTCTCATTTGTCTCCCTCCTCGTGGCCATTTTGGACAATTTGATGGATGACAAATTAAGGCTTGTCACGCTATTTATCTAATGTTAACGGTTTCACATAAAACTGTGCCATACATTGAACGAGAAATTTATTGCGAAAAGAAAATGAAGCGATCGGAATGAAAGATGCGTGAATGATGAATTATTTTAATCCTTGTAAGTTCCCAGCAATGCGTTACACTGGGGACAGTAGTGATTGGTGACTTTAAAACACTAATTCGGCAATATGAAGAATATATAAGATAAAATTATAGAAAGCAACCAAAATTTCCCTATTTTAACTTACATCACAGCAATATGGTAGGAACACCAATGGACAACAAAGAAGACATAAAACTACGGCAGCACCATGCGTCAAGCCTGTCGATTGCTTCTCAGTTTTTGTCGAGATATTATTCTGACACGATTGACAAGTAGTGACAGTACTTTCGGCCCCAAGCGTCATTTCAAACAGTTCTCAAATTACTTCTGGGTTCTGGTTCCTGTTAACTTTGCTTCTAAGCCTCACAATGTTTCAACGTTGACTGACTGAATGTTAATCGTAAAAATTATGTAGCTATGACAAAAGAAAAGAAAAAAGAATGGATCATGCGTGATTCTGAACTTCCAACGGAAATTGATGTCCATCTAATGTGGTAATGATTAAAAATACGCGAGTCTGACATGTCAAGGACATTTTTTCATCACGATTTTATGTTTCACCGAATCATCAACCTAAGAATTTCATATATATAAATAACAAATATATATATAGATAACAAATTTAAAATTTTGACAGTTTGCAAAAAAAAAGGTAATCAGGACGAATCTCATTTTATTATAAATTCTAGCATAATTGCAGCATAAATTAAATCAACTTTATAAATAATTGATTCATATGCGAATTAAATGCTTAAAACATGTTGCATGTAATTTATCAGATTGTGTACGAACTTGGTTTCTGAAGTGCCCCTTTACATGAAATATCAATTACTGGCGCCAGTAATCCTACGCATATCTACTGCGCACAGAAATCATTCGAGGGAAACATTTGAATCCTTGTTGCTCATTTTAGTTCAATAATAAACGTAAAAGCAATGTTTGACACTTAACTGAAATAATGTTAAGGTAGTCATGTAGAAGGAAACACACACAGGGCAATTATTAATAGCAAGGAAATAGCTACTCAAGAATCTCAACCATCAGATTGCAAAATGATAATTTCACTTAATGCCAAAGCAATCAACAATGATCGAATGCGACAAGAAAATTTATTCGAAATATCAAAAAAGAAGCAAATAATATCCACCGGCGTCACGGCGTCTGGACCAATTTTGGCGATTGTGTCATGAGAAAAACTCATGCGTACAAGGAAAAAAATCAATGTCTCAATGCTTCTCGAAATTCTCATAACAGTCTAGGATATTTAGTAGATTTTAGTTGATTGAACAAGAAGGAAGCAGGAAAAGTATTTGTAGCAGCAAATATCTTTGTACAGTAGTGAAATTAGTTAAAGTTTTATTGAAATTAAAGTTCGTCATGATCAAATTTCCAACTGTTAATAAATTTTTATGCTACTTTGAGCTTTCAACGGGAGCTTTATTTTTGGGATATTTGAGTGCGATCATTAATGGATCTTCAGCATTAATTCTGTTGATAGAGCTCGTTTACGATGCTGAAAAGTTTGTTGAAAGTTTTTTCGGTTATGTGCGAGCAGCCGAAGAAATATCAGCTATTGCACAAATAACTGATGACATTGTGAGCCCAGCAACAATTCCTGAAAATGGCAGCAGCAATGAAACTCCTACTGCTGGTAATTTATTAGTGAAATCAACTAGGCGAAAAATATCTTGATATTTTGGACATTTTTTAGCCTTAATAATCATCGTCCTTGTATTGTTGGCCTTTTATGCAGTCCTTTGCTTCATATCTGTTTATTTTATTGATGGCGTCAAAGAGGTGAGTCAATCAAAATTTCAAAAATCTTCACTAAGTATTTTTTTTTTATTTTTAGCGTAATGTGAAAAAAATTAAACCATTCTTGATTCTTCAATTGCTCGCCACAATAGGATATTTAATAATTGGCATATTGAGCTTGTCTTGGTCTATGGTCTTTTTTGGAATAATCAATACTTATTTCACAATTTGCATTTAT
Organism: Propsilocerus akamusi; assembly: GCA_018397935.1. Taxonomy (NCBI): domain Eukaryota; kingdom Metazoa; phylum Arthropoda; class Insecta; order Diptera; family Chironomidae; genus Propsilocerus; species Propsilocerus akamusi. Next base: position 25,120,408 of record CM031469.1, on the reverse strand, counting down.
TCATTCCATCAAATCGTTGAATTTGAAGGCGAACAAGGAGTTTGCCATCAGAATGCAGCCGATGAAGGTTATGCGCAATGCTATGAGCCGGAAACGGAAACATATAATAATGCGCAAACCTATGGCTATCAACAAACTTCCGAATTTCAAGGACCTTAAATTGATTTTCAAAATTTTACTACTTAGCTTTCTCGCAAGCAGTTACTTCCAGATTTCTAGAGCAATTTTTCAATCTAATTAATGCAATTAATTCAGGTTCAATTATTAACTAATAAATATAATAAATAATAATATTTTATTTGACAGGAGACTTTTAAGTCTTCCGGGTCTAATATTTTCTTGATAATTATCCATATCGTCTTTCTTTTTTATAAATTTTTCTTAGCTATCTACATATCTCTTTTATATTCATATTAGTGTTTTTACATCCTAATTTTAAGATTTTATCATACATTTTAATATCTTTTTGTTCTTTTATATATTACATTTATATCGTCTTGTTTTAGTATTTCCATATTTTTTATATTGGTTTTCTCTTGATATTTTTTGAAAGCCGGCAATTTGTAAATAGGTGTTTCCACATGTCATTTCGATTTTTCTTTACAACTCTAATAAAGTCAATCAGAAAAATTATCGGCCAACGTTAAATTCAAATTTCTTTTTTTCTTACTTATATTATTTTTATTTAATATCCCCTCGGATATTTTCGAACATAAAAGTTTCAATCCCTCGCGACAAATTTTTTCGTAGACTTCTCAGTGAACTTCGTTTCTCGTTTTAAAGTGTTTTAGATACGGATTTCTCTATCGTAGAAAATTCAGTCAAATTTGTTGAGGGGCGAAGAAAACGATTAAGAGAAAGAAAAAATATTTTCTTAAAGAAATTTCGTCTACACGGGAAAGAAAACGGAAAGTCGTTGCCGCTAGCAAAAATCGCAAATAAAAAAAAGCAAAATAAATTAGTTAAATTTAACAAAATATTTAACGTGAAAATTTTTGATATCAAGAATTCTAATCAACTCAGTATAATAAAATGGTACGTGCAAAAATGGAGATTTAAGTGAAATGATCTTTTTTGCGAAACTGAAAAAATGTGCTCTAAGAATTGAATGGAAAATGTCTGAGCTCTTTTGCCGGTCGAAGAACATTTAAAAATGATTTGAAAATATCGAGTGAATGCAACATTTCACAATTTTATCAGAATTACAACGGAGCCGGAAATTAAAAAAAAATGATACTTCCATAAAAAACTGGAAGTGAAGAATATATTTCATTGTGATCATAAAAAAAAGAAGTAATTTGAAGTAATCTGTTGTTACGATTCTAAATAATTTGAAGCAATAACATCTCGCTAGGAAATCATTGAAGAAAAAAAAAAATGCATTCATCCAAAGTCAGTCATTGCCATATATGGTCAAAAGACGAGCAATGAATTTTTTGGTCGTGTGTATTTCTTCTAGGGACAACTATAAATGACGTCATTTCGGGGGTGTCTACCCTCAATTTATTTTACGCAGGTCTCCAATTTGAAAAAGAAATTTCGTAACTGTGAAAATGTTCATGACGTCATTTGCAAATGACATTTTTACAAAAAATTGTTATCAATGTGTTCGTGTAAAACTCTACACTCCAAATAACTTCGCGTGTGTTCGTGGTTCGTGCTGGATTCGTTGGATATTCTTTTCCTCATTTTCATGAATCATTAGCAATTAAATTGCTTCACCAGCAATCAAACCAATAACGAATTTAAATAATATTCTTAGGGATCTGAAACCATAAGCTTTTATTTTGATATTACTGACTCATGAATTTGTACCATAATACTGAGTCAGTTGTCTGATGATGTCGACACTTATGGGGGCCATCTAGTGAATCAAAATCACCTCACGAAAATAACTAACTGCCAATTCTTCGCACAAACACTTGTAAAGCACTCAATTGCACACGCACAACCATCCGATATTAGGATGCCGACCGACTGTCATGTCAATGAACCCTTAAAAACAGCAGCAGACAATCAGTAAACTTTTCATTTGGGGAAAAATTTAAGAAATGCTTCTTTTTCCCACCCCTGCCGCGATCTGCGAACCATATGTTCTTAATCCCCCACAACGCAACTGTTATCTTTGATATTTGTATGCATTCTACACACAGTTGACAATCATGTTATGTATTATTGCGTGTGAGTGGGTGTAGTTGCGCGATGAAACCACCGCTAAATAAATATCAAGGAAAATGAAAATCTTCGAAAGAAAAAAATAAATTTTCCTTCAAGTTTATTTTTCCTCATTTTCACAAAACCATTTTTTCGGCTTTTCGTTGTTTTCTTTTTTTGAATTCGTCTAAAAATAACTCAACGGTGGAAGAGTGAAAAAAAAAAGTCACTGATGGCCTGACGATTGGAGAAGCACATGTTCCTACGCTCGCGACTCGCGATACGTCTCTTGATATTTTTAAATCATTTCGGCCATTACACGAATTTGAAAACATTTTTTTCTTAATGCTCGACAAGCCGCGTGCAGCGTTAATATTTGTTTTATAATATTTGATGAATCGTTTCACATTGCGGGGATCTTTTAAATTGTGATCACAATAAATTTCATTGTGCATCATTTTAGGCTTCCGGAGTGACTGTCAGCGATGTGTGCAAGACCACATATGAAGAGATTAAAAAGGACAAAAAACACCGCTATGTCATTTTTTATATTCGCGATGAGAAACAAATCGATGTTGAAGTGATTGGTGATCGTAATGCTGAATACGATCAGTTCTTGGATGATATCCAAAAAGGTGGACCGGGTGAATGCCGATACGGATTGTTTGATTTTGAATATATGCACCAGTGCCAGGGTACATCGGAAAGTTCCAAGAAACAGAAACTATTTTTAATGTCCTGGTGCCCGGATACTGCTAAAGTAAGTTTTTCAAAATAGAGAAATTATTCAAAAACTAAATTTTTATTTTCACTATTCATTCAAGGTCAAAAAGAAGATGCTGTACTCGAGCTCATTTGATGCCCTCAAAAAGTCATTGGTGGGCGTCCAGAAATATATTCAAGCCACTGATTTATCAGAAGCATCCCGCGAAGCTGTTGAAGAAAAATTACGCGCAACTGATCGCCAATAAGCTCGTTTAAACATCCAAACAACTAATTTAAACATCATCATCATCATCACTGGCCGTCAAAAAGAAAAATCTCTTCCTCAGATTTTTGATAACAGCAGCATGATTATTTGTAATAAATCATCCAGCATCAATATTTGACTGCATCTATACTATGAATGAAATATATCTAAAATGAATATTTTGCCTGCCTGCGCTCTTTATCACTTATTTTTAACGTAAATTGTAAAATTTCTCCTAAAATTGCATTCGAGCATGCAAAGATAAAATTCATAAAACTAAAAATTATTGCGCAAAATCAAAGAAATTAAATAATTTAAATTCCATCAAGTTGTTGATTGGAGCAATGTCTGCTTGGCAACCGTAAATGGCATTTCAGGCATTTTTATAAGATTTTTATAAGAAATTAACATCATTTTATAGAAATTTTTAATTTTTTTTTTTCTCTCATTTCATTATCAAAATTCATTTCTTTTTTCATACAATAAACACTGGATGGCGAACGAAACGAAATATTGCAATAAAAAATTAAATTTCAAAAAAAAAACGATCGGACCTCACCCACGTAAAGATGCATTTAAATAGCGCACGTTACAAAGAATATTGGTTCTACATATTCTAGTACAATTTGAAATGAATACAGACAAAAATGATTTCGCACGAGAATTACTTTAAATCGATATCGTTCGATTCAGAAAACTTGTGATGGAATTGCGCCGTAAATCATATTGTATTTGCAACGAGCGTGACAAAGTTTTTGTTGTCAACATATCCGGCTGTCGATCGGCTCAACGTCGTTTATTAATGTACGAAAATTGTACGTTTTGATGGTGTTTTGATAAGAAATATTTTTACCCACCTCCCATTTTTACAGGCGGGTTCGCACAGAACATTTTGTTTGTTATACGATTGTCAATAAAAATTATCTTTCAAATACTACGGCACATTAGCGTGGCCAAATATCTCAGTCGTTGCGTGTTCTGCTCCGTTTTATATTTCTGAATTCCGTTTTTCGTTATATTCAGAGAGTTGATTTTGACATGTGCGTTCTATTTATTGCTGATACCTTTGGCTGATAGTTATGATATCTATGCGTGGGTTTTCCCGTTGCTGTTCGTTTGGTGTTTTCGCTATACTTAGCAAGGTGCATCCGCCAAAAAATTATTAATTTCGTGCTGTTGTCAGCAAAATGTCTTAGTGCATTTCAAGTGAATGCAAAGCGTTTGTAAATCCACTTACATTGTCTTTGGGAGCATCAGAACTAGCTCAGTTTAATGGAAACTCATATGTAATCTATGTATTCATAAGTACCATACATGTAATGTGCTTTCAATTAAGTCGACTTTCTTATTAAGTAGGTAATACAAATCATTGCTTTGTCGGAGGAGGTTTTGTCTGTTTTATCTCTCGACGGTCGAAAGTCGAAATTTGTTATTGTGCGGTCGAAATTTGACAATTTAATTTAAAGTTTTTTTGCGTCTATGACATTGGAGCGATAAAAAAGTTACAAATCAGGCTCAAGGAATTCATAAGGATATCAAGATGGGTTCGAGAACAATCAACTTAAGGAAACATTCTGAAATTGAACATAAATTTTATGAATTACTAATGCAACAAAAACATCTTGATTGCTCACTGTCTGCCGAAGGCAAACTAATAGGAGCACACAAAGTTATTCTATCTGTTTCGAGCGGATGGTTTGAGGTATGTTAATACGAAGGTGCCATTTGGCCAAATCCAGTTAATCATTTTTTTTTTCTTGTTATTTTCAGGATCTTTTTAATATGATTGATAATAATAAATTTCCAGCTATTGTACTAAAGGATGCTACCTTCAAAATATTGCAACAGATAATTGAATACATTTACAGAGGATCAATTGATATTCTTGAGGATGATTTTCCCTCCTTTAAATCCACCTGCCAATCATTAAGAATCAACATAGAATTGCCTCCAGAACCGCTAGAAACTACATCACCATTACAAGAAGAGACTGAACAAGAGCTGTTTGGCACACCTATAAATATCGTCATCAAAGAAGAGCCAGAAGAGCAGCCGGTAATTTGCAACATGCTGAGTGAATCTGATTTATATACGGCAATAGAAGGTTTAAAAGAAGAAACGATCTCAGAACCGGAACAGAAAAAACTTTTACCACCGCAGCCCACTGGAACAATTCGAATAAAAAATTTTTTTCGACCACCCTGCCCAAAGCAGCCAACAACAGCAATCGCAAAACATGAATTACACGCACTTACACAACGTCTTAGTCGAGGCATAGAGATACGACGTGTTAAAGTACGTGTTGAACCAATAAAAGCACAACTAAAAATTAATCAAAGGGTGATACAAAATCGACTTCCAATCCAGAATGCAATGAAAGCTTCAATGAAAGGTCCAATCAAGAAAGAAGAGCAATACTTTGTTTGTCAACATTGTCTAAAAAAGTTCAACGTCAACAAACGCCGAAACGCTCACTCAAAATATTGTTTCAAGAATCCAAATCGGCCGTCAACCACTTGTCCCATCTGCCAAATGGAATTATGCAATACACATTATATTCCCGTTCATATCCGTAAGGCACATCCAGAAAACTATAATCCGGGCGATTATAAAATGAAATAAAAATTCCCTGACTGATTCTAAAAATAATTTTGCTCCTTGAACTTTATTTATTAATTTTGGTTCCTCTTCGGAAAGGTGTTTAAAGCTTTAAATAACATTTGTTGAACCTACTTACATTTTGTTTCTTCTATGCTCTCTTGATGCACTAGAGGATTGAACATAATATTCATTTGAATTATCACGGCGCTTTTTTGGTTCAGGGCTAACTGAAGATGCATTTATGTTTATGATGTCATGATGAGTTTCTGAAGCCTCATATTCCTCATATTCATAATAATATTCTATTTCCTTCTCAGGAGAATCACTCCTGGAATCAATCCTAAGAATTGGATGAATAAGGGACACATTTTTTAAATGCGTTTTAACTACAGAACCAAATTCTGTGGAATTTGCACAATCTGTTGTTGTACCGAATTCAATGGCGGAAGAGGTTGACTCTGTTGTTGTGTCAAATTCTCTAGTGAAAACAGTGGAATCTGTGGTCGTATCAAGTTCTGTATTGTAATTGGTTGATTCTGTTGAGTCAAGGTCTGTTGTGAAAATTGTAGAATCTGTAGTCGTTCCAAGCTCAGTGGTGTATGTGGTTGATTCTATTGTTGTGTCAAATTCTGTTGTAAAAATTGTAGAATCTGTGGTCGTTTCAAGTTCTGTGGTGTAAGTAGTTGATTCTGTGGTGAAAATTGTAGAATCTTTGGTCGTATCAAGTTCTGTCGTGTATTTGGTTGATTCTGTTGAGTCAAGGTCTGTTGTGAAAATTGTAGAATCTGTGGTCGTACCAAGCTCAGTGGTGTATGTGGTTGATTCTACTGCTGTGTCAAATTCTGTTGTAAAAATTGTAGAATCTGTGGTTGTTTCAAGTTCTGTGGTGTAAGTAGTTGATTCTATGGTGAAAATTGTAGAATATGTGGTCATGTCAAGCTCTGTCGTGTAATTGGTTGATTCTGTTGAGTCAAGGTCTGTTGTGAAAATTGTAGAATCTGTAGTCGTACCAAGCTCAGTGGTGTATGTGGTTGATTCTATTGTTGTGTCAAATTCTGTTGTAAAAATTGTAGAATCTGTGGTCGTTTCAAGTTCTGTGGTGTAAGTAGTTGATTCTGTGGTGAAAATTGTAGAATATGTGGTCGTATCAAGTTCTGTCGTGTAATTGGTTGATTCTGTTGAGTCAAGGTCTGTTGTGAAAATTGTAGAATCTGTAGTCGTACCAAGCTCAGTGGTGTATGTGGTTGATTCTACTGTTGTGTCAAATTCTGTTGTAAAAATTGTAGAATCTTTGGTCGTTTCAAGTTCTGTGGTGTAAGTAGTTGATTCTGTGGTGAAACTTGTAGAATCTTTGGTCGTATCAAGTTCTGTCGTGTAATTGGTTGATTCTGTTGAGTCAAGGTCTGTTGTGAAAATTGTAGAATCTGTGGTCGTACCAATCTCAGTGGTGTATGTGGTTGATTCTACTGTTGTGTCAAATTCTGTTGTAAAAATTGTAGAATCTGTGGTCGTACCAAGCTCAGTGGTGTATGTGGTTGATTCTATTTTTATGTCAAATTCTGTTGTAAAAATTGTAGAATCTGTGGTCGTTTCAAGTTCTGTGGTGTATGTCTTTGATTCTGTGATGAAACTTGTAGAATCTTTGGTCGTATCAAGTTCTGTCGTGTAATTAGTTGATTCTATTGTTGGGTCAAGGTCTGTTGTGAAAATTGTAGAATCTGTGGTCGTATCAAGTTCTGTCGTGTAATTGGTTGATTCTGTTGAGTCAAGGTCTGTAGTGAAAATTGTAGAATCTGTGGTCGTACCAAACTCAGTGGTGTATGTGGTTGATTCTATTGTTATGTCAAATTCTGTGGTGAAACTTGTAGAATCTTTGGTCGTATCAAGTTCTGTGGTGTAAGTAGTTGATTCTATGGTGAAAATTGTAGAATCTGTGGTCGTACCAAGCTCAGTGGTGTATGTGTTGATTCCATTGTTGAGTCAAGGTCTGTTGTGAAAATTGTAGAATATATGGTCGTATCAATTTCTGTCGTGTAATTGGCTGCTTCTGTTGAGTGAAGGACTGCTGGGAAAATTGAAGAATCTGGGGTGTAAGTGGTTGACTCTGTTGTGAAAATTGTAGAATCCGTTGTCGTAGTGAACTCTGCTGAATCTGTGTTAGTAGCTAAGGTCGGGAATGCCAAATTTCTTCCTTCGAAATGATTTCCTAATTTCTGATTCATTATTCGTTGATTTTCGAATGATGCAAACGTTGCTTGTTCCTCTGTATCTTTAAACATTTCGTTGTTGTGATTTTCTAGTGGACCTCTCATTAAATTTTCCGCTTTTATATCACCTCTTTGTGGTACTTCCGGTTCATCATAGTCTGAAGCGACATCCACAATTTCACCTAATTCTGTGGTTGTAATTTCTGTTTCCCATAAAGTTTCATTTGGTTTGTCATCATAATAATACTGAACAACATCGTAAATTTCAAAGTAATCACTATCGACGTCAACATCATCGAAGTCATAATCTTTTGTGTTATTTCTGGCATCTTCAGAATTCTCGTAAAATGGATCAAAAGTGGTTTCTTCGATTTTTCCGTTATTATCCGAACGTCGGACAAATGAGTCAAGAACTAAATCAACTGGAGCAATTTCCGTGGTCAAAGGTGATAACAAAATATGTTTCTTTAACGACTTTCCAAATTCAATTGGTGAAGTTTGAGCAGTTGAAGAACTATCTAACCATAACGCAACTGTTGTTGGTTTAAAAAATTCATTTGAATTATTGTCCATATTAATTGTTGTTTCAAGACTTTTCTGCTTTTCCTGGGACTCGAAACTTATCATACTTTCCCGCAGTCTTCCCAATTCATTAATAAGCCTTTTTATTTCTCCAATCTAAAAAAAAATATTCATGAAATTCGTCTCGAAAAATAAAACTTAACTTACAGGATCACGTTTTGTAACTTCATAAGGGATAAACGTAACTGGCTCGGGAATGGCCGAATCCATCATAACGGCACATTTATATTTCTCTATAATATTCTCAACAATTTGATGATCCTTTCGCTCTCTGCTATTCCATTTACGTTTTCGTTCACATCGCAATCTAACTCGACTAAAATATTCATTTGATTTACACATGCAGGTTAAAACAGCACTATGCTTGCACAAATAATAATAGCGCGATTTGCGTGAATGTGCCATAAGGCCTAAAAATCCACCAGAACATCGTGCTTCTAGATTGAATTTTATCATATTTCCTCCGCCTGGTAATGATCGGCATTTGTCCTTTATTGGATCATGATATGATCCCGATGGACAAACTCTCTGAAACGATTACAAAATTGCTATCAATAAACTTGATATTACGAAATGTTTGCTGACTAAGCAGTTAATTATTATTATGTAGTTCAAACATGCAGTAGAATGTTTACAAATTGAAGGTCATTGCTGTTAATTCAGCCAGATTTGAATACAAATCTACGCGCTATTTTTGGTAATAATTTATTTTTTCTTCTACAATTAATTTAGTATAATTTCCACTGAGCGAAAATGTGCACTAATTTACACATTTTTCACTTAAGGTCGCGAGCGCACAACACAACACATCTTGAGGGTTATTGCAGTGTTCAAGCTCGTTTTTTATAATTTATCAATTCAGGTAGAATTTTTAACTCACTCGTATGACTTTGTAATGATATGTATCGCCATTTATAGGAACGGATATTAAACAGCTCAACATGAGCACCAGAACAATCCAACATGACCGCATAATTATGATTGGTGTTAACAGTATGAAAGTTCTTTTGCGACTGGTCAGCTTGGTTCTTTAACTTATTCTTTCTTCTTGTATAAATGATTCAAATATATTTTACCCTTAAACTTATGCAAACAGATTGACTCAAACATTCAGTAGTATGAAGCAATTGCGAAATAATTTGGTGTCATTTTGACGTCACGACCATACATGCAATTTTAGCACGAATTTGAGGTGGAAAAATTGAAAATATGCCACTAAATGGAAAGAAAAGTCAGTTCCAATTCAATAATGGCTAAGCACACTACACTGCAGTGGTTTAAAATAATAATTTTGGCAATTATTTTTATTTCGTTCATTCTATTTGAAATATTCGATATGAGCAGAGATGATCAATTTATTGTTAAACCAATGAGAGAAAAACGACCAATAGTTTTGAAATTGTCAGATGATTTAAAGCAAATAAATCAATTTAATCTACAAAAATATCTAAAAGCTCAAAATTTTGATCGAAAGGATTGGCATGACTATGAGTTTATGAAATACGAGGAATCACGTTCAGGTAACGGTGAACAAGGAAAAGAATATAAACTTGAAAATCCTGAAGATATCGAAGAAAACAAAAAATTTCGAAATGAAGGTTTTTATGTTATAGTCAGCGATAAAATATCCGTTAATCGTTCATTGCCGGACACCAGACCAAATGAGTAGGAAATATTTACTTTTGAATGTTTTTATTGAAGTCACGATATTTTACGTTAATAATTCAGATGCAAAGCCAGACAATACCTCAAGGAACTACCATCAACGAGCGTCATAGTAATTTATCGTGATGAGTGGTTAAGCATTTTATTGCGAACAGTTCATTCAGTGTATAATCGAACGCCACGTGAATTACTTCACGAAATTATCCTCGTTGATGACTGCAGCTCAAGAACTGAGCTTGCTCAAGAGCTTGACGATTATATAGAGCAAAACTTTGATGAAAGAGTTAAGATCTTAAGATTACCTGAAAGAAAAGGATTGATTGTGACACGAATGGAAGGAGCAAAAATTGCAACCGGTGAAGTTTTAGTATTTTTGGACAGTCATCAAGAAGTTGTTGTAAATTGGCTTCCACCTTTACTTGGTAAACCATTTACAATTACATCGTTAACCAATTTATAGACTTACTTACACTCTTACATTTGACTATTTTTCTATAGAGCCAATTGCAATCACACCCACAATTATAACGACCCCAGTTATGGATTCGTTTAATAAACAAACATTTGAACATTATGGAAGTGAAGGAACTAGAGGGCTCTTCAATGAATTTTTCTGGTATACGTGGAATCAACTACTTCCAAAAGATGCTGCACAGCCTTCAAAACCAAGGCAGGTTCCTATTATGCTTGGTTGCGCATTTGCTATCAGACGTGATTTCTTCTGGGATTTGGGTGGTTATGATTCAGGACTCGAAATTTGGAATGGTGAACAATTTGAAATTTCATTGAAAGCTCATTTATGTGGAAGCGGAATGCTTGAAGTTCCATGCTCGCATATTTCTCACGCATTTAGAGGAACAACCAAAAATCATGATATAAACGGAACACAAGATTATCTTGCCAGAAATTTTAAAAGAGTTGCTGAAGTTTGGCTTGATGAATATAAAGAAGTCTTTTACAACACTTATCCTGGAAAATATGACTTCGAAGTAGGAGATCTTACAGTTCAGAAAGAACTTCGGCAGCGATTGAACTGCAAACCATTTCAATATTTTCTGGAAAATGTCGCACCTGACATGTTCATTCGTTTCTTTTATAAAAAATGGAATCCTGGTTATTTTACATCGGGGTTAATTCGAAGTATAGCTGATCCTGAAAAGTGCATTGATTATGGTGGAAAGTACAGAGAAAAAATGTTGCTTCAAAAATGCTACGGCAATGAAACTTACACACAGTACTCACAATATTTTACATTCAACATGTATAAATCTATAAACTTATATGAGAAAGAAGATTGCATTGATGGCGAAAATGGATGGCTTGAATATTGTAAATATAATGAATCAGACACTCAGCAAAAGTGGAAATATGATTTAGACACGCAACAACTAATCAACCAAAATGTTAATTGCTTAACAGCAAATTTAACCGAGCAAAATATTTTTGTATCACAATGCAACACCAGCGACGTTAATCAGAAATGGACATGGACTCATGTTAATGTTACTGCTCTTATGAGTTATGATAAAATTCATATTGTAAATGTAACTGTTGATAACGCATTTTTATAGAAAAATCGTAGAAAGTTTGCATATTTCTATTAGATTTGTGATGTTTCTTTCAAATAAAATTTATTATATGATTACTTACCTACGCTGCTATTGGATGTCTCATATTTTTCACCGTTAAAAATATTTTAATGCAAAAATATCTTGACCTGATCGCAAAACACAAAAATCTCATTTCCCTTATCGAAGTGACAAAATCGGAGCAGCACATCTCTTTTTACATGTTTCGTAAACCAAACAATTATTATTTATTTACAGGATTTTTATTAGACTTTTTTTTTTGCTTATCAGTCACACAATTTGATTGATGTAATTAACTAAACCCAAACTAAACAACTTTCAATTCTCCGGAGTTGCAAATGTGTTTTCTAGCTGAGATGGTTTAGAAATATTAGTTGTAATCAATTTAGGAAGATGCATGCAGCGATTAAACTGCACATGCATAATTGAACAAATTTGTTGATATTTGATTTGAATAAATTTCAAAATCATGGGAAAAAAAATCTACCATTTGCGAATATTTTGCGTCATTTTTTCAAGTCTGCAGGAGGAGAAGGAAAAAAGAAAACTTAAATGTTAGAAAATGTTCATCAATTTAAATAAATTTATGACCTTTTCATCTGTTTGTCTAAAAAAACGTGCATGACTACTACGTGTCACGTCGTTTCACAATCGTTTGCAAGGCATATGCGGTTCCACCCTGACCCACTTGACTGATAATCTGGAATGGAATTATAATCAGAAAATTTAAAAAATAAAATGAAGAAATAAGAAAACTTACCACGGGAAGATAAAGCTGAGCCTGAACTGGTTCGGTGTGTCCATTTATAGTTGGCACTGTCATTGACGCTTGAGGCTGACTCAGCAATGTTTTAAGGGCTTGATTGCTTGACGATTCCTGAGTGAGTATCACTTTTTGTTGAAGTGGTGGTGCCGTTATCATTGTGGTAGTCGTTTGACGTTGAATTTGCCTTTGCAACGGTGGTGGCGGCTGTTGCTGTTGCGCTTGAATGACAGTTACTGACGGCTTAGTTGCCATTGTAGCTTGCAAACGTCCCGTATAAGTTGTTTTAACTTCACCGTCTCGCTCGTGCGTTATCTTCACGTCCTTACGTCCTTCTTCTGTAAATATTTCGGTAAATTCTTGAACATAACGGCGAGCTGCTTGTGGTGATGATAACACAAAAGGACACGTCCTACCACTCGATTGTCCTTCCTTCTTTCGATCAACTGTCAATTCACCAGTTACTTGCATATTCGTATCGCGCTCAAACAGATCTACGACTACATGATATTGGCACTTATCACGATCGGTCTCAAATGTAAGTCGTTCAATTCGTTTTGGTTTCCAGTCCCGTCTTTCCAATGCTATTAAGGGTGGAACTTTGTCAACTTTTATAGGCGCAACGCAATCAACACCTTCTAATAATGGAATTGAAATTTGTGGCGCTGGAAGATGAGCCGAGGCATCGCGACGGCGATTGAGGTTTTTTAGATGCATTGCCAATTCTATTTGATGATGATGAGTCTTTTTATCTAGTTTCCCATTGCGATTTTTGATTACTTGCAAATAGCGACGAGCTGCACGTTTAACAATATGTTGACTGAGCGGTGCTCTTTGAACTGTGGCATTGATTGCGGCAATTCCTATGTGTGGCGATGGATCAAGACAAATTGGTGGTGCTGTTGCTAAAACAAGCTGCGACTCAAGAGACACACGATCCTTTACTGACCAATGTGAATCAATGACAGCGCTCATTTCATCCCACAGAGCAGTTGTCGATGGACGCAAAAGCACATGGTGAATATCACAGATGTCTAGCGGATAGCTCTGACGATAATCTCGTACTTGAGCGATGACGTTTCCATTGTAGTAGAGATGTGGGCAGTGGTGATTGCAGAATTCTATTAATGGTGCAGGTAATTCTTCAGCATCGAGAGCATCCAACAGATGAGCATTTTCATAGGGCCAGCTAGGTGTTTCATGAAGCACTTCCATTTGCCCATCGATACCACAAAAGGCCGAATTTTTTGTTGTATTCAATTGCGTACTACTTATGATGGCATTGCTTGTAGTGTGATGGGATGGTGACCGAAATGCCAGCGAGTAGCCTTTATTGCCCGGGTACAGTTTAATAATTAGCACATGTAAGCGATCACGCAAGACTAGTTTGTCCAGCAGAAATGACGAAGCTATCAGGTTGAGCTAAAATGTTTAATTATTGAATTAAATAAAAATAATCAGCCAGTTCTCAACTAGATCTCACCATTTCTGTAAAATTCGATTCATTGCGTAATTGTCGGTGTAGCTTCCTAAGTTCCTCGTCAATATCATAATGTTGATTATCACTATTTGATTCGGGCACAACCGGTGGTGCAGTAACACGTGATCTCTTTATTGAGCTATCACCACTATTTGGATGTGCCGTTGATGTTGAACGTCGCATTTCACTACCGTGTGATCGTTTCCGATGGTGTGTTTTGTTTGAGTGATTGTTGTTTGTGTCGTTTGCATCGTGCCCATTAGCGAGACCATTTGGGCGAGTCAGTCCATTTTGAGGCTGTAATTGGATATCGGGCGGCTCATATGTATCATAATGTTGTGGCAACTTTTTGGCATTTGTTACATATCCAGCTCCCGACTGGATAAACTGTTGTTGTTGTTGCTGCTGTGTCTGCTGTTGAGATTGCAGATGATTATGATGTTGCTGATGATGTTTGCTCATTGCTTAAATTAAATTTCTAGCCAACATTCGAAAATTCCCTTCTACACGAGATGTGCCTGCTGATGAGAGTGAAAATGATTTTTTTGTTGTTGTTGTAATTGCTTGTGACCTAAAAAAAATTATGTAGCAAACAATTAGGACGAAGAAACATTGAGAGGATGTTTGTGATAGATTCGGTAAAGAGTTAAACTTGAAACTCACCAGGTAATATTTGCAACTAATTTCACACGATCTTTGAGTGAAATCTCCAATGAACCCAAAGATTTTTTTTACTTTTGTCGCAAAGAAGTTTTTCTTTTTATAAGTTAGTAGGATTAGGAATCAGTCGTAGGACACTTGATACAGTCGTTGCCACTGATAACAAACTAAATCCTTGCATTAAACATAAAGAATTCACAGTACAATATGATTTCACGTCTTTTGTGTTTGTTTCACGTTGTGTGGTGTCGAAACAAAAAGAAATAATAAATTACTTAAACACTCAAAAGCCTCAAAATATTGACAAATCTCAGTTCGTTAGTGACTTTAGTATTTTCGTGAGCTCTTAAAATTTGTTTTATCGCAATTTGAAAAAGTAAAGAACTGAAAACTGAAGGGAAATTCGGAATTCTCTCCTTTAAATTTTTTTTATGTAAACTGATAAAGTGTGTGTGTGTAGAGACTTCGAATTCATGTTCGAATGAAACGATGTTGCCAATGTAGTTGTAGTGTTAGTGGGATTGTTTTTATTATGAAAATGCTTTTTTTATACACATCTTTTTTCTGAACCAAAATGTAAACCAAATAAATAAAAATCATTTTTTATTTCTAGAAGACTGTTATCATGAAAATAGCCGAAAAGTTTAATAATAAATATTTAAACACGTGCTTAATTCCTCACTAAATATAAAAAATAACTTGAATTCATTTTATCTTTTTTCAAATTTCAATAAGAGAAAGATTATCTGAGAAAGATTAAATAATATTTTAGTTAGGTACAAAATGCCATTGTGAGGCAAGCTGCAGTTTGTCTGTTTCTAGATGAACCACTTGAAATAATTTGTAATTCAAGTATAAGAATTCAATAAATATCTTAATTTTTCTACAATTTTAGGCATTATTTTCCATCGAAATTAATAAAGTTTTTTTAACGAATTTAATTGATAAGTCATAAATTTGGCCCTCAAGAATTTACCGATGCTTAGAAATCCTTTAAAGTATTTCTAAATACGCACTGACATTCTTTAATAAAGACTCGATCAACAAAATTATTCTAGATCATCAATAAATTCAGTTATCAACAACAGCATAACTGAAATGTTTGTTAATCTAAGCCTGCAAAATTTGAATTATTCTTATACAACTTGACAACTTGTATGAATCGCACAAACACAAATAAATCTTTCGATAAATTCGAAATTGATATTTTTTTATGTTTGACGCTTAATTATGTTAATATCTTATAAGATCTATGACCAGATTAGGATTCTTGTATATATAAACGATAATTAAAATATTTTTGAATAAATCAAATAAAAAAAAATTCTTAATTGCGAATCTGATACCGAAAACTCAAACCGGTTCGAACGAAATCAAATGTTTGAGCTCTGGTGAAAAAAAAAAAAAAACAGAGAGAAGACTAAAAAATTATAAAATTCTATTGCGAAATTTTTTTGCTGTGGCGACCGAATTAAACTAGAAAAACAAAACAATCTCTTAAAATTTCTAGATATTCATGTTCGCAAGAACATTGAAAGTAAAACAACTTGTTATACGATTGTAGAAAGGTTTTCAAAACGCGTACTGTGTGCATTTTAACTTCAGTGTTTTAGTGTTTTCCAGCAAATTGCAAAGAGAAGAAAGTTGAAATAGCAAAACGTTTCTTGAAGTGCTTTTGAAAATGGGAAAAATGTGATGAATCGTT
Organism: Propsilocerus akamusi; assembly: GCA_018397935.1. Classification (NCBI taxonomy): domain Eukaryota; kingdom Metazoa; phylum Arthropoda; class Insecta; order Diptera; family Chironomidae; genus Propsilocerus; species Propsilocerus akamusi. Next base: position 25,104,032 of record CM031469.1, on the reverse strand, counting down.
TTCGACAGTGGAAAAACTAAAAGCATAACATTTGGATACTGAAATCACACAGGAAAAATATTCGAGGGAAATATACTTCTGTGAGTGAACAAAAAAAAAATTTTTTTGGCAGTAGAAATTTGCGGAAAAAATCAGTAAAATGAAAAAAAAAAAAAATTCTCATCATCATCTAAGTATGTGTGTGTGTATGTCTGATTATGGGGGCCTCCCCCTTTCCTCTTTCATCAATGTAATGTAAAGTGTGGGTGGTTTGAGGGAGCTTCCCGGTTGATGGTTGGATGTATGGCAAAAATAAAGTGTGAGACGAAAATCCAGAGACATCACAAAAAAAAAAGTTTTATTTTATCAGCGAAAATTTTTTTTTTCGCTTGTTTTTGTTTATTTTTTTCTGCTTGAATTGAGCAAAACAGAAAAGTCTTTAAAAATTACAGTGGAAAAAAATTCGAAGAAAACATACGAGAAGCGGGACTGCTGAAGATTTCTTTATTGCTTCTTTCTTGCGGGAAACTAAAGCCGTAAAAAGTTGTTGAAATGTTTATCATAAGCTCGCTTTTCAAATGGATCTGGCTTTATAATAAGCGTAGGGAGGCGAATATGGCCGGGATGTATGAATCAGATGCTTGCGGCACATCTTTAATATTGCGTATAGATATTATATATCTCGTCCAATGTGTCACAAATGACGTTAATTGATAATATAAAAAAATATATATGAAACATCAAAAGATTTTCTCATTATTTTCATCGTAATATTCAGCATACTGGATGTATATTTGGCTGTGTGTGTGTGTGTGTTTTTTTTTTCTCTCTTCTCCTCACTCTCTTTGAAATCACATTTTGATATCGCGTGAATTTGTATAAATAATGTGATCATCACATACGTAATATATCTACACACATCGTAAAACCAGAAACTAATGGAGAACTAACTATACGAGAATTGTGGAATTGTGTAAAAGTGCAATTTATCTAAGTTTATCTCTCTAATGTTGGTTTCTATTTTATATCACACGGCTGGTATTGTTTCTAGCACACACAAACACATGCATGCACACATAAGGATTAACTTGGTTGATTCATCTTTTGTGAAAAGTGGTATTCAGTGAATGGTTTCGTGTGCTTTTAAGAGAAACTTTTGCCATTAAAGTACAAGAATTGCATTTATTTGAAGCTGTAGGCGAGCAAGCGAGAGCGTGTGAGACAGATCAGAAGAAAGGAAAACTGAGAAGATGGCTGATCTTGAAGCAGTTTTAGCTGATGTCAGCTATCTCATGGCAATGGAGATGAGTAAACAGACACCAGAATCGAGTAAAAAAATCATCTTGCCTGATCCTAGGTAAGTTGAAGACCATAATTTTTCCACAACACGTAAATTTTGTTTACATTTTTCCACCAACCCATAAACACTCCTCGTCGGCGGTCCGAAAAGAAGAAAAAAATAAAAGATTTTTTTTTTTTTGTTTCTGGAAACGGTCAGAGATGCAAAAATAATGAAAATTATTGAGTGGGCACAGAAAAAAAAAAGAATAAAATTACGCGAAAATTTTAAGTACTTTCAATCTTAACAAACAACATCCTTAAGATGAGCGAGAAAAAGAAATTTTTCGAGCTCTTTATTGCATTTCTTGTTTGATTTAAAACTTTATAAACTTAGAAAAAAAAAAAAAATATTTTAACATAAATCTCCATAAATGTCGAGTTTAATTAGCATCAGTTAAATAAGAAAGAAAAAGATATTCAATACTGCTTTTTAACTCATTTCCTTAATATTTTTGCAGCGTTCGCAGTGTCATGCACAAATACCTCGAGCGAGAGAATGAAGTGACATTTGATAAGATTTTCAACCAGAAAATAGGTTTGTTTTGTTTTTCATTCAAGATTAAGACAAATATGAAAATTTCTTTAATCGCTTCAGGCTTCTTGCTATTTAAGGAATATTGCGAGAACTATCGCGATGATCCAGTGCCACAATTGAAATTTTACGAAGAAATTCGCAATTATGAGAAAACCGAATGTCGTGATGAGCGCAAGAAATTGGCGAAATCAATTTATGATAATTTTATAATGCGCGAAATGTTGAGTCATACTCATGTAAGTGATGAAATAGCAAAAATTTTTTTTTTTGCAATTCGACACATTTTTGTTTTTCAGGAATATTCCAAAGAAGCCGTAGCGCATGTTAACAGCTTTTTGCAGAAAAATGATGTACCCACCAATCTGTTTGAGCCATATATCGAAGAGATTTTTAATCATTTGCGCGGTGAACCGTTTGCAAATTTCCTTGAGAGTACTCGCTATACGCGATTTTGTCAATGGAAAAATTTGGAGCTTAATTTGAAGGTATAAACATTATTTTTAACTTTCATTGGCCCAAATAAATCTTTAATTCATTTCAATAATTGTTGGCTGTAGCTTACAATGAATGATTTTAGCGTTCTTCGCATCATTGGTCGCGGTGGTTTCGGTGAAGTGTACGGCTGCCGGAAAGTCGATACCGGCAAGATGTATGCAATGAAGTGCCTCGATAAGAAACGCATTAAAATGAAACAAGGTGAAACGTTGGCATTGAACGAACGAACGATGCTTAGTCTAGTGTCGACTGGTGTTGATTGTCCATTTATCGTATGCATGACATATGCCTTTCACACACCAAGTAAATTATGTTTCATACTCGATCTGATGAACGGTGGTGATTTGCACTATCATTTATCGCAGCATGGCGTCTTCAATGAAGCGGATATGAAGTTTTATGCGGCTGAAGTTATATTGGGATTAGAGCATATGCATCGACGTTATATTGTATATCGTGATCTCAAACCCGCCAATATTCTACTCGACGAAAATGGTCATGTGCGAATAAGTGACTTGGGTTTAGCGTGCGATTACAGCAAAAAGAAACCGCATGCGAGTGTCGGTACGCACGGTTATATGGCACCGGAAGTTCTATGTAAGGGTCAAAGTTACGATAGTTGTGCGGATTGGTTCAGCTTTGGATGCATGATTTATAAATTGTTAAAGGGACACAGTCCATTTAGGCAACATAAGACAAAGGATAAACATGAAATTGATCGCATGACATTAACGATGAAAGTTGAATTGCCCGATTCGTATAGTGTTGAGGTGAAGAGCTTACTTGATGGATTATTGCAGCGTGATATTGACAAGAGATTGGGTTGTTGTGGTCAAGGTGCTGAAGAAGTCAAGCGTCATCCATTCTTCCATGGTATCGATTGGAAGCAAGTGTACCAGCAGAATTACACACCGCCATTTATTCCGCCACGTGGCGAAGTAAATGCCGCCGATGCATGTGACATTGGCAATTTTGATGAGGATGATACAAAAGCCGTCAAAATTACTGAGCAAGATCAAGAGATTTACAACAATTTCCCATTAACAATTTCCGAAAGGTAAGAAAAACTAGAATGAAAGATTAATTAAATGATAATAAAAAAAAAAAAAATATTTTCACGAATTCCCACAGATGGCAACAAGAGATTACTGAAACAGTATTTGAGTCCGTTAATCAAGAAGCGGATCGGTTAGAGAAGAAAAATAAAGCGAAAAAGCTTGCACGATTTTATGATGATGAAAAGGAAAGCGATTGCATATTGCAAGGATATATCAAGAAACGTGGCTATTCATTTGCATCCGGATGGCAAACAAAATATGCAAAGCTATATCCCAATAGGTGAGCTACAGCAATCATTATTGCACTGTTCTTTTCAATTAATCTTTATACGTTCACGTAGACTGGAACTTTTGCCATTGTCACGAAACAATAAACCTGAGCTGATTTTTATGGATCAGATTGAGGAGGTGGCCGCCGATGTGCCATATAAGAATGAATCGAGCATCCAAATAAAATTAAAAGACAACATGCAACGTATTATATTGTACAATCAAGTAATTTATTCATAACTCGATGCATATGCTTAGAGCATTATTTTGTTTTCTAAACATTTTTATTTATATACACAGGATCAAATAGCTCAAAAGGAATGGATTCAATCAATTCGATCGGCACATAAAACGTCCCAGGAGCTCCTTGGTTCGATAACAAATAAGAAAGTTGGCAAGATTTATGGTACTGAAATGGATTTAACAAGCAACAGGCAAGTGACAATAAATCCGACTCCAGCAGCAGCCGCCGGCTCAATACCGCCAAAGAACACAAACGGCTCAAACTAGCGTTTACTTCTACGATCTCGGTCCTGTTTTATTGAGCCGAATCGTCTGAAGGATACACAATTGAAAGCAAAAAGCAAGGATACTTAAATGAATTCATCACAAATGAATGAGATCCCTCCGCTCACCATACTTCTATCAACATTAACGGTAAATATTTTATATCCTCCCCCGACGCGGCCAATCAACAACCTTTACAACTGTTATAATATCCTTCGCGCACACAGCAAAAAAAAATGCAACAGAGATAGAAAAAGTTCCCAACGATTGCGATCTTTTGTAACAATCCTCCAGATGATAATTTTACTATCAAACCAAAACAAAATCCTTAAAAGAGAACACTAAAACTGCTGTCCCTCACCTTTCTCAAAGCGTCAATCTTGATGTTAAATAAATATAATTAAATTTTTAATTCAGACACTTCAATGTGAAAATCAATCAATTTGCGAAGAACAAAAAAAAAATGCTGTAAAATTTAATTTCTTTTAATTTTCTGCTCTCGCGATGGCTCCCCGAAAAAAAAAAAAAAAAAAAGATTTTTAGTCAATGTTTGATGATAAATTTTCCAAATTGCAACAAAGTAAAAAAAAGAAAGAAAAAAATAGTTTTTATGTTTAAAATGATGTTTAGAAGCGTGAAACATTTCCGCGTGTCTCTAATTCCCGTGCGCTAATAAAAACACACAAAAATGTTCTAGTCTTGATTAGAAAGAAGAATAAAAATGAGCATATTGAAAAATGTACGTTAATTTTTAGTAAACTAAACGCGAAAGAAATTATATTTAACAAAACTTTAATTTTCAATTTTTTCCTTCTTCACTTGTTTCGAGATAAATCTATAAATTCATGAATTAATGATGTTTAGTCTCTCGCCTCTAAAACTAGGAAACAAAAAAAAAAAACAAAACCTGTCAGCGCAATGTATCATCATCGCCCTTCTATCAATACTTTCGTGATCTTTTTTACTAGATTGAGTGTACGTAGAAGTAATGAAAAAAAAAAAAAACTAATAATCGTTATCATGTATAATAATAATAATTATAATATTGCAACATATACTTTCTATTCTAGTTCTTCCTCCTCACCCTTTTTCCACAACTCCTTCGTTTTCCTCTACCATGGAAATCGCATTCGCTGTTCTTATTTTTATATTCTTGTTTCAATTTAGCTTTTTAAAATGATTCGATTTATCATTTCCAAACTGACTTCCATCTGAAGAAAATGATTGTTATAAACTTAACTAAATATTGATTAACGTATATTAAGCAGATCACTATTATCACCACCATGATCGGAAAACCTGTAAAATGAAATAAATTGTAAGAATGGGAAAAAATAATATTCAATTTTTTTCTATTAATGCAATGAGATGAAAATCGTTTTATAACCAATGTAGAGTATTATAGCAAAGAGCATAACCTCCCAACAAACACGCAACCAACTAATTATGATAGCGATCGACGAAAACTACCTAGTCAATAAAAAAGAGGAAATATTTATTTCCATATAATTTCATGATACGACAACAAACTCGTGATTAGGCGAATTCAATTTTGTATTAATTTTTTAGTTTTTCATCGCACAACATAGAAACGTTTAAAAAAAATAATAAGAAATAAAAAAATATGTAGCAGAGCCGTAAAAGTATCGCATTTTACCAATAATATTTTCAAAAAGGGTTCAGTCAAGTGTATCAGAAATAGCTTTATAGCTTCAAAAGTGTTTGTTTTCCTTTAACAAATAATAAATTTTATTTATGAAAAACAGATAAATTACCAACTCCATTTACAACAGACCACAAACCTACAGAAAACGTGTTATCAGAATATATTTTGTATTGTATTGAATGAAGTCAATTAGTTCAGTAACAGATTTTGTATCATTATCTCTCTATATTCCTTGTTATATTCTCCGCTCATGTCAGTTCTTTTATTTTATTTTCTTAGTTAATTGGTTCGTATAAAATAATAAATTTATCAAATTATATTTGTAGTAAAAAGTATTTTAAATCCTTTTAAATCTCCGTAAATTGATCATCACAATCACCATAGTTCATCAGTTCCTTTTGTTTGCAATTTTCCTTGTCAAGTCTCTAAGACTTTAGTTGAAAGATTGTATAATTAATTTTAAAGAAATTCATAATATTTAAAAGAAAACTTTTAACAAAATACTTATAATAAACAAATGCTTAGTTTTCACTTTTCTTTTGTGTGCGCCGAAAAGAAAATCTAACACAGGAAGTTAATTAAGTGTGAAATATGATAAAAGAGAGTAAACAAAGTTGGAAAAATCATTCGATAGAGTTCATTGTGATAAAATTTTCCGGAAAAAAAAATGTAAAGTTGAGCAGTGATTTTCCATGAGACCTAGAAGAATGACGTTTACTTATGTTTATGTGTAGATCGAACAAAAAAAAAGTAATTCACTCTCACAAATTCATCAATTAACTTAAAAATCACTGAAAATTTATATCAAAACTTCGTTTAAGCTTTAAATTCGAAGAATTTTCATAGTAACAACAAAATGAATTTAAACTTGAATTAATAAATGTAACCTAATTATAATTTCAATTTGACACTTACTTCTGTATTTGTAATTAGCAGTCGATAAAATGTAATGGAAATTTATAATTTAATAGAGCTCTCAAAATGAAATAAGATGAAAATATTAAAACAAAAATGATCAAAAATTAGAAAGCTATAGGAATCAGAATGGAAAATTTGGAGACGAAACAAAAAATTATTGAGGAAAAATGATCAAAATAAAGCAAAACAAAAATCATTTTGACAAAAACGAAAATAATAAAGAAAAATAATTATTAGTTTTAATAATTATTATTTAGAACTTTAAATTTCAGTTAAATTGTCAACAAAGCAATTTCAATTGAACGTGAAAATAAACATATCATTAGCATTTCTGTGACAATAACAATTCGTGTAAATGCCGATTCGTTCATGTCTATCAGTTGTATTCTAGACTCTCTTTCGAAAAGATGGTTGCAAATCGTTAACAATTGCAATGCCACTCATATGTATGTGAGTATGACATTCGAAATTGGCATCAGGCTAGAGATTTATGACATCAGATCCGAGATCCGATACTTTGCAAGAGGTGGAAGAAATAGAACCTGGAAGATCACTTAAAGTAGAATATGGGCGCAAGGATTTTATTGTGAAAAATAATCAAACGACACTTGTCAATCAAACTCGAAAAATTTGGCACGATTGGTATGGCATATTAAAAAAAAAGGTTAGCATTAGAAATATTAGCGCCAATTTTTAATGACAACGAAAATTCATATGCAGAATGTTTATAAAGTTTATTAAAATTTTTGAAAAACTGTGCAGTAACTTAGCGGAAGATAAGAATCAATTACTTGTTGAAATCAAACTACATAATATCGTTTAATATTATTGTCTTTTAAATCGCAAAACTGTTCACAATGGAATGCTTCAGACTCATCAACAATTGCTATGACGCTAGTTAATGTCAATGTTTATATGGATAAATAAAACCTGTCTATAAACTCATGTGGCACCAATCTATTGCACAATTCGATATCTCCAAGATGCATTTTAAATTAACCAATTTTTTTCGAAATTTCAAAATTGAAATTCTGAACCAAATGCCGGTTGTTGCATTGTACTGGCTCCGAAGATCCATTTCCATTCCAAAGGCTTATAGCTTCAATTTATTGAAATTTTATTGTTATAAAAATAAATAATATACTATTCAACAGTTATTATGACACTTGCTTGTCAATTGTCTCAGATAATGTCTGGTTTGGCATCTGGATAAATAAAAACTAAATTAAAAAATTTGGAACCATCGATTGGGTATGTACAATGAGTGTCCAATTCGGTATTTCCAAGATATTTCTTTAGTCTTATCACCTGTAAATGTGTGATTCCTCTATTTTGAAAACTTATAGTTATGCCAATCTTTATGATCGTAATCTGTTGCCACTGGATATTAAATTAGCGGGGCTTTTGATAATGAGAAACTTGAATGATGTGAACTTACGAAAATAAATGTTGTGGAGTTATAGTTATCCACGTGGAGTTCATTCGGAGATGAAGAAATAAAAGTCTGCTTTAAGTGGAACAAAACTGACGAAAGAATTTAAATTTAATTTTTATAAGTTTACAAACAATTCTCTTAAAATATGTTATCAACAGTTACGTTTACGATACGAATATTATCATAATCTTTAATAGCAGTAGCATTAACGTGAGTCCATGTCCATTTCTGATTAACGTCACTGGAATTGCATTGTGATACAAAAATATTTTGCTCGGTCAAATTTGTTGTTAAGCAATTAACATTTTGGTTGATAAGTTGTTGCGTGTCTAAATCATATTTCCACTTTTGCTGAGTGTCTGATTCATTATATTTACAATATACAAGCAATCCATTTTCACCATTAATGCAACCTTCTTTCTCATAAAAGTTTATAGATTTATACATATTGAATGTAAAATATTGTGAGTACTTTCTACTTATTCTTTCATCATAGCATTTCTTTAGGAACATATTTCTATTGTAATCTCCACTGGAGTCAATACACTTTTCAGGGTCAGCTACACTTCGAATTAACCCCGATGCAAAATAACCAGGATTCCATTTTTTATAAAAGAATCGAAGAAACATATCCGGTGCGACATGTTCCAGAAAGTATTGAAAAGGTTTGCAATTCCATCGACGACGAAATTCTTTCTGCATTGTAAGATCTCCTGGGTCGAAGTCATATTTTTCAGGGAAAGTGTTGTAAAAAACTTCTTTATATTCATCAAGCCAAACTTCAGCAACTCTCTTAAAATTTCTTGCAACGTAATCTTCTGTTCCATTACTGTCATGATTCTTGCCTCCTCTGCTGAATGAGTGAGAAATATGCGAGCATGGAACTTCAATCATTCCGCTTCCGCATAGGTGAGCTTTCAATGAAATTTCATGTTGTTCACCATACCAAATCTTAAGTCCTGGATCATAACCACCTATATCCCAAAAGAAATCACGTCTGACAGCGAACGCGCAGCCAAGCATAATAGGCAAAGTCCGAGGTTTTGCGGACTGTGCAGCATCGCTTGGAAGTATATCGTTCGCTGTATACCAGAGAAATTCATTGAACAGTCCTCTGCAGCCACTACCTACATGATGCTCAAATGTTTCTTTACTAAAATAGTCAATAACTGGGGTCGTTATAATTGTGGGTGTGATTGCAATTGGCTCTGTAAATAAGATGAATAAAGTTTAAGTCAATAATTATTTAACATAACTCTTTCCAAAAAACATACCAAGTAAAGGTGGAAGCCAATTTACAGTAACTTCTTGATGACTGTCCAAAAATACAAGAACTTGACCACTTGCAAATCTTGCGCCTTCCAATCGTGTTACAATTAATCCTTTTCTTTCAGGCAATCTTAAAATCTTAACTCTTCCATCAAAGTTTTGCTTCACATAATCGTCAAGCCCTTGCCCAAGTTCCGTTTTCGTGCTGCAGTCATCAACAAGGATAATTTCATGCAGCAATTCACGTGGCGTACGATTATACACTGCATGCGCTGTTCGCAATAATATGCTTAACCACTCATCACGAAAAATTACAATGACGCTTGTTGAGGGCAATTCCTTGAGGTACTGTCTCGCTTTACATCTGGATAAAGAGATAACTTTAATTATGAGAGCAATTTTCAATTTTATCTATAACACGGCTATTTACTCAATTGGTCGTGTGTCGGGAAGCGAACGGTTTACAGAAATTCTATCACTGACTACAACATGAAAACCTTCTACTGCCCTCAATTTATCGTTCAATTCGATATCTGCAGGATTTTCCAGTCTGTATGGTTTTCCTTGTTCACCGTTACCTGTACGTGATGCCTCGTATTTTATAAATTCATAATCATGCCAGTCCTTACGATCGTAATTTAATGCAACTTGATAGTTTAGTGAGTGTGGCTTTTGATACAGAGAAACTTTTAAATTACGTAAGCTTTCCTCCATAGGTTGAATGATCGATTGATCCTTTGTTATATCAAGCACTTCCACTATGATAATAACACCAAAGAGTAACGTCAAAGTAAGAAGTTTAAGCCTTCTTGGTCTGAACATTGGTGCGTATCGCCACATTTTGCAAACGTGGCTAAATGCCAATTTAAATCAGAACTTATTTATTTCCGTAAATTTTAATGAGTAGTTTTATTTTAAATGTAGTGCCGAAACGAGAAGATACGGGAAGGAACTGCGAAAGAGAAAATGTTAGGCAAGTGAATGTAACACGTTTCGTTTTACCACGTTTTATATACAATTTTGAATTCGTAGTCGTCGACCGTCGATAAAATCGTCAAGTCAAGCAGGCGTTGGTAGACATAGCTACATAATTTCGAAATTTTTTGGTGAAGGCTTGGGAGGGGTCAGAATATATTGGCTAAAAAATAATTGCAAATTCGTTCATTCTCCCTTTTACAAAAGATATTTTAAAATTTTTAAAATATTTTCTGAATCATTCCTCCTTCTAGAGAGGAATTTTTCAGGATTTGTTTTAAAAAACTAAACATTTTTTTGTGAAAATCCATTTTGGGATAGAATACCCTTTGAAAAAATTTTCTGAATAAAAATCGCCTATTCTATGCGGCCCCGAATAAAAAAATTCGTGTAAATGCCGATTCGTTCATGTCTATCAGTTGTATTCTAGACTCTCTTTCGAAAAGAGTGTATGTGAGTATGACATTCGAAATTGGCATCAGGCTAGAGATTTATGACATCAGATCCGAGATCCGATACTTTGCAAGAGGTGGAAGAAATAGAACCTGGAAGATCACTTAAAGTAGAATATGGGCGCAAGGATTTTATTGTGAAAAATAATCAAACGACACTTGTCAATCAAACTCGAAAAATTTGGCACGATTGGTATGGCAAATTAAAAAAAAAGTTAGCATTAGAAATATTAGCGCCAATTTTTAGTGACAACGAAAATTCATAAAAGAATGTTTATAAAGTTTATTAAAATTTTTTCAAAATTGTGCAGTAACTTAGCGGAAGATAAGAATCAATTACTTGTTGATATCAAATTACATAATATCGTTTAATATTATTGTCTATTAAATCGCAAAACTGTTCGCAATTCGCAATGAAATGCTTAAGCACTCATCAACAATTGCTATGACACTAGCAAATGTCAATTGTTTCAGCTAAATATTGTTTAACTTGGTATATGGATAAATAAAACCTGTCGTTAAACATTTACTCAGTTGGTCGGGTTGGGTAAAAATAATTCATGTGGCACCAATTCATTGCTCAATTCGATATCTCAAAAATTCATTTTAAATTAACCAAATAGTTTTGGCATTTTAAAATTGAAATTCTAATGGTTTCCAGGAATTCCATTGCCGGAATTCCGGTTGTTGCATTGTACTGACTCCGAAGATTCATTTCCATTCCGAAGGCTCATAACTTGAATTAATTGAAATTGACACTTGCTTTAGAGTTGTGGCATCTGGATAAATAAAAACTAAATTAAGAATTTTTGCACCATCGATTGGGTATGTACAATGAGTGTCCAATTCGGTATTACCAAGATATTAATGTCATTTCTTTAGTCTTTTCCCCTGTAAATGTGTGATTCCTCTATTTTGAAAACTTATAGTTATGCCAATCTTTATGATCGTAATCTGTTTCCATTGGATATTAAATTAGTGTGGCTTTTGATAGTGAGAAACTTGAATGATGTGAACTTACGAAAATAAATGTTGTGGAGTTATAGCTATCCACGTGAAGTTCATTCGGAGATGAAGAATAAAAGTCTGCTTTAAGTGGAACAAAAACTGACGAAAGAATTAAATAATTTTTATAAGTTTACAAAACAATTCTCTTAGAATATGTTATCAACAGTTACGTTTACGATACGAATATTATCATAATTTTATAGCAGTAGCATTAACGTGAGTCCATGTCCATTCTGATTAACGTCACTGGAATTGCATTGTGATACAAAAATATTTTGCTCGGTCAAATTTGTTGTTAAGCAATTAACATTTGGTTGATAAGTTGTTGCGTGTCTAAATCATATTTCCACTTTTGCTGAGTGTCTGATTCATTATATTACAATATACAAGCAATCCATTTTCACCATTAATGCAACCTTCTTTCTCATAAAAGTTATAGATTTATACATATTGAATGTAAAATATTGTGAGTACTTTCTACTTATTCTTTCATCATAGCATTTCTTTAGGAACATATTTTTATTGTAATCTCCACTGGAGTCAATACACTTTCAGGGTCAGCTACACTTCGAATAACCCCGATGCAAAATAACCAGGATTCCATTTTTTATAAAAGATCGAAGAAACATATCCGGTGCGACATGTTCCAGAAAGTATTGAAAAGGTTTGCAATTCCATCGACGACGAAATTCTTTCTGCATTGTAAGATCTCCTGGGTCGAAGTCATATTTTTCAGGGAAAGTGTTGTAAAAAACTTCTTTATATTCATCAAGCCAAACTTCAGCAACTCTCTTAAAATTTCTTGCAACGTAATCTTCTGTTCCATTACTGTCATGATTCTTGCCTCCTCTGCTGAATGAGTGAGAAATATGCGAGCATGGAACTTCAATCATTCCGCTTCCGCATAGGTGAGCTTTCAATGAAATTTCATGTTGTTCACCATACCAAATCTTAAGTCCTGGATCGTAACCACCTATATCCCAAAAGAAATCACGTTCTGACAGCAAACGCGCAGCCAAGCATAATAGGTACAGTCCGAGGTTTTGTGTACTGTGCAGCATCGCTTGGAAGTATATCATTCGATGTATACCAGAGAAATTCATTGAACAGTCCTCTGCAGCCACTACGTACATGATGTTCAAATGTTTCTCTACTAAAATAGTCAATAACTGGGGTCGTTATAATTGTGGGTGTGATTGCGATTGGCTCTGTAAATAAGATGAATAAAGTTTAAGTCTATAATTATTAACATAACTCTTTCCAAAAAACATACCAAGTAAAGGTGGAAGCCAATTTACAGTAACTTCTTGATGACTGTCCAAAAATACTAGAACTTGACCACTTGCAAATCTTGCGCCTTCCATTCGTGTTACAATTAATCCTTTTCTTTCAGGCAATCTTAAAATCTTAACTCTTCCATCAAAGTTTTGATTCACATAATCGTCAAGCCCTTGCCCAAGTTCCGTTTTCGTGCTGCAGTCATCAACAAGGATAATTTCATGCAGCAATTCACGTGGCGTACGATTATACACTGCATGCGCTGTTCGCAATAATATGCTTAACCACTCATCACGAAAAATTACAATGACGCTCGTTGATGGCAATTCCTTGAGGTACTGTCTCGCTTTACATCTGGATAAAAGATAACTTAATTATGAGAGCAATTTTAATTTTATCTAAACACGGCTATTTACTCAATTGGTCGTGTGTCGGGCAGCGAAACGTTTACAGAAATTCTATCACTGACTACAACATGAAAACCTTCTACTGCCCTCAATTTATCGTTCAATTCGATATCTGCAGGATTTTCCAGTCTGTATGGTTTTCCTTGTTCACCGTTACCTGTACGTGATGCCTCGTATTTTATAAATTCATAATCATGCCAGTCCTTACGATCGTAATTTAATGCAACTTGATAGTTTAGTGAGTGTGGCTTTTGATACAGAGAAACTTTTAAATTACGTAAGCTTTCCTCCATAGGTTGAATGATCGATTGATCCTTTGTTATATCAAGCACTTCCACTATGATAATAACACCAAAGAGTAACGTCAAAGTAAGAAGTTTAAGCCTTCTTGGTCTGAACATTGGTGCGTATCGCCACATTTTGCAAACGTGGCTAAATGCCAATTTAAATCAGAACTTATTTATTTCCGTAAATTTTAATGAGTAGTTTTATTTTAAATGTAGTGCCAAAACGAGAAGATACGGGAGGGAACTTCGAAAGAAAAAATTTTAGGCAAGTGAATGTAACACGTTTCGTTTTACCACGTTTTATATACAATTTTGAATTCGTAGTCGTCGACTGTCGATAAAATCGTCAAGTCAAGCAGGCGTTGGTAGACATAGCTACATAATTTCGAAATTTTTTGGTGAAGGCTTGGGAGGGGTCAGAATATATTGGCTAAAAAATGATTGCAAATTCGTTAATTCTCCCTTTTACAAAAGATATTTTAAAATTTTTAAAAAATTTTCTGAATCATTTCTCCTTCTAGAGAGGAATTTTTCAGGATTTGTTTTAAAAAACTAAACATTTTTTTGTGAAAATCCATTTTGGGATAGAATACCCTCTGAAAAAAATTTCTGAATAAAAATCGCCTATTCTATGCGGCCCCGAATAAAAAAATTCGTGTAAATGCCGATTCGTTCATGTCTATCAGTTGTATTCTAGACTTTCTTTCGAAAAGAGTGTATGTGAGTATGACATTCGAAATTGGCATCAGGCTAGAGATTTATGACATCAGATCCGAGATCCGATACTTTGCAAGAGGTGGAAGAAATAGAACCTGGAAGATCACTTAAAGTAGAATATGGGCGCAAGGATTTTATTGTGAAAAATAATCAAACGACACTTGTCAATCAAACTCGAAAAATTTGGCACGATTGGTATGGCAAATTAAAAAAAAAAGTTAGCATTAGAAATATTAGCGCCAATTTTTAGTGACAACGAAAATTCATAAAAGAATGTTTATAAAGTTTATTAAAATTTTTCAAAATTGTGCAGTAACTTAGCGGAAGATAAGAATCAATTACTTGTTGATATCAAATTACATAATATCGTTTAATATTATTGTCTATTAAATCGCAAAACTGTTCGCAATTCGCAATGAAATGCTTAAGCACTCATCAACAATTGCTATGACACTAGCAAATGTCAATTGTTTCAGCTAAATATTGTTTAACTTGGTATATGGATAAATAAAACCTGTCGTTAAACATTTACTCAGTTGGTCGGGTTGGGTAAAAATAATTCATGTGGCACCAATTCATTGCTCAATTCGATATCTCAAAAATTCATTTTAAATTAACCAAATAGTTTTGGCATTTTAAAATTGAAATTCTAATGGTTTCCAGGAAATTCCATTGCCGGAATTCCGGTTGTTGCATTGTACTGACTCCGAAGATTCATTTCCATTCCGAAGGCTCATAACTTGAATTAATTGAAATTGACACTTGCTTTAGAGTTGTGGCATCTGGATAAATAAAAACTAAATTAAGAATTTTTGCACCATCGATTGGGTATGTACAATGAGTGTCCAATTCGGTATTACCAAGATATTAATGTCATTTCTTTAGTCTTTTCCCCTGTAAATGTGTGATTCCTCTATTTTGAAAACTTATAGTTATGCCAATCTTTATGATCGTAATCTGTTTCCATTGGATATTAAATTAGTGTGGCTTTTGATAGTGAGAAACTTGAATGATGTGAACTTACGAAAATAAATGTTGTGGAGTTATAGCTATCCACGTGAAGTTCATTCGGAGATGAAGAAATAAAAGTCTGCTTTAAGTGGAACAAAACTGACGAAAGAATTTAAATTTAATTTTTATAAGTTTACAAAACAATTCTCTTAGAATATGTTATCAACAGTTACGTTTACGATACGAATATTATCATAATTTTTAATAGCAGTAGCATTAACGTGAGTCCATGTCCATTTCTGATTAACGTCACTGGAATTGCATTGTGATACAAAAATATTTTGCTCGGTCAAATTTGTTGTTAAGCAATTAACATTTTGGTTGATAAGTTGTTGCGTGTCTAAATCATATTTCCACTTTTGCTGAGTGTCTGATTCATTATATTTACAATATACAAGCAATCCATTTTCACCATTAATGCAACCTTCTTTCTCATAAAAGTTTATAGATTTATACATATTGAATGTAAAATATTGTGAGTACTTTCTACTTATTCTTTCATCATAGCATTTCTTTAGGAACATATTTTTATTGTAATCTCCACTGGAGTCAATACACTTTTCAGGGTCAGCTACACTTCGAATTAACCCCGATGCAAAATAACCAGGATTCCATTTTTTATAAAAGAATCGAAGAAACATATCCGGTGCGACATGTTCCAGAAAGTATTGAAAAGGTTTGCAATTCCATCGACGACGAAATTCTTTCTGCATTGTAAGATCTCCTGGGTCGAAGTCATATTTTTCAGGGAAAGTGTTGTAAAAAACTTCTTTATATTCATCAAGCCAAACTTCAGCAACTCTCTTAAAATTTCTTGCAACGTAATCTTCTGTTCCATTACTGTCATGATTCTTGCCTCCTCTGCTGAATGAGTGAGAAATATGCGAGCATGGAACTTCAATCATTCCGCTTCCGCATAGGTGAGCTTTCAATGAAATTTCATGTTGTTCACCATACCAAATCTTAAGTCCTGGATCGTAACCACCTATATCCCAAAAGAAATCACGTCTGACAGCAAACGCGCAGCCAAGCATAATAGGTACAGTCCGAGGTTTTGTGTACTGTGCAGCATCGCTTGGAAGTATATCATTCGATGTATACCAGAGAAATTCATTGAACAGTCCTCTGCAGCCACTACGTACATGATGTTCAAATGTTTCTCTACTAAAATAGTCAATAACTGGGGTCGTTATAATTGTGGGTGTGATTGCGATTGGCTCTGTAAATAAGATGAATAAAGTTTAAGTCTATAATTATTTAACATAACTCTTTCCAAAAAACATACCAAGTAAAGGTGGAAGCCAATTTACAGTAACTTCTTGATGACTGTCCAAAAATACTAGAACTTGACCACTTGCAAATCTTGCGCCTTCCATTCGTGTTACAATTAATCCTTTTCTTTCAGGCAATCTTAAAATCTTAACTCTTCCATCAAAGTTTTGATTCACATAATCGTCAAGCCCTTGCCCAAGTTCCGTTTTCGTGCTGCAGTCATCAACAAGGATAATTTCATGCAGCAATTCACGTGGCGTACGATTATACACTGCATGCGCTGTTCGCAATAATATGCTTAACCACTCATCACGAAAAATTACAATGACGCTCGTTGATGGCAATTCCTTGAGGTACTGTCTCGCTTTACATCTGGATAAATAAATAACGTTAATTATGTGAGGAATTTTTAATTTAGTCTTAAATACGAATATTTACTCAATTGGTCGTGTGTCGGGCAGCGAACGGTTTACAGAAATTCTATCACTGACTATAACATAAAA
The DNA here is from genome assembly GCA_018397935.1 of Propsilocerus akamusi. Taxonomy (NCBI): domain Eukaryota; kingdom Metazoa; phylum Arthropoda; class Insecta; order Diptera; family Chironomidae; genus Propsilocerus; species Propsilocerus akamusi. The sequence goes on along the minus strand of CM031469.1, from coordinate 25,086,649 downwards.
ACCTTCTACTGCCCTCAATTTATCGTTCAATTCGATATCTGCAGGATTTTCCAGTCTGTATGGTTTTCCTTGTTCACCGTTACCTGTACGTGATGCCTCGTATTTTATAAACTCATAATCATGCCAATCCTTACGATCGTAATTTAATGCGACTTGATAGTTTAGTGAGTGTGGCTTTTGATATAGAGAAACTTTTAAATTACGTAAGCTTTCCTCCATAGGTTGAATGATCGATTGATCCTTTGTTATATCAAGCACTTCCACTATAATAATAACACCAACGAGTAACGTCAAAGTAAGAAGTTTAAGCCTTCTTGGTCTGATCCTTGGTGCGTATCGCCACATTTGCAAACGTGGCTAAATGACAATTTAAATCAGAAATTATTTATTTCCGTAAATTTTAATGAGTAATTTTATTTCAAATGTAGTGCCAAAACGAGAAGATACGGGAGGGAACTTCGAAAGAAAAAATTTTAGGCAAGTGAATGTAACACGTTTCGTTTTACCACGTTTTATATAAAATTTTGAATTCGCAGTCGTCGACTGTCGATAAAAATCGTCGAATGAAGCAGGGGTAGCACTATCTACCAAGATAGTGTTGGTAGATAGCTGCTTAATTTCAACTTTTTCCGCAAAGGATTTCTCGGGCATCATAACCCAAATCGTGACATGATTTCAACATCATCAATTTTCATCAAAAACAATTCATTCATGCCCCATTTCATTTCGCACCACATATTTAAAATTTATTACACATTTATAACAACATTTATGCCACAATTGCACATGCGGAAATATTGAAATTTTTTTTAATTCCGAAAAATATCACGTGTAAAATGTACACAACATTAGAATATGCATAAACATACGAGAACCTTACACAGCCATTAAACGAGAAAATCATCCACTCCCGGTCACTGAGGACAGTCGTTTGAAATTGCGTGCAGCCAAGATATCTGTCGGATGGACATTAAAATTGCATATTATCACAGAAGAACGCAATTTCAGCTCACTTGCATTGGTTGTAAATCATTTACGCATGCGACTGAATCCAGAGACATTGAATGCAATTATGAACATATAACGTAGTATCGATGTATCGATTTGTCAGTGCAAACTGCAAATTGGTTCAATAATAAAAATTATATGTGGCAGCTTATTTTTGTTTCGTTTTATTTTATTTTATTTTTTATTATTCTGATTTTTGTTATTTTGCCTATTTTGATACATTTATTTTAGATTTATTTCCAAAATCTGCGTGAGGTTAACTTTTAGAAATATGCGCATGTGCAATGAGAACATTTTTAAAAATGTGTGCATGTAGTTTTGTTTACTCTCGAAAAATAGCTTAACAAATGTGTTTATTCCTTTTTAACAAATAATAAATGTTACTCATAATTTTTTATTTATGAAAAACAGATAAATTACCAACTCCATTTACAACAGACCACAAACCTACAAAAAACGTGTTATCAGAATATATTTTGTATTGTATTGAATGAAGTCAATTAGTTCAGTAGCAGATTTTGTATCAATATCTCTCTATATTCCTTGTTTCGTTATATTCTCCGCTCATGTCAGTTCTTTTATTTTATTTTCTTAGTTAATTGGCTCGTAAAAAATCATAAATTTATTAAATTATATTTGTAGTAAAAAGTATTTTAAATCCTTTTTAATCTCCGCAAATTTGTAAATAAACAATTCGTGAAAAAGCCGTTCACGTCTATCAGTTGTATTCTAAACTCTCTGTCGAAACATTATTGACAAGCCAACTACATAAAATGTCCAAGTTGTAAAGTTTAGTAAAATTTCAGAGCATCAAAATATTTGAAAATAAGAAATAATAATTATTTGGTGTTATCAAGCGACATAATATCGCGAAAATTTGACGAATTGATTCAAGTTTTATGATTACAAAAATAATTAAAATCCTCAAAAAAATAAACATTTTCCAGCCGACAAAAGGACTATAAAACTGAGTGATGTATAATTTTGTGCTCCTGTGACTTTATGACGATTTTTAAAATGCAAAATGAAACAGAAAAGTAAAAAAAAAAATATTTTGTCCTTGCATTCAAAAAAAAAAAAAGTAAAAAATTGCAGTTTGAAAAATCGCTAAAAAGTAACAAGAGCACAGGAAATACGAGAGTTCATCCGTTATGAATCCAGAGCAGGAAAAAAAATTAACCATCTAGTGCAAATATTTAAGCCACGCCCAAAAACGTTATGGTACCAGGAGCGCAGTCTACATGCATCCAGTGCAAAAAAAAGCTTTAACTATCCAGTGCAAACTACAAATTTTAAAAAGAAATTTAATAATAATAATAATCACAGTTCTTTTATAGCTTTTTGTAGAAATATTTATGCTTAATGTTACATCACTAAATATTTAATTGTCAAATGTTTCAAGCACAAGAAGAGCCTTAATAAAATATTTCTTATTTTGATCAAATAATTCTAGCCACAAGAGTTCATGTTTCCTTACTTCCCATTTTGATTAGAATTATTTTCAGCCGCTGTATAATGCTCGAAGTTTTTAAATGCTTGTAGAATTGTGAGCATACCAGGACTATTATATAGGTAAAATTCGGTGCATTTTCAATTGTGCATATTTTATTTTGAAAAATTGTGCAGTTATATTGAAATTTAACTGATCGTTAACATTTAACATGATCGAATGGTATTAATATGAATATAGAATATGAAAAAGCATGTCTGAATCTGTATCAATTACTGATTTTTATGGGTAAAAAATGCACCGATCATAACCCAAATTATCGGATATGCTCAAAACATAAATTAATTTAACAATTCTTAGATGTCTTACTTTCAATTTAAATAATTTTGAGACAATAAAATAACAATAAATTATCGAAATTTTTTACATTATTCTTAAGTTTACTTAATAAAACAGTTTATTTCCACTGGATGGTAAATCTGGATGCATGACGGCTGAGCTCTTGAATTTCCTGCATTCCTGTTACTTCGTGACGATTTTTGAATGCTCGAAAATTCGTAGAATTTTTTCACCCCTTTAATGTATGCAACCGTGTTAAACAAAAGTAAAAGACCTTCAAGGTATGCAACCCGCTATTCATCTTTAAAATAATTGCGAAGATTTCTATGAAATGGTTTCAGAAATTGTTTAATAAGACATACTTCGGATTACAAAAATTTTATAGCCATTGTTTATTAGGGCCGCGATCCGCGAACAACAGGCACAGAATAATCAGACTGATTAAATAAAGTGAACAGATAGATAGATATTCAGCTCGTGTTTCATATATTTCACATATTTTTTTTCTTAAGGTATTCGTTTTGCTTTACTAATTGCTTATAAAAGTAATTGGCTATTGAAATTACTTCAACAGCATCAATTAAACTCTCGAAACGAATAAAACTCAAAATGAACATTTTGTTTTTATCACTTTAACAGCCTTCATATTTATCGTCTCTAGTCAATCAAGTGATTATACGACAGATACGACTGAACGGACTTTGTGTTGTTGGCCTTTGTGTGAATTTGGATACGCAGAATGTTTAACATGTGAAACCTGAAAATTCATTCCGCTTCCATCCTCTGGTGACACTCATAAATCCACAAAAGTTTAACTTAAATCGCCCACTATTACGTTAAAAATTGTAAAATTTTAAGTTTGTTTTTATTAAGTCGTGAACTCGTGAAATCAAAAGTATTATCAACGAGGAAAATTTCGTTATGCAATTCACGTGATGATCGAATGTAAACTGAACAACTACTCGCAATGATATGCTTAATTACTCCCCAACAATTATACAATTATCATGACGCTGGTTATTGTCAATTTGTGTCAGACAGTGTTGGCATATGAATAAATAAAAAGCTTATAGATTTTTACTCAGTTGGTAAGATATCGGCGATAAAAATATGAAAGCATTCATGTGGCACAACATCAGATTTTAACAAATCAATTCGATATCTAAAAGTAGGTTTAATTAAGTTCTTCCAAAATAGACTCTACGCCGTTTAGTCTACGGTATGCATATGAAGCATCTCTAAATCTGGGAGCCCTTGGTAATCCTTACGATAGTAATTCGATGCTGCTGAAAATTTAGGTAAGTGTAGCTTTTGATAGAAAGAAAATTGAAAATGATGCGTTATCAACAGTTACATTTACAATATGAATATTATCATAATTAGCAATAGCAGTAGCGTCGATATTAGTCCATGTCCATTTCTGATTAACGTCACTGGAATTGCATTGTGATACAAAAATATTTTGCTTGGTTAAATTTGCTGTTAAGCAATTAACATTTTGATTAATTAGTTGTTGCGTGTCTAAATCATATTTCTACTTTTGCTGAGTGTCTGATTCATTATATTTACAATATACAAGCAATCCATTTTCACCATTAATGCAACCTTCTTTCTCATAAAAGTTTACAGATTTATACATATTGAATGTAAAATATTGTGAGTACTTTCTGCTTATTCTTTCATCATAGCATTTCTTTAGGAACATTTTTTCATTGTAATCTCTACTTGAGTCAATACACTTTTCAGTCTCAGCTACACTTCGAATTAACCCCGATGCAAAATATCTAGGATTCCATTTTTTATAAAAGAAACGAACGAACATGTCAGGTGCGACATTTTCCAGAAAATATTGAAATGGTTTGCAGTTCAATCGCTGCCGATATTCTTTCTGAACTATAAGATCTCCTGCGTCGAAGTCATAATTTCTGCTTACTTTCTACTGCCCTCAATTTATCGTTCAATTCGATATCTGCAGGATTTTCAAGTCTGTATGGTTTTCCTTGTTCACCGTTACCTGTACGTGATGCCTCGTATTTTATAAACTCATAATCATGCCAATCCTTACGATCGTAATTTAATGCGACTTGATAGTTTAGTGAGTGTGGCTTTTGATATAGAGAAACTTTTAAATTACGTAAGCTTTCCTCCATAGGTTGAATGATCGATTGATCCTTTGTTATATCAAGCACTTCCACTATAATAATAACACCAACGAGTAACGTCAAAGTAAGAAGTTTAAGCCTTCTTGGTCTGATCCTTGGTGCGTATCGCCACATTTTGCAAACGTGGCTAAATGACAATTTAAATCAGAAATTATTTATTTCCGTAAATTTTAATGAGTAATTTTATTTCAAATGTAGTGCCAAAACGAGAAGATACGGGAGGGAACTTCGAAAGAAAAAATTTTAGGCAAGTGAATGTAACACGTTTCGTTTTACCACGTTTTATATAAAATTTTGAATTCGTAGTCGTCGACTGTCGATAAAAATCGTCGAATGAAGTTACATCGACACCAAGATAGTGTTGGTAGATAGCTGCTTAATTTCATCTTTTTCCACAAAGGATTTCTCGGGCATCATAACCCAAATCGTACTTGATTTTCATGAGCTCGTTCGCAAACATCAACTATTTCAACATCATCAATTTTCATCAAAAACAATTCATTCATGCCCCATTTCATTTCGCACCACATATTTAAAATTTATTACACATTTATAACAACATTTATGCCACAATTGCACATGCGGAAATATTGAAATTTTTTTTACTTCCGAAAAATATCACGTGTAAAATGTACACAACATTAGAATATGCATAAACATACGAGAACCTTACACAGCCATTAAACGAGAAAATCATCCACTCCCGGTCACTGCATTGGTTGTAAATCATTTACGCATGCGACTGAATCCAGAGACATTGAATGCAATTATGAACATATAACGTAGTATCGATGTATCGATTTGTCAGTGCAAACTGCAAATTGGTTCAATAATAAAAATTATATGTGGCAGCTTATTTTTGTTTCGTTTTATTTTATTTTTTATTATTCTGATTTTTGTTATTTTGCCTATTTTGATACATTTATTTTAGATTTATTTCCAAAATCTGCGTGAGGTTAACTTTTAGAAATATGCGCATGTGCAATGAGAACATTTTTAAAAATGTGTGCATGTAGTTTTGTTTAGTCTCGAAAAATAGCTTAACAAATGTGTTTATTCCTTTTTAACAAATAATAAATGTTACTCATAATTTTTTATTTATGAAAAACAGATAAATTACCAACTCCATTTACAACAGACCACAAACCTACAAAAAACGTGTTATCAGAATATATTTTGTATTGTATTGAATGAAGTCAATTTGTATCAATATCTCTCTATATTCCTTGTTTCGTTATATTCTCCGCTCATGTCAGTTCTTTTATTTTATTTTCTTAGTTAATTGGCTCGTAAAAAATCATAAATTTATTAAATTATATTTGTAGTAAAAAGTATTTTAAATCCTTTTTAATCTCCGCAAATTTGTAAATAAACAATTCGTGAAAAAGCCGTTCACGTCTATCAGTTGTATTCTAAACTCTCTGTCGAAACATTATTGACAAGCCAACTACATAAAATGTCCAAGTTGTAAAGTTTAGTAAAATTTCAGAGCATCAAAATATTTGAAAATAAGAAATAATAATTATTGGTGTTATCAAGCGACATAATATCGCGAAAATTTGACGAATTGATTCAAGTTTTATGATTACAAAAATAATTAAAATCCTCAAAAAAATAAACATTTTCCAGCCGACAAAAGGACTATAAAACTGAGTGATGTATAATTTTGTGCTCCTGTGACTTTATGACGATTTTTAAAATGCAAAATGAAACAGAAAAGTAAAAAAAAAAAATATTTTGCCCTTGCATTCAAAAAAAAAAAAGTAAAAAATTGCAGTTTGAAAAATCGCTAAAAAGTAACAAGAGCACAGGAAATAGGAGAGCTCATCCGTTATGAATCAGGAGCAGGAAAAAAAATTAACCATCTAGTGCAAATATTTAAGCCACGCCCAAAAATTTTATGGTACCAGGAGTGCAGTCTACATGCATCCAGTGCAAAAAAAAAGCTTTAACTATCCAGTGCAAACTACAAATTTTGAAAATAAATTTAATAATTATAATAATCACAGTTCTTTTATAGCTTTTTGTAGAAATATTTATGCTTAATGTTACATCACTAAATATTTAATTGTCAAATGTTTCAAGCACAAGAAGAGCCTTAATAAAATATTTCTTATTTTGATCAAATAATTCTAGCCACAAGAGTTCATGTTTCCTTACTTCCCATTTTGATTAGAATTATTTTCAGCCGCTGTATAATGCTCGAAGTTTTTAAATGCTTGTAGAATTGTGAGCATACCAGGACTATTATATAGGTAAAATTCGGTGCATTTTCAATTGTGCATATTTTATTTTGAAAATATTGTGCAGTTATATTGAAATTTAACTGATCGTTTAACATTTAACATGATCGAATGGTATTAATATGAATATAGAATATGAAAAAGCATGTCTGAATCTGTATCAATTACTGATTTTTATGGGTAAAAAATGCACCGATCATAACCCAAATTATCGGATATGCTCAAAACATAAATTAATTTAACAATTCTTAGATGTCTTACTTTCAATTTAAATAATTTTGAGACAATAAAATAACAATAAATTATCGAATTTTTTACATTATTCTTAATTTACTTAATAAAACAGTTTATTTCCACTGGATGGTAAATCTGGATGCATGACGGCTGAGCTCTTGAATTTCCTGCATTCCTGTTACTTCGTGACGATTTTTGAATGCTCGAAAATTCGTAGAATTTTTTCACCCCTTTAATGTATGCAACCGTGTTAAACAAAAGTAAAAGACCTTCAAGGTATGCAACCCGCTATTCATCTTTAAAATAATTGCGAAGATTTCTATGAAATGGTTTCAGAAATTGTTTAATAAGACACACTTCGGATTACAAATATTTTAAAGCCAATGTTTATTAAGGCCGCGGCCCGCGAACAACAGGCACAGAATAATCAGACTGATTAAATAAAGTGAACAGATAGATAGATATTCAGCTCGTGCTTCATATATTTCACAGATTTTTTTTCTTAAGGTATTCGTTTTGCTTTACTAATTGCTTATAAAAGTAATTTGCTATTGAAATTACTTCAACAGCATCAATTAAACTCTCGAAACGAATAAAACTCAAAATGAACATTTTGTTTTTATCACTTTAACAGCCTTCATATTTGTCGTCTCTAGTCAATCAAGTGATTATACGACAGATACGACTGAGCGGCCTTTGTGTGTTTGGCTTTGTGTGAATTTGGATACGCAGAATGTTTTAAATGTGAAACCTGCAAATTCATTCCGCTTCCATCCTCTGGTGACACTCATAAATCCACAAAAGTTTAACTTAAATCGCCCGCTATTACGTTAAAAATTGTAAAATTTTAAGTTTGTTTTTATTAAGTCGTGAACTTGTGAAATCAAAAGTATTATCAACGAGGAAAATTTCGTTATGCAATTCACGTGATGATCGAATGTAAACTGAACAACTACTCGCAATGATATGCTTAATTACTCCCCAACAATTATACAATTATCATGACATATGAATAAATAAAAAGCTTATAGATTTTTACTCAGTTGGTAAGATATCGGCGATAAAAATATGAAAGCATTCATGTGGCACAAATCAATTCGATATCTAAAAGTAGGTTTAATTAAGTTCTTCCAAAATAGACTCTACGCCGTTTAGTCTACGGTATGCATATGAAGCATCTCTAAATCTGGGAGCCCTTGGTAATCCTTACGATAGTAATTCGATGCTGCTGAAAATTTAGGTAAGTGTAGCTTTTGAAAGAAAGAAAATTGAAAATGATGCGAACATTCCTGGAATTACGTCATTACAAAAAAAATTTGGAGAACAAAATCGGAAAAAGAATTTAATTTTTAATTTTTATAATTTTAAAAGACAATTCTATAAAAATGCGTTATCAACAGTTACATTTACAATATGCATCTTATCATAATTAGCAATAGCAGTAGCGTTGATATTAGTCCATTTCTGATTAACGTCGCTGGAATTGCATTGTGATACAAAAATATTTTGCTCGGTTAAATTTGCTGTTAAGCATTTTGGTTGATTAATTGTTGCGTGTCTAAATCATATTTCCACTTTTGCTGAGTGTCTGATTCATTATATTTACAATATTCAAGCATTCCATTTTCGCCAATGCAACTTTCTTTCTCATATAAGTTTATAGATTTATACATATTGAATGTAAAATATTGTGAGTACTGTGTGTAAGTTTCATTGCTGTAGCATTTTTGAAGCAACATTTTTTCTCTGTACTTTCCACCATAATCAATGCACTTTTCAGGATCAGCTATACTTCGAATTAATCCTGATGCAAAATAACCAGGATTCGATTTTTTATAAAAGAAACGAATGAACATGTCAGGTGCGACATTTTCCAGAAAGTATTGAAAGGGTTTGCAGTTCAATCGCTGTCGAAGTTCTTTCTGAATTGTAAGATCTCCTGCGTCGAAGTCATATTTTCTGCTTACTTTCTACTGCCCTCAATTTATCGTTCAATTCGATATCTGCAGGATTTTCAAGTCTGTATGGTTTTCCTTGTTCACCGTTACCTGTACGTGATGCCTCGTATTTTATAAACTCATAATCATGCCAATCCTTACGATCGTAATTTAATGCAACTTGATAGTTTAGTGAGTGTGGCTTTTGATATAGAGAAACTTTTAAATTACGTAAGCTTTCCTCCATAGGTTGAATGATCGATTGATCCTTTGTTATATCAAACACTTCCACTATAATAATAACACCAACGAGCAAAGTCAAAGTAAGAAGTTTAAGCCTTCTTGGTCTGATCCTTGGTGCGTATCGCCACATTTTGCAAACGTGGCTAAATGCCAATTTAAATCAGAACTTATTTATTTCCGTAAATTTTAATGAGTAGTTTTATTTTAAATGTAGTGCCAAAACGAGAAGATACGGGAGGGAACTTCGAAAGAAAAAATTTTAGGCAAGTGAATGTAACACGTTTCGTTTTACCACGTTTTATATAAAATTTTGAATTCGCAGTCGTCGACTGTCGATAAAAATCGTCGAATGAAGCAGGGGTAGCACTATCTACCAAGATAGTGTTGGTAGATAGCTGCTTAATTTCAACTTTTTCCGCAAAGGATTTCTCGGGCATCATAACCCAAATCGTACTTGATTTTCATGAGCATCAATTTTCATCAAAAACAATTCATTCATGCCCCATTTCATTTCGCACCACATATTTAAAATTTATTACACATGTATAACAACATTTATGCCACAATTGCACATGCGGAAATATTGAAATTTTTTTTACTTCCGAAAAATATCACGTGTAAAATGTACACAACATTAGAATATGCATAAACATACGAGAACCTTACACAGCCATTAAACGAGAAAATCATCCACTCCCGGTCACTGCATTGGTTGTAAATCATTTACGCATGCGACTGAATCCAGAGACATTGAATGCATTATGAACATATAACGTAATATCGATGTATCGATTTGTCAGTGCAAACTGCAAATTGGTTCAATAATAAAAATTATATGTGGCAGCTTTTTTTTTTCGTTTTATTTTATTTTATTTTTTTTATTATTCTGATTTTTGTTATTTTGCCTATTTTGATACATTTATTTTAGATTTATTTCCAAAATCTGCGTGAGGTTAACTTTTAGAAATATGCGCATGTGCAATGAGAACATTTTAAAAATGTGTGCATGTAGTTTTGTTTACTCTCGAAAAATAGCTTAACAAATGTGTTTATTCCTTTTTAACAATAATAAATGTTACTCATAATTTTTTATTTATGAAAAACAGATAAATTACCAACTCCATTTACAACAGACCACAAACCTACAAAAAACGTGTTATCAGAATATATTTTGTATTGTATTGAATGAAGTCAATTTTCATCAATATCTCTCTATATTCCTTGTTTCGTTATATTCTCCGCTCATGTCAGTTCTTTTATTTTATTTTCTTAGTTAATTGGCTCGTAAAAAATCATAAATTATTAAATTATATTTGTAGTAAAAAGTATTTTAAATCCTTTTTAATCTCCGCAAATTTGTAAATAAACAATTCGTGAAAAAGCCGTTCACGTCTATCAGTTGTTTCTAACTAACTCTCTGTCGAAACATTATTGACAAGCCAACTACATAAAATGTCCAAGTTGTAAAGTTTAGTAAAATTTCAGAGCATCAAAATATTTGAAAATAAGAAATAATAATTATTTGGTGTTATCAAGCGACATAATATCGCGAAAATTTGACGAATTGATTCAAGTTTTGATTACAAAAAAATTAAAATCCTCAAAAAAATAAACATTTTCCAGCCGACAAAAGGACTATAAAACTGAGTGATGTATAATTTTGTGCTCCTGTGACTTTATGACGATTTTTAAAATGCAAAATGAAACAGAAAAGTAAAAAAAAAAATATTTTTGTCCTTGCATTCAAAAAAAAAAAAGTAAAAAAGTAAAAAATTGCAGTTTGAAAAATCGCTAAAAAGTAACAAGAGCACAGGAAATAGGAGAGCTCATCCGTTATGAATCAGGAGCAGGAAAAAAACTTTAACCATCTAGTGCAAATATTTAAGCCACGCCCAAAAATTTTATGGTACCAGGAGTGCAGTCTACATGCATCCAGTGCAAAAAAAAAGCTTTAACTATCCAGTGCAAACTACAAATTTTAAAAGAATTTTAATAATAATAATAATCACAGTTCTTTTATAGCTTTTTGTAGAAATATTTATGCTTAATGTTACATCACTAAATATTTAATTGTCAAATGTTTCAAGCACAAGAAGAGCCTTAATAAAATATTTCTTATTTTGATCAAATAATTCTAGCCACAAGAGTTCATGTTTCCTTACTTCCCATTTTGATTAGAATTATTTTCAGCCGCTGTATAATGCTCGAAGTTTTTAAATGCTTGTAGAATTGTGAGCATACCAGGACTATTATATAGGTAAAATTCGGTGCATTTTCAATTGTGCATATTTTATTTTGAAAATATTGTGCAGTTATATTGAAATTTAACTGATCGTTTAACATTTAACATGATCGAATGGTATTATATGAATTAGAATATAAGAAGCATGTCTGAATCTGTATCAATTACTGATTTTTATGGGTAAAAATGCACCGATCATAACCCAAATTATCGGATATGCTCAAAACATAAATTAATTTAACAATTCTTAGATGTCTTACTTTCAATTTAAATAATTTTGAGACAATAAAATAACAATAAATTATCGAAATTTTTTACATTATTCTTAAGTTTACTTAATAAAACAGTTTATTTCCACTGGATGGTAAATCTGGATGCATGACGGCTGAGCTCTTGAATTTCCTGCATTCCTGTTACTTCGTGACGATTTTTGAATGCTCGAAAATTCGTAGAATTTTTTCACCCCTTTAATGTATGCAACCGTGTTAAACAAAAGTAAAAGACCTTCAAGGTATGCAACCCGCTATTCATCTTTAAAATAATTGCGAAGATTTCTATGAAATGGTTTCAGAAATTGTTTAATAAGACATACTTCGGATTACAAAAATTTTATAGCCATTGTTTATTAGGGCCGCGATCCGCGAACAACAGGCACAGAATAATCAGACTGATTAAATAAAGTGAACAGATAGATAGATATTCAGCTCGTGTTTCATATATTTCACATATTTTTTTTCTTAAGGTATTCGTTTTGCTTTACTAATTGCTTATAAAAGTAATTGGCTATTGAAATTACTTCAACAGCATCAATTAAACTCTCGAAACGAATAAAACTCAAAATGAACATTTTGTTTTTATCACTTTAACAGCCTTCATATTTATCGTCTCTAGTCAATCAAGTGATTATACGACAGATACGACTGAACGGACTTTGTGTTGTTGGCCTTTGTGTGAATTTGGATACGCAGAATGTTTAACATGTGAAACCTGAAAATTCATTCCGCTTCCATCCTCTGGTGACACTCATAAATCCACAAAAGTTTAACTTAAATCGCCCACTATTACGTTAAAAATTGTAAAATTTTAAGTTTGTTTTTATTAAGTCGTGAACTCGTGAAATCAAAAGTATTATCAACGAGGAAAATTTCGTTATGCAATTCACGTGATGATCGAATGTAAACTGAACAACTACTCGCAATGATATGCTTAATTACTCCCCAACAATTATACAATTATCATGACGCTGGTTATTGTCAATTTGTGTCAGACAGGGTTGTCATATGAATAAATAAAAAGCTTATAGATTTTTACTCAGTTGGTAAGATATCGGCGATAAAAATATGAAAGCATTCATGTGGCACAAATCAATTCGATATCTAAAAGTAGGTTTAATTAAGTTCTTCCAAAATAGACTCTACGCCGTTTAGTCTACGGTATGCATATGAAGCATCTCTAAATCTGGGAGCCCTTGGTAATCCTTACGATAGTAATTCGATGCTGCTGAAGACTTAGGTAAGTGTAGCTTTTGATAGAAAGAAAATTGAAAATGATGCGAACATTCCTGGAATTACGTCATTACAAAAAAAATTTGGAACAAAATCGGAAAAAGAATTTAATTTTTAATTTTTATAATTTTAAAAGACAATTCTATAAAAATGCGTTATCAACAGTTACATTTACAATATGCATATTATCATAATTAGCAATAGCAGTAGCATTAACGTGAGTCCATGTCCATTTCTGATTAACGTCGCTGGTGTTGCATTGTGATACAAAAATGTTTTGCTCGGTTAAATTTGCTGTTAAGCAATTAACATTTTGGTTGATTAGTTGTTGCGTGTCTAAATCATATTTCCACTTTTGCTGAGTGTCTGATTCATTATATTTACAATATTCAAGCCATCCATTTTCGCCATCAATGCAATCTTCTTTCTCATATAAGTTTATAGATTTATACATATTGAATGTGAAATATTGTGAGTACTGTGTGTAAGTTTCATTGCCGTAGCATTTTTGAAGCAACATTTTTTCTCTGTACTTTCCACCATAATCAATGCACTTTTCAGGATCAGCTATACTTCGAATTAATCCCGATGCAAAATAACCAGGATTCCATTTTTTATAAAAGAAACGAATGAACATGTCAGGTGCGACATTTTCCAGAAAGTATTGAAATGTTTGCAGTTCAATCGCTGCCGATATTCTTTCTGAACTGTAAGATCTCCTGCGTCGAAGTCAAATTTTCCAGATAAGTGTTGTAAAAAACTTCTTTATTCATCAAGCCAAACTTCAGCAACTCTTTTAAAATTTCTGGCAACGTAATCTTGTGTTCCATTACTGTCATGATTTTTTCGAGTATTTCTGAATGCATGAGAAATGTGCGAGCAAGGAACTTCAAGCATTCCGCTTCCACAGAGATGAGCCTTCAATGAAAGTTCATATTGTTCACCGTTCCAAATTTCGAGTCCTGGATCGTAACCACCTAAATCCCAAAAGAAATCACGTCTGATAGCAAACGCGCAGCCGAGCATAGCAGGAACCTGTCGTGGTTTTGAGGGTTGTGCTGCATCGTTTGGAAGTAAACCATGCCATGCAAACCAGAAAAATTCATTGAAGAGCCCTCTAGATCCTCTGCTTCCATAATGTTCAAATGTTTGTTTACTAAACGAGTCCATAATTGGGGTCGTTATAATTGTGGGTGTGATTGCAATTGGCTCTATAGAAAAATAGTCACATGTAAGAGTGTAAGTAAGTCTATAAATTGGTTAACGATGTAACTGTAAAAGGCTTACCAAGTAAAGGTGGAAGCCAATTTACAACAACTTCTTGATGACTGTCCAAAACTACTAAAACTTCACCGGTTGCAATTTTTGCTCCTTCCAATCGTGTCACAATTAATCCTTTTCTTTCATGCAATCTTAAGATCTTAACTCTTTCATCAAAGTTTTGCTTCACATAATCGTCAAGCTCTTCGCCAAGGTTACTGTTCGTGCTGCAGTCATCAACGAGGATAATTTCGTGAAGAAGTTCACGTGGCGTTCGATTATACACAGAATGCACTGTTCGCAATAAAATGCTTAACCACTCATTGCGGAAAATTACAATGACGCTCGTTGATGGCAATTCCTTGAGGTACTGTCTCGCTTTACATCTGGATAAATAAATAACGTTAATTATGTGAGGAATTTTTAATTTAGTCTTAAATACGAATATTTACTCAATTGGTCGGGTGTCGGGTAGCGAACGGTTTACAGAAATTCTGTCACTGACTATAACATGAAAACCTTCTTCTCGCACCAATTTGTTGTTCAATTCGATATCTTCAGGATTTTCAAGTAAATATGGTTTTCCCCTGTTCACCGTTACCTGTACGTGATTCCTCGTATTTTATAAACTCATAATCATGCCCATCCTTACGATCGTAATTTGTTGCCACAGGATAGTTTAGTGAGTGTGGTTTTTGTTTTGATAGAGAGAAACTTTTAATTACGCAAACTTTCCTTCATTGGCTGAACAATTGATTCTCCTTATTCAGATCAAACATTACCAGAATAACTAAACTCATGAGTAACGTCAACATATAAATTGAGGCCTTCTGGAAGCCATTTTAGCTCCGTATCGCCACATTGTGCAAGTAAGAAAAGACTGAATGTCTTTGTAGGCCAGAATTGATTTAATTTCCTTAAATTATATTTTAAAAATTTTGTTGAAAAGTCGTGCGACACGAAACGAGCAGACGGGTATTAGGAAAGTAAATGTGTTGGCTAATACGTATTATATCGTATATTTGTATATTATGTAAGCCCGACGTTAGCTGCTAGTGATATATTTTCCAACATTTAACATCTTAACAAGTGTTTTTGTTTAAATTACCAAATTGTTTAAATAATGCCAAAAGAAAAATATTTATTCAATAACATGTCTTCAAAACATTTAAAAAACAGAAACATAAAAATAATTACAGAAAAAAAGATGTTATCAGCAGCAAATATTTGCATTCAGTGGAGTCACATTGTTCAGTAACAGTTTCTGTATCATTTATATTTATTTAACTGGTTTGCCTCTCATTACTGAAAAAACAAATTTGACTTCTTCTAAAAGCATCTGCTTAGATAGTCTAGTGGTCTAGTGCTTCTTACATCAAAAATATTTGGAAAAATGATGAAAAAAAAAGCCTGTAAATTTTGACTGAAATTATGCGAAAATTTAGCGAAAATTATGTGCAAATGATAACGACCAAATACTAATTACGAAGAAACCAAT
This sequence comes from Propsilocerus akamusi, assembly GCA_018397935.1. Classification (NCBI taxonomy): domain Eukaryota; kingdom Metazoa; phylum Arthropoda; class Insecta; order Diptera; family Chironomidae; genus Propsilocerus; species Propsilocerus akamusi. The sequence continues at coordinate 25,070,528 of CM031469.1, read as the reverse complement.
TATAAAAAAAAACTTCTTTTAAAATGCTGAACATCGTGAAAACGCAATAAAAATTTCGTTCTATTCGGAAAGCTCGTTAAATATTATTATAGAAAATGTATGTACTTAATAGGTAGTTAAATATAAGAATTGCTGATATCAAGCGACATAACATTGCTTGACATATCTATTGTTTGAATGATGTGTTTAATTTTAAATATTTTTTGAACGATATTTTTATTATTAAGTCGTGAATTTAAGTCGTTATGCAATCCTCGCAGCGATCGCATGTTCAATGAACAACTGTTTGCAATGAAACTCTTAATCACTCATCATTCATGACGCTTATTAATAGCACTTGTTTGAAGTAAATATCTTCTGGCATTTTATATGGACAAATAAAAAGCTTATAGAATCAGTTATTGGGTTGCTGTCAAAGAATGGCTCACAGTAATATCTCTAAGTATATCACGAAAGCGTTCATGTGGCATAAACTCATTGTTCAATTCGATATTCCAAAATATTAAAGCTTGTTCAATTCCATCAGCATTGTCTTTACGACAGTGATCCAAACTATGCTCTGTACCACCACATTGTGCAAGCATGCTAAGAGTGAGTGGATACCTTTGTAGACCAGAACTGATTTATTTCTGTAAATTTTAATTTAAAAATTCAATTGAAAATTCGTGCGACACGATGTATACGAGCATTATGTAACCGTGACGTGACCTTTACTAACGTGTGATATATTTTCTAAATTGTAGTAAAATAAGGAAATACAAAAATTAATTTTTAATTGCTTCGGAAATTTTTTTTAATTACTTGGCGATAACTTTTGATCATGAATAACATAAATAGAATTATAAAAGAAAAATACATTATCAAAAGCAAGTCAGAAAAAAAGAAGTAATTCTGTTTTGACATTATGCATTTCTAAATTTTATCAAAAAATCAGTATCGGATAAAATCCTTACCTCCACAATTTATAAATTCCTTAAAGGATTTCTAATCCGAAGTCATGTAACTTGAGTTTATTGATAATTTTCATGGAACAATAAATTTTTTACATGCTGTTTTTTAAAAAAAAATGTATGACGCTTACTAGCATCGATGATTATTTTTAGGTACTGTCTGGACTGACACCTGAACAAATTAAAAGCTTAAATACAAATTTTGATCAATTGTTCTGGCATCGAAATCGAACAGTGCACAGTAATTCTGTTGCTCAATATCGTTGATAAGAAATTATTCATGTGGCAAAAAACAATTTGCTGTTCAATTCGCTATACCCAAAATATTACTTAGTTGTCATATCTTCAGTTTCTTCATCTGTACGTGGAATCTCGTATTTTGAAAACTTATGTCATGCGAAAATGTAACATTCCTGGAATCACGCGTCACAATTAAAAAAAATATGATCCGCGTTTTAAAATAAAAGAATAAATTGTTACAATTTTAAAAGACAATTCTATAAAAATGCGTTATCAACAGTTACATTTACAATATGCATATTATCATAATTCTTAATAGCAGTAGCATTGATATTCGTCCATGTCCATTTCTGATTAATGTCGCTGGTGTTACATTGTGATACAAAAACATTTTTCTCGCCTAAATTTGCTGTTAAACAATTAACATTTTGGTTGATTAGTTGTTGCGTGCTTAAATCATATTTCCACTGTTGCTGTGCATCTGATTCATTATATTTACAATATTCTAGGATTCCTTTTTCGCCAATGCAACTTTCTTTCTCATATAAGTTTATAGATTTATACATATTGAATGCAAAATATTGTGCGAAATTTATGTTTTTTTCATCTCCGCTGCATTTTGTAAGCTTGTGATGATCTTTTTCCCGTGAAGAATCAACACACATTTCAGGATCAGAGGAACTTTGAATTGATCCTGATGCAAAATAACCAGGATTCCACCTCTTATAAAAGAATCGCTGATACATGTAAGGTGCAACATTTTCCAGAAAGTATTGAAATGGTTTGCAGTTCAATCGCTGCCGATATTCTTTCTGAACTGTAAGATCTCCTGCGTCGAAGTCATATTTTCCAGGATAAGTGTTGTAAAAAACTTCTTTATATTCATCAAGCCAAACTTCAGCAACTCTTTTAAAATTTCTTGCCACATAATTATGTGTCTTGGTACCATCATGATTCTTTCCAGTATTTCTGAATGCATGAGAAATATGTGAGCATGGAACTTCAAGCATTCCGCTTCCACAGAGATGAGCCTTCAATGAAAGTTCAATTTGTTCACCATTCCAGATTTCGAGTCCTGGATCGTAACCACCTAAATCCCAAAAGAAATCACGTCTGATAGCAAACGCACAGCCGAGCATAACAGGAAGTTGCCTTGGCTTTGAGGGTTCTGCAAGATCTTTTGGAAGTAGTTGATTCCACGTATACCAGAAAAATTCATTGAAAAGCCCTCTAGTTCCTCCACTTCCATAATGTTCAAATGTTTGTTTATTGAACGAGTCAATAATTGGTGTCGTTATAATTGTGGGTGTGATTGCAATCGGCTCTATATAACAACAGTGAAATACAAGAATTTAAGTAAGTCTATAAATTGGTTAACGATTTAATTGTAAAAGGTTTACCAAGTAAAGGTGGAAGCCAGTTTACAACAGCTTCTTGATGACTATCTAGAAACACTAAAACTTGACCGGTTGCAATTTTTGCTCCTTCCATTCGTGTTACAATTAATCCTTTTCTTTCGGACAATCTTAAGATCTTAACTCTTCCATCAAAGTTTTGCTTCACATAATCGTCAAGCCCTTGACCAAGGTTACTGTTCGTGCTGAAATCATCAACGAGTATAATTTCGTGCAGCAATTCACGTGGCGTTCGATTATACACAGAATGCACTGTTCGCAATAAAATGCTTAACCACTCATTGCGGAAAATTACAATGACGCTCGTTGATGGCAATTCCTTGAGGTACTGTCTCGCTTTACATCTGGATAAATAAATAACGTTAATTATGTGAGGAATTTTTAATTTAGTCTTAAATACGAATATTTACTCAATTGGTCGTGTGTCGGGCAGCGAACGGTTTACAGAAATTCTGTCACTGACTATAACATGAAAACCTTCTTCTCGCACCAATTTGTTGTTCAATTCGATATCTTCAGGATTTTCAAGTAAATATGGTTTTCCTTGTTCACCGTTACCTGTACGTGATTCCTCGTATTTCATAAACTCATAGTCTTGCCAGTCCTTACGATCGTAATTTGTTGCCACCGGATAGTTTAGTGAGTGTGGTTTTTGGTTTTGATAGAGAGAAACTTTTAAATTGCGTAAACTTTCCTTCATTGGCTGAACAATTGATTCCTCCTTATTCAGATCAAACATTACTAGAACAATAACTAAACTCAGGAGTAACGTCAACATAATAAATTTAAGTCTTCTTGGTGTCATCCTAGCCCCGTATCGCAACACATTGCAAACGAGACTGAATGCCATTTTAAGATTACTAAAATGACTACTAAAAGATTGTTTAATCACCAAATGATCAAACATTTCGTTTTACCACGTTTTATATAGAATTTTGAATTCAATGTCGACGACAATCGCAATCGACAGTCGATAAAAATCGTATCAAGGGTTGGTATGTAGGCACATCGTGTATTTATCTAATTTCTGAATTTTTTGGTAAGAGACTCGTTCGTCAGCGAAAAAAAAATTAAGTTCTCTATCAGTAAATCATCCGAACACATAAAAAGTATATCATTAGTGAACCGTGAGATCATTCTAGCTCTCCAGACATTCTAATAGCGAGTCCATCAAGCATAAATCAACCAATTTGAGAAACATACAAAGTGATAGAATTTTCCTTAAAATAATTTCGGGCTCTACGGACACATATACATGCAAAACAGCCAAAGAAGTTGTACAATTTGCAAGCGACGCCATTTTTTGATAGAATGAATTCAGCTTTGGGTTTATAATTGTAATTAATCGGAGTCTAAAAACCATAAAAAGTGAATAGAACGCAATAGGCCGAACAAAAAATGGTCCATACACTCATACCAATGAACAATGTCAATGGCTGAACCTGTAAGAGATGTGCTCACATGGCATGGTTGCAAATTTGTCTTTAATTTTTATCAGTAATTTAGTTTCCTTGTGATTTGATTGATAAAAGCATTGCCATTAACAATTCTGATTACATGCAGTGATATTTGCATAATTTTCATTCATATGGATAGCAGTATGCATTGATGGTAATGATTCATTTGGAAGGGCAAAAAAGAAAACCGGAAAATTGTCATTTTTATATAAAAAAGAAAGAAAAATGTTTCTTGCATGACTATGCTCATATAGGAATCTAATACTTTAATTTATTTTACACTTTTAGGAATCGCTCCATAAGAAACGCTAATAGCAAACGATCGTCAATATCCTGCAAGAAGGAAAATTAATTAAAGCAAAACAATCATCAGTAAACTCAAAGGATTCAACGTCCGAAAGCATCTTTCTGCTAAAAGGAAAAGTTATAAAATTCTTTTGTTTTTGAACGAAAACTAGTAGGGGTAAGTGATTGTGTCATCTTCTGAAATGTGCCTGTACATTTTCGCAATGTAACATCGCTTACACAATTCCAATTTTATTTTAGCTTTGCCTTAAAAAGTTGTTTTTAAAACAAAAAAACAAAAAACAAATAAAAAAAAAATCATCATCATTGCAAACGAAACGATGACGGAATCAATTAAATTCGGTCCCGAATGGTTGCGCAACAGCGTCGCTAATGTCTCACTGCAACAGCCAGTATCAGGAACCACACCGCTATCAATGAATCCACAAACTGATAACATCACATCACGCCCGGTACTCTCCGATCATCGATATGGAAGAGAAGAGATGCTGTCGCTGTGTGAAAAATCAATGGCACAGCCCGATGTGTTGCCACGTTTTAGACGACTTTATGTTAATGAATGGCAAACGCCACTGGCATTACAGCCGCATACGGAAGATGAACAAATAGGACGAAGCGTAGGCGGGTCGATTGGTGTGCCTCCTACATGGGGCACAACTCATACTCGACCTTTAATGCCATCAATGGCTGGTCGTGGCGGTACCGGCATTATACGTGGTGGATCTATTGAACGTGGCCGTGGAAGAGGACGGGGACTATATCATGGAACATCATACACACGATCAACGTCGTTGTATGATGAAGAAGGACGGCGCATTAATCCGTGGCTTGAAAGGAATGGCGAGGCTGGAACTGAATGGAGCGCTGCTGGCAGTACCGTTAGTCCGCGAAAGGAATATCCGAGAAGTTTGGAAAATTGGCGAAAAGGAACCCGAGATGACAGTAATGATGTAGATTGGAGGAGCTCAAGCAATGGAACTGCCGGCACAGCAACTGGTCGCGATAAATGGGCACGAAGTACTTCATGGCGAGATGGAGATGTTGAAAATGCCAATAGCGATCGAGCGCTCGTTGCAAATGGCACAACGGGAATATCACAGCAACAATCGATCACCACAGCGCCGCCAGGCACAAATCAAATGGCACCAACCAAACAACAACAATTGATGCATAAACGCTCATGGGATGAAGATCATTTGCCTGAATGGGCAACGGAATCATTTGATTATGGCGGAACATTTGATGCGAGTGGCGCTTTTCATGACGGCGAAAAGGGACTACAGGAAGAGGCTAAGAAAATGATACGCGAAGAACAGAAAGAAAATCAACCGGAACCTATTGCTGAACATGTTGAAGCGACTATCGAACCATCACCGCCGCCGCCACAAATTATCTCACAGAATCAAATCAATCATTATGAAGAATCTGAAACGCCGCCGACAAAATATATAAACTTCCTAAACGATCCGAAGCCTTCATCTGGTCAAAATGTGCAACAAAATATTGGCCCTGTACCGCAACAACAACAACAGCAAATGCAGCAACAACAACAACAGCAAATGCAGCAACAACAAATGCAACAGCAGCAATTGCAGCAACAGCAATTGCAACAACCGTTAGCAAATATCTCAACGGGTCCAATTGATCGCATGCAAGAAGTTGCAGATTTCGTTGCCAGTCTCATCATGGACGACGAAACAAAAGATGTTAAAATGAACGCACCTCCACCGCCAGTGCCATCATCCGTTGTTGATTGGTTCTATCGTGACCCACAAGGGGACACGCAGGGGCCATTTACGGCTCAAGAAATGTCAGAATGGTATAAAGCTGGTTACTTTCAAGATTCATTAATGGTTCGACGCTCTGTTGATCCACCAACAGTTTTTGTGCCACTTGGACAATTGGTAAAATTGTTTGGCTCGACAAGACCTTTCGCAACGGCCAGTTTAATTGAACCGCCAATGGCAATGGCGCCAGCAATGCCACTACAGCCGCCCATAGAAGTAAATCCTTATAGAATGATGGTCCCTCCTCAAATGGATGTAAATGGTTGGAATATGATGACACCGGAAACACAAATTATGATGATGAATATGCGAATGGGGCATCCACGGCCTCCGCATGATCCATTCGTTATGAAATCGCCAGCTGTTGCCGGCGCACCGCCTCTTGATCTCCGAACGTTGCCCAATAATGAATTTTATCAGCCACCACCACCAACAATTCAACAGCAACAAGTACTGCCACCAGTAAAAAATGCTCCAGAGCCGGATCCCATTCATCGGCTCCTTATGCAATTACAAAATAAAGGTGACGCAGTGACACCGCCTGAACCCAGCAGTCAATGGATTAAACCACCATCAGCTGCAGTTCCGCCACAAAGAATTATTCAACAAACACAGCAAGTTATAAGCAATCAGGACATGATTGCGACAGGTCAGCCAGCTTATAATCAAACATTTGCCAATTCGTCATCAGCTCATTGGAATGCAACGCCATTAAGCATTTGGGGACTGGGTAAAGTCGAACAGCAGCAACAGCAACCTGTTGCACAAGTGCAACAAATGACTTCGGCACAAATTTCTCAACAACAGCAACCATCAATTCCGTTGCATGTCCAGGATCAGCAAGAAATGATGATGTCACATGAGCCTGAAACACTGCCAAATGGCATCATCGATGAAGTGCCGTTTAAGCATCAAAATGATTCGAAGGCAAAGAAAAAGCAACGCGATGAAGAGAAATTGGCAGCGACAAATGAACAGCAAGCTAAGAAAAATTCACAAAAGGACTCGACAATTGCGCAAAAACAAAATCAGGTTGTAGCTGGTAAGAAAAAACAAGCAACAAATGAAAAACAAAAGAAGTCTGCCGATGAGCGCTCTAATCAGCCGGCAGCGCCAGCACCATGGATGGGCCATCAGCCGAATGCCAGCGGTACAAGCCTTGCTAAAATTCAGAAAACTGAGGCTCAACGGCGTCAAGGGGAACTTCAAGCACAACGCGAAATGCAACAGAAAATGGAGCAGCTTGTGGAACATCAGAAGGATGTTAAATGGAATGCACCACTACCGCCAACACGTGTCAAGACATTGGACGAAATTCAAGCTGAAGAACAAACGGCTGCTGAACGTGAGCGTGAACGTGAAGCTGCTGCAAGTACAAAGCGTGAAAAGAAGGAAATTCAAGTGTCTGATATTTCAATTTGGAACACAACAGCTCACTCAATGGCCTGGCAACAGCCAAAAGCATGGAGCGATGCCCAAAAGAGTGGTGGCGGTTTCTGGGAAGAGCCATCGAAGCCGACCAAAGCCATGCTACTGGTAAAGTACCAGTCTTGAGTAAGAGTCAAACGATGGCAACCATCACTACGACTAAGAAACAAGTCGCACAGGCGGTCACCAAGAAACAAACAACTGCTCCAGCTAAGAAGCAAACGTCAGGCAACGACAAAAAGGACAACCGAAAGGATGACAATAATAACGAATTTACCGCTTGGTGTACACATGCTCTCAGCAGCCTGAATGGAAATGTTGATGGTAAGTGTTCCTGCTATCAGTTCAGTTTTTTTTTTTTTAAGATTTTAATTTCTGTATCCTGATTTTAGTTCCAACATTTGTGAGCTTCTTGCAAGATATTGAATCGCCATTTGAAGTCAAGGATTACATTAAAATGTACTTAGGTGAGTTTCCATGAAATTAATAACAAAATATTTTTTTACTATCAAGATGTTTTCTTCCTTTAAGGCGAAACAAAAGATTGCACTGAATTTGCGAAGCAATTTTTGGAGCGACGCAGCAAACAGCGCAATCAGCAGCGCTTGCAGAATGCACATATTGACGACATGTGTAGTCCAGCGCCGGCAATAACGCCAGCATCAATTGGCGGTAGCAGCGACTTCCAAGAGGTCAAGGTGAATTAGAATTTTAATTTTTTTTTTATCTCCCATCACTTTCATTGAACAAATCAATTGATTAAATTTGCTTCCTATTTTTTTTTGTTTCCAATTTTTCTCCTAAACACTTATAAAAAATAGGGCAAAAACAAAAAGGTCAAATCCAAAAAGGGTATGAAAGTTGTTGACGGCCGTGTCCTTGGTTTTACAGTAACCGGAGCCACTGATCGCATTAATGTTGGTGATCGTGACTATGGTGATGCCTAAGCTTCACGTAATACCAGTCCTTGAAATCTATGCAGATACGATGATTCAAAAACACCATCAGCAGAGAATATTAAAAGAAAAAAAAAAAAAACAGTTAATTGAAGTTTTTTTTGTGTCCACGAGAGAAATGTTTTTCTTGAAATTTCATGAGGAGGAAAAAAAAATAATTATTATTTTAAAAACTGTTTTCTGTTGCAATTTTTAAGAAATTTAAAAAAAATCAAATGAGAGAAAGAGAAATGTGATTTCTTACTTAATTCGTTTATTTACAGATTTGGAAGAGTTCGAAAATTTTGCAAATGCTGTTTGAAACTCGTCTCTGAAATTTTGCGTGAGGCAATGAAGTAAGGATGCAAAAAATGTATGTACAAAATAAACAACGAAAAAAAGTCATGTGAAATAATCTTTTATTAATTAATTTATCCTATATTGGCAAGTTCTGTTGGCGATAAATCCGAGAAACGATTAACTGACAGCTCATATATAACGTCACCATTTTCAAATAGCAAATTGTGCTTATCAATCTTGATCTTATTCTTTATAAAGTTTCGAAATGCTCTAGCCTCTAGCATCGGTGTCGCATACGATTTCCTATAACGCACTTTGAAAGCATTAAACTCGGGCAACAGATATGAAAACGGAGCCATGCTAATTGCAAGATCGAAGACAAAAATAAACAAAATTGCACATTTAAGCAATTTATGCATTTCTGATATTTCGCGATTAACTTCAAATTACTCACATTTGATATTAAAGCAGCGCTTTATATCGATAGAGGTTTAAAAATAAATCACGAATACTCATTGCCATCAAAATCGTATCATTTCATTTCCTGAATCTTATCACAATTTGTATCACGACATGTGATATTTGCTTCTTCATCGATTGCCAAAACATTTCCGAGAACATGGTGATAAAGATAAAGCAAACAAATACAAAAAAAAAGTAGAGCGAAAATTGATTATTTAAACAATCAATAAAATTAGATAAAAGTCTCACGTGACGTGGAAGCGAAAATTGTCATGAAGAAATTATCTTGACAACAGCTTAAGAAAAAACGAAGATTCGCACAACTCAAAAACATTTTGATTCAAATTTATCGAATTTTACTCTATCTAAATATTTTTAGTACAAAAAGTGTCTATACCAAAGGATAAATGACATAACCAGTTGCTAGTCCGCACATATTTTTGTTTCGAACCATCCTGAAGTAACCTCTGTCTGTAAATGCGAATTTAATTAATTGTCAGCAGTTCAAGTGTTGCATATGTTGGGTTTTTATTTTAAACATACCGCCCCAATTAGTTGACCATGCGTTCTTGCATAGCCAGTAATCGACAGTTCTACCACTTCTAAATTTCGCTGTTCCATAGCCATAAATAATTGCGCTATGCTGTGTGCCAGGCGTGCATGTTGGATCGTCATAAATTCCTGAGCCATAAAACAAAAATGTTTCCGGTGCACTGTTCATTGCAAACGAAATTGGTCCCACATTGGCAATAATATCCTTTAGCAACGTTTCATTTCCACCTTTGATTCTGACATATCCAGTAGTCGTTCCAATAGACGTGCTTACGTTGTATCTACATTTATAGATGTCACTGTGTGCGAAAATTTCCTGATACGGATACGATTCCATGCTTGCTAATCCTGGTTGAAATCGGGTGTACATATATGCTGATGCCTTAGCAATTAATGTAAATTTAATCAGATATGATGTAAATCATTTATTTGCATTCCATTTACTAACTTGATTGCCACCCGCGCATCCAAATTGCCTGTCACATTTGAACGATTACAGTCAATCAAATTTTGCTCGGAGCCACTTCGCAAAACTCCCGTTTTGCTTTTTTTAGAATTGATAATAAAATAAATATCAAAAGAAATTAATAGGCAAACAATACAAACTCACATTGACAAATGAGATTCAAGGGCTGCGACAGCACTAAATGCCCAGCATGAATTACAGTCATACCCTTGATCTTTGACGGGTGTGACATGACCGAGGGCATTCCAATCAATTGATGCAGGTCCTGGCGGATACGTTGCAGTGTTATCAATGTTGCCATTAACTGTGATGACTGCTCGTGGTCGAACTGTGAAGTTTGAGAAGTCATATGGTGGCAAGAAATTTCCTTTTGTGAATTTTTCAATTTGTTCGGTGACATATCAGCGAAACAATTGATTGCCATCTCAAAGTCAACAAGTTCATTTTCATATTTCCTATTGTGAGCCAGCACGAGACGATAAATTCGCATGAACCTTCCGAAAGCTTGATTTTCTGCGTTTTCATTTGGGTAAGATTTTCCGTGTCTTGCCTATAAATTTTAGTGTAATTTATTCAACAGCAGTTCATTATTGAGCTGATTTACCTTATATCGATTGAATATCATTCTGCCATCCAAAAATTGCGCTGCATTACCATAGACATAAACGACAAAATTTAAAACTAAAAGAATTCCGAGAAACTTATCCATCATTCAAAATTTAAACACAAACTATTCGAATCCTTAACATTTTTGTCGCCTTTTATTTTATACTACTGGCAAAAATGATCGATTGGCAAATCACGATGTTCACTATCACGAATATTTTATTGCACTATAATCGCATGGCCATAAGAAAAAAATTAATTTTAATATAAAATTAGAATGATAAATTTATATTTGCTTCCGAAACGCGGAATATGGATGTGGGAAGATCAAAATGTGTTCACAATTTGTCAGTTGAACTGGAGAGAGATAGTGACGCAAATGATTTTTTAGGAAATTATTAAATGTTATCACTGGAAAGTTTAAATTAAAAAAAAAAAAAAAAAAAAAAAAAAAAAAAAAACAAATTATCTGAATGCGGTTCACAGTCGTTTAGCGAATTTTAAGTTCTCATGATGCTTTTTCAGAAAGCATTAAATATATTAACATTAAGTATCATCTATGGAACCATTAGCTGTCAAAATGGAAAATATCAATATAAATGGGATAATAAAAGACCGGTAACGTGGCACTATCAAAATCAGCAATATCCTCGAATGGGCGAAGAATATTCAAATATTACTAACTGCATTCGAGTGGCAATGAAAGTCTGGCAACATAATGCAAATCTTTTACTTCAGGAAAAAGAAGATAACTCAGCTGATATTCTCATTGATTTCTATCGACGCATTCATAGCGATAAAAGAAACTTCGATGGCAAAGGCGGTGTTGTTGCTCACGCATTTCCGCCAGATCTTCTGGAATCGGTGGTGACATTCATTTGGATCAAGATGAAAATTGGGACTTTTCTTGCAATAAGAAAGACAAACGAAGTCATAAAATTAGCTTCCTTTATACATTTCTTCATGAACTTGGTCACAGTTTAGGTTTATATCATTCAACAATCGCAATTCAGTCATGATTGCATATTATCCATTCAAATTTTCAATTGAGAATAACATGAATTTCTTTGAAGTTGATGTCAATGAGATTGCCCAAATTTATGCAGAAAGGAATCACAAATATTGATTCCACGACGAGAGGCTGCAAAAACTAACTACAGCAATAACAACCAGCACAAGTCGTAGTTCAATTACAAGTAGATCAGCGAATCTAAAAACTACAAGAACGCCAGTTGAGGAAGATGAAGCTAGACATCCATGTGGTACCGCATGTAGCAATAAATTATGTGAAGTGTCTTACGATACAGTTGCTCTCTTTCGAGATGAAACTTGGATTTTTAAAGGATCAAATATGTGGAAAATCGATTCACATGAAACAATGTTCATGCCTATCAACTTCATGTTTCAAGGCATGGAAAATGTTACAAAGATCGATGCTTTATTTATTGATCATGCTATACATGCCATTCACATTTTTGTTGGACGCGAAGTTTACACATTCAGCATATCAAAAAAATTAAAATTAATAAGGAAACAAAACTTTAAGCAATTAAATTATGATGATGAAATTTCAAGAATCAAAGGTGTCATTCAACATAATTCATCGATTTATGCAATATTTAACATAAAATCTCATAGAATCGATGCAAATCTTCGAGCATTATGTTCCTACCAACTCCCAAACAGTTCTGAAAATAAATTTCGAAATCTCGCAAAGCTCAAATATGAAACATTAACACAGGAAAGGCATGTCATTTATCTACTCAATGGTTACAAATTTTATGAGATAAATGAAGCAACAATGACTCTGAAGGCTGACAACAACAAGATGATGTCAGTTCATCAAACATTTGGCAAATGTGAAACTTTGATGACAAATTCAAAGTCACCAAATTTAAGGCTTAATTCAGTTATGATATTAATTACAATCGCTTTTGTATTATCTGCTTCTTGGAGCTGAAAAAGTTGTGAATAATGCACAATTAAAATTAAATTTAAAATACATTGAAGGTCATTTGTGGTAATGAACGGCCTTGCATGTCAGTAGTTAGTGAAATACACATAGATTTATTATAAATTTAATCCGTTGTTAATTGTTAAACAAGCTACCGACACACAAATTCCTTTTAAAGTGCACCATGAATTCGTTTTTCTAGTAAATAACTTAATGAATTAAAATTAGAAATAACACAAATAAAATAAGAGAAAATTCTATATTTATAAGGAGCTTAATCATGATCCCAATCTGAAGTTTCGGGTTGAAATGTTTTACTTTTCAATTAGTAAGAAAAAATGTTATTTAGCAAAAGCTTGTAAGTTTTTCCATTTAGTTCTTTATTAGTTTTCCCAATAGTATGTTATATTGGATATCAACAAAATCAGTTAGTATCGTCATTACATCTTTATATAATCTATGCATCATTAGATAATTGTTATAATATTTTATGTCAATTTGAAGATGTAATTTTTTGTTGTTATTTTTCTTTACATTTTTTTTTTAAGTTTCTTACATGACACGGCGAGTTTTATGCTTTAAAAATCAATAACTCTACATTTAAAAATCCACAGGCTTCAAATGACTTGAAAAGTGACGTAAATGTTTCGATTCTTTTACAATTTGAAATCCGTTAATTGTTTTTTTCTGCATTGAAATTTCCTTAAAAACTTTTGCGATATAGTCGAAATGATTTTGATTATAAACTCTACGCGGCAATGCTAATCTCAAAAGTTCCTTTTTTGCAGGTTCTTCACTACCATTTGGTTTCCGTCCAAACATGAAAGTTCCTATTTCAACACTTCGAATTCCACCTGCAACATATAAAGCAACAGCTAATGCCTGTGCAGGATAATGAAGAGAATCTATATGAGGCAGAAACTTTTTAGCATCAATATAAACAGCATGTCCACCAGTTGGTAAAATTAGTTCGATTCCAATTTGTCGCAATTTGTCACCTAAATATTTACAACTTTCAATTCGATGCTTCAAATAACCTTCATCTATAACTTCCGTTAATCCTTGAGCAATAGCGTCCATATCACGTCCTGCCATTCCACCATAAGTTTTAAATCCTTCAGTGAGAATCAAAAAACTTTCAAGTTTTTCAGCGAGTTCTGAATCATTTAATGCCAAGCATCCACCAATATGTGCAATTCCATCTTTTTTTGCACTGAATGTCATGAAATCAGCATTTGAGAACATTTTACGAACAATTCCTTTATTGACATTTTTTCAAATGCTTTTTCACGCAGTTAATGAAATAAGCATTTTCAGCAAATCGACATGCGTCGATAACTAAAGGAATTCCATATTTATCGCAGAGATCTTTTGTGTTCATAATATTTTCCATAGAAACTGGTTGTCCACCAAAAGAGTTACAAGTTATTGTCAGTAGAACAAACGAAATTCTGAACTTTTCGATTCCAATTTTTTTTATTTTGTCATGCAAATATTTCCTTTGAATGGAAATAAATTTTGAGAATCAAGTTCGAGACATAAATCGATTCCTATTGTTCCATAATATTCGATATTTCCTCTCGTCGTATCAAATAATCCATTGCTCAATACAAATTTATTTGGTTTGCAAAGAAAATTGAATAAGATTTTTTCAGCAGCACGTCCTTGATGAACGGGAAAGATATGCTTGAAATTTGTTAAATCCTTTAAAACCTCCTCAAATCGATAAAATGATTTTGATCCAGCATAACTCTCATCGCCAGTTAAAAGGCAAGAAGTTTGTTCATCGCTCATTGCACCAGTTCCAGAATCGGTTAAAAGATCAATCATCACATTCTCAGCTTTTAACAGAAATAAATTGTAATGAGCTTCTTCCATAAATTTGAGCCTTTCTTCTACTGTTGTTATTTTAATTTTTTCAACAACTTTTGTTCGAAATGGCTCCAATGGATACGAAATTTCAGATGTTGTTTTAAATCCGTTCATTTTTTTTCTTTAACTTTTCAACTTTCCAAATGTTTTCTTATAACTCAGATCCATCTACACCAAAGCACAGTCGGCAACAAACTGAAACATAAATGAAATAAGCCACGATATATAAGAATCTCATATAACGAATCTGTCCATGACTAGGTTATATTCAACTCTTCAGTTAGCAACAATTCGTTTCAATCGTTTCAATAAGAATCAATCGCAGCTCGTAGTTCTTATCAGTACAAATTCTATAAATCAATATCAATGAAATGATTTGCCGATAGCGAGGTCATCAATAAAAATGCGAAATTTCACTTTCTTCTTTTCTTTTGACACACGATACGACGCATTTTATTTGTTCAAATTTTCATTTTTGTTGAACTAATTGAAAAAGCAACAAAAAAAAGTTATTGCGAATATTATTTGCGATATCGAAATTTTGTGTTATCGACAGTTTCTGATTTGCGCAAATTCCTTCGCAACCCATGAAACAATAAAAATTTGACGATTTGATTCAAGTTTTATGATTACTAAAATAATCAAAATCCTCAAAAAATTAAACATTTTCCAGCCGACAATAGAGTTTAAAACTGAATGATGTATTCTTTGTGCTCCTGTAACTTTATGACGATTTTTTTTAAAATGCAAAAATTAAACAGAAAAGTAAAAAAAAAATATTTTTGTCCTTGCATTCAAAAAAAAAAAAAGTAAAAAATTGCAGTTTGAAAAATCGGTAAAAAGTAACAAGAGCACAGGAAATACGAGAGTTCATCCGTTATGAATCAGGAGCAGGAAAAAAAACTTTAACCATATAGTGCAAATATTTAAGCCACGCCCAAAAACGTTATGGTACCAGGAGCGCAGTCTACATGCATCCAGTGCAAAAAAAAGCTTTAACTATCCAGTGCAAACTACAAATTTTAAAAAGAAATTTAATAATAATAATAATCACAGTTCTTTTATAGCTTTTTGTAGAAATATTTATGCTTCATGTTACATCAATAAATATTTAATTGTCAAATGTTTCAAGCACAAGAAGAGCCTTAATAAAATTTTTCTTATTTTGATCAAATAATTCTAGCCACAAGAGTTCATGTTTCTTACTTCCCATTTTGATTACAATTATTTTCAGCCGCTGTATAATGCTCGAAGTTATTAAATGCTTGCAGAATTGTGAGCATACCAGGACTATTATATAGGTAAAAGTCGGTGCATTTTCAATTGTGCATATTTTATTTTGAAAATATTGTGCAGTTATATTGAAATTTAACTGATCGTTTAACATTTAACATGATCGAATAGGGCGTATTAATATGATGTAGAATATAAAGAAGCATGGCTGAATCTGTATCAATTACTGATTTTTATGGGTAAAAAATGCACCGATCATAACCCAAATTATCGGATATGCTCAAAACATAAATTAATTTAACAATTCTTAGATGTCTTACTTTCAATTTAAATAATTTTGAGACAATAAAATAACAATAAATTATCGAATTTTTTACATTATTCTTAAGTTTACTTATAAAACAGTTTATTTCCACTGGATGGTAAATCTGGATGCATGACGGCTGAGCTCTTGAATTTCCTGCATTCCTGTTACTTCGTGACGATTTTTGAATGCTCGAAAATTCGTAGAATTTTTCACCCCTTTAATGTATGCAACCGTGTTAAACAAAAGTAAAAGACCTTCAAGGTATGCAACCCGCTATCATCTTTAAAATAATTGCGAAGATTTCTATGAAATGGTTTCAGAAATTGTTTAATAAGACATACTTCGGATTACAAAAATTTTATAGCCATTGTTTATTAGGGCCGCGATCCGCGAACAACAGGCACAGAATAAACAGACTGATTAAATAAGTGAACAGATAGATAGATATTCAGCTCGTGTTCATATATTTCACATATTTTTTTTTCTAAGGTATTCGTTTTGCTTTACTAATTGCTTATAAAAGTAATTTGCTATTGAAATTACTTCAACAGCATCAATTAAACTCTCGAAACGAATAAAACTCAAAATGAACATTTTGTTTTTATCACTTTAACAGCCTTCATATTTATCGTCTCTAGTCAATCAAGTGATTATACGACAGATACGACTGAGCGGCCTTTGTGTGTTTGGCTTTGTGTGAATTTGGATACGCAGAATGTTTAACATGTGAAACCTGCAAATTCATTCTGCTTCCGTCTTCACCAAATCCATGCGACGAGCCATGTCAAACATTGACATGTTGTTGAATCACGAATTGTCTCACAAAATGGATCACTCGATGACGGACATGGCTCGTCGCATGGGTTAGGATAGGATGGAGGCGGATTGCATTGGCAGTGTAGCACGATGTACTCTGAAAATCCGAACTCACAATATGGCGGGCTGCAGCATACTGTTTCACATTGGCACGTTGAAGGTCACGAGTTGTCTCACAAAATGGATCACTCGATGACAGACATGGCTCGTCGCATGGATTTGGTGAAGACGGAGGCGGATTGCATTGGCAGGTTTCACATGTTAAACATTCTGCGTATCCAAATTCACACAAAGGCCAATAACACAGAGGCCGCTCAGTCGTATCTGTCGTATAATCACTTGATTGACTAGAGACGACAAATATGAAGGCTGTTAAAGTGATAAAAAACAAAATATTCATTTTGAGTTTGACTCGTTTCGAGAGTTTAATTGATACTGTTGAAGTTATTTAAATAGCCAATTATTTTTATAAGTAATTAATAGTATACGAATACCTTAAGAAAAAAAATCTGTGAAATATATGAAACACGAGCTGCATATCTATCTATCTGTTCATTTTATTTAATCAGTCTGTTTATTCTGTTCCTGTTATTCGCGGATCGCGGCCCTAATAAATAATGGCTATAAAATTTTTGTAATCCGAAGTATGTCTTATTAAACAATTTCTGAAACCATTTCATAGAAATCTTCGCAATTATTTTAAAGATGAATAGCGGGTTGCATACCTTGAAGGTCTTTTACTTTTGTTTAACACGGTTGCATACATTAAAGGGGTGAAAAAATTCTACGAATTTTCGAGCATTCAAAAATCGTCACGAAGTAACAGGAATGCAGGAAATTCAAGAGCTCAGCCAGATTGGAATGCATCCAGATTTACCATCCAGTGGAAATAAACTGTTTTATTAAGTAAACTTAAGAATAATGTAAAAAATTTCGATAATTTATTGTTATTTTATTGTCTCAAAATTATTTAAATTGAAAGTAAGACATCTAAGAATTGTTAAATTAATTTATGTTTTGAGCATATCCGATAATTTGGGTTATGATCGGTGCATTTTTTACCCATAAAAATCAGTAATTGATACAGATTCAGACATGCTTCTTCATATTCTATATTCATATTAATACGCCCTATTCGATCATGTTAAATGTTAAACGATCAGTTAAATTTCAATATAACTGCACAATATTTTCAAAATAAAATATGCACAATTGAAAATGCACCGACTTTTACCTATATAATAGTCCTGGTATGCTCACAATTCTGCAAGCATTTAATAACTTCGAGCATTATACAGCGGCTGAAAATAATTGTAATCAAAATGGGAAGTAAGGAAACATGAACTCTTGTGGCTAGAATTATTTGATCAAAATAAGAAATATTTTATTAAGGCTCTTCTTGTGCTTGAAACATTTGACAATTAAATATTTAGTGATGTAACATTAAGCATAAATATTTCTACAAAAAGCTATAAAAGAACTGTGATTATTATTATTATTAAATTTCTTTTTAAAATTTGTAGTTTGCACTGGATAGTTAAAGCTTTTTTTGCACTGGATGCATGTAGACTGCGCTCCTGGTACCATAACGTTTTTGGGCGTGGCTTAAATATTTGCACTAGATGGTTAAAGTTTTTTTTCCTGCTCCTGATTCATAACGGATGAACTCTCCTATTTCCTGTGCTCTTGTTACTTTTTACCGATTTTTCAAACTGCAATTTTTTACTTTTTTTTTTTTTGAATGCAAGGACAAAAATATTTTTTTTTACTTTTCTGTTTAATTTTTGCATTTTAAAAAAAATCGTCATAAAGTTACAGGAGCACAAAGAATACATCATTCAGTTTTAAACTCTATTGTCGGCTGGAAAATGTTTAATTTTTTGAGGATTTTGATTATTTTAGTAATCATAAAACTTGAATCAAATCGTCAAATTTTTATTGTTTCATGTTGCGTTGCGAAGGAATTTGCGCAAATCAGAAACTGTCGATAACACAAAATTTCGATATCGCAAATAATATTCGCAATAACTAATTTTTTTGTTGCTTTTTCAATTATGTTCAACAAAAATGAAAATTTGAACAAATAAAATGCGTCGTATCGTGTGTCAAAAGAAAAGAAGAAAGTGAAATTTCGCATTTTTATTGATGACCTCGCTATCGGCAAATCATTTCATTGATATTGATTTATAGAATTTGTACTGATAAGAACTACGAGCTGCGATTGATTCTTATTGAAACGATTGAAACGAATTGTTGCTAACTGAAGAGTTGAATATAACCTAGTCATGGACAGATTCGTTATATGAGATTCTTATATATCGTGGCTTATTTCATTTATGTTTCAGTTTGTTGCCGACTGTGCTTTGGTGTAGATGGATCTGAGTTATAAGAAAACATTTGGAAAGTTGAAAAGTTAAAGAAAAAAAATGAACGATTTAAAACAACATCTGAAATTTCGTATCCATTGGAGCCATTTCGAACAAAAGTTGTTGAAAAAATTAAAATAACAACAGTAGAAGAAAGGCTCAAATTTATGGAAGAAGCTCATTACAATTTATTTCTGTTAAAAGCTGAGAATGTGATGATTGATCTTTTAACCGATTCTGGAACTGGTGCAATGAGCGATGAACAAACTTCTTGCCTTTTAACTGGCGATGAGAGTTATGCTGGATCAAAATCATTTTATCGATTTGAGGAGGTTTTAAAGGATTTAACAAATTTCAAGCATATCTTTCCCGTTCATCAAGGACGTGCTGCTGAAAAAATCTTATTCAATTTTCTTTGCAAACCAAATAAATTTGTATTGAGCAATGGATTATTTGATACGACGAGAGGAAATATCGAATATTATGGAACAATAGGAATCGATTTATGTCTCGAACTTGATTCTCAAAATTTATTTCCATTCAAAGGAAATATTTGCATGACAAAATTAAAAAATGAATTGGAATCGAAAAGTTCAGAAATTTCGTTTGTTCTACTGACAATAACTTGTAACTCTTTTGGTGGACAACCAGTTTCTATGGAAAATATTATGAACACAAAAGATCTCTGCGATAAATATGGAATTCCTTTAGTTATCGACGCATGTCGATTTGCTGAAAATGCTTATTTCATTAAACTGCGTGAAAAAGCATTTGAAAAAATGTCAATAAAGGAAATTGTTCGTAAAATGTTCTCAAATGCTGATTTCATGACATTCAGTGCAAAAAAAGATGGAATTGCACATATTGGTGGATGCTTGGCATTAAATGATTCAGAACTCGCTGAAAAACTTGAAAGTTTTTTGATTCTCACTGAAGGATTTAAAACTTATGGTGGAATGGCAGGACGTGATATGGACGCTATTGCTCAAGGATTAACGGAAGTTATAGATGAAGGTTATTTGAAGCATCGAATTGAAAGTTGTAAATATTTAGGTGACAAATTGCGACAAATTGGAATCGAACTAATTTTACCAACTGGTGGACATGCTGTTTATATTGATGCTAAAAAGTTTCTGCCTCATATAGATTCTCTTCATTATCCTGCACAGGCATTAGCTGTTGCTTTATATGTTGCAGGTGGAATTCGAAGTGTGAAATAGGAACTTTCATGTTTGGACGGAAACCAAATGGTAGTGAAGAACCTGCAAAAAAGGAACTTTTGAGATTAGCATTGCCGCGTAGAGTTTATAATCAAAATCATTTCGACTATATCGCAAAAGTTTTTAAGGAAATTTCAATGCAGAAAAAAACAATTAACGGATTTCAAATTGTAAAAGAATCGAAATATTTACGTCACTTTTCAAGTCATTTGAAGCCTGTGGATTTTTAAATGTAGAGTTATTGATTTTTAAAGCATAAAACTCGCCGTGTCATGTAAGAAACTTAAAAAAAATGTAAAGAAAAATAACAACAAAAAATTAGATCTTCAAATTGACATAAAATATTATAACAATTATCTAATGATGCATAGATTATATAAAGATGTAATGACGATACTAACTGATTTTGTTGATATCCAATATAACATACTATTGGGAAAACTAATAAAGAACTAAATGGAAAAACTTACAAGCTTTTGCTAAATAACATTTTTTCTTACTAATTGAAAAGTAAAACATTTCAACCCGAAACTTCAGATTGGGATCATGATTAAGCTCCTTATAAATATAACATTTTCCCTTCTTTGCTTTGTGTTATTTCTAATTTTAATTCATTAAGTTATTTACTAGGTAAAAACGAATTCATGGTGCACTTTAAAAGGAATTTGTGTGTCGGCAGCTTGTTTAACAATTAACAACGGATTAAATTTATAGTAACCTATGTGTATTTCACTAACTACTGATATGCAAGGCCGTTCATTACCACAAATGACCTTCAATGTATTTTAAATAATTTTTAATTTTAATTGTGCATTATTCAGAACTTTGTAAATGCGATTCATTCATGCAACTAAAATAGCAAACAAAGACATATTATTATCATGAGATAAGATGATAAGATTTTGATATAAAAGTAAGCTAAGTCGGAAAGGAATTAAATTCGGTTCTCTAATGGAAGAAAAGGTTTGGAAAAGGTCCAAATGACGTCGCTTGTGCTCGACATAAATTTCGCCTACCTAAGAAACAACAACACAAATCAAGAGTCATGAAATTTTTCTTAAGGTTAATTCCAGATCGATCTTTTTTCCTCAAAAAATATTTTAATTTCTCCCAAGAGCAAACCGAATTTTGAAAACGTTTCAATTTTTTTGGGAATAAAAATTTTATAATTGATGCACTTTTATATTAAAAAATTCACAACATAACTCAATTATTGGAAGTTTTCCAATGCTTGCAGAATTGTGAGCATATTAGGGCTATCATATTATGTAAGTAAATAAATCAGCAATTGACATAAATTCAATAGCGCATGAATCAATGCTGATTAATACTAAATATGTCCTGTGTGCGATGTCTCCTTATTCAGTGTTATTTAGCATATAATTGTACATTGCTCATCAAGAAATTGATGTCATGCTTATTTGACATTTCAGTTGTGATAATCATCAAGTATCTTTTCTTTGGTTAGTGACGAAAATATATTTTTCAAGTTTACTGAAACATTAGCATTTAAAAAAAAGTTTTCCACACTCCAGGCTGGAGTCTCCAGCACATCAACATTTTTATTTCAAAATATTTGCACAGTTTGAATTGTTGTTGCAGCTGTTTTAAAGTAAATGCATAAAAACGAAATGATAAAATACATATGATGGGCGGCAATTTTATCAAGCTGTTTGCACATATAGAATTTTAAGGTAATGGGAATCGGCCTTTTTTCGGTTTTCCGCCTTTCTCCTTGCTCTTTTCATGGCTTTCACTCTCACTAGGCTTGACGGATGTTGAAGTAGAAGTTGGAGGTGGATTGCATTGGCAGTTGCTACATGATGTACATTCTGAAAATCCGAATTCACAAAACGGCAGACTGCAACAAGCTGTTAAGCATTGACACGTTGAGGGATCACGAATTGTCTCACAAAATGGATCACTCGATGACGGACATGGCTCGTCGCATGGATTTGGAGAGGATGGAGGCGGATTGCACTTGCAGTTGCTACACGATGTACATTCCGAATGCCCGAATTCACAATACGGTAGACTGCAACAAGCTGTTAAGCATTGACACGTTGAAGGATCACGCATTGTCTCACAAAATGGATCACTCGATGACGGACATGGCTCGTCGCATGGATTTGGAGAGGATGGAGGTGGATTGCACTTGCAGTTGCTGCACGATGTACATTCCGAATGCCCGAATTCACAATACGGTAGACTGCAACAAGCTGTATAGCATTGACACGTTGAGTAATCAAGATACGTTTGGCAAAATGGATCGCTCGATTCTGGACAAATAGTGTTATAACATGGACCAGATGTAGTTGTTCCACTTACAGGTGCCGTATTGCATTTGCAGGTTTGGCATGATAAGCACTCTGCAAAGCCAAATTCACAATCTGGCAAACAGCAAATAGGTGTTGTCTGAATTTCGCTTGATGGCGCCATGGAGAGATAATCATTTGATGGAGTGGGATTGCATGTGCAGGTTTCACATGTTAAACATTCTGCGTATCCAAAATCACAATCTGGCAAAGAGCAAACAGGTGTTGTCTGAATTTCGCTTGATGGCGCATTGGACAGATAATCATTTGATGGAGTTGGGGTGCATATGCAGGTTTCCATTTAAACATTCTGCGTATCCAATCACAATCTGGCAAACAGCAAATAGGTGTTGTCTGAATTTCGCTTGATGGCGCATTGGACAGATAATCATTTGATGGAGTGGGATTGCATGTGCAGGTTTCACATGTTAAACATTCTGCGTATCCAAAATCACAAGCTGGAAAAATACACAAAGATGACGGTTGCTCAGTCGTATCTCCTGATACCGCAGTGTAGTCATAATCGTTGATTGACTTGAGACGACAAATATGAAGGCTTTTAAAGTGATAAAAAACAAAATATTCATTTTGAGTTTCATTCGTTTCGAGAGTTTAATTGATACTGTTGAAATAGTTTCAATGAGCAATTATTTATAATGTCTACTCTACTTAGTTGTACGAATTGCAGGATGAATTATTTTCTTAAAAAAAAGTCTGTAAAATACATGACGTACGACTTGATTATTTGCTTAGTTTATTTAATCAGTCTGTTTAATCTATTCGCGTTGCTCAAGCACAACCAAGAAAAACAACAAATTGATATTATTCATTTATTATCAATTAATCATTAATCTATTTTTATCTCAGCCATGTGAAAATTCTTCGAATTGAATCTAGCATGTGCCGCAGACTACATGGAAATATGTGGAAATCTCAGAAAATTTTAACTTTCATGATGTTCAAATGTATCCTCGACAAAACCAAAAAAAAAAAAAATCAGAAACCAATTTCTAGTAAATTAAATAAATAATTTTCCGGGTAAAAGTGGAAGTCAATTCACAATAACTTCTTGATGACTGTCCAGAATGACTATAGTTCTTCCGATTTATTAGTTTTTTTTTTTTTTTTTTCAAATTATCAATACTTTGATAACATCATTAGCTCATGCAAAATCAGTTTAGGAATCAGAAAGTTATTTAGCGTTCAAAAGCATTATTTTATTGAGGGAAACTTTGAGCGATTTTGACATTTACTTCTCCATCCATACCAGGCACCAAAGCCATTTCGAGCAAAAATCTTACGAGAACAAGCGACGTCATCTGCCAGATTGTCGTCGAGAAGTTCTTTATAAAAATATTCAAAAGTTAAAATAAATATTTAAGCTTTCATCATGATTCTCTTAAACTTACTATAACAATCAACGTGACAACCATTTCCAGCTTTTCCTGGTGTACACCAAAATGTATCATTTATCTGCCACAAGCCCCAATCCTTTGGTCCATTGCTATTTGGTCCACCAATGGATCTTCCATTGTAATTACTTTCAGCTTGTATCAAGCACAATCATTCAGAAAGTGTGTTGGGAGGAAATCTATGCTTAAACGCTAATTCACGTGCTAATTCGCACTTTTTCCAAACCGTTGCTTCTATTTGAAAACCAAATAGGATTAGTATACCTAAAAATTAAACTAAAGCTTTTTATTTTTTTATGATGATTTCAAATTGAATCGTTTTGTAAATTTCTTTCCGACTTAGGTTCCTTTTATAACTTATAAATCTTAGTTTAGTTGCATAATTGAATCGCATTTACAAATCTACCGAAAATATATTTACGCAAGAAACTTTACGTAATACTTTCAGTAGCAAAATATTTGTTTATTTTAAACGTAATTTTCTTCCTTTTTAATTGTTACTGTCGAGTTTTATTTATGGTTGAGTAATTCAACGGAAAACATCACTGCCGAAAATAGCAAAAATTGACAATCAAGGATTCAGTAAAAATGTAGTTAAATTATCACGAAGCACCGGCGGCGAGTCGCTAAAATTATTACCAAATTTATGTTTTATTTAACAATCTTTATTGAAATTATTAAATGAAAATAAATTTCTTCAATTTCCACTTCGATTGTTTCCAATTGCGGCTTTTATCAAAAGTTTTGCAGATTTTAAAGTATGTTCAACATCACGTTCATCGCCTACCATTGGATTCACTTCAACAAGATCCATTGATTTAAGGCATCCAGTTGAATGAGCTTCTTCCATCAAATAAACACCTTCGCGTAATGTCAATCCACCTGGCTCAGACGTTCCCGTTGAATTTGCATGCATCGGATCCAGTGCATCAATATCAAAGCTAACATGAAGATTATGTTGATTTCCCGGATTAAGAATATCAAGTGCCATGTGAATGACTTTGTGAATTCCATTCTTCTCAATATCGCGCATATCGAAGTAATTAATTCCATGTTCTTCCATCATTTTACGTTCAAAGAAATCAATTGATCGCAAGCCAACCCAGCAAAAGTTCGTTAATGATAATTGTGGCTGACACCATTCCAGCTGCGGAACATATGCCCATTGATTGCGAAGCTCCTTAACCAATAACGAAACTGGCATTCCATGCATATTTCCTGTTGGGGATGTTGAATTTGTATTCATATCAATGTGCGCATCCACCCATAGAATTTTCAAATTTTCCGATGTCATTTTTCTCAACAGTCCACTTATTGAGCCGATAGCAATACTGTGACAACCCCCCAGTGTGATTGGCATTCGATCATCATTAAGAACTTGCTCCACTTTATCAGCAAGTGCTTTGTTGCATGACGCTACGTCATCGATATTTTTCAGATTTCCAATTATGCGTCCATTGGATTTAACGAGTTCGTATGCAATGTCACCATAATCTTTAACATCAATATCAGGTGAAATGTCTTTAATTTCTTGTATTAACCCTGACTGTCGTAATGCATCTGGTCCCTGATCAGTTCCTTGTGTACCGGCACCTTTATCGAATGGCACGCCAATAATGCCAATTTTTTTTGTTGTAAAATTTCGGCCTTGAAATTTATTGGCAACATTACGAAACACTCTCAATGACAACATTCTCACTTCAAATCGACAATAACACTGATATATTTTGGTAGTTCAATAGAATTTCATCACAAGCCCACTGGAAATATTCCTTTCATTATAATATATATGTAGAAGTGATAGCCTTTCTAGAGCTGAGGTCAAGATCACGTGTGTGTATTTATTACTTGTATATAGAATAAATATTATGATGTTTCAATTCGGTCGGATATGATGATGCCTATGCGGGCTTACGCGCACGTCTGTCTGTTTCTAATGTAAAATGTAAACAACAGCACAACACACGCAAATGTACAAATTCACGCAAAATTATTTGTGTTGCGGAAATTTTTGAATTCAAAAAAGCTTGAAGAGGAAATGTCACGTACAATTTTCTGCAACTCGCATCCTGAGAAATTTTCTTTCCTGATATTTTTATGTTATTTCAGCCTATAATATCAAAAGGGATTTTTTTAATAAATGTTATGTAATTTAACGTTATTCAATTACATTTTTTTGAGCTGCTCGCGTTTAAGCTGCTGGAATTTGGCCTGAGACGAACTATGCAGCCGACGAAGTGTTGTGTCCAAGAGGCTTTTCCTCATATTTACCGAATAGTGTTGATCTGACTGTTGGCTGGGTCGTTGATTTGAATTGTTCGACATATTCAGGCTGAATGGCGATGGCAACAGTGATTTAGCAGGTGAAGCTTGGAGCCAGGAAGGTGTATTTCCAGGGGATGGTCCAGTTGGATTAGCAATTATTTTAGCCGCAGGCAGCATAATGATATCTTGTGATGGGCTTCCTTTTGATGAGCCCGGTGATGGTTCTTGTAATGTGACTGAAGAAGATGATGACGAACCCAATGTAAACAGATTTGGTGTGATTTTTCCAGATCTGGAAGAAAAAAAAATATGTAAGAAATCTGTTGGTCGATTGTAAAATTGTAAACATACCGATAAGCATTTCTCAGCTTATCCATGTTTGCTTGTTCCCGCTTAATCGTTTCATTAATTTCCTGCTTCATTTTGTTCAGCTGCATCACTTCAGTCTTTATTTTATTGTATTTCTGTTGATAAATTTGAGTCTTCTCCACGTACAAACGCACATGTTTTTCCTGGAATGTGTTGATCTTTTCGATAAGCTGAAACTGGTTTGAAATGCTTTTGTCCTCGAAAAAGATCTTGACTTCAGATGGCATTTGTTCATTTATTTGCAAAATTTTGCATTGGCAATTGCAGATGCGGCAAAAATTCTTATAATTTGCCATACACAATGAGCAGAAGACATGGCCACAACTGCCAATAAAGAATTCTCTCTGGACTTCAGGGCTAGATTCCCCACACGAATTGCAAAAGATGACTGTCCCCAAAACTGACATTTTAGTATTTACTTCACTCTTCGAGAAATGACTTATTGGCTCTTATCTGTCGAGAACCATTATTTTAAAGCAGCACATGCAAATTTAAGTGTTGGTCTCTGTGTAAGTTGAAGCATATCAGGCATGGAAAATGTAATGATTGTTAAATTTATAAGCAATTTATTATCTATCAAAGGAACTATTGATTAATTAATTAATTAATACTGTCACCTTGGCGCAACAGCTCGAATATTCAATATGATGTTTTGCAGGTAGTATTGCTGCTGCCAATTCCTAGTTTCACAAAATATTATTATATCTGGAGTTTTGATATAACTTTGATTAAAACGTTTCGTAGGAAATCAAAATTCGAAAAAGTTCTGCTTACTCGAAATTCAAAACTGACTGAAAAATGGAACACGACTTCTACACCATTGGTAATTGATAGACTACTTTAATGTAGTAGTTGTTTGCCCTCGATTGTGTTATTGTGTTGATAGTAAAAGTTGCTGCTGAATTTAACTAAATTTATCTCAGTTCGGAGCGATCAGAAACCCTAATAAGGTTAAAGGTTCTTCAAATAAGGTAAATCTACGCCACAATCTAATGAAATTCGCATATAGTTGCATCAAATATTTGAGAATTCCATCAAAAAGCAAAATGGCATTGGGCTGAAGAAAATAATTGATTGAGAATGACTTGCATTTTTGAAACTCGAATATTCTCTATACACATTTACGTTATTTCTTCTTAGGTCGTTTCAACAAATAACCATAACATTGGATTTCATAAATTTCAGAATGCCACAGCCTGAAATCAAGCGCGAACGTAAAGGCTCAGCGGTAAGCTAGTTTGTTTACATTTCTCACAAGTAAACCTGTTGCATCATTTATTATCTTATTTCTCTTTATTATAGTATATGTCTGCAAATCATTGGAACCAAGTAATTTTATCGCTAAAGTGAACCATGAATTAGTAATCAGAATATTCTATTTTTAGGCACCGTTATCGCCGTGTCCATTTCCAGACATCTCTGATGAAGAGCTCGTATCTATTAGTGTTCGTGATCTCAATCGAACATTGAAACTGCGTGGATTGAATCGTGATGAGATTGTTCGCATGAAACAAAGGAGAAGAACGCTGAAAAACCGCGGGTATGCTGCATCCTGCCGCATTAAACGAATCGAGCAAAAGGACGAATTAGAAACTGAAAAATCACAAGTAGTTGATGTAAACGTGCATGACGATTTGCGAGAATTTCTAATTGAAAATTTTTTACAGGAATGGAAAGATATTGAGTCGATGAATGATGACAACCATCGGATACGAGATGAAGTGGAAGTACTGCGTCACAAGTACGATGCTCTAAAGAAATTCGCTCACAGTAAAAAGATTGCATTGCCACCTGAGCTGGAGAATTTGTAAAATAACAATCAGTATTTCAATTAAGCATTCCTCATTGTATTTCCTCTTATTTCTTACTTTCAATAAATTAGTAAACTTATGTAGATCGTAAAATAGTTTTTTAATTCTTACAGAAAATCATTAAAGAGGTAAATTGAATCATTGTCAGTCAAATCCGATGGACATTAAAAAACGATTACCACAAATAGTCGCGTTACACGAATAAATATAATTGTTGAAAATTATAGAATTTATTTGAATTCGATCTGACGTCAATCGCTTTAATCGACCGTCACCTGAAAGTGTCCATCAAAAGTTGGAAACATAGTCAATAAAATTCATTTTTTTCTATTCATTTTTTATTTTTATTTTTCATCTATTAGATTAATGTAATGTAAATACAATATTCATATATTAATTAATTATGATTATAGGTTTTTCTGCCTTAATTCATTCTTGTTGTTAATTAATTGGGTAGCATTTATCATGAATTTTTTTTTGTCCTCAATTTTAGGTTGATTTTTTCCATTATTTTCATTTATTATTATGCGACATTAAAAAGTCCTTAACTTTATAGAGCCATCTGATTTTGATGTGGCATCATTTCATAAATATGTTTGTAGTAAAAATTGTATGATCTACTTGGTATTTCCAATGTAATTCTTTACACATATTTTGTCATTTTAAAATATTGTTTTTCTTTTTCTTCATCTTTAATTCGGGCACCGAAATGATATGTTTCGAGAATGTGATCTTTCCATCATATTTTTTTTTATAATGAATTGAAATAGTACACTTGTTTGTAAGGTTTTTCTTTTCTTTTTTTTTCTTAATTAGTTTTGTTATATCAATTATTTGTATAAACTTGGGCAAGAGATTTTACTTCATTAAATTGTCGCGTGGGTATTGGAGGAAAGTGAATTGCTCTCAATAATTTGATGCGAGAATTTCCTGAATCAATTTGCTGTGACTGCGAATTATCCATTGATTTATGTCAGCCAGAAATTAGTTAATTGAATTTTTTTTGTGCTATTGACTGAAAAATTTGTGTGAGAATGTATGTAAATCGGGAGCAATTACTTCTTTTTTTCTGGGGTGGATTGATAAATTGTTTAAAATTTTCCCCTTTCGAAATTCATTTAAACATTAAAAAAATATCCGGTCGTTGTCAATTTTTGATAAATTTATTTGTTTTCGTTTTTCGTGAAAATCGTTTTTTTTTCTCTTTTGTGTCCTCAAAGTAAAGGATGAAAATTTATTCAGGGAATTTCCTACTCCCACTTCCTCATCAGCACAACAGCAAAACAACGTTGTTTAATTTCGGGGAGCATTCCAATTGAGAACAATGTCGAGTTGGAAAAACCCTTTTTTTAATCAATATGCCTCGTTAGCATGCTCCTCGATGGATAAACGAAAATTGTCATTGTCGATTCGCTCCAAATACCCAAATGTCCTTGTCTCATTCTCATTCCGCTATTATTGATCTTTAAGAATATTTTTTATGATTATTTTCTAATGTTTCACATTTTTTTCCAGCTATTTAGTTCTTTATTAGTTGCATCTCGCAATCGCATCGCGAGAATTAAACGAACAAATAAAATTGTAAGCTTTGATATGTTTTTGACGTTGTTTTTTTTTTTATCTAAAAAGTATTTTTTTTTTCATCATCAATATGTTTCCATTCAATATATAAATTGTTGTTTTAGTTTTGCTTCATTGGGTTTATAATAAGAACGCGGTTTTATTGATGTTTCTTAATCTCTGCTGCATCACGATTGATGACTCTTGGAAATCTCGAACTTAATTGATCGGAAATCTTTGGTTAATTATCATTCAAAAGCCAAATGATGCTTATTGAAAGAATATCTGCCGAATGTTCTTGGGCTGTTTGGTAACTGGCAATAACTCAACAGACGGCAAATATTTAATGAGATTCCAATCGGCCGATAATAATTGATTGTGTGCAGCCCGAGAGAGAAAATTCACATCATGTATCATAAATTTTTATAAAGTTTTACAAATAAGATATAAATTCATAAATAGCAATTTTTTTTTTGTTTATTAAATTTTACTACACATTGAAATTGGACGGAATGTTTTAATAATTCAAATCTATCGTTGCGCAACTGTTGTTCAATTGCTGATGATATTATCAATCGATAGATTTTCATCATCATTAAAATTACTTCGATATCTTGAGCACGCATGAGGGAATTATAAGTATTCGAATAGATGGAAATGGTCGTCAATTTATGCTTTCAACAGGGAACGAATTAACTCTATAGCTTGCCTGGCTTTTTTTCCATTTCCATCATCCTCAATCGTCATCGCCATCATGCCATTGCCATATATATATCGATTCGAATCAAAATAGAAAACTTTTCCTTTTTCTCCACAAAGCACATTCAACTTTCATGCAACTGGGATTTGAGAAAGCTTTTCATGATGAGCTAGTGACGAAAACTTCGCTTGGGAAATGTCATAAATTTCCATCTGAATTTTTTTCAGTGGTGAGATTTCAATCATTTATAACTTTCAGTTTGCTTAATTTGTGATTAATCATTCAGTTCTCTGATGGATGTATTACGGAAAAGCTCTCTCTGTCTCTTCCTTTGTCGCTGTTGCCACTCTAAACACTCATTTATTCATCGCACTCAATCCCAAGGTAAATTTATCAATTCTAATTGTTACAGTTATGCTGCAATCAAACGTTATAAATTACAGATCAAACAAATAATAATTTTAATTGCCAATGTGCAATAATTACACATTTCTGGGTTACCTAATTTAAAATCGCGTTATGGAATTAACGATGAAACAGGAATTTAGGGAAAAGTAATCAATTTTTATGTATTTCAATTATCAAATAAAATATTAATAGCTAACTGATAAATTAAAGCCTAGAGACGAATGAATTAGTTGGATAAGAGCACTTTAGATAAAATAAGAAACATAATGTTCAATTAAACCTAAAATTTGTCTCACAGATAATGCAAAGAACAATTAATTACTCAAAAATATTATGGTCAATTAAAATTTAAGCTTTGGCTTTGTCATTTCGAATAAATAATTTTTTTTTGTTTTATTAAATTATTATTAATAATAAATTGTAACTTTCAAGTTAAAAAAAATCTTGCTTTGCGGTGTCCATCAGAATTATTTTGGGAGATTCAGTAGATTCATTTCAAAAATAAAAAATAATAATTTTATTAAGTTCTATAAGCACTTTGGTTGGTTTTGTCTTTTCTTCTTCGCTCTTTAATTGTTGATTGGAAAAAAGGACATTGAGAGGATCGATGTCGAATTGAATAATTAAAGAAATTATTTTCCTAAGTATCAAAAAAAAAAGTGATTTTCTTTCTCATAGGAACTCAATATAGGTATGCACGCGATATTTGAGAACTCACAAATTACGTCAAAATTTCTTAAATTTAGTTTTAAATAATAAAAAAAAAGTGAAAAATAAATTTTGGTAACAGAAAACAGTGTTGATTTTGGATTTCTCATTTTATGCCTCTTATATGTTTTTTTTTTATTATTCTCTAAAATTATGCTGCGCTGCGCATGGGTTTCTGATTCATTTATACTCGAGGAAACTACACTGAATGTACACTAAAAGTATTTTGTCAGTATATTTTCCAGCACATTCAAAACACGCATAAATATGTAATTCACTCTCTTTTTTTGTCATGTAACTCAAATCAATTTAGCAGCGATTAATTTACTCTAGAAAAAACGTTTACGATATAAATTGATTGAATATATAATTTTTTTTTGCTGTATCAATAATTTAATTGTATATTTATGTCATTTATTCACTAAATTACATCACTTTTTCTTAATGAAAAACGATATTTGTATTCCCAAAAGTGGCCCGCATTAGACCGGCATTAGAGCATTTCATTTGTTTGGGCATTATAGATTGACGCATAGTTTTGAAATTCGCTAGATATATTTTGTTATAAAATTTATTGCTGACTTTCCTTATTCGTTCTTCATATAAAAAAAAGTATTCAACTGTCAATCGAAGCCTTCGTTCAACTGAGTTTTCATTATCAATCCATTACTTTAGTTTTGTTGTTCGATCAAAATGCGATAAAATATTTGTGGTTTGATTTTTTTTTATTCTTTTACTTAACCACTGATGGCTATTCAGTGGATGGGGATCGCGGTCTCTACTATAGTCAATTAATCTTATTATTTGAAAAATATCAAAACAAATTTATCATTTAATTGCTACTATATTGCTCATAATATTGTTATTTTACTAAACATCAAACAAATTTTTCATTCACATATTTTTTTTTTTTTTTTTGTCTCAATAACAACATTGAATCCCATAAAATAGTTTGAGTTTTTATTTTGCTTTTTTTTCTACCTTTACAGTCGAAATAGAAACAGAAAAGAAATCATGAAAGTCAAAGTCAGGGAAAATGAAATATTTGCTCTATGTCATTGTAATCTATATATGGTGAAATTTAATCAATATAAGTATTTAAGCAATTATTAGTTTTTCTTTTTTTTTTCTTCTGTATCATGAAAATTGACAGTTTGTCGTTTTTTTAGCCGTTTCGCTTTACTTCAGTCCGAAGGGGGAAAAATGCCATGTACGCTCTTTTTATGATCAATCAGATTAGTCGACAAATGGTTAGTGGAGAATTTTCTACGATAAAACTATTATCGTTTCTCTCGTCGATGAGATTAAATTGAAATGCAATTAATTGAAATTTCTTTTAATTGGTTTTGATGTCTTTACATCCAAGTTAAGCTCTCGTGAGAAACTCTGTCGTTTGCTATTGTCTTTGAAATTATTGACAAAGAAAAGAGACAAGAAGAAATTCCAATTAAATTGAATCAATATTGGCATTTTTTCCCCCCCATTTTGTTCCACTCTCCGATTTCATGACGATGCCATGAAAAATGATAAAGGGAATTTCCACAATTTTTTTCTCGCAATTTTGTTGTTGCGCAACGGCGGTCTGACGGTCTCTCGATCATTATAAAATTTGTTTTGTTCTGCAAATCGGAGTAAAATTGGTTATTAAATCTGATACTTTATCATAATTTCATTAATAGGGCACATTATGGTAAAAGTAAGCATCATACTTTTTTTTTATATTTGTTGTGGTTTGTTAAAGTTTTTAATTATTAAAAGGTAATTAGTAAAAAAGTTAATGCCCCCGTTTACATTTGTCACTATTGCCCAAAGAAGGCCCAGGATCCAATGAAATAGTTGCCATTCCAGTGGGGCACCAAACACCTTCACGAAGCATATAATGACGTCGTTATGGGAGTCGAGCTCAAGAGTAATTTAGAAACGAAACTTTTCATGAATAACAAAACGAAAATTGTTTTTGTAGCTTTTAAGGAAAAAGGATCAATTTCGAGAAGAGAAAAGTTTTCCTTTTAAAATTCCCATATGAGATGGATTGTCTCATGGTGATATGAAACGATCCACTTCAATAATATCGAAATCTTTCTTAAAAGCTTCACAATTATTTTCCTTACACAATATCAAATAGATTAGTTTCTAATGTATAATACGACTCCAAAAAATCTGTTTTCTTGTTAAGTATTTTTTTTTTCTTAATTCATCAAGTTCACAAAATAAACTAGAAAATTTCTTGATTAAGGAAATTTTCTAAGCACTATCATGATATGTTTTGAATAGAATTTCCATCAAAAAAAATTTTTTTTTTCTTTTTCGTTTTCCTTTGAGAATGGACTAAAATGTTTTTATACGATTTTTTTTTTTTTTAAAAGTTTCATTTGAATTATTTTATATAAATTATTTTCCATTATTTTGCTTAATAAAAAGACGAATAAAATGTTTTACTTCCCCAAAATGTATCCACATTCAGCGGGACATGTTGATGGCCCATAATTTATCGCTAAGTAATTTTGATATTTATTATGAATGTTCAAATTTGGTTGATATTTGTTGTACTTGTTGTAGTAATGTGGTCAAGTCGATGCTGCCATCAGATAAGTACCCAGATCTCGTTCGCTTTTTTTGGTCAAATGCTGCTCCAGTGTGCGATCAACCCCGGCACCTCTGTAAAGTGAATTTTTTTTTGATATAGAAAAAAAAAATAATGATATGAATGAGCGTGAACATAAATCAAGCTTTGAAGCTCTTAAATGCTAAATATAATTATTTTTTAAACCCTCGTGCAAATGCTAAACGTTTTTATTTGTTATTCTTTAACCTTGTTGCAATAAATGGCAATAAAATGGGAGAAACATTCGATAATTCGTACCATGTATGAAGTAGCATATGTGTGAAATATTGATGACTTTTATGTGCTTTTATTGTATTGAAAAATCGCCATTTCGCAATATAACTTTGGATAAATTTACAAAAAAAAACCTCTTAAAAAAAAACCGAAGGAAAGTTATTTCGTTTCTTCGTGGCTATAAACTCACATAAAAAAATTTATGAAAAATAGTTTTATTTCCTTTTATAAGAAGAAAATGAAAGAAAAACTTTCCATCTCATAATTTTCACCTCTTGAGGCATCATCATCATCGTAATGGTACTTCAGATTTCTTAGGTTTCGTTTTGGCATTTTTCTCTTTTTTGCAAAAAACACAAACTGATTGGAGTTGAAGATTTGATGCTAATGGA
The DNA here is from genome assembly GCA_018397935.1 of Propsilocerus akamusi. NCBI lineage: Eukaryota > Metazoa > Arthropoda > Insecta > Diptera > Chironomidae > Propsilocerus > Propsilocerus akamusi. The sequence continues at coordinate 25,035,077 of CM031469.1, read as the reverse complement.
AATTGTAAGAAAACACAAAAATTTCCAGAAAGCTGAAATTTAATTTGCACAAAAGTTCGCGAATTGCTTCTACAATTTTTTTTTCCAGCTCAATTATTGCAACATGATGAAAGTTTCGTTTCAAGTGCATTCTCATTCTTCTTCCTGCGAGCATTCACTCTCAATTGGTGTTAATTAAAACAATTAGATTCGGATCATTTTTTTTTTTGCTTTTTTTTGTTGCGCTCGATGCAGAAACTACACAGAAACATTCCATTGCAAATTTTGAGTTCTCGATCAAAGAAATAAAAGAAAAAAAGTTTCATTGCTTTGAATGACTTTGATTGAGAGTCAAAAATAAGTTACTATTTTAAAAATACAGTTTAATTAACATACTTCTCTTACATTATCTTTCAAGTGTGAAACATGTGCTCGGATGGTGCTGAAGGTGCGTTTTGTATTTATTATTTTTATTATTAATTTTTCTGAGTGCATTTAATTAGAGACAAAAAAATTGGATGCAGTACTGGCATATGAAGCTCCAAACGGCATCGGCGAATAATTGTGATGTTGCATTGATGGCTGCATCCGGTACAATTCGTTGGCAGCCATTTTCGATTTCGCATATTCAATTCTCATCGCTCCACGGTCTGATGACAGCAAATATTTACCTTGCAACAATTGCATCGCTTGACCAGCACAATTAACATCACGAAATTCAACAAAAGCAACTGGTATATGATTAGTAGTTGTTGTTCCTGTTATCGTTCCCTGTTCACCAGTGTGCATAAATTGCTGAATTAACGGCTGCTGATTAGATGTTGGCGGTTGTTGTTTAATTTGAGTGTGCATTCGCAGACGATTAAAACCAGGCAGGCTAACGAGTGTCGACGTGTGATTATGATGGTTATAAAGAGGAAAAGGAAGAGGAGAGGATCGCGAGGGCAAGAAAAGGGATGTGTTGCATGGTGAAAATGGGTTCAAAATGATTTTACAGTTTTTTTTTTTTTTTGGGTTGTTTCGGGCCAAGTTCAAATGTGCAAAGGCAATTAATTTGATTGTAATTTGAGAAATAAGGAATAGAAAGGATGCCAAAGTAATAACGTAAATAGAAATGGTGATTGATTGTGGTGGTTTAATTTCATGTGAGCGAAAAAATATGTTTGTTTGGTGAAAATAAAGTAAGTAATATTTTTTTTCCGAGGGGTAGGAGAATGGTGCAAAAAAAAGTAATGGTTTGGCATTTTCATAGGGGGTTGATTTGCGTGTGGGGCAAAAAATGAAAGAGGAAAAACAAAAATTAATTTTCATGATTATGAGCAACAGCATATATAATTTTTTTTTTCTGCGGGCAACATAAAAGTTCAGGCGAGTGTTTGTGTATGTGTGAGGGTGCCATTTTCATTATATATCTTGCGTTTTTTAGTTATTTAATTTGCATGTCCGACACTAAAAAAATTGTTGCATAAAAAATTGAGAAAAAAACGGAAAAAAGTCGAAAGAAACAAATTAAAAAGAAATTCAAATAAAAAAAAATATTTTCGATATCTAAATTTTGAATCGGGTCAACGTGCGAGTTTTGAGTGTGTGGTTTAAAAGCTAAGCTGAAGCAGCGCATAACCGCAATCAATCAGAAATTTGTTTCGATGACATTTGAGGTTAGGTTTCAATAACATCGCGACCGTCAAAACTTGCACATTCGGATTCGATCTACGGATTATGTGACTACGAAATGTAATTTTTTTTATTGAAAATATGTCCAAAGTATGATTGAAGTTACGTTCTATCAGTTCTCGCTTTCGGTTTGTGGTCATTTGCATGTCATGGAAAATTTCTCAAAATTATTTCAGCTGGAAAATTGTTTCACTGAATGAAAATTGCAATATTGTGTGACAATGCATTTTACGACCGACGCCAGTCAGTGCACGAAGTAAATTTTCCATGTTAATTGCAGTATGCAGCAATATCATGATTGAGAAATTCCATGTGGTCGCATCGTAATGGACGAGTCACTCAAGAGCTCTTTTTTATGGTGTTTCACTTTAAATGTGTATTTACATGGATTTGTGACTTAACTTTTGAATTTTTCCACTTAAATCAGACATCCAAAATAGAAATTTTATTGTCTGAAAACACAATTTCATACTGACTGAAACTGAAAGATGGAGATAGAGAAAGAAGAAAAATTCCTCAATCATCATTTGTGGATTGGCCTGACATTGGTGACCTCTAATTAAATAATCGAGGGAATTGAATGGCAGAGAAGTCAAAAATGGTTATAAAAATAATAAGATATTCAATATTGCTCGTGGTGATATTTTTTGCATTTCACGGTGAATGGTGAGAGTGAGTGAACATAAGCAACAATGTTTCTTTCTTTCTTTTTTTTTGGTTCTTTTGTGAGGTTCAAATATATAAATTTTTTGTGAATGTGAAACAATTAGATTGAGGGGAAAAGTTTGTGTGTATCACATTGAAAGAGTGAGCAACATAGAAATTAAGTGAAAAATTGAAGCGAATAAAACGAAAATTGATCGCAATTTCAATTGACCATGCGTTCAAAATATTGAACTCTAATCGGTTGAATTGAACTCGTGCCTTTTTCGTCCCACTCACTTGACTACTAAACTATAGACAACAAAACAATAGTTGAAACGTGTCAACTTACCTAGCAAATATCTCTTTCAATTCATGTTCAGATACGAATTGACCTAAATTAGCAACAAACAACGTCGAGCATGGAGCATTAGCAGAAATTGGCTGATTAGGGGGCTGGGAACCCCCAGTTGAACCAACAGGGCTTGCTAATGCTGGACTCGGTAAAAAATGACCGGTAGAAATTCCAGCTGAGGCGCCTGATAAATGCATCGCAGATGGATGATGAGTCTGCTGTTGCATTGCTAAATGTTGCTGCTGTTGCTGCTGTTGATGATGTTGTTGTTGTTGCTAAATTTATTTAAAAAAAGAAGTAAAAAAAAAAATAATTATCAAAATTTTCCATCAATTTTGCTACCGATGAAATTCAAACGTGTCACCACAAAGTCTCGCTTTATTCCAGCCAGCAATTATAATTGCCCAGCGACACTAAAAAAATTTCCATAATAATTAGAGTCAACGGGTTTATCGCATGATTTTCTGTGTGTATGTATATTGTCGTTGTTAATGCACATAACAGAAATATATTTTTCTAGCGAGCCAAAAAAAAAATAAACATCATGAATTTCCTTTTTGCTCAATGAAAAATTATGGACATAATTTTCACATGGAATACTGTGCTATAGCTCGCCGAACACTTTTAACTCTGTGTGTATCAAAAGCGCGGCCCAGTCAGTGTTTGCTGTTATATAATTTAATTTTGATGCATGCCATCGTCTGAGCGGTGGACGCGAAAGCAATTCATTTAGAGTTTATGGAGCCTCATTATGTCCCCACGTTTCATGTTTATGATCCCACATGTTATTACTATTCTACATGTCCAATGCTACTACCATTTCTAACCCGTTCCATTAAACTGCATCCCTCTGGAAAGGGACTTTAATCAAACAAATGTAAATCTTTTATTAGCCCATGAGCGCGCGCATTACAGTAAATCGAGTCGCGCTAGTCGCGTGACATCATGTTATGTGAGAAATGGTTTTGGATAAATTAAAAATTGTTGTTTTACTATGCCGCAGTCACTCATATACAACACACACAATGAGTTTATATGGCAAGATTATTTTATTCCTTTTTGTAATATTTTAATAACATATCAGAGCAATTTATCATTCTATGACACAATGGAAAAGTTCTGCTTGACGGTTAAAAAAATCACAATAATGAGCAATCATTTCACAGATAATATTTAAATGACATTAACGATTATAATTTTTGAATGATAATTCAATGTCACACAAAATTGCAAACGAGTCAATTGTTGTCAACATAAAGTGGTCATAATATTGTGGGAATATTTTGATATTAATTTTTTTTTTACTTACTTGCTCATAGGTTTTATCAGCATTTAGTCAAAGATAAGACCGTACCGGCATCTGAGGATGCAGAGCCGGATGGACTAGCGTTGCATGTTGTAAGGCTGCAGCAGATCCCGGCAATTCAGCAGCTGCGGCTGAATATGCTAACGGATGATGCCATAATTCAGGGCCACTTGGAAAAAACGGTGCACCTAGGTCTAGAGGATATTGATAAAAGCCTGGAGTTTAGATCGTTTTGTTTTAAAATCATTAAATTCTGAATATTTTTGTCTTTAATACTAAAATGGTTTTGGGATGAGATAGAGGAAATTGGGGAACTGACGCTGGCCGAAGATTGCGAAAGAGAAATTCGAGTTTCTTTGATTAATTGCAAAGAAATTTTATACTATAAAATGTAACAATTTTATGGATTTCAAAAAAAACTCAGCCTGAGAATTTGTTGGTTTGTTGGCACCGCATGATAACGTTTGAACTCAAAATAAATGTTATTTATTTTCAATCATAAAAATTGGTGTTTTCCAGTGTTGTTGTGTGATGCAAATTTGTTTTAAAATTTCCACAAACGCAAACAAATTGTACATTGAAAAATACCTCCCCCCACCCACAACAAAATATTTCGTTCGCGTTTTGTTTGTTGTTTAGAAAAATGAGAGAAAAGTAAAAAAAAAAAATTGAAAATTTGATTTGAATTGTTTTTCATGAATATTCATAAATAAATAAGGAATCTGTTGACCAAAATTTTGGCTGGGTGAATTTTGCATAATGAAAAACTTTTTCAATTTGTGTTTCCAGCTTTTTTCTACTGATCTCTCTTTCGAGCTGTCATAAATTCTGTGTATTGGAAAACTTCGCGATAAAAGAGCGTGGAAATTTCGTAACGAAAGAAAAATGAAAACGTGGATTGAGCAAGAAAAGTTCATTGAGTGGTTTTGGTAGGAGGTGGTTGGTGGAAGGTGGAAATGTGAAAGCTTTGAACTTCATTTGAATCATTGAAGCATATAGCTATGGAGCAATCGAGAGATAGATTTGACAGGCTTGTTTTTTTTTTGTACTTACGTCCGGCAGCAAGTGGGTGCATCAATGCAGGATGTGCTGTTGATGTTGCATTGGGTGTGGGCTTAGGTTTACTGACTACAAATATAATGACAAAATAAATAATGCAAAAATATTAGATTGGTTTTTTTTTTGTGTGAGAGAGAGCAAATTTTCTGATCGTTTAAAACCACGTTCTTGCAGTAAAAAATCCTTTCATTGCATCATGTAAAATGCATCTCGAAAATCTGTTTAAAATTGAATGTAAATTAACCTTTTTAAATGCACAACTTAATTTTTTTCCATGTTTAGTACAGCTGAAAAATGAACTTTTATGTTTTCAAAAACGATTTCATAATTGAAATTATGTCAGTTTTGAGCTGAGATGCAAAACTTCTCCATTAAAATGGTTTAACAATGCAAAGGGATTTTTTAAGGCAAGATCAAACTTTGTAAAGTTGCAGGAAAAGTTCCTTTTAAAGCTTTTCACATGGAAGCTTAATGCCTGCAGCTCTAGGATGTTGAGTGGTTTGTTTGTTTGTGTGTTAGTCTTACCTTTCGTATTACTCTTGGCAAACTCCAAGCGTATTGTTTGGGGCATGTCAGGATCGAAGCGTACACCTTGCTGCAAATTGGTTTTGACGAATTTTATGTGAATTTTAGTTCGCGATTTGCAAAATATTTATATTTATTTATTATTATAATATTTATGAAAGTGATGGTGAAAAAGTCCTCATTTTAAAAATAAATTTCCTTAAATATTCGTCTCTGCCGAAAAATTGGATTCTCAAGGGAGTAAATTTATGTTGGAGCAAGCATGTAAAGCTTTTTTAATTAAAACATAAATAATGCAGTAACTGCCATGGCGCAGCAGAAATTGCCAATCTGAACCATTAAAATTATACGAAATTAAAACCGCGAAAATTTCAGATTTCACATGTAATGAAGGTTACGCCGCGGTGAGATTTGCTGCGCTTTAAATAGCTTCAGGGATTTCAACAAAAATTAACTTCTGACAAAAACTTGATGCAAGTTTGTGATGCGCAAATAATTTAACTCAAACCAACCATATGCAAAGAAAGAAGAAGCAAACAACACTTTTCCCGAGGAAATCAAAAAACAAATGTTGTTTAATATTTATTTTCCTGAATTGTCGGAATAAATCATCAACCGTCGGAGGAAGAAAAATAAACTTTCTCTCTAAAGTTTGATCTCAAAGCAACGACAACTTGTGACAACCAAAGAAGTATAAAAACTTCACACGATATGCTCCTCAACAACAAAATAAATTTATGTTTTGTTGTGTTGAATGAAAGGAATTTATCGGCGTGCAAAGATATAAATTGTCGTTAAAGATGCAAGCAAATACAGAGTTTTGAAAGCTCCCTTGATAGCTTCTTTGAATCTGAATAGCAAGAAAAAATGTTATCTCGAATGTTTGTCGTTGGCTTTTTCCACTATAAAGCGAAATAAAATATTTCTCTAAAAAAGGCAAAGAAACATAAACATGATGATGACTTCTAAAATGCATTGCCGCCTTTAAGTCTCTTTAAGGAACTTTCCTTATGAAAATTTAATTTAGATTCGAATAAAAGGAGAAAGAATATGGTGCAATTCAGTAAGGCAAATTGAGGTAGATTCAATATTGGGGATGTCAGAAATTTTTCATGAGTCTATATAATGGTCAGGTGGATGGCAGTAAATTTCCGGACGCCCTAGAAAACCCTGACACAAAGTTATATTTATTTATTTTCCCATCCTAAATGGAACAACTTTATAAAGAAATATATGGCAGCGAAGGAAGTCGATCCTTCTTCGAAGTTGTTGTTTTCTTTTCTATATTCCAATTTGGTCTTGAAGACGCCACCCGCTTTTGATATTCCACTTGCATCGTACAAAACAGGAAAAGTTAAAAAAAAAAATATAAAAATAAGTATATGTGAATGTTGTTTTTCTTTCTTGAATTTAATTCAATTGCAAACAATTTTCATGTTGAGCTCTACATAATATTTAAAATATACAAATTCTGACTTGAGGAGATGGAATCCCGATTGTAGTGCAGAAGAGAAATTCCAAAGGGGCAGGAAGAGAAGGTGTTTCTTCAAGTATAGCAAGGGTTAAAAGAATTCTCAAACACTACTCGGCCAATAAAACTATTGATATGGCACGAATACAAAATGAGAATCGAAATTGAAAAGCAGCAGCAAAAAATTTGTTGGGCAAAAACTTGAAGGAATTTTAAATATTCAAATGAGAACTTTTTTTTAACTTTTTTCATTCTGTTTCGGAGCTTGTGTGAGCATTTTTTCTTGAGTGTGTATTTTTGTGAGGGTAATTATTGTGTGCTATCACTAAATGTGTATTCGAATTTTTCTCAATGATTATTATATGTGGTATGACAGGTTCGAGAAAGCATTTTGTTCCAATCAGATCCAGTGATTGGGATCTAATATTTTACAATAAAAACTGTGACCTGTGCTTTATAAAGTGGAGCTGTGATGTATGTTTAAGGGGAGTGGGAAAAAAGAGGCGCAATTTTATCTTATTTAATTAAAAAGTTATTCAATAAATTTTCGATTTTTCTCAATATGTTTTTCGCAATGAATAAAAAAAAAAGTTTTTGTTTGTCTGTGAAAACTTTTCGATGGAAAAAACATGTGAAATTTATTGAACACATTTTATGCACACATGATGGCGACAAGTGTTATGCGGTAGAGACGTTATAGAGGGTTTTTTTGGTTGAATATAATAGTTAGGAATAGAGAAGCTCTTAAATCAGGGGGATGATTGTTCATGGGATGATTTGGATAAAAGGTTGCGACGAGAAATGCGAATTGATCGCATGATGTGCTAGAGAATGGAAAACTATGTTGTTTTCCGATAGGGAATTTGAGAATTATTTGACACGAATGGCTCGGGTTGTTATAAAGGTTTTCCCATTCAGATGTTGAAGGAATGCGTTGTAAAATGAATGATTCTTATCTATTATGGTTTACCTGTAAATCTTGTTTAGCTGCTTCAGCGCCTGCTCTTGTATTGAATGTGACAAAACCTACCGGCTACCGAAAGAAATAAAAGTAATTTATGTTAGTCTAGGGAATTTTGGCAATAATGAACAAATCAAATTGACTCACCGAAGCTGTTTTTCCATTCTTGCTGGTCACTTTCAATAGCGATCCCTCATAGCCTTCATAAGCTCTGAACAATAAGTACAACTCACGCGGCTTTGCGTCCATTGGTAGGCCACTAACGAATAGCGTCCTCACCTGGAACAAAAGAAGAAAAAAATGTTGAAGCGTGAATTTAAGGTTTATTAAACATCGAAGCGTCGAGTTTGTTATCGAAACATTTCAATCAAAATTCCATTAGAGTTCATTGTTCCATTTCAGAGGGGAAAAAGTCTTTCACAATTTTAAATTTCACAGGGCTTGCAACCGAATTTAAGGAAGGAAGAATTTTGCCAGGATTTGCATTTGTAGTTTTCTTTTTTCACTTGAGGAGTGTTTGCTTCTCCTGGCTCGCATTAAAAGTCCCCGCTTGAGATCACTGTGAATTATGGGTGTGTGCTCATCGTCAGCAGTGAGCTTAAATCTCACGAAAAAGCTTTCACTGTGTATTTATTTGATAATAAAAAAAAAATTATTCCACGTTGCCAATTTTGTGTTTTACCTTCCGAACCGCAACTAAACTGAACAACAGCATGCAAAATGAAAATCGTGTGCTATCACGTTATCTAAAAATTAAAACTCTGCCACCACTTGGGTTGGCGTTTTCTTTTAACCGCTGCTCTCATGTTTCGTTTCATCAGAATTTTATTATAACAGAAAAGGTATAAAAATGTATTTTCAGCAATATCTATGCAACATTTTTTTTTTGTGGGTTGTGGAAAGGGGAGGCAAAGAATTATTAAAAATGTAGGTATGTGTTTTTACGAAGCAATTTCGCGCCATCAAAAACTGTAAAATGCTTTTAGCGGTTTTCGGGGAAGGAAAATAATCAATGGACTGATGGAGTTTCAGCAAAAGGAAGCCTTATAAATTTATCGGCATTTACTGGCCCTTTTTAAAGTTCTTTTTTTTCGAAAATTTATGAAAATTGAGCCCTTTCATTGATGTGCAGCAAAGCAAGTCGTGTGCATTAGACCGTGAATTATTTAAGATTTTTTTTTCTTTGATTTTAGAAAATTTTCCAATCGAGCCAAGAAATGAAAAATAAAATTTGCGATGAAATTTTTTTATAATTGATCAGGCAGCAGCAAATGTGTCGTTATACAATCAATTAAATATTGAATAAGTGCTAATATTAGCAATTAAACTAGAGAGTAAAGAAATCGGTATGAATTAGTACCATCAAGTGCAAATGTCTTGCGAAATTCCACAATTTTCCCTCAATTCATATCTTTTAAATTGCTCATAAATCATGCAAATTAATTAATAAAATCATCTCAACTCGTTTTCTTTCATTCTACGCTGCACACTCAAGTGACTCGAACTAACTCGAACGATCATCATAAGCACGCGAGAATTTCTTCTTGTCTTTCCCGTTCAGCATTTTCACTGCGTTTAATTTGTCTAATAAATCTGACGCATCATTTTCTCTATAAAGAAGTGCGAGCAAAAATAGAAAATTATTTTATTTTTGGTCAAAATTATTTTTTTTTTCTTCTTTAATGAAAATTTCATAATTTTGCACAAAAACGTCTCACACAATTCTTGGCACGAATCTTAATTTATAGTTTATTTTTTGTGTCATTCTCGTGCGAGTGAAAGTCATGTTTATGTTGTTTTTTAATTCAGACGATGCTAACTAAAAGGGATGATGAAGGGCGCGTCAATGAGGCATTTGACTGATTCGAAGGTGCTATGAGTGAAGCGTGTAATGAAGTCGTGACATCAGTGAGAGATTATTTAGAACTGATTTGAATGTATCTTGATTGTAATTATTTTAATGAACAAGGAAATTTTCGTATGCAATTATAAAGTTGTGAAATATTGACGGCAAAATGTAGCCCTTCGATAATAATTTTTTATTATGCATCGATTTTCTTTTACTTTTACTGTTTTATTTGTCAACTAAGAAATTAATTTTTCATTTTGACGTCGGATGATGAAAATATTTAATTTTTTTAAGATAAATAATGTGATTTTTAATAATAACAACATCGGAAGACAGGGATGCGGGACAACTGATTATTGGCACCAAGCATACGAAGTAATACTATTTCATAAATATTAATTAGATGGCGCATAACCACCATAACAAAAATCTCCACGCCACACAACACAAAAGTTCATTAAATTTTGTTGCTTCTTTTTTTGGGGTTAATGAAAGTGTCAAAAGTGTACGCACAAAATGAGATTAATCTGTCGGCACATAAATCATTCGGCTTTGGCATCACGAGAGAAAATATCCGCTGGGCATCAACGCAAATCCCTGACCTATGTTGAAATTCTTTTACATCGTCGTAAGATTCTTTTTTTCTTCTTTCTTTTCATTCTTCGACGTCTCGGACGATTGAAGGAAATGTTCATAAACTAATTAAGTCAGTGAAAGATTTGATGCTCTCATAACGTTTTGCAATTGAAGTGTTCTCATTATTGCTGTTGATTTGTCAAAGTTGTAGCCTTCATTTGCCATTTATTGTAGATTCGCAATATTGAAATTGCTTTTTAGAAGATTAATTCTTAATGACAGTCGGAAAATTTATAAAAAAATTGAATGACATTGCGCGAAGAAACTTGTTGACGAGACAAATTGCGTGCATCGCTATACGAAATCCTTTCGAATTTTGATATTTTTTGCAGTTTGTGCATTTTTCTCTAATCCCCTCGTGAACGAGTTAAAGCTTGCGAAAAATGTTTGTTCTATTTTCGGTGTACAGAAAATCTCTAAATCGTGTCACATTAACGAATGAGAAAAAAAAGCTGATGACATAGACTTTGCCCTAATAAAGATCCATTACCCGGAATCCGGTACAGAATCATTAGAATGAGATTTTTTTTTGTTAGCATGTGGAAAATGCGAGAAACTTTCCACAAAATTTCACTCTCACTCTAGTGTCTGTTGTGCGGTTGGGGATGAGATAAATGGAGGGATGAGAGTTGAGGAATGCTGTTGGTTAAATGATGTCGACAAACATTTTATTTTATTTTTCATGCCTGTTCGTCAAAAACTTTTTTCCGTGTACACAGGTTTGGATGGGAAGATGTGCATGATGACACGACTAATACCGCACATCACAATGGAGGGCAAAAGTTGACACTTTAAGTCTCCTTAGTGGCGTTCGTCTCTCATTCTCGTTCAATATTAATTCGAAGCTATTTTTTAGTCTCATAGGGACTTAGCTATGAATGCAAGCTATTTATGAAACAATATGCAGACACATAATTGGTGTGGCTTAAAGCTCGACTCTAAGTGGGCTTGCCAGTGATTATGCAAATGCCACTTTAGCTGGCATGCATTATTTATGCACTTGATTTTCATGAAAAGTGTTTTTGGTACGCAAATCTATGTGAGTCTGTCATTAAAGTTTTGCTTTTTTGCAATTTCCTTTTCGATTTCGACAACTCTGTGGAGAGATTGGTCAAGAGAAAATCAATTTATACGATCGCATGTAGAATTATTTTCTGCGACTATAAATAAACGATGTTTTTTTATGTTGAACTAAATTTATTATTAATTAATTAATTAACAATCAAATAGTTCCTCTAAATAAAATAAAAATAAAAAAAGGAGAAAATAAATGTTCGTGTACGTCGTTTAACATAAATTAAGTATTAAAATATGCCGAATATTTATGAGAAAAGAACGGCGACGTGGCCTTCTCTTTCTCTCGTGTTTTATTGATTTATGCAATACTTTTTTTGTCGTACTTATGCAATTCTTGGTTGGAATAAATGTTTATAGAAAGTATTTAATGCTGCAAATTAAGATGTATCAAAAGCTATAATCTTAGAGTTTTTTTTTCCTTCTGCTTAAACATAATTTCTTATGCTATTAACGAACTTCCTTGGTTTTCAACCTCGTTGTTGGTATGTTGACAAGTTTTTAATTTCCTAATAGAAAGACGATTTCACAACTCGCAATGCGGCGTCAAACATTTGCATTTGACAGACCAAGAGAAAGTGAGTGAGAAAGGGATAGATGGAGTGAGAGAGAGAGAGAGAGAGGGTAGATTTTCAATTCAACAAAAGCTCTGCGGAATAAATCGGTAACAATGGTTTGAAAAAAGCCTCTTGTCATTCGACAGCGACGAAAAGCGTGAAAACATTTGAGCAAATGAATGAAAGAAAAAGAAGCTGGAATTTGTAAAGGCACATTCGATGTTGGAGGCCGCCGGGCGTCGTTGGCATTGTGCAATATTTTTCCCCCATTATAAGCAGCACATTTTTAAAGAAAATTTTATTTTCGCGCTCGTTTGAATAACTTGAATGACTTAATAAAAGGAGAGAGGTACACGCAGAGTCATGAGAAATTGAATCTTTGCCGCGTTGTGCTTGTTGCCTCTCACTCAAAAGGAAAACGACACAGATGGGAGGGAAGAGATGAGTAAGATGTAGGATATTGAAAGTGGAAATATAAATTCAATTCAGGTGTTTTTAAAGAGGGCGAGTGATGTGAAGTAACCTGAAGTTTATATCTTTACTTTCACTGGCAATATTTCATACATAAAATATTTAAGGACTTTTATAATACACAACAATCTTATCCTTTACCCATTTCAAGAAGTCTGCTCTCATGGAAATTTGGTGAATTTACATGTTTCGAGCATCCGAATTTCAGAGACTCTTTTTGCGTTTAGAATATTTATAATCAGAAACCATTTTCTTGCCTTTCGCCTTCGCTTATGGTGTTTTATTTCGACATTGGCTTTTCATCCTGGTGGGTTGTTCTGAAGGGAGATTGGGTGAGAGAGGTGGTTATAAAGGTGCCTATCACAGACTTGTACCGTGCAAGCAATAATATCAGTTTTTATGCGCATCAACATGAACTGGAATTTTTCATTTTTTTTATATATTTCTTTCTGTGCCTGGAAATTGGGCTTCGCTTTTCCTTTATGTTGTTTACATTTTTTTTTATGTCTCGTACTGACGCTTTTATTATATGTGCAGCGCAGTGAAAAAAAAAACACAATTTATTGTTTCGCTTACTTATCACTACTTAGTCGCTGTCGCTCGCTTATTGATTTTGATGGGCGCTACATGAATTATTGGCAGGTTGTTTGTTTTCGTCATGTCGCCATGAAAGTTTTTTCTTTTTTTGTCTTGTTTTCATGTTAAAAACTTTAGGTATTTGGAATAGAGAGTTGAATAACTTTCTCTCGTAATCCTGGCTGTGTCGTTTTGTTTACATTGAATATGACGACAATAATATTTCCTTGCATTATCACTCGAAGCTTATAATATTGAAGCGTTACAGCAATCACACATTCTAGTGCCAACGATACACAAATACGTTTCTCCATTTCCATAATAAAAGCTTTCAATTTTTGTCATCATACATTTTTATTGAAAATTTACTCTCTGCTTTAGTCGTGTGTTTGGGGGCACGCTCGCGCGAGGTGGTTGTTTTATCCATATTTATCGATTTTCATTTTTCTCGCTTTTTTTTACGTATGGGAAACACATTTTTCCAATTGATTTCAATTGAGCTCTCACACACATATTTTTTTTTTATCGTTGTCGACAGTTTGGTGCTTGTCGTTGTTTTTGTTATTTTATATATCAACATTTCATTCGTCGATACAGGTCGGTGACGCGCTCCGAATGAGGGCGACGTGACATATATCATCGACATTTTGTGGCAATCACTATAGAATCGAATATTCTAGGGATACCGCGAGAAGTGTGAGGCGAATTCACGTGTGCATTTATAGTACCTGTATAAGCGGAGTGGGTCCCAGAATGATTTGTAGATTGGTTCACTGCATACTCGCGCAGCACAGGTGATTAATTAATAATTAATACGCACATTATGGTGAGTATTATATTTTATTGAAAGGGATATAAAGAAACATCATTTCTCCCCTTCTCACGCCTTGTGCCAACTTTATTCGTTCATTTATTTATGATGGGTGCTATGAAGTGGCACAAAAATTTTATTTTTATAATAAATATGGAGAGAGAGTGAGAAATATTAATCGAAATTATTTGGAATGACGGAGCTGTTTACTTTTGTTTTTTTTTTGTGCTCTGTATTTAGACAAGACAAACTTCAAAGGACATATGGCTCCATTGCTGTTCTGAGACTTCCGAAAAACATCGAATCTCCCATGATACTAATGTATAAAGTTCAAAAGAAACTTTTACACAATTTTTGCCGCAGTGTATCCTGTGAACGTTTTTATTGCGTCAAAAATCAATATAAAAAACTTCTAAGTATTAAAGGAGAGGCTTTTACGAAATTAAAGCATAGGACGACGGTGTCCATGAATTATGGAGTCGTGCGAGAAATTAATGTAACACCACATATAGCCGACACATACATGTATGTGAGTTCATTTGTGAGTTCACTTTTTTTTTCGGATGGACGAACGGAAAAGTGTTGGAAGGTGGGCGAGAGAGAAGGAGAGAAATGCCATAAATAAATGTGACTGGCGGAGACACCCAGTAATTAGCTGGAAAAAAAGAACATTCATCAAATTGTAACTACAAAATAATTGGACACTTTCATGGCAGCCCCGAAAAGAGCAGAGAAACAAAAATGTAACACTCGCACACGATCATTTACACAGGCGGAGCAGAAAAAAGCTCTTTAGCGCTTTACAAAAGCTCGCCGACCCCGACGATTATCAAGCGACATTAAAATCAGTGACATTTTTTGTGTGGTGTGCGCGACTGTATTAGATGTATGTGATTCCAAAATTTTGCCGAAAAATGGAGCATCAGTTGTGGGTTGTTTTTTTTTTTTTGTTTTTTGCTTAGAAAATGCCTGCAAAACACGATAATTCTGTGATTACAGCACACAAACGACAGAAAAAAAGCATCATAAATCACAAGGGCATGGTAGAATTAAATTCCGTGGATTTCAGTTGCGTTGCTGCTCTTGTTGTGCGAGAATTATTTGTTCTGTTCGTGCTTCCGCTTGGTTAATTTGCCATCTGAATGAATGTTCTGACGACCCAAAATGCAATTATTTTTAATAATAATCTTTTTTTATCATTATCTTTCGGGGCCGCGCTTGATGAGCAGAATACACATCGCACACACACACAATGTGATCATCATAAAAATGTAAATTGTTTGATGCCTAAAATAACAGACCAAAGACAATACTTGACAATCGCTTTTTCATTCGACATAGATTGAAAATGACGCCAGTGTCGAGGCAGAAAAAAAGAACACGCGGAATTTCAATTATGCATGCTCAGGCAATTTGCCGATGAAATTATCCAAGCACCAACAACCGAAAAAAAAATGCGGGGAAACATTTAGTTACGCCACGGGCTCAAAAATGGATGTAATTTTGCTGTAGAACATTCCGCGCCTACATATGTGCTGCGCCAGGAGTGAAATCACCGTTTGGCTTTAACTTATCAGTTCCATAAAATGCATTATTGTTGGGTTGTTTCTGTTGTTGTTTTTTTTATTGCTTCATTTCAACTTGTAAATCCATGTAACAAATTGCACTTCTGATAATGAGCTGCAATTAAATGGAAATGACTTTTTGGCCTGCGGGGAATGAAAGTTCAAAGATTTTTCTGACAATTCTTGAATTCTTTGATAGAACTCAACATGGAACTCAGTTAATAGAACAATCAAATGAAAATCATTTTTGGGCTATGCTGTATGCCCCTCGATAAAATAAAAACACGTTTTTGATCGCCAGTTGAGTTAAATATCAACATTGCATTACTTAATATCGAGTTGCAATGAAAACTCATTCATGGATTTTTTTTTTCTATAATTCAATTCAAGGCTTTTCCTGACACTTTTGGCGTGATGCGTGCCGTTCAAAATAATTGTCGCTCTTGTCTCACATGAGACTGACCGGAAAAATAGAGATGATTGTCAACAAATAGAATAAAACGACAAACAGTTAAAACATTGTCATCAGAACCCAATAAAAATGATCATCAGCCATTAATTGCGCTAAAACCTGAACCACATGAGTAAATTCGAACACAACATTTGAGGTAGATGTTAGCAGGAACCACGGTTGAGTGAGCACAATAAAAATAATACATTGAAAACAAAAAGAATTGACAACATCAGAAACGAGGCACAGCAACAGAAGGTTTCACAAAATGTTCTCAATAGAATACAACGCAGACACACACATGCACATACAAACATTCACCGGAATACAACTCATCATCTATAAAAAAACGAGACACAAATGAGCTCTCGATATTGTTATAAAAGCAAAAATGTCACAAATTGCGTCGCACAAATTCATCATCATTTCTGGAAAAATAGAAAAAACATCCATCAAGATCCAGTTAATAGATTATTCATGAAATGGTAACTATCGAAGCGGAACTTAGCGGGGTTGATCTCACTGAGCTTTGGGGAAAAACATGCAGCGGCCGTTGTGGCGTAAGCAACAAGCAAAAAAATTTTCAATGCTACTTTCTCACATGTAAAATTACAGTTAATTAACTTTTCTCTGCTTTAATTGGCACCAGAAATTTCTAATCAAGCCGCGGTGATGTGTGATGTGAAATATATGCTTATGCTTCGTTTATTATTATTTATGGAAACTATGTTCACAAAAGCTTGTTTATGGGTATTGTGATAAGTTGCTGTTTTGTGATGCGGCATATCACAAGCCCTCAATCAGTGAACGCAATTTACCGAAATGTGCTTCAAGCTAATCGATATTTTCGAATCGGAAACGACTTTTGAAAAAAAGAGGCACAAAATGCAAACAATAGGATCACAACAATTGTGTTCTGGGTGTGTGTCAAATGCTCATAGAGTTTTTGTGTGTCTCGCGTGAGTTAAATTCGTATCATGGGTCACTGAATCTCGCGAGTCAATTTCCCATCTGTAACCAACTCGAAGCGCATGAAAAAAAAAAAAAATGGAATTTGAATTGAAAATTGACAATTCAGCAGGAAACGTAAATAAATTGTCGAATTAATTTACTGTGATCGAATATATGTATCGGAAATAGGAGACAATATTTGATTGAAACTATCAGCCCTGCCTCGCCCTATAGGAAGAGCTTCTTAACTACAGTCAAACCATTCAACAAGCGCTTTATTTTATTCTTTTTTTTGTTACATCAAAATAAAAGTCAGAAAAATAAACTGCAAAAAAAATATAAATAATGTTTTTTTTTTTTTTTTTTTTCGTAATATCGAACAATGCAGAGAGCTTTTCTGTTGATTAGCCAAGTGAAACGCTCTTTGTTATTCCACAATCGGGACGGAGAAACAGCACTGGAGTAATAATTTTGTTTTGTAGTGAATGTTTATTATGGAAAAAAAATGAAACAACTGTTTTAAAAAAAATATAGTGCTGTAAAATGTGACCGGTGATCAGTGGCGAGGCAGGAAAGTGAACCGAGACTTTTGTCTGGCTAAAAAAAAAATTGCACATTTGATTTGAGCCACTTAAGAGATTTCTCGAAATCTCACTTTCTGTGGCACCGCAATCTGGTGTAAAGTCATAATTTGTTTGCATTTATTTCCTCTAATTGGTTAAGCCGATTATCTGAATTGTGTTCCGAAATCAACAGTCAAAACCGTAACAAGAGAAGAAAATAAAATTGTTCCGGCCTCGCCGACAATAAAATAAAGCAGAAAAAATGACATCAACAAACAATTTGAAAATCATTTAGCAGTAACCATTTTCAGTATGGAACCACGTCTTTTTTTTCTTGTTGAGCTTAATTCAAATTCAAGGTCCATCCTACGCCACTGACATGTTCATTTATTTAATTCGCAAAGAGCGCAAACGACAACAAAATTTACAGTGCAAAAGAAGTTTCTTCGACGAAATTTTCAAACATTATCCAACAATTTATACAGTGCTGTGCTATTTAGCACAATTCAAGCTCAGTTTTAATTTTCATAAAAATACATGCACACAACAAAAAAAAAGTTGAATTAATTACTTGCGATGTTTTGCGGTTATGAAAAAAAAGGAATAAAGTTAAAAGAATTATTTTTATGTTGCTTTTTTATGTTCTTCATAGAGATTCTCATTTCTCTTTCTCTCTCTCTCGCATGTTCATTCGCTTACTGACTGTTGGGCTCTGTCGGTGCTGCGGTGCCTGAAACTCATTCATGAATACCACGAGTCAGAGTGAAATTGTTATGGAAGTTTGTTGAACTGCTTTTTTAACTTCTCAATTCATCTCGAATCTTTTTTTTTCTATTCCATTGCTAGTTAATCCAACAGAGTTTTGCTGTTTTTTTTTTTTGTGTCCGACAATCGACACATAGTTTCTCATCATGATGTTGTTATTGTGTGTACTGGCAACATTCGTGGGGTAATTTCACACTGCCTCCTTTCATGTATGCTGCGGTGCTTCACAAAACAAATGATTATGATGTGAATGAACATATTGAAAGCATTACTCATGTATTGAGTTTTTGTGTTCGATCAATGGCACTGTGGTGGCTTAGTCGAATAAAAATAATAGCATTAATTGCTATTGACCATGTTTGGTCTTAATGAAGCATCAACAAGCAGTTTTATAGTTTGGTTTTCAATGCAAGTGGGAGATAGAAAACAAGAGCTTCCGTGGTTTCTGAATTAACAATACTAATTGGTAAACATGTACGTAATTGAATGAATTATTAGGAACCATCTGTCAATAAGAGGGAGTTCGGAAAACTGCAATATCAGCAAGAAAATCAACTGATGACATGAAATTAATAAGTTTTATGATGAAATGACTAATATAACCTAACAATAATGATCCATACATCAATATCGGAAGCGAAAATCTGCTTGAACCCGTCTAGCGTAACAACATTATTAGAGTTGTCGTTATCTTATCGCGAGACGTACGCTCTGCAAAGCTCAAGCCATAAATTAATTTAAAACTTTCTACATCTAAACACTCGCCGAGGCTTTGGATTACCATCTATTAAAAATTACTACGCCGGTTCAACCCACAACCTTTAGCTCCATATCAAGAGAGTTTCTTTTCTCAGTTGTAATTATTTAATTTATTAAATTAAACTCGAGTCATCGAAATAATTTAACTTAATTGCTCGACGAGAGCGCGATCCGGACAAAAATTGTTTGGAATTTTATTATTTTTCTGTAACATTTTCTTATTTTTATAACTTCCATGTGCGTTTGTAGTGAATGCGACACGATTGTTATGTCAGATTGTATGTTGATGCCGATCAGAGATTTGATATTATGAAATCTTAAGCATTCAAATGACTTGGTTGGGGGTCAAAGTGAGTTGGTTTGTTTGCCATTTTTGGGATTTTGTTGAACAATATTTAACCACGTGACATTGGATGTGAATCATCTGCGATACGTCAGTAGTATTAAAATATATTTTAAATCATTTTACTGTTGACGACGACTTAGTTCTTCATCAAACGCCTCCATCCAGCGTGAGACATCAAAATGTTATTTGATTAACCAATAATGTACGAATGTATCAACCATTTAACCTTTCTTTTAACTCTATCTCTCTCTTCATCTCTATTGCTCTCTGTTTCTCATTGTGCTTCGTTTATAAGATTTAATAAAATTCTACTTTGTGAAATTTCTTGAATTGACTTTAATGATGCTGTGAAATTGGCAACGTCGCAAGATTATTTTTATTTGTAATTAAGTGTTTGATGCATCAAATTGTATTTATCATTATTACATTTGAGACCGATCGTCTTATCAACAGTGCTTTCATCGGTCGACTGATTTGTGTGAGAGCCATTATAACGATGGCAGATGAGGAAGGCACAATTGCCATTTCTTTTGCTCACACTCGGTGGCAAAAAAAGAAAAGAACTGCCAATAATCATTTGTCTGGAATTATTTTTTTTTTGCTTCTATACACTCGCTCCAGCAATAAATCATTCGGCCAAAGATGTTTCCGAGCATGCAATGAATTATGGACACTAGAATTCCATCATGACCCGCAGTCAATCGATTCGAGTGTAATAATTTGATGTCGGTGCTTCTGGTAAAAAGAGCTTTCGCGCAAAGTAAACTTCAAATCTTTTTCGATAAAATTCATCGCAATTTAGAAGGAAACATTTTATGTTTCTCTCCATCTATATATTGATGCTGTTAGCATTAGAAAGTACACTTCAAAAATTACTTTCAAAGATAATTTCCATTAAATTTTATGAACCGCAATTAACTTTCAATGCATGAAGCCAATGTTGGAGTGTAAGGAAATATGCTTTATTCTAACCTCAAATATGTTCATGAAGGTGTACGACGAAGGAAGGTAAAATTGTCGAAGACAGACTAAATTCAATTGAACATTGTAAAACCTCCGACATGTGTTTTACATTATCATTGAAATATAGTTCAACTCATAAAAATCATATTTTGTGCTCTCTCATATTAGAGAGAAGAAAATTTAAATCGACAATTAAATCCATTCTTATAGGAGGCATTTTGCCCTACTCCGCCTGATAATCGTGCACTTGCGTGCCTCTGTCGACGATGATCCGTTAGCATTTAGAATTATGACTTCATTCATTTGACGACGATTGTTTGATGGCATGTGAAAATTTCTACTTAGAGAATTTTCTCAAACCGTAACCAGGAGAGTGAAAAAAAAAACAAGCATAAATAAGAATCAAAGGTAGTACAAATACATCAGCATAAATGCGTCATTTGCATAAAGATAACAGTCGTCAGATTGTTGTTTATTTGCTCTTGTTCCAGATAAAATTGGGTTACTCCCGGGCGTCACACGACGCTGAGAAATTCTCGTGATATTACAGGCCTTTATTTGAGAAACATCATCAATTATTTATTGCAAACCGTATTCAAGTGAAGCAAAAAGAAAGAAAAATAAATGTAAATCTTTGAACTTCACACAATTCTTACGCTGCATCGTTTTTCTCTTTGTCTCTATCTCTCTACCTCCCCAAACAAGTCGACCATGTGTAACAATAACTAGAGCTGACCTCGATTTGCATTCATATTATTTTAAAGCCTCCACAATCTACCGCAAGTTCTCTTTGCAGGCAAATAAATATTTGAAAAAAGAAAATCGTACAATCAAACCATCATAATAATTATGATTCACATTCGCACAACAAGAAACTTCTCCGGCGAGTTAATCTTTGTTTGTTATTTGGCAAACATTTTTTTTTTCTTCTCGCAAATAAAACTTTTTTTTCCACTTCGAGCTGCTGATAAATCTGAGAAAGGCAACAAAAAAAGAAAAATAACTTTTTTGTTGCTTGCATGGCATTGCGTTTGAAATTTTTTAATGTTGCTTTACTAGCAAGTTGTAGCTCATCGCAGGATAAAGGAAATGTTAATGCTATATTTGAAGTTATGTAATGTGGTTTGTAACTGACTTTTTTTAAAGGTTATTATGCTTTTAGGGCAAATATTGCATGAGATGTTCCCTTCAAACCAATCCTTTCACATTGAAATGATGTGAAGTATAGCGACTACATCTGCTCATGGATTACGATAACAGCATTATAGCAATTTTATGCCAAAAAAAAGAGAGAGTACGTAGAAATTATACACAGAACAGCTCTCGAGCAAATCAAAATAAAAATTTGTAACAAATCGTGAATTATGAAATTTTTTTTTTTTTTTTTTTTTTTTTTTAAATACAAAAAAATCATTGAAATAAATCACAAATACATCTCGGGCAGTTGGTAATGAGCAATATCTTTGTTGCTTGTGTTGAGCCGCTGCTCTAATGCCTGTATATTTTATGCTTGCTTTCGCGTATTTTCTGGTGCCATTTAGAAAGTTTTTCAAAAATATTTTCGCGTTGGTTTTCGACGTAAAATAGTTTCAGCGCTAACTGATTTTCGAGTGAACAGAACGCGACACTTCCTATTTGCAATTTTCTTATTTGAAATTTACACGACGACGACAATTCTTTGACACTGAGATAGAACAGAAATGTCAAGGAGATTTTCGCGTGCAATAAAGATTTGACGTTTATTGGTCTCGTAAATGCATCAATTAAGATCAATGTTGAAATTGAAATGTTTGTTAACTTAATTAAAAGACTTTCATCACTCACCTCTTCCTCGTTGCTTGCAGTATTCACCGAATCCATGCTCTGTGATAATGGATGCGATTGCATTTGCGGAGCTTGTCCCATTTGTCCAACTTGTTCCATTGTTGGACTGTTGCTGTTATTATTTGGTGTCGTTATCAGTGAATTTGTCGTAACTGGCGTATTGTTTACGCTTGTCGCAATTGAATTTGATATGCCAGAACTGGTCGTTGGTGCAACAATTGAAGGCTGTGTAGTTGCTTGACTTATCGATGTCACTTGCTGCTGCTGTTGTTGTGATGAATTAAAGCTCGACGAAGTATTAATTGACTTGATTTGCTGCTGCTGAGCTGATGCAATATAATTTGGTATTTGCGTTGGAATCGCAGCTGTTGGTGATGACGATGTTAATATCGATTTAATTTGTGTTAATGCAGCAGGCGATTTAGCGGCAATAGGTAAGGGCAAGCCTTGTAGTATGGGCGATTGTGGATGATGATGGAATGGCGCAAAAGGATGATGGGGATTTTGAAAGCTAGCAACAGCGGCTGCCGCTTGTGATTGGGTTGCGATCAAATAGTTATTATTCAATAAATGTGACGAAATCACCGGCGGTAAGGTCGATACGACAGTTTGCGTTGTTGGTGTTGTCAAAACAAGAGGATTTGACGCCGGTCGTAATCTCTTTGGTGACAAAACCTGTTGGGGGGCGCTCGCTACCTGTTATTAGTATTTCGTTGACGATCGGAAGAAAATAAAATAACTGTTAATTATTCATAATCATCATTATATTTTTGATTGCTATCAATTTTACAAACTTCCGTCTGTAGCATAAGATATACTATTTGCGACAACATACCGTTATTTGCGGAGCTGGCCTTCGTTTGGCCACCGTGGACGAAATGGTGATACTATTTTATAATCCGCGGGTGTGAACAGAAACCCTTCTCTGTGGTACACACGGCAGCGTTACAATGTCACTGGAATTCTACAAATGGAATACAAAAATAAATATATTTAGTTATTAACTGGAACTAAACATCGTTGATATCAAGCAACAATCATTTGTCGTGCTTTAATTATTTTTCAAGTTCATACATTCAATTGTAACAGCTTTCTTGCATTAAATGCCAACACAACACTGTGAGAAATATGCATGGCGAATTGCAAAATGTAACAAACAGAATGTCGACTGCTTCTTGCATTTCAGCAAATCATTCACTCGCAAAAAAAAAACCACACATTTTATGTTTTTTTCTCTGATGTGAAAAAATTGCGGTTTTAATTTGTATTAAGACACAATTTCCGAAACACAAAACGAGTTCTAGCATTGGTCGTGCGTGGAATTAAAAGTTTCACTTGAAACTGAAATCTACAAAGAAAAAAAAAAAACTTAAAATCGCTTAAAGCCAAATCTCGTGGCTGAACTTTTTCAGCTGTGGCCATTTAGATTTGTTGCTGTTGTTGGGCACTCGCTATTCTTGCATATAAAAAGCTTGAAAGTCATGAACATTCTGTGTTATTTATTATTGTTGTTGCTGTATCTTTCATGATTCTCTCTCTCTATCGCTGAGTGACGTGCTTGGTCATAATTGTAGAGCGCACATTTTTGGTGGATGAAAATAGTTTTGATTGTGCAGGCGGCAGGAAACATGAGAAAAATATCATTGAATTGTGTGAAAGCGTTGAGAATAATGCAAGAAATAAGTTTTATAAAAACAATTCATAAATGTTGAAGCCATTACTGTGGACGAAAATGACGTAAAACTTGTAAAGTGCTGCAGAAAAAAAGTTGCTACTACGTGCCATGCACTGTAATGCGAATTCAGGAATTGAAAGTTTAATTCAAAGTCGTGAAAACTAATCCTGGTAAAAAACATATTTGTCGATAACTTTCCGGGCGATGGAAATGTAATTTTCTTTTTCGGGTGTGAGGATTTAATATGTTGCTGTGGAAGAGAGAAAGTTATTCTGAGAGAACTCATTCGGCAAATAGCATCCAGATCATTTTCAGAATTCAAATTTTCCACGAAATCGTCTTAGTTTTTAAGTTTTTTTTTTTGTATGCTGCTTTTGCAGCTTCAGCAAGAAAAATCAAACTTTTTTTTCTTCTTCTTTTTATATTCGCTTTTAATTCTTCGAATTAACAAAGAAGATTTTCTGTTGTGTAAGCTTCAACATAGAAAATTGAAAGATTTTTATTTTACTTTTTTCCTTTCGTCGTTCTTAAACAACAAACAGCAAAAATTATGGAAGTTGTGAGAAAGATGTGCGATGGAAGAGAAAAGTTTTTCATTAAATATTAATTTCATTTTTTTCTGGAATATTTTTCACGTTTCGTTTTTTTTTTTTACTCGTTTGGGTTTTGTGCACGCGCGGCTGTATTTGCAAGTGACGTCTATCAATCATTTCATGATGTTCAAGGCAAACTTCGTTCGGGAGGCTCGTGGCTTTGGTTGTAGCAGTACCTTAATTAACTTGAATAGAAAATCAATCTGAGCGTTGAGTTTGAGGTATTTATGGTATGACTATAATTATTTCCCGTACTGTATTCAATATAAACTTCTTCAGTATAGAATTTCTCACGAAAGTTTTGCCCACAGTCACCACAGCAGCAGTAATGCCACACATAGAAAAAAGAACACGATTCAAAGTATTTAAATGACGATTATAAAGCAACGAGAGACATTAAGATTCAGATCGATTTGCTGTCTCGGCAGTATTATAAAAGTAAAAACAATCACCATAAACACGGGCCAGCACAAAAAAATAAAATGTGAAAACAAAGATCAAATCTCATGTTGAAAATACGTTTTGATTGTACTTTTAGCCATTCAGTTTTTATATATCTTTCGGTATGAGCTCCATTTCACAATATAATGTCGGTGGCGCGCAAAAAAAGAGACATCGAAATTGATGTCACAACATTTACAAGCGAATTATTGTGACAAGGCTCCATTAGCGCCGATAAAATATTAATCGAGAGAAATGACTCAACCTTAAAATCAAGGACTATTAACTACGTTTCTATCAGTAGCGGTAAATATGTGAGCTTAATAATTCATTTGGTCCGCATAATTGGTCGTTCGTCGCCTTTGACCGCCATTGACATTCAAACCTATGCGGACGACTATTAATTCGATAAAATAACAATTCTGTCACAGATTAAACTAAATAAATCAGCAAGTTAGAATTTTTCATTTGCTTATTAAATTTCAGCTCAAAACTACAACAACAGCACCAATAAAGTTTGCATGCCACCAGCAATTATTTTGGTACGCTCTTAGCTGGTTTCTTATGTAACCATATTAAGAGAACGATTACATTCATTTAATGTATCTTTAAGCCCGCGAGAGAACTCGCGAGATGTTGCTGCCAGTTTCAAGTTGTGTGGTTGGTTGTGACTTGTGAGTGTATCGACTAGATGAATACGCGAGAGGTTAAGACCGCAATTGAAATATACATGTACATATAAAGCTTTAGATGAATTGTTTCGTAGGCTATTTGTGTTCTTTTTAATTCAATTATTTAACTTTTTTTTCATGTTTCTCGTTCCTACATTCATCACTAGTGAATTTATTAAAAAAAAAAGTATATAATTTCCATGGGTAAGATCAACAATGTTGTATATTTGTTTCCTCAGGTGTGAATCAGGCTGTCAGCAAAAGAGTCATTGATTCGTGAGCTGTGCTCTCTCGAGCAACATCGTCATTGTGCTTTATATCTCTTTCACGTAAATGAAGGGCCTTCATTTGAGGGGCATCCTCTATCAATGTGCGGTTACTTTGACTCTTTTGATTCCTCTTTCGTTCCATTGTTTTTAGCCATGCTGGTTATTGTTGGCGAGAAAGAAGCACCGCACACCATAAGTGGAATGATGTATAACACAATAAACGAAGAAATGTTTCAAATCCGAGGGATTCCTTCCGCTTTTGTGTCTCTCTTTTGTTCACATTATTCTTTCATTTGCCCACGACATGCTCAATTCACTTTCGTGAACTTCAAACTCTTCTCTTTGCAAAGGCAAACAGCAGAAGGCAACATTTGTTGTTACAATTTCTCGTTTTTGAGGAAATATTTTATTTTCAAGAATCATTCGAAGCTCGTAAATTTTTTGTACTTGGATCGGACATTTCGTCTACAAGACTGCACACATAAAAATGGTTTAATAGGAAATAATAATAAAAAAAAAAGAATAAATGAAGACTTCCTAGGTATATATATCCGATGAACACTGTATGTAAGAACCAAATATTGAAGAAAAACAGCAAAATAAAAATATAAAAACAACAGACAAGAGAGCGATATCGAATTACCAATTTAACATTAAGTAAAACATCAATTTCATTCGAGAAAAATCAATAAAAACGATTTCGAACAGTTTCATGTACGGTGAGTGAGCTCGACTATAGGTTTGGCCATTAGCAACTGATACAGTTTCTCAGAGCCACTAATTTTCTTTAGAGATATATAAAATATAAAAAAAAAATTGAAAGGTATGAAAATTGTAATGATTTTTATACAACTTCAATCATTAATGCACTTTTATAACGGATATCTTTTTGTTGGATTTATAAATGAGTGGGAAACATCAGTTAGAATGTAATTGATTGCTCGTGAAATTTCACCAATTTTCTTATAATTTTCTCTCCGAAATCGATGAAATCTCGCAAAGGTGAATCACGATAGAATGAATCTATTCGCCATTATGGATTCAATTTAAAAAAAAAAAAAAAATATATATATATATATAATTACAATTTCAATTAAAAAGCAATCTTTCCTCATTCCGTTTTTCCCCCCTCAACGAGCTTTTTGTCGAATGTTGCTGAAAAATCAGCAATATTTAATCAGAATTATTTCTTTTTTTTTTTTTTTCGCAAAAAATGTACAAAACTCTCGCACACAAATTGATTTTATTTTGATATAATTTTTTTTTTATTTTATTTTAGAAAAAAAAGCTCTAACGGAAATTGTTCTTTTTATTCTATGCTCGAAAGCAATGTTGAGTTGGGAGGGAGTCGAAGTTTGTGATTGTGACTGTACACCTTTAAGCACTTTTATTAATATCACTTTGATTGGCTTTCTCTATAGTTTTTGTTTTAACTATTCATCGAATCGGTCGCATGACAATCATTCGAGAATGATATTTCAAGCTTATGCAATGCACAGGAATCGAATTTGATTTTAATTTTTCTATTTTAGTTTTGAAAAATTATAAAAACTTTTTTTTTTGTTCAATTTTGCATCGTCGGCATGACGATTCGAAAAAAACCCCTTCTCACGACAAACTTTTCTAGTATAGATCCGCGCCCAGCGCCAGCGACAATGAGTTGTAGTTCCGAAGTGAATTTTATTAATTCATTATCCTCGAAATTTTTGTTCCGCAGTTCTCATTGTGGCTGCGTTGAGCTGATATCGTTTTTGAGCTATTTAATATGCACAGGTAATTATTGAATTTCATTCATGCAATCAGTAACATTACTTTAAAAAAAACACTGGATATACATTACGTTTTCAATAATATTATTGAAATTCCTTTATAGCTTTAAGAAATCAGATCTACGGCGTCGATGATATTTTGTGAATTATTTTATTGCCAGTCGTACTTCAAAAGGCTTAGAAAATTTCTTCTTCTTTTTTTGCTATTAATACTTCACTCCAGGAATTTTTATATTTTTGCACTTTTAAGAGATTTACTTTTTTTTGCTCTTTCGCGTGCAATTTACATCCAGACACTACGAAAGCCACAATTTATTACGTTCAACTTCAATAACTTTTTTTTTCTATACTTCCACTACACACTCAATTCATCCAGTGAGAAAACCTCATATATGCAAATGATTAATTATTTAAAAACACCTTGTGTATTGTTCGGTTCTATATTACGTATAATTTTTGTCTGAAATAATTTTTTTTTATGTTATACTTAAAACCACGAAATTCACGGACGTTAAACACGAAAACTCAATTTTACGCGATTCCGAAAATGGGAAAAATTATTTAAATTTTTTTTTTCTTCTCAAAATAACAAAAATTAATTTTTTAATCGTTCAAAAGTTTTTATATTTTTTGATTAAATATTTTTAAGTTATTTACTTTATTATTTTTTTAAATATCCAGTAAACAGACAACACAACTTGTCTCGAGCACACTTTAAACAGTTGTGGTAATATCGGTTGCGAGCGATCTTAACGACAGCTAGCAAAAGACTGAATGCTAAAGCGGTGAGAAATAATTTTATAAAAAAAAAAATATTTCATACACAATAATTGAGAATTTCATGTTGCCACGGAGTTTATAGTGTATTTGTGAGTATATCAAATGCAGTGCTCGGTATATTCAAAAGCATAGTCTTGCTCTGGATAATTGTTGTTAGTGCTTTCTGCTATAAAATTTCTACCTTTATACTCTCCAGTGTAGGTGAATCGATTATACAATTTTACGAAACAGATTTTTTTTATTTCTTTTTATGAGAATAATTTGCTGAGAGACACGAGCGAGAGAGTGAGACAGAGATAGAGAGAAAAATGCAATTCACCTTTATACGGTAAAAATATATTTTTTTCATCATTCTACAAAGCAGCAGCAGCGCAATATAGAGAATAAAATAAAAGTTATTACATTATTCCCCATTCGTATACATATTTATTTTCCACCTGTGCTATAGCGGCTCGCTATAATGTGTAATAGGGTTGCAGCTGTTGGTCTGTGTGTGTCGGAGGATTCTGATAGAAACGCACATTGCGGTTGGTCAGGAAACTGACTTGATGATGGTTCGTTCGAACGTCAATTGAGGAAATTAGTTTTCGTCATTTGCAATGCAACGGAACCGCTTCCTTAGGATAGTGCATGAAATTTTTTTATGCAAGGCATTATTACATAATGCATAGCAAATCCCTAAACGTCCATCAAATATTTACTTCCGAATGCACCTTGCATCAACAAGAAATAAATTTCATTTTAGTCGTCTCTCTGGATGCACATTCAGTAAATTCTCATTTATTAAGCGGCAGCAAAATTTTTGTGGACTTTTTTTTTATCGGAGAAATGAATAATTTAGCAATCTGGTAAGCCGAGAGCCGAGTACTATAGAAGTAGCATCAAATGAATGGATATGAAAAAGCAAACCAGCATAAAATATTCAGAAATTGCAAGTGCACGTTATGTTATGCAAATTTAATACTTCTTTTTTATAACAAGAGAGATACCAGCCATGAGCAAGTGAGAGCATCTTGGAACTCTCTTTTCTTAGAATCCTCTCTGCCTCTCGCTTGAATTTCATTCTCTATAAAACTTTTGATTTCGTTCGGAACAGTTTTATTTTTTGTGTTTCTTAATTCAACTAATTACTTCCGAGCTTCTTGTTTTTCTACGCATTGTGTGACTTACTTAAAACGGGGAAAAGGCCCACGCATTTGTTGGCGTTGGCGATGAACAATTGGATTTTAATTTAATTGTAATGGCAATTTGAGCAATTGTCTCGTTAAATTCTAAAGGAAGAACGATAAAAATAAATAAAAAAAAATTTCACTGAATCGCCCTCTTCCCCCGCATATGAAGCAAACCCCTCCAACAAAATGTTGATTGCTACCAAACATTCACTATCATTTTTCTGTGTTAGATTACGTACATGCGCTGAATTTTGTGTTTTGTTGGTTGTCAGCTGGTGTATCACTGAAGCAAGGAATACACCGAAAAACCCCGAATAGAATTAAACAAGGTGTGTTTTAAACAGACAGTGAGCATATTTTTCCACTTTGTTTTTTTGCTCTTTTTGTGTGTGTGTGTTTGTATGGGGGGGAGGGTGATGTCTATCGTAATACTTTTTATACTGTACCGTCATTCAATTTTCGGGTCCGAATCATTTGTAATTTTGATACTGTGCAAACTGCCCGAAGATTGTAAATGATTTTTGATTTTCTCGCAGAACGAGAATGAGATGGAAATGGCCAATAATCATTTTTTATCGTGTCGAGAGAAAATTACTAAATGAAACTTTGAGAAGCGAAAGGTGATTTCCATCTAGCAAAATGGAAGATAAAAAATGCATACAAATGGACAGTTGAACGATCACTTTGCATATCAATTCTGTTCCTTTTATCGAGGCAGGTACATGAATGAAATATATATTTCGATCGCGCTACAGTATTTTATGCTGTCACTGCCACCACCCAATGGTGGCTGTTTCTTTGCATGGGCTCTATGGGCAGAAGCGATGGGAAAGAGAGTAGCAATAAATTATCGATACCAAATAACCGAAAGGTGACTTTGAATAAATGGAATAAATCATAGTTTGTGTTTTTGTGTTCCATGTCATATAGCGTCGAAAGGAGAAAGAGAGAGAGCGAGACAACCAAAAAAATAGGAAAAGAAAAAAACCTAATGAAACCACCTTGCCGAATAGGAAAAAGCCACTCACCTCAGTGCTAGCAAACATCACCATAGCAACCGATAAATAATAACACAAATTTCCCATGCCACAGTTTTGATGGGAAAATGCCATGTACGTTCTAATAATATTCGAAGCTTTTTTTTCCATTTGTACATGAACCGCGAACTGAATTTCGAACGAAACAAA
Source organism: Propsilocerus akamusi (assembly GCA_018397935.1). Taxonomy (NCBI): domain Eukaryota; kingdom Metazoa; phylum Arthropoda; class Insecta; order Diptera; family Chironomidae; genus Propsilocerus; species Propsilocerus akamusi. The sequence continues at coordinate 25,004,387 of CM031469.1, read as the reverse complement.
AGACAATCGAGCGGCAATTTGAATAAAATAATAGACATGCATAATAAGCAAACATCATTTGACTCAGCTATTGAGAATCATATTCTTATAAATGCTATAATGACATTTTGATGGTGCGTAGCGTCAATGTCGAAGAATTTTCTTATTCTCCTTCTTTGCCATTTATGGGCTGGCTCGAAAGAAAATTTTCCAATGAAATATTTATGAAGAGTTTTTCTTTCATTTCGGTGTAATTTTACGTTAAACTCTTTGCGCGTCAATATCCCTTTAATTTAACGAGAGCGCTTGAAAGGATTTTTATTTAAAGGAATTTCGAAAATAAATTTTCTGTGATGAAGGTCTTGACCTTTCGGGAATTGCTGCCTCATTTCATTTCCAAATAATTGAAGAAAGGATTTTTCTTAAGTTTCATGCTTGTAAGATTCTTATTTCTTATCTTCCAGAGGGATGAATTTCCTTTCACTTGATTCGTTTGCGACTAAATTTATGCACGAATATCACGTACGTTGTCTGCCTAAAGGCACTTAATGATTGAAAAGCCCCAAAGTTTTTTAACATGCCTCAAAGGATTAAATAAAAATGGATGTATATATTTACAACAAATTTGAAGCAGAAAACAAGAGAAATTTGCCCTCCCCACGCTCATTAAATTTACAATATAAAGGACATGAAATATACATTTAATATGTATATGACAATACGCAATTACTTCTCATGTGAAGTAGCAACTTGGAATATTTGTGCTTCATTACATGAAAGAAGCATTTTTTTAATACAAGGTTCGTTAATGACATGAACTCGACATTGTTTAGATACTTTATGAAGGATTTCTTTGTTTGCATCCCTCGTACAACTTGCACGGCTTACACTGCCATTCTAACAATTATGTTTCTTTCCATATTTGCTTGTATGTTTGAAGTCCATTTTTCATCGCGCTCTGTTTATTTCATTTCTATGATGTAAATCATCATAGTTTTAACTGTATGGTGGCAGAACACGATTCACTAGAAGGTTCTATCATAAAGCCGCACACACATTCAGACATACGTAACAGTTATCAAGCATAAAGCACTGTGTCACGCAAAATATAACATTTGTTATGTAGATTTATCATTGAGCATGAAAAAGATATATAAAAATATTTATGTGCTATGCGTTTCGCAATTCCCCGAACGGCAACTCCATTTTTTGCTTTCGTAACCTCAAATTTTTCATGTGAATATTGCTATCAAAATTCATACTTACAAACGGTTGAATTTTACTCAAAGGATTTTCAGGTATGCTTTCCGTTCAACGAAATTACAAGCACAAAACTCTTCTTCACGCTAATATCGATGAAATATTCTTTCACATTGTTCTACACAAATTCACTGGATTATCATGCGTTTGAATATTTGTTTATTCATTTATCACAAATGGAGACGCAGCATATAAAAGGAGAGTGCTAATTAAATATTAATGTCTGTTGGTTCACTTTTGTCGTAGTTGTATACGTGTGCGTATTTATAAGTGTCAAACATTTGGGATTTACAATGGCTTTGATGATGTTAATTATTTATTTCATAATAAAAATAAAGTTACATACGTTGATAAATTTGGTTTTAATTTTTTTTTTTTTAAATAAACCAATTTTAATATTAAATGTCACTTTCTTAATCAGCTTCTTCACGACACACTCGATTAATTACTTTTCTCTTAAAACACTCTGAACGAAGTCTCGTTGGGAATTTTCCTTATCCGAAATTTTATATTATTTATTTACGAAAATTTACTGTATATGTCGAAAATAAAATGTATGTGGAAAAATTTCCATCAAACACAGAAATGCCGCTTATGTGGCGCCCTCTTCCGCACACGTTTCCCTATATCGTGGCCAATGACTTCTTCTTATTTCGCCCGAAAAAAAAAAGTGTAAAAGAAATATCGACGAAATATTTCCTTTTTTTTTTTGTTGCTAATTGAATTATTTATGAGACTTTGAGATATGTATGCACTGCAATTTGATAGCTCTCATGAAAAATGTTTGCTGATATGAGTTCGTGATTGTAGTCAAGAAATTGCACTTTAATAGATGTGGATTTTTCTATAAAAAAGCTTTGTTAGGAAAATTTTGTTATGGATTTTTTTTCCTCCTTCATGTATTTCTTTTTTTTTCTCTCTGTCGATTATTTCACTTTTTTCCGAAGAATACAAGAAACTTTCAGCAGAAATTCGATAAAATTTTTATTAATATTAATTTTGATATAACGTTGCAACAATGATATGTATGCGATATATTACTAGATATTTGAAATTAAATAAACTTTTTCAATCCACTTTCTACTTGAGGCAAAAAAATATTCACTCTCCTAACGCCCAGTGAATTGGACAATGTTGAGTTGAGAAGTATTTTTGCGAAAATGTGCAGAATTTGTTCTATCGGTGAGAGATGAGAGCTTTTAATTGATTTGTGCACATGCGCATTGATAAGAAACGTGTAAAGTAAAATTTTGGTCATCATTAGACATGCGTTCGAAAATTCTACAGAGAATTGCCCGATGAGGATTGTTATCATTTCAACGTGTCTTTCGTGTGTGAATAATTCCATTACAATTCACCATCACTTTGACGAAACTGTGACAGTAGTGTCAAAGTAGATCTCAATTTCGTGCAGATTATTTTTTTATGTGAGCCTTTAATTTCCTTAAATTGTTATAAGAAATAATAATTTTTTATGAAATTGCACTCGCGTTCTGGTAAAGTAATTTAGAATTACTTAGCTCTGATGAATCGCGTGTTTCACGATCTTTCTACATGTAACTATCGAAAAAAAAAAAATTATTGATTTTTACTTCAACACATTTTCCTGACGAAATTTTCTCTGATGTAACCGGTAAATGGAGATGTCCCTATTCCAAACACCCATATACTGAATGCGTAATTTTCCATTTTCTTTGTTGATATAAAACAAAAATCGTAAACATTGAAATTAAATTATACAAACAACTAATTTATGTAACAATTAACGAAATTGATCGTACTGCATGTAACCATTAATGGTTCTATCCGAACAATTTTCATAAACAAACAGCCAATGAAGCAATTAACCTGAAAAATTAACAGTAATTTGATGTGTCAATAAATGAGGTAAAAGACGACATTAAGAAAAAGAAGTTGATAATTTTCAGTGGATTTTTATCTATTTTCAAAATGTTTTTTTTTTTTTTTGTTTCATCATTTTTCACTTTTTATTGTCGTTTTGCGACATATTAAATACAATTATCATACTCGGTTTGTTGCAATAATCATAAAGACTTGTCGTATTATTATTATTATTTTTTTTTTTTTGGTTGGCTTTTGGTAAAGTTCCATTGATGTTGAATCATTTTGTTTTCAAACATTAAAACATATACAAATATTTAATTTACAATATTTTTTAATGGGTTTCCATGGCTTTGATCTTTGCTACTTTTTTTTTCTTCTTTTTGTTAAATCGAAAGATGCAGAAAAAAACTTATGAAATCAGTTTCGATTTGATGACAATAAATTAGAAGTTAATTTACATAGTGACATTCAAATATTTTGCCATCGACAACTCCTGCCCAAATTTACTAGTAGAGATTATCTTTTGAATATTATAAGCGAAATTATTGATGCAAAATATTACTTTACATATCATAGATATAAAAAAATATTACAGCACAAACTTGCGTAAATAAAACTCTGCTTTATAAATAAATTATTTCATATTTTCATTTATTTTTGCAGTTAAGCGCATAATGATATTCCAGTCATTTAGACAGGACACAACATTTCCTTTTCCATTCCTTGCGTCTACTTGCCATTTTTTTTTTTCTAAATTTTGTTTAAATTTCTAACGTAACAAATTTTTGTGTTTGAAAATTAATTATCAATAGATTTTTGTAGGCCTTTCTTTTATCTAATAATTTCAAATAATTCTGCTGTTGCAAATTTTGTTGAAAATATTTTATAACAAACATAATCAAAAGAATAACTTTCAGTAATGGACGGATGGAAACATTTATTTTCTTTATTTAAACCGAGAATTTAAATGAGTGCGTTAATTTGGTCATGCAAAAATTTCTACAGAATGTTTTATGGAACTTCAATGGAAATTTCTGCACGAACTTTGGGATATGAATTAATTATTTATTTATGAACTTTCCGTTAATTATTTGTCATGTGATAGAAATGTTTTGGTACTTTAGATTTGGTTTTTTATTTCTTCCACGAAAATGCCTTGCTCCGGCGCTTCGTATGTAAATTACGTAAATCAGAATAGTTGAATAAGTTGTGTGTTTTTTTTTTTCTAGAGAAGAATAAATTTCAAAAATTCGAAAACTGAACTTTTTTACCGAAAGTTTTCCATAATTTAAATTGGGCATTAATTATGTTTTCTTTTTAATTTTTTTTTTAAGATTCTTTTTTTGTTTATTTTATCAATTCCGAAAAAGCTTTATCTATGTTTTGGTTTTCTTATAATTTATATCAAATGCTATAAGTTGAGAATGAGATTCGAAATATTTCCACGATGGTTCGGTTTCGTCGATAACATTCCAAAAATCATCTTCAGCAATAGAATTATCATTGTTCTCTTGGTATTTACACACTTTTTTTTTTGAATGTCTATTTTTCTTGCATTATTATATGTAAATAATATATATATGTATATATATATTTTCAAAGATATGACTTGTGTAGTTTTTAGATTTTTCATTTTACTTTCTTGTTTTCGGATTAAATTTAGCTAATTTCTTCGTCTAAATAATGATTCTCATTCATCTTTCGATATTTACGATTTTTTTTGTCATTAAAAAAGTTCTCAGAGTTCATTGTTTATGCATTAAAAATCTGAATGATTTTTTTTTTTTTTCAATTTTCTTTACTTTTTTCTAAGGCAAAAGTTGTTTTTTTTTTTTTTCATTTTTCTTGAAGATGTTTAAAGATTTTATGTTTTTTAAAGGTATTTACAAATTTTAGCAATTAATAAATTTCTTAATTTCGTCTGAGTTTTTAAAGAATTATTTTTTTTTCATCACCTTGTGTTGTTTTTAATAAGTTTAAATCGATTTTCTATATTTACAAAACTTCAAAGATTTTAACAAGTTTTTTTTTTTCATAATTTTTATCATCTCAAAATTATCAGAGTCAGTTTTACTGTATAAAATATTTTCTGGAAATTTCTTCTAGAAGCAAAACAATTCCTGTCGACAAACAACACATTTAAAGGTATGCTTCTAATATACTAGTTGTCTACAGAAATTGAAGAACACTCTTAAAAAAAATCTCGAAAAATTAGTGTTACAAAATGTTCTTAATAGATTGCAAAACATTTGCAGACTTGCGGCGTACATCATCTACAAATGTCTTGAAAATTATTCGGTACAAAAGAAAGAGAAAAGTTTTATTGTTATTGTTTTTTGTATTTAGGATTTTAACTATTTTCGCTGAAAATTGTTTTACTTTGTAAATTAGCTTTTACTGAAAATAAAAACACAAAAGAAAGAAACGAGAATAAAATTCAATTAAATATTCTAGATTTTATTAAAATATTTCAGCTTAACAACAATAATACGATGTGTGTATGTGGCTAAGTGTACTGGCAAAAGTGCACCTTTGCAAATAATTTATTTTTGCCATTCTTGTGCATTTTCACCAGATGAATCTCATGATTATGATGAATCTAATTTTTATGCTATATGTGATTACCTACATAAACTATTTTATGTCATTGTGTGAAATTCATGATTTTTATTATGAGAAAAATATCTGATGAATTTCTAATAATCTTGAAATGATCCTTGAGGCAAAACATGTATGCAAATTTGCATCATCGCCTAAAGGACCATCGTTTATTTATGTGTAGCTACTACTAAAGCCTTATGAATGATAACAAATAACAATGAAATTTCTCTATGAATTGTAGCAAATTCAAGCTAAAATTTCCTCCTTGAATCGCTCTAATTGTATATCATTTAACAAATGCAACTTCAAAAAAAAATGACTGAATAAGATGTGGAAGAGTAACTTTGTTCAGTATTTTAAACTCAAGTTCAACTCAAAACAACTAAAAAATATCATTTTATGTCATTATTCGTGATTGAAGCTTAATGCACACGCGGTTTATAATTTTTTCATATAATAATAAATTTTAATTGCGACAAAAGTGCACTTTTTGATGGCATTTTTGTCCCAATCTTTTTTAGCATTATGGTTTTTTTTTTGGCGAAAAGTTTAAAAAAATATATCTCATCATTCCAACAATCGCGATCATTTTGCGCCGACTTCCCATTTTAAAAACATTTAAACATCAATCACGTCATTCATGTGTTTGCGACTATTGTGTGTTTTATGTTTGTGTGGTTTGTTAATTATGAAATGCACATCACTTTCAATCAAACATACCTATTCTACAAAACAAATCGTTCAGGTTTTATTATTTTTGTTTTTGTGTGTAATGCATTCAAGTAGAGATTCCGCACACAATAAAAATTATGAGAAATGGCGGATGTTGGATAAGTTAAATGATTTTAAAACAAATTGTATTTGCTGATAAAATCATTATGACGATCGGGATCTCTCGGTAAGGTGACGGCAATGATTACGCGGCGTGTATGGGATTTAGTGGATTAATCTCAAATATCAATTATTATTTATCTACTTAATGGTTGATACAAAGAGAACTTCTATATACAGGTTACTATTATCAGTATTTATTATGACGCTTGTCGTTTATCGAAAATTAGGAATGGAATTCCAGCCATGAAAAACATTTCCACTACGAACTAATCTAACAAGGAGTGCAAATTGAGAGGGAAAACGAGAAAACTTATTGAACTTTATGTGATTAAAATTATAAAATAAAGAAACTTGAGCATGAAGAACTAAATTTTCCCGCTTATGACGCTAGTCTAACTCAGATGCAGCCAAATATATTTTCTCGCATTATATTTTTTTTTTTCTAATAAAAGGAGAGTGGATGTTTGTAATGTGAAGCAATTATTTGAAGAGGATAATGAAGGGTTTTGTGATATAGAAATAGAGAGAAGGAGAGAGAGAGACAATAATGTATAATAAGAATGTGATATTTTTTTTTGGTGATGGCAGAATGTTTGATAACAAGAAAAATTAACGGCTTTCAAACATTTTCTCGACCATTAGATTTCAATTTTTTTTTAGTGTTCAAAAAGTATTCATTCAAATATAATAGTAGTAGTAATAATTCAATGTTCGTATTGTTATTGAATTTGATGAGTAGTGTTAGAGCTTAAGTGAATCTAATGACGCGATTGAAGAGCGTCTAGATGATAAACCAATACTAGGAGTATGACTAGGTACCAGACTGGTTGTTCCGAAAAGTTTGTACCATCCGATGACGATGTGAGAGAGATTGAGATTATCTAACATTATTTGAGCTACTCCCATAAATACTTTTTTGCCTTCGATTCGTCCGTAGTCACCCCAAACCGTTACCTTAAATTTGAATGTTATTAGATATTTTATTTATTAAAATGAGCATTGAAATCATGCACAGAAATGTATCTTACTTGTAATATACACCCTTGAAATGGTTCTCGAAATGCCAACATTTGCTGGTATAATGGATCGAGAGTTTTTCTTGCCGCTGTCGTTTTTGCTTTCGCAATGCACTTCTTTCCTGATACAAGATAAACTTTTACGTATGGGGCTGGCAACACTTTGGAGCCAGGACGTGCCTACGGCAATATGATAATAACATATATATATATAAGTTAAATATATTTTAAAGATAAAAGATTATTTATACAAGTACCTGAAGCCCTCTGGCCCGTATCACTTCTACTTCGAGGAAACCTTTCTGATAGCACAAGGATAACTGAATATCACCTAATGCTGGAGCACCTAATACTTGACGTCCTACCAGTTGACCTGGACCGAGGCCGTCAATGAATTCAGAAAGCTGACCACCATCACCAACCATTCTAAGCGATGGTGACCACCTAGGTTTTGTAAAATAAAGTTTATATTATTTACAGCTTCTTCAAATTTTTCTCTACAATTTCAGCATAAGAAGCAACAACGATAGAAACAATAAGAAAAAAATTTCCCAAATTTCATCGATTGATTTTCATTTATTGATAAAATTTAGCTAAATCAATGCTTAAAATGAGGCTTTTCAATCTACGAAATATAGTCTACAAAAGAGTTAACGAGCACTAAATATTGTCTTTAATGGGTTATGAAATTTCATGTCTATGTGGTTTAAATTTGTTTCTGGGTGATATTTAAAATAAAAACAGGTCTTATCAAATTTGTTGTGTGCACATTTTTTTTTTTTTTTTTTCATTTTATGGAAATTATTGTTATAAATTTTTTCCAATCAATAGACACTGAAATAGTTAGATGGAGTTTAGAGCGAAAAAAAAAAGTTTTCTTACGTTTGTACAGGGAGATATAGATTTACAATCGGTTAAAAAATATACATCAACAATTTTAAGGTTACATTTTGACAACAGTTAATTTCATTCACTCGAATTTTGCAAGAGCAAAATGATATTGTGCAATGTCTACAGAATTTGTGGAAGTAAAAGAGTGAGGGAGAAATGTAATGTTATTATAATTGGATTCAGTATTAAATCTTCACAATTGTGCCACGAGGCGATGGTGAAGAAAAAAAAAGGTAAATGACAACATAAAGTGAAAGCTCTACAATGGCGGCAATAGATTATAGTTCAACATCTAAAGCTGTAAAGAAATATTATTAAGATTTTTAATGATTGTCGTTGAAGAAGTTGTGCAAGTAATGTTCGGCAAAAATGATGGTGCTTAATATACAGTTAATGGTCTACATTTAAACTTTATAGACAACTTAAAAGCGACAGAGAAAGACTAGAGGTTATTAGTGAACTGTGGTGTATTTGGATAATGAAAATTGGTATTTTTGAAAAATTATTGATTTTGTAATTGAGCACTGTAATAATTAAAAAAAAAAAACTTATGCGAATTTTGGATCTCTAAATAGCAGAAACAGAAAATTCACTGATGGATTGCACTCCTTAAAAATCAACAAATTTTCAAAAACTAAGAAAATCCTCAATTTTTGTTTTTCTTTTGAAAAACTTTGATAATGAAAATTTGCCAATTACAAAAAATATTAAACACACTCAGACATTGATAACAAGTTAAAAAGGAGCCTGGTAAAAATCTTCTCACCAAAATACAAAACAAGTAAAATAAAAGGTAGAAGATGAAAAACTTGTAACCAACATAAACTGTACACAACATTTGTTTGAAATTCCCAAAAAAAAGGCCACAAGTTGTGGTGATGGTCGCTAAAATGCAACCCAGTCGTGGTGACACTTACGATGAGCCTTCTGAACTAGTTATTGAATGCAGACTACCAGCTCGATATGTTGGAACTACTTCAATGGAACGCTGAATTGAACCAGCAGATGCACGTTTGCGTTGTGAAGTGGCGCCTTGATCTAGGTGCAAGTAGTAGGTGGATGTTTTTTTTATTGTTTTTAAGGGGGAGTCGTGTATCATGATGATATGTGATGGGGTGGAAGCGGAATATGATGAATATGTTAATAAGTTTTTGTCATGAAGGTATTTTTTTTTTTCAGCATATTTTAAATGAGCAATTGAGGGGCCGAGGGAATGTTATTTTCTTTATGTTTCATATTCGTCCAGTCGTATTTCTCTGTTTACTTTCTTTTTTTTTTTTAAATCAAAGCTCAAATTTACAGTCGATTATGGCCAAATGGTTGTGGCCTTAAATTAATTATGTTATATAGTTAATTACATTCAATGTTTTTTTACAGCATGTTCAAAATTACTTCTAGTAACATATTTGCAAATTGATAATGAAAATTTGAAATGATAAATTTTTGATTTTATTTTTTTATGATTTTTTTTTTGTTTCCAAAAATGAATTAAAAAGCATCTAAATCACAACGTTCTAAATCTCCCCGTAGAAATATTTCAATGAATTGCCTTTGTAAGGCTTTTGATTATGAAATTCCATTTGCACTTTTGATGATGTACAAAGTGACATTATAATGTCAATATTTTTTTTGTTTTACTTTTTGGTGCAGTGATGTTTACAGCAACAAAACTTACAATAGCTTCTCACTCGCTTTTGCAACTAAAACAAAATCTATTTTGTCAAACTTTTGATGGAGTGAAATAAAATTTAGTGATAGCAAACATAAAAATCATACAACATTTTTATAAGTTTCTTGTTTTGTTTTATATTATAGCAAATAAAGAGCAAAAAAGTAAAACTAAAGTGACTAAAAAATCCAAAAACCATAAAAAAAAAAACATAAAACTCGAGAAAAAGAAAACCAAGAAAATTTTCTAAGTCAAAAGCGAACCTGTCGCCGTCAGCACTTCCTTCGCCGTCACTAGATGCTGAGGAGCCACGTGAAAGCCCTCCACGCATCTCACCGGGTAAAACTTCTTCGCTTCGATGTATCGTAAATGAATTTTTACCCTTCTTTCCAAAGCCCATTCGCCTTTTTCGACCTTCATTGTCGATTTTTTAATTTTTTTTTTGTGCAAATGAATTTAGAAATTGTTTGATTTTAGTAAGAAAAAAATTGTTTCTTTGCAAATATTTCGACAAATTTTCTTCAATCAAAACTAATTTTGCACTACGTTTTGGACCGAATTGATTGTTTTTTTTTTTCAATTATTCAAAGAAAATAACGGGATTAAGGATACTTAAAGCTCTTACTTAAATTACCTGTTGCTGACAACTGTGACGTGGAGTTGCTCTTCTTGCCCATGCTTGCACCGAATCGATCACGCGTAGGTGTTTCACTTTTTGGTGATCGTTGATCCGATAATTTGCCACGTCGACTATCAAGACCCGTTAGTCCAACAGCAGTATCACTTAGACTGCCATCTAAAATTGTTGGAAATTGTTCTAAGTCTCATCATGAGAAGCTATTTTTTGATATCTCACCTATTCTATCTTCAATGTTAGCATCGGTATTTGATAAACTACGATTTAGAGATCCAACTTTCAGTTCACGATCGCTCGTATCACGATCTTGTTCACTGTTACGATCATTGGTCCTCTCGTGTTTCTTAAATGATTCGCGATGACCACTTTCTGTGTTCCTCGTACGTCCACGATCTCTGTCATAGTCACTACTTTTCGTTGATTGCATTTTCGATTCAGATTTTTGATTGGTTTGCAATTTAGCGATAATATTGGGAATAGATGCAGAATCATTAGCTTTTTGGGATTTAGCATTTTTAGAATTTCTGTGAATAATTTTTTTAGTTGGAACATCATCAAAGCTACTACTTCGAGCACTATGAAATGCTTTGCCTTTGAAACTGCCGCCATTTATTGAGACATTTTTTCCACGTGAAAATATTTCATCATCAGAAGCATTGTCGTCACTATGAATGTCGCTACGGGAATCCATTGTTGTCTCGGAGCTTCGTGATTGACATTTTTGAAACGTATGACGTCGGTTTTTAAGATCAGAAACTGCTTGTTTCGAAATACTGGTTTCAAGACATATTTCTTTCTCTTCGCATAATTCTTTAAGTTTTTCTTGATTTGAAATATTTTTAAATGAATTAACTTTTCCCTCAATTTTCTCCTTTTCATCACAATTTGAGTAAATTGAACTGGAATCATAACTTAAAATTGTTTTACTTGATTTGTGAACCCTTGGCATCACAAACTTATTTGATTCGCAATTGATCACTTTATGTTCCTTATTTAATGGTTTGCAAAAGTCCTTTTTTGTCACCCACCCAACATCAGAATCATATTCAATATCAATGACCCGATCATTAATAATCAATGAATTTGAAAATTCACTACAAGCATTCTTCTCATCAACAGGAGAAATATCTAAAATTTGGCGACATGAACTCTTCGATTGAATGCAAGAAGCTTCTGTACGATTAATCGGAAAATTTTCATTAAATGAGTCAACCTTTGAGTCACATGAATATAGTTCATCCAAACTCGGTTCCGATGATCTCAATGTGAGATTTTCGTCGAAAGCAGTTGTATGATTAAATGGTTCTGAGCAATAATAATTCGACAAACTACTTGGATTGTAATTAGAGGAAGAGATTGGAAAATTTAAAGGATATTTTAGCTCATCAATTTCTGAAATTCCTTGCAGCAACGAAGCACTTGAAGGACCTCCATGTTTTATGCAAATATCACTTAAGAACGTCTCGTTATTTTTTTGTAAATATTAATTGTATAAATATATAAATTAAAGTACCTTAGTCCTTTTGAGCCACGTGGCCTCTCAGATTGTGTTGAAAAGGCACTCGACGTAACACTCACTACCGATTCCATATCGGAATCACCGAAATCGCCCATAAAATCTTTATCAGGAGACAACGAATGTCGCGGTCTCACACGAGTCTCAGCATTTGTTAAGTCACTATCTGATAGCCCCGAATAATGACGTTCCCAACCTGGAACCGATTAATTTCATAATTTATTTGAATCTAATTGTCAGTGGGCACAATTCAGAAATCACCTCCTTGTCCCGTGCTCCGATATTGTGGCAAGTGGTAACCTTGCCGTGGGCCCCGATGACGGCGTCCCGTTGAACGATCCTCAAAGTCCTGCATCAGTCGATCTCGTATTGCAGTGTTGCGTGATATTTGAGGTACTTTTGGCAATTGGCGCTTTTTTGGTGAGCCAGTTGGCGTTGCGGTTGCTGAACGTGATTGAAATTTTGGTGTGAATGATTGTTGCTGCTGAAGTGGAAGAACGGGGTAATCTTTTGAACCAGACATATAACGATCATCAGGCGGTGACAATGAACCACGTCTATCGCTACGATAATCACTTGGTGCAGCCGATTGACTGCGTTGACTCATTGACATTGTGCCGTCTCTTCGTTGTAAATTTGCCTTAAATGTCAAAAATATATTTTTTTTTATTCTAAAGTTCATTCAAAATATCGACACATACTTGTTGAGTGTAGACAGCTTGTGTTCCACCACCAACGCCAGATACAGTTTGATAGTCACGTGATACCATGCCAGCGACTCTTTTACGACCCTGTGGGGACATATCACGGCGCGATCGGCGTTCAATCAAATCGACCTAATGCAGATGAAACAATTTATTGTGTAAATTAGTAATTTGTAAATCATCGCATGGTTTACGGCGTGTTGAGAATGGGTTGTGGAAGTGAATTGCACTGTAATCATCGGTTACAGTGTTGAACATATTTTCTAAATAAGCAATTAGTGTTAAAAGAAGCGTTTTGAGTACATTTTAGTATAAATTGTTATTAAGCAAAAAGCATTTCAATCATATTGTGCTTTAATAATCAACCTAAAAAATTTTTTACAATAAAACCATGCATATTGATTATACGAGTACATTATAAATATTTGGATGTGTGTTTGTTATGTGTGAATGTAAAATGTCTGTAGAATTTTCACATTTATTATTTATGTCCGAGAGATTGCATAGAGAAAAGTATAACGAAACGAAAATAATTTTCTTTGTTTTTGCAGTGGAAACCTAAAAACAGTTGTAAAAAAATATTATTCATCATCATTAGTGAGGGAGATAAAGGAGAGATATAGAGACAGAGATAGAAAGAAACATTTTTTTTTTGTTCGAAGGCACGGAACTTTTCACTGTTACATACATATTTACAAGAAGACATAATTTATTTTCTTCATCTCTGTGTATTACACAATTTTTAATATTTATAGTGTCCAATAAAGATTTTGGCAAACATTGATCAAAGAAGTTTACAGTGAATTAAATGAGTGTGTGGATATGTGTACAATGAAAAATTCTTACCTCGGGTGGGGGACTCGATGAGCTACCCAACGATGATATGCTTGCTCCATCACGTCCCGTTGTCAATCCATCAATATCACATTCAGATGTATCGGAATCGCTTAATCGTGATGTTGTGCTTGGTGGTGATAAATGATCTGTAGGAGTTATGACGTCAATTTCATGTCCAGATGCTGTCACTGAATGATGAAGATGATCGTCACGGTAATACTAAATGTAAAATTATTTATTAGTTTTAAATTTAATGCGTCAACCAGCTAAATGTTTATCTTACCCCTACTGGATAATTGGACTCAAGATATGGCTTAAGCATGTACCATTCCGGCTCATCGTCGAGTGGATGATTACATAAATCCACAACAACTTCGCCTAAAAAATCATTGACGCCATAACGCACATAATCCCAAAGCGATATCTGGAATGATTTTTGGTGTAAATTATAATGCGACAATATTTTGCGCTTATTAATATACAAACCTCTAATTTACGATTATTTAAATCAGCTCTTCGAAGACCAGAAAAAACAAATGTTTGACCCCATCTGGGCTCATTTGTACTAGCTAATGTTTTCGTTCGTCTCTTAGATTTGTCGGAGTGACAAGGAAGAAGAAAAATCTATTCAAATGATAAGAAACAAAGTCAATTTTGCACTTAAAGATAAAAAAAATTGTTAATTAACCAACACTCACTTTGGCATAAGGATTACGAGCAGTTCCATTAGGTCTATATGTCAAGTCTGCTGCACAAACAATTGTCAATATCAATTGTAATGCACTCGATTCGAAACCTAATTTTATCTGTATTCGTCCGCCGATATTTGGATCAATTGAGCTCGATTGGGACTGTCGATAGCGGCCGAGATTGCGTTTCGTGTGCGCCTGTTGCTGAAGTTTCTGTTGAAAATTAAAGTCCGGCGATCCGGGAGATGTTACCAAGACACTGGGCTTATCACGGCTATCGAAGGATTCTGCGTAATGATAAAGAACAAAGAAAGAAAAAAAAAACATGTTATCACTTATCAAATCGAATGAATAAAATTTTGCCGATAAAACCGATAAAATCTTGCAAAACGTGGAGCGTTGTGTGAGGTCAGTGTTACGAGATAAAGAAAATTATGTTTATATTATTATTATAATACCTATAAGACGAATTGCATAATAAAAAGGTAAAGTGTAGACTGTGTAAGTGTTGTCTGTGTTTTGAAAAAAAATTTTTTTTTGCAATAATATTTTAAATGAAGAAATCGAAAACAATTTTTTTTTATATTGACCGAAAATCAAGTTTTGTTGCTCCCCATTTTTCCATAATATATTAAGAGTTTATATTTGAAATCTTAATAGTTTCATTGAAAACAAAAGAAATTTCTATCATAACGTCATCAGCTACACAACAGACAATATATATATATATATTTTTTTTGTTCTTTATTTTAATACTATAAGTAATAGAGTCAGATAGAGAATAATGAACTCAATGATAAAGAGGATTTTTTTTATTGTGTGTTGTGACAGACCTTTCTGTAGATATTGTCGCGGTTGTGCTCGAATGGGTGAATGTGACTGACGCCAGGAGGTTTGAGCCGCTTTACGATTCACGCTCAACGGTCGTGATACAATCAATTCAATTTGAGACTCGTGACGACTCTCTTCAATCACATCGCACACTTCCTGTGTGCTTTTACCTTGCAACGAACGACCATTCCATTCAATCACTTCGTCGCCTTTAAATGAAAAAGTAATAAACACACACATAAATATGAGTATACAAGCGAAACTCAACAAAACTCAAAGACATTTTGGTTGGGAAAGTGAGAGCAGTGCATTGTGCAACATACGTACACAAACTTTTTAAATTTTTGGTTCGGGGTTAGGGAGATAGAAAGAGAGAGAGAGAGAGAGAAATCATCTGAATCTTACCCGGCTTTAAATGGCCCTCGTGATCAGCAATGGAACCTCGTTTTACTTTCTCTATGATAGCACCTTTATGTGTCGATGACAACGTTTTGCCACCAACAATCTTTAAACCTAATATATCTTCACCATCGATATTCTTCCTCAATATCATGTGGCCAATCATACGCTGACCATCTGCTGACACTTGCCAACTTACGGGATTCTGATGGCAATGACATAAGTTGTTGTTTTTGTGTTGAGTTTTCGAAATTTGTTACGATTTTTTTTTGTTTGTTTGTCGTGTTCGGCCAATCGGTTGTTGTTTGGTTAGAAATTTGTATGATTTATATTTTTTTTGCGGCACATGATGATGTGTTTGATTGAATAATTTTTTTATATGGCAAAATTTGGATTTAAAAAAAAAGTAGAAAAAAAAGTTTGTCTTAACTCACAATCTTGTTTCAATTTTTTTTTTTTTTCTGTACAATTCTTCAACATGCCAATACACACAAGTTGTGGGTGTTTTTTTTCCTTTTTGTTTGGTATGAAATCACATTTAGAAATGGAAAAAAATAGCCAAACATATTGTGATGGAAGTTGAATGTTTCGAAGATCAAAAAACACACATACAAACTTTGTAAGTTGCTCGGTATTTAAAACATGCTCGAAAACAAATTTAGCAAGAATTTGGCATGCGAGGACAATACGGATAGAAATAGAGCACATTTGATGTCTGTAGGTGGTCAATTTCTCATCATTCAACCATCTACAGTAACAAATTGAAATGCTACACTCACTACATGCACTAACATAAAAGTTAATAAATAGAAATATAAAGTTGAGCATGCAACAACTGAAAACTAAAAAATTTGGTGTAAATTTCAATAGTTGAGTAGGAAAAACAAAATAACGGAAAATTTGGAAAATAAATTTGCTGAATTTTCCGGGTTTATATTTCACGGGTTCTTTTTTTTTAACTAAGAAAAGTTGTTTAAAATGCACTCTAAGAGCCTACAAAAATGTTTCGCGACTCGATTGAGATTGTTTGGTAGACAATTCGTTTGATGGTGGGAGGATATGAAGAAAATTAGAGGAGGGAGACGATTTTTTTGTTTGTGTCTAATTGTTTCATATAATACCTTTGGTCCATCGCCACGATTTGAGTCTTCGCTGCTAGTGAACGTACTGCTCGTATCGATGCCCGAATCTTTTGTCGTCGAGTCTTGACTGCCTTGACGTTCACTCTCCCAGCGCGAAAACTCATCCGAGTCCTGACCATCAAAGCGTACCGTTTTCTTTCTGCGCTCGGTGAACTTTCGACTATCACCGGCTTGCTCATCCACATATGGATCAGTCGTATCATAACGATTATTTGTGTAATAATTATATGCGCTAGTATTCGTCTGATTGAGTGTGGCACTGGTTCTATTATGATAGTTGTATGATTTCGTTGGCGATAATGACGCTGACGTCGTATTATGATGGTGATGATGATGATTATGGAGATGATGAGAAGGGTACGCTAAATCATCAACATTGTGCACGGATTGGTCTATGTGTGACGACGGAAGAGGATTATGATAACTATTACTACCTATACGATTGTTATTGTTGTTGTTACTGTTGTTGCTGTATATGTGACTCGAATGATTCACTCGATTGTATTGATTTCTTTGATGAATATCCAGCTTTGAAGGTTTTATTGTACTTGATATTGGTTGTGATTTTGCTAATGATGTCGGCGATGATGATGATATTGTGCGAACGGACAGGGCACCATCAAAATATTCGCTTTTCCATGCTGTAAAAGTGTATTTTTGGGGAGGATTTTTTTTTATATAGTTTTCTTATCTCAACATCTCAATCAAATTTTATGCATATTTTCTTATCAGAAAAAAGGGATACGCGATAGATGAATATTTCTTTCTGTTTGGACGAATCTCATTTATAATTATAACATCAGCTGATCGGTTTCGTTTTACGAAAAATAAATTGCACTTTCCATTGAAATGCTTTTTCTACCAGTGAATTGTTGCTGTTGCTTTTTGTAAACATAAAAAAAATAACAAGGACAACATAACGAAAACATATGGAAACATACACCAATTATTGAGCGAATAAGCATTGAAAGAAGGGATTTTTTTTGTGTTTGTGTGTTGAGGATTAATTAAATTGTGCTCTGTTAGTATTTACCTATATAATTAATTAATTATATATTTTTGTTTAGGTCAGATAGAGGGTCTAAGTGCAGTATAAGTATATATATAAGTATATCAAAAAAAAGGACACTCGTTCAATTTTGTTTATACCAATTAGTCATAACCAATTAATAGATTCATGAAAACAAAGCATAAAATAATAAATAAAATGTGGATTAAGAATTTCACAATCAAAGCTATTTTTGTGAGTAGATATTTCTTCAGATGATATTACTCGCAATATCTTAGATATCCATTGACTGAGCATCATCATCATACATGCAAGGAAAGGATAACAAAACGACTTTCAAACATAGATTTTTTTTAAATAATTCCAGTTAATAGAGCAAAGAGAGAAAAATAAAACTTTCGCAGAATAAAAGTTTTCACAATAATTTGAAGATTAATTTAATATTTTTTTTTTCTTTTTGGTTTTGATATTGTAATTACCGCTAAAAAAGTTTTTATCTTTTTGTCTAAGAAGCTTTGACTCTTTGAAACATCAGATGAAGACGACGATGGCGTTGAAGCTTTTCTGTCTATCTGTCTATTTACATTGTCGGCTAAATTAATACAACACACAATTTATTCTTTAAAATTATTGCAAATATAAATTGAACAACAATTTACTATAATTGTTATAAATTAAAACAATAGTTAATTCTGCTATATCGTATGTTGTCACTAAATTCTCAATTACAATCGCTAATTTCCATCGAAAACGACGAATAAACGACAAATAAGGAAACCGGAATAGGTAAATTCCAGCGACATAAATAAATATAATTTTCCATGGCAAATACAAAAGTAGTTTTACGCTATAAATAGCGACACGGTTAAGATTGTTGAAGAAAAGGATATTCATTATGTATTGTCATATTACATGACGCGCACAATAGCATAGGTAAAATTGTGTTTTGTGGATTGAAAAATGATGAAGTAATTTGATGTTTATATGTGTGGGGGAGTAGAACATCAATAGCTTGCTTGTAGCCGCAATTGACTGAATTCACTTGCACTGACATCGCTAAAAGGTCAAAGTCATATGCTCATTCTTTGTTGTATATTTAATAACGCAAAAGTTACCGCATAAAATGGGAAAAGTAAATAGAGACGAAAACCCAAATAAAAAGAAAATAAAAAGGAAAACCCACCAGACAGAAATCAATAACCTAAACCGGTGCATGATGTTATAATTAGAAATTTCGCTATCAGTTCAGCTATATTCAATTTTCATCGCTAGAATAAATCTTATAAAAATTATATCAAAAATATTATTACAAAAAAAAAGAAAAAATAAGGAAAAATTGGGAAAAATTTCTAATGCTTCGTCATTTGTTTGCAGGGAGGAAATTCGACAATATTTTTGCATCTTGAAGATGTTTGAATTTAGATGGGGAGCAACTTCAACATTATTTTCATGTATTTCTTATTTATATCTTAATTGAACTTAAAAATTATTTCAAATGGAAAGTGTACTAAGTGTCATTATAAAATGGAAGTTTGTGGAAATTCTTCCAATATGTGAATAATTTTTTTTTTTTTTTTTTGTGCAATTTTCATACATTATTTCAATCCAATTGTTTTTCTTATTTCGAAAAAGAAGAACAAACTGAAATGTTCTCAAATCATATAAATAAGAAAAAAAACACAAGTACCATCAACCAAACCGCACAATAATTTCTAAGGCGATGTAATGCCGGAACGTCGAGAGATGGCAACGTCATTTTTATCGATTTTTCATAAATCCTTTTTTTTTTTTTTGCTTCTTCACAAAACGTCTTATGTTTTCTTAATATTGGTTTTCGGTCGTAAATGATTTTTTTCCGAAGCCAGAAATAAAAGAAAAGAGTTGTTGAATAATTTAAAGAAATAGCGTCCTCTATAATTCATCATCAGAGTGGCCAAAATTTGCCAATGTATACAATTTTGATGGTAAAATAACGCAGTAATGACAATAAAATCGCGA
Organism: Propsilocerus akamusi; assembly: GCA_018397935.1. Lineage (NCBI taxonomy): Eukaryota > Metazoa > Arthropoda > Insecta > Diptera > Chironomidae > Propsilocerus > Propsilocerus akamusi. The sequence goes on along the minus strand of CM031469.1, from coordinate 24,984,530 downwards.
ACGCATCACGTATTAAGAATTCTTAAGCGTTTTTGCTCGAATGCAGCTTTTTCGGGCTCGCAACAATATCTAAAAAAAAGTCTTATGACGAAAAATGGTTGGAGGAAGACATAACGAGAGATTTATGGAAAATGCGAGAGAGAGAAAGAGAAGGAATAAGAAAAAAACCCGCAGAGAAATATAAAGAAGTAACTCGATTCTATGCAGAACCGTTCATCAAACATATCAATTAGAACTCGTCGATCATTCGATGTTGTCTTGTATTTGAATGTCATAAATTTTATGGAACTACAAACATTTTGCTTCCAAAAGCACAAACAGCAATCACAACTTTGCTTCTTTTTCGCTCTACTTCGATGTTGGGCAAAAGCACAGACAAATAAAAAGAAAAAAAAAAAAAACTATCAAACTCTCGGCAAGGGAAAAAAAAGTATAAATATGCTGCCAATTATTATCGATTATAAATTGATTTTTAATTATTGCTTTTATGTGCCACACGACAAAAGCGAAGCAATGGAAGGCCAAAGGGTGGGTGAATAGGAAAATACACTGAAAGGATACATATTCAATTATCGGGCAATATTTCTCATTAAATTATGACACTAGAGAATAATAAGGCAAGATGTCATTGATTGGCATTTCCGACGAATACGAGATTTTTTTTTAATATTTTGCTCTATGCAAGCATGACTGCGAAACTACAAGTGTGACCCAATTACGGGGTTTGGTGGAGCAGGAGGATATCATCAAACTGCCCCCCGCTTCAAGCGATTTTTGTCAGCTGGCAGTGTGGATCGAGCAACTTTTTTTTTTCAAGGATAGTAGTGGGTGGATGGAAAACATAATTTTCAAGAGCTTTTTATCACAACTTTTGCCTTACATGCTATCTCTCCACTCTCGTTGATTATTTTTCATGTACGTCAGAGTATCATTAATGAATGGTGGGAGGTTGGTTGTGTGCTTGTGGGGTGTTCTGGAGAGTTGCTGTTCTGTTATGGCCTACAATGCTGACGTCGAAATCACTTGCAACAGGAACTCTTTTTTGTTTGTCGTTTACAATTCAGCTCACACACTTCAACTGATGCTTTTTTTCTATTCTTTGAGAACTTTTGTTATAATTTTAGAATCGAGTAAATAGCTCGAGAGTAAATTTCCATGAATTGCTGTTCATACAAAGTTCCAATTGATTTCAAGGAAGCACCAAATGGGCTTATAAAGTGCATTTATATATATTCTTGCTAATCGCATTTCATGGTCAAATTGCACTTCGTCACTATCAGGTGTTGGTTGTGGATTTTCCACTTGCACAATTTTACACAAGAAAACAACAAAATGTTTATATTTAATCCTTCTTATTATTCTGAACCAACTGCTGTTTCACAAATATTTCATACACATACATAGACAAACACGCACAGCGTGTAAAAAGCTTTCTGGCTGTAAATTAATTAAAATTGATTTTTCCACATTTTCGTGTGGATATTTTTAGTTTGTTTCTTCTGTTGATTTTCTTTTGTTTTTTTTTTTTTCGCGCTGCCCTCCTTTTTCTCTCTCCTTTTTCTTGTTATTTGTTTGGTCTGTGTGTCTGCTGCTGTGCAAAAAAATAACATAAACGTTACCACGCAAAAAACTAAAGCACAACGAACCATTCACTACAGAAGTTTAGTTCACAATGAATCGGTTCTCGGCGCTCAGCAGAGACAAAAGCGAATATTGCTGAGCCGAATGTTACATGCAAGCACGATGCCGGGCCAGAGAGCGAGAGTAAAGGCAAATGTATTCTCCAGAGGGGTAAAAACAACAAAAAAAAAAGAAGAAACACTGAAATAATTTGAATGTTGGGTGGAAAATGTGGGAAAACTATATACACACAACGACATCGGTTTGAATTGTAAAAAAAAAGATGTGGAAGTTTTGAGGAGAGCTTTTTACTCGACTCGATATGTTTTACACGAATTTTACACAACTATAATAATACCTCGATACATTGAATGCCACTGAAAAGAACTGATGCTCAATATTATTGAGGCACGGGAACTACATGGCAAAAATAAAATAATATGAAAATGAGTCGGGGAATGGAAATTCAAATCAAAACGAAATGGAGTGGAAATTGATGAGAAAAATGGTAGAAAATGCACAAATAAATATTTGTCGGACAAAGGATGAAAGGCAATGTTAGAAACAGAGAGAGAAAGGGATAGAGAGAGGAAGAGCTTTGAATAAATTTTCACATTTTATAGTCACAAAACTTTCGGGAAGAGAACCATGAACGGGATCATAATGGAGCTTTTCTTCTCGATGTTTCTGTTGTTGCCCATATCAACATGAAGCACATAAAAGCATCGCATCACTTGCTTATTTGGTTGTATCATCGGAACAAATTCAAATTCTACTTGTGCAATTATCCTAACAGCAACAGAGCAAGGGAAAATGTATCATATAAATCCTGCTTGAATGATGGTGTTTGTCTCGATGGGATCATTCATAATTGACGTCATAAACGATTGGAAACGCAATGAATGGAAAACAAATAATTCTTACAGCGATCGACTACCACAACTGATGAACAAGACCCATTAAAAGTGTGTGTGTGTGCAGGGCTTTCTGAAGACAATTTTGCGGTATGCCGTCATTGGAGTGAAAGAAACAAATTGCACAATGAAGCTTTAAAATGAAATAAAGCTCTGCATGTTCACACATTCAGGGAAGCTTTTGACAAACCAATACAAACGCAATAGGAAAAGAATAAATAAAGGAAAATTGTGAACATGAAAACAGTAAATAAATTCCGAATGTGTTTTAATTTATTTCCCTTGTAAATTGTTCCCAAAAATAACTCTGCATACGACAAACGGCGGTCAGTGGCGGTAGATTTTTACTGCATAAAAAGCTTTTAATAGTTTCACTCGCCAATCAATTTTCAAAAGTTTCACAAAGAAAATTTATGAATTCTTAGGTTAAACGACCCCACTGAAATCTGCAGCAATTGCCGAATTGATGATAAATTACATTTATTAGCATAAAGCAAAATCACGTGTAGTTCGGTTGATGGTAAAGTTCAACATAAAAGAAAATAATTTAATTCCATTGAATTAAAGATGCGGTCACTGCCAGCTAAATATTTGTAAAAATTCATTTGTTTTTGTAAACAATACAAATTGTGGGTGAGTTTGGGGGGGCAGAGATTCATCAAGCGTTTTTTCAAGTTTGATGACAATTTTTGATGAAGACAAAAAGTAAAAAAACTTTGAGCTTTTTCTTGTATTAATTAATAGAATAAAAATTTAAATCAAAAAAGTAATAAATTGGAAGCGAAAAAAAAGAAGATAATTGGAAACAAATGCACAACTCACCCTCAAATTCGGGAGTGGAACGAAGCTCTTCCTCCGAGCTGCTAAACGATCGCTGTTGTGGCAAATACGATCCAGTAACGAGGGATCGTTTGTGAGTTTTCGAATACGGATCTTGCATTATTCCGTATTCTTGTGCAGACGTTTTGTTGTGTGGCTTTGCGTAGCTCTGCTGTTGTTGTTGCTGTTGATTAATGTAACTTTGTTGTCGTGGATGTACTAGATGTGGATGCGTTCGCATCAATCCTTCGATTTCACCCTGAAAACATTAAACAATCATTAAGTTGCTCATAAATGATTGTCGTTAAATCAAATTAATAATTACTTGATAATATCTCGGATCGTCATCTGCTTGATATCCACTACTGCTTTGATAATAACCGCTAGTCGTACTTCGATAATGAGGCGTTTGATTCATATATTGACTATCAGCATTCGTGCCACCACTCACGCTTCCCGTTTGATGTGAATGCTGTGAATGTAAATGATGGCTTCGTTGTTGCAAATAACTATCGTCGACACCACTATCTGACGCCGATGCCGATGCACGACGTTGTGTCGGTGGCTCTTGTTGAGAATATTGACGCCGCAGTTGGCTGCCAGTTCGCTGTAATGGCTGATTTTCTTTTTCGGCCGCACTACGAGCACGCTCTAGTTTCGGTCGTTTGTCGGATGTATCGTGTGGATTCAGTAATGTTGTCTGCGATGAAAATGGTAACGCAAAGTAAAAAAAAGAAAACAACAATTATAAAGAATTTCCAATTTTTCTTCTTTTTTTTTATATTTTTGGCACATGATGATTGAAATAAATGATTCGCATACGTAGACAGACAATCAAACAACACACGCGCACATATACAAGTTTAACTTACTCGAGTTTCACCACCAACGTGCCTACTAATTAGACCCTCAGGACTCGTGGTTTTGTTGATCCATTGGCCGGTCTTTGATAACAATTCTTGCTTTTTGCGGCACAATATGCAAACCCAAATGACCTGTCGAGTTGAATTGGAATTAAAATGAATGAAATTTTTCAGTTAAGTTTTGAAATAAAAGTTTGAGTCTTCTTTTGCTTTGAGAAAAGAGAAAAAAAAAACGAAGGAAATATTGAATGAAAAATTTCCTTCACTTTTTTTTTTCTTAAGCGTCATGATTCGTGCAAAACTTGTCGATTGTCTCGGGCAAAAAAAAAAAAAAAAACAGAAACGAAATATTTTTGATGTAAAAATTCATTGAAGGTTTCTTTTTTTTCTTCTTTTTCTTTCATCGCTACCATCGCCATATCATCTTTGAGCTTCCGGAGCGTGGAGCCGGGGGATAGTTATGCGCTGCTGAGAGCGAAAATGATATTTTTATTGAATTTTATGGAGGCGCCTAAATATTAGTGTGTGTATGTTTTTATATGTGTTATCTCTGCAATGAGGCCATTCATGAGATTATACTTCAATAACAAAAAATGTGCGATGCGTAATGATATTTCTTTTTTTCTTCTGATGACGTCAACAACAAACGTGCTTAAAGTTTGTAAGTTTATTTCTTTCTGCAATGGCCAGTTGGCCCAATTTTTTTTTTATTAAGTAGATTGATAAAGTTAAAAAATAATTTCGATAATCAAACGTTGGTTCCAATCATGTTCTAATAAAGCTCCGGAACCGATATCAAGGTCTTTTCCAGAATATCACCCCACACAAGCACACACAAAAAAGAGTTGTAAAATTTCAATGAAACATGTAATTTCATGTTAGTTCTTGTGGCATGCAGGGACAGAAAAGGAATTTCGACAGCCGACAAAAAATTCTTTGTCTGAATTTCATTTGCAAGAAGAAATGAAAGAAAAACTTCTTATCTTGATGTTCAATTTCGATTTATTTTGGCGCAAAGCCAATGATCTGCTATATAAAAAGGATTTTTTAGGTTCTCATACTCGGCTCTCGGTTGCGCTACATCTCTTTACCAGTCGGTGGGTTTTTTTCCTTATATTCTTTCTTCTTTTCTTCTCATTGAATGAAAACCCATCAGAAGCATCTCCTTAACTCTCGGCAAAAAGCTCTTTTGTGTATGTATGTAGGTATGAGCATGGAACATAACCCATTTGAACATTTAGATAATGACGTCATTTCTCTGTACTGAAAGATATGTTCGACCACACAGTGTTTTGTGTTGTCACGGTAGCTGAAAGAACTGAAGTTAAATTCACTGACGATAGAAAAATATGATGATGATTTTTAAAAGGACATGCTAAGTTCTGCACAAAAATCATTCTATAGGGTCAAAAGTCTTCTAACAGTCATTAAAAATGAACTCTTCAACTAATCTCTAATAAAACAATGAACAAAATATTACCTTATTACTACGTAAAGTTACTTTTCCACCGCACCGGGCGCAACATCTAAGAAAATGCCAATAAATGAACAAGAAATGTGTTAAGAAAGGAAATAACGATTTTAACGTATTTTGCGCGTAAACTAAGACGAGGTTACGATTCCTCTGGATGCAAGTGTATCTTTCTTTATCAATTGAGTGGGTTTAATAAATGAAATATCCATCTAGTGATGGAAGCCATCAAAAAATGGCGGCATTTAAATTTCTAATAAAATTAACAGAAGACTGGATTGAAAAAATTGATATTTGAAGTAGACGCCGATCGATTTGAGCAGCATTGTATTGACACGATAAAATTAATTCAATACCACTCAATTGAATTAGTTCTAAAATTCTTTTGGAATTTTTTCATGGAAAATGAAAATTTTTAAACATTCATCATTTCAAATTGCATACATTACCTAATACTACAATAATGACAAACATGTCCAATGCCATCAGCAAAACGTGTCTTTAAACAAATATGACAGATTGCATCTAATTCAGCACCAGCTTTTTTCTGTTGTTCTGAACGTTGTCTTATGGTCTGTTCTAATGTTTCTACTTCGACTTGTTTACGTCTAAAATGATAAGAGAGTGAGACAAGAAGATAGAGATTTTGTGGTTGAGTGTGGGTGATACTGATACACAGTTAGGAAAGTGATGCTAAACAAAAGACAATTTCATTCATGAACGTAACAGCTTATGGAATGAATGGGAAGGAAAGCATTCAGAGATGTAATGATTATTGCGTGGGTTGTCGACAAAATGTTGTGTGACGATGATGATGCAAAAAGCAATGGAAATTCTTAGGAAAAATCCATCTTTTTCTAGCACATATAAGTATTTGTTTTTCTTTTTAAAGAAAAATTTAATAACAGAAAAAACCCCGTCAACTGATTCATCATCACATACATGAGAAACAACGTTCTGTTGTATGAATCATTACAGCAACTGTCATGGATAATCGAAATTCACATGTACGTCACGTCACATACGTATATTTAGTTTGAAAGCTCTCAATATGTTTGCTATTTAATATTATCCAGCAATATCATCATCATTCGTTACACATCATTTATAGAGCGATCCTCGTGCTGAAATAGAAAAAATTTCAACGAAAACTCTAATAATGGATTTTTCATATCAAGAAAAAAAAAGTTTGTGCACAAGAAAGATGTGCTTTGAGGCTATTTTTGAAATATGGAAAGAAGAAGAAAACTGCACACGATGTGGAATGAGGAAAACATTTTTCCCGATGAGTGCAAGTTTCACATTGCACAACAGCATCAGAATTTGAATTGTACAGATTCGTGGAAAAAGAAAATTAATTTTTTTTCCTTGTGTTGAATGAAACGTATAAACATGTACGATGTAAAATTTTGAAGTCGCTTTAAAAGCTCTCGTAGTTGAAAGCTTTCAATTTTTTTTTTTTTCATCAATTACTCACTTCATTAATTCTTTTTCAGTTTCTTCTTCTTGTTTTTGTCTGAGCATAACATTTTCAATGATAGCACGTTCTTCGGGTGTCAGATGTGACAGGTCAGGCATATCAGCCATGATTTGGGGGCACGCCACACAAAATGACCACGAACGATTGTCTGCCTGTCCACTATCTTGCACTAAAAATCAATCTCTCTCACTCTTTATATATTTCTTTTGTGTCGGTTCACTGAATGTCTAATGGCGGTGACTTTGTGTCGGCGAAAAGAAAACAAAGACCAGAACACAAAGAGCAAAAAAGAAAACTCAGCTGAAGAACCAAAAAAAAATCATAAGGCAAATGAAACAAAAAAAAAAAAAAAACGAAAACGTGTCCGTGATGAGTGTCACTTTACAGTATTTGCTCTTGATTTTGCTGTTGCCGCCACTGATTATAGTTCACATATCTGAATTATTTAACATTTCTTTCGTGTACTATGTGCTTCAACTCTATTGCAATTCTCTAATCCTTGTTCAAGTTTCACTAATCACTAATTGCATTTCTATTTATTTAATCATCCACATGCGGCTGCTGTTTGTTCATTCATCACTCGCACTGCATTTTCATTGCACCCATCATCTTTGCACACGATTTTTGGATTTTCCATTTTCCGTTAATATTTTCATCACTTCACATTGCCGCTAATTCTTTTTTGGTGCTCCATTGAACCATTGAAAACCATTAAATTTTTCTTATCACAATTTTGCTGCAAAAGCTTTCACTACCATCGCGATCTTTTTCTTCTTCTTTTTTTTGTTATCCTTAAATTATTCACTTTTCATTCAGTGCGCTGGAATTACATTAAATCATTAATAACGCGAATAAGTCTTCCCCCCTTTATCCATCGCCCTTCACTCTGCTTCACACTTTCGAAAATGGGCTTTGGATTCCCTTTCTCTCCGTTTTTCATCCGCCCCTCGGATCTCAAAAAACCGATAATTTCCTTTTTTTTTGTGTATGAGCCAAACAGATCCTTTTTCCTTCCAACATTGTTCCACTCTCGACACATTATTCGCTCGGGCACATATATATTATAAGACAACAAAGTTTGCTTTGTGAATGGTTGAGCTTATTTGAATTTCTTTCTCATTTTGTTGACTGATTATAGAAAGGTTTGATTAGAACTGAATTTTAACTAAAATTCGGATCCTTAATTGCATTAAGGAAATAGCAAACAATTTCGGTTCGTTTGTGAAAATGCAACTCGAAGTGCGTTCAAAGGATTTTTTATGAACTTTTCATTCCTTCCCTGAGATTCTATGAAATTGGCGCATGTCATATTGAGCAAGCACAAAAAAAACGGAAATTCTTCTTCTTCCCTTCACCGAAATGTGTCACTTGTCGATGAGCACTTTGCAATTAATTACACTATATTTCGATGTACTTTGAAATGATTATTGAAATCAGTAATTTGGAAAATAAAGCTCATTTAAAAGCTCCTGGAGCCCCATTTCACAATAAGTAGTTATTGAAAATGGGAAAGAAAGAAAATTTCATTCTTGGCATCGGAAAAATGTATTTCCTTTTCTGTCTTTCTATCTCTCTCACTCTTTCTCATGCACTCCCCACATTTTTCACCCGAATAATAAAAAATGAATTTCATTCATTTATAATTCTTCACAATTCCCATTTGGGCCAATGAGCTCGATGAAAATTGAGAAAATTTGTCGAGTTTTCCAATATTAAGAGAAAGGCCCAATTTCTGTTGTCGCTCGTTCTGCAAATTGAATATTTCTTGTGGCTCATTTTTTGGCAACAAAACCAAAGCAAAATTTTAACACTGTAAATCATCGAGCTTAATGGTTCTCATATAAATATTTCGAATGCTTTTCGGGTTTTCGGAGGTCGATTTAGGATTCATCCGCATTCATCATTCATTTCGTTTCATTTTTTTGTTTTATTCGTTATCACTGATTTTAGAGGACTTGGACAGATTTTGAAGCGAAAAATTAATGAATCAACACAATAAAAAAAGCTCAATTTCATGCTTCTTCTAATATTATGAAATATTTCTTCACAATCTTCACTCGATGGGTGAAAATAAAAATGGCGACCCTTTTATCTATTGTTTGTGTGTATTTGTGTCATTCACTTTTTCCGTATAAATTTTCCTCAAACTTTTTCCTAAAATTCGAAATTGAGTTTAGACGAACATTGCTGGAAGAATCCGTTTGACATCATAATCCAAAACTCAAATAATTTGTTCAATTTTATAATCAGCATAAGTACATTTTTCATGTTGTTTTGTGTTCACGCAATAATGTACGACGACGACTATCATCATCACAATCTTGCGCACTCACACACACATTTAACAGCGCAATTTTTTCTTTCTTTCCAACAAATTTTTTTACTCTATCCATCAGCATATTTTCGACATCTTTTGATGGCTCTTCAGCATAAAACATAATTTTGTCAGCATAATGTTGCACTGTCTAAAATTTTCTATGTATAAATTACAATTATTCCAAAATATTTCATTTCTTCATATTTGTGCCACAACCAAAATCTAAGCACTTTTGTGGGTTTTTTTCCTTTCTCTTTGCAGATTTTTCCCGAGAAAATTTTTTTTTCTTCACATTTTTTTGCGCAAAAATCCGCTTTTGCTCGATTGAAAACTCGAAATATTTTCGCGTATAACAACAAAACAGAAAACGGAATCACTGAACTTTTATTCGATAATTGTCTGATTAAATATTTTCCATTTTTTTTTCGTTCTCGGTTGCTTCGAAACTAAAAATATGTTTTTTTATGTCGAACCGAACTGAAAAATTTTTCTCGCTCCTGCTTGAGACTATGTTCTGAACGTCCCCGCAAACTGATGGCATTTGCTGGCTCACTTACTCACATTTTCTCCCACAATTTTCCCGCGAGCTCTCGTACACTTTTCCAATTTTCTCAAACCAAGTCTCTCCATCTCTCTCGCCGAAAGCTTCCAGTTTTTTCCTTTTGAGATTACACTGGAAAAACATCAATTTTCATCCGCTTCGGTGGTGTATGCAAGGAAAGTTTTCTTTCTTTTTTTCTCGACTACATTATCTACGTCACCGTTATTGATTTTCCACTCACAACTCACGCAGTGAGCTTTCCACAATTTTCCAGGCGGTCTGCAATATGTACTAGAATGATAACGGAATAATCTTTTTTTACTTTGCTTTTGCACGTGGGTGAAGTGAAAATATTTTGATTGTGTAAAATGCAATCAAGCTGTGCAAATATCTTCCAATAAAAATTCTGATGAGCTGAAACTTAAAATTGTTTTATTGCTTATTTTAGGGTAGAAATTCAAAAACTGTTCGAGAGAATGCTTAGCAACAGACTTAAAAACAATTTGTTTTCTTTCTTATTGTTATCGTCTTTTAAGGAAAATAATTTTTATCAAATTTTAATATTTATCATGACATATATCTATATAATTTTATATATTTATTATTCGCAATGCAATTTTTATACTCAAATTGAATAAATTGTACAGTTCAGTTATTTAGAATGACAACAACTGAACACACTTATTTTTAAGGTGCTTGTACTTACTTATTCATGATAAATTTTCTTAACAGAAATGGATTAAATAATAATAATAATACTATGCATATATACACGGTTGATTAAACATTTTTTGTCAGTTTCATTTAATCTCCCGAATTGAAAACAACTAATAACAAAAACAACACTTATCAAACTTAAAATGTTTCGTTTGCTTTTTATCAATTTGGCAGTTTTTGCATCTGTCGTCTCGAGTCAATATTTTGAACCAAGTCAACCAACATCGGAGATAACATCCGGAAGCCCGAGTGGTCCCTTAACTGTCACTTGCGGCTATGCTGTGTTTGACAGTCTGTCAGAATGTGGTCATTGTAATGAAGGTTATGATTTATTTCATAGCCCTATGCCAGAAAATGAATGTTGTTGTTTAGTACATGGAGGAACCTTAGCTTTTGACCGTAGCGAGCCAACAGAAACAAGCTACGCATCGTCTGATCCACCTTCATCATTGCCAAGCCCTTGTGATGAACCTTGTCCAGCATCGGGTGATCCGTTTTGTGAGACAAGCCGCGATCCCTTCACGTGTGAATGCTTAACAGCATGCTGCAGCCAGCCTTATTGTGAATTCGGATATTCGGAATGTACATCATGCAGCAACTGCAAATGCAATCCTCCACCAGTCTCTTCTTTAACTACAGTAGGTGGAAAGCGTAAAAGATTTCGCTGTTTCTCAACTGCCTAAAAAGTGACACCCTTCATATTTTATCATTTTGTTTCTATTCATTTGTCTGAAAGCTATGCAAACAAAATAAAAATTAAAATTTGAGAAAATTTATCCGCTTTGTTATTGTTGCGAGATGAGTTGCAGAAATTCAAAAAAACAATCAAAATGATATTCCATTACATGGCGTCGTTCCTTGAAATATAGGAGACTGAAAGAACTTTTACCGCAAAGGTAACAAATTGATAAATTCTAAAAGACATTCATTTGGATATTTAAATGCATATTTTGGGGCACGAATGACATACAAAAGTTACATAGAATGATAAAACAAGCTGAACAAATAACAAAATCGAGCGTCTTCGTAGACTTATTTTTGAGAAATAAGTTTATACAAATACAATGCCAATTTAAAATTTTATTCAGTATCAGTTTAAGTATTTTAGTATCAATTTAACTTTAGAAATGAATGGAAATTAAAATATATCATTTTCTTCATATCACTTTGGTAGTGTTCATATGCATCGCCTCAAGCAATTGCTGTACATTGCCAGATTGTAGATACGGATTTTCCGTATGTAAAATAACTAATTACTAATTATTAAGAACCCTCCATACATCGTTAGAAAAAAACTTCATGTGTATTCATTTTCAGTCCATTGGTTGTCCTTCAGCTGATCAATCGTATCTGAATGAAATCTGTACTATTATGTTGAGATTTTCCAAGTCCATTACCTTTATTCCATTGTTTCCATTGTTGAGGATTGCGTGGAACAAAATGCATTGAAAAAGGTCCTTTTCTATTAGCTTTTTTGAATTTTTTAACGTTCATTAAACATATACGATTAAACAGCTATCATACATATAGAGATTACAGGGAGTCCTTTTTTGATCCCAAAAACTCGAATTTCGCGTTGAAGCATTCCAATTTCAGGTGTCGGCGAATATTTAGCGATTAATTCTTTCCTTAATTCGTTGCCTGGCAAAATAGAATCTGTTACAAACAGGTTTGACATGCGCACATGCTCGCAATTTTACTAAATATATCGTATCCGAGTCCAATATTCGTATATTTCATGTGACTGCATGATTAGCAGAGCCTCGAGCAGAGCAAACCATTTGCATTTGCTCACACACAACCAAATTTTCTCTTGCGATCTTGTGATCTTTTATGCTCTATTTTGTAAATTATTATATTGAAAAGGAAAACATTTGAAAAAATAAAGCTTCTTATTTAGTTACTGATTCAATACGAGTGAGTAAACAGGAAAACTGGTAGTAATCGGAATTGGATAAATTGGAATTGAATTAATTTTCTTATTAAATTATTTTTCGAATAATATGAAATTCGACAGAAAACTGTCGATTACCTAATTGAAGCTATCTTATATTCGATTATTTTAGCACGACGCTATGGTGAAAACATATCAAGAATACTTTAAGAAAAAGGAAATATTTACTTAAAATTTACAACAAAAAATAAAATCGTAAAGTTTTGACTGCTTCCGAAGCAGGGCTGATAACTTAATAATTCCATATTTATGTAATTAAAAATAGCCCTTGTATTCCCAGAGATATTGTCTGGATTAATCGCACAACCCCTTAATCTACTTTTGCATCTTTTGCTTGTCTGCATTAGTTGATAAAGCGATATTCTTTCATTGTTTTCCTTTTAAAAATTAATCATGAAAATTATAATCCTACGAAACTTGTAACTCACATGGTGAGGCCATTTCGTTTTGATAGATTAGTGTCGATAAACAAATTTTTCTTTGGCGTTAGTACTTTACTGTCACCTCTAAAATAAACAACCTTGGTTATTCACTTCGATATTTTTGGGAAAATTATATATCAATTCCATTTTTGTAATACATTTCAAGACTATTTCATGTTGTCAATGATACATCAGTTCCATTTTTATACTACATTTCAAGATAACTTTTCATTTTCTGTAAATGATTTCCATTGAAACATAAGCCCGATAGTAAAAGAAGAGATTGCGTAAGGAGTGATCATTTTTCATAGTTCGCATATGTAATGTGAGAAAATGTCTTTGGTGATAACAATCTAGAGATTGCTCAAGTATATTTAAATATTTGCATTACTTTGGCGACACGAATGGAATGACGTACATAGATGATGTACAAAGTCTGAACAAATAAACAAAACAAAAGAACAGTTCACAAAAGTTGGAGTAAGTAATTGCATACTTCTCTCGAGTAGCTAGTTTATATAAAATGGAATGATAGAATATTTTTTATCCAGTTTCAACGAGCCTATCGAAACGAAAGCAACATAAAATGTTTCGTTTGCTTTATATAATATTAGCTGTCTTCGCATGGGACGTGAAAAGTCAAACAATCGATTATGGGGATACTTATAGTGAACCGATGAGTGATTACTTTACGTGCAACGAACCTTGTCCAATATCACGCGATCCATTTTGTGAGACAACCCGTAATCCATCAACGTGCCAATGTGAAACAGTATGCTGCAGTCTACCGTATTGTGAATTCGGATATTCGGAATGTACATCGTGCTACAACTGCCAATGCAATCCGCCATCATCCTCTCCAAATCCATGCGATGAGCCCTGTCCATCCCCGAGCGATCCTTTTTGTGAGGTGTACCGTGATCCATCAACGTGCCAATGTGAAACAGTATGCTGCAGTCTACCGTATTGTGAATTCGGATATTTGGAATGTACATCTTGCGGAAACTGCCAATGCAATCCGCCTCCATCCTCTCCAAATCCATGTGATGAGCCATGTCCATCCTTGAGCGATCCTTTCTGTGCGGTATTCCGTGATCCATCAACGTGTCAATGTATAACATCATGTTGTGACCGTCCATACTGTGAATTTGGATATTCGGAGTGCACATCTTGCGAAAATTGCCAATGCAATTTGCCCCCAAGCCCCCCAAATCGATGCGAAGATCCTTGTCCTTTATCGGTCGATCCATTTTGTGAGAGGTTCCGTGATCCGTCAACCTGCCAGTGTGAAACAGTATGCTGCAGCCTGTCTTTTTGTGAATTTGGATATTCAGAATGTACATCATGTTACAACTGCCACTGCAATCCTCCACCAAGTTCTCCTCTACCCAGCGATATGCCAAGTAGTGGAAAACGTAAGAGATTGCGCTGTTTTCCAGTTCCATAAGATGGTGTAGCGATGAAGAGACAGAAAAAATAAGGCCTTCAAATTAAAAAAATGTTGCTTCTATCTCTAATTTTAAAACAGCTGCAAAGTAAAATTTCAATTGTGCAAATGTTTTCAAATAAATTTTTTGATGAGCTGGAGCGTGGAAAATTGTTTCATTTTTTTTTTTTCTTTTGGCTAATTTTACAGAAAAGTATTCAAAAAATAATTAAAAGCTTCTGTTAACAACAGACTTGAAGAGAGTTCTACAAAATTACTAAATACTAGCCAAAACGTGTGTTAACGCTTAGCCATTATAGGAGAGCATAGTGACACAGAGTCATGTTTTTTAAATATATGATCAATATAATGTCAGCATTTTAATTGCTTTCAAGAAAACCATTTTATTTCAAAATTCAATATGTCATCATTAAAAGAAGTTCGAATCAATATAAGAAATTACAAAATTTATTGATTTATGATAATCATAAAGCTTTGAAAGAAATCGGATTTTATGCAAAAACTATAACCAAACGCTGACGAAGGAGTCAAAACGATATTTTCGAACGCCAATGACAAAGGTTGAAGGGACTGATTAAATAAAGTGAAGACAGTTCCGCAAAAATAGTCATTAAGTATTTCCATACAATAATAAGCAAAGATCCCCAAAAAAAATTAAGACCTTCAAATTTTAAAATGTTATTTCTATTTTTAGCTTAATTAAAACATCTGCAAAAAAATTCAAATTGTGCAAATAAATAAACGTTTAATTTTTCCAATTTTACAGTAAAGTTTCAAAGAAGTTTTATTTAAAAACAGACTCGAAGAAATTTGTGACGAAAATATAGGAAATGTCATATTTGTTTGCATATTTACTACGACCGTCATTTCAAGAAAACTAGTTTCTGAGCGAAAAATAAGTCGCATTTTAAAATGAAATCAAATTTTATAAAGAATTGTTAGTGAATCCATAAGGATTTGATCCTATTATCCTTTAAGATGATATTTTCGGATAAAAAAGTTTGCTTATAAATTAAAGATAAAATTGTATCTGTTTTACTGTTAATAATTTAATTGATTGGCAACAACTTCGATCAATTTTATACTACATTTCAAGATGTTTTTTCAATTATGAAGATTATTTTTCCTGAATAGTAAGCCCAAGGCTGAAATACTGGTTTGCTTGAAGAAGGACTTAAAGAAGGATCCCTTCTTAAGAATTGGACTATGTTTACTATTTTAATATTTTTTGATTGGTAACAAATGAATAATATTTAATATTTGCTTCATCTTCTGCGACACGAATGACATATATAGATTAATAAATAATATATCTATAATATATCTTTTTCGTTTTTTTTTCTCCAATGCACATAATAATAGATAAGATATTTAATATATAATGGAATGGCAAAACGTTTTTAAACAGTTTCAATTAATCTCTCGAAACGAAAGCAGCTTAAAATGTTTCGTTTATTTTATATAATTTTGGCAGTCTTCGCATGTGACGTGACTAGTCAAACATACGACTACGGGGATATCGAGGATACTGGCAGTAGCGTATACAGTGAGCCGACGTTTTACGAACAAACCGATTACGTTACGTGCAACGAATCATGTCCAGTGCCGACCGATCCACTTTGCGCAACATTCCTTGATCCCTCCACGTGCGAATGTGTAACAGCATGCGATCTGCTTCCACCCACTCCAAATCTATGCGATGAGCCCTGCGAATCTTTGAATCAGCCGTTTTGTGAGTCATACAAAAATCCTTTAACGTGCGAATGTGAAATACGATGCTGCGAACTACCATATTGCCGATTCGGATATGCGGAATGTACATCATGCCAAAACTGCATGTGCAAACCGCAACCATTCATTGTTAATTGTAATTTACAAAAAAAATATTAAAAATGTAATAAGCAGTTACGATTTGATCCGATTACAAATAATATTAATTTTTTTTAGTAATAACTTTCACATTTCTTTATTTATTTGAATGAATTCAATTCGAGAAAATATGCATGTAGGTGCTAAATAATAGTTTGACTCAGGCTTGTTTGATTTTTTGGTTGACGATTGATTTGAACTTGTAGTTGCTGATAACAGTTGAGAGCAGGTTAATGTCTCCACAGATTATTGAACTTCTCCATCAGTCTATTTCCAAATGAGAATTTTCCCGTATCTGCGTTGCTGAAGGATGAGCGTGCATGTCGAGTAGCTATTAACATATATGTATATATATTTGCGAATATATATCGAAATATATATGTATTGCGAAAAAGTAACATTTTCAGGAGATAACAAGCAAATAATTGCTGAAGTATGTTTAAATATTTGCATTCATTTTCTGCGACACGAATGACGTACAAAGATTACAAAAAAAAAGGTCTGAATAAATAAAATAAATTAGTTCAGTTAAAATTGACGATAATAATTTGGCAGTATGACACTATATATAATTTAATGATAAAACGTTTTTAAACAGTTTGAATTAATCTCTCGAAACGAAAACAGCTTAAAATGTTTCGTTTAATTTATATAATTTTGGCAGTCTTCGCATATAAAGTGACTAGTCAAGGATACGATTACGAGTATACTCCTAGTAAAATGAACAGTGAACCGATGTTTTATGATCACTTTGACTACTTTACGTGCAACGAACCATGTCCAATGTCGCCAGATCCGTTTTGTGAGATATTCCGTAATCCGTCAACGTGCCAATGTGAAACAGCATGCTGCGAACTGCCATATTGTGAATTCGGATACGCAGATTGTACATCATGCGGTCATTGTCATTGCAATCTGCTTCCAACCTCTCAAAACCCAAACCCATGCGATGAGCCATGTCCATTACCGGATGACCGATTTTGTGAAGTATACCGTGATTACTCAACGTGCGAATGTATAACCGTATGCAATATGCCTTCACCCACTCTAAATCTATGCGACGCACCTTGTGCTCCTTTAACCGATCCGTTTTGTGAGTCATACCGTGATCCCTCAACGTGCCGATGTGAAACAGTATGCTGCAGCCCGCCGTATTGTGAATTCGGATATGCGGAATGTACATCATGTCAGAACTGTCATTGCAATCTGCCTCCAACCTCTTCGTTTCCAAATCCATGCGATGAGCCCTGTCCGTCATCGGACGAACCATTTTGTGAGTCATACCGTGATCACTCAACGTGCGAATGTGTAACAGTATGCAATTTCCCCTTATCTACACCGTATCTATGCGACGAGCCTTGCCCTTCCATGACCGACCCGTTTTGTGAGTCATACCGTGATCCCACAACATGCCAATGTGAAACAGTATGCTGCAGTGTAGAGCCTTGTGAATTTGGATATGCGGAATGTACATCATGTTACAACTGCCGCTGCAATCCGCCTCCAAGCTTTCCAGATCGCTGCGACGAACCTTGTTCTTTATCCGTCGATCCATTTTGTGAGGTATACCGTGATCCCTCAACGTGCGAATGTGTAGCAGAATGCAATCCGCCTCCATTTTCTTTAAGTCCGTGTGACGAGCCTTGTTCACCATCGAGCGATCCATTTTGTGAGACAATTCGTGATACCACAACATGCGAATGTACAACAACA
The DNA here is from genome assembly GCA_018397935.1 of Propsilocerus akamusi. Classification (NCBI taxonomy): domain Eukaryota; kingdom Metazoa; phylum Arthropoda; class Insecta; order Diptera; family Chironomidae; genus Propsilocerus; species Propsilocerus akamusi. The sequence continues at coordinate 24,966,383 of CM031469.1, read as the reverse complement.
TGCAACCCGCCTCTAACTGCTACTTCAAAAAGTGGGAAACGTAAGAGACTGCGTTGTTTCCCAATTGCTTAAAATGCTTTCACCGCGAAGAGCGAAAAATATGAAGGCGTATGAACTCCTTTTACCATTTTGTTTTTTTTTTTCTTTAGTTTCAAAAGAGCTATAAAATAAAATTCAAACTATGCAAATATTTATATGCGAACAAATTTTTTTTTTTTGAGCCGGAGCGTGGAAAATTTTTTAATTTATTTTTGTTTTTGAAAATGATATATTTGCGTAATTGATGTCATCATTTCACGAAAACAAATTTATTTCATATTTCAAAACCAAATGATTATTTAAGAAAATTGACGACTGACATTACATTGCAGACTGCACAATTCCTCAAAATATGTTCGTTCAGATTTTGCTGCTTCAGTTTCCAAACCACGCAAAAATACTTTATATCTTTAGGCAACTAATATAGCATCAATCAAGGGAAGGAATAATTTTGGTTGACGATTTTTCAACACACGGTAAACACAAATATGAATGTATAAAGCTTCAAACATATTTATATTTTATTTTAACTCTAGAAAATCATAAGGAACTATTAGAGGACTTTCTTAAAGATTTTGAAATAGTGAGAATTCTTAGATTGTCGATGAGACTTGGACGGACTGATACATGAAAGAATGATGGGAAATTTAAATGCGAAAGTTCGAGTTTTGGTTTTTATGTGAGTCACATCGAGGTTCCTTAAAAATGGCTTTCACCCCTTCTTGAATCAATCGCAAAGAATCCAAATATTTGACACCATTTGCACCGGAGTGATCCTTCCTGATGACTGCTCAGCTACTCAGTTTGAGCGAATCTCCGAATCTATGAGACCTGCAATTTGGAGAATTTTCGTGGGGTGTAAGGCATATAATCAATAAAATTTAATTAAATAAATTAACTTATACTATCGCAGCTTTTGCATACTTGGGCTAACATGCCAGAAGCTGAGCAAAGACGTCGCGAAAGAGCTGAAAATCCAACACGTTCTCCTTAAATGTCAGGTTTTTTTCTTTTTGATAAGAAAGATTATTTCGAGTATCTGGGCGTGTAGGATGCAGGATTTAATGTTTGGTACGTTCGTCATAATCAGTTTTTTTTATCGATTTTATTAAAACTCTGGTCCGTATTATTTTAGGGGAGCTGAAAATCTTGAATTGGGATTTAAAGTTTGGATGTGTAGTGGAGAAATGTTAATATTTAATACCTTGTACCGGCGTTATTCTTTTGTTCAGAGAAAGATGTCCGTACGATAATTTTGATGTTAGCATATTCAAGTTCAACATAATTCAGATTGACTTGCTAATGTATGGTCAGATGAATACGTAAATCGATCTTTTGGCGATATAAGTGAGCAGAAAATATTAAGGCGATGGCTTGAATGTAAACCATTCAAATGGTACATTGAACATATTTATCCAAATGTAAACATAACATTAATTCACAGCTCCGCCGGTACCTAAAATGGATGCCCAATTGGTGCTTAACCGCGAATTCATCGATGCAAATAATACCAGCAAGCATACATGTTGATAACTGATGGTTCATATCGATAAATCCATCAAACATTATCCACATTTGCCTGTCGCTTTGGTACACAACGTAATGGTACGCATTCATGATTTTAACAATAATTTGAGAGCTCATTTGAATTTTTATTTAGAAATTGCGGTAAAGTGTAAATTTTAGCACAAATTTTAGCAAAGTGGAAATATAGTGAATTCATAATTGTTTTCGTTTCTATATTTTGTTTAAAAACAGTTGTATAATGCAATGCAAACTGTTCAAATAGTTTCAAAATAAAATTTTATAACAAGCTACTTAAGGTATAAAATGTTAGTAAATATCATTTTAGTTTGCATAATAATTGCGTCACTTTAGGAAAACAATAAGTCCTGCAAGAATTAATAAAAAAAAATAAACTTTACAAATATTTAAAATTGAACATGAGATAAAGAAGATACATAATAAAATGCAACTGCCAATAATAAGCAATTGTTGCATACTTTTTAATTAGGTGTAGTTATTGAGTAATAAAATTAAAAATATTTCAGCACCTATAATGGCGATTAATATTAGAAAATCTATTGATAACATACATTGTCTGTTAAACGATGTTGTTTGATTATATCACAATACATCTATCGTCGTTTAAATTCTGTAATTTAAAATATATTATTTGCTTTATATCCCTTTAGAATTCTTCGCTTTTGATTTCCCAACAGTCAAGTGATATCTCTGATTGCTTTATTTAGAAATTTTCCGTTTCCATTTGCAAAAAAGTCAAAATATTATAAATTTCAGCAAAGTGGCAAAATAATAAATTCATTCTCGTTTTTGTTTCTGTATTTTGTTTTAAAACAGTTTATATAAATATGCAATGCAAACTGTTCAAATAGTTTCAAAATGTTTTTTTTTTATAACCAGCTATTTAAGGCATACAATGACATAGTAAATATCATTTTAGTTTGCATAATAATTGCGTCATTTTACGAAAACAATTGTGTATCAATTTAATAACAAATATTTAAATATAAACATGAGATAAAGAAACACATAACAAAAGAAACCTGCTAATTACTAAGCACCTGTTTCTTACGTTTCAATTATACGATTTAATTTATTAAAAAAATTAAAAATCTTTAAATTTGCAAAAAATTGAGCGACTTTTTCTAAAGGATCGAAGTAAGATTTCTATTAGCTGTAAAACGATTGCAGCGAAGCAAATCAATTGTGGAAATTTATTGAGATAAACAAAATATAAAAAATCTTTTTGCCAGATTTCTGAAATATTATGTTGCAAATTTTGAATGATTTTTGAATGGCATTTATATTAAAAATCCCTTTTTTGCTCAAATTCATATTTAGGAACAGTTCAGTTAATTTTAAAAATTCAAAAAAGTTAAGAAAATCATCTTTAAGCATTGATTATATTTTAAGGCTCAAACGAATATTCAGAACTCTTAAACGCCACATAATGTATAAGGGTAGTTACAACAGATCTGCAATGTTAGTCGACAGAAATTTTATTTATCTGATTACATTTCAAAAGATTTGCAGATTTTTTTTTTTAAATATCGAAGATTTTACTGGATGCAGCAGTAAAGTTATTAATTTTAATTTGGTTAGTGCGACTTGAAAGAAAAAAAAAAATGCAAACAAATCCAAATAAGTTTCTAGTTTCGTAAATTGCAATAGAGCTTGAATATCTTTTAATTAAATTTGCGGTTAAATATGTATGTTTCTACATAATTAAAATTGTTTCTTTTCTGCTAATTATAAATTTCACTGGGCTTTACGCATTTTGGATATCATTTGTATAGGTAGATATTTTTCTTTCTTTTTCACGATATTACCCCCTCCGATACAAAGAGATACATTAATGACAGAGCAAAATTGCATCATCAAATCTGTTTTGATGCGCCATTTAATTTCTGTCGATGATTTTTCTTAAAACATAACCGAAATAATGGAAGAATCTTTAACGAATTTATCCAAAGGATTTCGAATTAAAGGATCACGCAGGGAAAAGTTTTGATCGATAACAAAATAATGACTGCTGAAGAATTTGGATATTTTGAAACGTCAATGACGCACAGAGAAAAATAACGATAAAATAAACTGACAAATGGAGAGTGCGTTAAAATGGACGTGTTTCGTAGACGTAACCTTGATGAAATAGTTTATAAATAGTCGACTGTCAAATACATTTAAACAGTTTCAATTAATCTCTCGAAACGAAAGTAACTTAAAATGTTTAATTTTCATTATATCACTTTAGCAGTCTTCGCATATGTGGCATCAAGTCAAGCATATGATTCTGAGGCCGAAAGTGTCACCGACAGTGCGCCGATTATTGACGACAATTTTGATAAGTTTATGTGCAACGAACCTTGTCCAACAACAGACGATCCATTTTGTGAAACAGCCCGTGATCCTTCAACATGCGAATGTTTAACAACATGCTGCATTCTGCCATTTTGTTATTTCGGATATTCGGAGTGTCCATCATGTGACAACTGTCAATGCAATCTGCCCCCAGTCGCACCATATCCACGCGATGAGCCTTGTCCGCCATCAAGCGATCCATTTTGTGAGACATACCGTGATCTTTTAACGAGTCAATGTTTAACAGCATGCTGCATCGTGCCATCCTGTGAATTCGGATATTCGGAATGTACTTCATGCTATAACTGCAAATGTAATCCTCCACCATCCTCTCCTGAAACCTTGATGGAAGAAGCGCTGCAAAATGAAGAAAACGAAGAAAAGTGATCTACTTTTCAATTGCGAAAAATTCTATAATAAATAACAAAATCTCGTGATCCGTTCATGCATTTAATATAAAATATATAAAAACTACTTCAAATGAAAGAAATTAACTTCATAAATTTGAAGCAAACTTATTAAAAAATTGAAAATCGAATGAAAAAATGCTGACGAAAGGATCAAAATGGCTAAAACATTTTTTTCGACTAACAAGGAAATTGAGAAAATAAAATTTAAAAAAAATAAATCCAAATATTGTTTCAGAATTTGACTTAAAGTTGAAGAGGAAATTAAAAAACAAAAAATAGTAGAACTTCTGCAATATTGAAAGAAAGAAAAAGTTTGAAGAATGATAAATTTTCCTTTAAAATTAATGAATCATTTTCTGTCATAATATTATTTTTCCAGATTCAAAAATATATAAACATACGAGTGTTACATTTAACATGATAAGCTAAATGGTCCTTTAAGGGTCGATGCTATCCATGTTGCCACATAGAATTTTGTTAATAGCTAGCCAAGGAATTGTCCTGATCGACATTTTCGTTACATAAATATAAACCATATAAACGGAAATATTGTGCAGAGTACAAGTGAAATGAGCTCATCAGAAATACAGAAATTAGACAAATGTATGGTTTGCCTACTTACCGATCCCTTGATTCAGTTGTTATCGACAGTCGTTTGCCGTCGAACTTCAATTCAAATTCTATATAAAACGTCAATGAAATGTGGTTGAAGGAAAGTTAAGGTTTATTGGTATTTAAAAATCCTTTCCGAACATCGAATTAGAGCAAATTATTTGATATTATTTTTATTATTTAACTTCTTCCTGAAATCTTGAAATTGTTCATTATCTAATCGAATCATTTTTTCTATTGTTGTCTAAAAATTTCCAATTCGAATTTCTATTTTCTCTGGTCTTAAATTTCTCTTTTGTCATTAAAAATTGCTTGAATTTCTTTCTACGACAAAGGTTCGGGAATGTGATTCCCGGGAACGTGATAAATTATATATTAAAAATGAGTTTGCGATTATTTCAACGCTCAAGTATAATTTGAATTTTTAAACGCTCTTTAGTTGTTTGAGGAGTGGGCAGAACTCCCAAACTAAAGAGAACGAAAACAACTAAAAAAAAAAAAAACAACCACAATTTTGCATAAAAGGAAAGCTCGAAAGAAAGGTAGGAAAATCTGATGTTTACATAATCCTTACCCCCAACAATTTCCCCCTTATCCTCGTTTTGTTTGGCGTTACATACATATATTTAAAATCGAAGTAACGGGAATTAAAAAATCGGATTTACAATGTCATTCAGAATCTTTGCGAAATTGCGAAATGTGGCGAAACAGACCCAAGATGACATCGATACTAAAGTTTTTTATTTTGACATTACTAGTGAGTCTAATAATTGTACTGGTAATGTTTGATTTAACTGAGAATCAAACAATAGTTAAACCAATGAAAGAAAGTTTACCCAATTTGAAAGATTCTCTCTATCAAAAGCCACACTCACTAAACTATCCAGTGGCAACAAATCACGATCGTAAGGATTGGCATGATTATGAGTTTATGAAATACGAGGCATCACGTACAGGTAACGGTGAACAAGGAAAACCATATTTACTTGAAAATCCTGAAGATATTGAATTGAACAATAAGTTGGTGCCACATGAAGGTTTTCATGTTATAGTAAGTGACAGAATTTCTGTAAACCGTTCGTTGCCTGATACCCGACCAATTGAGTAAATATCCGTATTTAAGATTAAATTAAAAATTCCTCACATAATTAACGTTATTTATTTATCCAGATGTAAAGCGAGACAATACTTCAAGGAATTGCCATCAACGAGCGTCATTGTAATTTTTCGTGATGAGTGGTTAAGCATTTTATTGCGAACAGTGCATTCTGTGTATAATCGAACGCCACGTGAACTTCTTCACGAAATTATCCTCGTTGATGATTCAGCACGAACAGTAACCTTGGTCAAGAGCTTGACGATTATGTGAAGCAAAACTTTGATGAAAGAGTTAAGATCTTAAGATTGCATGAAAGAAAAGGATTAATTGTGACACGAATGGAAGGAGCAAAAATTGCAACCGGTGAAGTTTTAGTATTTTTGGACAGTCATCAAGAAGTTGTTGTAAATTGGCTTCCACCTTTACTTGGTAAACCTTTTACAATTAAATCGTTAACCAATTTATAGATTTACTTACATTCTTATATTTCACTATTGTTCTATATAGAGCCAATTGTAATCACACCCACAATTATAACGACACCAGTTATAGATAGGTTTATTAGAAAAACATTTGAACATCGTGGAAACGTTGGCTGCAGAGGGCTTTTTAATGAATTTTTTTGGTACGCATGGCATGATTTACTACCAAAAGATGCTGCACAACCCTCAGAACCGCGACAGGTTCCTTCTATGCTCGGCTGTGCATTTGCTATCGGACGTGATTTCTTCTGGGATTTGGGTGGTTATGATTCAGGTCTTGAAATTTGGAATGGTGAACAATATGAAATTTCACTTAAAGCTCATCTATGTGGAAGCGGAATGCTTGAAGTTCCATGCTCGCATATTTCTCACGCATTCAGGAAGACAGGCAAGAATCATGACATGAATGGAACACATGATTACGTTGCCAGAAATTTTAAAAGAGTTGCTGAAGTCTGGCTTGACGAATATAAAGAAGTTCTTTACAACACTTATCCTGGAAAATTTGACTTCGACGCAGGAGATCTTACAATTCAGAAAGAACTTCGACAGCGATTGAACTGCAAACCCTTTCAATACTTTCTGGAAAATGTCGCACCTGACATGTTCATTCGTTTCTTTTATAAAAAATGGAATCCTGGTTATTTTGCATCAGGATTAATTCGAAGTATAGCTGATCCTGAAAAGTGCATTGATTATGGTGGAAAGTACAGAGAAAAAATGTTGCTTCAAAAATGCTACGGCAATGAAACTTACACACAGTACTCACAATATTTTACATTCAACATGTATAAATCTATAAACTTATATGAAAAAGAAAAATGCATTAATGGTGAAAAGGGACGTCTAGAATATTGTAAATACAATGAATCAGATTCACAGCAAAAGTGGAAATATGATTTAGACTCACAACAATTAATCAACCAAAATGTTAATTGTTTAACAGCAAATTTAACCGAGCAAAATATGTTTGTATCACAATGCAACACCAGTGACGTTAATCAGAAATGGACATGGACTAACATCAATGCTACTGCAATTGCTAATTATGACAACATTCATATCGTAAATATAACGGTTAATAAAGCATTTTCATAGAATTGTCTTATAAAACTTAACTTGTTTTTATCGCTTGAAGCCAGAATTGTAGGTCATTTAATTGACCATAAGATCCCTTATTCCTCATGTCAGGAAATTCTCTTGTGAAATCTCCCCCCTTTAATCTGACGTCATCATTGAAAGATCCCTAAAGCGGATTACGGTTTTTTAATCGTCAAGTAATTCCGAAAAAAAAAAGTGAAAATCTATAAGCCTTTATTTATCGATATGCCAAGTTAGACAATGTCTCAAAAACGACATTAACGAATATATCAGGTGTTACAAGAAAACTCAAGACATTGTGCACTTATTAACTGAAAATAATATTTTTATTAAAACAATTTCATTAAATTTTTAGCTGTCAATTTATGTTTCTAGTCAAATTTTATTTCTTTTCGCTGGTGGCGCCAAGATTTTAATTTTACGTTTCTTGCTAGACTTTTTCCTTTTATCTTCTTTTTGATTTTCCTTGTCGATGTCGTTTATCATCTCCTCAATATTACTGGCAAATTGATCCATTAGTTGCAAAAATTCTTTGTCGACTAGATTTTGATGCTCAGTTTCAAGTTGTCGTTCCTTTCTGTAGATTAATTTCTTTAAAACATATGTCCGGAGACTGAAAGAATCTTTAGCGAATGACGGATGTAACACTGGCATCTCTGTTGATTGATGTTCACTGGTTAGATACAAATTTGACATTAACTAAATTTCTTATTACATCCTCATTTTTATGCAGAAAAATTAATTACCTGATGAATCAGTTGAGGCAGGTGCAGGATCAAAAAGTTATTTACCAATTTTACCTGCAGCCATAAATAGTGGGAAAATCCGTGAAATATTTTTTTTTAGTGTTGAAGGCTTTTAATATTTAATTATAATGCATTATTAAATCGATAGTAATTTTATGGCATGTCATATAAAGATAATTGAATTTATTAACAATATTCTGTTAGAGGCAGATATATTGATTTTTGAAGGTTTTCCTGACATCAAATTAGAGGCAGATACATAAATTTTCTCTCGATTCCCGACCCAAGCATAAAATAATGATCGCCTGTCAGTAAAATACACATTGAGTCACATTATTAGATCATTTATTAGTCAAAAACTCAAATTCATATTACAATATTATATAAAAAACCAAAAATTATTAAATTTTATTTTCTAAAAGAAAAATTCGCATGTGGCTTTAAATTTTACACTTTAAATTCTAACTTTCGTCCATTAAAATATTTATAAATTTGATCAAATTATTTGAAATGAATCTAATAACAAGAATAGAAAATTAATTAAAATGTTTAAAATTAAATTCTTAACTTCATGTTGAAATCTTGAAATTGTTGAATTTCTTTTCTGATGAATAATTTTCTTTGCTGTTGGTTTCATTCTTCCAGTCTCATTATATAATTGCATCATTTGTTCTATTGTTGTCTCACAATTTCCATTTCGAATATGTTTCCTGATGTCTTTCTTCTTTTGTCTTAAATTTCTTTTCAGAACTTGAATGCGAAGATCATTTTTGACGTTGTTTGCGATTTTCATTTTGATTATTGCTCCATTAGAAATTAAAATAAATAATCATTAAGAAAACAGATATCAATTAAGATATTCCGAAGACTTGATCCACTTCAACTGACCAATTTTAATTTCTTGTCTACAAAGTGGACAATTAATAAATTCAAAACTATCAACACACTCAAAAATCCATTTAAAAATGCAACTAACACAAAATTTGTGATTACAATTTGTTTGAATTTCTTTAATAATTATACCGAAACAAACTGCACACGTTGAATTCTCCATTTATTGTTTGTTATATGATAGAAGTGTTAATATTTTAGTGTGATAGTTCCAATTTATATAAGTGGTTGACAAAATGGGATTATTTTAAAAACGTTAACAAACATTTGCTGATAAATTGTGGGAAAAACCATAACTTCAATTCCACATCATAAAAAGTTAAAGGTGCCAATTATGATGGTATCAATTATCATAAATATTTATCCGACCGCCTACACTTGGTCAATTTCAAATGGATGTGGGCGTGGCTCATTATAATTATGTTGCCTTATTTGAATCGATTGTCTTTCAATTCGTATTTCTTCCTTTTCTTTCTTTCTGATTCGTCGAGTTTCTTTTTTCTTAATTTTCATTGTCATGACTCGTTTTCCTTTCCATTTTCCAATAACGTAAATTATCCATTCGCAAAATAAAATTAAGATTCCAGTAAAAGCAGCAACGATTATAACAATAAATGGAAATTTCATGTCATCTGATAGCAAAAAGTCCTTTGAGTCGCCACCGAAGTGTTGATTTTTCACATCTTCTCTTTCGTGAATGATTTGAGCAAACCAATGATTCATTATTCCTGACTCAATCAATGAATCGTAAACAAATTTTAAATCTTCCTTCAATGGGAATGACCTCAAAACTGAGAATGACGATAAACATGTTGTCACTTTTTCGTTCATTTTATCAAAATATTTTCGCGTTCCATCATAATTTCTTTTAGATTCAACAAATATATCAGCATAATCACAATTAACGTGATAAGCCAAATCAACATCAAATGGTTCCGGTAATGTCGATGTTGTCATTTGGTTCGTATAAAGGCTTATATTGACTTTGTTAATTATCGAATCATCATGAAATTTTGGTGCATTTATATCACCGATTTTATATTTGTGAATTCTTGTATTCGATTCATTGAGTTCAGCGAATGATTGAGTAGACTTAAAAGTTGAATCACTGAGCATAAAAGCAATAACAAATGATTGATATAGATTAAGTAGAATCATATTGCCAAACATAAAAGCATAAAGTAAACACTTTTCCTTACGATTCATTTTATGTTCTTTATCTATTGAATTACCAATCAGAAGCTTGAACATCGAGAATGAGATGAAGCCATATGAGAAGTTCGATTGACTTTTAGATGAAATAAGTTTCCATGCTAATATCGCTGTTACAATTGCCATGATCAATAAACTCGTTACGTAAATATCAAATGGAAAAGAAAGATTTTGATAAGCTGAAACTGGAATATTGCGCGGAACAAGCATACAAGTGCTTTTAAACTCTTGCAAGATCCAGTTCTCCCGACGATTTAAGTTCGGAGATGTGCTAAATTCCTTATATAAAATCACATCAACTTTCCAATATTTTGTAAGTATTTCCTCAACTATTACTTTCTTTGAATCTTCTTCGAGATTGACAATTTTATATTTAATATCGAATTTCTTGGAAAATTCGTCAATAAATTTTCGAGCGACACCTTTAAACTCACGATTTTCAAAAAACGAGAATGGAAAATCATCGAATATTACCAATGACAATTCTCTTTTCTGAATTGCTACCGATGAAGATGAATAATCGTCTGGCCTTAATAACGTTGTATATAGATTTCCATTAAAGTGAGTAATAAGTAAATGTACGACATTTTTGGGTGTAACAGCAATAACACGAAATTGTTGATTCAATTTTTCCATTTCCAAATAAATCTTTGAAATAAATCGCGCTGTCGATCCGGATAAATAACTTTCACTCTCGAATATACTGATGAAATTTACTTTACATGATCCCAAGAAAAATGGATTCAATGTAAAGAAATTCAAAGAACTGAAGAAATTCTTTTTGATAGAAGAAAGGAATAAATTAAAATTCTGTAAAAATATGAATTTTCTTTAGCTTACGCTTTGAAACTGATCGTGTAGGATAATTATATAATTAGGGTGTGGAATTGTATTATGGAATTTCTTAGTATCCTTAAAAATCCCAACAGTCAATAAAAGCGGAAATTGATTAATTCCTTTAATGAATCCATTAATATTTGCATTGATGGTTAAATCAATAATGACAAGTTTAATTTGTGTTTGCTGTTTGGTGATTTCATGCTCAAACATATTTTTAACATGCTCAACTACTTCACTTGATAACAAATCTTTGCTTTCAATACTTTCTTGCAAATAATTGCTTGAAACTTCTTTTTGAAGGTAAAAGCTAACAAGAAAAATATAAATAAACTTCATGTTTGTCTCGAAATGAAATTGCAAATGAACAACAAATGTGAAATCGAACATTGAATTGATCCAACCATTTGTAATGCATTTCTGTACTATTTAGGACGTCAATTAAAAAAGCTTTTTGATTTCAACGATAAAAAATAAAAAACAGCTGAATTGAGTCATCGAATGTTTAATGTGACGTGCAACATATGATTATCCAAAGAGTGAATCTATTTTATTGAATCTATTTTTTCTTGTCTAGTTTGATTTGAGTCATGGAGAAAAGTTTGCTGATTAAAATAGGGTTAATTTGTAAATGATTTTAAGCTTTAAACATTTTCGTTTTTTATTCAGTTCGATTCGAATTTATAAATTTTTCATACACAACTACTTGTACTTGAACAATTTGATAAGAAAAACCAATCAAAGAGATAACTGATAACTTTCAATGCGGATCTACAGAAGTTCGTTTTAGTTGTTGCAATGAAGTTTGTGGTTATTTTGCTTATTATTTGTTCAGCTGAAATAACTTTTGTGGAATGTTCAACTGACGCATGCGATGACATTTATTTAGCTGGAATTGTTGAATTCACTCCAGAATTGCCGACCGTTAATTGGGAATTAAGAACAGTTTTACATTTTGAGAACTATACGAGAATTATTAATGAAGCCGGCGAAAACGAAGTTGATATTTTAGTATTTCCGGAGTATACACTAAACAACGTCGCCTTCCCTATTGAAATTCCAGATCCATTGGATGAAGTGAATCCATGTGATGGTGACTACAATTTCCATGATGAACTTCTAATTAATCTTTCATGTCTCGCTCGCAAAAATTCACTGTATTTGTGCATCAATCTGAGTGAAAGTGAACAGTGCACTGAAGATTCACAAGCTGTTAAAAATGATTCACGTCCATGTTCAAGTCTCGGAATTTCTCGTTTCAACACAAATGTGGTTTTTGATCGCAATGGAACTGTCGTAAGCCGCTATCGGAAATTTAATTTATTTCGTGAGGGTGGAATCAATACAACTTTAACAGCCGAAATATCCACTTTTGAAACTGATTTTGGAGTGACATTTGGAAACATTATTTGCTTCGATGTGTTGTTTTATGAGCCTGCAATGCAACTTGTTCAAATGGGCATAAAGAATTTCATCTTTTCAGCAATGTGGACATCTGAGCTTCCATTTTTAACTTGTGAGATTTTTTTTAACTTAAACTACCATTTGGAAATTAAATTTCAGTAATTCTTTTCACTTCCAGCAAATCAATTTTATCAGAGTTGGGCTTTTAGAAATAATGTGAATCTTCTGACGGCGGGAACAAATTTTGCGCCTGCAACCTCTACCGGAAGTGGATTTTTTAATGGAAGATCCGGTGGGATTTTCACTGTTTTCTCTGAAAATCCTCATAGACAATTATTCATTGCAAGAATACCAAAAGAACCATCATGGAACCAAACAGCTTCGAATATTCCAACTGCAAATCATAATGAATTTCGTAACTTGCGATTTGGAAGGGATTTCATTGAGAATTTTATCACAGAACTTTTGAACTTTGACACATCTTCCGATACAGAATTGTGTCACAACGAACATTGCTGCAAATTTGAAATTGAAGGATATGCAAATGATTCACTACCGTCACATTTTTATCGTCTTGTGACATTTAATGGTAACAGAACATATTCAGGCTTTGGCGAGAAGAAATTGATTATTTGTGCAATTATGCAATGCAACGATGCAACTCTTACGAGTTGTGGAAGAATTCCAAACGATGAACTTTCATTAATCACATTCAAACGAATTAAAATTTCAACGACTTTCAGTAAATTTGGAGTTCTAATGATGCCAAACACTTTGGACATGGCAATGAATCCATTAACTGTTGATCAATTCAGTTACAGTGAAATTCAATCAAACGATAACAGAACATCAACAATTGAATTAATTGAATCGCATTCAGACTTGATTGCTTTCGCACTTTATGGGCATGATTTCGAAAGTGATGAGGAGTTCGAAATTGACTTTAATTAAATTTCATTTATTTTCCTGTTCTTACTTTTCCTTCCTACAAAAAAATCTTTGATCATTTCTTTAATTATATTATTAGAATCCAATTGTCTTTGCCATGCTTGAGTAGAAATAAAGCGTCGGTAAGCCGAATGCAAAAATTGAAACAAGCCCTTTGACCAGCAATGCCATCCAAGGGCCAACAGCTAAAGCATAAATTGCTCCATCTAACCAAACACTTCGAAAAGCAATTGCAAGTAACAATAAAGTCACAATAGGCACCAGCTTCTTGTTGAGATCATGACGTGAGAAGAGCCACAGAAGGGTTGTTGCAGAAATGGTGATAACGAGAAGAATATTGGACTCAAGACTCTTTTGTGTATAAATCCATGAGAATTCAGCGCCTCTTGCTTTCCACAATGTGAGACCTTTTGATAAAATTATTTCAGCTGCTGCCCATCCAACGGCAGCGGTCAGCAATTTCGAATGACCTTTTCCAGGAATCTTTGACAGCACAAAAGCGAGTCCGATGAAGTCTAAGAGATCTGCTGAACAGCGAAGGCATTCCTGAAGAATTTAGGTCAGATAAGATAAAATTTGAAGGCATCTGATGATGAACTTACTCCAATGAAATTAAATCCAACATCGCTGTTGATTGTTTCTGGGAAGAATGTTAAGATGAGCATCTTGCACAACTGAGTGAAAACATAAATTCCGCCAGCATAAAAGCACTTTGATACTCCATATTCTGACCTGAAATTTAATTATGCATATTTTTTCATTTCAATTTTAGGTTTTTTGATAATTTTTCACTCACAATCCAGAAAACTTGTACAGGAAATAGATTGGAAGAATTGCCAATGCCGCCACGTTGCCGAAATGATATAAAGTCATCCTGTATTCTTATTTAGGTCGTCTTAAATTAATTAAATTAAATAATGATGAATCTCTCACACGAACCGAATTTTGAACCAGGCTTGGGAAAATAGCAAAAATATTTGAAGAACTTGACAATTTTTTTCGATTTTTTTAGTAGCTAAAAAGTTTCCGTGAAGCTGTTTTCCGACATTCCATTCTCAAATGTTTTCTTTAATGTTTCTTTACTTTTCCGATTTTTCGCACCCTGAGCACAAAGGGAGTATGACTGTAACGAAAAAAAAGAGCCAAATTGCAAGGGGAACAATATTTATTAATTTCTTTGTCCGGCATAGTCTCAAATATTATTTAATTTATTTCTCTGCTTTAATGTTAATTCTACGAAAAAAATGTCCTTTAAAGTGATTGCGCTTATTGCATTCGTGATACATTTAAAATGTGCTCAATGTCTAGAACGTGAATTAACAATTCAAATCAATGCCAATGCAAGAGAATGTTTCTATGAATATATTCAACCAAATCATATAATTGACTTTGAATATCAGGTAAATATGGAATGCTGTTAATTAAATTAACATCATCACTTATATTTCCGTCAATTTATAGGTTATTGATGGCGGTCATGGAGATCTCGATATCAATTTTGAGTTGCTGCTTAATAATCGAGTAATTTTTGTTGACATTAAAAAATCTGATAATGTCCATCGATATGAGCTTAAGCATAGTGGCGGCGATTTCCAGTTTTGCTTTGATAACGGTTTCAGCACATTTAATCGCAAAACGGTTTTCTTTGAGCTGTTGACTGAAGATCCTGAAAACCCTGATATGGATGAGAACAACAGCATATCAGATCTGGAAGGATTAACGCCTGAAGAGTTTTATGAAATGAAGGTACAAGATATTCAGGACATAATTCATATTGTACGAACACATATCACAAAAGCTCGTCAACTTCAAGATATGCTGAGAAGCTTTGAAGCACGTGATCGTAATCTCGCTGAGCTGAATAATTCGCGTGTTGGCTTATTCTCAGTTCTTGTTATAGTCACAATGATTTGTGTAGGAATCCTTCAAGTTTTCATGATCAGAAGTCTCTTTGATACGAATCCAAAAAGCCAAAGGATCTGGGAAAAACTCAGTCGCTTATTCAAATAACGTCTATGAGTTTATTTAATTTCTAATTCATAAGCCAAAGAATGTTTCGCCATGACATAATTATTCAAGTCCTGTGTTTGCCATTTAAGTGTGTAAAGTAAATTAATAAAACAATCGGAAAATTTTAAATTTTTGCATTTTTTTTTATTATTGAAAAATTTAATTATTATTACTTTTCTATGTAATTTTTTATTTTACCATGCGTGGGGGGGGAGGGGTTTCCTTGTTCTAAATAATCTAATTCAATGCGCAATGTGTATCTAAATAATTTGTTTTCATCTTTTATTTCGCAAAAAGAAGAAGAAATTTAGAAAATCAAGAAAAGTGCTTGACGTGGAAAAATTTACTTCGAAAAATTATTTTCTGACTATGTGAATTTTCTTCATCCATTAACCATCATCATCTTAGTCACTATTCATAAATATTTTCATGAGAAATAAAAAAAAAGTTTTCCTTTTCAAAATCAGAATGAATTCAGTATCAAGTCTACGGGACATCACCACATCACCACTAAGAAAATAAGTCATCAAGGATACGAAAACAATTGAAATTAACTTTTTGTTTTAAATATTTCTTTTTTTTTTATCAATGATTAATTATTACGCAACTATCAACTATCATTAGGGTAAAATGAACTTGTAAATTTGAAAATTTGTCAATTTCTTTCTTTTTTTTTGATTTATTTTTTTGAAACTTTTATAATTCATTTTATAATTAAATTTTTGTGTGTTTTTGACCTCAAAGGTTCTTCGTACGACTTGACATATATATTTGTGTCTCTTCTTTTCCCTTCTCATCCGAATTATAATGAATTGTAAATTTGATTAAAGCGACTTTTGTCGGTCTCATTTAATAATTAATTTGCGCCTGTATATAAATTTTCATATCTGGATGTGCGCTTTTTTTCGCTTCCTAGTCTATAGTTTAATTAATTAAAGTTGTTTTTTCCAAACAAATCGATCGATCATGCGAAGAAATGAAACCAATAAATTTAATTTTTTCTTTACAATTCTTAAATTAAAACTTCTTTTTTTTAAATGATTGACTTAGAAAGACTTTTTTGTTTTTTTTTTTGTTTCTTCTTAATTGCGCCATTATCGGTTTAATAATGCGCGAGAGGGCGGGAAAGTTGTTTTATGTTCTTCATTCTTAAATATACTTACTTAGCCAACTAAAGTTCATTGATTTCATAAATACTGCCAATTGTAAAGACAAGAATTTCGCGCATGAATTGAATCCATTTAAAGATTAATTTTGTCTTTACAAAAGTTTTATTTTTAATTTGTCAAATAGAGAGTGAGAGAAAGTTGATCGACGGTTTCTTTTTTTGGGGTTTCTTGATTAAAAGTTAAAGAATAGAGAGAGAGAGAGAATGAGTCTTAAATGTTGTGAAGGATTAAATGTTGTGGATAGCGCGTGTTGTTTACATATTGTAGGCAACATAAATTGGATCCAATTGATCAGCTAAGAAGCCATCACGCAAATGCATTCGCTGTTTTTCGCCGCGGCTATTTATTGGAACAACACCTATGGAAGTAATTAAGATATGAAAAAGATCTCCTAAAATATTTATTAAGATTTCTTACCAGGATCAACAACAACAACGACGCCAACAATTAACTGATGCTCTTCCAAAACCGTGCTAGTTATCAGTGGCACCAAATCGAGGGCTTCAGATTCATTGCCATCAAGCTCAGCAACAACAACCAACAAATTAGTCCATGTAAATGTGGCGCATTCAGCAATTTTCTTATGACATCGCAAAACTGAATTTTCAATATCGATCGGATGATAATTCATACCACGCAATGTGATAACTTCATCGAGAGCACCAACAACATAAACAGCATCATGCAATTCAGTTTCTTGTGTGCTACCGAGTGTTGCTGCACTGCAATTATTAAGTGACGATGACGATGTGATTGTTCCACCACCAATTTGATTCAAATTGTTTATGTTACTACCCGTGCTCAGACTAGCGGGCGTTGTAGGTACAGCACCACCGGTTTGTGTGTACATTTGATCATAATCTGGATCTGTGACACGACTAGCAACAGACGGAAGCGTTTCATCTAATAATGAGCATGATTGTGAGCATTCAGTTCGTCGCAAAAAGCCCAAATATCCAGTTCTCGCCCAAATTTCCGTTATCGATGAACCCGTCACAAGTTTAGCATTAAAATGATCATTATAATCAGTTTCGTCGCCATAGATTGTAAAGTAACCATTTGAATTGTGCGATGATTGAACCTAAATAATTATTTCATTAATTAAAATGCTCATTATGTGGCGCAAATTGAACTCACCCAAATTTCTCCCAAATGTGAATCACCGCATTGACCTTTTGTGTCGGGATTTGCAATTATAACTTTAACACCAGGCAACAATTTTCCTGATTCGACTAGGCATAATGAATTAGGCGCACCACGCTCAACAAGAGCTACACGATTATTGCGTAATGCTCTTAAGTCCACATAAACCTGCGATCGACAAAAAATTATTTTGCTATTTAATTTATCAAAAGATTTAATTTTTATCTCACATTGGCACTCTCAGCGGAACTTGCACCTTGAACACAAATACCGGGATTTACTCGGCATCCAAATGATGTTGAAACACATCGCGTATTTAGCCAAGCGCTTGGAAGAGCTTACAAAATTGCTGCGTAAGCTGAACACGTGGTCTCTCTTCAGCAACCACAACGCATGTTCTAACGCACGCTAAATTGATGTTTCGCTGTTTTAATGTTTGAATTGAGTTGCTTAATGCTTTTGTGCATAGTTCAATGATTCCATATGAGCAGAATGTATCACGCACACGATATTGACTCAATGTTGAAAGCCACAGACTCGGATTTGCCTCAACCTCATATGGCGCAATAAGAATTGAATGATGTCCACTGTAGACACTTATAAGAGTCCACATTGAAAATCCAAGACCACAATATGGATCTAAACAGAGGGCCACATGACGTGATGGATATAATTCGCAAGCCAATTTAAGACTTGCACATAACGATGACAATGATTTGTGCGTTATAATGACACCCGACAAACGGCCACACGTCGAAACTGAAAAGTCTAAATAAGCCGTCGACTCAAGTGTAGCATTCGCAATGGCAGCAAGTTTACGCTTCGGATTGTCATCAATATCCAATATCGGTGGCCATGTTTTGGAATCTATTGATGAGGCAGCTTCGCGTGATTTAAGAAGTTTAATGACTGTTTGTATGGAAAGAATGATAATTGATTTTGAAACATCAACAATCATTCGAACAGTTGGCAGTGTCGTTATAAGATTTTGAGCATGTGGTGGACGTATAATGACGGGAATGGCACCCAAATAGAGACAGCCGTAAAAAGCAGCAATCAAATCCAAGCCAGGTGGAAAAATGAGAGCTGAAATTAAAAGAAATCAATAAGAAACTGATTCACAGAATGCCTGCCTTTATTAACTTACCAACATGATCGCCAGAATTAATTTTACCGCGCTCTTGAAGTAATGCTGCAATTTTCTCAGCACGTTTATGTAGCTCGGAGCATGTTAAAGTCTTTGCAATGGCACCTTTCGAATTAAGCAATGTGTAAAGCACATGATCTGGTGAAGTATTTGCCCGCCAACGCAAAACTCCCGTGATAAGTTGATGCTGTAAATGGAATATTGTGTAATTAATGTTGCAAACGCATCGTTGTCGACAAACCTTTCTTTCATTATCATCTGTAAAGCCCAAATCACGACCTTGAGCAGCGGCCAAACGATTTCCCTGTACCAAATTACCAACCATCACAGATGCTGGTCCGACGGATGTGTCTGCAGAGGATGAGGCAGTTGAAGTGCCACAAAGTTGCAATAATGAGCCTTTTATTTTATGCATTTTTGGCGGCCATTTTTCATGTTTTTTTTTGTGTTTTATTTAAATTTAAAAGATTTTTTAAGGGAGTTTTGAAGGAAAAGTTTTTGAAGAATTGTTTTTGAGGGCAATTTGTTATAAAAATTGTCAATGATAAGGAGGTGATGAAAGAGTTGTGAAAGAGTGTGTTAATGAATATTTGCATGATTTAATGTGTTGTCAAGTTGAAATGATATTAAAAAATAAATGTAAAGATGAATTAAGGTGTTAATTTGTTGTTGATGAATTCACATTGATCGGTTGTTAGCATTCGGGTTAATTTTGTTTTGCGATGAAATGGATTTATTTTTAAGGTTATTTTGTAAGAATTTCGAATTTTGCGCACACACAAAAAGATGAAAAAAAAGAGAGAAAAAAGAAAAATAAATTTATTATAAACCCAAACTGTTTTAAAAAATTTTGTTAATTATTTGCATGAGAAAAATATTTCAATTTGTTATTATTAAATATCCAGGACATTACCAGCCAATTAGCATTTAAAAAGGAATTTTTTAGGAGTCAAAAGCACTAATAAATGATTAAAATATATAAAATGATGTGAGGAAGCATAAACACTTTGATAGAGAGGGAGAGAGAGAGAGATAAGGAGGATAAGGACGAGGAAAGGAAATTCCAAATGATTTTGTCAGAAATTGGGAGCTAAAGAAACGAATTTTTCTGGCAGCCAAAAGTCATTTGACCCATTATCCTACTAATATATTCATCACTCACCTTGATGCATCTCTCTTGGTTTTGGTAGATTTGTAACGCATGTGTGTGGACACATCAAAACATTTGCTGGATGTAAGGAGCCTTCTAAGAATCTTCGACGTGCTTCGCACAAATGTATTCCACCGAGTGGCGTTTTTGGCAAATGATTCGGTGGAACAAGTGCCAAGCAATAAATACCAACTTGATGAATTGAATCGACTGCTTGAAGTACGCGTGACATCCATTGGAATGATTCCTCTTCACTACAGTCTGGACGTTGTTCGGCAATGACACAAACTCTTTCATCGCGCAACACTTTAATTGAGAAAACTGCAATTCGTCCGCGATATATAAAACGCATCGGTTCAACTGCCAAAACGGTCGCAATAATATCATCAGCATTATGCTTTCGTCCAGTAACTGTCATTAATCCATCACGCGAACCACATACAAAAACGAGACCTCCAGGGCCCAAAAATCCTAACAATCCACTACGCACATATTGTTCATCGCCAATTGGTTTCAAATTCAAATCGAGATCTTTTGCAGATGACTGTGACGTCATTGTTGCCGTTTGTCCAACGGGTGTAGGTGGCGTCGTATCAATGAAAGGTAAGACTTTAAATGTTGAATTGCTGAGACCTTCTAGTCCAAAATAACCACATCCGGTGGAGCCACTTGTGACACATATTTCACCAACTTGATCTGTCTTACACAGCACTGGTGGTCCTTCGGGTTGTACAACAATCATTGATGCACCTGGCATCACTTGACCACAATCTTGTAGTGTAAGTGATGTTAATGAATCTTCAGAATCGACTCTTACAACGCCATGTGATAATGCTGCCATCGATAGAACACCTCGACCTGTTGTTGCAGTTTGTTGAGTATATAAAGATCCTGCACGTCCTGGTCGTCTCAGTGCTACTGTAAATATTTCCGAACTACTCGCACATGGACAAATAGCATCAGATCGTAAACCTTTCGATTGAAATACACTCAAAAATTGATCGCATGACGATAAACTCCATGGATTTGCACCATCGGCAACGAGAAGCATTCTCAAACTGGCCAATGAAATGTCTTTATGATCTTTTGTCGCTAACAATCCCCAATGAAGATCACGCGATTTCACCAAACAACAACTGCTTCGATATTTCGTTATAAGCTGCATCCAGCTACTAGGTCGCAATTTCATCAACGCATACGGTATAAAAAGTACATGCATACCATTGAGTACACTGGTAAGGACTGCATGCCAAAGACCAACTTCACGCTTAAAGTCTAGAACGCAAACTGTCGTTTCACCTTCTGTGTAATGACACGCCATTGTTAGAGCACGACAATGTTGTATCATTGATTGACGTGTTACTGTGACACCCATGACTGAGCCATCTTTGTCAGTTGTGTATTCAATATATGCAGTTGCATCTTCAGTGATGCGTGAAGATTGTGGATTGTAGTCTTTTGGTACTTTTGGCAAATGTTCCGTAACAAACCAATGAAGACGCGGCCATCCTTTGAGCTTAGCGACATCACCGGTTGTACTTTTTGGAAGTCCTTTAAGACACGCTTCAGATGTGAGAGCAACTTGTACGCCACATGATGACAATAGAAAGCCAACTTGTTGTGGCGGTGTGTCTGATGTGCTTAATGGAAGCTCAATTGGTATTGGTACTAGACCACGAAACATGCAGCCATACCATGCAGTTATAAAATTGAGCGGATCAGCATTTGGATAGACTAAAGCAACACGATCGCCTGGCTTCAATTGAACCTGTTCTGGGCCTTTGCTGAAGATCTTTGTTGTTAATGCATGCGCTATTTTTTGTGCACGTGACAAGAGTTTTCCATATGTAAGCGTAGTTGTTAATTTTCCATTTGGATCTAAAACTGTTGCCATTGGTGCTTTAAATGATGAAGTCCCATAGCGTTGCAATGCAGCTTCAAGAGTTCTCGGAAGTCCTGATGTTATAACAAGTTGTTCACCTTGTACGGGTGTCATTGTCGAGCCTTCTGGTCGTGGTGCATTAGGATCTTTTGGATTTGCAGCAATTTCAAGTTCAATGTCATTATCCTCATAAAACTCTGGCAATGGACGACGCTTCGGTCGTTTGAGAGTATTCAAAAGTTGTTGAATTTTTGCTGAAACTTTCCAACGTCCAGCTGTTGACGTATCACCGGGTTCTTGATTTTGATTGAGATTCACATATCGTGTCACACGATCAGCACCACGACGTGTATTGGCATTAAATTGCGTAATATCAGGACCAGAATGATCTAAAATATTAAAAATAATCATTTAACGTCACAACAATAATTTTTTTATTATTATTTACTTCTTCCAACGGATGTTATTGACAAGTCGCTGATTTCATTCGCTAAATCGTAACCAGGAACGGCACGTCGTCCAATTGCTGGAGGAGATCCGGCTGATGAAGTGTCAGATGCATGTGGTACATTCTGAGGACCTCTATTGCCACTTTTTGACGTAATTACATCTCGTGATGAAGTTGGTAGCTTCATTTGGTCACGGGATGAAGGAATGTGATCACGTGGCAAATTATATTCACGATCGGGAGTTGAGAAACGATCTTCAGGTGTTGAGTCATCAGTGCTTGAATCTAAAATATTTTAAAAGCGTTTTTTTTTGTTGCTGAATTAATTAATAAGCCAAAAAGCAGGAAATCACTACTTAAGTAATTTGCAGTAAAAATAGAATCAAAAAAATACCTCTAAAAGAACGTTAATAAAGCTGAAAAATCAACTACCTGAATCTTTATCGCCACGATCGGGACTCCGATTAAGAACTGACGAACGCTTTGATGGCATCGGTAAGCTCGGCTTTGGTCGATTCTTGAGTGCCGCAAGTGCTTGTTGTACTGCTTCTTGCCGCACTTCTATTGTTTTGTGATTATTGCGAGCATTTTTTGGGGTGTGCGTGTATTTTTTTTTTTGTTATGAATGGATAAATGGATGTGATTTTTAAGTGTTTTGATGATTGCCAGCGATGATTTAATCAGCCACGAATAGAAAAAGTGAACAAAAAAAATTTCGGTCAGCAAAAAAAACTTTGAGAAATGAATTCTTTAGAATGCGTTAGAATTATTGATGTTTTTAATTGTTGCCTATTGCAATGATTTGTAAGTAATTAAAATGTGGGTGAGCTTTATTGCAGACATCACACGCACAAATAATTTGTTACTTGTATTAAACAGTCAAAAAGAAAATCGAAATAATAAACAAACGAACAAATATGAAGTAACACTGGATGCATGCCAGGAAATTAACGTAACGTTTATCTCTTAACTAATTAATGATCAGAGAGATGCCTTAATGCTAAAATTACCGCTTGTGTATCGTCCCTCATTACGTCCAGATCTTGATGATCGATTTCTTCCCTCACCGCTTTTATTTGATGCTGTTGGCACTGCTTGATGTTCTTCATTCGCTGGTGGCGATTGTTGTAGGGAGCGATAAAAAATTGTCGCCTGTTGTGGTTGCGGCGGATGGCTGACAGCAACATGTCGCTGTGGTGTTGCGAGCTTTTGGGCAACAAATGCTTGCTGTTGCTTTTGGAGCTCGACTGAGGTTTTTCAAAATAAAAATATTTCAAATAAAACAAAAAACAAAAATAAAATCCACTCAAAAGAAATTTAAAATAAAATTTTGAAGCGAGTCAAACATAAAATAACTTAAATTGCTTGTGTTATTAGATATTATTGGTGCTAAAGGAAAATATTTCAAATAAATTGAGTTTAATTGTCATCAATTTAATGATCATTAACCTTATCACCTCAACAAAAAAAAAATGCATGCGTTAAAATAAGCAGCGCCACTAAATAAAAAGCAAATCTTTGTGTTGTTGCTTGATCACATGCAAATCAGCAAATTCATGCAATGATCATCATCATCTAAGGATTTATCCGTAACCCACCTGAATGGTAACGTTTTTCATTGTGCGTTACACGCTTTTGTGTACGTCGCTGACGATGTGGGTCATTTGCAACACCACTAAGTCCACTGCCACGCGACGATGATTGATGATGATGGTGATGATGATGATGAAATGCTTGTCCACTTATCGGTTGATTAACATAATCGCGTTGTTCACCACGAGACCCACCACCTGATCGTGAACCGGATGAAACTGATGATGGTACATGTCCGCCACCATTATTATTATTGTTATTATTATTCAGAGCTACACTGTTGACATAATTTGGACCACCTTCTAAGTGAGTTTGTTGCATCATGTATTACCAATAAATATTTTTTTTTTGTTTTGCAAAACGAAGACCGGAAGGGAAATAAAGAGGGAGGAGTTAGTAAAGGGTCTATCACCAAATTCGCTTTTACTTCCATTCATTTATAATAAACAAATAACGACATCGACACGATTTTTAACTACGCAAAAATTTTTTTTTCTACGATTTATTTAAAAAAGAAAAAAACTTGAACTTACCAGCAACGCCACCATTATTGTTATTTGTGCTGGTTGTTGAATTTATAAATGGAGCCAATAAACGACTTCGCTTTTTCTCGTAGCCCTTTTGAGTTATGTCACCTTTATGATGGAAATATGTGAAGTTAATTTGTGTGTCATCGGTTGACTGAATATCAATGAATATTTTCTCACCCTCGGACAATTCCAATTCCAATTCGGCTAATTTTTCACGCACATCTTCTGGCAATTGTGAAACATCCATTGCACTGAATGTCGTTGATATTATTGAATAAAAAATAATTTATCGCAATCTGCTATTCGACACTTTTTTTTTAGATATTTTTTGTTTTGTTTTATGTTTGACTTCTTGGAGATGAATCACTTGGATTATGATGAGTCATTAAGTAGCTTACATGGTTTATTCAGGACTTTCACTGAATGCGATGCACTCATGCAGGAATTTTCCACTTGCTCAATATTTTCTCCGATTTTCTCTTTATCGCTTTTCTTTTTTTTTCGGCTTCTTCTTATCAATGTAAGAAATTTTCACAATGAAAAATCAGAAGCACAAAGAACTTGAAGGTAAAAATTCCACAATTAGAGAATATATTTCATTAATTATTTTTGTTAAATATTCTAATGCTTATTGTTAATTCGCAGCAAGATTTCCAGGATCGTTTCTTGTTATAGAGTTGATTAAAAATGAATATTTGCCGTGTCTCGTTTCGGTCAGACTAGTTCACATGCACTAGTTATCAGTTTAATTTGCACATTTTTCGCGATTCGTTGCTAATGTTGTTAGTTTTGTTGTTTGCTCAATTGAAAGTTTTATTTTGATTTCTTTGACTTTGTCGAACTTCTTTTCTGCTGGAAAACTTCTTTTTATCATAATTTTTTTTTCGGGCGACTTAAAATTCTTTTTACGCAATTTTAATTTCACATTTTTTCAGCATTATGCAGCAAATTTGATGGACGCCTTTAGCGTCATGCCAAGCTTCATACGTTAACGTAACATTTGCGATATTGTTGGACTTAAAATTGTGCTGGTAAAAATATTAATTTCGATCTGAAAATATTTTAAATCACACGAAATCTCAAAATATTCTTTATCTTTCATCTCTCTCTCACACAAAAAATTTTATTTCAATATTTTAACGCCAGATGTTGCTGCTGCTCGTGGTCTTCTGTAGGATTTGAATTTAGGCGCCACAACAATAATTAGCCGAAAGAGATTAAAATATTTTATTTGTGACTTTAGTTAGAAAACAACTTTATTTTTCGAATTTTCCTTAATTTATCGTCTCAATTATTATTCCAATTTTTTTCCATGTATGAAATTAATTATTTTTTAAGTCCATTTCTGCAGATTTAAATTTTTGAAGACGTGAATTGCCCTTTTCCGATTGTGTAAAATTATTTCTGCATTAAGTCTTAATAGAGGTAGAATAGTTTGAGGTTAGAAAAAGACGTAAGAAAAAAAGGATTAATAACAGAAACTTAATCGAGTTTATCGCAAATGATATTTAAGATCATGAGTGTGCAAGCTGCGTTGTGTCTTGAATTTGAGTTTGCATTTTTTGCACATAAAATTCATTTCGCTTGTGTGAGTGGCTTCATGACGGATTTTATCAGAATTTTGTATGAAGCCCAATTCGCAAATTTTGCATTTATGTGGACGATTATTGGAATGAATTTTCATGTGGCGCGTTAGAGAGAAAATCTTGGTAAAGAGTTTTCCGCAAATGGGACATTCAATTTCGCCATCTTCCAAACTATTATTTTTGCTATCTTTTTGCTTTGCGTCGTCATCCAATTCGTTTTTCGAAGAATCGTTCAATGGCATTTTTTTAGGTGTTTTCGTTTTTATACTTTTGAGATTCTCCAATGGAACAATTTCGGATTTTCTGATTCTGTGAATGATGAGTTTGTGTCGATCGAGATTGAATTTCTAAAATTGACATTTAAATTATTATAGGAATGGAATAAAGTTATTTAAATATTTTAATTACCTTTTGGAAAAATTTGGAACAAATTTCACACTGAAACCGTTTCTGCCCATCATCTTCACCATAACTCAAACTATTTCCCGTATAATCAGGATCATGTTTTTCATTCATTATCTTCAGCAAACGTTCAGCTTCGATTTTCTTTTCAAGAGCTTTTGACATTGTTGCTGATGTATCTAATTCCATTGCTGTCCCGAATCTTTCGATGCTCTCCTCGTATCGTTGTTCCGCAAAGTATGCTAAGCCTTTGGCATAAATCGCAAAAGCATTTTTCGGATACTTTGCCAAGACAATATCAAGACTTTCATGGACTTCTTCGGTATTTAATCCAAGATTTATCATGCAAGAACATTTCAGTACTTGATATTCAGCATATTGATTACATACTTCTGGCACTTGATCAATTAGATTCAAGCAGGTGTCGTACATATGCTGCTTGTATGCTTGAAGGATCTCCAGGTAGTTGGCCGGATATTCTTCCATTTTTTTTCTTTATTTCTAAACAAATCAACAAGTTGGTTGAAATAAAAAAATTTCATGCGGCAATGTGCACAAGTTTAATCGAAAATACTTACGAAAATTCGTCGTTAACAATAAAACAATTGACATAAGCAGATATCAGATAACAGGAAGAACAGCTTTCGTTATTTTAATAAATTAGACAAGCAGATTAAACCCTTTAAATATTGAAATTTGTTAATAGCTTTTTTACAAAAGCATTGGCAGCATCGCAAGGCCTGCAAGGGGTTACAAACTGTTTCAAATTCATCAGCTATACACCGATACAAACTAAGCAAAAGCAGTTAAATATTAACGTTGTGCCTATGATTAATTCAAGGTATTATTGCATTTCATAATTGTTCTCAATACTACGATTAATGATTTCAGCTGGTTTTAGAGATGCGTTGATAGGAAAACTATAGAAGTTACATTATGGAATAAATCTCACTGTTTCAATAATCTTAATCATATACTACACAACATATTTTAATATTTCATGATACATTTAGCCTCGCATTTAGCTTTTTATCGTTGAAATCAAAAAGCTTTTTTAATTGACGTCCTAAATAGTACAGAAATGCATTACAAATGGTTGGATCAATGCAATGTTCGATTTCACATTTGCGGTTCATTTGCAATTTCATTTCGAGACAAACATGAAGTTTATTTATATTTTTCTTGTTAGCTTTTACCTTCAAAAAGAAGTTTCAACCAATTATTTGCAAGAAAGTATTGAAAGCAAAGATTTGTTATCAAGTGAAGTAGTTGAGCATGTTAAAAATATGTTTGAGCATGAAATCACCAAACAACAAACACAAATTAAACTTGTCATTATTGATTTAACCATCAATACAAATATTAATGGATTCATTAAAGGAATTAATCAATTTCCGCTTTTATTGACTGTTGGGATTTTTAAGGATACTAAGAAATTCCAAAATACAATTCCACACCCTAATTATATAATTATCCTACACGATCAGTTTCAAAGCGTAAGCTAAAGAAAATTCATATTTTTACAGAATTTTAATTTATTCCTTTCTTCTATCAAAAAGAATTTCTTCAGTTCTTTGAATTTCTTTACATTGAATCCATTTTTCTTGGGATCATGTAAAGTAAATTTCATCAGTATATTCGAGAGTGAAAGTTATTTATCCGGATCGACAGCGCGATTTATTTCAAAGATTTATTTGGAAATGGAAAAAATGAATCAACAATTTCGTGTTATTGCTGTTACACCCAAAAATGTCGTACATTTACTTATTACTCACTTTAATGGAAATCTATATACAACGTTATTAAGACCAGACGATTATTCATCTTCATCGGTAGCAATTCAGAAAAGAGAAATGTCATTGGCAATATTCGATGATTTTCCATTCTCGTTTTTTGAAAATCGTGAGTTTAAAGGTGTCGCTCGAAAATTTATTGACGAATTTTCCAAGAAATTCGATATTAAATATAAAATTGTCAATCTCGAAGAAGATTCAAAGAAAGTAATAGTTGAGGAAATACTTACAAAATATTGGAAAGTTGATGTAATTTTATATAAGGAATTTAGCACATCTCCGAACAATCGTCGGAAGAACTGGATCTTGCAAGAATTTAAAAGCACTTGTATGCTTGTTCCGCGCAATATTCCAGTTTCAGCTTATCAAAATCTTTCTTTTCCATTTGATATTTACGTAACGAGTTCATTGATCATGGCAATTGTAACAGCAATATTAGCATGGAAACTAATTTCATCTAAAAGTCAATCGAACTTCTCATATGGCTTCATCTCATTCTCGATGTATAAGCTTCTGATTGGTAATTCAATAGATAAAGAACATAAAATGAATCGTAAGGAAAAGTGTTTACTTTATGCTTTTATGTTTGGCAATATGATTCTACTTAATCTATATCAATCATTTGTTATTGCTTTTATGCTCAGTGATTCAACTTTTAAGTCTACTCAATCATTCGCTGAACTCAATGAATCGAATACAAGAATTCATAAATATAAAATCGGGGATATAAATGCACCAAAATTTCATGATGATTCGATAATTAACAAAGTCAATAAAAGCCTTTATACGAACCAAATGACAGCATCGACATTACCGGAACCATTTGATGTTAATTTGGCATATCACGTTAATTGTGATTATGCTGATATATTTGTTGAATCTAAAAGAAATTATGATGGAAAGCGAAAATATTTTGATAAAATAAACGAAAAAGTGACAGCAGGTTTATCGTCATTCTCAGTTTTGAGGTCATTCCCATTGAAGGAAGACTTAAAATTTGTTTACGATTCATTGATTGAGTCAGGAATAATGAATCATTGGTTTGCTCAAATCATTCACGAAAGAGAAGATGTGAAAAATCAACACTTCGGTGGCGACTCAAAGGACTTTTTGCTATCAGATGACATGAAATTTCCATTTATTGTTATAATCGTTGCTGCTTTTACTGGAATCTTAGTTTTATTTTGCGAATGGATACTTTACGTTATTGGAAAATGGAAAGGAAAACGAGTCATGAAAATGAAAATTAAGAAAAAAGAAACTCGACGAATCAGAAAGAAAGAAATACGAATTGAAAGACAATCGATTCAAATAAGGCAACATAATTATAATGAGCCACGCCCACATCCATTTGAAATTGACCAAGTGTAGGCGGTCGGATAAATATTTATGATAATTGATACCATCATAATTGGCACCTTTAACTTTTTATGATGTGGAATTGAAGTTATGGTTTTTCCCACAATTTATCAGCAAATGTTTGTTAACGTTTTTAAAATAATCCCATTTTGTCAACCACTTATATAAATTGGAGCTATCACACTAAAATATTAACACTTCTATCATATAGCAAACAATAAATGGAGAATTCAACGTGTGCAGTTTGTTTCGGTATAATTATTAAAGAAATTCAAACAAATTGTAATCACAAATTTTGTGTTAGTTGCATTTTTAAATGGATTTTTGAGTGTGTTGATAGTTTTGAATTTATTAATTGTCCACTTTGTAGACAAGAAATTAAAATTGGTCAGTTGAAGTGGATCAAGCATTCGGAACATCTTAATTGATATCTGTTTTCTTAATGATTATTTATTTTAATTTCTAATGGAGCAATAATCAAAATGAAAATCGCAAACAACGTCAAAAATGATCTTCGCATTCAAGTTCTGAAAAGAAATTTAAGACAAAAGAAGAAAGACATCAGGAAACATATTCGAAATGGAAATTGTGAGACAACAATAGAACAAATGATGCAATTATATAATGAGACTGGAAGAATGAAACCAACAGCAAAGAAAATTATTCATCAGAAAAGAAATTCAACAATTTCAAGATTTCAACATGAAGTTAAGAATTTAATTTTAAACATTTTAATTAATTTTCTATTCTTGTTATTAGATTCATTTCAAATAATTTGATCAAATTTATAAATATTTTAATGGACGAAAGTTAGAATTTAAAGTGTAAAATTTAAAGCCACATGCGAATTTTTCTTTTACAAAATAAAATTTAATAATTTTTGGTTTTTTATATAATATTGTAATATGAATTTGAGTTTTTGACTAATAAATGATCTAATAATGTGACTCAATGTGTATTTTACTGACAGGCGATCATTATTTTATGCTTGGGTCGGGAATCGAGAGAAAATTTATGTATCTGCCTCTAATTTGATGTCAGGAAAACCTTCAAAAATCAATGTATCTGCCTCTAACAGAATATTGTTAATAAATTCAATTATCTTTATATGACATGCCATAAAATTACTATCGATTTAATAATGCATTATAATTAAATATTAAAAGCCTTCAACACTAAAAAAAAATATTTCACGGATTTTCCCACTATTTATGGCTGCAGGTAAAATTGGTAAATAACTTCTTGATCCTGCACCTGCCTCAACTGATTTATCAGGTAATTAATTTTTCTGCATAAAAATGAGGATGTAATAAGTAATTTAGTTAATGTCAACTTTGTATCTAACCAGTGAACATCAATCAACAAAGATGCCAGTGTTACATCCGTCATTCGCTAAAGATTCTTTCAGTCTCCGGACATATGTTTTAAAGAAATTAATCTACAGAAAAGAACGACAACTTGAAATTGAGCATCAAAATCTAGTCGACAACGAATTTTTGCAACTAATGGATCAATTTGCCAGTAATATTGAGGAGATGATAAACGACATCGACAAGGAAAATCAAAAAGAAGATAAAAGGAAAAAGACTAGCAAGAAACGTAAAATTAAAATCTTGGAGCCACCAGCGAAAAGAAATAAAAATTGACAGGAAACATGAATACTTATCTGTAATTTTATTTAATTAATTTTGAATAAAAATATATACTTTTTATAAACATTTTCTTTGTAATATCATTATTTTCCAAAGTTTTTAATTATTCAATGCCACAGCATATATCAGAGGTTGTGTCTGAAAATTTTATTTCATGCATGTTACTGATCCAATGATGGCTCCACCGAAGATAAAATAAGCTAGGAACGCTCAAACTTTTTAGAAATGTTTAGCCAGCCGCTTATGTATGTATAGCAGCTATACTCAAAAATAATTGTTTGTACTTATTAACATTCTGATCGATTGTGTGGATATGCGGGTTCTAATGTAATCATGTTTCAAATATATTTCCTAAATAAAAATACTTCCCTACGAGATAAAAGGATTTTCGCTACATATTATTTGAGTCTCGGTCTCGTGTTTAAGCTTCATAGCCAGAGTTCTAAGTATTAAAACAATAATTTATAATATTTAAAAATAATAATTTATTGACACAAATTTTAATTTATTCATTTCATTTTATTGACCCTTCTTCATTTACTTATAAATATTGAACTTGCCAAACAGACAATACTATGAGACTGGTCAATAAAACGCAAACAGTCAGCAAATTACAAAACTAGGATTTATGGAAGTTAACAATACTATCACTAGATTTGATCATAAATTGTGTGCTCTACATAAAGTATATCCTTATTCCACTTTGCGTACGCTACCCCACCTATGAATCTGAACCATCGATAGAAAGACAGTTAAGTCAAACTAGTTAAAAATATCTGTTAGTCGAGTTTATATTGAAAATAAAATTGCTATAAATTTGCGTTATTTGTAACTGAAATGTATGTTTTATCAGCTTATTGAATCAGTCTTTTTAAATTGTTACGTCTTTACGTTTACATTAAATTTTTTATTGAAATTTTTATTTATGTACAATAAGCGAAAAAGTAAATGGCGTTGTCTTTAAATTCTGTACTCAACAGAAATCTGTTTCAAGAATTGATCGATTTCTTCCTTTTCTCTCTTAAGTTCTTCAAGAATTTTACGGCGTTTTAGTTCAAGTTTGTTTACAGATTTCCTTAGAACATAAATTCTTAAGCTTGCTTCAGTGCGACGAGTACGGACTTCAGAATCCTTCATTTTAACTTGACAGATATTTTTAGTTCGGTGTTCAAATGAAAACTGTTAAATTACTGCCGATATGTGATTTATTTATATGCTAAATAACTTGTACCTGATTACGAAAAGAAAAATTAATAAACAGGTGCACAAATCCACTATCTAAGAATATTTAGTTTTGAAATTATTGTAGGCAGAAACAATGAAATTTTACAACATACCATAAATGTTGATCGACATTAAAATACACGAAAGAACATTTCAGATGTTTTACTGTAATATTAACTATTATTACTCCACGCCTCCGTACGAAGCTAATCAAAATTTTATTTTAAATTATTTGTACAGCATGAATTATTATTACCTGCTGTCTGAAACTAAAGTACAGACACTTTATTATTTAATAACGATGAAATTTTCTAATTGACTAAAATACTAATTTCACTGTTTAAATTAAATCCTCTATCAAGAAAGAAGTTAAGAACTTTATTTTGGTTTTTAGATTCCATTCAATTAAGTAATTTTGAGGAAAATTTTAAATATTTTAATGAATAATAAATTTGAACTGAAAATATTTAAAGCCACAACCGAAATTTTCTTTTGCAAAATATAAATAAAAAAATAAAATTTATAATTTTGGTTTGATATAGTCCCGATCGATCATGTCCTTCCACCATGATGGTCGATCAAAAGCGTTTGGTGTTTGATAAAGGTACGATTTAAGGTGGTCATAAACTTTTCCATCACTCATGCCAAGCGGAGAATTTACAATAAAATCAGGTGGAGCAATGGAATCAATTAAGCTTATTGCGTCATTTTTTAAAGAAGGAAGAATTTCAAGAATTCCTGATTGATATAAATCGCCAGCTTTTGAACCTTGGGTGACAAATTTCCCTTCATAAAGTAAACCGAGATAATTTTTCAAAATTAAATTTGACCCGAACAATGATAAAAGTTTCACGAGCACATCCTTTTCTGATGAAGCGTCAAGCTTTTGAATTTCATTATAGAATGTGAAGAATATTGAACGCTGTCCATAAGCAACTGCCAAATTTATAGCATAGAAAACTTGTGAATTGTTTCTCACGTCAAATGAACTTTGACCTTCTGATTTTAATTCCTTCACTCGCTGGAACGATTTTTCCAATAAATAAACGCAAATCCAGTCAAAAGTCTTTAGCAAATCTGCAAAAGTTTGAAATTTTAATTTTAATTGCACATAAAATTAATAACTGAAACTCACTTTCAGGCTTCATTGCACATTCGGATCGTTCCCATGTGAAATGTGATTTCATAATCTGTTCGCCATTTACAAGAAAAGAAGCCGTTCCAAGTGGCGAAAGTCCAAAAGCATCGTAGCCTTTTGCCCTTGTGCCAATTAAGAAGTTTGAAGCTTGTTGAATTAAAATATTATTTTCGCCTTCATAAGTGCAATTTGCATCATTGTCATTTCTGAGATCACCAAGTTGACTGCATTTCAAGTAGCCATGACCTCCACATGCTTCGCGACATTCTTGAATTAAATCTCGCACTATCCACGTGCAAACCGGCTTTGCAGCCGATGATAGTGCATGAATTTCAACTCCAGTTGATGACGCATCTTCACCACTCATAATTTTCAAAGTCATATTGCCATAAACTTTTAAAATCCATGTTGCAAAAAATTTCACGGCAAACAAATTTGCTAAATGAGGCAAAAGACGATACTGCTGTGCTTGATATTCAATCACCGGAAATTCAACGTCGCTTTCATCGGGACCAAATTGTTGTCTTGACGCGGAATATCGCAAAGCAATAGTAATTGCACGAGTTCCATAAGTAGCCGCAATTTCACAAATATTAACTCGTCCACCTGATAACGCACCGAGAGATTTTCCCATGCGCTTTTTTTGGTCTTTATATTGTGATATAAAATTGCCGGCTTCGTCAACATCACCAGTTTTTGATAATAAATTCTCTCTGGGAATTTTGTAGTTGTCGAAGAGAACTGTAAAATAAAAGAGACTACAAATTAATTCCCTTGTGAGAAAGTTGTAACATTCACAGCAGCTCACCAAAACCATTGTCAACTCCGTTCAGACCAATTTTCTCTCCTAAATCACCAATTGTTACTCCAGGATACGTTAACATCGTATCAAGGTTCCTCAATGGAACAACGAATGCATTCAGTCCTTGACATTTCTTATCAGGTGTGTAAAGTTGAGCGTAAACAATTGCATGTGTTGCTGTTTTCCCCAAATTTCCAACCCAACATTTTGCAGCTTCAAAATCAGGTGTATTAAGAATAAAAGATTTCGATGCGATATCATAAGTTGCAATTGTTTTCATGCCTCGTGCATTGCTTCCATGTGCAAATTCGGTCAATGCAAAGCAACCCCAGTTTTGCATTTCTTGGTTTCCTTCAACAATATCCTGAATTCTTTCTGATCCCAGTGACCTAAGTGTAGAAGGAAACATCGCAAAAGCTAATGAAGCTTTAACCGCAGCACTTGGATCGTAATAAATTAATGAAGTTGAATATTTTCCGATCAGATCCGGTCGTGATATGAATTCATTGATTCCATAAAACTTTTCATTTTGAATAGTGAACATTATTTTAGTTGCAATGTGTCTCTGCTCATCCAAAGGAAGCGTCTCACTAGTCCTTGCAAAAAGCGGATGTTTTTCCATAAAATTCCACACTTTGTATCTTAATTGCCATGCGTCTTCATCTTCTACAATAAGACGAAGCTTACGCCATTCAAATGAACTTTTCTTGCGATATGATTGAAGTGGACCTTCGAGTTCCTCTAGATCTGGGAAAATATCCTTGCGGTTGAAAATATGATTAGCTGAAGTCGAAAGATTTTTCCTGTCACAATAAAAAGTTTACTTTTTAGTTAATGTTTCAAGCGGACTTCATTGCAAGGGTAAGAGCTCTTGATCTTTAATCTTTGCACTTTATATTTTCGTAAAAAATAAAAATGTTTCCACTTCAAAAGTGTAACTTACCCATTTTTGTTCAATATATGATTCATATCGGAAAACATTTGAGCCATTTTGAGCGGTCTTTGATATCTGAAAATCATCGAAACGTGTCATTTACATGCGATCACGATCAAAACAAAATCTTATAACAACAAAACTAAAAGAAAACTGCAAAGAGAGAACTAATCTTACATTTTACACACACAATGATACGAATTAGCGGATGCGTTTTGAAGCTTCTACTCACGAGAACTCACTGAGTCAACTGAACTCAACGTTGAACTGAGAAACTAAGCAAAATTTTTAACTAAGCTTTTGAATTGTGTGATATCTATCAAAGAGAGATTTTTTTTTATTTGATAATGATTATCAGTAGGGAATTAATTCGTGCGAGCATTCGCGTGGAAATTTGACGAGTATTTTATTGACTTAAAACATTTAAAGATTCCAAAATTTCTTTAAAATTTTCAAAGACGTTTTGTGCTTTGCTGTAAATTTCCTTCGCTTCTACTAGAATTTGATTAATTTTATCTGAAGCATCAATGGAATCGCCAAATACAAATGGAAGAATCGATTCGTAATCAGTTTCAATTAATTTTCCAAGCTCAATTAGGCCATCAAATATAATTTCATTTATTAATTTGCTGGCATCATCAATGGCGCTAAGTGCTTCGGTGTATTTAAGATTTTCAGATGTAATTTTAAATTTAACAAAGCTTAATTGATTGCCGATATCATTTACGGCTTTTGTTAATATTCCTGATTTTGCAGAATTAAAATTCTGAGAGGAATCTAAAAAAGAAGAAGAAATTTTAGAAATAAATTCTTATAAATTATATTTCATCAAACCTTTTTGAGCCAATAAAACCTTCGACACACAGCAACAGCCTTCATCAGTTTCAATTCGCTTAAATTCAAAAGGACATAAAGGAAATTTCGGGCAACGGTTCGTGTCCATTAAAGGAACACATTTGTCACTAACGTAGCCGCATTTAAGAATCTTGTGAGCTTTCGAAGCAGCAACAAATAAAAATATTTGGATCAGAAAATATTTCATAACTGCCTCAAACGACGCTCAATAAACGAATGGCATGGAAAAAAAATGTTTGCGCAGCTGACGAACTTACAAAAATACTTCAAGCTCTTAATTTGAGAAAATGTTTTAATTTTAATATTGTGTACTTTATGTGTTCCAGTATGTTTTTCCAAATCCTGAGTCTTAAAAGAAAATGCTCATAATCTCGAAATTATATTTTTCAGCAGTTAAGATTAATTGCTGCAATAATTAATTATGAGCGAATGGATCCGATATGGCTTCATTCAATATTAGTTATGTATAAGTTCTTCAATTTTAATTAATTTGTTTTCATTCAGAAAATCTTTAAATTTGGCAATAAATTTTCCGATTTCATTGACTAGACCGGTCTACATCGATAAAATTAAATTCCGAGCTCTTCAAATATCAACTCCACCAGTCACGTTTTGATTTACAATCGGATTTAGGTCGCCTTTC
Organism: Propsilocerus akamusi; assembly: GCA_018397935.1. Classification (NCBI taxonomy): domain Eukaryota; kingdom Metazoa; phylum Arthropoda; class Insecta; order Diptera; family Chironomidae; genus Propsilocerus; species Propsilocerus akamusi. The sequence continues at coordinate 24,929,257 of CM031469.1, read as the reverse complement.
TAGTGGTGAATCGTAAATCTATTTCGATTGGATGAGCTTCATTAAATTGTAGTTTTCCAGACATTTAAAATAAAATGTGATCGGTTGACTGTCATTTTGATGATATTCCAACGGAATCCGTGAGAAGCTTCAAGTATACCTAAAATAGCAGAAGCTTAAATAATAAATTAATTCCTGCATGACCTAAAACAAGACTAAATTTAATTTTAACTTACAGGAGAATTTTTCTCTAAAAACGAAAAGCGCGAAATTATTCGTGAAAACAAAAAGATCGTGAACAACGTCAGTGACATTCACGGCAAAAGTTTCGCACGCGCTGTGAACTTTAAATGCTGTTCAGAAATATTTTCGCGTTCAATTGCTGTGAGCGATAAAAGCAATGAAAAGTGTAAATTCGAAAAATTTTCCAACTGAAAATGCTGAAACATTGTCGGAAAATCATTTGTCCTTGAGATGTCGCACGAGTTTCTTTTTTCACCGAATGTTATTTTAAGAAAATGAGCATCAACAAACTGCGAAACATTTTCGCGCGTGCATAATCGCGTGAATTGAATCGATGTTTTCACTACTAATTGGGTTGATATGAATACGAAATGCAATTTAAAGGTTTTTTTTTAAATATAATTTATTTATTAAAACAAGTGACGACGATTACATTGTCTGATTATTTCCATGATTGCATCGTTGCACGTGAAAAGAATCAGAAAACTTTAAGAGCTAATTTTAGTAATTATTTATTTATTTATGTTCTTGTTAACATTTTTTATTATTGCGCAATCGATTACAAAGTTCCATAATTAGCAACCAGAATCGAGCGTGAACACTGTTTGTCGTTTGTGTCTTACACGCGCGCCTTTACCTCTCGTACAGTAGCTGAATATTTTCGTTTTGAATATTTTTGGTGTCGTTTTGTGTTAAGAATTTTAATTGAACATTTTTTCTTGTTTGTGTTATTTTGATTCGTATTTCTTCATCCCGTGTTGGCAAATTTTCTCTTTCTTTTTAGGGGTTTCTTAATCTTCAGAGAAATTAATAAGCTTTGTCAACTTCTGTACCATCATCGGAGCACAGGTGAACGTGAAGACGTGGCAGCCTTTAATATATTCTGGCGATGTTTTTCTGATTTCATTGATCAATTTAACAGTAAAATCCAATGAGACTCTGTAGAATTCATCGGGATAATTTTTGTTTTTCTCCAATTCAGCTAAATATTCCTCAGGAAGTTCGACGCCTGTGATTTCCTGCATTTGTTTTGTTTCGTCGAATGTCCTTGGGATATAAATTCCCGGAATAATTGGAATATCCTTGATTCCATGTTGACGGCAGCGAGCGACATAATCGACAAAAATCTTAGCCGAAAATGTGACTTGAGTCAACAGGATATCAACGCCAGCATCGACTTTGTTTTTCAAATGCTTGAAATGAATATCGGAAAATTCCCTATCAGGATAACCGGCAGCGAGAATTGTCATTTCTTTATTTTTTTCAAGTCCCTTCTTGCGAAGGACGGCAATCAATTCATTTGCATATTTGAACTTTTGATGTTCATCGAACATATCTGATGACATAATTCATACATATATGATAAAGAGATGTCATATAGTAAAGAATTTTCCATCTAGAAGCACAAAATTACTCACCCCCTCTCAACACCGTAAAATTTTTAATTTTCTCAACATCATCCAGCAACTGATCGACATGCTCTTCGGTGAGCTTATAGCATGTAATGCTATTGACAGCTTGAGTTGACTCTATAAGACGTCTTGCTTCCAATGCTGGGCAATCTTGCAATGAAGGATAATTCAAATTCTCATCGTACGTCCAAGTGACATCAATGAACAATGGAAGAGTTTTCAGATCCGTAAGATCCAAATCGAGATTGAAACTAGGCGTTACTTCTAGTGAATAAAAGAACTTTCCATTTTCCGCTGTGAAATTTTCCGCAACTAAAGTTTTCAACGGAATTTTTGGTGCAACTTTTGGTTGATTGACAATTGAACTTCTACGAAACATTTTCCTGTTTTTCTTTTATTTTTGTTTTCTCACTTGTTTACGATGCTCACCAACTTACCGGTAAAATAGAACTGATTATATTCAAGCACGCGCCGCTTTCTAATATAGTTTTTTTCTTCTTGCTTTGCGAGCCTCCTACACCACGAAAGGCACATCCAAAAGTTCAATAACACATTAAGGTAAGAAATTGAAATCGCTTTTATAACAACTAATTTGACTGGACGATGCGTAACAGTTGAATTTTAATTATAATAAAAAGCGTTACACAATTTATGAATAATTTCTAACGACTAACGAAGTGTGTGATCGTTTTGCGTGTAACCTTGAAAGTGTTTTTCGCGAAACTCACAATAACAAAGAATTTTCCCGGCTAAAATCTTAAATATTTATGTAAATAATAAACATATGATATAATGTATAACAAATATGATAATTATAACGCCATTTCATGAATCGTCGCAACCAAAACAAGTCAGCAATAATATCTAAACATAAACTGCAAATCTAATTTCCATGAATGAAAAACCCGTTCTTAAAATTAACATGTGACATTAATCTAACGCACGCTTATTTCAATATTTCGCTTTTGTGCGTGGCATTTGGCAACGCTCATTTTCCGAGAGGTGCGGGCGCGGGCGCGCATGTTGTGTTTTGGTGTCGTGAAACTGAAAATAAATCCAACATCAATCAGGGAGGCTAAAAACCAGAAACAGGAATAAAACCATTTTATTTAATTGGAAAGTTCGCCGCCCGGAAGTGAAATAAACCAAGATCTTGAGTCAAGAGTCAATAATGTGTTGAATCATCGTCCATTGTGAGATTACTCCTCGACAATCCCAATGAATGATCCAGTTGCGTGAAAATGAGAAGAAGATGAAGACATTACAATCGTCACTTTATTCATAGTTCACACGTACGCACACAACACGAGCCTTCACGCGAAATATTTCCGACAACAACAAAACAAATGTGATACAAGGCATGTGTATGCGCACAACTCATTGAACATTCCGCTTTGCCCCCAGGCCATCACAATTGGAACGAATTTTTCGCCAATCGTAATCCTTGAGCTTTTCATCACGGACGAAATCCACCAGACAGCAAACGCAATATCGCAACATATTTCAGAATTAAATCCACATAAGATAATTCAAAAATTCCAAAATCGCTGAATCACAAATTCCAAAATTCAATTTTAATAAAAACTAAAATATTTATGAGTGAAAATGGAAACCGCCGCGCAAAGTGTTAAACATCGAAGAGAGTCAAAAAAAAATAAAGCATTTGATATGTTTAAAATAGAATTTTTGTTTATTTTGTTGTTTATTTTTTTGGTTGTTTATATTTACAACACACCCACAATTCCAAAAAATCATATCATCTGGAAGCGAATGCAAGCTCGAAATGATATTTTTGTTTTCATATTTTCCTCGATTCAATAATTTCGGCGCACTAAATCGAAAGCCGACAAAAAATAAATTTCTATTTTTAAATATCCTTTCAAAATAACTAAAAATCGAAATGAAATTTAATTATTGATAATTGAAAACTGGTGAGAAAATGGCATTTGTAAAGTTGAAGAATTTTCATCCGTCACTGCAACAAAATAGACGAACGCTGGTGAATTTTGCCAAACATTTGTAGTAGAAAGTGCTTAGAAGAAAATTGCAAAAATATCTTTTCCTGAACGAAGAAGTTTCCTTGAAATTCTTTTATTAGAATTTGCAATCTTTACTCGTCTTTTGTTCTATTTAAAGAATTTCAATATCTGGGAGAATTGCGAGCATTCGTAGAAAATTTTAGATTAAATTTAGAATTTGTTCATGCATTAATTTTAAGGAATTACACAGTAATAGTCAACAAGCAACTAATTATTCCTTGGCAAATGGTGAATACGCATTTGTTGACACATAAAATAAACCAGTCAACCCGATATTTGCTGGTTCACCACCCATTTTAGCAACAACTCCCGACGGTGTGCACACTCGACTAACATTCATTTCCAGAAACGATTCACAACCAACAGCTCTAAAGCCAATGTTGCTACTTATTGACTCTGCAAATAGCAATGGAGCTCGATTATGTGCACAACTTCCAGTGAAATCAAAACCACATCCGGGTTGACGTTTACCAAAATTCACAAAGAAATCTGCATGACCAATTTGATCACCAAATCCTAATGTCAATGCATTTGTGTGAATCACTTCAACATAAACTCCATCAGTTTGGGAAAGGCGTTGATCCGGTTTTTCAATATTAAACAACGGTCCAGCTGGATCTAATGCGATAATTGCCTGAATTTTACCACCCTTGATATGCTTTCCAGTTATGCCAGCTATATGTGCACCCAGATCATAACCAATTGCATATAAATTTTCAAATTGAATGTAATCATGCTCGTATAGAAAGTCAATGAATTTTGCTGTAACACGTCCAACGTCACTGACTCTATTGCGCGCTTCCATATAATTGATTGTACTAGCACCGCGAGACCAATCAACGACAACAACATTAAAGAATCCTTTTTTTAAATATTCTTCTATCGATCGTGTGTTTACATCGGAATTCGTTGCGCAATTCCAGCCGTGAATTGTGAATCTTGTCGGATGATTTTTATTGAAGTTCGTATTTCGCAATATCTCCAGATCGAAGTTTATATGTTGACTCACATTTGGATTATTTCGAGTGAAAAGAAGAAATTTTGTATCAGTTTCAGCATCAAATAAATTATCAACTTCGACTTTAAAAGGTTTAGAGCCAGTCAAGCTGATTCGGCTTTTGAGATTCAGGAAACCAGTCCACCGATAATTGGAATCATTGATTGTATCCTCATTGTTTCTAATAGCAACCGACGATTCCAGAAAATCTATTGCAAAAATAAGTTTTAACACATTTTGCTATCAAAATCATTTATTTTACTCACAAGAAAGTAACAGCAGAACAGCGAGCAGAAGCGAGTTCATTTTCAAAGTGACAAGTCGCTAGAATATTGTGAAATTCTTAAACACTTATAGTGTTTCATACACTGAGCATCCATTGTTTCCTTTTTTTAATGTTGATAGCAAAAATTCCAAAATTTAACGTTGTCATTGACGCTAAGCACACGCATGACGAGGCTGATAAAATAAATTGCGCATAGTGACAAATTATTGTTACTGAAGACTTCTTCATAATTCAGACACGTTTTATAGCAACATTTTCATTGCCATCTTTTATTTATTCTCAAACCAATTGTTGTACTACTGTTGTACAGTTCTGAAGCATTTTCCTGGTATTCAATTCGATATTTGATATTTTTGTTAACTGTTAACAGTTGTTAGATTAACCGACACCTGCCAAGTTGATTAAAAAAGACAAAACTACATCATGAAAAAAACGTTATGGAAAAGTTTATTTAACATAATTTTGGCAAAAGTTCTTTATAAATAAAATATTTCCAGTCTCAATTGAAAACGTTTGTTTAAGTTTATCATCAATAAATTATTTCAATGGACGTCATTGACAATACCCGTAATTTTGTGTCGTTATTTAAAGCTCTTTAGTTCAGACAATTTTCCATCATTCATATCATGATCGATTTCGTTTAGCTCAATATCAGTGAAAATATTTTTCTCAATGTCTTGTTCTTTCGTTGGAACTGCTTCAGCTTCCTTTTCGCATCTCTTATTTCCAAATAATGCATCAGCTAACAATGTCGTAAAGACGAGGAAAACGGCAAAATATTGTCGTTCAATAATTTCATTGCCCATAAATAATATCGAAAACATTACTGTGAAAAATTTTCGAACAGTCGTCACGATGGAACACGGCAATGGTCCGAAATGTGATATCATAAGGAAAATGAAAACTTGTCCAAATGATCCGACAGCAGCAAGGAAAATAATCTTAAGCAGCACATCCGGATATTTCATTGTAAATTCATAGAAGCCACTAATTTCGCCTGTCACAATTGTTGCAAATGCCAAAATAACTGCACTAAATGCATTAATTGAAAACATAAAATTGAACGCTGATGGCCTTGATGCAGCTCTAATACGATCTTCAACAGCTCCAAGAACGCCATCACTTAAAAGACTCATGCCAATTAAAGCAAGTCCTAGATATGAATTTTCCGATTTTGAGCCTTTACGATCATCATAAACAAACATAATGACACCAACGACAATCATTGATACAAAGAAGTACTTTTGAATTGTGTGACGTTTATTAGCAAGCAGCGCACCAATAATCATAACCGAAATTGGCTTCGAACATTTTCCAATCACTTGCGTCGGATATGTGACGAATCTAAGTGCAATATTTTCGCAAACCATCGTTGAGATGTAACAGAATGCCGCACTTGCATACCATCCTTGACTCGTTTTGTCCTCTTCATATGATGTCACTTTTAGAAGAACTAAAAATATAATAAAAATAATTATTTGCTATTTAGAATTGTAATAATTGGTGACAAATTAATTGAACAATTTTCATAACTGCAAACGATTTTCATTTTCAAATTTTTGCCGTTTACTTTTGATCTTTTTGTGAGACACCTGTTGCGTAATCAAAACGTGATTGAATCAAGACGAAAAGTCAACGAACGCTTATAAAAATAAAAACATTCATGCGTGACCTTGACGTCATAACAGAATTTGTTCCGGTATATAATGAGGCAATCAAACGGGGCGTAACTTACTTTATGGAACTTCCATTATTTATCTTTCTTTTTTTCTTTTGGAAACTGGTTTTCGAAACAATTTCTAGCTCGCTAAATTAGCATTGTTTATTTCAAATTTACCTCTCGCAACAACGGCGTAGAAACAACATAAAATTCCAACAAGTGTCAGCTCGAATTTAAATTTATCGCATTTCTGTTCATCATTGCCGAAGCATCCGCGCATCACTTTCTCTTGAACAATGCCAAATGCAAAGAAGCATAGTAGAATTCCTGACGATATAACTATTGCCCGAATCACTTTATTGCGCCACAGACGCTCAAAGAATTCAATAATTTTACTCATTTCTTATCTTCACGACGTCTGATAATGTTCACTTATCACTGCAGCTGTGACATGAAATCTTAATTTGTAAATATTCCTTTGGTAACTGCGCTTCGAATAATATTTTTTATGCATTTAATCAATCATCTGGCACATACAACTTTTTAGTATTACATGAAACGCTGAGAAATGTCGACAGAATGTCTACATGAACTAAGTTGAATTAAAATATTTCTTGACTGGAACAAATGTGAACACAACTTGATGAATGAATGAGAATAAATGGCAAAAGAGAGGGAAAAGGCAAACAATTTATATAAATGATGTAACGCAGTTTTAAAGGGGAGAAGAAATATTCAAGAATTTCGACAATTTAAAATCCATACGCATTATATGGACGCCCATCAAAGTAAGGAAGCTTTGTTTGTCTACGCGTAGCGCCATCTACAGCACAACATTATAAATGAAAAAGCTTTCGTTTATTTGGCGATGAAATAAGATATGATGTCTTTATAAATGTTTGTCGGACGTAATATTATAAGATTTTAAAGAAAGCTTACACTCCCACCCACGCAAGTTCCTTTAAGAAAATCAAAGAAATACGAAAACTTATTTAATTCTTCTGCATGGATTTTATTTAATTGTTTCTTGATTTTTTTCTTTCATCATTTTTCTGTTCTTAACGTGGACAAAATTTTCATTTCACAATTTTTTTTTTTATTCATAGTCAAAAATATTAAACATAAATTGCACAAATTTTTGTAGATTTTCATTTTCTTTCGTGGTCTAAATATTTTTTTTTTGTTTTCCTTTAATTCTTTTACATCCAAAATCCCATTTTTAAGTTTCAATTTTTCACAGTTTTTATAGAAATTATTTTTTGAATGTTTTTTTGTTTTCATGAATCGTCCAAAAGTTCTAATTTTACACAATTTTTTCTTTTTAATTATAGGCCTAAATTACATTTCTTTACATGAAATATTTTTTTTTTACATTTTAACCGCCAAAAAAGTTTTTTTTTTCGTATTCCAAAAGTTAAATTTGTACAAAATTCACTTCCAAAATCATGATTGCACAATGCCATTTTTTGTGTTTGTAGATTTTAAAAAATAAAATAAAAATATTTTTAATGTTTGGCCTAAAGAATTTTGTCCAGCAGATGATTTTTTTCCTGACGCTTTGATTTTGCTGAGCTCCATTTTAGAAGTTTGAGTTTTTAAGATTTAAATGCCGCTTTTGATTTTAATTTTTCCATAAAACTAAGACGAGAAGAAAAACTTATTGACAAGAAAATGAGATTCAAACAATTTATCTAAAAGTAAATGTTTCAACAAAATTTAATTTGTTGTTGGAAGTGGAGAAAAATGCGGGGAGTGTCAAAATGTAATTTTTTTTTTGTTGGCTTTGAATTTTCTTTTTCAGTCTTTGATATCTTTTTTTGGGTTTTGGCGAAAATATTTCTTTTTCTTAAGGGGTCACCGATTTATTATGGAAAACATTCTAATCGAAGATTTTAGATTTTCGGTGAAAGGGGGTGGTGGCAGGAGGATTGGGTGGATGTTGGTAACTTTGTAAATGTAACAACTAAAAGTAATATCAACACTAGAGCAAATTACGAATTGTACATAAATAAGTAAAAGTAAAAAAATTCATAAAAATTGCAATTAATTAAGTACTTAAAATAGAGATTGTCCTAAAAACGTTCTTCTAAAATTACAAAAGAAATTGCACGAAAAGCATTTTTTTTTTTAAATTGATTGCACTTAAAATTATTATTGATTGTTTGTTCTTAGTTTTTGAAGTCCATTTTGGTTGTGGGAGATTTCGGCAGTTCTCCGAATGTTTCTTTTCCTCTGTTTCCTTTATGAGATTCGCAAATTATAAAAGTAAAGTAAATTAGCAAAATTTACATTCTGCGAGTTGGAAAATCAATTAAAATACCAGAAAATTTTATTTTCGCTAAATGTTTTGCCACAAAATATTCTTTTTTCAAGCGATAGAGAGAGAGAGGAAGTGTTGCAATTTTAAAACAATTTCAGAGGGATGTTTTTTTGTAAGGGTAGGTAAGGAGTGAACCATGTCCAATTATTGCATTAAGAAGTTTTTTTTTTCTATTTTCCTCCTCGCAAATCTTTAATTGTAATTTTTTCCAATTAACATCAAATTTTTCTTTCATTTCCATTTCGCTGTTTTTTTTTTTCCAATTTAACGAAAATCTTTTGAGGAACTGAAGACAAATTTCAGGGCTCAGAACATTTTTTTTTTTTATTTATTTATTCGAATTAAATATTTTATTAGATATTATTTGCGGGGCATGTGGTTCCTTTCGACTTTTCAGTCGCAGTTTTTTCTCTTCTTAAACTTTTGTGACGGCCAAATTTTATTTTTTTTTTTTTCGTTTCAACATAAATTTTTACCTGAATTTTCACTTTTTACAATTTTTTTTTTTTTTTTCAGTTTTAATTTTGCTCTAAAATTTTTTTTTTTTTTCATTATTTGCAATTAATTTCAATTTTCAATTCTTTTTTTTTTGTCTTATCAGGGTTTGAATTTCGAGAGTTTCGTTCAAAATAAAATTGTCGCTTTCGACTCAAAATTCGGTGAATGTGAAAAAAAAAACGAACTTTTGAATTTGATTGTGGAGAATTTAAATGCTGGACATCATTTGATGGGCAGCATAAGTATCGTATTCTCATGGCTGTGAGTGATGTTGCTGATGGAGGCCAAGTTCACCTTGCTGATGGAGTCGTAGAGCTTGTTCGAGTCGTTGCTCTTGTAACCGAAGTGCTTCAGATAAGTCTGGTGAAAATTGATTTTGAAGCTGTGAGTTTGAATTTTGATGGTGATTTGTATTGCTGCCATATGGCGTGCCATTATGATGTCTGAATTGATTATTTTGTGGTGCATCACTGCCATTAGACGCTACAACAGCAGCCGCTTGACTTACTGCTAATCGCAATGCTGCTTCAGCTTGACTTCTTAAAATTGCTTCCGCTTGGTGCATGCGAAGTGCCGCTTCTGGTGATTGTGATGAATTCTGAAGGTGATGATGCTGCTGATGTTGTTGATGGTGATGAGATAATTGCTGATTGGCATTTTGATGGAATCCTGAACTTGGTGATTGCTGATTTCCATTTTGCGATAAATGTTGATTAGAATTTTGTTGAGGATTCATTCGCATTGCTGCCGCTAAATTAACTACAGCTTGAGCGGCTGATGTTGCAGGATTTCCAGGTGAACCGCCAATGCCATTTGTTAAACAGGAATTACTGAATTGCTGTAAATGGCCGGCAACAGCATTCGATTGCGATCGCAGAACATCATTTATGGATAATTTTCCATTGAAATTTGGCATGCCGCTCATATTTCCGGTCGGTCCATTTGTATTGTTATTGTTATCATTGTTATTACTATCATTCAGACTTGGTCCATTCGCTTGACCATTATTCTGATTATTATTGGAATCATTTGGATGCTGATTTTGACCGTGTTCAGATGGTGCTGATGATAATCGTCCATTGCATGAGGATGTATCTGATTGAGCTGGTGAAGCGCCACGAGAATTTTGACTTATTGCCAATAATCCTGAACCCCCAGCAACAGCTGCTGCTAAGATGGTATCGCGTTCACGACGCTCAGCTGCAGCACGACTTAACATATATTGTGCTGCAAATTGATGTTTTGGATCCATTCTCATATGTTCCATGTGTGTCAAAAGTCCTTTTTAATGACAAAAATTCAATTAAAATGAGTCAGTTAAAGAAATAAATTAATTCAACTAACCAGCTTCATGTGTAAAAACTGCCTGACATACGGAACATGGCCACATTCGTAAACTATTTGCTAATTGACTTGTTTCTGGATGACATGTCAAATGCTTACGTAGCGATCCTTCATTGACGTAGCTTTTACCACAAACAGGACATGGATGATTTGCTGTACGACGTTGTTTGGCCAAGAATTGATCGTTAGGCGATAGAGTCTCATTCATTACAGCTGGTGGAGCTAAAGAAATATTGAATTAAATCTCAATCAGTTAAAATGTAAGCTTTTAAACTCACTTGGTGGCACAGCGGTTGGATTTGGTTCTTTGTGATGATGCTTCATATGTTCCATTAACGCCTCAGCGCCCAAGAACAATTTGTGACAAATCAGGCAGCTGGTTGCATTTGGACCCCCGATAAGGGCCGCATGCTGTTGCAAAACGCCCAAATGTAACTGCAATTCCTGAAAGAAGAAAAAAAAGAAATTCAATTTTAACGCCATTTTATTTTTTGCACTAAAACCAGTGAAATGTGAAGAAGTCACATGAATTTGAAGTCTTGCTGTGTATAATGTTGAGACCCTCGTGCGAAATTTAAAAAAATGCTGCTACTACCTATATAGTATGGCGATGGCATTTTTTAAATTCGCCAAATATTTTCCAGTCATTAAACTGGCATTAGAATTTTCTTCTCCTTTTTTTATCGCCTCCTCAGCCGCTATTTACCGTTGGGATTTGTGGTGATTGTGGGGAAATTTGAGGGTGAGAAACTTTTTTTTTCCTGTCATTCGAGGAATAAAAAATTATCCCCCTAAAAAAATAACTGTAAGCTGAAGGTGGGGAGAGGATAAATTGGCGAGAAGTCGTGCGCGCTTGAATCGAGGGAACAATTAAATGGCATGAAGTCATTTTGCGTTTGCACAAATTGCTCATTTCTTCTTCTTCTTTTTTTGCTATTCCCATTCATTGTTTTTATTTTCAATTAATTCGCAATTTTCTGACTCCTACCCCCCCACCCACGGGAACATTTCACCATCATCGGTCTCTATCTCGCGCACAATTGTTTCAGTAGCCAATTAGTGATAATTTGTTATATTGCTCCATTATCGGAACGTTGCGCATATATATCGGGAAGATGGGATAATTGATGGCAATTACTAAGGCAGTTTATTTAAATATTTGTGAAATGTGTACATGATAAATTTGATTGCGGGAAGGACAAAAGATAGTAATCGTAAAGCATGTTGAAGGCATAAAGAAACATCTGGACATGTGTGATGTTATTTCGTTGGCTCCATTTGTATTTCGATTACATGGTTCAACGGAAACGGGTTCAATATTTTGTGATATATCAACAGGTGGTTTCATGTTTAATTTTCATTTTGATTTGATTTTAAAACCAAACTCACCTTCGATGTATGAGTTCTTAAACTTGATTCAGTGGCAAAGCCCTTGCCGCAGATGTTGCAATGAAATGGTCGATTCTTAGCGCGTTCCACTTGTGCGTCGTGATTACGTAAATGCTGCTGCAAGTTGCTGAGTTGTATGAAGGCGCGTCCACATTCTGGCAAATGACATTTGTATGGACGTTCGCCTGTTAAAGAAAGAAATGTAATTAATAACTTATAAAGTAACTGCCACAACATGCTTAAAAATACGCAATTTCCGTTATGGGTTAGAGAATGTCATCAAACCGGTTTCAACGAAATCCGATCATCCGCGAAATAATTTCAGGACGACAAGGATCGACAATTAACTTCTTTTTTTTGTGTGTGTTCACGTTTTTTTTCTAGCAGTTTATAAAGGACAAAAATATCCTTACACAAAACGTGTTGCTGATATAAACTCTTTTTTTTTCTGTTTAGCCTCAAACGACTTTTTTTGTCGTTTTGCAATTTTTTTTTCTTTCTTTCATCCTGCAATTTCCATGGGAAAAGTTTTTTTTTCTCTCTCTGAAATGTTCGCGGCAACTAAAAAAACACAACAGTCCCATTCATAATTGGACTTGTAAATGTGTGCTAATCACTGCAATATTTTAACGGTTGAATTTAAATTTTTTTTGTTGCCCCAAAAGTTCCCTCGCGGTTTCAATTCTTTTATTTTAACATAGCACGAATTCAAATCGTGGCAATGGAATTTTAATTATCCTCTCATGACTGTAACGTCCACTCATCAACAGTCATCATTTCCCTCCCGTCGCCTTCGGAATTTCGAATCCGTTCGCTTGCAAATCGCATTTTTCCAGGGAGAGATGAACAAAAAAAAAAACAAGCTGAAATTAATTTTTTCGCTGTTTTTGTTTCAATTTCCCATTTAACCCTTTTTTAAATTGCCATTTAGCATGTTTGTCGATGCGCTCTCACACCATTCAATGCTACGTCCAGAAATGAAAATGAATAATGCAAGAAAAGAGTGTGAGGGTGGGAAAATAAATTGAAATGTTTTTTTTTTCTTCTGTGCGCTTTCTTAAGAAAACAAAACGAAATGATTGCAGTTGAAATAAAAAAACTCTTTAACTGGACATTCGAGGGGATAAAATGGATGTGATTCTCTTTACACTGTTGCTGCATGTTCCAGAATCATTGCAACAAATAAAGAAATCAACACAAATGCGAAAGGTTAAAAGGTGCCACTCTAATAGCTGTTTATCGTGTTCTGAGATTGCGACTGGAACAATTGGAAAGAGGGCGACGACAGCCCCCGCCCTCCAAGTACTGGGCGCATTAATTACTCCAAATGAAAAAAAAAGGAATTAAAAATTCATCACAATTTTTTTTTAACTGCTCGTCTCGTTCAAGTGCGATTTTCTCGTTGAGAATCTTCTGAAGTGGAAACGAAAATGTGTAATTAAAGAACGTGGAGAAGCAAAATCTTATTTTTTTTATTTCGGAGGATTTAACGAAAAAATGTTGTTTAATTGATTTTGATTTCAAATTGTGCAGGAGGTTGGACATGTCTACTGTGCAGTTAGAAAATGAAATATCCTTGTAAGGACTTAAACTCACCGGTATGAAGACGAGTGTGTTGTTGAACATGAGAAAGTTGCTTGAATCGTCGATCGCAATATGTACATTTGTATGGCTTCTCCCTACGAAATTATTGACAGTGAAATTATTGAACAATTAAATGAAAAAATGTTTCTTTACCCAGTATGAACTCGAATATGTTGCACAAGTTGATGATTACTGCTGAAGCTTTTCAAACATTGTTGGCATTGGTGTGGTTTCACCTCGCTTCCAGTTGTACTGCCGGGTGCTCCATTACGTTGAATATCGCGGGCATGCTGCATTTGCATTGCACTTTTGTGCATAAAAATCTGAGAGCAACGGGAAAAAAATTTCGATATTGAAGGAAATTCAAAGAAAGTTGAAAAGTAAATAAAAATTCTTCCGAAAGCATGAAAATGATAAAAATTTTAAAATATTTTTGTATTCTCCCAAATATTATTCGCTGAAGTCCATTTATGAATCTTTGAAAGTGCACTTTGACTTTACGCTTCCAGTACGGAAAAAAAGTTTGCCGCTCCTTACGAGTTCATCAACGAATTTTTTTTTATTGTGTGTAATTAAAAAGTAAAATGAGGAAAAAGATAGAGATTCATTTTCCCGCCTAAAAATAGAGCGCTAATGTGACCGACCCGCATGGGAACATTGAACTATCAGTTATAGTCATTTGCAATAATCAACGACATTTTTTATGCGATCACAGTTTTTTTCTCGCATTCAATCTGCGAGTTTTGTTATTGTTGCTTTTTTGGTGTAAAAATAAATTTTACCTTGTCGTAGGTTAGTGCCGCTGATCTGCGTGGGCGTCAAATAAACATATCGCGAGACATGTAAACGCACATGTCGTTGAGAGTTTGACTAAATTTAATTAAAATTCAAAAGTTATTTTCCTAACTGTCGATGCGAATTTGAAATTTAGATGCTCTTTAATTGTTGAAAATTATTCGCAATTGCAGAACGTCGACGGTACACACCCACACTAATTTACAAATGAGTAGTTTATTTTGGGATCCATTTCACAATGATGTTCACTTGTAATTTGTTTCAATATTAATATTTATGTTGAAAAGAAAAATGTATTCGAATTTTTTATTGCTCTACATCACATTTAAATTGTCCCCAAAGTAATAAAATCAACCGATTCAGTATAAAAAAAAAACTTTGTTTACTTTGAAAATTTTTATTTTATACTGCCAGACGTTTTTTTGAGATGAAACATTCGGATGACTGGGTGAAATTGTTAGTATAGGTCAATTTCATTCACCCATGCTTCACATCAAAAGGAATTCTTTCTTTTTTTTTGCGTCAATTACCTTAACTATCAAAAATATCCAGAATAGATTTTTTAACCCTTTTAACGTAACAATTGAATGCTTTTATGCTTTATCGCGATGGAACAATTAGCGGATTAAAAATTTTTGTATTTTTCGATTTTGTTGCACAAAAACTGGTTTTAAATTTACTTTTTTTTGTGTGTTTTTTGCTTTTATTTTGCTTTATCTTAAAATTCGTTATTGGATTGCAATATTTTTATTATTATTATTAAGTCAACATCACTTCAAGATATTAATTCACATATTGTGAGGAATATTTCACAATTGATTTGTTAAATTCACTTGTACCCTTGACCCTCAAGCATTGTCGACAACACTTTCAATTATAAATTCGAGAAACTTTCTTTCTGTAAAACAAACTTTTTTTTTTATTTCTTAATCTTTGTCGCGTAAGGCGCGTCGTGCACGTTGTGCAATTGCAAAATGCGACGATTTTTTTTCTGTTCTACATTGACATTGCCTTCGGCGTTCTCCTCGCGCGCGTCGCGACCAACAAAACAAATAAAAAATAATGTAGAAAAAATAGAAAAAAATTTGTGTGCATCTTAAAGAAAAAAGTGATTTTTTTTTGTGCAACACCAAGAAAATAATCTTTAGAGCGCGCGGAAAAAAATGAATCTCACAAATACACGCAAAATAATAAAAAAAAATTGTGAAAATAAAAATTGTGCAGCAAAAAAGAATATTTTTTTTTGGACCACGCTAAGTAGATGCTGCTTGATAATCATTGTTTTTGAAAAGGGTTTTAAAATCTCTCTATTCCCTTGATGGGGAAATATCTCCACTAGGTGGGAGGGGGAACGAGGTTGTGTCTGTGACAACAACAACAAAACTATTTTCATCAGAAAGAAAATTAAAAAATTTCGCACATTTTTTAAAATTTTCTTTTTTTAATTGTAAAACTCGGAAAAAACGCAGACACACATACACACATGGAATTTGTCGTGCGACGCGCGTAATGACCTTGTGCAGTGTCTTTGAACTCTGCGACAGAAATGCCGAAAAATAACAAAAAAGTGCAATAAAAATTTCGCCTGCAATTGCAAATTCCTTGAGATTTTAATTTCATTTTAATTGAACGGAAATTGAGGAAATTAAGTTAAGAAATTGTTATCTCCTCATTTTACTTTGGCTATCAAGGTCCTCATACATTTTCCCCGACCGCTTCAATGTTCCGACGGCTTCTTGATATGTGAAATTTATTTGATTTTCCTTTTCTGGACGCGAAGAATTTTATTTTTCAAAACTCGAATTTCAATCGTATTTAAGTTTCCCAATTACATGCAATAAAATCTGTGATGAACTTTCTAAAGCGCGATACATTTTTCAACAAAAGGGAGCTGTTTCCCTTTTTTAAGGGGAGGAGAGTGAGATCGTGTGGTTGGTTGAAAACAGATTTTCCACATCAAAATTTGCTCATTTGCGTTTGTCACTTGACAAAAATTTTGAAGTTACTTACCGGATTTGAATTTTAATCAATTAAATAATTTTTACAGAGGGACAGAAAATTAAAGAAAATTTGAAATTGAAAGAAAATCAACTGAAAATCAAATGAAAAACTAAAAACACAAAAAATAAAATAAAATAATTTTTTTTTTATTCAATAAATAAATTTTTCACAATTTAATCAATTAAAAATAAAATAATATCACAATTAAACAATAAAATCGAAATCTAATTACGGGATAAAATGATGTCTTTAGGGGAAAAAATGACGTTAGACGCGCATTTTTGTCAAAATGAATTTTGATATTTTCGTGGATTTTTCATTCTCGAGTGGGAAAATTTTAAAATAAAAAATTGTTTGTCTCGTAAGACAGTGCAAGAGAGATTCGAGCTCTGGAAGGATTACTATACACAACGGAACAGATGCCAACTCACTCGTTGCAGGGTTGACCAGCACTCTTCAAGTGTACGTTCACTGATGGCATTTGGCGTATTGTTGGAACGCGACAATTGCTATTTTTTTTTTGGGTTTTTTTTTAGGGAAAAGAAACAATTTTGACTTTTAGAAAATGAGCATAAAAAACGTCTCAAGAAACTTTTTGATAGATTTTTGATGTCTTGTAACTTTGACAAATATTTTGATTCATTTTGCACTTATAATGGACATTTTTGACAAGAATTTCCACGCGTAATTTTCATAATTAAATTTTTTATGTATAAAAATTAAATCTAAAACTTAAAATATTTAACAAAAATTGCAATTTCTTTTTATTTACATTTTCGGCATCCAAAATCATTGTTTTTCTTGTTTATTTTCCTTTCGACAGCTTTCAATTAAAACAAAATTTTTGTCTTTCGGCACTTTACAAAAATATTTTTTTTTTTTTCACTTCAATTTTTTATTTTAAAAAAATTTTATCACATTTTTCCGGAAATTTTTATGTTTCTTAAGATTCCTTTCTAAGACATTCACTAGTTTTCGATAAAAAATTGCAGCAACTTTCCTTTCATGTCTTAGATGTAAAATTAAATTTTTTAAATTATTTCTTCAAACTCCACAAAAAAAAAATCATCATCAGTCGATTTGATTTCTTTAATTATTCTCAAGAACGAAAATTCTTTTTTTCCGCTTTCGACGTCTTAACGACTTTACACGACGAAGGTTTCACCCTTTCTGGAGTTTTGTGTCTTTTTGCCGTTGCTGTTGTGTCTTCGTCCGTTTTCTTCGTAGTCGCTTTCGATTGTAAAAAAAAAATTATATAAAATAAAAATTCACTACCACGAAGAAGGAAAATAAAAAAAAGGAGGAAAAATGAACAGAAAAAAAAAGTTTCTCGCTTTCTCAGTCTTCGTCTCAGGACGATTGTTGTGGCAGGGCGAGTGGCAGATACAGCAGAAGAGCGAAAAGGCGAGTACAACAACAAACACACAAATAGAAAAATTTCACATTTTTTAATATACATCCAGAGAAATAAAATTGTTGAAATTAAAAAAAAAAAATGGGGGAGAAGCTGAAAAAATGCATGAAAAAATTATCAAGAGAGCGGGAAAGAAGGGAAATGAAGTAAGGGAAGAAATAATAAGGGAGATATTTTTATGAGTGTGTGAGTATAACGGACCCTTTGTTCTGTGGAATCGTTGAAACTCCTTCGGCGCTCTCGAGGCTAGCAAATGCTTTTTTTTTCTGTGCCACCCCATAAAATCGGAGGATGAGGGAAGTTTAAGGAAAAATTTCTCTCTCGCGTTTCTCTTCTCTCTCAATTGTATTTTCCCTCATCCCCCTTTTTTTTTGTTTCCTCATACCATCGACGGACTGGAGGGATCATTCACAGAATATTGCTCAATGTTGTTTACTGATGAATTAAAAAATAATAAAAATTAACTTAAAAAAATTTGTGCAATTGCAAATATTTTTTTTTTCATTCTACAAATGCACATCACTTTCAAACGATGCCCACGAAGAAGGACCGGTAAAGAAACGGATTTTTTTATGTATTCGCAATCGTCTGTTTCTTTCGTTTTAACGGCCATCTCGCTTCATCCAGTGGCCGTAGAACAAATACAAAGAAAACAAAATTAGAAATTGAAATTTTACAAAATTTGCGAGGGGGCATCGAGGAGGCAGCAAGGGAATAATAATAATAAAAAAAAATTGTGCAAAAATCGAGCAGAATTTTTTTTCTGTTCCGTTTTGCTCCTTCGGCTTCATCTTCGGGGCTGAAAATACATTCACACGATGGACGCTTCAAAGTTTTCTTCTTGCCATCCTCAAGTTGCCTGGCGATATATTTTGTGTGCGCGCTGCCGTGAATTGCTGCCCCGTCAATGCGTCAATGTGTGTCGGTTGCTGCTTCTTTTTTTTTATTGTATTTACAACATTTTTTTTCGCCATCTGCAGGACACTGATTTTTTTATGCTTCACATTTCTTTTTGCTCCTGCCCCTTTTTCTCAAGTGACGTAGTGAGGAGATGTTCGCAGTCATTTGCAAGAGCTATTTCCATCCTGTCCTCGACCGACAATCGTGAAATTCTTTTCTTCGTCGAGTCCTTAACGGCGCAATACGAAAAAAACGAATGGAGCACTCACACAACAGTTTGCAATGAGTGTGGTTTTTTATTTCATGTCCTTCGCTGCCCATCGTCAGCGCGCTTGTTGTTGTTGGTACAGCGAAAAGTTTTTCTTTTTCATACTTTTTTTCTACGCTGCCCAAACAACCTTCGTGAGTTCTTTTTTTTGTCTTGCCGCTTCTATACTGTAAGAACCATCCTTTACGTGGCCAGCGTTCGGTTCAATTATTCTTTCTTTTTTTTTAAACTGAGTGAAGCAAGCGCACTGGAGCACTCAGCGACCAACTGGATGGATGGAATTTTTTCGGACTTGATAAAATAAAATTTTATTATTTTTTTGTTGTTCAGTTTTTTGCTGTGTTTGAGCATTTGCTTGTCAGTTGTGTTAGCGGGGACGCTCGCAAAATCGTCGTGTTACTAACGTTTAATCTTAATTAATTTTAAATCTTTAAGCGGCACCCGAGAAATTAAACTAAATTGCAATTTAATTTTAGTGAAAATATTTTTTTTTCCGGTGTGAAAACTGTTGTCAATTAAATGTTACAATTAATAGAATCGTCTTTGTCTTTAAGAAATCACGAAAGAACTTTTATAATCTTGGCGCCAAGAATGTAAAAACTTTCTTTATATTTCTTTGCATATTTTCTAATAGAATTGTGAAAATTCCGCAATTTTTAAAATCTATCAAAAAAGTTTCTCGATCATTTGTTGGAATTAAACCAGAGAACTCACCTGAATCTCGTTGACGATTTTCTCAGCGTTGAACTTTGATTCGGTGGATGAATTTTCAGCGCCAGGCGATGCAGTTGGTGCCGGTTGCTGCAGTTGTTGTTGATGTTGTTGCTGCTGTTGTTGTTGTTGCTGCAAAGCAAATCCCGCGGCAACTTGACCGAAAGCATTCTGATTCTCTTGAGACATAAGTTGCTCTTTCATATCAACAGCGGTATCATTATTGTTATTATTATTGTTATTGTGAAAGTTTTGTGCTTGTTGAGCGCGATGATAATCATTCGTTTGATCCATCAGCGATTGAAAACTATTATTAGCACTTGGATTTGGTGGACCGCGAGCTTGCGGCCAGAAATCAGAATTCATTTTGAAACGTTGATGCACTTGAAATGTCTCAATATCAGTGGACATGAACTTTCCACTTTTTTAATGAGATTCTTTGGAAAGCTTTGAATTTTCGTATTATTTTGGCGCGCTTTTCTCACTTTTCTAGATTACTTTTTTTTTTAATTTAAGATTAAGAATTATGTCTTGTTGCAGCACTCAATATTTCTTATTGACACCAATTTTTTTTTTCCTTTTACCAATTATTTACTGTTTACTAATTTCATAATTAAACATTTTTTTTTAGATTATATTTTTTATAAGTTTCTAATTTACACCAATTAACTGAGTTTGTTTTTAATAGAACTTCACTTTTCCACGGTTTTCTTTTAATTTCTAATTCATTTATTT
The DNA here is from genome assembly GCA_018397935.1 of Propsilocerus akamusi. Lineage (NCBI taxonomy): Eukaryota > Metazoa > Arthropoda > Insecta > Diptera > Chironomidae > Propsilocerus > Propsilocerus akamusi. The sequence goes on along the minus strand of CM031469.1, from coordinate 24,908,682 downwards.
CCTTTTAGTTTTTTTTTCCTTTTTATAATGAAATTAATTGTCCAATTCATTCATTAATTTTCAATTGACAATTAAACAATTGATTTTGTGATTCGGAAGATTTGACAATTTGCTCCTTATCAGTTGTTGCTTCTTGATGTGTGTTTAACACTGTGAAAAATCAAAGAATTTCCACTCAGTTAGCAAATAATTTCTTAAGAAAATTGTCGTAAGATTTATTATTTTCTTCTCATGCCCGACAACAGTAAACGACATAAGAAATGATTCGAGTGCGTCTTTGACGATTGTTCACTATCAACTGGCAACCATCGCATCGGTTAAGAAAATTTTCTTACGAATTTTCTTCTTTCACTCATTCCACAAATTAAATGTAAAAGGACGTAGAAAGTCTTCATACTCCTTGGGAGCTTTTTCGGCCTCGCACAACAAAAAACAACACGATAGATGGCAAGCAAGAAACGCGAAGATGTTGATTTCAAAGGAATGGGAGAAAGGTGATTTTCCTCCTTTGAGGACACAAGAAAATAACGGAAAATTTCCTTTTTCTTATAAACGCACCAAAAGTAAATAAAAAAATTCTCACTTTTTTTTTTAAATTGCACAATTTTTTTTTTTATTAAAAAATTATAAGAAATCTTTAAGAAAATTTCAAAAAAATTATTATTCGCGCGCACGTCAAGACGACTGTTACCGTGCCCGAATCGCAAGTAACTGACTGTTTAAATCTTGAGAAAGTGCGTGGGATCCGCCGCCAAGAAACTGAACAAACACCGCAGCCAGCTAACGCAAGAATAAGAAAGTCTTGACAGGAAAAAGAAATTTTTCTTTCACCCAAAGAGGAAAAAAGGAAAAACTGCAACTCGAGGCCGCCAACCGAAGGACCGCGTCGCTCGCGCGCGCGAAATGATTTTTCTTTTGCGCTCAACGAAGAATTTTCACAATTTTCTTGCGGATGAAGTTTTTTTTTGTTCGTCGGTTGCCAACATTTAACATTTTCCGCGCAATTTTCTTTCTCGAATCCTTGTTCTTATTCTTTCAACAAGGCAAGTTTCTTCGAGTCTTTGAGGGGTAAAATGTGTGCTTCATGTGTGCGCTTTTCTTGGAGGAGACACAAAGATCGTGAATGCATTTTCAGAACCCATTTTCCCCTCTGTATTTTGCTACTCAAAAATTTTCTTTGGAAATTTTCCGTTGAAGAAAATTTTCTTCGAAAATATTCTTAATGTCCTTGGCGCTAAGCAATGTCTCAGACGACAACAAAGGTTTCAGGACGCATGTGTCCAGTTTCTATATTTCTCCTACAACTGGACACTCAATTTCCATGTGAGGAAATTATTTCGAGTAGCACATGTCGAAAATTGTTTTAGGAAAAGTTTTTTTCTCTCAACTAGCAAAAGCATTGAATGAATTTTTTTATCTCACGCTGGAGGATTTGTATCCTTAATGTGTCTCGACTAAAATGTCTAAATATTATCGATAGCGAGTCTTATAAGCGATCAGAAAGTTTTAATTAAAATTAAATGATTTTTTCATATAAATCATTTTTGATACGATGAACTATGAAAACCGGACAAGTATAAAGATTTCGATCTTATTGTCACCAGTTGATAGCACATGAAAATGTTAAATAAGAAATTTAAATCATCATCATTGAAAATCATCATCAACACCCTTTCACCCAAAATTTGTTTCGTTATAACAATGATGCAACATCCCGAGAAGGGTTGAAATTCTCTCACTAACACAATCTTGGAAAATGTGCGTTTTGTTATGTTTTTCATTATTTTCTATTCTTTGGCAGAAGTTTTGTGCAATTTTCAAATGTGGAATGCGTACATCACACGAATGGTGGAATGAGTAGAATGAAAGAATTTCATATTGCATCATTCGAATGCATGTCGCCATATTGCATACCACCAACGCAAATGGCCGATAGACTTTATGAGTATTGCATACAAAATCAAGTTTTATTACTCACCGATTTACATTAATTGGAGCTAGCGACAATGATGTGGACTGTATTTATCCACCAGAAGGGATAATGCACTGGATGTTCCTCCGCAAGGATTAACAGGAAGCTTATAGAACTAACTTACAATCTATTTACAAATGTTTAACCAAACTTACAAGCTACCAACGAAGGACGTTTTCGATAGGTTCGAGGATAATAAAGGAATGAGGAAGATTTGGGGTTTTTTTTTGGGGTAGTTTCTTGCAGGAAGTTTCCGAGATGTTTTCTTATTTTCTAAATATCTTCTTTTTTTTAGTTTCTAAAACTTTCTCAAACAATTTTTTATTTGCGTAATTTCGCGTTTTTTGTACTTTTTGTTACGTTTTTTTTTTCTTTTCTAAATTTATGGCTTTTTTTGGGGAAGTTTCAGGAATGATTTAACTTAAAATGTAAAATAAAAAAAAATTTAATTATTTCGTTGAGCTTTCAACTATGAAAATTTGATTTTGGTTTAAAATTTCTGTCTAACAGCAAGTTTTTAACATTTTTCAATGTCAAACGCTTTTTTTTTTCACCCGAAAAATGTCTAATAAGGTCAATAATAAGGCACGTGGGTCAAGATATCTTCTAACGAATTTTGTCTCTTCTTTTTTTATATTAATTCGCCGAAAGATTTCTTTTCAAGTTTAAATAAATTCTCTTTAACTTTTTTCTAAATTACCGAAACAGATTTTTCTTCTTTGGCTATTTACGAAATATTTTTTTTTATCACAAAAGTTTTTATTTCTTTCTAAATGTTTTCAGATTGAATCTTGATGGCGGTAAAAAGTAAATTTCTTACTTTGGATGTGAGAAATGATAAGCGCAATTTAAGCAATTAGTTTCTTTGTCCGTGCTTTTTTTTTGTCTTCTTGGGTATTGTAATAATTAGAAACACTGTTATTCCAATTAATTAATTTTCTTTTCTAATTATTGTTTAATTGTTAATGCTTTCTTAATTCGATTATTGTTACTACAAATCTTATTTAGGTTACCAATTTTAAGTGAGATTAATTTGATTTTTTGTTGTTATTTACAAATCGTGTAAGTGTCATAAGTGTCGTGTATGTGTTTAAGTTTGTTTTTTGTTTTAGTTGAGAGATTGGTTGACTATTGCAATTATACTAAGCTTAATTCGGCTTAATTGTTATGTAGTTATTGAACAAAAAATTTGTTTGTTATTTAATAAAAGTCCTTATAACTTAAACATTAAATATCCTTGCTATGGAACTGTATGTCTTCTTATCCCTTTCTACACTTCACTGTCTTCCTATATTTTTAATTCTTATTTTTTACAGCTTTCTTCTTACTGCAATTTGTGGAATAATTCAAACTTATTGTTTTTTGTGTGTGGGTCTCTCAACCGTAACAAAAAATTATTTGCTTACGTCTTTAAATGAATTTTCTTACATGTTTTTTTTATTGTTCTCAAATGCAATGTTTTGAGTTATAGATTACATTTCTGTGTTGTTTGTGTGTTGTGTATTTAAATTTCTCACGACAATTAATTAATTTCGATTTATTTTGCTTGCTAAAAGTTTCTTTTTTTTTTTGTTTTTGAGGCCTCAAAGTTATATTTTTTTTTGCTCGCGATATTTCTTAACGTAAATTTATTTTTCGTTTCCTTAAATTTTAAATTTTTGAATTTTTCTTGTTGTCTAAATTTGTACTTTTGAGTTGCTTGGTTTCGAAAATTTACTTCTTTTTTTTGTAGTTTCTCGAAATAATTAAATTTATAGCTTTTTGTGAACGTTTTTCCAAAAGTTGTTGGTTGTTTTTCCTTAATTTTAAAGTGTAGTTGTGGGTGTGTTAGTGTTTAGATTGTGTTTGTGAGTTTGAGGTTCCTGGTGAGTTTAATTTTTTTAACTGTCTGTCTGAAGATGAATTTTTTGTTGTGTAAGTTTTTTTGTTGTGTTTTTTTGAATTTTGAATCAGAAATTTTTGTTTTGAAGTCGAAAATTTCGACTTAATTTTTCAGAAATGATTTTTTTTTGTTTCAGAATTTGAGTGTTATTTGTATTTTGTTGTGTGTGTATTTGTGTGTGTTTGTGTTTTTTTTTAGTTTTTTGGCAAATGTTATCTATATGGAATGTGGTAATAATTTATACTGTTTGTTCCGGTGTCAGTGTGATAATGTGTTGTATTCTGTCTTTTCAGAATGATGCCAACCACCAACTGTTGGATAATATAAATTGCTTTAACGATTTCACGTACGTCACAAAAGCTGTGAATTTTTATCGAATGTGTTGCGCGAATTAGCGAAAAGAAGTCTTTTGTTTCTTTATCGCGTCGTTATTGCTAGTTGGTTAAGTTAGAACTTAGCTTTTAATGGTCCTTGATGATCCTTACTGCTGCTGGCGTCACTCGGAAGAGTCGGAAAATTGTGTGTGTGTGTGTGTATTTGTGTGAAAGTGTTTTATGTTTTTTTTTTTGTTTTTGTTGCAAAAAAGAAAATTTTGTTTCTTTCTGCTGCTGATAACGGAAGTATTCTTGTAGTTTATTAATAAATTAATGCTCCAATTCGATCTTTCGTAACTCGAAAAAACCTGTAAAGAAAAAAAATGCGGCAAATTTTACAAATTGATAATAAGTTATTAAATAATTAAAATCCTGCGCATGCTGATTGGTACTAGCGGAAGTTAAGTCTGTGATAAATGAGTCGGAAAAATGCATCAGAATAAAATGACGCCCACATAAAAAATGGCGCTGTGAACACGATGCTTTGAAAGCTGCAGAAAAAAATAAATTCCCATACATGTCTGTATAAATTTTCTTACTTCTTATTGTGAAATAATTCCAAAATAGTGTAATTCCAGTAGCGGATTGTTAATTAACTGTTGTTTAAATTCCAGAAAATTAATATTTTTTAAAACAAAAACTGAACTTTTTTAATTTTTTTTTTTCTCACAAATTAAACTTCTCGAGAACTAATTTGAAAATTAACTGTTTTGAAGCGATTGAGGGTTGTTCTGTGTGTGTTTTTGTTCTGTTTTTTTTTTTTTTTGCTGGTTAATTAGCTGACAAATATTTTAACGTTAATTATTGATATATGTTTTTTAATTGGATATTTTTCACTGCGATTATTCATATAAAGTTCACTGAATAACGTTAATTGGGTTCCTTAATTACTTTGAAATTGTTTATTTTTATATTTAATATTTCTTTTTTTTTTTTTGATTATTTCTTAACTTTTTTTTCTGTGCAATTGTTTAATATTTTTTTAATTAATTTTTCTGCGGAGAATATTTTGGGCCACGTGAACCTGCATCCAGTGCACGATGCAAACTGCAGGGATGCAATTTTTGGATACAAAATACCGAAAATATTGAGCTGCCACCCTCCGATGCGCCTCACTCACTTGCACTCGGCTCCATTCTACCGGCTTCATCGGCCTATTCGGACATGGATGGACACAGAAAAAAAAATTGCAAAGCACCAATATCACAGGAAAAAAAATATTCGTATGAAAAACATGCAGGAAAATGTTGGTGAAAATCCCCCACATGGTTTCCGATTGTTGTTGTGTTTGTTGGGCCTTGTTTTGTGTGGCAGCATCGATACTCTTACCCCCATGAATTTTATTGCCTGGTTTTTCGGACATTTCCTGCATATGCACTCAGCCTACGTGTGTGCAGATTATAAAGATTTCGAATGTGTTTGTGCAACAAAACGACTATCAACTTGTTATTTTTTGGGGAAATGTGCGTTGCCACTTCCTCCTCCATCCACAATCCAATGTGATCCTTCATATATTAAATTTATAAATACGCACACAAACGCAACACACTCACAAAGGCGTAGAAATTTGAATTCGGTATCGTACCTTGCTCATATATCGACACCACTGCAGTGACGATTTTTCATCAAAAGCTTACAGGTTGTCTCTTTCATATTAATGCACATTTCATTGGGAATTTTCACCAATACATTTAAATGGCGCCCCCCAAAAAGTGCACATATGCACAAAAGTGCAATCATGATGAGAAATTTCAATAAAACCTTCGCTCACTAACCCAAACACACGTTTGATGTTTTCACAATTTTTGGAGCTTGCGTGCGTGCATCAGGATGCATTTTGTGCGTCGTTTCGGATCGATGATGATACCACACGCCATTTTTGCCGATTTATTCCAACATCGAACATTGACCCCCTCACATATCATTCCACATTTTATGCAATTTCACATTCCTCAAGCGCCCACCACCCACACTACACTCACAAAAACACAGTCTGTCAAAATGTGCATTTACTCCTTTCAGTGTTGGAGAGGATGAGTGTCGTTACCACCCATAACCCTTAAAATTGAAATGCACTTTTGTAGGACACTAACACACACACACACGCACAACAAACTTTTATTACACACAATTTTCGAGTGCCAAGTTTGGAGTGAGGACGAAGAAAATGCAATTGACAACTACAAATGCAAACTGATACCTTTTTTTAGGGAGGGAGGGAAGGGAATTAGTGAGGAAATTGTATTTTTGTTGCTTTTTCTGAGCCTTGCGAGGACAACAAAAATTTGAAATTATGAGCAAAAATTTAAGCTTGAAATTGTTTTTGAAGTCTTTTCAAATTGTTCCTAAAAATTGATTTCTTTAAACTGAAAAATTCAGTGAAAGTTTTGAACAAATTGAAATTAAACGGTTTTTTTTTCTTTTGCTTCAGCACAACATCATATTGAGCCAATTGTTTTGCGAAACTATTTCTGACTATTAATCGTGGTTGGCTTTGAGGACTTTAATTTAATTCCTATTATCATCTGATCCTTCTTTTGAAATTTATTTTTCTGGTGCTGAAGAAGCGATGAAGTTTTAAAAGCTATTAACGTACAGCTGGAATCCCATTACATTCACGGAACCGTCTCGTTATTTGTGCAATTTGTTATTTTTTTTTTTGATGTTTCGCAATTTCTTTTACAGCGCAATTTTTTTTTTTTGTTAAACGGCTGCAAAATGCAATTTTTTGATGATTTATTTCGCAATTACTTTTGTAATTTTTTTTAAACTGCAACTCAATTTTTGCTATTTAACGATTGCCTTGAATTTTTACCATCCGCACAAACATCCCCAATATTTTGCAATAAATTTTGCTGTCCTGTCCTGCAGAGGTTCGAGGTGAGGCCCGAGGGGCATCAAAATGCCACCCGCAAACTGATAAAACATGAAATTGCACAAAATGCACTTTTCTGTCTACATCCAGAGTACAAATTGCAAATTGTGATGATGTTACACATGTGCAGCAGACTTTTTATTATGGAATGAGTAGGAACCAAAAAAGGGGGCGAGGAAAGTTCTGGGAGACAATAATGAAACGATGATTTTCAAGGGAGATGGAGGCGGCAGATGAATTTTGTTTGCATTTTACCGAAAACTTGAAATTTCTGAGTCTGCCCCGATTGTCGTCCAGTGTTCATTCTTAAAGCAATTGCACAATGCATTAAATTTGAAGCATTGATTTTTCCTCACCGAGATGAATTTCGTTCATCACGAGAAAAATAAATTCATTGAAAGTGAAAAGCTGTAAAAAAAAAATTGGCATCGAAAAAAAGAAGTTTGTTGAACTTTTTCTTCTACTTTTCACGAGTTTTCCATCTGTGGAAATTCTTTTTCGTGATGTTGTTTTTTTTTTTCTTGATGTTTGGAAACATTTTTCTTCGAGTGAAAGTTTTTCCTCCCCCCCAACAAACAATTTTCAGGAACGAGGAGAAAAAAAAATGAAAAGCGAAATTTTCCGCCAACAATTTCTGTGAAAATTCAAAAGTTTTCCATTTAAAAAAATTTTCACTTTCCATTTTCCTGTGGGAAGTCAGCAACATTTTTCTTTTCCGTTGACCCGCGCCATTAAGGCGCTGCTTGTTGTGAAAGAAAACCAACATTCCATCATCGCCAAAGTTCCATCAACAAAAAAATAAAATAAAAATTCCATAAATCAACGAAAAACTTTTACAAGCAAAAGAAAAACTTTTCACAGAATTCACCTGACGAGGAATGCGCGGAAATGGCTAAAAGTCACGTAAAATGTACCATTTGATTAAATCATTCGATGACCAGATAATGAAATTTGATTAAGATTCAGTTTCGGGATGGAGACATTTTCATTAATTCTACGACTTTTCCTTTTGTCTAATTTCTTTAAAGGAAATTGAAGGAAACGTAAATAGTTAACGGCAACGAAATGACAGTAAATAGCCAACATGGAGCGATGAAAGCGCCAAATTACTTCACAACCGGAACCAATTTTCTCATTAAAAATGATGAAAAGAAATAATGAATGGTGGGAGACACGAAAGGAAAAGAAATTGTTAAGTCCTTTTGGTCTACTCCCCCTTCCCACAACAACGAAATTGCCCTTTTCCGAGCCGGATGGTTAAAAAGAAAAGAAATTAAAAATGACAACACTGAAAGAAAGAAAAATACTTCGCAACCTTTTTGCATTTTCCTTTTCTGACCATTTTGAAGGATTGTTTTTTACGCGGGGAAATTTTCCCGAAAAGGGTTGTAAAAGGAAATTGGTGCGAAGGAACAAACAACGAAAATCATCAGAAGTTTTTTCGAGATTATTCATCAGTGATGTTTATAAGTTGTTTTGTTTGTTGATTTTGAAATTTCCGACCATCATTCATTGTTAAACCCTTCCAACATCTAAATGTGAAGAATCCAATGCCATCAAATCAAAATCATTTTTTATCGCCAATTTTTTTTTTCCATTTCTTGCGTTTTAATTATAAAAAGCGAGCACTCAGTCTCGGAATGGTTTGGGAAAAAAAGGGATGTTTGAGGTTTTTTTTTCCTTTTGTTCCATCGTGATGGGCACCAACAACAACAAAGAACTAATGAAATTTTCAGTATCTCAACACTTGATTGCGCTTTTTATTTGAGAAAAGGGGTCGCTCAATGAGGAGCAGAGCGGAGAAAAAAAATAGAGAAAATTAAAAAATAACAAAAAAAAAGAATTGATTCAATCAAAACGAGGAAAAGAAGCAAAAAAGAAAAACAGTTTCCGTTATCAGTCGCAATTTTAAATTTTTAAATGATTGCTGAGTTCATATTGAAATTTGAAAATATAAAAATTTGTTATGAATTTGGGCAAAAGTGTTTAGTTGTTGTTGCATTGAGTGATGTTCGACCGCTTTCCACCATTTGCCACCAAACCCCGATTTTAGTCTTTTTTTTTTAATATGCGTGAAATGGCGAAATGAAATTTTAGTTGATGCGTTTGAATGTGGGATGTCATTAGAGGAATGAGGCAGCATAATGGTGCTTAAAAAATCGTAACCAGAGAAGGGTTGAAAATGCATTTTTTAGTAAAAATACAAGTAAATTTTTAAAATTTGAATTAAATCTGATGCAATTTGAAATGTGGAAAGAAATGTTTACGACATTTGGTTCTGGTGCTTTATCACTTTAGCACAAGAAGATAATTTTTTTTATAATTTCATTCAACAAATTTCGTCACTTAAAAAAATCTTAAAATAAATTATAAAAAACGTTTGTGCAAACAAAAGGAAAAGGGTTGCGCCAAGTCCAATGGACGTTCTGTGGGTGGTGAATGAAAGGGTTGAAATGGGCATTAATGGAACATTAAATTCCCATTTAAGAAAAAAAAAATTCAGCGCGTTATTGCGCGAGGGTGCAATCTCAGTTAAGGAGACAAAGGCAAAAGAAAAAAGCAAAGGGTGAGTGGGTGTCAAAAGCAAACACTGAAAGGGTGCCATCATGACGTCCAAACAATTGTGCGCGAGATGAATTTGCATCATGTCTGATTATGACATTCTCAGCTGATTTTTCAATTTGATGTTTTAAAGATTTCGATTTACAATCGATTCGTGCGAGACAAATTAACCTGATGCATCTTTGAAGATTTCGACTGTTCCACAATTTTAATTAGACTCACCACTCAAAATATTAGCAAATTTGATTTGTCCAGATGTGTGATGAACGTAATTATGTGTGTTGATGGATTGTTAAATGGCACTTTTGTGTTTAAATCTACAGAATATTTTGGAATATTCGTCCATCAATTCAATCATCATTTTGTCAATTCCACTTTAATTATAATTATTTATTTCGTTTTCTTGTCTATTTAATTATTAGCTTGAACCGTTCAATTCAAATGAATCATCGCAACTGATGTCCAGATGCATACAAAACCTAGCGGCTCTTCATGTTTTGTTCCATTTCATGGACAGGTGTGAGTTAAAATATAGAATTGTGCAATGCAAAAGGAATTACTTGAGCGACCTATAAATCTACCTGGACGATGGATGGGCAAAAGCCGATACAAAAAATAATACGCGAAAGGGATGAAAGAGAAACAAAAGAAAGGTCCAAATTTATGTAACCGTTTGTTTCAACATACATCCTGTATGCATCTGACCCTTTTCACATCTCTCGCAGCATCGCTGAGGTGATCAAGTGGGAAGCAAATTATCGAAGTGAATTTTAGTCCAGAATATGAGTAAAGAATGCCAAAGTGAAAGTCATTGCGATCATTCACATCCCGATTGCATTCTGCATCAACTGAAATTATGTAAATCAGGAAGTAAAATTCCAATTGTAGCATATTTTTTTTGTGCCGCTGCAGCTTCTTCATTTAACAATTAACTTCATCTCCCTTCTATTTATTCTCCTTTCTTAAGAGTCATCAACCTCTGCGGTCACAGAAAAGCAACTGCGGGATGTTTCAACCTTAGAAAAATTCAAAATAATGAAAGATGAATTAGCAATTGCATTAATTACGAATTAGCTTAATTTGGTAATTGCAAATAAAACCATTTTTAAAATCACACATGAATATTGATATCCGCAAACTCATTTTCCTGCATCAATAATTAAAAAAAAAAGTTCTACATCCGCTGCTACAACATGCGTAGTTGCGTCGCTGCACCAAAAAAAAAAAAAAGCCCCCAAAAAAATTGCATTGAAAGAGTCGCTTTGGAACTTTTGAACGGGGAGCATATCAGCAGCGTCCGCATGGAATTCACAAACACACAAACGATGAGATGAGATGCAACCTCTTTTATGTTATTTTTCGCTGTATCCAGATCCAGTGCATACGCATACTCGACGGCGATGCATTTCCTATGCAATAAAGCGGAGAGAAGAGACAACGTGCAGGACGAAAATTGCACAATCGCGTCCGTCCAGCGAGAGCATCAAAAAAGTGTTGCAAAAAATATTGATTATTTTTTTTTTCGGCGCATAAAAGCGAATTGTACTGTCCAGTTGCACAATGCACATTTCTTTTTTTTCACTGTCGGTCCTGAATGCATTATTGCAGGCGGCTGTTTTTTTGGTAGAGTTGGAGTGGGTGGTATGTCCCACCACCATCATGAAAAGCGCGAATGGGACGAGCAATGCAAAAAAAACGGTCATTTTAAATGTTGCACATTTGCAACTATAGCTGCATGTCTTTTTTTTTTTGAATTCATCACCGGATTATGCACAGGAAAAATTGCACTGACGGGAAGAGAGAAAAGGGGAGCGTGAGGAAGGAGAATCCATAAATATTTGAGTGGTTTTTGCAATATTTTGTTTTTCATTGCAAATTGCGGCGATGCAACGCATTATGGGGTTGATGAGGGAAGTTTGGGGTCGTTTGTGTGAACTTTTATAGCTACGCAATATGCAGCTCGCGAGAATTATGTATATGCGTGGAATGTTTTTAATGTATTGCATTTTTAATTGCACAGTTCCCCGGGAAAATGTTAAATAAATTTTATTTTTTTTTTTTTTGCTGATATATCGAAAATGGTGGCGCATTTTATGCCCGAAATGATGCATATATGAAGGATGCTGTGTGAAGGCAATGCGGTATGGAAACGGGAGACTGAAACATAATCAATTTTTAATTAAATATGGCGATTTTTGTCATAATTTTATTGCGCATTTTTTTGTATGATTTAAAGTTATCTTAATTTCAATAAAAATTCAACATGCTTGCAGTGCCGCTGCCGATAACTTTATGAACTTCTTTTATGGCATCTGCTTCAAATATGTCCATCTGCTGCCAGTTAACGCGTTTTAGAGGTCATCAACATATTGGAACTGATTCAGTTACGCAATAAATACAAAAAAAAAAAAAACTTTTTCGGACCCTCATACAAATCTGAGTCCATTATCAAGGGAACCCTTTTTAGTCCATCGTAGGCTACCTGCAACTGGATGCATCAGGATCGAAATAATTTGGAAAAATTAATGTTGTGTATGTAAGGACAACATAGGGCAGTTGTTACTAAAGGGTTAAGGAAGCGACAAAAAAAAATAAAGGACGAAGAGGATATAAAATATTGTTAAAATTGCCACAGTCAGTTTGAAATGACACTTTGAAGATTTTTAATCAAAATTTGCCAATTCTCCATCGCTCAATTTATCAATTTCATGAGCATCTCTAAATGTTCGTGTCGAGGTGAAATTGTCCTTTAAATTCCTGCAGCAACTTTCGTCATCACCATTGTGTCCTTTAAGATCATCAGCAAGAATCTAAAAATCTCATATGCAGCAAAAAAAAAAGGAATGAGAAGCTCATAGAATGAGATCATCATGAAATGTTGCGCGCTAAAATCATCATTAAAATGTTGCATCATCATCATTAAAAAATCATCATTTAGTTGATTCTTAATGAGTGTTTCATCTTTTCTCCGCAAGATGTCATTTGCATTCTGGTGCATGTCTTCGCTAAGTTCGAAATTTCTCCTCAATGTGAACGTTCTCCTTCTTAAATGAAAACCTGAAATTTTCGCCACGCCCATTAAAAATCGATTTTTTTTTTCTGTTCCATCACTTTTATTCTGATATCGTTCGTTCGTCGACTCGATGGCTTCGATGCCAATAGCGGAGCACAAGAAAAATGATAAAACATCATAACTGGAAAGTAATTCAATTAATTAGAATTAACGACGATTGTTGATATTAACGACGATTGTGAGCTTAATTGATTCAATTTAACCCATTCTTTGACCCCTTTTTGGAAATTCCAGTAGAAAAAAGTTACGTAGACATATTTTTCAGCATCCACAAAGATTGTTTGCGTAACTGTAAATGGCAATGATGCTATACGACGATGTTCGTTAATTGATTTTTAGCAAACAATACAAAAAAAATGTGCCATTTCTAAGTGCCAATGTCCATAAATCCAATTATCCATCAAAACATTCATCCATGTCATTTTCCTGTTTGCCCTCATTCGCGACGATGGAACTAAATAAACAGATTGTCGAACTTCATGGCGATGATGAAGGAAAAAAAATAAAATAAAATTGTAGCAACGATAAGCGGATCATTTGCACCTCATCAAGTTCCTCCATTCGCATAAATGGCATCACTTGCCAGCACCAAAAAAAAATAAAACTCTTCTCGTCATTTGATTCAATTTGCGTTAAACCGTCAAATAAACAGCGAACGGCAGCAAAAAAAAGTCCTTTGGGCAAAAAAAAATTGTTCACAATTTCAATGGTGCGAGAAGAAATAAAAAAAAAAGTTCCCACACGCACAGTGGATTTGCGGTTTTTGGCGACCACTGAAATCGACTCAACAGCGCTCCCCTCAACAAACCTGAATGTGAAAAACTCTCTAAAGCAATGTTGTTGATGATTGCTAATGTTACACGGTTTTTTGTGTCGGTTTTTTTGTGCTCCATCGGTGCGATGTTTTGGAAAAAAAAGTGAACAAAAAAAATCACACAAATTTACATAAATTTTGGGGGAGAGAAAAATATTGCGTGCAGTAGGGAAAGTAATTAAATTGTGGACAAAATTTGATATCAATTTAAGGAAATTTAAGCAATAAGAATTTCATTGAAGTCATTTTAGAGTCTTAAAACAAATATTTTTTCCTTTAAGCTTGATGGCAAATTTATGTCCAAAAGTTCCATCGTTGCAATTTTTCACTGGCTCAGTGTCCAAATATTTTCTCATCTGCCGGGGAAAAAAAAACTCTTTTTTCACCCCCCAGACAATGAAAAATGCTTCGTGTTCGTACCAACGAAACATTTATTTTGCGTTTAAATTGAAATTACACGATGACCACAAAAAGTGGGGAAAAGAACATTGAAAGGACAAAAAATCCGCAGCAATGTGTTGCTGAACCAATTGAATAAAAAAGCGTGTAAAAATTTATGCTGAAAAAAAGTTTGCGGCATTGGAACGCGACTAGTCGGGAGGGAATTATATGAGGAAGAAGTTGAGTTTATTTATGTGGGAATTGCCCTATCTATTTGGAAATGTGTCTCAAGAATGAAACAATTTGCGGTTTCAACCAAATTAGAACATGACCTTGAGACAGGATCAATTAATTATTGGATTCGTCACTAAATATGCTACGAAATAATGATTTTCAAAAAAAAAAACCGTTAAAATTATGTTGCACAAACATTCCAGAAGATTGTCCAATTAGCCGCATGGACACGATTAAAATTCACATTAAACTCATGCAAATGAAATCTGTGGAACACATAAAAACGTGGAAGGCACCAAAAAAATGCTCATAAATTGCAAACCATAAATGAAATTATGAGCGCCACAAGGCAGAAGAAGAACGGCAAACATACAAAAGCAACAAAAAAAATCGCTCCATCCAGTACGAGATCATAAATTTGCCGTTACTGGCTGCGTGTGTGTATAATTTTTTCCTGGAGACACAAATGGAACGACGTCCAGTGCTTTAACCACCAGATGGTCGACTTTTTTTTTATTGTTGTTCAACCAGTTTTTTTTTGCCATCAGCATTTTCTAAAGGAACAATGAACTGGACGACGTATGTTGATGATTCTATGGGCTAAGTGAACTTTTTAGCGATTCAGATGGAGCTCATTATGTTGCAAGTGGCTCATATGGTGGAGGAAACATCTGAAACATTAAATGACACTACACGCCTACATCCGGCATTGATGAAATTCGCTTAAATTTTGTGCAATTTCCTGCTTCATTTGCAAGCGGATTTTGGGGGAGGAAAAAGTGCAGAAATTAATTTAAAACAAATATATTTCCCTCTCACCCCCCCTTGCATTGGATGAATGCATGTTTGGGTGATCAATAAATGAGGAAACTCTCCCCAGCTCATCTTCCTCCTCACACCTCCATCATCTGATTTAAATAATTATGACTTTCGTGCCTACTCTCATATGTGGTGTTTGGTGGCTTGGAAGTATAAAAAAAATCAATAAAACTCAACACATCGCCATCAGGTCCGGGCAAATTATGCGAACAATAATTACACAAACACCGCACACACATGACAATTTTGCATCGACGCAATTTGCACTCAATAATTTCGTTATAATTTGAAAATATGCGTCAATTAAAACAGTGATGGACAACTGGTCTGACCAAGCTGAGTCCACAGATGCAGCTCACTGGGACCGCTCCTGCACTTGTTTAAAATTTGCGCAACATGTTTGCACCAAACGAAATGGGAAAATGACATTTTCTGTAAAACTTTGTGATAGTTTTTTTTTAATCGATAATGAGAAAAAAGGACAAAAATGCTATTAATAAATTCCTTTCGTTCCCCTTTTCTGGTTCATGTTAAGGCTTATCAGCAATGTTTGAATAATGATTGAGAATTTATCAATTCAGGCACTTTATTGAAAGACTTTCTTGATTATTATTAAACATAAAGCACCCTCGAATCCTTATTTTGCCTCTTCTCGCATCGCTTCAAATAATCTCAAAAATCTCTTTTTTGTTGCCGAAAGACTTAAATTTTTTTTTTGTGTCATATTTTGATGAGTTTTTTGTTGCTCAAGATGAGGAAAATAAAATGAAGTCGACTCGGGAGAGATGAAAAACGAAACTTTTTCCATCAACAAAAAAAATTGATTTTCTACTTTTTCACTCCCTTTTGATCCCAAAAACATTTTCAAAAACCCTTTTCTTTTTATCTCATCTTCCTGCTTCGGCAAAAATAAATGCCAAACATCCATCTACTGCAAATCCCTCTTTTTATGTTTAGCACATAGTTTTTTTTTTTGTCTTTCTAAAGCTTAAGATTGGGGAAATTTAATGATGGAAAGAAATTTATAATCTCAATCATAAAAAATGGCTTCTGATGTTGCTTTTTAAGAAGGTTCATTTGCCCTTTCCTCCCTCAGGAAAAAGGAGATGAGGGATTCTGCATGTCACGACGAGAGAATGAAACATTTTCTCATTCAAAGTCGAGCGCAAAAAAAAAGTGACAAAGATTTTGAATGAACAAACAAAAATTATAATAATTTTGATGGTGTTGGGAGCCATGATATGCTTCAGAATTAGCAGAAAGGGGAATGAATGAAAATATAGTCACAAGAAATTCACGTTCCATGCTCCCCATAATCAGCATAAAAGCTGCAGTTACTAAAAAATATAGTTTCTCAAAAACTTTCAGTCCCCTCGCAGCTCATGCCCAAAATTTGCATCCATCTCTTGGTAGGGAAACCTTTTTTTTTTCACCCAAAGAAAACTTTTCTGTCGCTTTTTTTGTGGATGATGATGCTATTCAAGTTGATGTGATGGCAAAAAGCGAGATACGACAGCAACAGAAATATATGCAACGATGAAGTCTTTTTTCTAAGCAATTTTCATTTTTCCCCCTCCGTCTGCCCTGCATAATCAACTCAAAAGCTCCAGCGAAATTTGCTAAATGCTCCATGGACATCAGAAAAAAGGAAGAAAAGTTTTGCAGGAGAAACCTTGGATACTTTTGATGGCAGCCATTGTTTCATTCTACTTATCCGCCTCCTTTCCGCCTTCATCACGAAGCGCTTTGAAAAACTTCTGGCAGACATCCGGTGCTGTTTGGCTGTTTGGTGCTTCAGTTTTTCTACAAAGCAAGAAAACTTTGCGTGGGTTGAAATTCTCCTTTTTTTTTTTGGTGTAACAACAAAAGATGGTGCCTGAATAACTGATGAGCTTAAATTTATTTTATTTTAGTCATAGGGTTGCTTTAGGGTTGCTCCGGGGGTTTTTCGGTATCCAATTTCCATCGCAATGTGCCGTCAAGCGCTTTTCCGTTGCTAACTAACGAAGAAGCTTTTCATGGAATTCTTTTACTTAAAAAACTTTGAGATTTTTCTTTGAGATTCAATCTACCGAGCGTCATTTTTCATTTCCATCAAGATGTGAAGGAATGAATAAATTTTAAACAAACTTTTTTCTCCAAGAAGAAATGTCTTCCCACAAATATTGCGCACGAAAGAAATTATCAAAATTAGCATTGAATTCAACGATTGCTTGCTCTGAGAATAGAAAAAGTGAACGTCAATTTTGCAAGAAGACTTTAACTTCTCCTCCCGCAGATTACAGCTTCTCTTTCCACCACGATGGGAGCAAAAAATTAATTCTTCTTGAAAAATTTGATGTTCATGAAAAATGAGAAACAGCGAAAAAGTTTTTCGCTCGTGCTGTGTCACATTTATAAAAGCGATGAGCACGTAACCGAATTTAAAGGGCCAAGGGGGGTGTATGAGAAGTAAATTGGAGACGTAAGAAAGAATTGAATAGGATCAAATAAACATTTATTCTGATAAATATTGCAAACATTAACCCAATTCAGTTGCCAACCCTATCTGAAATGCCTAAAAATCTATGAAAATTTTCCTACGTCAACAAACTCTCGCAGGTTTTTCCTTCTTATTGTTTTTCACAGTTTTCGCATGGAAAGCATTTTCATTTCTGCTAAGATCCTTTCCACCTCCCTCTACTACCACCATCTCAATGGCAAAACAACATTTTTAGCATTCAAGCAACGCGAAAAGATAAAGAAAAATGAAAAATGGGCGCGTTAATTTAATTATTTATGGCGCAAACAGCCGCTGCTACGGTAAAAGCGTGGTATAGTTACTAGAAGGCAGTGAGCGGCGAACAAGGAAAATTTAATGGAGAGGGCTGGAGGTTGTTCCATAGAAGTAATTCAATTACTTTAAAAACATTTCTTTAATTGCCATCATTCGTAGCATGAAAGGAACTTTTTTTTTATGATTTAACGAAATTTCAAATGGAAAATCTGCAGCAAAGGAAATTTCGAAAATTCTTGGAGGTTACAAGAAAAAGATTTGGAAAACATCGAAGGATGAGGGCACGTTTGAAGGAGCTCATTAATCTCCACAGCACGAAAAACATTCAATTTTTTGTTTAAAATGAAAAGGCAAGAAAAAAAGAAGTTTCTTAAGCTTGCTTTTAATTCCTTCTCAATGGCAGCAAAACTTGAAGTAATAAAAAAAAGACAGCAAATAGGGTGCCGAGTTGACATATAAGAAATAATTAAATCTAAACAATAAAAACTGGAACGAGGAAAGTGAAAATTTTCTTAGCTCGTAAAAAAAAAGAAGAAAACACACAAAAGGCAACCGGCATCAAGACATCAATGCGCGGGACAGATCTAAATAAATTTCGTTAATTAACCAAAAGTTATTCGCAAAATTTAGAGAAATTATGCAAACTTTAATAAAGAATTCTTTTTGAAATTAATGAAAGCAAGAACAAAAAAAAAATATATCTCATTAAAATAAAGAACGTCGTTTGCTGGCATCTCATATGCGCCATCACGACTTTTCCATTTTCCACCCTCATCTCCCTCCACCCAGCTCATTTTTCTCAACCATCTTTCTTTTTTTCTACTGTGTTTAAGCTCGAGTGCCAACAAAATTTTCCGAGGGTTTGAAAAAATGTTTTTTTTTTTATTTTATTTTCTTCTCGAAACGAGAAAAATCGTTCTCTCTTTCTCACTTTTCAACTCACCCACCACCCCCCCGTCGACATTCAGAAAACCTCGCATTTCGCAGGCGTCTCTTTTTATTTCAACAAATTTCTTACTTTTTTTTCTCGTTGTTGTTGCTGCTGCTGTTGCCGAAGCACACAAAAATGAGGCGAAGCAATTTTTTGCAGGGGGTTAAAAGATGACTGGTGAGAGAAGTTGAGGGTGGAAAAAACAAAATGAAATGAGGGGTTTGAAGAATTTTTGTAAGCTAAGCGTTGCTCTGTACATTTTGATGGGTGAATTAGGTATGGGATGAGGACGAGTGTAAGATTTTTCATAGTGGCATCATCATTTTCATTTGCAGGGTGTTCTTTTAAAAAATAAAATTCCTTTAATAAGTTTTCACCATTCAAAGCGGAAGGTCTTTTTATTCGAAAGCACCATTTTTCATGGAAATTTCTTTACTTAAATAATAAAAAAAAAATGTTTTCAGAAAATTTTCCTCAATTTTTGTGTTTGTTATTTTGTTTGGAGGGAAAATTTACGAAACGAACAAAAAGATCGGAAACCTGAAACTGATGAATGCCTTCAAATGAACGCTACCGTTGTTGAATCAACATCTTTAAGCGATTTTAAAGTAGCATTTTCATTGATGAAATTTAATATTAATGCGAGTCATTAAAATTTGATTCACGGAGAAATTATGGTCAAACTTTTGAACGATAACAAAAACAAAATCAATGTCAAAACGTCGTTTCACTTTTCAATTTTATGCTTTCAATCGATTTTCACTAGAATCACCTGAATGTGAACTTTTCAATGTAAATAACAATAAACAAGAAATTCTTCAACTTATTCACTTTCAATTAAATGTTTTGAACTCAAAACGTGATAAATATTGTGAATAAACATTCGACTATATGCATTTACTACTCATGAGTTGTGTAACAAATTAACAATTTTTTTGCGTATTTTTCTAATTGAATTTTTATTTTTTTAATTTATTCACAATCAATTAAGAATTTTGATGCACTTAAAACATTAAATTGTATATCCTTGAAATGCCTTTCGTGAATCGTGACTAACAATCAACTGAACCAGTTAGCAATCAAAATCCATCGTGAACATTTTGTCGTTAAACAGGAATTCCAGTTTCCATAAATAAAATCCTGTAAAGAAGGAAAACTGGTTGATTTAAAACATGGACAACCAAAAGGATTCCAATTCGGGTCAACAACAAGCCCAAATTGACCGCTGGTCATTTCCAAGACGTTCCTAAAGGGTTCAGAAAAACCTGTTTTCATGGGAACTTTTTTGTGTCCATTTCAACGGTCAAGAAATTCTTTTTTTTTCTTTCTTAAAGACAGAAACGGGACAAACAAAATAAAGGGGGATGAACATAAAGGGTTGTAGAGACCAGATGGTCAGTTTTGGACAAAATTTCAACGAGAAAAATCAAAAATTTCCATAAGAAAAAAACGTTGCGACTATTTGTAGAGAAAATTTTGCTTCATTTCTGCCATTTTCTCATCCCTTGTGAATGAGAGAAAAAAAACCACCCCCGTAATATGAGAAGACGAAGAGAAATTGAAAATTTTATGTAGAAAATGGTTGAAAAAGTTGCTCAAAAAGAAAAGCAATTTTTCATTTTTCTTATCACGCGCCGCGCACAAATGACGCTATCTCGAAAAGGAATGGGAAATCAGGGCGAGGGCGTTTAAATTGGGAGGTTGAAAAAAGAGAAAGTTTTCAATTGGAATTTTAACGAATTTTTCCGCACGAAAATTTTCTTTTTTTAATGCCATGGCAAACCTACGCACATTTTCACACTCCAATGCTTTCCCTTATGAAGTAAGAAGAGCAAAAAGATGATGTTTGCCCTACATAGAACATCTAGATTGGGGGGGAGGGAAATGGAATCTTAACTCGACATGTGTCGCGTGCCTTTAAAATGAGAAGAATCATTAAAATTCGCTGTAAAAACTCGAGAAAAATAACGAGGAAAATTTATGGATGAATGGGGTTGCAAGGTTTATGAGTCCTATTCGTCGTAAGCCCTTCATCTCATTTGCCTCATACCTAACATAACATAACCTCGCTGCCGCCATGGAAAAATTTTCTGAAGCAAAATGGAAAGTTTTTCTTTATTTTAATATTTAATTTTAATTAAAAATACACAGCACGATGATTCTGTTAGAGGATTGAAACGGTGGCCGGAGGGAAGTCGAGGAGGTTGAAACTGAGTGTAGTGGGGCTCAGGGGGGATTTTTAGCTAAAGGATCGTAAAAAAAATCTCGAGAAAATTTTCAGTGTGCGCTCTGAAATGACTCAGTTGATATTAAGCGAGAAAAAAAAGAGTTAATGGAAAAATGAGGGTGGAAAAATAAGGGTTGAAATATATATAAAAAGGATTCTGCTTTTCAAGCGCAGAGATGGATTTTTTTATTTAATTTCAGCTCTAATGGAAAAAAATTCTACGGTTGAAAATGTAAAATAAAGTCACAGATAAAGAAAGTTGTTGGGGATCAAGGGAATTTTGCAGGTTTCATGGGGATGCACTTAAGGTTTGTGGGTGGAATTTTTTTTTTTTAAGTGAGACATATTTTTCTTTACTTCTAGAAATTCAATGAAGCGCAAGAGTTTTGTGACAGCAACGCCACAAGATATTTTATAAAAGCATGACATCAAAACAGTACAAGCCCATTTGAAACTTTAAGGATTTTTATATCCTCACACCTCATTTCCCTCGTAGGGGAGCAAACGAAATTTTATTTTTGCTGCTTCGTAATTTTAATAAAATTTTATGAGCTCTTTTGTGCTGCTTTTGGCTTCAATGTTCTTTCAACGTTAAAGGATTTTAGAAGCTCGAGAGACGGGCGGATAACAATAGACTTTTAAGATCGACCGGGAGGAAACTCGACAGAGAGAGAGAGATAGAGGAGACAAAGAAAAGGAAAATTTTAATTTATTTTTCTGCCATTTTCCGAGTTTTTTTTTATTATTATTATTGTCACTTCGACTCACTCTCTCGCTTCTTCTTCTTCTTTTATCAGTTTCGATCTTTTGTTCATTGAAACTTGAGTTTTTTGAGAAAACTTTCGTTTTCTGTTTTTATTGCTGCTGTTTGCTGATAAGATTTATGTATAATTTATATATTTTTGTGGAAACTTATTTATGACATGAAATGAAGCATCAAAAGCATTGAATGATTTTTACTAACATACCGTTGCTACTTAACAAGCATTTCGGTTGTAAGCTTTGAAAATGGATAGAAAGCACTAGAATTGTAATCATTTGTCTGACACCCATTTGAATGTTTATTTATTAAGTTATTAAAATCCAATTTAAAAACTTTTAATTAAAAACTTTCTCGATAAATTTTTTCTTTTTATTTCGCGCTCGCGACTTTTTTTAGCTTTCATAAGCATGAGCCACACCCCGTTTAAGGACGACGCCAGTGAGGGACGAAAGAAAAAGGAGGCGAAAAGAAAAAAAATAATAATTTTTCAGCGTCGGTAAAATTTACACTTCGAGAATAAGGCACGAAAAAAAAAATGCTTCGCCATATTTGCCACCCCCTCGACTACATTTTCTCCACACATTTTTTTTTTCTTGTTTTCAAGCACGAGCATTTTTTTCCTTTTTGAATTTTCACGAACCGAAAAAAACGAAGGAACTTTTTCCTTTTCGTCCTCGGCTGTTGGTTGAATTTTTCTTACACTTCGCCGAATTGAGTTTTTATCATGGTTTTTAACCACTTGAGACGCCTCCATCATATTTCAATACCGTGCAGGCGCCACTGAGTTTCTTGATAATAAATCTTCGATCACAAAAGAAAACTCAAAGTTAACTTTTAAAAAAACTGCACAGGATAAATAGCAAAAGGATGAAGGACGAAAATCTAGCAAAAGAACTTTCTAATGATTCAGAGAATGAATTTCTTTCAAGTCTTAAAATGCAAATAATAAAAAAAAATCTTCTATTTTTCCTCATCCCACTTTCGAACCCTTCATCTTGAAATTCCCCATTCGAAGTATTTCATGGAAGGGATGAAGAAATTTATCCTCACTGAATTTTCATCCCTTCCAATTTTTTTTCTAAAACAATTTTCAAAATGCATTTAATATTTTGAGTAGCTCAAATTTCCACAGAAAAAAAGCTTCACGCTAGGTGGTGCGCAATGTTAAATTGTGTCTCGACTCCTTTCCTATTATGCAATTAATACGTTGAAAATAATTTTTCTTAATTCGATACATGGAAATGTCCTTAATTTAATTTCCACAATATACCTGAAAATATCGTTGCTCCTTGGAATCGCTCGTTGCGTAAGATGGTAAACAATCTTGTTAAATTTATAACTCCTTTTCATTTGCTTACTTGCCACCCTCTCGAAAATGTCACATGTCACTAACATGCGTCAGCTTTGTATATCTTAAGTAAAGTTAAGTTTTTTTTTTTTTTTCATCGCACTTTAATGGAATTTGAGATAGAGATGGAGAAATAAACTAAAATACACTCTTCCGCCCTTTGGAGATAAAACTCGAAATTTTTTTACTAGCGTCAATCTTTTTGTCTCCAATTTCAGAATTTTACGAAGCTCAAAATATAAAAAACTTCATTAAATTTGTCTTGAAGCAAAAATGAAATTAAAATTTTCTTGAAACGTGTCAAAACATCTTTTGCTCCACATTCTCCACTCGTTTTCACACCCACGGTGTATGAATCCCATCAACCCTCACAAAGTTTCCATTTATTTTCTTAACCATCAAAAAAGGCATCTGACGAGTGGGAAAAAAAATCTTCTGCTGCTGCTTCTGCTGCCATCACAACGGAAACCTTTTTCTTTTGCCACCCGAACCCCTTTCCATTGAAACAAACAGGGCGCGTGTTTTTTTTTGCCTGCGACATCTGCAAGCAACCAACCAGGAACTTTCAACAATTTTCATTGGCTGACGAACGCGGCAAAAATTTCCTTTTCTTTCGCGTCGTTTTTGTTTCTTTGCTTGCAATAAAGAAAATTATTCGTACCGCGCGCGCGGAAAAAGTCAACAAATATTTTCTTTCCTTTTCGCATTTTCTTACAAATGTTTTTCTTCGGTGGGTGTTGTCAGGGTTTGTGATTGAAACTAGTGAATTCATTTGTGATATTAGGAAATCGTATTTGAAGCCCTGTCAATGATTCTGAAAAGTGTCGCCATGGAAATTGATGAAATAGCGAAAATTTTAGTGAATGAAATTTCTTTCAATATATTAAGAATAAAAAGAAATTTAAATTAAGATTTTTCTAAGATTAAGATTTCGAAGGAAAAAATGAAATTTCTCATGAAATAAAATTTCCAGTTTTTCAAGAATTCTTTTAGTCAAACTTTAATTTTTTTGTTTCCCATAAATGCGAGCAATTTCCACATTCGTTGATAATTTTAAACATTTTGAGATTGCAGAACCTGTTGGACAAGAAAATTGTGCTTTGGCGACGTCATGTTTAAAAAAAGGGATCAGTTTGACCTGCGGTGACACTTGCAGAGTCGTCTTTATCATTTCTTCAAAAAAAAAAGGGTTCCGTCCACACATTCTGGACATTTATTTTTTAAGACGAGATTTTTGGGTCGATTTTTTGAAAACTGGATTAGCTTCGAATTCCAGAAAACCTGATTAAAAGTCGATGGGAAAATAATAATTATTCCATCGTGGGACCGCAAAATTCCTTTACATGGGCACTGAAAAAGTTGTAAGGTGGGAAAAGTTTAACAATTTGTTGTTCCTTTTGATGTCTCAGTAAATGTTACCGATGGGCCGATGGAATGAAATGCTCAATTGAATGGACAATTTCTCATTCACTTCTTGGAAATTGCAACCGCATGAGGTTCAATCGGTTTTGTGCTTTGATGTTATTGGTTTGTGACTTTGTGGGAGGAAAAAATTAGAAAAATTGCTGAAAGCATTTTCGATTGATTGATTAATTGAAATTCGCAAAAGAAGCCAGTCAAGAGATGTTTTCATATGAAGTGATTTTGGAAAAATAAGAAAATTTGAAGACAATTTGTGAAATTTCTTGAATTAATTTCAGAGTTTGTGTATAATAAATTCCTTCAAAGTGATTAATTTAATTTGTGAACTGATTATGAAAGTTTCTCTAACACATTTGAAAAGAGCTAATTAATTGGAATGTTATGGAATTTCCATTTGAACGAACATAAAAGCCTCGACATATCTTTATCAGCTATGAACAATTTTAGAAAACGCGTTATAAGCAAATCAATGCAATAACATTTGAATAGAAATTTGTATGATGCCGACACTGGAAAATGGAAATAAATTAAACCATCGTAAAATTAATTTAATTAACGCGCTTGTATACAAAATTCGGAAACCATTGCGATTCGGAATCCATAAAAATTAGTTTTATTTGGTATTTAACAATATTTGGTAATTTCAATGCTGACGAATTTATTTCATTGATCGGAATCATTTTATTAGCATTTTATTGTTAGTTTTTGGAAGCGAATTGATATGAAGGTAATTTAATTAATTAATTTCGAAACTAATTTTTCAGTCAATAAACTTTTAATTCGGTATGGAGATGTGAAAGTTATGATCAATAATTAGTGTCTCAAACTGTTCTATACTCATATCAATAACATTAAAAAATAAATATAATTAGCAAGTAGAAAAAAAAAAAAAAGTTTAAAACATTATCCTAAACAATCCTTGATGGTGAAGCTATTTTCCAACTTCCTGCCACACATGCCATCAAATCTTATTAACATAAAAGAAAAATCTAATTTTCTTCTTTCATCGTTATCTCGAAAACTACATTCATTTTCCATTTTCTATGCTCTCCTTAAAAAATTGTTCTTAAACCCTTTTGTGACAGTCATTTCCTTTTATAACTTTCTCGCAAGATACACGAAGAAGCATAAAAAAAAATATGTTCCATTATAATATTTTCAACCCCCGGAAAATTTTCTTTTTCCTCTTTTTTGGGGTTTTCTTTTCTACAAGGGAAGCGAACGGAAAAGTTTTTCCATCGCAAATGTCTGCAAGAGATATGAAAAACTGCTGGGTGTCTTGCGGGGCTGAAATTTTGAGAGATACAATCTCGCAAAGCTGATATCGCATTTGATGGAGGTCGGTGGAGTGAAATTTGCTTTTTAGTAATCAGCAAAAATTTTCCAATGGCAAAGATGGTATGATGTGATGGGTAAAAGATGTTGTTTATTGACAGCTTTCATAATATTTTCCTCTTTCCGCAGCCCTTTCCCTCAAGAAACCCGCATCTCTTCGTTTAATTTTCTTAATTAGAAAATTTTATTATTAGAAAAGCGATGGAGGGCCTTAAGTCAGAAGGGGGAGAGAAGGTTGCAAAAAGGCAAAAAAGATAAACATAAAATAGCGCTAAAAGGAAAAGTCTTTTCTTCGAAATTTTCTCTCGTGCATGTCAAAATGAATGCGAGGGTTGGCGGGCGAATGGTGGTGAGGGTTGTAAGAAACATGGCTGACTGACATACAATGAGGGTGGGAAAATGGTGGAATGATGTGATAACTGATTTAAATTTCATAAATTTAAACGATATCTCCATAGATTGGAAACTAAAGCTCCACATTGAACCTCCGCCAGAAACCTTTTAATATTTTTTTTTCCTTTTTCTTTCATCAATCATCATTAAAACGATATTAATTTCCTATTCTATTTCTTTAATCACTCTCCTTGCCACCCACATTTTGCCAGGGTTCCATCTTGTATTTTCCTCCGATGTTCGGCGCAAATCGTGGCGTGAGTAAAATGGAAAATTTTTCCATCCTCTTCGTCGTCGTCGTCGTCAAAACCATCCCAAGAAAAATTTCTTTAAACATCGCGCAGGACTGAAAAGAAAAACTACTTTATACTTCTAATGTGCCATATCGTTGATGATGAGATGAAGGAAATTTTGTAATGCGAATGTCCAGAAGTTTCATTTTAATTAAAAAATTTAATTTGCATCACCTTGTGTTACTTCGCTCCTTTTTTAAACTCGACTACCGACAAAAATATTTCCAAGGCAACGTGCAAAAATTCCTCAAATAAAAAAAATTGTTTCAACAGTCTCAGACTCAATGCCACCCTCACATGTTGTTATACATATACAAGCAGAGATTCCTTTTTTTTTTATTCCTCGAAGCATCAGAATTTCCTCGGCAACAAGCAGTCTAATGAGGAAAAATGTGTGAGCCTTTTTCCTCCTCGCTCTGAGACGGTAATTTCAGGGCACATTAAGGAGAAGGAACTTTCAAAAGGAAACTTGCTTTGACATAGATCTCACTTAGACTCTGTTTGTGGGAGTTGATGGGGATGGAAAATGCTTTCAAGAATGAGAAAATCGATTTTCGCAAGGGGTTTTTTGTGCTGAGTGAAAATTATTTTCTTTTTTTAATGAAAATGAAGAATTTTCCTTCGCTCGACATTTTTCCGGGAGAGGGATGGAGAAAATAAAAAAAAATCCTCATTTTCATGTAAATAACTTTTCTCCGCAGAAGGAAAAGTTCGAAAATGCTAAAAGATTTATCATGAAAACCCTTTTTTTAATGGGAAATCTCAACGTTTTATAAATTTTCCTATTTTCCTCCATCACACAAACGAAATAAAAAAAAATCTCTGCAAAATGAAAGAAGGGAAAATAGATTAAGTTTCACGATAAATTTTCTCATTTTCTTCCATTTTAAAATGTATTTAGAAAGTTATTTTTTTTTTATGCGAGGGATTATTTGAGTTTGTTTAAGGGTGAAATAAAAGACAGAGGTGGGAGGAGATTGAGGGCGAAAGTCTTTGAGATTGTGATGAAAATTTCGCTATGAAACAGAAAACCGCCATTCATTTGCGATGTTAATTTAAAATTTTCTTCAACTAAGTAGAATGTTTTTATGCAAACTTTCATTCCAATTTTCCTCCCACGTAAGCCTCCACCACAAACTTGCTCGCATAAAACTCTGTCACAACAAGACACTCCAGCGCTTCAGAATATTTTTCCCCGGGGATTTTTAGAAACATTTCTCGAGCTATTTATTTCTGTTTGGAGTAATCTTGCATCAGTAGTTTTGGCATGAAACGAAAACTTTCTTAGTTTTATGCACTATAGTATAAGAGTATCATTAAGAAATTCAAAGAAATGACAATTGAAGCAATAAAATTTTAAGAAATTATTATTTGATATTGATACGATTGAAATGCTTGGTACCTTTTGTAATCAATTATTTTATAATCTACGCTTGGTAATTTTCCGCTACATTTTACGCTATGAATATCGAAATTTATACGAAATTGATAACGATTATGATAATATTTAAAGCAAAATAATGAAACGAGAAAATTTCATTTGATAAATAACATGAAAAGTGGTAAAGTCACTGAACGGTAATAACCAATTAAAGATGACTAAAGCAATTAATATTTATTCATTCATGTTAAAAGATTTCTTTAAAATCGCCACCGAACACAAGAAATAAATTAAAATCATTGTTTTAATGGAAATCCCTAATAATTTGAGTGCTGATTCTTATTTCTTAAGCTTACAGATTCTAAGTGATTTAAGGTTGCCGTAATATAAAGCTTTATCGTCCATTGCATGCGAAATCAAAAAGCATAAAATTATGTTTTTAAAAATAAATCAAAGACACATTTCGATAGTGTGGAAATGTTCTACATGATGGCAGCACATTCTTCTTTTATGAAAACTCGTCGAAACATTTTTGTTTGAGTAGATTCAATTTCAAAACTGCTGATGGTCTTGACTAGCACATTCAATAAGGTCTAAAATATTTTCAATGGTTCATGCATTTAATAAATTAAGATGATTGGTAATTTATTGAGAGTTGCTCAAAGATATTGAAATGTTAAAAACATATTCACACGTTTTGCAACTTAATTCAAAGAATTATTTCCAGACATTGCCAAATTATAACAAAATATTTAAGATAATAAAAATCGATTATGATCGTCCATTGCAGAAATTCTATTTTTATTCTCATTTTTTTTATATTTCAAACCACCCCTAAATTGCATACCTCACTCTCTTTAGTTACCCTCATTATAATTGCATGCGATTCCTCTCTCATCTAATCTCACACCAACTTTTTTTTCTCCTTTTATACATCCACCATTCTCGAATGTGCCCATGAATGGGAATAATAAAAAAAATGTGAGTGCGTACGAGATTTTATCGTAAGAGGGTTGAGATGGGCATTTTTTATGGTGTGATTCATGTGCGTTAGTGTTCGAAATCCTTATTTCTGTTAATGAAAGAAAGAAAAAAAAAGTGCTGACAAAAATGAACCTTTCAGTTTCAGAAGCGTTTAAAAATCTTTCAAGTCACAAAAAATTGCACAGAAAAAGTTCATGCAAAGTCATCGGCTTAATGGAGAAACTTAAATTCCTTTGAATGACTCATCAAGAAATTGAAAGAAAATCAAAATTTTATTTCTAAAAAAAATCTTTGATGCAATTCTGCTGAATGTTCTGCAATTTAGTGTCTCATTGAGATCTTCCATGCAATTTTACAATTTCAATTTGAATCGATTTCCTTTCTCATTCCATGTCTTGTTGGACATTTCAATCTTAGAAATCGTTCATTCGAGCGGAAACATTTGTCGGAACTGCCATTTTTCCATCTTAAGTCCACCTACAATTTCGCCATTCTCCAATATCATTCCACCCATTTCCTTGCCAACCCATAAAAACCACCCGCAGTGCTCCATCATCTATCGCACAAGAAAAAAAAACTTCATGTCGTGCTGATAGAAGAAGTGGAAAAAATAAAAAGAAAATTGGCAAAATCTCCCTTCATTATTTCCATTTAATTATTTCGCCATTTCTGAGCTTTTTTTTGTATTTAAATTTTTCATTATTTTGCCTTGTAACCGTTTTTTCATTTCTTCCATCTATTGCTTGCTCCTTTCCATCGAAAAATTTCTACCCTCATTTGAATATAAATTCGCGAGTGGAAGTTCTTTTCTTCTTCTTTCAATGTAGAGTCAAATGCGTAAATCGCCAAAAATCATGGACCAGCGATAGGTGAAAATTTCATTTTTTTCCACATAATTTAAGCGACAATTTATTGTTGCTTTCGTAAATGACTCGGCTCCTTTCATTCTCAATACTTTTTTAACTGTCATTATTTCATTTTACTTCTGAGTCGTTTTGTTATTTTGCGACATTTTTCTGCTTTTTTCCGGTGCTTTATTTCCTTTATAATTTCGGCGAACTCATTTCGCCCACCCAACCCATAAAACAGAAGCCAGTGGAGCTTTATTGTCATGTCCTTATTGTTGGCATTTTCATAGCATTTTATTTGTCTTGAAAGCCATTTTGAGGGCTATGCAAGGACTTTGAATTTGAATCTCACGACTGTCAATTGCCAAAATAAAAAGTTTTTCTTCTTCTTCTTTCACTTTGACAGTTTGAAGATTTTTTTGCGATGGAACTTTATCGACGAAATGAATTTACATGTAAATATCCTTTCCTAGGCTCCACCAATAGAACAATAAGAAT
Organism: Propsilocerus akamusi; assembly: GCA_018397935.1. Classification (NCBI taxonomy): domain Eukaryota; kingdom Metazoa; phylum Arthropoda; class Insecta; order Diptera; family Chironomidae; genus Propsilocerus; species Propsilocerus akamusi. The sequence goes on along the minus strand of CM031469.1, from coordinate 24,878,497 downwards.
TTTATTGCAAAAAAAAAGCGAGAATAAGTAAACAAAAGGACTCATCACAGTGATAAATTAAAGAAAAAGATTCTCATTCCATCGATTCAACATTCAAATTTAATTTCCTTGCAGCCCAACTTGGAGCAAAACAAAGAATCGCAGCACAAAAAAAAAAAACGAAAAGTCCTTAAATTGCCAAGAAAGTGAAAAAAAAAGCCACGAGAAATATAAAAAATTGCCAACAAACACAATTGCCATGTGCCGAATATATTTCTCTTTGCTGCCATAAAAAAAGGGTTCTTGGAAGAAATTTGCTATCAAAATGTAAATGAAGAAAAGCAAAAAAAAAAAATTTACAGGATTTTTTTCCAACCCCGTTAGATTTCTTTTTTTTCTTGCTTGTGTATTCTTCTTTTTCTTGAAGTTTCCCTCGATGTGTTTTATTTTAATTTTTTTTTCTGTTATAGCTTTCAATTTTTTATTTTAATTATTGCCGAGTTGAGGGAAATTTCCATGAAGCTCGATAGAATTGGAGGTGGGCGGACAAGTGGAATGGTCCACAGGGAACGAGATTGCGTTTCGTCTCTTACATCGGAACCGAATGAGAGAGAGCCGTGGTAAGTTGTGCGTGATACAAGAATTGGGAGTTGGGAGCGAAAAGGAATTGCGAAATGGATAATGACGAAGCAGCATAAATGAGAACTCGGAAAATAAAAAATTAACATTTAAAAAAGGAAACTTCCTCACAGGATTCTTTTATGCTGACTTTCCTTCATTTCAGTATCGGTGGCGTCGAAGCGTGGGTGGAATGAATATGATGGAATGAGAGAAAAAATGGAGTAAAGAAAATAATGAATTGCTATTAGAATATGGCATCAAGCAGTAAAAAAGTATTTTAAGCGGTCGTCGTTGTACACTAAGGAATAAAGTAAGAAAGAGTCATTCAATAGAGTTTTTCCTGGAAAATGGCAAAATCACAAATTGTAATGCAGGAACAAAATAAATAATTCAACGTGGGCGATATTGAAATAACATTTGAAGTTGCTTTTTTATTCTAAAAATAAATCAATTAAATGAGGTTCCATCAAAGCCTTGAAAACATCGAACGGTTACTCAAATTACTTTTAAGATGTTTCCGATTAGTTTCGTTGTTATGGAAACAATTCACAGCCATCTGGCAACATGCAAAATGTCCTTGGGAAAACTAGTTTGTGCGACCGCTGGTGAATCGTGTCCATCGGAAGTGCCATCAACCCTTTTTTCCAGTTCACGCATATCGCCCATCGGTGAAAACGTGTTTAGAGAAATCTGGTCAAACCGGTCTTCGGCAGGTCACAAAATATGTCTATAGCGAGACCGTTATGCAAGACAATTGTAGAATAATTGAATCAGTGATGTCGCTTTTACTAGAAGCAATGTATTGTTATGTTCTATAACTACGCCACTGAAAAAACGCATTGAACCAGGTAAAAAATTTAATGATTTAGATGCATGGACAAATTGTGAAAATGGGACCATTGGGCCCGTGGGAAAACCGGTTTATTCTTACTGAACCCCTTTTTCATACGCAATGTGCATCAGATTTCCTTGAACGAGCCGATCGTCACTGGATCGGGGTCAGCTAAGATGGGAAAAAACCAGTTTTCTTATGAAAACCTTTTCGACCCTTATTGTTTTTTATCCACTTATGCAAATTTGCATTGATCATCGTCAGTCCATTCGGGATGTGAATCAAAATAAACAATAAAAGTTGTCCGTTGGTAATAGAATTTTCAGGATATTTAGGAAACCGGATTTTGATCCTGGACGTTTATTTAACCGTTTTAAGGGTTCATGACACTCATGGCCATCAGTAGCATTCTGAATCTACATATCGATGGATACTTTACGTTGTGGAAAATAATATTTTGTGGTTGCTTGAAAATAATTAATTAATTTCAAAGAAAGAAAGAAAAACTTTCTTAAAGAACATAAAACAGAGTGAAAATTTTCCACAGAAATCTTAAATGTGCAAAAAAAAGTTCATTTTTTTTTAATTATTCGTGACCAGAAGCGAAATTCATTTCGAACGATGGACTTGGTGATGAAAGAAAGTTTTCATTAAGAAAAAACTTAAAAAGTGCTAAAAAGAATTTAAATTAAAAATCAAAGTGTGCATTGAAGTTGCGGAAAATGTGCACGAAAATCGGATTGTTGATTTTTGATAAATAAACTTTCGTTGGATAAAATTCATCGATAATCATTTTTCATAATTCACGCACTTCATTTTTAAATTTCCTTCATTATTGCGCTGCCATCGAGCCATCCCTCGCCGCTATTAATGTATATATATTTATTTCCTTCTGACAACCCACTGCCACCCCCTTTTTTTATTGCGTATATCGCACAACCCTCATTCACCCTCAATTCTATAACGATTGGGCGAAAATACCCGCGGCGCGCTCTTTTTTTTCGACTCATTTTTGTTCGCTTGATGGTTGATTTTTTATTGCTGTTTAGTGTGTGTGTTGGTGTCAGGGACATTCAAAATGGGGTAGGGGTGTATGAGAGTGTAATGTAAGGCAGATGGAAAAAAAGCGACAGAAGGCGATCTGTAAGAAAATCGATTTCCTTTATAATTATTTCTTTTTTTCTTACTTTTTAATTTGAACTTTTTCTTCTGGTATTTGATGGACTTAGAAACAATGATCCAATGAGTTAGGGGTGGTCCCAAGCACTCACGCAACCCAGCTGTGTAAATTTTAATAACCAAAGCATAAGCGTGGGTTTCTTTTCTTAAGTAGAGCCCTGCGGAGTTTTTCTTCATAATGAGACACGTCACGATCGAGGGGCAGTCAGCAGAAGGCAAAAAAAAAAAATATTTTCTTGATGATATTCATGTCGTCAAATTTTCCCTTCAGTTCTCTCATTTTCTTTAGAAAAAAATGATAAAAATTCACTTGACAAAGCACAAAATGTTCATCGTAAAAAGTAACGAGGGGACACACTGAGAGGGATGAGACAATAAAAATTAAAGGGGGACAAAAAAAATTGCGAACGAAGAATATTAAAATAAAATATACACCATTAATTTACAATTCATCCCCTCACTTGCCACCACCTCCTTCCCTTCCTCCCGGCGCCGGTGCCATCATCGTCGTTCTGGCCAAGCTCGCTGGCAATTTTTGTGCTGTGTTTTTCAATTTTTCCATCTTTTTTCTTTCGCCCTCCCCATCCTACGCCACCCCTCATTCGACCCATCTCAATTTAAACTCCTCCACGAATCATTAAGAAGGATTTTTTTTCCTCCTTGCGCTGGAACGAAATAAAAAACAGAATTTTAATTTTCCTTCGAGATGGAAATTTTTTTTTTCTGATTAATAATTTTTCTTTCTTAACTTCGTTATTTTTCTTACTCTGCTGATGATGTGCCCACTCTATCTCATGCTTCCACGGACAGAGAGGAGCCGAGAATGACGAGAAGCATGAAAAAAAAAAATGGTGATGTGGAAAAAGATGAAAATTTAAATTAATTTTTCTTTGTTTTGCCATCGTCATTCATCCAGTTGAAGTTGCTGTGCTTTATTTTTTCTCGAATGGATTTTTTTTTTGTAGGAAAATTGGAAGCAAACAGCGAAGTCAGAAATGACTTTTCATTTATCGCCAATATTTTTTTTTTCTTTAATAATAAGCTTCAATTCTAATAGCAAAATTTCCTCAAATATGAAAATTATGTCAAATGTCATTGCCCCAAAATGTTTCATAGTTCATAGTTTCTCATTCTCAGCACGAACTAAAAATGAAAATCGAAAGTTTTTTTTCCCGAAAGAAAGTTTTTAAAGCATTTTCCAAGGTCATAGATTTTCAACAACTTTCTCCATCTCCATCGTCCCTCCTCCCTGAAAAAGACATCAACTTTAATATGCTTTTCGAGTGAAACGTCACTTACAAGCGACAGCTGATTTAAGCTTCAATGAAAAACCGCGGAAAATTTAATTAATTTTTTGTTATTATTAGTTTCGTATGGGCTATGATGGGTTCTTTTGGAGGGGGGCATAAATAGAGAGTCAAATTGATGACAACATATACATTCATATCAATTATTTGCTTTCATTTTCATCCAGAAACAAAATCCATCTTGAATAATTCTTTTTTTCTTATTTCTTTGTAATTCTTCATTTAAAAAAAAAAAAAATAAATTAAAAAATTTTTCCGTGAATAAATTTTCCATTAAGCCCATTAACCATTTTTTCTTTCTCATCCCATTCACATGAAATCATTCGACATTCCCCTCGTTCGTGTATTTTTCTTTCTGCCCAAAAAAAAAAAAAAACGACAATAATTCATCGTATTACTGCCACTCCAATCACTTTCTTACCTCCCCCACCAAGCTTTTTCAACCCTTTTTCTGTTTTGTTGGCTCCTGCAACCCATCAAGGAAAAAAGAAATCGAAAAATAAACAGCAATTCAGTACGATGGGCGATGGCAAAAAAGAAGAGAAGTAAAAAATTCTCAACAACAGAAACATTCATCGTTGCTAATGGCTGGAAGTCTTATATTGGGCAAGAAAGGCAAAGTAACGAAAGGGGAGGCATTTTGATGGAACACAGCTATAATCTTCCTCCCTGCCCCGCTGCCACGACATCGTAAAAAGTGTGCTGGGCAACGCTTGAAAAGAAAAAAAAAAAAAAAACGAAATAAATGCTCACTTTTTTGTTCTTTTGTTTGGCAGCGTCTTGTGCCGAATAACCCGGTTAGAAATGTGCGAGCGGGGGTTGAAAATGGAACAGGGGCCGCGATGGAAAATTAAAATCGAGTCCATAGCGCGTGAAGGGTTTCTTTTTCCTTAAGCATTAAAAGAAGAAAAAAAAATTTAACGAGAACAGCAAAAAAAAAAACGCGCGAAAAATTGAAACAACAACAAAAAAAAAATATGCGATGGAAATTAATGGCAGGCAAATGAAGGAAAAAGAAAATGCGCGCGATCCTCGGAAAACGGTGAGAGGGTGGACAGAGAAGGGTTGGGCATTTAAATGTAAATTTTAAGACAAGGGTTGAAAAAAAAGTTTGAATAAATTTTTAGACATTGATGGGAGCGTGCGGAAGTTAGGAAAAGGATTTAGCGTCATAAACGGCTTTATGTTATGTCAATGTGTGGCAAAATTCATGAACGTTTCCTATCGCTTTTTTCGTAATGAACGAAAAGCGAAAATAATAAAAAAAAAATTGTTAAAGAAATTTTTGTTGTGAAAAAAGAAGGGAAAAACGAATCTTAATGAGGGCAGCGCAGGAGGAGATAAGAGGCAGCGGAGGAGTTTTTTTTGGTAATTTTAAAAAGCAACCCCTTTATTTTTATTTTCTTCTTCTTTTTCTCCCATTTTTTAAGCGGCTCGAGAAAAATTGAAATTGGAAAATTCTTGGGCGGACTGAGGCGAGCTGTTTTGTTTATAAATTTTGTGGAGTTTCCGTAAATTGATGTAACATGAGAAGAATTTCCAATTAATGATTATTCTGACGATATTTCTCATCCCATCGTATTTTTAAACCCCTCTGAACTTCATTTGAGACATCGAATCGCGCTTTTTTTCCTAGGCATTTTCAATAAAGCAGCGAGAATAACGCGAGGGTTCTTTAATCGATTTAAGGATTCTTCATTATTTTTTTTTTATCAGATGAAAGGGACGCGGTAGCGAACTCAGATTTAAGGGACGCATCAACGCACATTTTAAAAGCTGTGATTTTGTGATCGAATGATTTAAAGTCGCCATTTGCTCTTTTCTTTGTAAATTGACGAAAAGTAAATAAAAATTAAAATTAGAAACCAAATCGATTTTATATATTTTTTGAAGACATTTTTCAGCATAAAGCAGAGAAGCAGAGCCTACTTTAATTTCGAATATTCAACTACATATTCCATAAAGTTATAGTAGGCTTTTTAAATTTTTGTATTTTTAAAAACAAGGTGAAAATGTTCAATGAACTTGTGCAAAAATGTAAGTAAAACGTCTTGAGAGTAATGAGAATTATTAAAGAGTTTCAAATGTATGTAAAAGATTCGAATATGATAAGACTTAATTTCATCAAGCCTGCTGTTGGCATTTCAGTATCGATTTTTTTAATTTAATGTTTCCCCCCCCCCACTTCGACAAACCCCACACAAGGAAGAACCATCAGGAAGTCTTTAATTCCGTATGTGAAGATAAGTCTTCTTGATTATTCTTTCCAACCGCAATTTCAGTGGTTTTGGAGGAATTTGATTTTTTTTTTGCTATCACCTTAATTACAATTGCTTAAGAAATTAAACTTTACGCAATTAAGAGAGAAGGAGAGCTGGGAATCAGAAGAAGTAAAGATTCATTGAGCAAAGATAAAATTTATTGCAAATAATTCAAAAAAAAAAAGTAAATAATTGAAAAATTCCTTTTGCGTCTTTCTTTGTGTTGCTTCTTCGCATTTAAATCCTTGACTTTGCATTATTAATGAGTCATTCTAATTAAGTTGCAATTAAGGCGCGATTAAAGTTTATCTTCTCTCTCGTCCATCCACTTTATTTTTAGTTTTCAATTTGCACGTTTGCATGGGTGATGAGAGCCAGTGACGATAAAGCTTCGTAATTTAGTAGCGGGACAAAATGTTTGTTTACTTAAAGGTGGTGAAAAGCAATAGACATTTCCAAGTTCATATTCACAACACAACCACCAGAAGTTTCAATTCCAGATGCAGGGTTTTTATTAAAATTTACTGATTCTCGCAACACATTTATTGCCTTAAAATTTTCAACGAAAGTTACAGAAGAGCGTGCGAAGGCGCCAAAATCGACCTCCAAAAATTACTTCCACATAACTCATCAATTCAACCCTTCTGGTAGCACCATTGTGGCGAAGGGGAAGCAAAAACAAAACGAAGCCCATTAAAAACCGACACGAAAAAATCTGACTCCCTCACAGAATGTGTCTTAAGAAATTAAAAGAAGTTTGCACAATAACGAAAGAAAGAAAAAAAAAAAAAGAAAAATTAATGTGAATGAAAGAGAGTTCCGTGTGTGGTGTCTTGTATCGTAGAGGGTTGTACAGCAGAAACAATAAATAATCTGAGATGTTTTCTTCAAAATCCTCCTCCAACCATCGTCGCCATATGAAACATTTTTATGCTTGCTTCTGGATACTATTCACTGGATATATGTAAAAATGTATGTATGTATCCTTCCACACTCCTGCCCCATCATGCATCCTCCCCTCGCTTTTGGAGAAAGGGTGGAAAAAAATGTGAAAAGATATCTTTTAATGGCTGCAGCAGAAGAACTTTTTTTGTCAGTCGTTTTTTTTTCTTATATTTCTTTCTTCTTTTTTTCAGTTCCACTCCGTGCCTTTCCACATGTTGGATATTTAAACTTCTTCATGTGTGTATCTTTGCTGCCTTCGCAAATCTCATGACGGATATTTTTTTATATAGATTTTTATTATTATGAAAAAAAAAAAGCATTTCTCATGTTGCCTGAAGTGAACCGAAAGAAAAAGACACTGAAGAATGGCGACGAGGGCAGGGCGGTGGAGAAAAAAAAATTTTTTTTTCTCTATTCTTTAACCATACATACAGCTCCATCATCTGTACATTGCAATGTCGGATCTTATGCGGATGAATGACAGAAATATTGCCGGATGAAAAGAATGACTTTCTTACAATTTTCGTGTAAGAGCATTTTGCTAGCGGGCGAAAGATAATTGTAGTGATAGGAGCGCGAAAAGGGGGAAAATATAAGAAGTAAACAAATCTCAGAACCGTTTCTGGCTTTTCAAAGTTCCATCTTTATGGCTTTTTTTATGCAAAAATTTTTCATGTTCTTTAGCTACATTCGAATTTCATTCTATCCACATGAGATTCTCATTCCATTTTTGCCTCATTCCAAGTGAACTTCAACCAGCGCGAGAAAAAAAAAGCGCCATAAAAAAAAGGTACAAGCGAGAAATTTTCCATGTGAGGAAAAATAAAAGTACAGCAAAAATAATCTCATTTTTCTTTGCCCCGACTTTTTATTTTTCTTATTAAAATATTTTTCATTCAACCACCGGAGCAGCGAGCAGTCTACAAGGCATAATCTGAACGCAAAAGAAGGAAAAATTGATAAGTTTTTATTTTCTTTAGCAATTTTTTTTATTTTTTATGACACCAATGGTAAAGTCAACAACAAAGGCACTGGCGGGGTATATGCACATATGTGTAATTCTCGCCCGAAAATGGCTTCGAGATAAGGAAAGCTAAAAAAAACTGAAACATTAAAACGTGAGCACGTACAGTCAGAGATCATTTTTGCAATATTTAACGATATGCTTCCGCTAAAAATGTCTTTAATATCCTGAGGCGATTGAAAATTTTCTTTCCTTATCATGTGTTACGGAATTGATAACAAAAATGTTAATCAAATTTAATCTTACATTGAATTTTTATTTATTCAGCGATGAGATGTGACGGCGATTAATTTATTAAACACTCATTTGTTACCAATGCTCGTTAATAGATGGCGCAGCATCGAAAGCTCTTTAACGTGTCCTAAAATATTTTCTCCAGTAAATATTGTGCAAATTCTCAAAATTCTAACGCACGTGATTTCGTGCATGCTTTTTTTTGTTAATTTATATTTCCTTAATATTAAATTACAAAAACTATTCTCTATTTCTATTTACTCTATGGAATAAATTTCTTTACAAAAATTTTCTTATTCTCACAAAAAGATGCTTCGCACTGATAGTGATTTCTTACGTATTTTTGACGTTATGCTATTTATAGAACGTAAAATTTCCCAAACATCTGACATTGCGCTCCATTTTATCAAAAGTTTATTTTTAGGCAAACGAATGTGGCACCGAAAACCAATTAATTTTTTTCTTTAAAAAAAACGAGAATCGCCATCAACGTTCATTGTGATTTGGGAGTTTTTTATGTTCCAAAAAAATTTTTGGGGATTTTCTTTAATCTCCCTGAAGAAAGCAAAAAGTTGATTACTGTAAAACAATGTACTAGGTATTTATTGCCTCGCAACTGCAGCGTTTGCGGTGACTACAAAATAAAAACGCGAGAAAATTGGGGTTATATCCATAAATTTATTGTATCCATTGATGAGGATATTGTTAGCCGCAATAATGTCTCGATTCCAATATTCTCGCAATGTGGGCCGCGATGCAAAATAATATGGAGATACGGGGACTTCATCGTAATGAAATGTTACGAAATGATTTTTTTTTGCCGCATTCATGGCAACAGAAAAATCGGATACCGATCACGTTCAGAAATGTGTCTCAAGGTCAATTATCAAAGAATTTCTACATGATAAGATACGTTATCGTGCTTGCAATCACGTATCACGCTTGTGAACTTAACAAGATTGTTCCAAAATTTAACAACGACCGTCAACGTTTGTGCAGCGTCGGTGAATTTAAACAACCTTCTGAGAAAAAACCACTGTCTATGCAAGGAACCATGTGGTGATGAAGTTTGTGTCTGCGTCGCTTGATTGATTCGCTTTTAATTTTATTTTCCTGTTTTTTTTTTTTTTTTTTGATAAATATCGAAATGTTGGAAAAAAAAGACGCAGCGCAGTGAGGTCGAGACGTTTTAATACGAAGCACATTCGAAATGACATACGCAAATAGTTTCAAGTTTCGTCACAAATTTAACGTCAACATCTTCTGATCGCGATATATCAACATATTGACAATGTGACTGCTTAACTGTTCTCTGCTAATTCAATTCAGTTCAGTGGTGCTCATAAAAATAAATAAATAAATTGAATCACAATCGCTGCTGATTACATATCGCATTGCGCAAGCAAGCACGTGGTTGGATGTACGCGTAACGCGACGGATGATCAAATAGGAATGAGAACTCCAATACCGATATAGAAAGGAGTCGTTGCCTATCCCGCCACCACTGACGACTGACTTCACTTTTCCACATAAAAAAAAAAAACTTCCCAACATCATCAACAATTGTTTTTTGTGTTGGTTGTATTTGATTGCTGCGAAAATGAATGAAACGTTTGTGTGTATGTGTATGCGTAGAAATGAAATAATAATTCAGAAGCGGAGCGTTACTTGTTGTGGAAAGCAGCGCCACAGTCATCGTTGTCATTTCGACGCGAGATCAGCACATATTTTGGAAGCGCTGAGCTTTTAGTAGATCGACATTGTATCGGCAGAATTTACTTTAAGCGGTGCAAGAACGCAAAAAAAATAGTCACCGGAACTCGATGAGTCATCGATTAAGTGTTTTAAAATTAATGCCGAAAGTATTAGAAACGAGTCAAAAAACGAAATTAAAAATATTTGACTTTAAGAAGAAATAAAATTTTCCAACTGTAAGTTGTTGACAGTGCAATTGATAAGAAACAACCAACAAGTGTGTGTGCGTGTAAAGAAATTATCCAAAGAATTGCAAAATGGGTCAAATAAAAGATACTGTGAACCGCATTTGGGCGAATCGTCACTTTAGATTGATTGGAATATCGCTGGGAATCCTGTTATGCTTCCTCATTTATGGCATATTTCAAGAGAAAATTATGCGAGGATGTTATGGCGGTGAAGGTGAAAAATGTCTGGGTGGCGATAAATATAAATACGAATTGACGCTTGTCGGGAGCCTTTGTTTCTTTTACTGCATAGTCGCGAGAGGTAATCAAAACTTGTTCACGCACACAAATACATTGAAATGTGATAAAATTGTATGATTAAAAATAGCAATCACCACCGGTACATATCTATTTAATCTGTGCCGGTATCGGAAAGAAAGCATAAAATGTATTTCAATTGTTTATATGCTGGCTGCATAAGGTCATATTACTCTTATCGCTTACATTAAAGCTCTGTTTATATTAACTCTGATGACCTTGCTCGAAAACCGCGCGAAATTAAAACCCGTTGCGAAATCAAGTTTCTGAATTTTAAATGTTTATGCACAATCACATTTCCAATGAATTTATTGAAGCCAAAAAGTGTTTAGACTATTGCAGATTTTGAATGTAACATGAACTTTGTTTATAATGATGAAGATGCTCATTTTACATTCCCTTAAAAAAGACCTCCATGATATGGCGAGAATAATTAATTGCACGCAGTCAAGTGATTAATCATTGCCTTTGTATTTGCAGTTCTCCTAAAAGTCACACATCCACAAGAGGATAAAACACATCAAGGATGGTATGCAAGTGCGGCATTCTGTTACATCTCAGCGATGGTTTGTGGAAATATGGCACTTCGTTATGTCACATATCCCACGCAAGTTATTGGAAAATGTTCGAAGCCAATTCCGGTCATGATTATTGGAGTGTTCCTAGCTAACAAGCGTTACACCATTCAAAAGTACTTCTTTGTACTGCTGATTGTTGTTGGTGTCATTTTGTTTGTTTACGATGACAGTCGAAAGAGTTCGGCGGTGGAAAATTCATATCTAGGACTTGCATTAATTGGAATGAGTCTTTTAAGTGATGGAGTTCTTGGAGCTGTTGAGGATCGTATTAGAGCTGCATCAAGGCCATCAGCGTTCAATTTTATGTTTTCGATTAATGCATTTAGTGCAGTTATTTTGGCATTTGCAACAATTGTGACAGGTGAAATTAGTGGCTTCTATGAATTTACAATGAAATATCCGGATGTGCTGTTAAAGATTTTTTCTCTTGCTGTTGCCGGATCATTTGGACAAGTTTTCATTTTCCTTATGATTTCACATTTCGGACCACTGCCATGTTCAATTGTAACAACAACACGAAAGTTCTTTACGGTGATGTTTTCAGTATTCTTTTTGGGAAATCCACTGGAAAATCGTCAGTGGTTTGCCACGTTGATTGTGTTTGGGGCTCTTTTTGCTGATGCCCTCTTTGGCAGGAAAACATGCGGCAAACAAGCTCAGCCCGTTCCAACAGAAGAACCTGACATTGAGAAAAATTGCTTAGCGAAGAATCTTCCAAATGGACTCGATGGAAAGGGAGAAGAGCTAAAAGAATTAAAGACCAGCAATGTAGTGTGATTTTAATTATTTCTTAAAATGTTCCTTTAAAACCCTCAAAACAAAAGGCAGCTAATTTTATGATATCTTTGCGCAGTTTATGTAACTTTTCATCTACTACATAGTTTAACTAAGTTTAATCAATCATATTTAATAATATTTATTTGTTTACTATACGTTGGTTAAACCAACTCTTTTTTTTCGAGTTTCATCAAAATTCTAAATTGACCAAATTGCTATTAATTGATAAAAAAAAATATATTTCTCCTTTTTCGTCGTTTATTAATTAATAAAATAAATGATGATTGTAAATACGAATTGAAACAGAACCAAACAAATGTTAAAGCACTAAAAAAGTTTCATAACAGATGTCACTACGTCACGTTCAAAATGTTGTTCAGAGCCTACTAAAGTATGTTGAAGATTTCAAAAATTATAGCATGCTCTGCAATTTAAAATTTTATTTTTACTTTAAATATCTGTAACTTAATAATTTGATCAAATCGATTTGCATTTCGCTGTTTGATTCATTCACAGGCGATATAAAATTGAATTGGTAAACATTGGCGCCAATGAGAACGACAAATAAAATAATAATTTTTTTCAAAATGTCTTGAAATTTATTGTGACGAAACGATAATTGATTTGTAACATGACGACGGCTGCAATCTAATAAAGAAAATTATCGAGAATTGTCAGAGCATTGATCTTAATTTTCTCTCTACAATTTTCTACAAACTGATTACTATAATGACATTGGATCCAACAGACCTTTACGATCAAATACTGGAATCATTCTTTTGGCGATTGCTTGATATTTTGGATTCTTCAATATTCTCCTCTTAAAATTCATTCCCCGTTCGTCAGTTGAATTATGAGCTTTGAAATCATTATCTTCATCATCTGATAACATCAGCGGCAGAACAAGCAATGTAAATATGAATGCTGATAAGAAAAAAAACGTCTAATTAAAGCTTTAATTTTAAAAAGATTTTTTGTAGAAAATTACCATAAAAATATTTCTCGGTTAGCTTGATTTGATATTTGTGCAGTGATGGAAATTTGTCCATGCTATAATTCAATTTAATTAAGTTGTCTCTTAATTGATAATAGAAATATTGAGTGAACTCCTCAATTTTGTCCTGATTGAAAAGTTCATCGGACAATGACAAGAAAAAAAAATGTATCAGATCAAGAACTGATGAACCCCAATGGGGAAATTGATAGTCGATCTGTGATAAAAATTTATCTAAATCGTAAGAAAATATTGGAAAATAATTCGAAACTTACTAATCGAAGATCCTTAATTTTTCCATCTTCATCGTACTGAATTAAAACATTATTTGTCCAGACATCGCCATGATTCAACACACAAAATTCTTCAGGATCAACATCGAAAGAACGCCACAAGCCTTCCATCAACGAGCTTTGAATATTCTTCATTTTCACTGCGTAGCATTCATAACTTGGCCATGTAGCAACCTCATCAATAAGCAATTTGTAGGTTGTATTGAAGAAAACATTAAATGCATTAACTCCACGACTTATCAGGCCTGTATTGAGGCTTTCGAATATATTTCGATCACGATCATAAAGTATCAATGAAGCAGCTTGTAGCTTTGCAAGTTTCTCAAGAATGTTATAAACATGATCTGAATCTAATCCAATTATACGATCGGCCATAATGAAACCAGTTTCCTTTAGATCTTCGAAAATTATTGCTTCACACGATTGATCGATGCCAATAATTTGCGGGAAAATTTCACTGCTATCATTGACTTCCTTCAACACTTGCACAATTTTGGGTGCAATATTTTTATAGTAAGACATTTCTCTGTTCTGTACATCATATCCTTCAGGTCCTGTAATATTTTGCGTATATTCAAGGTGAGATACAGTCTTTACAATGAGTGGTTTCTGATAAAGTTTCTCTCGCAACATATAGTCGACATGAACTCGAAGTAAGGTTGATAGAAATCCATCGTTGCCGCCACCACAAATTTCAATGACTAATTTCAAAACTTTCAGGCTCTCATCACAGTAAAATTTCTTCAAATGAAATTCCACAAAGTTTCCATCAAGCCACGATGGACAATGTTCCGTTCGCAAAATTTGCGTTACAGTTTCGGTTACAGTTATTTTCGCTTCAGCCATTTCTGCTAAACTAAATCATATTTTTAATATATTAAAGAGGTCAACAGACCTTTTATCGTATAGTATAACTGTCATGTCTTATCTGCTTTGTTTAAGCAAATTGATAACATTTTTTCAACACGGATGTAAACAAATTTTTGCCAGAGTCGAGGCGTTTTGCCGTTTTGCTCTTCATTTAGGTTATGTTTTGACAATCAAATCTTTCTTAATCTACGTACGATACTTTAGAATTGTGATAACAACTCACATGACTTTTCTGTTTGTTCATTTTAATTGATCATGTCAATTAGTTGAACTCCAAATATGAAACGATTCACTTCTTTATTTGCTTTTATTGTTTTTGGTAATATTTGGCGTATTTTAGCCTTGAGCTCAGCTACTGCTAGCGGCCTAGAGTCGATAGTGCCTTCTTTTGATGCTTACAGAGATGTACGATTCCTACTGATGACAAGAGAAAACCGAAATCCATTTCAATTGGGATTCCGAGATTTGACGTCAATTCAGCAAAGTTTCTTTAATCCTTCGAAGCCAACAAGAATTTTGCTGCATGCATGGCAAGGTGACGGTGTCGATGGCCTAACAATTCAAACAGCCGACGAGCTTCTTGACTATTATGATTTCAATGTCATTTATGTTGATTACACTGCGGGAATGTCAATTAATTATGTGATATCACGAGGTCGTGTTCCAGCTATTGGGAACTTTGTTGCATCATATTTAGACTTTTTGCATGAGCACCGTTACATAACGTTCGATCGTTTGACAATCATTGGATTTAGTCTTGGAGGTTTGTTAGCCGTTCTTAATGTAGAAAGTCCAAACATAATTTAAGTATTTTATTTGCAGCACAAATTGCTGGCATGACAGGTAAAAATGTTCAGCGAGGTCGCGTTAATACAATCATTGGCTTGGACCCAGCTGCTGGACTTTTTAGTGTAAATACACCTTCAGAACGTCTTGCAGTTGGTGATGCAGATTATGTTGAGGTTGTACATACAAATGGAGGATTTTCGGGAGCTGGAATTGGCATTCCGATTGGTAATGCAGATTTCTTTGCCAACGGTGGAACTTCACAGCCTGGTTGTCTTACAAATACTTGCTCTCACATGAGAGCCGTTGAGTATTATATGGAATCAATTATAAGCAGCAATTTTTGGGCGAATCGCTGTGCAAATGAAAATGATGCTGGACGTGGAAGGTGCAATTTGGAACCAGGTGCCTTTATGGGTGGTGAACCATCAAATTTTAGAAACACTTTACGCGGAATTTTCCATTTTGAAACGAATCGCAGTTCGCCATTTGCTCGTAGCCATTGAATTTAAAACGCGAGAATTTCATTTTCAATTTCTGTTTTTATTTGAAGGAAAATTAAAAGTTTCTAACAAGATTTCAACAAATAATAATAATAAAAAATCATGCGAAACTAAAAAAAAATTCTCACCCAAAGTGCTAATTTTTTATATCGAATGTATTTCTTTTTGTACCTCACTACTCTAATAATTAGGGAAAAAAAGGTAATTAGCGCGTCCTGTTTTATTCGATTATATTTTCAGGCACTAAACTTTACACTTATATTACTGGCACGTTCCCGCATAAGTTTCAAAATGTCTTCACTTAATTCCTCAACCGTTGTGTAACGCACCTTGTGAAAGCTAAAAATATCCGCCATAAATTCTAATAGTTGATGTCTGAAATAGTGACAAACTTCCTTTAAATTTTCATCCGATCCGAAGAAGCCCCAAGCCATGAGTGGTGAAATTTGTTCAGTCACATGATAAAAGTGAGCCATGAATCCATCAGGCCATTTGAGCATACGTTTTTTAGCTTTAAGGACGCTCCACACAGCTGTCGTCAGTGCAGTTTCTTTGAAACCATTGGATAGGAAGCGATTTTGAATGACTGCCATCACCGAGCCTGGCGGACTATCAAGATCTTTAAATGCGTCAAGGATAATAAAATCTAGCACAATGTCAAAGAACGTCATTGCTTTAACTCCTCGCAGGCTCAATTCCATTTCTACTTGCACCCAATGTTTTGGTTCTTGGAGAAAATTAAGCATAGTTTCATATGAAATGATAAAGTCCTTTGGATCCTTATCACCCAAACACAAAAGGTCTGATAAGATTTGTCGTCCCGTGTCAGAAACATATCTCGAAACAGCCGGATCACGAAACAAATGATGGAACGCCAAACGAATGCAATGAAGTTTTGCAAGATATTCTGCATCGCTGCCTACATTTACCAGCTCTGTTCGAATTGAACGACATGGAATTGGAGACTCTTCCATTTGCCGAGCAGCGTTATGATATAATGGATGTTCCAGATCATCGGATTCCGGCTCGAAATCTTCAAATTCACGCAAATCAGCAATTTGATCCAAGGCTGATGCAAACGACTCTGCGGAATCGAAATTTGGATCTTGTTGGTTGTCCTCAGTAGTGCGAAATAAACAAGAACGTTCATCGAGAAATAGCAATTCTGACTGTTCCTGGAGCTGATAAGCAATGTCAAGAAGACTTTGAATTTCTCTAAAGAACTCTGCATCCTCGGGTTGAGCTGATCCGAGTGAATGAGCTGCTAATGCATCTTCCCAGAAGTTAATAACAATATCCAGCTTTTCCATTCCCATTACTCCGAGCTGCTGAGGCGTCAATGGAACTGCTGTTGAATTTGATACTGCTTGAGTTGAACCTGATGCATATGATGCAATGTCTGTTGTTGTGTTAATTGAGCCACCTGGAGATACTGAACGAGCACTAACTCTTGATCCAGCTACTGACATGATATCTAAAAATAAAATGAAACATTTAGGGCACCTATCAGTTGCAAAGTAACTCACCATTTGGACTTCGCATTGAATTTCTCGTCCTACGACCACCGCCGAGTCTATGTCGCGGATTTCTTGTTGGTCGCGCTTTTCTCCTGCTCATGTATGAAGCTACAGCACTTAACAGCACAAAACCAGCCGTCACAGAAATTATGATGACCTGAAAAATTCTCATTTACTTTATATTGACACCAAATGTTATGATATCTTTATGCTCACTTTGTGTGTTGTCGTCACGCTGGTTGGAAACAGTCGCAAGCTCATGGTGAATCTTTTGTTTAAATTATTGAAAGTTTTACGATAAAATTCCTTCTTAATATTTGCTGCAGCAAAAGTTTGTCACTTCCTTATCGCTCAAGTTAGGTAATCACTGATGTATTGTCTCTGTTTGCATAACGTCTGCTCCAGTATTTGTTTATTTCTTCAGGTTAATTATTCATTTCAGTTTTTTGTATCCTTGAAATAAAACTTAGTGACGCGAAAGAAAGATGCAGAAAACAAGGTCATTGCACAGTTGGAGGAATTTGTTGTACGTCATCCGTCATCACTTCATAAAACTGAAAAACAATAACAAAGGCAAATTATGAATTAAAGTGATTAAAAATAAAATAAAGAAATTATGGCAAGCGTCGTTCCTTATTTGTTGGTGGTGTTGCTGATGATACCCTGCATCTTTTGTGCTCAGAAAAGCCGTAAAAGTGTTTTGTTTTTGTTGGGTAAGTGAAAGTTGACATGTTCGTAACTGATAAGCTAATCCAATATCTATCCGCTATTACATAGCTGAT
The DNA here is from genome assembly GCA_018397935.1 of Propsilocerus akamusi. NCBI lineage: Eukaryota > Metazoa > Arthropoda > Insecta > Diptera > Chironomidae > Propsilocerus > Propsilocerus akamusi. The sequence goes on along the minus strand of CM031469.1, from coordinate 24,860,775 downwards.
GATGCCGGTTTTGAAATGGGCACATACAGAAACAAAATTGTACAAACGCCAAACTTGGATAAACTCGCTAAACGATCACTGATCTTTAATAAAGCGTTTGCATCGGTCTCATCGTGTTCACCAAGTCGAGCATCGATTCTTACCGGCCAAGCAAGTCATCAGAATGGAATGTATGGTTTGCATCAGGCTGAGAATCATTTCAATTCATTCGATGACGTCCAAAGCCTTCCTCAAATCTTACACAAATCGAGAATTAAGACTGGATTGATAGGAAAGAAGCATGTTGGTCCATCAGATGTTTTCAAATTTGATTATGAGCAAACAGAAGAAACCCATAGCATCAATCAAGTTGGTCGAAATATCACAAATATCAAATTAATGGTTCGTGAATTTTTGAATTCATCCAGTGAGGAACAATTTTTCCTGATGGTTTCATTTCATGATCCACATCGTTGTCACATAACACCAGAATATGGAAGTTTCTGTGAGCGTTGGGGATCTGGTGAGCATGGAATGGGAATAATTCCCGATTGGCAGCCAATTTATTATCAATGGGAACAAATTTTCTTGCCGTATTACGTTCAAGACACCGAGCCAGCACGAAGAGATATCGCAGCACAATACATGACAATCTCAAGATTGGATCAAGGTGTTGGATTAGTGTTAAAAGAACTTGAAAATGCTGGACGTTTGCAAGACACATTAGTAATTTATACTTCGGATAATGGTCCGCCTTTTCCTTCCGGTCGAACAAATTTCTATGATCCTGGAATGGCAATTCCAATGTTGATGTCATCACCAATAAATAATAAACGTTGGAATCAAATAACAAATATGATGAGCTCACATTTAGATCTAATGCCGACACTTCTCGATTGGTATAAAATTACACAAATTAATGAAAATCGCGTTGAACAATTCACTGGTAAATCGTTGCTTCCATTGCTGGATAATGAGCCAGCAGAGCTAGACATTCCAGTATTTGGAAGTCACAATTTTCACGAAGTCACAATGTCGTATCCAATGCGCACTGTAAGAACGAAACGTTACAAATTGATTCACAACATTAATTACAATTCAAAGTTTCCAATCGATCAAGATTTTTATGTTTCTCCAACGTTTCAAGATCTGTTAAATCGTACAATTACTAAAATGGCAATTCCTTGGTATAAAACGCTCAGGACTTATTATCAGCGTGCAGAATGGGAACTTTTTGACCTAAAACTTGACGCTGATGAAATGACGAATGTAGCAGGAAAGAAAGACTACGCAAAAACATTAAAAGACTTGAAGGATTTGTTATGGAAATGGCAAGTTCAGACAAATGATCCGTGGCGATGTGCACCACATGCTGTGCTGGAAGATAAAGGTCCATATAAGGATGATCCACAATGTTTGACTTTAGCTCATGATGACTTATAAGTATCCATTTTTTTTTTAAATACTCAATTGAATTGTATTTGATTCTAAATAAAAACGATTTAGACCAGGGCTTCCAAACTTTTTTTTGTAAGCGGAGCATGCGTACTTAGCTCAGTAGGTAATGTCATAGAAAAATTTGTCCAAAAGTTGGCAGTCGAATGACATAAAAAATTAAAATTATTTTACCCGCTTTAATATGTTATATACAAAGCGATTCTTGATTTCAACGGCCCTATGTAGATAGAGCCCTATAACATTCCCTTTTATTCATGCAAATGCAATTTTTCACACGAAATAATAAAAAGAAAACGCAAAGTTTGTTTTAAATTATTTAATTCAATTGCTGTGCAAAATTGTATCTTATTTGATAATATCTAGCTAAGTAGTGTCAGAGCTCAAAATCCCGCGGTACGCTTGAACACCATTGGACAAACACTGATTTAGACAGATATCGATTTGTTTCGTTCTCCCTTCTCTGGAGTGTTACTTGGCATAGAAATTTTTATTAATTATGTGAACTCGACCAGACTCTGTTAAAGTCCATTAAAAATTTAAAGCAGTTTTTTTTTTAAAACTTTATGAAAAATCCTTGGAAAGCGGAGCGCGCGCGTTCTGCCGCACGTATCAAACTTAATTTAGAGGTTATGTTTTTTATGGATGCATCCCTTCCCTGCAAGTTTTAAAACAAATTGTTACATAGATTAAGCCTTAGTTTACTCAGTGGGTCCTCGACGGTCAGTCATTAAAATGAATCCAATCGAAGAATTTTACAATAATTCAACAATTCTGATAACGGGTGGAAATGGATTTCTTGGAAAAACGCTTGTTGAGAAGCTTTTGCGATGCTTTAATGTGAAGAGAATTTACTTGCTGATTCGTTCAAAGGACAATGAAACGGCTGAAATGAGACTGCAAAAAATGCTCAACGAAAGTATTTTCGATTTATTGCGTGAACGTCGTCCATTGACACTTGAGAAACTTACAGCGATTGAAGTCAACTATGCATCGCATGTACTGGATGTCGGTCAGAAACTTCTCAATGATACACAAATCGTCTTTAATTTGATTGCCTCGGTGAAGTTTGATGAAAAATTACGCGATGCAACTGACATCAATTTCATTTCAACCAAAAAAGTTGTCAATCTTGTCATGCAAATGGAAAATTTGAAATCTTTTGTTCATGTCTCGACGCTTTACACAAATTGCAATCGAACGGAAATCGATGAGAAAATTTATGATCATACAATGAATTATCATCAACTAATTCCGATTGCGAAAATTTTCGATAAGATGAGAAATGAAAGTGTCGAGAAATTCTTATTTAACAATCTCCCAAACACTTACACATTGACAAAGCATTTTACTGAGAAATTTGTTCATCATCAGACATTCTCAATGCCATCAGCGATTTTCCGACCAGGAATCATCATTTCCAACTATAAAGACTTTCCTGGACATACAGATAATTTAAATGGTCCATCTGGAATAGTTGCTTGGACTGTGCGGGGCTTTATTCATACAATTCTTGGTGATTCAATGAAACGATCGAATCTGATGCCAGTTGATTATTGCATAAATGCTTTGATTGCCGTTGCATGGGATGCTTCAGGAAATTTCAAGGAGCGTCTTAAGAAATATTCCACAATTCCGATATACAATCATATGTTTGAAGAAAATAATTTGACTTGGGGTCGATACATGGATTTGGTACCGCTTGGATTTAAGGAACCTCTAGAGAAATCTATTTGGTACTATTCGTACTTCATTGTGAAATCAAAAGCTCTTTTTGACATACTAAATTTCACCTTTCACACAATTCCTGCTTGTCTTATGGACGCTTTGGCTTATGCGATGGGTAAGAAAATGATTTATCGACGAGCATTTCGCAAAACTGAAAACATCCTGATGACAATGTCATTTTTTGGATTACGCGAATGGAATATTAAGAATGGAAATATTCAGCGTTTGGTGGAGAGAACGAAAGATTTTAGTTTTCAAAATGGCGGGCACCTTAAATTTGATTTAAAATCTATCGATTGGAATGAATACTTTCGACATTACATTCCGGGCATGAAGAGATTTTATTTCAAAGAGAATTGCGAAAATGTGAAGAAATTGGAAAATTCCTATCAATCGATGAAGCACGTTCATAATTTGATAAAATATTTAATTTATTTTATCGGCATTAGAAAAATTGCACAATTTTTGAAAGGGGTTTTGAGAAAGATGATTATAAAGTTATTGTAATAATTTAAAAGAAATAAAATGAAGTAAGTAGTGCGACTCACAAAATTCAATTGAATCGCTCTTGATAAACTTTCAATCCTTTAATATTGTAAAGGCAGTCCCAGTCCGATGATTTATAGCGCTGATCCCATTTTGTCATCTCAAATATTTTCAGGTGCTTGCAATTGTCTGCAATAATGTGAAAGGCTCCAGCATTCAACTGGCAATCGCCAAGAAGTCGCAAAACTTTAAGTTCCTTCATGTTCGTGACAATTGAGGTTAACAAATTATTGTTCACTTGACAATATTCCAGGGTTAGATCGACAACTTTTGTATGGTTCTCAATATATTGTCGTTCGATTTCGCCATCAATAGCATAAAGTTTTAATTTGTTCAAAGACGGAACATGAAGTTCAGCAATTGGCCCATAATTGATTTCAAGTTTATCCAAATGCGGCATAGCTGATATCAAACGGTTAATATCTGAAGTGTTATTAAAGATCTTCAGACTCTTTAAAGCAGTAAACTTGTCCAGCAAGCGATCTAACGGAGTCACATCTTTGCCAACTTTCAGGTCAACAACTGTTGAATTTGCATCCAACTGATCCAGTGTAATTTCTGTTATGGAAATGAATTTTAAACTTGTGCAGTGATTGATGAATGTTGAAGGATCCCATGAAATGCCTTTGAATGTCACACGCTCTAACGTGTCAGCATGTTGCATAAGAAATTCTTGTAAATGTATAGTTTCTTCGAGCTCACAATTATCCAGTGAGAATTCGCGCAGCGGAAATCTGGATACAGCGAACCGCGTCAAAAACAAATTTGATTCATAAATGCCGCTGATGTCAAGCGACTTCAAAAAAGTTTGAGCGCTCAGCAATTTTTTGAATGATCTGAAGTCAGAGTAGGGAATGTCACCGTAATAAGATAAATTCATACTTAAAAATTCTTTTGAATTCAGCAGAATTGAAAATATTTCCGGCGAGCTTTCACTCAGAATTAGATTGACATTCTTCAGTTGACACAAATCATTGCTTGCGGGAGGCTCCTGATCATAACTTTCAATCCTCACATAATCAAATTCCAGATTCTTTAAATTCGGCATCATTTTCAAAATGGCATTTATAGCATTTAAGGTGTATTCTCTTCGATAGAACTTCACACTGACAATACCCGCCGCATTCGCTTCTATAATTGATCGATGAGCTTCTGGAATATATTGATTGATAGTACATTGCTTGTATTTCCTTTTTGGTTCATTTTTCTTCTCGCCATTCAAAACTAGAACAAAGTTCGCTGACAAATCGGTATTTTCGACTAATTTGTTAAACACCCTGCAAGTGGCAGAGATAGCGAGCAGATCTCGTGTTGGAAGTTGTTTAAAGATATAGAGAAGCATTTCTTTCGGCAATTGATCCATCGTTATTCGTGATTAACTAATTTTAACTCGAATTTTAACATTGAAGCACTGAATATTTATTTTGGTCTTCCACAGATGATTCATTTTCTTTTGCATCTTATTTTTTGAATTAAGCGGGTTTTACTTCCACATTTATTTATGTAGATACAAAAGTACAAAATACAAAAGTGTAGCGGTTACAAAGTTTAAATTTTTAAAAAGCATAGGCAGGCCATGGAAGCAAACAATTTTCTTGAAAATTTAGCTACATAGTAAGTAGTGTTTTTTTTTTCGTCCCTGAGAAAAATTAAACTATCGAGTTAAACCAAGAGTTAACTGTAATTAAAAAGATGGATTATAAAAGTAAACGAGACCGTGAGTTGTTATTGAGATTTAGATTGATTAAATTTACACAGAAACCAAGTTTATGCAGTTGAAAGGAAAAAAAGAAGTAGATCGAGATCACCCATCACACCACGAGAGTCAGATGATAATCATAGGAGGCGCTATCGATCACCTCCATCATCAAGCTCTGATGATAATGAAGTCCAACCGAAACCGTCTACTACAAGTGTGATCTCGAAAGTATCAACGAATTTGAAGCCAATACAATCATCTCACAAGAAGATACAAGGCATTCAAATTAAATTAAATCCACCAGCTAACAAGACAGCAGCACCATTACTAAAGCCTAAATTGGCTGTTGCAAGTGCATTTAATAATGATTCTGATTCTGAACCAGAGCAATTGCCACCCGAAGCCAAAATGAGGATGAAAAACATTGGATCCCAGACTCCTACCAGTTCAGGACCGAATAGTTTTGGAAAGACAAAGATTGGATTTGTAGACAGCAAAAAGATGTTTGAGAAGAAATTGAAGCAAATGATGGACACAGTCGCTGATTAAAATTATGCTCGCTTTACTCTATTCAATGTAGTTCCAGTACTCGTTGTGTGTTGAGATTCTCATGAACACCCCCCAATGGAAACACGATATATGTCATCATAACTCATAATATATTTACTTAAGTGGTTATGCAATTCTCAAGAATTCGTAGAAAATAAAGTTAATTACAAAATAAAATCATTTGAACTGTTGGTGTCTTAAAAACATTGATGAATAAGGAACGATTTACATGACGGTTCTTTCGAACAATTTCTTAGATAAAACATTTTCGTTATATGATGATATAAAAATCTTTAATCCTCTAATTCCATTTGCACATTTCCAGCTTCTTAAACTACAATCCCGAATTTCTAGAACCTTAAGATATTGACAACATTGCACTAGTCCATCAAGAGCATCATGAGTGATGGCACCACATCCATAAATCCTGAGAACATGTAAATTTTTAAGATGACACGAAATGGACATCCAAATGACCTTGTCACTGAGAAAAACTTTACATTTTTCCAGTGTCAAATGTTCAATTGAATGATTAAGTTGAAAAAAATCTGCTGGATACGAACGACATGAGCTGATGTGTAATCTTTTTAATGTCGGTACTATTAAATTTGACAGAGGACCTTCAGCAATATCAATTCGCTCCAGGTTTTTCAAATTCTTTGAAATAATTTCCAGCGCATTAGATGGGACATTTTTTAGTTTTAGATAACGCACATTGCTGAAGTTTTCGAACATTAAAGTGTCTTTAATTCCTATGAGAGTCAATTCCTTTATAGATTCTACAGGGTTTAGATTACGCAAGCCTATATTTTGCAACTCAAGTCTCTCCAGTTGATGACATTTCAATATAATTCCCGATAAATCGCAAAACATAATATTGCGTACTGTAAGTGATCTGATGGATTCACACTGAAGTCCTAAAAATGATTTAAAATGATCGGTTCGATTTAATGTGCAATCGGTTACTGTGAGGCTTGTGAGGCGCAGATCTGCGCTTTCTAATCTATTGTCATCAAAAATACTTGTTCGATGGAGTCCATCCAGTGTTAAATGTGTCAAATGTGGTTGAGTTATAAGCATATTTATAAGATCTATAAATTCCCAATAGCCATCATCGTGTTTGTGATGTATTTGTAGATGTGTTATGGTGCACTGTCGCATTATTTTATAAATTCTTGGATCACTCTGAATACAAGTTAAATTGACATTCCATAAATCAGGGAATGGTTGTTTCAGAACATTTGGCACATCTGACAATTCAATGTTATGAAAAGCAAGTCGTTTGACAGAAGGGCACAATATCAGCACACGTCGAATAGTATCAAGTTTTTGTTTCCCATTGGAGAAAAGGAGGTCGGTGATATTTGATCCCAGATTGGATAATATTACAAAGTGCAATGGACGCTTGATAGCTGTTATCTTGAGTTGTTCATAGCATCTCTGGCCAATTGACATCTCCGCTCCATTTGTCTTTCGGAACCACACTCGAAATTTTTTCACTGATTCCGAATCACTGATGACAGTGCTAAATGTTCGGCAAGTTTCTGTCAAAGCAAGCAATTCTTTAGCATCACAATATTGAAGAATTTCTAGAAGCATTTCTTTTGGAAGTTTGTCCATTCTTATAATTTTATTTCCTTGGTTTTTGCGAGGTTTTTGCCAGTGTTTGCAAGGAGTTTCTGTAAAATATTCGAAGAATTTATGCTTCTTATGCTAAGCGCTTACTTGACAACCCTTGTTTTCTGCATCATCTTCTCATAAGAAAAAGAAATTCCTATCGAAATTAAAATTAAAATTAATAGAATTTACTAACAAAAATAGCCTAATTTTCTTCTTAAAAAGCAGATAAGAAGAGTGATTCTTTAATAGAAGTGAAAAAAAATATCAGTGAAACATTTCCTGCTATTTGCAGCGACGCCCAAGATAAATATTTGAGTCGCAAAAAATTTATTATAATTTCGACACAGCTGATTCATAAGAGAGCAACATTGTGAATAATTATTTCCGGGAATTATCATAACTCAGTGTCCCAACAAATGATTTGATTTAGTGAAGAGACTTATTATTTTCTTTGTTTACCCATACGGCCATCAACAAGCAAATCCGGTTGAATGACAATGGATAGCTTCAACAGTAGTCGTCCGAAGACATGGTTGCATGATGATCAAACAATCACCAATGGTGGCATCACATTCAGCATCAAATATATTGGATGCATTGAAATTCTCACATCTATGAAACTTCTCGACTTTCAGACTCGTTCATTAGTTGCCAAGTAATTTGCTATTGTTATGTTTGATTTGCCATTCCATTTTAACATCCTTCGTACTTCCAGAGAATGCATAAATCGTGTTTGTGACGCGGCTCATGTAAAAACGCCCAAAAAGCGTCGAGTTGAGAAACGCATTCAGCAAGCAATTAAGACGCAGCCATGTCTTGAACATGCTGGAACAAATGTTATACTAAACATATCTTCAAGATGTCTTGAGCTGCGATCTCTCGATACCAATGAAATTATTGCGAAACATGAGATGCCAAGAATTTCATTCGCCAGTAGTGGTGATGCTGTAAGCCTTCTTCTTGATACTTCTAAGAATTGATTAAAATATTGCATACATTTTTAGGACACTTTGGATTTTGTTGCTTACGTGGCAAAGGACATAACAGACTGGCGTGCTTGCTATGTACTCGAATGCGGTGGCGGTTCCGCACAGAATCTCATCTCAACAATGGGCCAAGCGTTCGATTTGCGCTATAAAGAATTTCATGGTGGTGATCCAGATCGACGCACAGACAGTATTAAACGAAAGACTTCATTGCAAAATGATTCCATGATCAGCGCTGAAAAGAGCGGTTTCGACTATTATAACGATCTGCCCGGTAAAGTTCCACCGGAATACAGTGAAAAAATTGTGTCACCGCCAACATCCACTGAAAGACGTCGTGAAAGGAATCACAGCAATTTAATTGACTTCAATACACCAATCGAGCATGATTACGTAAATGACGAGCAGAAATGTGAATCGGATGGAAATCTCAATCAAATGACGAGCAATATTAATAATAATAACGTACATTGTGCAGGTGGCGGTGGTTCGAGAGATGTCTTTGATATGCGTAAGATTATAATTACAATCTACATCCTGCTTGCGTAATAACATCAATTACTTTCAGATTGTTTTTCGCTCTCAGCAGAAGTTCAGCGCTCTCAACTACTTATTGAGAGTTGGTATCATGGTTCAATTACGCGAGCAATGTCAGAAGCTCTTTTAAAGAATGATGGCGATTTTCTTGTTCGTGAATCAACGGGCACTCCGGGGCAATATGTATTAACGGGTCTAAAGTCGGGTCAAGCAAAGCACTTATTACTAATTGATCCCGAAGGTTGTGTACGTACAAAGGATTGCGTATTTGAAAGTATTCCACATTTGATCAATTATCATTGGACAAATTGCTTGCCCATAATTTCGGCGGAAAGTGCGCTGCTCCTAAGAACGCCAGTTATCAGGACAACAGATTTGGGAAATTAAAATATATTTAGATTAAAAATACGCGAGGAACAAAATCATTGAATGCAAGAAACAAGAAAAAGTCAAATTTCTTATCAAAGTTAATTAAAATTCGTGATTACTTTTAGAAGAAAGTGTATGAAATGTTTTAAAATAAGCTTCTTATGAAGTCCTATTATATAATAGAATTATTTATACAGCATTCATCAAATTTAGACTGCAGTTGTTTTTTTAAATTTTTCTGCCAGTTTTTGATTTTTATTAATTTACTTATCAAAAACCACAAAAAATGTTTGAATGCAAATCTAAAAAGGTTGCAAAATTTTCGAAATTGTGGCTGAAATCTGTTACAGCTTTTTGTTGAAGCAAAGAAAGTAAAAAAAAAATGTCTAAGGAAATTCCAGAATCTTGTTAAACTTTACCATAAAAAAAAACATTATTGTAGAAATTCATACGCAATCGAAAGAATCTTTATCTTGAAAATTGACTTAAAGAAATTATGCAAATAAATTTATGCTAAGAAATTCTATTTTAATACAAAATGATTCATTTAATTCTTCCTGCTAAAACTGCCTAATTAACTGCGATTCACCTGAAACACCAACACATTGAAACAGAAGTGTTTTGTGTTTACTGCGCTTTCGATTTTTATCGCTCGCGGCTATTAACGACAAGCTTATATCTTATCAGAGTCTTTTTTTTGCCGTCATTCATTCAACGATAATTATTGGCGAGGCGAGAGATTCCTTTTTAACTGGAATTACCAGACAAATTCGAAATATTATTGCGACATTCATGGTATGTTGACACTTCCCAGTGAGTTCTCTATCAGCTTTATTAATTGATAACTTATCAGAAACGCACGAATACCATCAAAATAATGAGACAGGTTTATTGTTAACTAACTTTTTTTTTGCTCATTTAGAGTCGAGTTTAAGTGATAGAATGATGCTTCAAACCAATTCCGTACGCAATTTGCAGTATGATAGTGATCTGCGGATTGCCCAGCCACCGATGCCAATTGAGCCGGTTGTTTATCAAAGTAATCAAAGTATTGTCTCGTCATATGGCGCAACACAAAATGTTTCCACTGTCGAATCCACAACGGCATCGTCAAGTACTTTAGCTTCATATTTGCCAAAGGGCGGAATTACATTATTAAACGAAATTCCATCGTGCCACATTCATCAGGTTTTTGAGTTAAATGATTGTAAGTGTTGTGCAATTTTATATTTAAAGCAAAATAGTTTTGTTAAAATTTTCTTTATGCATTTTAAGCGATTCGTATTGCTTCGGAGAATCGTTTTACTGTAAAAACGCCGCTCAATGATTCATTGTTTCTGGCATCAGAGGGATCGACGCAGCGTGATCGTTTACTATGGGGAAGTTCACGATCATTTTTAATGCACTTAATGGACAGACAACATCAGGAGACGCTCACATTTCGGCGTGTGTCTGGATGTCGAATGTTTTGTCTACCAATTTTTCGACAAAGTCTTGAAGTTTGGCTTACGCCTGGCATATTATTAGGCGTGATACAGGAAAATTTCAAATTAAATCATCGCGATTTTTCCATAGAGAGTGAACGTGGCGAAGTACTTTATCACGTATCGATATCCTTGGGTAGCTCGATATGTATGCCAAGAGAATACCATTTTCGTGTACTCACCGCAGACAAGACCCAACAAATGGCAACATTGACACGTCTCTGGAATACGGATCTGAATGCTTACACGATGAACATTTATTTCGCTGAACCAACAATGGACGCTAAAGTGAAAGCATTAATTCTCGGACTTGCTTTTCTCCTTGAATATCTTTATTTTCAATCCAAATCGTGCTGTTGAAAAAAAAAAAAAAAAAACCTTATCAAAGAAAACAATTTCGTTCAGAAATACAAAATTACAAAGCAAACTCAGTTTCGCTCATTGTTATTAAAAGGAAAAGCAAACTGTCAACGTAATTAAAAAACCTCAGATGTAAGCCTTACACATCATGCAAATGTTTATTTTACTCGTAATCTTTGTAGAAATTAGTGAAGGTAGAGATGATGAGACAGCATCGTGAAATAATGAAATTTGATCTTGACTCTGACCTCAAAATGAGATAAGATCGAAAAATTTCGCAGAGATTTTTTTTATTCAATTTAGTAATTAACGTAGCAAAATGAGAGTTATTCCAATTGTGTTGCCTGGAAACGAAATATGACCTTAAAAATCTCAAGATTATGGTAACGCCATTGGAACTTACCAACGAAACCGGCAATGTTAAGGACAAGTTCGATCCATTTTATGAGACTTGTTTTATTTTTCAAAGGATTTATTGTTTCCTTGTTTGACACTCGTTTTTTAATTACGATAAATGCACGAGATCCAAGATAAAGCGGTGGAATAAATCCAAAAAACATGAATATCAATGGACTGGACGATAGAAATATTGCAATTCCACATGTTATGCCGAACACAATTGCACAATAATCTAAAATGTTTAAAACATTTTTCCAGCTATCACTTTTCTCTGTTTGTGTTTTTCTAGTTCCACTCATGTCCATGATTGACACAATTATAAGATAATAATAATGATGGCAATGGGAAATGCCTTATTAATGTCAACGTATCGCCATCTATTGCATCTTGCGAGAAACTAGAAGAAGTTGTTAAAGAATTTTAAAACATTTCCATTTTTTTTTTGTTTTGTTTACATTTTATTCAGCTTTTAAATTGCCATATAAAAGTGATTGTCATTTGTCCCTTATCTGTCCAGTAGTAACTGATAAGACAATAATCATCGTAGCCTATATCTAAATAAGTGCTTAACCAAACCTGAGCGTTTTAGTGTCATTCAGTTAGTTCTGTGTATGACAAACATGTCTGTAAAGTACAATTTCTCGATCGATCGAGGCGGAACGTTCACAGATTTAATATGCATTACCAGCGATGGCAGAACACGAACAATGAAGCTGCTATCAGAAGATCCAGCAAATTATTCTGATGCACCAACGGAAGGAATTCGAAGAATTCTTCAAGAATTGACTGGAAATTCTCGAAATGAAGATGGTCTTATCAGCACTACACACATTGGATGGATTCGAATGGGAACAACTGTTGCAACCAATGCTTTGCTTGAGCGAAAAGGTGCTCGCGTTGTTTTAGTTGTGAACAAGGGATTTAAGGATGTTCTGCATATTGGCAACCAAGCACGACCAAAGATTTTTGATCTTGTGAGTAAATTTATAAAGCATCAGTTACTTAATGCATTTTTTAATTAATGAATAAATTTTCAGAACATCAAGCGCCCATTGAATCTTTATGAAGATGTGATTGAAGTGGATTGTCGGATAGTGCCAGCAATGGAAGATCGATGTAAGTTAATACACAACTGGAAGACAATTATCGGAATCTCCGATCGAAAGTTTTTAGTTCAAAGTGAACCGGATCTTGAAGCAATTCGAAGTCAACTGGAAATATCATTCAATAAAGGAATTCACTCGTGTGCAATTGCTCTGGCGCATTCGTATGCATGTCCATTGCATGAAAAGCTTATTGGCGTAGTAGCTAAAGAAGTTGGATTTAAAACAATAATCATGTCACATGAAGCTATGCCAATGGCTCGACTCGTGCCAAGGGGATTTACGGCCACAGCCGAAGCATATTTAACGCCTCATGTTGATCGTTATCTCGCTTCATTTCGGGCTGGCTTTGAAGGAAATTTATCAGGAGTTGAAGTGCTTTTTATGCAAAGTGACGGTGGTTTGACTTCAATGGATCGATTCCGCGGTGCACGAGCAATTCTATCAGGTCCAGCTGGTGGCGTCATTGGATACGCCGTTACCGGACGTCGTGACACTGAAATGCCAATTATCGGATTTGATATGGGTGGAACGTCAACTGATGTTTCGAGATTTGACAAAACCTATGATCATGTTATTGAATCAACAACAGCCGGTGTCACAATACAAGCGCCCCAATTGGACATTAACACAGTCGCAGCTGGTGGTGGATCTCGTTTATTTTTTCGTTCTGGATTATATGTGGTCGGGCCGGAATCAGCTGGAGCTCATCCAGGACCAACGTGTTATAAAAAAGGTGGTCCACTAACTGTAACTGATGCCAATTTAATATTGGGACGTTTGCTTCCGCAACATTTTCCAGCAATATTTGGCCCAAATGAAAATGAGCAACTCGATGTCATTGCGGCACGTAAAGCTTTCGAATCGATTACTGATACAATAAACAGCTATAACGCGTTATCTGAAAATTTATCAGTTGAGGAGGTTGCAATGGGATTTGTGCGTGTGGCAAATGAAGCCATGTGCAGACCAATTCGAGCGTTAACACAATCACGAGGTTTTGATACCGCTAAACATGTCCTCGCTACATTTGGCGGTGCTGGTGGACAACATGCTTGCTCAATTGCAAAAGAACTTGGTATGAAGACAATTCTTATACATAAATATGCTGGAATCTTATCAGCTTACGGTATGGCACTAGCAGATGTTGTACATGAGGCGCAAGAACCATGTGGATTACCATTTGAAGCGAGTACAGTTGAAAGAATTGCAGAAATTATCAATAAATTAAAACAGCAATGCATAGAGGCATTGACAGTGCAAGGTTTTGATGATCATGATTCAATAGTTCTTGAGCCATTCTTACATATGCGTTTTGATGGCACCGATTGTGCATTAATGGTATCACCAGATGATATTTCAGATGAAACATCAAATGATATTTTAATTCCAAATGTTGGCGATTTTTCAAAATCTTTCCATCGACGATATAAATCAGAATTTGGTTTTATTTTGTCCAATCGACGAATAATCATCGATGACATTCGAGTGCGCGGCTGTGGGAAATCAAAGACACCAGAAGAGAATGAAATTGAGTCTTCAAATGACTCCCAACCTGAGCCAGAATCAATTGTTAAAGTTTTCTTCGAACATCGCTGGATGAACACAAAGTTGTATCATCGCGAACATCTTAAGTCGGGTCATGTTATTAATGGTCCATCAGTTATAATTGATCGCTTGTCCACAATTATCGTTGAGCCTGAATGCATTGCACAAATAACGCGACGCGGTGATATAATCATAGAAATTCAAGAATCAAGTAATCGCCATATTGTTGGCATTGAAATGGATCCAATACAGCTTTCAATATTTAGTCATCGCTTCATGTCGATTGCAGAGCAAATGGGAAGAGTTTTACAGCGAACATCAATATCAACGAACATCAAGGAGCGTTTAGATTTTAGTTGTGCCCTCTTCGGACCAGATGGCGGTCTCGTGTCAAATGCTCCTCACATTCCGGTGCATTTAGGCGCGATGCAAGAAACAGTTCGTTTTCAAATTCAAGTGCGCGGTGAAAGTCTTCGCGATGGCGATGTCTTGTTGTCGAATCATCCACAAGCTGGGGGCAGTCATTTGCCTGATTTGACTGTTATCACGCCAGTTTTCTATCCAAATAATGATCGTCCAGTTTTCTTTGTTGCTTCGCGTGGTCATCATGCAGATATTGGTGGAATTACGCCCGGCTCAATGCCACCACATTCTAAAAGTCTCTCAGAGGAAGGTGCTGCTTTTAAATCGTTTTTGTTGGTGAGCGGTGGAGGTTTCAATGAAGATGGCATCACTGAAGAATTAACCACAAAACAAGGAAAATTGGGAACACGGAATCTTGCTGATAACATTTCTGATTTGAAAGCTCAAGTGGCGGCAAATCATAAAGGCATTCAACT
This sequence comes from Propsilocerus akamusi, assembly GCA_018397935.1. Taxonomy (NCBI): domain Eukaryota; kingdom Metazoa; phylum Arthropoda; class Insecta; order Diptera; family Chironomidae; genus Propsilocerus; species Propsilocerus akamusi. The sequence goes on along the minus strand of CM031469.1, from coordinate 24,845,574 downwards.
CGTACGTGAGCTCATCGATGCTTATGGTTTACCAGTTGTGCAATCGTTTATGTCCTACATTCAATCAAATGCTGCCGAATGTGTGCGAGACATGTTGAAAGAAATTGCTGGCAATGAACAAAAGTCACTGGAAGCTGAAGAGTTTATGGATGATGGAACGCCAATTAAATTAAATGTCTCAATTGATGGCATTCATGGAACGGCAATCTTTGATTTCACTGGAACTGGTTGGGAAGTTTACGGAAATTGTAATTCACCAAGAGCAATAACAATGTCAGCGATAATATATTGTCTTCGATGCATGGTGGGCTATGATATTCCATTAAATCAGGGTTGTCTGAATCCAATTCAAGTGATTATTCCATCTGGTTCAATACTGAATCCATCTGAAGGCGCTGCTGTTGTTGGTGGGAACGTTCTAACGTCACAGCGCATTGTTGACGTCATTTTCAAAGCATTTGAAGTGTGCGCTGCAAGTCAGGGATGCATGAACAATGTGACAGTTGGTGATAAAACGTGGGGATATTATGAGACTGTTGGTGGGGGTTCAGGGGCTGGGCCGTCGTGGAATGGCACATCAGGTGTTCATACGCACATGACAAATACAAGAATCACTGATTTGGAAATTATGGAACAACGTTACCCAATGATATTGAAGAAGTTTTCATTGCGTGATGATTCTGGTGGTGATGGTTTTTATCGTGGCGGTGATGGAGTTCATCGTCAATTGATGTTCCGTACGCCGGTTACTTTATCGGTGTTGACTGAACGACGTGCAATTAAAAATTATGGCATGAAAGGGGGCAAATCGGGTAAAGTTGGATTAAATTTATTGGAAAAATCTGATGGCCGCACAATAAATTTGGGCGGTAAAACGGCAATTGATGTTGAAGCTGGAGATGTTTTTAGCATGTTAACGCCAGGTAAGTGAAGAATTGAGAAGAATTTCACATTATTTATGAGATTATTTCTATCCTTCAATTAGGTGGCGGAGGATTTGGAAAGTCGCATGACTCATCAAATAGCTCCAATGTTGATGAGCTGAAGACATTTTATGAGAAAGGAAGTTTATTTGCATATCGTATGGCACAAGAATCCGTTTGAAATTTTTATTTTATTTGTTCAATAAAACAGAAAATTTATGCAACTTTTGGGTTAGAAACAAAAAAGTCACCAGAATCATATTTCACATTTATTATAGAGCACTTGGCGCCACCATAAAAAACCAACTTGTTTTTTTTTTTTTTACTTTACACACGTGTTTCAGTGGCATTGCATAACAACATTTGAGATCCTCTCATAGCAATTTGTCCACGCAAGAAACATCCTCTGACACGAACACATAAAAAAAAGATCCAAATTTGTCTCTTTCGATCGTCTTTGAAGAAAACCCGAAGGAATGTTGCGGCGACAGACAAACACAAAATTCTTTCTTCTATCTTAAATTTATTGCTCAAAGTGCTTCTTAAGTGATGAACGAAATGAAATTCCAAAGTTAAATATTTTGCACACATGGCACGACTCCTCGGCACTGTGACTTAATGCATTTAAAGTAGGTAAGAAACTGTCGCTGATCGCATTTCAATAAAAATTCCCGAAACTTCCGCGCGAGTTTTTTTTTTTTTCATCGCATAAAATTTTTCCCCTCAATGTGGGCGTGAATTAAGTAAGGCTCGCTCGATGATTGTGTGTGGAATAGAAATCAAAATTATGTTCATTCATATCGCGATGCGAAGAAGCAGAAGAAGAAGAAGAATACCACAAAAATGAAGTAATTTGACGCTTGAGAACATCTTTGGAGATGGAGAGAGGGAGAGACAGATCAAGTAGCAGAGACTTTCAAATTGTTCCTCCGCCCACAAAAATCTCATGAAGAATTGTCCAATGATTTTTTCCTCAGGCTCAGTTCAATATTTCATTTTGCACCAATTAGTCAAACTAATTAGAGCCCAGCATTCAGTTTGTGAAGTGCCTTTTTTTCTATCAATTGCTCTTGAGTGGTTGTCTCAAATTAGTGGATTTTTTTTATAATTTAATTATTTGTGGATGTTGAATGTCAATTAATTGAATTGTTTCGGTTATTTATGACGACGATGCTTAACAATTCATCACATTCAGGATATTACGATATGGACAATCGCCAATTAATTGGTGAAAATTCGAGTGAAGTTGATGCGCTAAATTCGACGCCGTTTTCAGTGCGCGACATTTTAAATATCGATCAGACGAGCGAGGGAAGTTCTTATCAAACGGCAATGAATTCAAGTGATTTGTATGCGCAAAAGTATTATGCAAATAATGTTACACAATTCAACAATGCAGGACAATATAAAAGGTAAGTGATTTGGCTATTAAGAAGAAGAAAATTCGACTGACTTCACGACAACTTTCGCTCCCAATAAAACTTTTTAACAGTTTTCGTGCTCCATCGAATGATCAAATTGTTGGTGGCTTTTATGACTATTCTTCATTCAACAATAATTATTTGATGTTTCAAACGCCACCAAATGCCTACAACAATTTCGATTATCCGCAATCAAATCCATCGCCTTATCATGAATATAATTCACTTCCCAATTACAATCAATTCGCATCACCAGCAACGTCGCCAATTTATGGAAGTTCCTATCGTCCTTCAATCGGATCGAGTGCATCTGATGTTGGAAAATTTCAAACACAAATTAAAAGTGAAAATCAACAACAAACTTCATCAGATTCGATATCAATTGATAAACTACAATCGATTGTACACAATACATCCGAGCACGTTCAGGAACTAAATCAAATGTGTCAAATTAAGGAAACAAAGGAAGTTGAAAAATGCTTAGCGAGTAAGTTAAAATTGATTGTTCATTTTAATTGTTACGGAATTTAAATTAAGTAAATGTTTAGAAGACACAAACTCTCATGTTGTAACGTCATCATCATCGTCATGTGGAAAATCAAATAAGCCCAAAACCAAACGGAAGCCTCGAATTCTATTTTCGCAATCGCAAGTTGTTGAGCTTGAAAGACGCTTTAAGATTCAAAAATATCTTTCCGCACCCGAACGTGAAACGCTCGCCAGTAGCTTGAATCTTACGCCAACGCAAATTAAAATTTGGTTTCAAGTATGTCATGACATTCGAAATGTTTTATTGTCATAATTAAATTAACTTTCCTTTCGTTTAGAATCGACGCTATAAATCGAAACGAATGCAAATCGAATGTGGAATTCAAGGCTCACAAGCGACGAGCTCAAAGATTAAAGATCCTGCTAAAGCGACCACAACAACAAAATCTTGTTATCAAACAGTTCCATCAAATGTCAACATCGCAACCCTTCAATCAACGATTCAACCGCCATCGTACTCATCATACAACAACATCTTTTGGTAATTAAAGAAAAAAAAAAACATTTAAATACTTTAAGAAAAAAGGATTACAAAACTTTAACTAAAATCTACCAAAGAGCAAAACAAATATTTGTAAGAAAATCGTCTCCGGCACCAAGAAAAGAGGAAAATTTATTAAAAAAAAATTTATGAAACACAAATCGACTTCTCATATCTTCTTGTTTTCTTCTTCTTTAATACTTGGTCTGACTTGAAAGGGCATCTGGTTTATTTTGTGTTAAAAACGAATTTTCTCTGACTGTGCCTTTTGTTGCCGCTGCTCCTCGTGCGTCTTTTATATGTATAATGAAATCTCAAATGATTTCCCGCGCCGCGCGATAACCTCCCCCTCGGGCAACGTTATTAAATTCACATAATTTTTTAATATTTCTGCTTTTTTGTTTCTTTATCGCGCCATTTGCCACGCCAAAGACATGAACGAATGTTGTTGATTCAGTTCAGCTTTTTTTCTCTTGGATTGCTGGCGATTGACTCGAAGTTGCGTGGCAGTGTTTTCGCTTCTGGAATTCAATATCACTGTTTGTGCTTCGGGTCTTTGATGGAAATGTAACTGGCATTTAGAAGATATATTGGCGTCTTGATGGCATTTGATCTGTGGGAAGGGGATTTATTAGGAAATGATGTTCCTAATGATATATATTTATTCAAGAGTTGTACTTCCACTTCCATTTGTCATAACTGCTGAATGAAACCTTCAGAAACATGTGAATATTTTCTGTGTGTGTTCTCCTTCTCCCGGAATGTTTATTTAAAAGAGATTAAATTATATCATGACGTGACATGCTTTTAAATAATAATAAATCGATTTTTATTGTTTGCAGTGGAATGAAATGAATGACTGGATCCTTTGACATTCGTTTCATGGGTGTATTTAAGTATCGAATATCAGTTCTCTGTAATGCATCAAATAAATTTTATGAGTTCAAGGATCAATTTCGCGCACCATCAGCACTGATGACATTTTTAAATGATTTTCATTGATTTTCCATTCTGGAGTTTGGTTTTTTTTTTTTTTCGTGTAAACATTGCTGCAAGTGCTTCTATATATGCTTTTTTTTCATGGGGGAATCCCAATCAAGTGGATGAAAATCCTTGAATATACTTAACACTATATTTAATGGCGCACACCGCATACTGCGTTGTGAGAAGAGTGTAAACTGTGAAGAGGGTTCTCAATATGGTGATGATTGTAAATAAACAAAACAATTCTTTTGAACCTTAACCTTGAATGGCGCTTGTGAAATTAAGTAATTGTTTTATTGTCAGTTATGCTCAGCAGCGGCAGTGATATTTAAATCATTTACGACAGTTATTGGTTTATCAGTTACTTTTGTTGTTGTGGTTGTTGTGCCGGTTGTTGTTGTTGTGGTTGTCGATGTTGTTGTTGTAGGATCTGCTAGCTCACTGGGAATAACAAAATCAGTATAAACATTCTCCAGATACCATTTGAAGGATTTGCAGCCGAGTTTTTGTCGAAGTTCCTTTTGCTTCGTGACATCGCCAAAGTTATCTCTCTTTCCCATTCGACGGTAATAAAATCTTTTATACTCATCAAGCCAAACCTCGGCAAGACGATCGGTATTGCGCCAAACGACTTGATTTCCTTTCGGCCACTAAAATGAATTTCATAAAATTTAATAATTTCTACATAAAAGTGAAACCATTATAAACTTACTGAGTAAGGAAATTTCTTACGAAACATGTGACCAGCACGACTACATGGAATCACTTCTACAACCCCATGACACATCCAAACTTTAAATGCCAGCTCTAAATTTTCAGCTCCCCAAACATCAAACTCTACAAATCAAAAATGAATCGATTAAGATTTCACGATTTCTTAAGATTAAGATATTTGCCTTCATCATACATTCCAAGAAGCTCAAAATAATCTTTTCGTATGCAAAAGAAAGCGCCGAGCATTGTTGGTGAATTAACTGGCTCATTCGGATTACTTCGACGTTTCATTTCCTCTTCTGGAACAGATTTCCAATTGAACATTAAATTCCAATCAAAGCCTGTGACAAGGACTTGACGCGGATCGGGTCGATAACGATATTCAAATGTGTCAAAATTAATTGTGTCCATTACTGAAATGGAAGTTGCATTTGGATTAATAGCAAGCCGATCGAGCAACGGCTCAATCCAGCCTGGTGTCACTTCAACGTGAGCATCCATGAAAATTAAAGCTGGTCCTTCACTGTTAACAGCTCCCATCATTCGTGCTTTAATTAATCCAATTCGTATTGGCGAACGAACGATGCGTACTTTCGGCAATTGTGCAATTTGCTGTTTCAATGGATCTTTTAAATTATCAAGCGTTGAACAATCATCGACGAGAATAATTTCACGGAGCAAATGTTCTGGTGAACGATTGAGAACTGCATAAACTGAACGCAAAATCACCGAAACAGCTTCATTGTGAAAGATCATTATCACTGATGCCATCGGTAAGTTTTGACTGTAGGTTTTGTTTTTACAATAATCGGTTCGTATGTCGGGCAGGATGCGATCGAGTGGCACTAAATTCGATACGAATTCATTGATTTGATAATTTTCCCAGCTCTGATTGATCATTTTTTGAATGTCAAGTGGAATATTGTCGGGAAATTTCACTGCTGTTCCCATATGCCCGGGATTTGTGAGATTTAATCGATCGTAAAATTCGAGAATTTCTGGCTTCAAAAGTGGCTTCGGAATTGAATTTGATAATTTTGTCATTGCAGTTTTATGAATTGTTTTAGTTTTTATATTTTGCGCTTGCAATTGTTGATCGCGATCGTCAACTTTATGTCCATCTTTGTCCATAATTTCGACATTTTCATAATCCAAATCTGTATCGTCAACGTCATCGAGTTCAATCTTTTCGCGTTCCAAAATGTCAACAATTCGTCCTTGAATCATTTCGCGCACATCAACGTCGACAAGCTTTTCATCGATGGCAGTCGAAAAGTTGTAATTCCATTTTGAAATGCACAACAAGAATGCAAACCAAATAATTGCGGAAAGAAATAGAAATTTAATAAACGAATATTTAAATCTTCGACGAATCATTTTCTTATCACTTCACTTCAGCGATTGAAATTCGCCAACAAACTGCTTAAAAGGTTCCGGGTGACACAGCGGAATCGTGACTTTTCCCAAAGCCATCATGTCACGGATTTTCGTGAAGTCAATCAACAAAAATGAATGAACAATTTTTTGTTGTTGTGGTTTGTTTATCGGAGAAATAACGCACAACACAAGTTGCATACACATCGAGGGGCATAAATTAATTAAAATTAATTGTAATTTCAATTTATAATTGATTTGAATGACTTCAGTTAACATCGCGATATTGCCATCGACTGACGGACGCATCACCAAAATGACAAATATTTATTACTCTTCATATCCAATTTACATATTGCTTAAAATTTTGGGACTTTTCTCATTGTCATATGATGGTTTGCCTTCAAAAGGCATCTTGAAAGTTAAACCGCACGACATTTTGCTAAGAACGCTATCAGTGATCACCTCAATATTGATTATTGTCATTTATATGATACGAGATAGCACTGAATTTGACGGTTCGATTGTTATAAATGGATGGAACATTGTAATTTTATTCGGCTTGTTATCATGCGCTAAAATTAATATCTCACAAATTTGGCTGCAGATGAAAATTGTGAAGATGTTAAACTCGCTCAATAAATTCGATTGCAAAATAATTTTATTGGGCGTCCAATTGGATCATTCAAAGCATCGAAATTTCCTTTTGTTTATGACAATTCCAGCATTTTCAGTTATGACATTCGTCTTAATTGCACCGTCAATTAGTTTTTGGATACTTGATCAGGATACTAGTACTATAATGAGTGTATGTGGTGCATATTTGATGTTGTACATGTCCAGTTTATCAGTTTGCTTTATTTTTGCATGTCTCGCAATCAAATTTCGATTTCAAGTTTTGAATGAAACTTTTAAAAGTTTTTATTTCAATGAATTTCACAAACATATTCAAATTGTGAGACCAAAACAATTAAATGTCAAGACATTTTCGAGACTTTTTTACAATTTATGTGATGCAATTGATTTTCTTAATGATTCATTGACATATAATTTGATACCGGTTATGATTTATATAGTCAGCACAAACGTTTTTGTTTGTTATGGATCATTGAGAATTTACATGCATAATGAGCAATATTCATCTACGATACTAGTTATTAATGGAATATGGGGCAGTTTTATATTATTCTTGAAACTAACCATTGCTCATGTCGGCAGTTCAACTACCAGAAAAGCTGAAGAAATGTTTGTTTTAATTGGAAATTTAGTGAACGAAATTGATTGGAACTTTATTGAACTTCATAACGAAATGAAAACTTTCCTTCGACAAATTCGTTGCAGAAATTTGAGAATTCAAAATGGAATTTTTGTAGTTAATTGGAATTTGATAACATCCGTAAGTGTCCTCTTAATTTGTCAATTAACTAAAATTAATTCTAATTTTTTCATATCTTTTAGATCGCATCAACTCTTATTACATATTTAATCATTACAATTCAATTTGGTGGAACAAATGATAACAATTAATTAAAAATAACCAACAACTATCGCGTAATTGATTATCGATAAATGTTAATTCGATTACTTTTTAATAGATTTGTTGAGATATGTTCATTCAACAATATTTATACTGAATGAGTTGATATGTTTTTGATATTTTAAAAAGGTTCGCAATCGTCCAATTAAATATCTCCAAAGATGTACAATGATATAAAAAAGGATACGGAGATATTATGATAACATTTCGGTTCAAATTTCCTTGTTATGGACAACTTTAAAAAATGTCCTTAAATGTTTGTGTTAGATGACTTTCAGTTGTTCCACATCTTTCCTAAGGAAAAGATGGTCGATGGTGCTTTTTAAATCCTTATTTAAACATGCCATTGATAGTTCACGTGTGGAATTCGCTTGAAATCCTTGACATGTGACAGAAAAGGCAATTTCTTAGCAGAAGTGAAGGTCAACCAATTATTGCTTTTAAATTTAAAATAAAATGCAATGATGCCGAAAAAAGGTTAATACAGAATTATTGTGTTTGTTATTACGCGTCATCTTCATACGCAAAATCTGAGTTACGAGCGCAACAACAGCTTTTCATTGTCCTCACATTGTCTTGAAATTGAAACTTTTTTCATTTTCCTAACAAATTCCTTGCGACAAGTTCAGTTATCAATTCGATACGAAGAAAAATTATAATTAAGTGAGAAGTGACAATGGAAGAACAAAAGAATTCTGAAGTTTTTATCTATCAAATGGTTTTTTATCTCGTCTTGCTGCCGGCAATTTTGGTTTTCTATTTTTATCTCATGTACTTGTGGCTCCGAGAAATGCGTAGTCGAATGCAGGAACGAATGGAAATGAATCGATACGAAGAACCAGCGCAACCAACTGATAGAGTTTATACGGATGCAATGAATCATAATGCTTCGGAATCAGAAGTTTGAGATTTGATGTTGCAATTGTGGGACACTGATGTGCATTTTATTTTATAATAAAATTATTTTATGCGATAACGTGAAAAACAAAAGAGAAACGTGAAGTAAATTAAATTCCATTTCAGAAGATCCTTTTTAAACTGATCCTTGTTTTTTTTTTTTCACTTCTAGCTGCTTGCCATTATTTTCCTAATCCAATTTACATATGTTGACACTCTCGTATAGACAACCGGAAACTCTTTGCCACATCCAAGATCAAACCAAAGCTTACAATACCAGCAATAAACTTTTTGTTGGCAACCTCTACAGTCAGTGGACCGCCTTTAATTAATTATTCATATAATGTTGATAACTGGAACTAAAAACAATTACATACTTACCGCTATCACCTTAAAAATAATTGCGTAATTTTTTTTTTTAATGTATCAAGCTTATAAATTATTTTGTGGATGTACGTGATCTTACCGTTGCAAGCGGATTTTCTTCCAACAGTTGAAACACAAATTTGACTAGATTTGATTCTATTAAAAGTATCCTTACATTCATCAGCGCTAATTATTGTCTCACGAATGTATTTCAAATGACTTTTTGGGAGTTTATCGTAGCTACTTGCCTTTCCCCATCCTGATGTTTCACCAATTTTTCCAGTTAAATTAAGCTTCGATTGTTTAACTGTTGGCAAGGCGATTGGCTTGATGTTGTCTAAATTAGGTAAACATTTAGATTTTCGTGGAAATTCCGCTCGAATTTTGATTATGAACTTTGAACTTACCATTAAAAGTGATTTTCTTACTAACTTTAATGAGCCCAATGTCATTTGAACTCGTTTTATTCTCATAACTTGGATGAATAAAAAGATTTCTTTTTTTAACTTTTGTTGAGTAGCCAGGATCTTCTGTGAGATCGACGATTCCAGCACGAACTTCCACTGAATTGATACTTTTATAAATTTTATTTATGGCGTCACTTCAGTTATTAATTAGTTCATATTTACTTCTCTATGGCTATGCAATGAGCTGCCGTCAGTATCCAAAACTCATCAATTATAGAGCCACCACATCCGTAGGAAGTAATTCCATCTTTGACTTCTAAATAGACTTGATATGGAAAATCTCCAGACATAGCTAATTTGCCACCATAGATTCGCTTCGTTATTGATGGCGCTGATAACATTTCATGCATCGATGCTGCTACAATCACTAAACTGAAAACGATAGCCAACATTTTTTCGGATTAGACTGATGTCATCTTAGGTTACGCTTTAGACTTAAATACTTTAAAAATGAAGCTCATAAAAAATTAATTTTAGCGACTTAAATTGAAAAATTCCAAACGACAAAAATTTATTGATCAGAAAATATTTCAAATTGTTATGAAATTGAAAAGTTTTACGCCTTCACAAGTCTTCCATCATCACCCTGCATGCGCAATAAAATATCAATTACTTGTCGTGCAATTCTAAGAATCGTTGCCAATGATATTTCATTATTCTGGAAAGAATTTTGCTGGTTATATTTAAAACTGAAATCTACGAAATTATTTCTTACTTACGTCACGCTTGATCCGATTCAATGACGAAAAATCATCATTAAAGTGCACTGGTGCTGCTTTTATAACAATTAAGCAACAAGTGAAAGTGAGCAACAAAATTGGAAAACACTTTGACATCTCCGAAAATCTAGCTAAGTAGTGAATAAACTTTAAAAATGTGAATGGCAAATATTGAGAACGTTTTTAATTGATCATTCAACTTCCGTTAAATTTGTTCCATTTTTTTTTAGCTATAATTACATTTTTAAAATTCATCTTGATAATGGAATCAGTGACGGACGAAAGTACGTAAAATAATTGAGGAATTAAATAACTCGAATAATTTATTCGATACACATTTTGGTTTAGCTCTCACATCGACATACCTAGAGTAAATTTGGCAACTCAGCAATAGAAAATGTCAGGTAGCAAATTTGGTTTGATTTTGGTTTTCCCCCCGGTGATGATGACGATGATGTACTGGGATGACGGTTCATTCAAAATGATCAACGTCATTTCAATGGCAAAATAAAATTTGGAAAAAAATTAAAAAATCTTCATCTTTCATTGCAATCTCACAAGAAAGTCCTAATTGGGAATGAAAATTCTCAAGCTTTATTTGCAGAAAGTGTTGCGATTTAATTACAAATTGTTTATCCAATTACATTTCATTAGACAGGCCATATTGTACAATTATCCTATGACAGTTTTTGGATGTCATATATGGGAATCCCACAATCCGTTACAGCTGTAGCATATCATCCTTAAAGTTTGTTGATGCGTTTTCTTTATTCATACTTCCTGAGAAACTCATTTCCGCAAATGTTCTTGCAATTAAATTTAAATGTCCAGTAGAAGTTTCCATTTCAGCGTTCTTGCATAGAAATTTAATACTTGCATAGTAATTTAATAAAATTTCATCATTTTGATTAAGTAGAGTTAAGTTGTCATTACTTACTTAATGCCGAATTTCGAAAACTCAAAATACGTTAACACGATAAATTTTAAATGGAACATAATCGAGTACGAAATTTTTTTTAGGAACTTTAATTAAAAGCGCTGTGCTACGGTGGATAAAACAATAAACTCATACAGTCATACCTGCTTAAGGATTCGCATGATCCTTATCCCATATATTTTGATATACACTGGTCAAATGTTGTGACCATTCCCCTTTTACCTGACGTCATTATCAGAAGGTCCCATCAACAGCAGCGAATATTAGTTATTTGCGCTTAACTTATTTTTTATACTACTTAAGTGTTATTACTTAAGCACGAATTTTCAATACAATACAGAAGAAAAAGTAGCATAGATTCAGGTAGTGAAATCGATCTTATTTTTAAGCATTTAATTGCCATAAAAGTTTATCTGCCCGTGGTTAAATATTTGTCAGTCATTTATCAACCTCCGAAGTGTGAACATCTAAAAAACAGGAAGAAAGCAATAAACATCATAATGAGTTTACAATCAAAGCAATTTCAATCGTGGTGCGAATTAACAGAATTAATTGACGATTCATCGAGCGGTACTGAAATTATTTTAAAAATCTAATCGATGACAATAAAATAAAAATATTTTTAATTTATTTTCAGATGATTCAAGCGACGATGACGATGAAGGAGATTTGGATGAAGTTCCCAATACAATTGGTTTCATGAGACATCAGGGTATGAGAATGTATGGCGAATGTCCAGTTTACAATGATTTTACAGTTGTCACCTGCAAAATATGCGAAATGATTTTGAAACCTGAAGCACTTGGACGCCACATGTATCAAAGGCATTCACAAGAAAAGCAAATTGAGGTTCCATGTTCAAGAAAACGGAAATTGGATCATGATGAAGAAACAGAAATCGAAAGTCCAAAAAAGACCAAAACAAAAGATGACGAGCAAGAAGAGTTCCTTAAAGAATCTTACAAACTTCGTTTGATGAAGAAACAGAAATCGAAAGTCCAAAAAAGACCAAAGCAAAAGATGACGAGCAAGAAGAGTTCCTTAAAGAATCTTACCAAACTTCGTTTGATGAAGAAACAGAAATCGAAAGTCCAAAAAATACCAAAACAAAAGATGACGAGCAAGAAGAGTTCCTTAAAGAATCTTACCAAACTTCGTTACTTTTAAAAACTCAACAATTTTTTCACAATTCCCAGCAAAAGCATCAGTCAGACTACCAAAGAGTTACAATGAAGCTTAGAAAGTCAGCTGGAACGTGGACAGTTGTTACTTGTTGATAGGGAAATATTTATTCACCAAATGTTATAAACGTAGAAAATTTTCTTACTGTTAATTAAACTTTTTCATTTGATAATTTAAACTTAGAACGTTCTTTTTTACCTGAAGATACAAAGAAAGGAACTGATTTATACAAGCAGAAATTCAAATAAATATAAATAAATAATTCATAGCTTTTAGGTTAGATGGCGCTTGTTTCTCATAAAAATTACCCATATTTCCGCACACAGTCCAAATATGTATTCAAATTTGAGGATTTAACGTACATCGAAACTTTTACATAGATTTTTCTATCATAATTGAATTATAGATGCAATCTGTAGAAATGGTTAATTATTTAGTTTTTCCAGACAATATTTTGGTGCTAATTTTTTTTTAAATTTTACTAAACACGCCCACAATTCCAGAGGCAGGAAGATTTTTATGATGCACCCAATATTGAAAACTTTCCATTCAAAATCGATAAAATCAGACAAGACAGAAAAATAAAAAAAATACAAATGTGAAATTTTCTAAATATAAATTGCATTTATTCTTTTTATTTTATCGAGTTTTTCTGCATTTGCACCAAAAACTTTGATTTCTTTTGTACAATTTTTTATTATTATTATTCTTATTTATATTGAAAAACATTCTACACGAAATAAAAATTTTAAAATTCTTCGAATTGATTTTTTTTATTCCGATTTGAGTTTATATTTGCAAAAAATTTACATTGAATCGCTTGAGATTTCTCGGGGGAAACCAGGATCTTACAGAAGGATTCATTATGACATTTGGATTATTGGGCTGCCGTGGGCGGATACTTTTCGTAAAATAATTTTGCCATTTTCGCCAAAAAATTGTTTTTAGGAACTTTCAGATATTTATAGTTAAATTATTTAACATATATTAAAAAAAAAATTGTGCATTCGAGAAACTCCACTTGTCTTTTTTTAAATTTATTTACAAGATTTTTATAGAAAATTTTCATTAATTTAGAAGAAATTTAAATTAAAATAACCTTAAAGTAATATGGCAACAAAGTGTTGTGAGAACGATTAAGTGCTTTCGTTTCATCGATGGCATGACTTACAATAAAAAAAGGAATAAAACAAAGAAAAAATTTAAGTTGTACTTCATTCGGGACATTCATTCTTTTTTGAGATTGTGGAATGCGCATAAAAAGTTTTAAAAAAATTCGTGGGGAAACTCGTGGAGTTGGCAAAGAATTTTCCACTAATTTGGCATTCCTTTTGACATCATACGGACGGTGTTTTTAAGAGCTTGACGCTTATTGCAGAACCATATTCGAATAACTTCACGTTCATATCCAAGTGCTTGAGCCAATGATGTTATATCGGTACCTGAATATAATTAAATATTTTTCAGTCAGTAAAGAAATTTATGTTGCGGACAATTTCACTCGCCTGAAGGATGTGTATTCCGCTCAAAGCTTGAGTTGAGTATTTCCAATGCATGTGGAGTGAAAGATGTTCGCCTTTTGCGTTTCTTTGATGTCTCAACTCCCATAAAATCTGTCAGAGGACTGTCGCCCATCTTGAATCGACTGTTGATAAGAATTGGGTTTGTTGACAAAGTTTATTTGATACAAATGTCACACTCACCTTCCCTTAGCCTCTTTCATCCATTGCTCTAGCACAGGCTTAATTTTTTGGGCACTTTTTGGCGTGATATCCAGTTTCTCGAACCTAGATAGAAAAGCAATGTCAGACATTGGGATTTTTTCCATCATTAATTCGAGAATGACTTATCGCAGCTCGTTTCAGTTTGATTCTATTTGGAATGCCAGGACATTTGTTGTTTTGATTTCAAATATTAAACGATGAAACTAAAAATCAAAGATTTCACTAAAGATTTTTTTGTTGTATGAGCTACGCAATGCCCTGGCCATTCACTACCTAATTTGTTTTCCAACAAATTTCGTCGCTTATCCGTCAATTGAATGCTTTTTTGTGTGTGTATTTGTTCCAAGCATCAACTTGTTAAACGTGCTCGTCAACCCGCGTCCAACGGGTATCAGCATCCCGAGCCCAATCTGCGATTGTGCACAAAATGGCAAATGAGAACAGAGTTGGGTGGGAAAAAATGACGATGATGATGATTATGTTGGGGGTGAAGCAAAGAAAAAAAAACGTGAAACCTAAAAAATATTGTGGATGCCAATCCCGTACAGCTTGCACACCTGCTACGAGAATGCTCTGTGGTTGGACCATTTTTTTCTCACATAAAACACACAAAAAAGCTTACAAAATTATTGAAAATGGCGTTTGGATGCATTCAGTTTTTTATTTAAAACGAAGGAAATGACACTGCGATAAGTCTTCGATATCTTAAAAATTTTATTTACGTACATTTGTTGTTGTGATGACAGTTGCACAGCGGCATACATTCGTGCGGCAAGGGCACTGCGCAAAGCGGAAAATGTGGACAAACATTAAGAATCAATTAAGAGAGTAAAAAAAATGTCCTGGCACATCCAAAAATGGAGATTGTGCTGGTTCTGAACAGTTTAATAAGATTCGAACTTCACAGAACATTCAACACGACTCTCACCTGCATATTGCACTTTGACTGTATGCTGGACCTTCAGTTACGGAAAGTGCTTGTCCTACTTGAGTTTGTGTCAGACCTAATGATAACCGTTGCAGCTTAAAAGCTTGCGCAAACTCATTTATTTCGTCGAGATCGATTCCTTCGGCACCGGCACCATCACGCTGACTACTTGCTGCATCCGCTAATTGTACAAAATACATAATTCATGAGTTAAAAAATTATATTTTACTTAATTACTTTAATTCAATTTGAAAAAACGACCGTTACAACTCACTCTGTGCATCATCGTAGTTCCCATCGCCCGAGTTTGATTCTGTCGATACATCCATTGGCGATGTAAGGTCGGTAGCTTGTTGTGGTTGATATGGTGATTGTCGTTCAGCTTTTTCTACGGCCGTTTCTACTGACCGTTGTTGTTCCGTCAACGGCTCATTAGATGGTGGCTGATGCTTTTGTTGTTGCGATTGTTCCGCTTGAAACGGATTCTGTTTGTCACTTTCTGCCTCAAGAAGTTCGCGCATCGCACGATAGTCATTGCTTAATTTTGGTGAATTAGCAGGCACGTGAAAAGGATTTGGATTTGTAGTTGATGACGACTCCGAAGTTGTTTGCTGCTTTACATTTATTTGCGATTCTCCGTTTGTTGGTATGCTTAATTTTTATAAATAACTTATTAAATATTTACATGCATTCAAATTGAACACTTACCGTTGTTGCAATCCCTGTACAGGAATATTAGGCGAAAGCTGTCCCCTCGAATGATGAGCTATTTCGCCATGTCCGTTTGATCGTCTTCCCGTTCGTTTGTTCATGTCCCGATAGCGCATTTTGAAGCCACCGCTGATTCCTATTTGGTCCTTTCGAAGTGTCGGTGAATCTGGTGGGTCCATATGACCTGATTGCAATGGTTTCCTGTGCGACTGATGATGATAAAATGGATGCTCATCTGCTGACGTTTGATGTGCTTGTTGCTGCTGTTGTTGAAGCGCTAATAATTGTGGTTGTATTGTGAGCAATTGCTGAGCACCATTTGCCAATAGATGAGAATTCAAAAGAATTGGATCTGTGTGAAGTTGCAGTTAATTAGAATTTACTTCGCAAGGAATTAAATAATAAAAATGTTACGCACTTGGCGATAAACTTGGCACATTAGACAGCATATGATTGCTGGTAATTATATTTGAGTCGGCTGCAGGTTGTTTGTGTATTTGTGAAAGAGCTTGAAGTAGTTGCTCCATTGTAATGTTTGTGGGCAATTGTTGCGAAACAGGAATTGTTAAAATCGTTTGAGATGAAATACCTTTAATGATGTCATTTAAAGATAAGAATTTAGAATAAAAAGGCAATTTCAAAAATAAAATTACCTTGCGGCGTTGGTATCAGCACTTGAGCTCCTTGAATGCCTTGACCCAGTTGTCCACTTGCGAGTACGAGTTGTGGCATTTGAGGCGATTGCGGAAGTCCTAAGCCTATGTTCATTCCACCTGTTGACATTAATGGTGCACCACTGCTACTAGAGCCCATAAATTGTCCAGCTCGTTGCATATTCGATATGCTTAGCGAGGGCGGCAGTTGACTTATATTTTGTAGTCCTAAAATATCATGCACTGGAAGTAATCAAATTAAGATTTCATTTCAGAACTCAAGACTTGAGACATGTCTCAGGTAGGTAAAACATTTCAAACTGATATGTACTCACTAGATCCATTTAATGAATGTGCATTGGCAATCGATTGTTTCTGTTGATGTACATTTGATGTCGACGACAGCGAAGACGTTGATGATGGCGATGATGAATTATAAGATGATGGCGATGAGAGATTTATTGACTTTCCCGATTTCAGTTTGATTGGCTTTGCTGGTGTTGGCGAATGAATCTGATCCATCATATTGATGAAGATCTTTTTGGCCTTTGGACTATCACATTGTCCATAGTCACCGGTGTCCTTGTAGTGCTCTAACTTTTCCATCTGCAAAGGGATAGTGATGTGTGAGAGAGAGATAGAGAGAGTGAAATAAAAGTTTCTTTATTGGAAGTTTTTGGAAATTTTAAATCAAAAGCAACATTTCTGAACGATACCCTTGAGGGGGTCCAGCAAAACTTGGCATGTCTTCATTTATTTGCATTCATTATTACTCAACCCATATATTCGAACAGAGATACCCTCTCACTCATTCTCTCTATCTATACATATTTTTTTGGGGAGGGGGGAGTTAAAATTTCCTGAATTTTCTGCAAAATGTATTTTTGAATTTTAAATGAGTTTCGTACGATGCTCGTGTGTGTGTGTGTGTGTGCATGGATGGTGTCTATGATATTAATTAGCAAATCGACAATACAACCCAACATAGCTCATAACATAACACCACTCTTATAATATGCAAAGGACGCATAACAGGAAAACTTTTCAATTAAATCGTAAGCTCGAATAGGGCTCGACGGGAAGAAATTGTTGTGTGATGGGCCAAAATAGACACAAAATTTGCGTAAATATTTCTATTTTACTAAAAGCCTTTATGCTCACTTTTCATCTTATACCTTCATCAATGTCCATAGGATCATTTTAGGACTGTATGTAGAGAGAGAGCCATTGGCATTGCGTAACTCTTGGCATAACAACTCTCGAAGCCTTAAAAAGCTCTTCGTCTCTTTTTCTATGACTGAATTAATTATTCTGTTCCTCCTCGTCGTTTCCCTCTGATCATTGCGTAGAAATTATCTTTTATTTGTGTGTATGTGTGTGTGTTTGTATCCATCTCAAAAAGTGCATCCAGAGGAATGGGAGAAATATTTGTTAGCACTTGGCTTGGCACTGTATATTTCTCCATTTATTATTACGCTTTTATACACACCTACACACCTCTTTTCTCATACAATGATTCCCTCTGCCTAACACGTGTGTGCCCGGTTCACTTTACTTTGCACATTATGCACAAGACGAAAAAGCATTGCACAAAATTTGCCTGTTCTGGAATTTCACACGTTATTTTGTGCATTGTTATTTTTTGATGCGTAAGCTTTCTGTTTAGGAAAATGCGGGAGGCATTAACATGAAGGAACCACACACAGGCACAAAGACGCATTTTGACATCGATTAAAATTAATAATTTTTAATATAGTTCATCATTCGTTTTAATCATTTCATGAATCTTAATTTGAGGCCACGAAAGATGTTTGTTGGACGTGACGCGCAACATTAAATTGTAATCAAACGAGCAGCGCATACAAAAAAAACTCTTCCATCGCGCCTCAATTGATATAAATTAACGACTTTTAATGATTGAGACTTATTAAAAACGCACAAAGACATTCAAAATGCTTTTTCACAGTCAATTTCGATTAATTTAAAACACAAACAGCCAACAAACACAACAACAATGAATTGTAAATGAAAGGGGAGAACAGATCGACTAAATAACCAGCATTTACGATGATCAGTGATCGTGTCACGCAAATATTGCTTTTCATTAAAATCTTTATTGATTTAGGTTTTTATTTGAAAAACTTTTCGATCTAATTAAAATCAAATTGAAGAAGTTTTCGAAAAAATTTTGTTCATAAAGAAATGTTTTCCATCAAAATTCTCCCAAATTGCACAATCAAATTATTAGCTCATGCATGTGTATGTGCATTTAAATTATAGTGGCCGATAGAGCAAAAGAATGGTCAACACGAACAAAAGAGAAATTTAATCATACACAAGTTTTATGTTGGAAGGAAATTCCTCCCTTACACCTTCTCCTCCTGTCGTAATTTACTCTCACTCATCTAAAGGGGGTCGGAAAATTTCGAATAAAATGCAGAAAATTGCCTGCAATATGCACATAAAATTACGAATTTCTTTTTCTCCCATCTCTCTCTCTCTGTTTCTATCTCGCTCTCGCATGTGTAGATTAATTAACTTTATATAGAAAGTTTCTCTCTTTTTTGCACACTATTGTTTTTGGGTTTTACCTTTTTCTTCGTCTGGCGAAATACAAATTTGCGTAACACAACAGAGAAGCAAAAGTATCTTGAATATTTGCGATATTGTGGACTTTAAAATTAAAGGAAAAAATTCAAATTTCATCGATTTCCTTCCAGAATTTCTTTTAATTTCATTTATAATTAATTTCGGATTTATTCTGGCAGAAAAAATATCGAAATGCAATTAATTAATTGAATTATGCACAACAGAAGGCATACAATATAAAATTTCATGCACAAAATCATATGCATTAGAAAGTCATTCATCAGTTTCGTCAAAGATTTTTATATAAGAAGTTTTGACGGTAAATTAGAGAAATGGCCATGATTTACGCACCGCATCAAGCACAATTTGTACTACGATTCATATCGAAGAGAGCAAAACTAAAATTGCATAAATAAATAAATAAATAAAACACAAACAACAACATTCGACAAAAACTTTTCTTCTTCTGCCAATTTGTTCGGGTTTTTTTTCTGCTCTTTCTCTCTTGTTTTGGCTTATGCTTTTAATTTTTTGCATAAACATCAGAAACAGAACATTGAACATGAGCACCAACGAGCTCCGCTTTTAAAATTCATTTTTTTTTTTTGTTGCACAAATCGATTCTCGTGAATTTGAATGAAAATTCTTATCACAAAATTTTCGCTAAGATTTCTTATGAGAACTTTTAAAGCCTGAAACTTCAATTAAAAATTAATAGCGCACATCATTTGTAATCGGAGATCTCTCATTGCAATAGATTTATGATTATTTTTTTTTCTAGTTCATTTAGTTCGACGCATATCGAATGTCATTTATCCAAGTCGAATAGTAAATTAGCCGGTGAGGCAATAATTAATGATCTCCTCGCCCCCTCACATTTACAGACAGTTTGCCCTTATGTCCAACAATATCGATCCCCGCCAGTCGCTCCAGATGGAATTGAAATGTATGCAAAATTAAAAGACTCCATACGAGCAAAATTTAATGAATTATGATGCTTTGGCACATCATTTTACATTATTGAACGTTCCTTGCATGTTCAGTAAATTTGTGCCTGAATCGGATGTAGATGAATATGGGGGGTGGGGGGGCAAGTGAGGGAACAATTTATATATATATTTTTTTAAATGCAATTTCAATGCAAATGCTTTCTGTAAAATAGAAAATCGATAAGTGTGAGCTTATTGCTTTGCTGATGATGTTTTTCAACGTGCGAGACATTTCACATCATTATTGTCTAAGGCACTGCTATTTTGCAAATGGATTCGAAAGGATATCGATAAATGGATTTTAAATTTTTCTGAATCCTTTTTTCTGACTTTGTATTAACAATCCCCGGAATGACCCACACGAAACCGCCACATCTTATGCAAATATGAAACACTGAACAAAAAAAAAACCAGATCGTTGTTGCTGTTGTCCACTAATGAGCCCCACATGTGAGTCCACAGATTGCAGCGAAAAAAAAAAATAAATCTCAAATCAACATAAAAAACAACGAGCTGCATACATTTGAAGGAAATGCTGCAAAAGTCATTTTGATGAATTCATTAAATTAAATTAAAACGAAATAAGAATAAAAATTACAGTTTTTTTTTTTTTACTTTTGCTGTTTGTCCAGCACTGCGAGAGTCCAGCTGAATGAATCCCCGCGCGCGCACTCTAACTCGATTTGATGGAGAGAACATTTAAATTGTGCATTGGATGCAATTTGCATAATATGCAAAGTGATTTGCAAAAGTCGAAATGAGAATAATATGAGCACACTAAGACACAAGTCCACCGTTACTGACCGCCCTGTCAGCCCTTTCGCAACATTATCGACTGAGGGAGATGGAAAATCATTAATTAAATTGGCATATGTACATATAGCGGAGCTACACAAACCGGACTGTGATGATCAGCAAAACTCAACAAAAATAAATAAGAATAATAATAAACGTATATTGGGCCTTAATGATGTTCAGAATGGATCTTAAGACTCTTAAGTATCAATTCAAAGTGCTGTGGAAATTTTTTGCGGGAAAAATGACGAGAGACTCGAAGACTCGAAGGGAAGCAATTGATAATTGATTTCTTTCATTCTGCATAATTGACGAGGATGCTCTCTCCCTCTCTCTCTCTCTTGATGACAATTGTCTTGACAATTGTTATGACTAATGAGACCGGTTAGGTGGTCATCGAGAATAATTTTTAACAGCAAACATTGTTGATTTGCCGAAATGAATTATTAATGAAACGTCTCGATGCTCCTTCGCCCCGTTATTTTTGACACATCCCGTTATTTTGACACACCGAAAATCACACCTTCGGGGAGAAATCTTCCAAGCCCCACCGCAGAATGTTTTTTTTGCCGATTTCTTTGTAGTAAAATAAATATTTTTTCTACAGAATTTCAGATCAACGACGGCTCAACATAATTTGCATAAAGTATTAATGAAGCGCGCAATCGAAGTGAAAAACATGAGAAAAAAAACATAGAAATTAAATTAAAGAAAATCTGTTGTGGAATCAGTTCGAAGATGCAGTGAATTGACTGGTAAATGAAGCGGAGCAAAGTTTATATATGTGTGTGTGTGTGTATGTGATATTTTGTGCAATTGAGATCAGAATTCATTTGTGAAGCATAAAAAATTACAATTTTAAATTGAAAATTTTAATTTTTTTTTTTTTAATTTAAATTTTTAATTTAATTTTGTTTTCTGTTTTACATCGTGCGACGATCGAAGGCATTTCGTGGAAGTGATGAGTCGCCGGGAGGTTTTTCCTTAATCGATTTCAAGAGCGTTTATGAAATCGATCGTGCTAAGTCAACAAATGTCCCAAAAATTCCCGATAAAAAGAAATCATCAATTCAAATTGCTGAGCCCATCTCAAGGTTCTCGAGCACGTTTGCGCAATGAGCAAACAGCAAGCACACTGATTGATAGTTGTGTCGTCAAAGTCGGCGATTTAAATTTTAAAACTCCATCGAATAACATTTGGATGGAAGGAATATCATGGGCCTTGACTTTAAATCGTTCGTCCGCATGATATCCAGAGATTGCGTTGTTCCATCTCATGAGAAGCCCGTGACTTTTAATTAATGTTTTTTGATTAGTTATTTATTGCGCAAGCCCAACGATCGCCAATTGCCTCAATTGGCTCGAGCATTGGAACATGATGATTATAAATTAGTACTTAAATCGTAATATTTTAAATTATTCGCCATTTTTGTCAGTTTTTCTTCGTCGTTCGATTTTCAGGCCACTTCAGAGTGTTCACATATGGATGGCGAGACATGCACTGGATGATTAAAAAGTTATTGAACGACGATGATTCAGATGAGAACGAAAGACTTTGTTATTATTATTTTTTTGTTTTTCATATTAATTAATAATTATTCTACTTACACTTATGCACACAGATGTTGTGTGGGTGTTTATGTGCGATCTGATATTGTTGAATGTGTTCAATAATTATGTGTATGGTACATAAACATAAATGCAACTAATTAGATACTTTCAACAATTTTATGACCATCCATCGGGGGGCCATAATGCGATAAATTTCCTTCCTCGCACGCAAGGAAGGCGAACTACAAAATAAATCCTCAAGTTTCCTTATTTTATATTGCTTTGTCTTCGCTGCCAGCACTTGGACATAATACGCTTTTTATTATCGACGATGTAAAATGTGAATATCATTTGGAATATTGTTGATGACTTTAAAAATGTTGGGATACGAGATGGATAATTATAAGTTGCACTGGATAAATGTTTGCAATTAATTGTGGTGATTATTTAATGCGTTAATTTTTTTATTTTTTAAAAAGTATTTTTTAATTTCAAGGTTATGTTTAAAAAGCATTTCTTATAATATTAATGAGATAATAAAATTGCGTTTTGAGCTGCCGAAAAAAAAATAAAAAAAAAAACTGAGTGATTATGAGAGTCGAAAAGCGAGCGCGATGGGCCAATTAAAAGACGAGCTTCCCATCGGCCACTGCTAAACAAACCATTCCGCGCCGGGGAATATCGAATGAGCATTTCTGAGATGTATAATTATTAGCAATAAATTTATCGAAATTTTTTAATTTCTTGCGCAATATTTTTTTTTTTTTTCAGATTCTTAATTCCTTCTTTTTTTTGTGTGTGTGTTCTTAAATGTCGAGGCGAGGCATAAAAAAATAATTATAAATTAGGCAAATGCACGCGGGACTGCAGAAAATTATGTGGATTTCGCCTGTTGGGTTTCAGAGTGCCATGGCAACATAATTATAGCGGGGCTGGAATCGCTTTCATATTAATGATTCTTCTGATTCATTTTTAATTTATTCCGTAAAGGCATTCTCGGGTGCCCCGACGAAAAATGAAGCTTATACGCAAATATCAACCGAATATACTGCGGCGGTCCATCAACGCGCAAACTGATTATTAGCCGCGTCGAGTCCTCCTTAAGACAGACAACAATAAAAAATAAAATAAAAATTAAATTCATAAGAAAAATGAGAAATAATTTTAATTATCATATGTCGAAAAAAAAAATGTTGTGCACGTTTTCTTCTTGTTTGGTCCATTTGATGTTGCAACACACGAAAATCCAAGACGATTTATTTTTAATTAGAAAAATGATATAATGAAACAACATAAAAGGAGTGAAATGTGCGTGTGTGAGCGAGCGAGAGAGAGAAAAACACTAATAAATATGTTTTGTTGTTGATAAAGTGACTAATGTTAATCGATAGCGGGCTTTTGAGCTAGTAGAATATATATCAGAAGTTTATTTAATGACGCTCGAGGCAAAATTAAGCGAATGATTTAATTTCCTTATGCATCTTATATTCCATTCCACGACATCACATTCAGTGCCAGAGCAATATGCACATAACCTTACTACATCACTGTCTACATCTTAAATCGCGTCCGATTCCTTTTAATAATCATAATTTTTCTTATTACAATTATAATTTACGTTTTCGCTTAAGATATTCACTGGTCAGAGTTTTGTTGTTGTCTCTGTTGCGCACACATTTCGCATCATCTCTCGGCGGTTAATACCACACGTAATGACTTTCTACAATTCGATAAATCAAAAAAGGAACTGAATCGGGCTTACGATCGCGCGCGCGATGGACATTAAAACGAATGTTTGTATTGGTACAAGAACATTGTAAGTGAATACAAAAAAAAAAACACGAAGAGCATTACTTACTTTAAGCCGTGTGCAACTGATAGTCAGTTATTCGTCTGAGAAATGTGAATTTGTAGCGAATTTCTTATTAATTTCGCATTAATTCCCAAATAAACATTTTTTTTTTGTTTGTTTATCCTTCTTAAGAAAAATATTTTTGCTACTCGATTTGATAGCGAAAAATTTATTGCAACAAAATTGCGGCTGGTGATTCGAATGAAAAGGGTCAACAATATGTTTGTGCCACCCACGCAATATTTATGCCAGAAATCCATATGTGAGGTATATTTAATGTGAAAATATTGTACAATATCAACATTTTTATTAAAGACATTTTTTTTTTATAATTGCGCTGTTAACTTGAAGGATGAAATTTATTTCTGAATAATTATGCAATAATAAGCGTCTTACGATGTTTTTTCGACCAAAATTGCCCATCGAACTCGCGACTGCGGCATGATCCATCCTTCTTTAATGAACAAATTACATATAAGCGGTCTCAGATCCAAACTATTTTACATCTTATGTTTTCTTCTCCCCTTTTCCCTTGCCTCCCCCCCATTTCGTATTCCATCATTTCGCAACAAATCGTACAAATAATTTCATTTCTTATGCATTGCATTTATGATATCGTAAGAGCTACAACAGCAACAACAACAAAATGATGAAAAGAAATTAAAAATTAAAACTGCAAAAGAAGAAGAATTTTTTTTTTATTTATTGCGAAATGGACTCGAAAGGGATTTGAACAATTGCAGAATAAAATAATAATAAATAACGATTAATGTGCTTTAATGCTGCGTATTCAGTCATTCTGTGGCCAGTGAAAAATTGCGATTATTTGAACGCAAATATTGGTTGGTAACGTCATGAAGGATTATTTTTAAAATTAAATATTTCAAGCTATGAGAGGAGAAAGTCACAAACTTAAGATTCCACAAATATTTCACGATTTAAACAGTATTCTGACTAATGCTTATGGTGACGCATTATGCCGTTAGCTAATTGACCATTTTTAAACATTGTTAAATGAAACACCATCCAGAGTGTGTTGTAATTAACACTGCTATTATCATTCTTTCGCACGCTCCCCACAAACGGTTCAATTCCCCTGAAGAAAGGTTCGTTCCGTACATAGCAAAAAAAAAATGAGGAAAAAAGCTCATAAAATTAACCCGGAAAAAAGAAAACATTTCACTGGATGGTGTTAGTTTAAACCTCAGGATGGAAATGGAATTTTCACCCCATTCGAGGATGAATAAAAGACAGTTTTGCCATTTCCACTCTTCATTCGTTTAGGAATTTCTGAAGCAAGTTTAAAAAAAAAAAGAGAGAGCAACAGGTTGAGCAATTTTTTATTTTCTGTTGCGAGTTACGGCTTTGAATTGCACATGCGAAAAAAAAAGTTTTCGTGAGAATTTATAAGAAAATTTGGTTTTCTTTGGCATTTTATCGTCATGCAAACTTTTAGGAATGCACTGCACTTTTCCCTTTCCTTCATTTTTATTTCCTTTCAGACGAATTTTCATATTTTTGCGTTTCACTGATTAAACATTAATTAACGAAAACAATGAATCGTCGCAGAAAAAACAATCGTGAATGAAAAAAAATATACGCGAAAGAATTTCGGGAGAATGGGGATAGAGCTGAGCTGCATGGGGGGAGTCAGAACAGCGAGAAGCCTTTCGCGATAAATATTTTTTTAAAATAATTTTTTTTTTTCGTGGAAATTTCAACTTTTTTTTTTGCCTCATCGCCGACTCGCCGTTTGTTGTGTGTTTTCATTTCGGTGGACATTAGCAATTTCCAATGGTGGCACACGGGGCTAGAAGGCGTAAGGGGGTTAAAATAACACACAAAAAAATCGTCCAAATATTCATTTTTTTCCGTTTGCGATTCTCATCTGAATGTTTTATACTTTTTTTTTTTTTTTGTGTCCATCCAACAACGTTTTCTGACCGTTCACTGCCTGCTGGACAATTGAACTGAATGTGAGATGAGTGCTTTTCGAGAATGGTGAGGAATGGGAAATCGAGTTACTGTGCGGGAAGCTGGAAGGAGAAAATTGAATTTTCACTGGCGCTTTTTTTTTTCGTGTTCTCTCATTTGCTCCAGAGCACTTTTTTTTTTTGTTTTTGCAAGTCGCAGTTTTTTTTTTTTGGGGAATTTTTATTTCGAAATGGACATGAAAAAAAATTCCCATTTCATCCTCAAACCGCTGCGTAGATTCGCGTCGCGGCGTTAATTTAACCCCTCGAGGACATTTTTTTATGTTATCTTTTGGGGATTTTTTTTGCTGAATGACTTTTAGGATGGAATTGCATTTTTTAAGTCTTGAGACTTCCATTTTTTATATCTCGATCTCGACAAATATTTTCGTGATGTGAAATGTCCAGTGCAGGTTCATACAGTCAGTATTTGTTGTGTCATCACCAAAAAAAAAAACACTTTATTTACTCATTCTCCTCATAGTCTCGTTCCCCTCGCACAATGCTTCGCGTTTTTTTCTGACGATTGCATAAATTTTCTCATCGTTTCGATGGAGCACGAAAACCAAAAACAAAAAAAAAATATAAATGAAATTTCTGCAGGACACAAACAATGAGAAATGGCCAGGAATTGTATTTATGCTTTTTTATGCTGCATGTGGACACATCGAAACGATGGACCGCGATGGAAATGACGAAAAAAAAAGTTGAAAAATAAATTCGACTAACAATGATGGACTTTCTGCTGTTGTTATTTTATACACATGTCACACACACATGCACACATTATTTTAAAAATATATCTCGCGAATTTACAATCAGATGGGACGCAAATTTCGGGAGAAATTAATTCCTTTTTTTTTTTTTTTTCGTCGGATGGACACATGTGAAGCAGTAACGAATTCTTTTTTTTTTGAGGGGGTTGGTTATTTTTTTACCACCCACTCAGGTCCATCAGCGCTCTCGGTGACTTTTGTTTTGCCTTCTTCTCCCTCTTTTTGTTGATGCAAAGAATTAACAAAAAAAAAATAACCATCAACAATTGTTCTATCGCAAATTACTTTTTGCATGCCAAACGACCACGACTAGACGTGGATATTTCATTTATAATGTGATGGATTTGTGACTTATTATAGTGGATTTTGTTTCCTCAATTGAGCTTAAGTCTCCGACAGTTTTGTTTTTCATGTAAATTATTGCAACTCTTAGTTCATAAATAAAAAAGGATTTTCTTTAAATTTATTCTAAAAAAATGATTGAGTTTGAGACATTAAGTTACTTACATGTCTTTGTGATTTCAAATTTAGCGGCACACCATCGTCCATTCCATCACCATCACAGACCACAGTTGGTTCCAATTCACTTTTAAATTTTGTCTTTGTCAACATCATCACATGTCTATCATCGCCATCGCTTTCATCGCCTTCATCCGTAATATGCCGAAAGCTATTGCACAACTTTTCACACGGCATTATGGTCTCAAGCATTGCCTTGGGCGATGGCAATGAGTTTTGTTCTTCATCAATTTTGTCCAGCAAATGATTTATATTATTATTGAGCGTATCAATGAATTGGACACTCGACGTCTTGCGTTCATTTCGTCCATTACGATTATTATGCAATTCACTGTCTTTAACATCAGTTTCCATTGCTGACCATTGGCACATTTAAACGATTATACATGATGGACATCACGCGTGGTGCACCATCACTTTTTAACACATTGGAATGTTTGCACAATTTTACTGGAAAAAGAAGAATTTTCTTTATGTAAATGAAATTTGCTTCATCAAACGACAACCATGATACACGCTCGAAAGCAATAATAATGCCCAGACAGCTTGAGATGGAAATTTTTTTTCGGTTTCCATCTTATTTTTCCAATAATTACATGCAAAAATCCCCTCCCATCTTCTGCATCTCGTTGCCTTCTTCCCCCCTCGCATCTCATCTCCTTCTCTAACTTTCCTCAACAAAAGTTGACTCGAGCGAACAAATCTTTGGCTAAATTAATTAAGGCAAAATTGTGTGGCCCCTGTTTTACGGATATCGAATTTTACTCAGCTACATTTACTCACACACACACACATACTGACTCAGAAACTATTTTAAGCCCGGACGTGGGCAACTTGGGCATGTTGCCCGTTCTGCTGAAAACTGAAACTTTAAAATCCATAATTAGATGGATTTAGGAGTAATTTTGCAATGTTACTATCTTTCCGAAAATGTGGAATGGGATGAAAGAGTTGGTGGGGTAATCCCATCACACCCTTAAAGCACATGAATGCATACAACTATGATGAATCCCTCTTGGTCCAAAATAGGAAATAAGCTAAATTATGTTGTTGGAGTGGGAGTGGTATGAGGTATTGTGGTGGATGTTTAGAAAACTAGCAGCAAAAAGTAAATGGAGAAAGAAAATGGAGAGCGGATGGTATGATTTTGAGAATTGGGCAAATAATTTTGCCTCCACTATCCCCCCATTAGATTGATGATTCAATTTTGTCTGTATATAGAAAAATAAAAACAATTCAGCCTCATATCTCGTTCCTCGTTTCGGCACCTCGAAGGCTCATGCGAAATTTGTGTGAGAATTTTCATTAAAATTTGAGAATAAATTTCAAAAACCATCGCACCAGCATCAGAAAATTTCTGGATATATTTAGCAAAAGGAATCAAGCTCTCCTCATCCCCCATACTCAAGCACCGCACTATTAGTTGCCCAACCGTTCCCTTGTCCTTCGACACCCCTCCATACACCGAACATTATTCGAGTGATTTTCGGTTTTTCGTTTCAGTTTGTCGGTTCATTCCATACATATAATTTGTTGTGCTTCGAAAAACGGACCACGAAGAAGCGATCTCGGGAATGGGGATGGTGAAAAATAGAAATTAGATGTTTTGAAACTTTATGGGGAGCAAACAGGGAAGTTTTATGGAATCAGAAAGTAGTAGTTTTGTGCTCGTAGACTTACTTGTAGTAAGTTGTTGTGTACGGAGGTTGGGGATGGGGTGGCGATGGGTGGAGACAAAGAGGTGTTATTACAAATCTCTTACTGCCAAAAATATCAGCCAACATTGGGTACGTCCATCTTTTAGCCAGAAATGCAAAATTATTTTCTATAAATTTATTATAAAATACTCATCAAATGCGGATGAGACTTTCAAGCATTTTCTCGTGTCGGTGCAATGCCCTTCTACATATTAGAATGGAACATAATTTTATGCAAAGACAGGGATTCTTTCGCACCTAATAAAATTGTGTGTTTTATCGTGTGCGTATGCAATTTAACCCTCTTAAAACTAATACATAGAAGAATATAAAATGCATTTTAAGAGCAATTCGAAGGGGTTAAAAAGCATTGCTTTTGCTGTTGCGATAATATTAAAAACAATGACAAAACAGAAAAAATTATAATTATAAATGACAAATTCGTGCGATTATGGGAGTGTTAGTGTAAAAATACGCACGAAAGGAATGAAATTATAATTAAGTAGTATAGAAAACAGGAAATCGAGAACAAATTGTAAATGGGGCGCACAAAACACATTACATCAAGGGATGGGCAGGCAAATTAAGAATGTAAAAAAATATTTTTTATGGAAATTCAATTTAAAAAAAATCTCATTAAAAATCTAATTTAACCCTTTCGATTACAGCAGCGACGCAATTATTTGCCCAGTCCTATGACGTCCACTTACTTTGCCTCCCTCACACACCCTCAAACCATCCCCCACCACAGCATGACTCATTTTATCGGCCCGTAAACATTTTTTTTTTCGCAGTTCGCACCGCGATCCCTGAAACTCATTTTTTTTGCATAATTTTTTTTTTTCGTCGTAATTATAATTTTTAATTTCAATACCCGCGAGGGGAAAGAAACAACGTTGCGTTGGACAAACTGCGATGGAAAAACACCATAAACATTTTATTCGAATGGTGGTAAAGAGGAAGGTGAAACGATGGAAATTGATGATGATGGACATGGACGAGTTATTACAACAATGAGGAATGGAAAGGAGCTCATCAAAATGGGAGACTAGACACCCATGGATGGATGATAATAATTGTTTTAATTACAATAAATAGAAAAGGACGAGAATGAAATTGTCAATATGATGCAGTTGAAGGAAAGTGACAAAGTCTACTCTTGCAAGCCCTTCGGCATATCATAATTACATAGCGAGAGACGATTTGAAAAAACATTTGTAGAACGCAAAATAAAAATTATAATCATATTAGCGCTGTTATTAACCCATCTCCTCGTCCTCTGGCATATTCCGTTCCTCATCACACTCATACCATCAAAAGCCGAAGGACTCTCCTCAAAAAATATTTTTTTACAGTTCACTTCAACAACAAGCATTCATAAGGGAAATGGAATTATATGTCTGTTTGGTGGCGGGCGTAGGGGGATGGGGGGAGGTAAATTATACAGGACGAATGTTGTAATTACATAAATAAGCATTGGAACCCCTTCGACATCCAGCACTTAAACAATACACATTCGCACTCATTTGCATAATGTTCGCTTGTGCAATATTCGCGTTAATTAAGTCGCTTGAATATAAGACAAAAGGATAAGGAATTAAAGACAACAAACTGTGACATGACTTGAATGCACTTGGATCTTATGATTATTACTGATTATGCATCAAAACGTTACCAATGTCAAGCATGCATTTACAACGGGAGACTTTCACTCTCTCTCTCTCTCTGATAGTTGATTTAAAATTTAGATGTAAAATCAAATGTTGTATGAAACAATTGCTACCACAAAAACAACTCAATAGAAAAATTTCGCTGAATTGACCGAAATTAATTATAGAAAATTTTATTAATAAAAATTAACTCGACACAAATGAGCCAAAAATTTTGTGTCATCTCTTTTTTAATGTCGAATAATTTTTTTTATTTTTTTTTTTCGGTGATTAAGAAGAAATCATTTTCTTGTTCGTGCGTCAAACGCGTCCACGCCAAGTCCACGCGAAACGGCAAAATGAGAAATGGAATCTGAACAGAATTAATTATAAATTCACGAAAAAAAAAAATTATTTCCCAGTTAAATGAGCCAGAAAAAGAAAAAATTGAGGAAAATTTCGGAAAATTTTCAAGGTAAAATTTTTTCCGTACATTTTTTGTTGATAAACCTTAAAATCGACATCTGGAGGCATTCAATTGATCAAATAAAAGGAGCACTAAAGATCTCATATCGATCAATTAATTATTGGGCACATTCGTTAATGATGTTAATTGCATATTTTTTGTTTCGGATTCTCTCACTCATTTGAAACTTCATCGTTTCCATTCAATTGCAAAGACTGCTAAACAGCTTAGAACCGGTACTCGCTAAGCGGATTGAAATACATGTATTATAATGAGGGAAATGCGGGAAAGGGGAACTAGTGGAGGGAGATAATTAGCATGAAACATTGCAGTGAATTAATATTTTAGTTTGAAATTGATAATCGATACTTGGTTGGTGCCATTAAACTAACGTCAATTAGTCATTGGCCCCTTGGCACCAACAACAAAGAGAAATTGTGAAGTCCAAATAAAGAAGAAAAAATATTTATTTAATGATGAAAATTATTAAAACGCAGACAATAAAAATTAAACGCACACAACTGAAATGTTCTTTAATTATATGAACCTTAATTAAAAGGTCCTTGAAAGTTAATTAGAGACTTCTCTGGCAGCCGCATTCGCATGTTTCTATTAACTTAAAATTTGAACAACTTAATTATTAACTCATTGCGATGATTATTTGTCCGTTATATAGTGGACAATGAATAAAAAGAAACGAGCATGAAATATGAAAATTGGACCACCATATGGCACCCATGTCTCGAGTTCATATGTTTATGGCTCCAGCAACCAAGAAAACAACAACAAAAATGTATTGCGAATTTAGAAAGAGACACAATGTGATAAAAACAAAAAAAAAATCATTTGACAAGGGGCTAGCAACTGATGAGCATCGATGAGAGTTAGTTGTATGTAAATATTACTTAATGTCATTCACGGCAATCATGCAATATGCTTGTGCAATGCAATAAGTTATAAATTTTCTTCTGCCCATTGTTGTTTGCCCTTCGCGCAATAAAATCGCAATAATTCTCCACTTACAAAACACTTTTAACAGTCGCTAATTAAGCTCAATGAAATGAATAATTGAAATTGAATTAGATGCAAAATTAAATGCAAAATGTTTCAGTTCGCGTTTGTCTCGTTTTTTTTTGTTTCTTTGTAATTTTACATTGTAGCAAAGACTTAAATTTTAAACTCGTTTTGATTGCCGCATTTAGAGACAGAAAAGATTGAAAGTGTTTTAAGGGGAACGCACGTAAGGAGGGAAAAAAAGCGTCACTCAGAATTGGAACACTACACGAACCCTTTCACTGAGCTTAATTTAACAACACTTAAGAATGTTATCGATTAATTAGTCACGTGAATGACTGACTCATTTTAAGCAATTAAGCGCATATCACTTAAGCTCTTTCGCCATTCCAGTTCACTCATTATGTTCACTCATACACAATTATAAATTCTTTGAAAATGCATGTATTGATTACTCATTCGATGCAAATATAAATTTGAAAGAACGTTGCATAAATTACAGTTAATTAATTAATCCGATCGGATTCCGAGCGTGAGGGGCTTTCGAGTGTGGAGATTTTATTTATAATTATGTGCTATGTTAATTTTGAATTGCGTGACATGAAAAAACAATATTCACTTCCCTTCGATTACAAAACGATCAGTCGGGTCGGGTGGTCTTCATTTCTATCTAATCTGATCCCTTCTGTTTCCCCTCCAACAGGGACTTTCTTGTGCAATTTGCATCTGGTTTTCTTTTAACATCTCTTAAGATTTTTTTTTATATTTTTTGTTGCACATTTTGCAATTTCTTTCATTCCACGCGATCCGCGCGGGTCCAGAAAGTTGAAGCGTAAATATGGGGGGGGGGACATGAGCACCGAGGGAATACATTAAAAGCTTAATTGTGTTCCTGTTCGTTGTCTTAATGAAGCCAACACGGCCACGAATCAGGTCACCGACGGCTGCAGGGTTATCAAACGATCATTGCAAACACTTTTTTCGCTTTGGACTTAATTAAACTCAAGCTTTTACGTAAAGCAGGGCATGATTGTGACAATGGGGGTCAAAGGTGAATAATTTACACGCATTCACTCACGCACTAACACAATCACAAATTCTCACATGGATAAATTTCACGCTGATCCCGCATTTCGAATGGCAATAATTTCATTTCCCAGCATCGAATGCATTTTATTTTTCTTCAAGTTTTGTCAAAGAAAATGCCGCCAAAAAAGCAACAAGACGAACAACAACAAAAAAAAATTAAATTAAAATTTGTTCGCACGGCAAAAAAGCAAAAAAAAAAAAAATATTTTTGTGGAAAAAAAATCTCAAAAAAAAAAACTTTTTGTCGCGTGCTGCGGCAAAAATGTTGATGTAGGTTCGGATTCTAGTGTCGACCAACGTACGATGAATGATGGTGACGGCACTTTTCTTTTTCTGGAGAGGGGGGGGGGGAACAATTTTTTAAGGAAAATTTAGAGCTGCTTTATGAGCTTTTTTTTTTTTTGCAAAAATTGACAAACAAAATTTTATTTCGAGCCGATAAATCACAAAATAAATTTCTAATTAAAATTTTTCATTGAACTTACAAAAATCAACACTGGAATTAACTTGTGAGAGAATGTTGTGGGACACAAAATTTCTTATTTCACTTTTATAACTTTCTGATTGCGTTTATTTTGCCGCCAAAAATAAAGCACACACCCACACAAAAAATCCGCGTGAAAAATCGAATGTCAAGTGCGATCGTTGTGCGAAGCGATGCGTTTGATTTGAATGTCAACAATCAACTGACTGACACTGGAGTGAATGTTTATTTCTCTTGTTTGAAATTTGTTATTAATTTTATTATTTTTTTTTTGGAGAATTTTTTTCTCTTCTGCCGTTAAATGTCGAATGAAATTGTTTGTTTGAGGCTTTTAATTAATTTATTAGCCACCGAGAAGCACTTTATTAATTAATTAATTAACTCCGCTTCAAAATTTGCTGCTTGTATTGGTGTCCATAATTACTAATTTTTCCTAAGAATTTTTTGTTTCAATTAATCAGACTCCGTTCAACTCATACACACACGCACATAATAATTCTTTTTTTTTTGCTTCCCGCCAAGACGTTGTGTGCGCCCAATAACCGAATGCGATGAACATTTAAAATTAACTGATTACTGAAATAAAAAATTATTTTTGTTTTATAAAATTAAATTGATGGAAAATGTGTATCGGACACCGACAACGACGACGGACAGACCCGAATGGCTCGGTTTGAGGAGGGAAATTTTGGCCTGGCATAAGGAATATAAAATACGCCGGAGAGATAGAGAGAATCGAAGCCGACGATCGTCCGGTGAAATAGTTTTGATTGTGTTAGTGGACGCGCGCGAGAGTAAAATTTAATGAAAATAAATCACAAAAATGAATGAACTCATCGTCGTCGTCGTTGTTACTACTCCAGTGCAAAAAAGAAAAGAGTTCTCAATATTTTTTATTTTGCTGTGAATGTTATGTTCTCTCATGAGCGCATTCACATACACACAAAAAAACCCGAGAAACTGCTTCAAATTATCTTCGGCTCCGGCTCCGGACGAAGAATTTCAAAAAGTTTTATTCGTGCACTGGTGGAATTAAATATGCATCGGCTCTCTGGATGGGTGACGGATGCTAAATGGATATTTTTTTTTTCCTATAATTTTACAGGGTTCATGCAAATTACAAAATTTCCTTCAATTTTTTTTTTTTGTGAATTTGTTCGATGTTAAAAATTGGAAAATGAAATTGATGGAATTTAATGTCAGAACGACTTAATTCAGTAACAAGTTAAAATAATGTTTTGTTGTTGTTGCAATTTTATGCACATTCTCGTTCCTCATGTTGTGAAAATTGTTCATTGCGCCATGCACAAGGAGGAAAGCAAAGCATGTACAAGATCCAAAAACTGTAAATTTCTAATGCAAAATTATTAGTTTCCCACTCAGAATCCCTTCCATGGTCATTCGACTCCCTTATCACCGCCCCAACCCTTGAAATACTGAATCAAAAATGTATTTTAAATTTTCCTCCTTTCCTGTTCATGCTGTGTGTGTGTGTGTGTGTTTGCTGAAGAGAATGAGGACAATGTTTGTATGAGTGCGAAATAAAGCTTAGAAAATGCACAAAAATAATAATCATCTCATTCCTCTCCTCATGATGATAGAACGAACGATCGGATGGTGTACACGTTAAGAGCCTATCCATGTTGTTTATGTGTCGCAAATGTAGATGATGTGGGCTCAGTCTATGCAATGTACAACTGGAATGAGTGACTTGATGTCAATAATAAAAAAAAAAATAAATGAGGGCACAAGTAAATAAAAAGTCTTCAAAGTTCTGTCTTTTGATCACCGCGTAGACCACAGTGCCACAACCCCTCGTAGCATCGATTCATCTTTCATGATTTGGCATTTGCGAGAAGCTTCATCTGATGTACATCACAGTGGTTGTTACCATCCTAATGATAAATACCTTGAACAACCATTCCAATGATGAGAAGGTTTGCGTCACCTAGCCACATTAGCATATTCTAATTTTGCCCAAGTATACACAAAACAAAACACTCTAAAGCGAGTGTGTGTGTGTATCATGAGAGGGTCGACTGGTTCGGAGTGTTTCTAGTTTTGCGAAAAACTTTTCCAGCCCAAAATCGAAAACTTCATTCCACCACACCACCTGAATCTACGGAAATTTTGGAAAATTTTCTGGTAACATCATCTAATGAAAAACAACTAAAATTCACCCTTTGATGACTCACACCCGCACACACACACACACACACATTGTCCACCCGTTTTAACATCCGGACACACTTGCAAATGAGCATGGAACATTTTTCGCCCAAAATGCCTTTTGCCATTCTTTAGGCAATTGAAAATGGAATGAGACATGAGGGAGAATAATTAATGAAACTACTTCGTTTAGTTCTTTAAACAACGTGAAGACAAACGTGAATTTTGATATGATTTTAACACACCATCTTGCCCCTCGTTATCGCTTCATCTTACACGTGCATGTGTGTGTGTGTGAGCTCTAAAATTTCGAATATAATTAATTAATTAAAATAGATTTACAATTCTGTGGGTTTTCTCTATGTTTTTCCGAACACTTTGGGAAATTTTTAGTTAGGGTAATGAGGGGATGCATACCGAATCTGATTCCCAAAACACCCCTTTCGCACTCCCGCCTCAACATCCCCCACAACCTGAATATTGTGCAGGAATATATTCATGCCTATAGTCACAGAAACGTTCATCTTTCATTGTGCAACCTCAAAATGTTCTAATATAATTTGCAATTTCCATCATTGCACTCGCTTTAGCTTCTTTCTCTCTCTCTCTCTCTCACTCTCATGCCATTCACTGGAGGAAAGAGAAGCTTATCAAAATTGATGATTTTGTGTATTATTTTAGTTTTTGATTTTATTCCGACATCCAATGTTGACCCATTCTCATTGTTTCCACTTTTTTAGCTCCCCTAGAAATTATCTTTCAAACTATTCTCAACCGTGCACTCGTATAAAAGCACGAAGGGTAGTTAAAGTTGGAGGGTGTTGCGGTAATGAAGTTAAATGTTGTTGTGTTGTTTTAAAGAATAAATTTACTTTCTTTACTTTATGAAAAGTTTCGCCAATGTGTGCTGCAGACCCTTCGTCTGCGATCATAATTTATTCAGAATTCCCATCTAATAGAGACAATGATGATGAAGATATTTTTGAGAGGTGGATCAGAAAGTGTATACAAATCTGAACGAGAAACAACTATCGCCATCAGCATCATTCCATTTTTGGTGGCAAAAAAAGTTAAAATTCCACAACACTTTTAAGCCTCATCTGAAAATTGCATTATTTTATGCAGGTTAGCAAATGTGAGTAGAACTATCTATCAGGAAGGACTTCACTCAAGCTTAAGTTTGATAAAGCTCATCATTTGCTTTCGCCTGCGTCCCTGCATTTCTAACTAAAAATTTCTAAATAATTTTTCCGCCCATTGACTCCCATATTTACCTGATCTCTCACTTGCCGTCTTCCTACAAAAAACTATTCACCAGACTCTCCCATGTCCCTTCGTCTACAACATACAGAAACCGTATTATAGAAAACATGAAGCATTTTCCGAGAAATGAATAATTCATTACCTGGAAATTTAATATATTTTCAATGAGCCACGATGATGGAGAAAATGGAAGACAGCGATGCGATAGTTGAAGCGAAATCTCTAATTGAGGGTGGCAAATATTAATTTTCCCATCAATAAGAAACATGATGCAATAAAAATCTTGTAAATCAGTTTCAGAGTTATTTCTTTTGAATGCTAAATGCAATCGCATCAATTAAATCTGATTTCCCACACATTATTGCTGATTGCACTCAACTCGCGAGGTGCTGATATTTAATTTTATTTATTTTTATTTTGAGAGTAAATTATCGGGTTGTGAGTGGTGAAAAAGCAGGTTGCATAATTTAACACAAAATCGGCGTGCGAATTGATAGGTGGCAATCGACTGAAAGTGATATATTTATTGATAAACCGCTAATTTATGGTGAATTAAAAGCATCGCTTCATAATGAGTGTAAATTTAATTTTTAAATTTAGTTCTTTAATTCACTTCCAACTGTAGGCCAAAACAACAAGAAGAGATTCCGGCAATAATTAAAAAATGGCTCAGGACATTCTGACACAAATGTAATTATTGGAAATCTATTAATTACATTTTGTGTGTGCAAAAAAGTATTGAATTAATTTAATGATAATGACAATGAAATATATTGTCGCGTGTGTGGCATTGGAGGTGGGATATATTTATATGTAAATCGCCCATAACGACATCATGTGCTGCCTTGATCCATTTCTGGTCACAATTAATTAACTCGCCGACTCTCGCCATGAGTTCAAGTCCATCATTCGAATATTGGTCGAAGTGTGATGATAAGCAATCTAATTGTTTATTATTAAACATTTTAATTGAAAAATCTGGTGCGCTTGATGGTGGCCGGATGCTCTGCAAAGCGACAAAGGGCAGAAGTGGAAGGGAATGGTGGACCAACGTATTAATGTAATAATATCATTTTTTGTGCAATTGAAATAAAAATTAATGTAGCATCATCAGAAAATATTCATCATTCCACGGGGAGTCGTTTACCCCTCCCCCACCACCATGCGTCCCCACCCCATCAGACCAATAATCGGACGTGATAACATCAATTTTTGTGGATTCATATGATTTCGCGAGTGAATATAAATCATGTCCAACATGATGTTTATGGTTGACCAGATGCCGCATACATCTGATGAATGAACTTTCTTTGACTGAATTAAAGCTCTGTTTTGAATAATTGAAGGCAATTTTATGCAGCTCAACTCATGCAAAGAATATTCTTTATGCATTACGTGATGGATATGAAAAATAATAGAGATGATACAACATTCTTATTTGTCATCAGAGTAATACGGAATAATAATGAAAGATCAAGTGGGGAATGTCCTTGAGGAACAAAAATGAGTCGCAGACTTTAAACAATTGCAATC
The DNA here is from genome assembly GCA_018397935.1 of Propsilocerus akamusi. Taxonomy (NCBI): domain Eukaryota; kingdom Metazoa; phylum Arthropoda; class Insecta; order Diptera; family Chironomidae; genus Propsilocerus; species Propsilocerus akamusi. The sequence continues at coordinate 24,806,599 of CM031469.1, read as the reverse complement.
TCAATTCACAATGACTAATAACAAAAGGGACACTACATTATTGTGCAACGACACAATATATATTGTAATATATGCATGTAGTTAAAATGCCCTACAGCAATGGGGGGCTGAATAAACAATGCATCCCTTCAAGTGGCTTTTGACCCCATCGCGAGAATTCTTTTTGTTGGAGGAACATGACAACATTTGACGTATCAATGACAATGAAAAAAAAAGCAGTAGATGTAAAGAGAAGGCAACTTGTATATGTATCACTGCTACTTGCATATTTATCAAAGGAACTACATATAACCAAATAGTCTCATTAAAATATATATGAGAAAGCTTTAATGTTGTCGAAATAGCAATTAGTCATTGAACGGACTCAAACAATAGTTTTTTATGTTGCGGATAAATGTGAGGAATGGCAAAAAAAAGGGAGAAATTAAATTCCACATAATTACGGAAGTTAAGAACTGAAGGGAATGGCACAGAAAAAAAACATGCAGCTATAGCAGCTGCTATATTTTTATAATGCTAATTACGACTAATTACATGGATGGCTTAGAACCCAAGGAATTAGTGGCAGTAGTTTTTTCTTTTGAAGGAGGACATTCAACTAGCACAGGTCAAATTTCGCTACTCAAATGGTTTGAGGTTGTTATGCTAAGTCACGTAATTATGCGATCAAAATTATTATTGTGTTGGATTCCGTTATGATGGATGGAGTTTTTTTTTTTTGTAGCGAGGGATAATGAGGTGCGGCTTCATAATGCGGCAGTCCTGTTAGTAGGCTAGTGCAACGATATTCATTTAATTATGTGCAGTACTTCTCCATTTCTCTTGCTTTAATTAATTGACTTAGCTCCAAGCGAGTGCTTAAAACTTCAATTACACGTTGAACTCATTCGATGACTAATGTAATTAGAAAATGTTGTAATTGGAGCGAAGGGGAGAGCGAATCATTAAGTCTCATAATTGCATTGGACAATTGTTAATGAGCTTTATCATGAGACATGTTGATATTCAAATGAAAGCTTTAGATGTCTGTTCTGACTCCTGAATGTCCAAAGTACCATTACCATTTCGGGCCATTAGCAGCACTAGAGGAACGAATCGGAGACACACAAAAAAAATTATACTTAATTTATATTAGCATTTGGAGCATAGCGCGCGAAAAAAAAACATCGGAAATCGAAGGGGGGATTGACTCATTGAAAGCGCGAGAAATAGGAAAAAAAAATGCCTGGTTTTTTTTTAATGCTTCTCCCTCTCAACATTTCACTACTCAAACATTCACAACATACATCCAGCAATGTTTTTTTTTCGCGTTCAAAAAAGCATCGAACATTTTTTTTTTGTTCCTATCAAATTTAGGGAGATGCCAGCTTTGCAATATAAGAGGCGCACACATAAAAATGACCGATTGTCGAATTCGGAATGGTGCTTGCTATTTGTGGAGAGCGGGTGTGAGAATGATGGCCACAATAACATAAAGCGCTTGGTGGGCGCTGCTACTAAATAAATTGTGAAATTATATTCGGCGGAAAAAAAGAAATTTCACCTTAATCATGCGAGAGATGACCAAAAAGCGAAAGGCAATGTGTGGGTGGGGTGGGTTTGTGAATTCCACAAGCGGGAGACTTCGCAAAAAAAAAAACCGAAATAAAAATCATTTCAACTTTGCATGTATGGGGAAAAGAATCAAAAGAGACCCAGAATCTGGTATGAGAAGTGATTGTGCAAAAATGAAATTAAAAAAACACACAGCGGAGCAAATCTGGCACATGACTATGAGAGCACAAGGGGTATGATAGAAGATTTAAAATGTAAACTACATAAAAAAAATCAAACTCTTTTGGAAGTTCCTTGCAATTTTTATGCTATTGCTGTCGATATTATCGAAAGAGACATTAAATATGATATCAACCCAGGTCCCGTGTTTCACATAGCTTTTAATCATAAAATATAGCGAACGATACTTTTTGTATTTACCGAAAAAATAACACATCGCAAAAATATTCTGAACAAAAAAAAAAGGCAAACGAGAAAGCTGGGAAGGAGAAATGAAAAACAAAACATTCAGAAACTTCCGAAATATTTTTTTTCGCGTTGCACAATCTCCCCGTTCGATTGTGGGAGGGGATGGTAGCGAGTGAAAAGAAAGGGTAGAGTGGGCTAAAATTAATGGGAAAAAATCGCTCAGTCCAGCGAATTGCGAAACAAAAAAAAAGAGCTCATATGTGCTGCACAATCCCCACCACCATCGCACCATTGCCTTACTCCCTTCATCCATTCGCTGTTCAGAGAGATTTTTTTCACGAACATTTTAAAATTTTATAACGTACGACCGACCATCCAGTGCCTGAAGAACTGAAGAATCTATCGATTGTATCGCGCCGTCCAGTGTGTGGCGGATAGAGAGTAGTGGAACGAGAGAAATTTGAATAAACACACCCACATGCCCACATGCCCCTAGTAGCAAATACATCGCTCGCGGGTAGATAAAATATTTATGCTACGTTTTTTTTTTGCAGTCATTTGAGCTGTTTGTGCATTAATTTTTTTGGTAGTCTCTAAAGCATAAGTGAACTGTGATGAGAGGGAGGGTAAGAATAATAATGTTGAACCTTTATAAGCTAAGATTTCATTTTCAGCTCATGCAAAACTTCTTTAGCATAAGATTACTTATGGAACCTAAAAGAAGGAAATAAATCTTCTGTTAGCATAATTTTGGGGGCGAATATGAAAGCTTCTTTTACATCTCACCGTGCGAATTCAGCGCGTAAATTTGACTTTCGGCCGGAACAAAATATCGCGTATGGAGGAACTAACAACAGAAAAAAATGTGATTTTTATGATGCTGAATGGAACGAGACTTGATGGTGGGTGGTTGATGGATTTTAATCGGACAGGATGTGCTGCCTTTTAATGGTGGAACGTAACGGATGGATGGGAGATGTATGGATTCGAAATGTGCACATTGGTAGGGTTCTTGTGCTCCCCGCGTCGAAAAACTGAAATAGAACTTTTTTTTCCTGTTGTTCGCATAGCATGCGGGGGAAGCTGAAGCAGCAAAAAAAAAGCAACGATACATGAGAGCAAAAAAAATTAAATAAATTATAAAACCAGCATCCAGTATTGTGTTGTGCTCATACATCTCGTTCGCCATCCAGTGCAGTAACGAGAAATGGTCATCGAGGAAAAAAATGATGATTTGCATCATACATGGAACGATGACGGAATCTGATTGGATGGTCTCAAAGATGGGAATGAGGAAAGAGGCTTCAAAGTTGCGATTGAGCTTTTTTTCCTCTATGCATTAGTTGCATTTTTTTGCGCAATAGTTTTTTTTTTCGCTTCACATTCTACAGACCAGGAAATTGCAATTACGTCCAGCAATTGCATTATGCATGATGGAAAACTCGCAATAGAGCTTTCAGTTGGAGCTTTTGCCGCGAATATTTGATTGATGTTTCTCACTGGGCAAATGAGATATTGAATCTGTAATCATCCCGCCTATATTTATATAGACGGTTGCATTAGAAGCAAGTGGGAGGGAACTGCGCAAAAAAAAGTTAATTTACATTTTTAATCAATGAGCTTTCTGTGAGCTTTTTCTCTTCTGTCGTTTGGTATGAAAAAAAAAAAAATGTAATTTACTTTATGGAGACGCGAGCTAAAATGCTTCCTTTTCCTCATTCCCACCTTCCCCTTATGAGCAATCGAATCGCCAATTAAATTTCAATTTCAGTTTTTTTTTTTTGTTCGAGCAACGAGAAAAAGTTTAGTTGCCAAATAGCGTACGAGAGATTTCAGTGAACGGACAAGCGACATAAATTACCAACGATAAGTCTTGAAGAACCATCCGACAGACCCTTCATTTACATAATGAAACAATATATGAATAATTAATTGATTGGAATGAAGGTGACATTAATTTAAAGCACTTAATTTATGACAACTCAGATGCTCGAATACTTTTATTTTTAAATAAACATCAATATTAGTTGCAAGGAATGCATCGGTTTAAATAATTTATTTGTGACGACAGAATTTTAAATTGTTTCGCTGCTTTCCCGAAAACCCTTTTCAGTCATTCAACCCACAAACATTTTAAACTTCCCTTTTTTGCACGACCTTCCACTCTCTTTATGTCTTCTGTTGCTTTCGCTCAATAATAAAAAAAATCGTGGCTTACAGTCAGTGCCTAATTAAGACTTTCCCCGTGAAGGAATTTCGAGAGGTGCACCGTGGAATTAATTGAGAGATTTCTTTTTTTCCCTTGTCGTTCCATTTTTTTTTTTTTTGGGTTAAGTCGCAATGAATCGTGAAGCATTTAGCGAAGGGGAGCGAACAATCGATGTTGAGGAAATTTGCATGGACAATTTATAATTAGAAAATGTCAATTAAGCTAATTTCTTTCGTCCTTTTAGGATTTAGTTTCGATTGCGAGGTAGCACACACATTAACGGCAGAGGTTCGTAACTTTTTTTTGCAGTTAAATTTAAATTTTATTCCGTTATTTTTTATTCTTTTATGAATCCAATGAAATTAAAATATTTAATAACCATAGATCCAGTAATTATATTGCAGGATTGATGTGTTCCAAGATTCAATTAAAACTTCAATATATCGTTGTCCAAGTCCTCCATTTATGACATATCCACGGCCATTAGTGTAATCATCTTGATTTATCGTGATCTGCACAGATGTTACAATTGCTCCAATTCCATTTGCTGGATATCGAATATTTAATTCCAAATTCTGCTTTATTGGATATTGAACAGATCCAAAGTTTGATGCAACTAAATAATCGCCAGACAAACGCGATCCAAGTGTGTAAATATTTTGCGCCAAACGTGGACTACGTACAAGGTTCATTGGCAATAATTCTAAAGTTGGATTTTCCTTCTTAAATCTTTCAATGCTGTCAACAACTTTGACTTTCACTTCGGCAACATTTTGTAGATCGTCAACTGCTGTAGCGCCGCAAATTATTGCAACTAATAAAATGATAACTTTCATTTTAAAATCCTTCAATTCGATTTTACACTTCGACTTGCAATTAACTTTTAATTTTTCAAATGCACAAATCACGCGCTTTATATAGTCGATCGTTGTGACGACAATTCTGAAGAGATTTCGTAGAAGACTTCGAAAATGTTTGTCTACACTTGACATTGTGTACAGTGAATTACGATATCATTGACGTTCAATTGATAAGAATGTTTTGCAAAGTTTAATTAAGAATTTTTTCAGATGTTTCAATGAAAATATTCTTGGATGACATTTTTTTTAATTGTTGGATTTAAAACGTTAATAAGAAACCTCTTCAAAAACCAAATTAGTGAAAATTTGTCGTATTTAAATAATAAAAAATATGCTAATTAGAAACATTTCAATTCATTAAAATTATAAAAGATTTTGCTTTGTTTACAGCGGGAAATTTCTGTGCCGCAATTATTAATTCGCGAATAAAAATTGAAATGAATGTCAACAAGCGAAACATTAATTTCCCCATCTCCGAAACTCATTCCATGTTCTCATTAAAATCCCCGCAAATCACTGCCGTCCCCACAATCATAATTAACTTAGAATCCCGGAAAAATGTGTGTCAAATGGCAGGCAGCATGAAAGTACCAGAAAAGAAAATTTATATTGGAGGCATCGGGAAGGAGAGTGCGTGGCCCAATGCCTTTTTTGCCCAAGTTAACCCTTTTTTTAAACTGATTTTCTCACCCCTCACAGAGCGGCATGGTTCTGAGCATTTTTCAAAGGTGCTGAAATTCGTTTTTCAACGCAATTTGATGAATTTTCTCGTGCTTTTTTTTGCGCAATTTAAATAAACGTTGCTGTTGTTGTTTTAATTCCAGGAAAAACCTCTTTTAACCCGGATTTTTTTTTGCTGAATGGAGAAAAATGTCCAGTGTGAAAAAAAAAACATTTTCCCGGAGAAAGGGCGAATTTCAAAGAACCCTTTTCCGTAACTGTCCCCCCCGTTCTGCCCCCTCCGGGAGCAATTCTATAATATTGTATTATGCATAATGTAATTTAAATGTAAATCGCTTTTATGTTAATTTTCATTAATTTCTCTCGATTTTTATTTATTTTCATTTCGTAGAATTTTTTTTTGTTGTGTGCTTCGTTTCGCGGTTTCTCGCATTTTCTCATTGTCTTTTCCCTTCCACTGCAGGGTTCATAAATAGTGTAGCGGAAATAACACACTTGGAGTACATCTTTTGTTATCAGCAGTGCAAACAATTTATGTTTTTTCGTGTCATTCGATGCAATTAATTCATAGATTGCATTTATCAGCATCGGTCTCTGCACTACATTTTCTTCAGCACGTTAATTATTCATCAAAGTTTGTTCAAATGATGTGTTGTCCCTCCATCTCGATCATATCAGTTCATTATTGTCGCCGTAGATGCTGTTTCGTCGAATGAACAATTTCCTATGTGACTATAATTAAAAATGGGGATAAAAAAATGAATAATGTTATATATTTTTTTTACCTCCGAGTTCACCCATTCCTTATCAAAACAAAATAAAAATTTCTACATGTGACCTCCATTCCACCATCGCCACATTCTGAAACATAATTTTTTTTTTATTCGTTTTTTTTTCTGCCACTTTCGATCGAATCCGATACAGGAGAATCCTCCCAGACATGAAAAGTGGTTTGAGGAAATAATGGGAGATGAAAGGAAGTATGATTTGCTGACCATACAGTGCTGCTTTTTCATAAATATCGTGCAACTATAGATGTATTTGATGCCATTATTATTGAGAAATTCGAATTTTTATTTTCATTCGGTTCTCATAGGAAACTATCTACGTAGAGTTACGCCTTAAAATGCAGCTATGACGAGGGGCACGTAAAGTTAAAAATATTAACATCAACACTCCTTTTTACAATCCGTCCGTGATTGTCTTTGGAAAATGATAAAGCTTATATAAACCAAGATAAAACATGTACTTAGATTTTTTTTTTTTTAAGTAAACTGTGAAGTCGTCTAGAGAAAATTTTAAGGATTTTTGAAACAAACATTTGACAGAAATGCTGTTACTTGCATATCAAAAGCATTATCTTAAATATGAAGTGAACTGTCGTACAGTGTCTAAGTAACATGAATGTGTGTTTTAGTGCTTTGCAACCTTAAAGCCTTGTTAAAGTACCTTCTCAAAGTCTCAAAGGGTTCAACAATATGTGAGGAATAAGAAGAAGTGAGAGAGAGCCACATTTGCTGACCATTTTTTTTCTAAACCATTTCGATTTTCAAGCTCTTTTGTAATAATATTGCAGAGCTTCCATGCTTCCATCTCAACATCGAACAACCGCACAACTCAATTTTTTTCTGTCATTTGGAGGTTGCACTAAAAATACAAGTTGAAGTGAATTGCTAGGTAGCGAATTACTTTTTCTAAATTTGATGTGTAAAAAAATATATTTTTAATTCACAATTAAGAGTAAGTAACAAATGGGATTGGCTTAAAAATTATGAAAACGCTGAAAAAAAATCTACTTAGCTGATGGCCCCTTGCAGCCCCCCTAAATGTTATTGTTGTTGCAGTCTTTTTTTTTCTTTCCTTGCACAATTTTTATTTTTCGCCACCGCGGATTTTTTTTTTCTCTGTTATCAAGTCCACGGCCACGTCACGATTGGCCGATTGCTGGCGAAAACCGAATGCTGTGCGGTATTAGTGGACATTGGCGGGACTTTATTGTGTGTGTGTGTTAGTGCGCCGCGAGAAAAAAAAGCACGAAATTTATTTTCTACGATTTTTTTTTGAAGCTTTTATTTTATTATTTTCTCGGCGGTCCATCGTCGACTCATTCCATAATTTTCTTTCGATCGCTTGCCCCTTGCCACCAATCGTTTGCTGCCTTTTTTTTTGTTGTTTGCACAATTCTCATCAACATTTTTTCTCGTGTTCCACTTTTTTTTTTTTTTGGCGACAATTTTTTTTTTATTCGTTCGAGGGGGTTGCAAATGACCAGAGCGAGGGTTGAAAAAAAAAATCTCCAGTCGCATGAATATTTTTCTGTTTTTGCCTCCTTCTCACCATTCCCATGCAGCATCATTTTGCCTCATTCCGCGGCATTCATTTACTTTTTTCCCACTTGACCGTTTCAGATGCGCTCGATTTTTTTTTTTTGTGAATTTCATTCTCATTCCTCCCTTATTTCTGATTCTGACTCCTTGTTCTCTCTCCAGCAGCCCGTCGAATGTATATGATGATTTGTGTGCTTTTTTTACTCGTGACCACTTCGATAGCAAACGATGATGGACTCAATGTGAAACACACATCGTTGTTTTTAAAAAAAATCGACTTTAGTGGTATTTTTTTCATCGTGTCGAATAATAATGGTAGGGGGGGGGGGTTGGTATGAGGGTGGATGGGAATTTGATATTTTCTATGAAATTTTGTAGGAAATTTTGTGCGGAATTTTTTTTTTTTTGCTTAATAATTTCTAAGAAATAAATTTCAGTTTGATAACACAAATTTGCTGTTAGAGTCACTGTCAGTGTCCAAATCATGAGCTGCAAAATGTTTCGTGAATCGTCCATTAAATTATTTTGCAATTTGCTTAAGTTATTAAAAGAATCAATAAAATTTTAAAAGCTTTTTGAAAGTTAGTTTTTTTTTGCAATTTTGCGAAAGGCGCTGCAGGAGTTTCATAGTTCATCAATTTGAATCATGAAGCTTATATTGTTACTCGTTGCAGTTTTTCTCATCGTCAACATTAAAATGGAGCACATTCAAAGAGACATTCTTCCGTTTTGTATTGGAAATTTGGAAGCAACTAAAGGTTGCAGTTCACCTTGCGCCAATAATTTTGTGCTTAAGAAGCAGAAAAATGGACATTGCTGTTGTCAATTGCCGAGTTTCGATCGCAAAAATCACAGTCGACAAGTTGGAGCAATTGTGCAAATCGAATGACTTTTGTAAAATTTTCTTCAAATAAAATCAGAAAAAGGCAAAAAAAAAAACATTTTTTTTTTTTAATTTGCAGACAAAAAAATGTGCAATTGAAGCAATTGTCGATTGACGCACATTCATAGGTTTGGGTTGCTGACAAAGGCGCAAATAACATTTTCATTTAATATGAATTTTTATATAAATAATCAAGAGTTTTGCAATTTATCCATCAGTTAATTATTCAACATTGTACGAGCAACTAATTAGAAGTAATCAACTAAAGAATGAATTTCCTGACATTTGCTTTCGTCGCTGGAGTTTGCTGCGTGCAAACATTGGCAGCACCATCTGAATACCAATTGAGATCTCCATCCGCATATGGTCCACCACCAAGTTATGCACCAGCTCCATCTTACGGGTAAAAATTATATCGCAATCATAATTAAACTTTTTCCATAACTTTTTTTTTTTCTTCAATTAGTCCACCTCCATCATACGCTCAACCAGCTGTTTACTCACCACCAGCATATGTCCCAAAACCTTCATACGGACCCGTTCATGCAGGACCTTCCACATCTTATAGCTATCCATCCCCATCACCGCCAGTCAAGTGCCCAACAAATTTGCTTTTGAGCTGTGCCCCATCAGTTGCTCCAGTTCCATGCCAGTCAGTTTCATATGCCCCAAGCTATCCAGCACCCAAGCCAACTTATTCAGCTCCACCAGCACCCGCTTATTAGAAACCTACTCAACCTTCATTTGAAGACTTTTGTTAATTCAATAAAATGAGGAAAAATAAATTAATTTGCAAAAAAATTTGAATGTTTCTTTTTTTTTACTTAATTAATCTTTTTTTTCTAGTTTCGTTAATTGATTCAACATCAGATGTCTAGTAAAACTTTTGACAATTTATTTTGCGGCAACACAACTGGCTTGTGTCGATTTGTTATCATTCCAGTGGCGACAGTCATTCCATTTTCACGTATCGTAAATGGCTGTCCGATTGACATTACCATTTTATTAAGAAGCGTCAATCGAATAGTTCCATGATCGCCCGGCAATAGCATGCCATCATTGGCAAAGTCAATTCTCGAGGAAATGCTCCAAGTTGTACTGAACATTTGCTGAATGTATTTTGAGGTGATTGGCTTTGATCGTCCACCTTCGCTGCGTGATAGAAGATAAATACTTGCGTCATAGTGATTAGATAATGCTTCAGAACCGCTAGCACATAGGAGCATTCCTCGCTGTACTGACGATATTTTTACCCCTCTCAATAAAGCTCCAATATTTTCGCCAGCAATTGCTTTCTGAAAACTCTTTTTATTGATTTGAAGATCGCCAATTGTTGTCCTTATTGATTCATCAAAGCCAAGCAAATCCGCTTCATCATTCTTTAACATTGTTCCGCGTTTCAATGTGCCAACTACAACTGTACCACGGCCAGGAACTGTGAATGCATTATCAATGGGAAGCAGAAAGGGACTCGTAACGTCACGAACAGGCGTCGGAATATAATTATCAATTGCTTCTAGGAGTTTTCTAATAGATGGTTCACCGATTTCGTCTTCACTCCCTTGCAGTGCCCGAAGTGCTGAACCGCGAATAATTGGACAATTTTCGCCATCAAAGCCAAAGTCACACAACAGTTCTCTTGTCTCAATTTCCACCAAATCAAGAACTTCTAAATCCACAGCATCCGCTTTGTTGATGTAGACAATTACTTTTGTGATTCCAACTTGTTTTGCAAGTAGTAAATGCTCTCTCGTCTGTGGCATTTGTCCATCTGTTGCTGCAACAACTAAAATAGCTCCGTCCATTTGTGATGCGCCCGAAATCATATTCTAAAAATAATATTCCATAAATAATGTTAAAGTCGTTGATTGGCGCAACAAACCTTGACGTAATCAGCATGACCTGGGCAATCGGTATGAGCATAATTTCTGGATTTCGTTGAATAGAAGACATGCGTTGCATTGATAGTGATTCCTCGCGACTTCTCTTCAGGTGCTCTATCAATTTGATCATATTCAACAAACTTAGCAAGTCCATCTTTCTCCAGGATCTTTGTTATTGCTGCTGTAAGTGTTGTTTTACCATGATCTACATGTCCAATCGTACCAACATTACAATTCTTTAATTCACTGTCGGTATTCTTTTTTACAGCTACTTTACTTGAAAAATTAACTCGTTGCGTAAGAAGTCTTGTATTGTATGAAATAAGGGCATTTCTGTTTATCAGATTACAACGTTGTTTCACTAAAGTAAGTAGTAAATTCCTCATTTTTCGTGGCTCATTTGAAATTCACTATTTTGTTTTGATTTTGAGAACCGTCCGACTGGAGCTTACATTTCTGCTCCGTTGTAAAATTTTGAATTTTGAGAAAACCGTTAAAAATTTAATTTTACATTTTTATTTTTCCAAAATTTAAAAGCATACATACTTATTTCTATATGGGTTATTCTTTGAGTTAATCAAATATATTAAAATATTAGTGATTTTGTTTTAAAAAATAATTTTTTTTTATAAAATCGATATATTCAATTCGGATTTTGATGTTATATCTTCCAATTTTCCGCTCTGAGTGTCCAGGAAATAATTAATTTCCATGACTTTATTTCGATTTCTGTTCGTTTCATTTTGCTGTAACTCATCACAAAGCTCCTGAACCCATTTTTTACCTCTGGTTATCAATTGATCTTCGCGTCCATCGATCTTTTGCATGTGCATATCTCTCATACCTGCCGCATGATTATGAATAATATCTCGATTTATTAATCCTTCTCGCAGTTCCTCAGGAATTTCGTCTTCATGTCCAGTTGCAGCTTTGAGTGTTACAAAACTCTGAACAGCTTCAATAAGTGCATCAATGAAATTATTTTCGACTTCACGCAATTGTACAAATTGCGTTTTACATTGCTCCATAAATTCATTCATCATGTCTTGTATCACAAGCTCAAATGTTGAATTAGTTTCAATGATGCTTTCATGGAGATGCATTTCGTTTTCCATTAAAGACTTCCAAGTTTCTTCAAACAGGGAATTGAATTCGTCAGTGAGCTTTGTCACTTTGTCATCGTTGATATTTTTAGCGGCAACAGTAGCTTCTTCATCTTCAGGATTTTGTTTCAATTTCTCTTCAACTTCATTAATAGCCCAACGAATTTGCTTGAAAATGGCTTCAATTTTCTCCAAAAAATCATCAATTGTCTTTTGACCTTGAACTTGAATTTTCTTTCTTCCAACCGTGACACAATTCATGAATGTTTCATGCTCAATTTTGCGCTTCTTAAACTCTTCGAGACCAATTCTGTGAATTTTTTGTGTGATTGCAAAACTTTGTTCGCGAAATCTGGAAAAGAAAAAATTCTTGTAGGTAAGAAAATTTTCTCAGACTTTATTGAACTTACTCTGATATTAGAATTTGTGCCTCATTTCCTATTGCCAGTAGGCATTTGCCTTGCTCATCGTTATCAAAACAGAACAGAACATCAAACAACTGATGCTTATCGAGATATTCTACAAAACAATTTGTCAAATGTGCATTGTCTTCACGTTCCTTTGCCATTCTCTCTCGATCTTGAACTTCGGCCTTCTCATTGTCCATAATTTCACGCAATTTAAAACGGAATCGATCTTTACCTTCTTCACGTTCTTCTTTGCTGATATGTTTGTATTCGTAATAAGTCAGATCAGGCAACAAACCAGCAATATACAAACGAAAAAATTTATCATTTTTTTCCACCTCGTTTCCTTTCAGATTAAGCGATCGTAAATTCTTCAGAAATCTTAATCGTTCGATCTAGAAAGAAGAATTTCAAAGATTAGAAACATCCGCTTTCTATCAGAAATATGTGCAAATTACTAACGCCATCTTTTGTATCGATTAAATTATTGCCGGCACTGAAAATGATCAAACTTTCCAAACAATCGACATTTTCAATTTTCTTGATTTGATTCCCAAAAACACTCAATATCTCCAGATTTTCTAAGCCTTTAAAATTTTCCATCTTCTCAATGTTGTTGTAAGTCAAATTTAGTTCTTTTAAATTTTTGAGCGCATCAAAATTTTCAATTTTGTCGATTTTGTTGAAAGCCAATGAAAGAACTTGCAAGTTGGGTAAAATCCACAAATGATCAATTTGAAGAATGTCTAATTAAAAAAAAAAGAAGTTAATATTATTTTATTTAAGAAAATTTTGAAATTTCATCAACTTACTTAAAAATTCAAGTCTTAGAACAGTCACCTTCTCATACTGAATTTCCATCGCTCGAAAAAGTCTTCCAGCCTCACCGCCGGATGGACCCTGATCATAAACCTTCATTTTAATAATTTCTTCATTCAGTACACAAGGTTCAAGTTCTTTGAAAATTATTTTATTGAAAATTTTCGCTGCATCAAGCTCGTCCATGATTTGAGTGAGGATTTTAAATAATTTGTTTAATAAAATAAATAAAAATCCATGGAAACTACGTTTCTTACGTTTTATCTTACGTATTTTTTCTTCACGTAAACAGCTGATTTTCAAGGTTGCTATCATCAAAATATAATGTGCAGCAGCCACGTGCTGCTGTATGATTGATATGATTCGATTATGTAAATATGTGAGTAAAATATGCACCGGCAAACAATTTAATTAAACTTTTTGAATCATTTTCTCATTTTCAACATCCATAATATCTTCTTCTTCTTGCTTCAACTTTGCCACTAATATAGTTGCGCTAATGCAGCAAATCAGCTTTTAATTAGAAATAAGAGAGGATATGTTGTCACGATCCTCTTATTATACTTAATAAGTGTGGCGAAATAAGTGATGGTGAAATTAAAAAAAAAACAATGGTGAAATTCATTTAAATGTATAAGGACTCTTTATGTTTCATTTTATTGCATTAAAAATTTTTTTTTTTAATCATAAAAAATTGAGTTACAAAAATTCGCGGACAAACAAATAAAAAAGCGACCACGTGGTAACGAGGTAAAAATCGCAAATGTTCATGGTTCGCGTGATGACGTCATTTGAAGTTTGAGAGTAATTTTTTATTAAAATTTTAACGGAATGCAATGTGATATATGACAATGTTTTAGATGTCTTTGAGACGGACAAAAATCAATTCCAATCTTTGTTTATACTAAAGTCGTAAGGGAAAGCCGGAAAATTGAGTTTTCTTTAAAAACACTTTCTTAAAGGTTTTGTTCCAAGAACTTTAAAATAATGCAAAATCATGTATGGCAATGTTGTAGATATCATTGAGGTGAACAAAAATTACGGTATCAGTTTATACTACAGACGTAAGGAAAAGCGAGAAAATTGAATTTTCTTTAAAAAAAAATACTTTAATTTAAGCATCTTATCGGATTTGAATCATCTTTTTAATGTTTATTGTATGTATTATAATTATTTTTCATTCATTCTATTGCATAAAAAAATTTTCTTTCTTATATATAGATATTCTTATATTCTTTCTTATAACATTTAAAAACTGAAATCGACGTCATCCGCATTTATTTTCGTTTGAGAATTTTGTGTGAAAAAAAATTTGTGGTGTGAAGGAATTTTGTTTGTGTGAGAATTTTTTTTAAACTTAGAGAGAATGTATTCGAGTCACACATCACACCTTCCTGTAACCTGCCTCATCTCGAAGTTCTATACATGGGGTATTTCATACTATACATTCTAGTCAAAATATAATGTGCAGCCACGTGCTGCTGTATGATTGATATGATTCGATTATGTAAATATATGAGTAAAATATGCACCGGCAATCAATTTAATTAAACTTTTTGAATAATTTTCTCATTTTCAACATCCATAATATCTTCTTCTTCTTGCTTCAACTTTGCCACTAATATAGTTGCGCTAATGCAGCAAATCAGCTTTTAGTTAGAAATAAGAGAGGATATGTTGTGTAAACTATTATAGTTTTTTTTTGACGCGTGTGATAAGATAATCGACTTACCTCGAAAATTGATATGACAAAAGAAATGAAAAACATTTCCTTAAGCGCTCCTTTTCCAGATGTTTGAATCGTTTTTTTGCATCCGACCTTAAATGATTTTGATAGATCGCAATAGCTGCCCTCACCTTGGCCGCAGCATGACGATGGAAGCCAGTTACCATAATCATCCATCAATTCATTTCCACAGCATTTCAAACTATTCTGAATTTCATTGATTGTAAAAATATTTTCCCTCCTTGGCTCCCAAATTTTTGTCCAAGCATCTGCAATTGGCTTGTGGATGTCATCTGAGTTTAAGCAAAAGAGCAGCGACAACAGTATTAATTGTATCAACAGCATAATAGCACTCATGCAAATGTAGAAAATTAACATTTTGCGGGACTTCCTCTGTGCAAAAATGCATCCAAGAATTGGCTTCACAACTGCAATTTTAACGATCGCCAAGAAAATCGTAAAGTAAATTTTAAGCACTTCGCCATCAAGAATTTCCATCAATTTCGCCATAACTTTGAAATCTGAATTTGATGCTATAACAATTAACGATAAAGTGATGCATGCCAAAACATTCACAGTGTAAAAACAAAATATCGCCAAAACACTTTTAAACTTTGATAAAAATTTAGAAAATTGCGAATACATTATTATACCGTCGTAGCGAACTCTCGAAGGGAACTAATAATTTTTGCGCTCACGATCCTCTTTTTATACTTAATAAGTGATGGTGAAATAAATGAAGGTGAAATTAAAAAAAACAATGGCGAAATTCATTTACGGGAGAGCACTGGAAGAGAGTATGATTGTGATTAGCGGACTTCTTGAGTTTTAATGCATTCTTGTTTTAGTATCCGAATCTCTTTTTATTTATTATTGAAAATTGACATTTTCTAGAATATTCTAGAATATTTATTTTACAATCTCGATATAATTAAAAATATCTTCCATGCTTCGATTAATGAATCGATTTTGTTGACTTTCCTTGTTAGCCATAATTCGAGTTCAATTTCCTGAGGTCCCTCTAAAGGCTCCATCAATCGCAACAATAAATTGCTGCCATTCTTGATAATACTTTTAATACATAAAATAAAAAATAGATTCAATTTCAAACCTAAATTAATTGCAAAATTTAACTCACCTAATCGACTTCTCATCAGCTAATTTTTTTTTTATTGGTCCATCAGCTCTTTTGAATTTCAGCATTGAATCGTATTCATCAAGAATGGGAACTGTCTTATTGAAAAATGCAATTACCAGGCCATCATAAGGAATTTTAGTATTCGGTCTTATGACACCAAATATAAAACGATATGAAAATGGCGTTTTATCGCAATCGGGCTTTGAATGTTTACGATCACAATACACATCTAAGCGACGACAATAATCTTTGCTTCCTATATATTCATAATCATCATCGCATTCTTTTGGCATACATTTATATGAGCCATGAATATTCAAGCATTGATCTTTCATCGGACAAATTTCTTTGTTTTCCGCACATTCGTTGATATCTAAAACAAATAAGCAAAATAAAAAGTTATTAAAAATATTACATTCTAAGAAAAAGAAAAATTTATTACCTCGACAATATTTTTTGTCCTCTAGACGGAATCCGCTTGGACATCCGCAACGATATGATCCAATTGTGTTATGGCATGTTCCTGGGCATACACTTTGACCATATTTTGAACATTCATTGACATCGCTGCATGTTCGATTATCGGAATTGAGTTCGTAGCCAAACTTGCAGCCACATCTATATGAACCGATGTTATTTAAACAACTTTGTTCACAAATATCTTCAATTTCTGAACATTCATTAATATCACGACACACACGAAAGTCCCTTTCGTCCTTTTTGAAGCCTTTATCGCATAGACATTCATACGATCCTCGAGTGTTAATACATTTTCCATGAGAACATCTGCGATCTTTATGCGTTTGACACTCGTCAATATCTTCACATTCACCAAAAATATTTTTACGAAAACCACGATCGCATATCTTTGGAGTACATCTAAATGAGCCAACGTTGTTATAGCACGATTCATTTGGAAGACATGGATCATTGATGCACTCGTTGATATCTAAACACAAACAAACAATTTAGAAGATAAAAAAAAAAGTTATTTTAATTACAAACAAATAAAAATGGGTCTTCTTACCGACACATGATCCATTTGTAGCTCTGATAAGTCCATTTTTGCATGGAATTTCAATTGGCAGACATGCATAAGACCCGTGGCTATTTACGCATCTCTCATTTGATTCACAAACTTCTTGCTTACATTCATCGATGTCTGAAAACAATCAGAACTTTCCGTCATTAAATTTTAATTTAAATATTTTTAATTATAAACGAACCAACGCAAGTTCCGAAAGCATTTCGTTCCTCGCCGCGTAAACATGGAACATAATAACGATCATTAGTGTAAGCTACGGTTGGTTTCGATTCATATTCGAAATTCTTTTTGTCAATTGGCTCAACTAAATATGCAAATAAATAATTAATAATTTCAAATCGTGCATAAATTAATATCACTTACGGAAACACTTCAACTTAATGCGATCAAAAACATAACCAAGTCTACAAATTGTCAGCGGCTTAATTTTACAATAATATGATCCGATGGTGTTTTCACAAATCATTGTGCCATTGCAAGCATTATTTTCAATTTTACATTCATCAATATCGTTGCAATGCCCCGTCGAATCAATAGAGTACCCAGCATTGCAAATTTTCAGCTCATTTGGTGGAACTGTCTCATCATTTAGTGTATTGCATGTGTGTCCATCTTTGTTCAAAACATATTCATCCTTACATGAGCAAATGGCTTGATCGTTCACTATATGACAATAATGCTGGCATCCATGACCGTTATCACATTCATACAATTCATCATCACTATCGTCATATTCTCTTAATTCATCGGACTTTGAATTTAATGATGATCGACAACATTCATGAGCGATTTTGTTTCGTTTCACATCAGCGGGAATGATTGTTGTGTCACATTTATTGCTTGTGTCAGCGACATGTTGTCCGACCTTACATGCATTGCAGCAACGCTATGAAATTATAAAGAAACATTAAACCTAAATTGCATTAGTTGTGTCTCATATTACTTTACTAACTTCGAAGGATTCCGAAGAATTTTCACATCTTCCATTTAACTCAGCAGCTTTTTTACCGGCTTCACATTGAATCTTTTGCAATTCTTCCTTGCAGCACATCCTTAATTTTAGGCTACAAAGCGTCTTCAGTGTTTTCCTAACGTCTCGAATTGTTTTGCCGTTATAGCGGAGACAATTTGTGCCATTCGAAGCAAATTCTTTACCACCTTGACAGCACATTTCCATAATCGCATCGATTTCAATTGCTTTTAATGATTTATTTATTTTGGGTAATTTAATTTCTTAATTAATTAGATTAATTTACTTACAATAACTACTTGCTCGTGCTCCAGTCTGTATTTCTACAAAAATTGAAATCACCAAGCATAAAATTTTAATGATATCCATCAGAGAAGATTTATTTTTTTCTGATGCACCTCGCACTTCTAAAACTTAAATAGTAATGAAAGAGAAACTCATAAAAATGCGCGACAATTAAAAATGCAAAATTATTATAGCAATTATTTATAGCAACATTGAAATATGTTTTCATGTCTTTTATTATTTCTTAAGTAAATATTCAAAATAATTCAACAAATTTAATAAACAATATTAAACTGTGAAGATAACATAAGATCCCTAACATTGCGTTGCAAATCTTTTTTTTGTTTCCTCAATATTGAAAATATTTTGACCTACGCACGTTTCATGGAAATGAACCATTCGCAATTTCGATGAGTAATCTAGCAAATTAATTCCAATGGACTTTAGTGGATTGTGGTCGAGGAGTAAAACTTCAAGCTTTGTATTTCTTATTAAGAGTTCGCCATTAATTCGTTCGAGCTTATTATTGACTAATGAAAGATGAGTCATTTCCGTTAGCCAATTAAAAACATTTTCAGGAAGTTGCGAAATTTTGTTGCTTTTAAGATTCAATTCCTTGAGATTTTCTAATTTATAAAAAGCCGTTTCGTCAATTGTTTCTATTCGATTATCACTCAAATCAATTGACTCTATATTTCCAATCAAATGAAAGACATTTGCTTCGAGAATATTGATAAAGTTTCCATTAAGGCTTAGTTCATTTAGTGTGCTACTCTCTATAAGAGGTACCAGATATTGAAGCTTCGAGTTCGTGATAAATAAGGTTTTCAGATTTTTGAAGTGGACAAAAAAGTCGTTATTGATATATTTAACAAATGAATCGGAAATCGAAAGCTTCGTCACATCGTCGTTGTTCGTTAGATTGTCGTTAATAAGCTGAAGCTTCATGAACTCATAGGGAATTATTAAATCATTAACTTGACATGTGAAATGGCCACGAATAGTCTTGTAATCACAATTCAAATCAGATTTTTCGTACTTTTCCAAATTCATGTTACATTTAGTAAAGCGTGAATATAATTGATCATAACTCTGACGGAGTCCGTTGTGATCTTCATGACATTTTTCTAAGTTTGCATTTAATTCATAGTTTTCAGATTGACATTTTGAATTAGATTCAGTAATTTGATTTAATAATTCGGTTTCCCTCACCGCAAAAGTTTTTCCCATATTTTCCATTTGCATCTTACAATCTTCACTTTCTTGTATTACTTTGGCTAGTGATTGCTTTTTCTCCTCTTCCAACTCTTGAATTTTCTCCACCTGACTGTTAATTAATCGAATAATTTTAATTTCGTTTGCTGAACAATTTGCAGCCTTTGTTTTTTCCACAAAATATTGTTGCGAAATATTTTGTTTATACAATTCAGTGTTGGCCATTTCAAGGCTCTGATTATGAAGTGATTCATTAAGAAAAATTATATCTTCTGATGATTTCTCTAATTTCATTTCCAAATTTTTATATTTTTCTTCAAGCACCTTAATTTCGTTTTGCTGATTTTCCACATTTTCCTTCAACTTCTCATTTTCTTGTTGCAATTTTAAATTTCTCGCATTCAAATCTTCAGTTTCCTTTGAGAACTTTTCGTATTTTCCATCGAATGCCTTTTGTAGATCGGAAAATTTTAAGTTTTCTCGATTCAATGTCTCATTGCAATTGTTAAGGCTTTCATTTAAGTTATGAATTAGATCCGCATATTCTGTTAAATAAGGTGGAAAACAATTTTCCTTTATTTCCTTTTCGAAATCATCGATTTTCATATCGTGATTACCAAGACCAGGCAAACAGACATTATTTGAAAAATTAAAATTTTTTATGACATCACGAATTGGTTCAAATATGTTTGGTCCGATGAACGTTAATTCATTGTTAGACACATCGATTTTTTCAAGTTCCTTAGAATTCCTGAATAGTTTTTCACGTAATTCGATGAGTTTATTGCGTAATAAGTAAAGCTCTTTTAACTTCGGCATTGTAACGAAAGTGTCTTCATGTAGTGAAGTCAACAAATTTCCTTCCAGTGTTAAAAGCTCCAATTCCGAATTTTCCGCAAAAGTTTGCGAATGGATTCGATTAATTTTGTTTTCGTTTAGGTAAAGAGCTTTTAAATTTTTCAGGTTCACAAAAGCATCTTTGTGAATAGTCGAAATATTATTCCTGCTTAACTTCAACGTCTCAAGATTTTCCAAGTGTTCAAAGTCATTTTCGCGAATTTCTACTAAGCACGAATCAATTATTTCAAGTTGATTCAAGTTCTTAAAAATTGTGATGATATTTGTTGGAAAGTAAGAAACATTTTGAGCTTTCACAATCAAAGCTGTCACATCGTGATTTGAATTTTCGTCTTCATGTTTCCCAATTGCATCTTCAAATTGAACATCTTTGTTGTGATTGTCAAGTCCGATCGCGTAGCACGTATAAAGGTTTTGCCCCTTATAAAAGGATGTTCCATATTTACATTTCAGTGCCAATGACTCAGATGATAAAGAGTTTTGCAGTAACAGCAACAAAATCGTCAGCGTACAATGAAGCCTTAAAAACAAAGTCAAAATGTAAGTCACTCATTAAACTAGGTAGGACTTGTTTACTAAACAAACCTCATTACTGTTTATAAATATTTTACACTTGTGATTGACTTAATCTTATTTAAAGACGTCTTCACACGTCAACTATTAAATAGACACTGAAATAAGTCACTGAATAATTAATAAAAAAAAATATAATCAGTCAATTTAAAATGCTATCAATGCATGTATTCTGAATAAAATTCTCAGCTTATTCTCAGTATATGATTATCTTTCGTGCTAAGTGGACGTAGGAGAAGCAATATGACAAGATTTTTTATTAAATTTCAATTAATTGTTTGGGCTTTATCATTAATTAATTGTTTGGATGTTAACTTGAAATGTGATCAATTACTCAACGGTTCAACTGAGCATCAATGGAATGATACTGACACTAAAATTGTTACCATTGGGAACCAAACATGTCAATCACTGCCAGAGTCTGATGTATTGCGCAATGTTGTTGAGTTAAATGTTTTAAAAGCAGAATTAAATTCTATCAAGCGCAACAATTTTAAAAATCTTGTGTTGCTTAAAATTCTAAGAATAAGAAAAAATGAGCTAGAACCATTCGAAAGTGACGTTTTTGATGACTTGATATCACTTGAATCTTTAGAGATGAAAGAAAATGAAATCAGTGAAGTGAAACAACACACATTTAATCATCTTGTGAAGCTCAAACAATTAATATTGGATGAAAATAAATTGACAGCAATTGATAAGCAACTTTTTGCACACAATGTAAACCTGGAAGTACTGTCGCTGCGAACGAACTACATTGAACGTTTACATTTCACAACATTCAGGACCTTGGTGAACTTGCGAGAAATAAATTTGTATGCAAATCAAATTGTTTCACTTCCAGCCAAGCTATTCGAGAGGAATGTGCAGCTAATTAAAATTGATGTCTCTAACAACAAATTGCAGCACATTGAACCGAATATTTTCGTTCCACTTATGAAATTAATTGATGTCGATTTTGAGAATAATCCGTGCATTGTTGACAATTTTTACAATATGAAAATTGAACAACTTAATCAGACAATTGCTGATAATTGTAAGCCAAGTTGCGAGATATCAAATGGCTGGCTGAAGGATGAACTTGACGAAGAAATTCTGGCAGAAAACAATTATGCGATTCAAATTAAGGAATTAGAAGAAAAATTAAAGCAAAAAGATATAGAAATTGGTGAACTGAATCGACAATTGAAAACCCCTAAAGATGCGGATAATTCATCTAAGAAAATAAATGATAATGCTTATGGGGATTTTATGAACTACTAATTAGTAGACTCCACTAAAATAATAATAAAGAATAATTAAAAGATTTCAATGATATTTTATTAAATTTCTCATAAACTTATTCATGAATTGGTTTCCATAGAAGCTTTATATTCCATAATGCGCGCAATCCGTTTCGTTTTCTCGTCGATTTCATTCCATATCGGCTGAGAGCAAATTACCTTGAGTAAAATATTTTCAGCATTTTCCATTTCGCTTTCAATTTCAGCCTTTTGTTTATTTAAATTGTCATTTTTAAGCTTTTGTTTATTTAGTCGATATTGAAGCCTTAGCAATTGATGCTTCTGTGATGCCGCTAATTGATTCAGTTTAGCACTTTGTTCGCGCTGAAAATTTATACACTTATCTTTTGCTTTACATCGAAAAAGATCCTCCTCAAGTGATGTCAAATGATCTTTATTTAAAAGTATTTTATTAAATAAAACGCTCTTTTGTGATTCTAAGATTTCGATTTTGCTCTGCAAGGCATCATATTCTACCATGAAATGTTCAACATTTGGCATACAAAAATTCTCAATAGCTATTTTATATGTTGCAATATTTTTACTATCAAATGCCTTTTTTGAACGCAAGCAAGTGCTCTCACTAATATTGAATGATTCAAGTTCGAGGCATGAATCGAAAATATCTGACGCAACATATTCCAATTGGTTGCCATACAAATTTATTTCAGTTATAGCAGGATTCCATTTGAATGTATGTCCTTTGAGAATTTCAAGCTGATTGTCAGCAAAATAAACAAACTTTAAATGTTTCAGGCTTTTGAAAGTGTCTTCGTGTAATTGCGTAATCTGATTGTTGTTGAATGAAATTTCTTCAAGTTTTCGATTAAATTGGAAAAGTTTAATGTCAACTGAAGTAATATTGTTGTTATTCATCTTCAGAACTTTCAAACCAATTAAATAATTGAACGTATTAGAACTAATTTCTGTTAATTCATTATCACTCAAAACAAGTTCTTTAAGATCTTGAAGTCCTTTAAAATCTTCTTGTGACAGTGATTTCAAACCTGATTTTATGACATGAATCGTCTTTAAATCCGGAAAGATTGTTCCAATGTTTGATGGTAGATAGTCTACATCTTGCGATTCAATATCAAGGATGTTGATTGGAATCTGATTTTTATTATTTCTCCATTTAATTCCTGTAAGGACATTGCCGTCATCTAATATTTCCAATTCAAAAGCTGAGCATGTTTCAGCTGATAATAATTCACATTGCAAAGTTAAATCTTTACAGGAAGCAAAATTTATCCAACAAGCAATTTGAAGAAGGAAAATAAATCTTAAGGAGTTAAAAAAAGAAGAAGAACAATTTTTACACAATTAATCAAAATATTTAAATAATGAACTCACAATTTCATGATGATGCTTCCTATCGTACAGTTGAATAATAATTGAAAATATTGCATCCTTAAGTTTCGTTATCTCGTTAAAAATTATAAGAAGATGACATTCAAAAGCCACGTTGTTACTAATGTAAGCTGTTTTCTTATCAATCAGTCATTTACAGTTCAATATTCTAGATTTTAAGTATTTATTATTTCTTTTTATTTTTCTAGCGTTATTTTATTTATTTTATTCCCATTCAGTTGCAACTTAAATCGCGATAGAGGAAGTTGATGTTCAAAAAATATGAAGTAAATTTACACTTAATTCAACTGACATAATTTTTAATAAATTTTATTTTCCTAAAAGGCATCGTACATTATCATTGTTGCTTGTTCTTTTTTGGATTAGCACAATTCATGCCACATTAGAATGTAAAATAGAATCGAGGAACTATTTTGGCGAAAATAATACTTGTGAATTATTTAACTTGACCTTAAATGATGATGGCACAATGAAAGCTACTATCCCGACAAACAACCTAACAGCACTTCACATTAAAAAATCGAAGCTAAAGACACTTCCAAAAATGCTGGGCGAAATCTTTCCAAATTTAACAGTACTGAATTGTATGAAATCAGGAATCGAAAGCATCACTAAAAACGACTTTCAAGGATTAGAACATCTGACAATTCTCGAATTGTCCAATAATAATATTAAGGAAATCGGAGAAGATACATTTGACTTATTACTAAATCTAACAGCTTTAAGTCTTGATTCAAACTTTAGGTTGGGAAACTTGAAAGAAAACACATTCTCGAAGTTACACAACTTGAAACATCTTTACTTGAGAAAAACAGGACAGCAGAAAATCGATCCTGCTTTGTTTGCGAATAATAAAAAATTGCAAATACTCAATTTGGAAGTTAATAATATTGAGAAATTTTTAACTGGAACATTTGACAACTGCCCGGACCTAGAAGTGTTAAAACTTGATAGAAACGCTTTGACTGAGCTTCCAGATTATATTTTTGAAAAAAATCGAAAATTAATTGAATTCACAATTTCCAAAAATAAATTAAAATACATAAATTTTAATATTTCAGAATTTAAAAATTTAAAAAGACACGATTTCACCGAAAATCCTTGTTTACCTTCTTTAGTAAAAGGATACAATGTTGAGGAGTTAACAAATTTCATTTTAGAAAATTGCACAGTTCCATGTGATGTGGAAAATTTATGGCTTAAGAGTCAAGTTCGATCAAAAATGAAATTGGAAAGTGAATTCATTAAACAAATCCTTAACATCAGCTCCAGATTATCAGAAGCGGAAAATCAAATAAACAATAACATAAATAATGGAAATTCAACATCGAATTCTAGCACTGCAAATTCTTATCAAACACAAAGTCAACCAACAAATAATTCAGCAGAAGCAGCCGAAAAAAGCCAATTAAATTCAGCCTCGAATTCTGCTGAAAATTTTAACACAAATCCAAACAACAATACTGCAGCGAAGCTGCCGAATCACGTGAATTAAATTCAATAGCCGATAGTGAAATACCAGACATTTAACGGAGGACAGTGAAAATCAGAATGAATAGCTATGGTTTGTTAGTGAAATATCTGTGTATATTTTAATTTCTTTAATCTTCAAAAATAAAATTAAATGTAAATGAAAATTTTCTTCTCAACATAAAAGGGCAAAGCTTCTTCAGTCGATTTAACCATAAGCAAAATTGACAGATTTGTGTCTTCCATTAAAGGCTCCTTCAAAGATAGTGTCACATTATGCTTGGTATTATGCAACACAAAATTTTTTTTGTTGCGAATTTTAGCTTGACCAATTTCATGTTTTGGCGAGACGGTGAGGGTTATAACTTCGGCATTATGTTTATTGTGAACTAAATTTGTAAAATGATAAGTGATCCATGAAACCTTTGCAGCAGCACAAGCCACGTCTAATGTTGAACACTTCATCTTTTTGCATATTCTAATTGTAATAAATGTTAAATGATCAATAAATGTTTTGCATAAAATAATGAGCACTTACGTTTTTTTGTAAGGCAAATACATTGGTGGACACTTGACAGTATGGCAATGATAGCGTCCATAAGTATTTGTGCAAATGTCTTCAATAATTGGACATGGATTTTGTAAAGTGCATTCATCAATATCTAAACATGTGCCATTTAAAGATCTTCTGAATCCATCATCACATGGAGTATCACTGACTTTATATTTATTCTCATAACATTCAAAACCTTCTCCATTGACAGTAGCAAGACACTCTTGATTTTCATTACAAATATCTGGTTGCAACTTACAGTTCTTAATTGGGCTTGTTATTTCATTTGCATCAGCAGCTACAAAGGATTCATCAGCGATGGGCTGACACAAAAATTCGTTTTCAAGTTTTGTGCATTTTTCACTATCGGTGCAAATGTCAGGATGTGTAAGACAGGAAACTTCACTCGGAATTCTAGTTTGCTGATCACAATTTTTAATGCATTTACATGTAAACGTTTTCCCATTTGATATGCAAACCTCGTTACTCGAGCAAATATTCGGCTCGGTTTCGCATGATATTGCTTTATCAACATATTCTTCGCAACATTCTAAAGTTATGTTACTCAATTTGTGCTCAAAATTTATCAATTCTATATCACATTGTCCAAGCATTGTCTTCGTTGACATTCCGAGTTTGCAAGCATTGCAACATTTCTGAAATTGTAATATCAACAATGTGTCTTGTTACACGGTCGAATAGCTCAAATGAAACAATTATTTACCTTAAATACATTTGATTCATTGTGATTGCAATGCTGTTCTTCTTTTGCCGCTTTAATTCCATTAATACAAGGGTCGTCATTAATTTCGTTCAAGCATGCAAGTTTGAAGACAATCTCACACGATTTCTGATAAAATGTTCCGTGAAAGCTTTCCAAGAACTGATTATTAATTTTGGAACAATCTTTCATTTTATTGTACCATTTTTTGCCTTCTTCAGCGCATTGTCTGTGGTCCAACTTTAAGTAACGATCTAAATAAATAAATTAGCATTTTAGAAAAATATCTATTTTCCCATGTACAATGTCTAATAAAATTCTTACAATTCATTGCAGAACCAGAAACAATTAAAACTAAAAAAATCACGAAATGTTGCCTAAGTCGCTTCATGTCGAAGTATATCTCCAAACTAAATGAAGTCCAAAATTTTATGAAGCGAGTAGTAATTTGTTATAAAATTTTATTGCAAGTTTCCATTTTACTATAAAAAAAAAAATATAATTCAAAATTTCACTTGAGAATGCATTTAAATCTGATATTATTTTTGATAATAACAAGAGTTTTCCCATGGCATATTGTATTTACGAAACTCAATTGTATTAGGATGGGATTATTCTTAAATAAATTCGTGTCGACAGTCAACAATGGATTGTTATCGAATTGTGCAAAAAGCAAATTTATGTTGTTAATGAATAATTTCTCGCTCAAATTTTCGATCTTATTGTCAGAGATGAAAATGTATTCGAGTGCAATGAGAGAAGAAAATGTTTCGTCGTGTAACTTTGTAATGTTATTATTTTTTAGCGTCAAATGTGTCAACTTGTTGAGTCCATTAAATGCATTTTCCGCAACTTCATTGATTCCATTCGAGCCAAGAAATAATTTTTCCAGATTTTTCGCCCCATCGAATGCATGGTTTTGTATGAAAGTAATATTGTTGCCTTTCACAATAAGCATCTTCAGATTTTCAGTATTTATAAAAGAATCTTCCTCAAAATGCTGTAATCTTGAATTCAACACCATCAGTGATCGCAAATTTTTAAAAATGGCAAAATAATTAATAGGAAATAGAAATAAAATCCATGAGTTTTCAATGCGAACAATTTCTACATCATCCAGAGTTTTATCGCTATTGTGAGTTCCATTAATCGACGTAATTTTCATCCTTGGCTCGATGATGACAATTTTTCCAATTGTGCAAGCGTAAATTACGTCCTCAGAGATTATTTTATTGTGAAACATGCACGTAGCTGTAATATTCATTAATTCTTCCAGCTTATTATTAATGCTCAACAATTGATTGCTGCATAGAGCTCCTTCCGTTACATCATTAAATTTATTTTGTAAATTTTCAATCTCAATCCTCAGCATGTTTGTTTGATTGTTTGCATCATCAATGGAATTAATTATACGATCTAAATTGGTGTTTGATTTCATTAAATCATTGGTTCTGTTAAAATTATTATTTTTCGTTTCATTACACTGCAGAGTGTTATTGCATGATAATAATTCAGTTTTAACTTTTAAAATTTTGCTTTCAACATCATCAGTTTCCTTCTTTAACTCGGAGATTTCCTCTTGTAAAGTTTTCGTGTTGTTTCCCAAAATTTTATTTACCTTCAAATATTTTCTTTTCAACGATGGCGAACAATTTGTTTCCAAGATTTCTTTAGTGACCTCAATATTGAAGATATCAATTTTTATTTTGCTTTCGGTACAATTGTTGCCATTGAAAATTACTTTTTTTAAAGAAGAATTATTTTGAAGCAATTCCGATTCAATAGTTTGAAGAAGATTCCTTTCAAAATCTATTTCAGTTATATCAGGATTCCATTTGAATGTATGTCCTTTGAGAATTTCAAGTTGATTGTCAGCAAAATAAACAAACTTTAAATGTTTCAGGCTTTTGAAAGTGTCTTCGTGTAATTGCGTAATCTGATTGTTGTTGAATGAAATTTCTTCAAGTTTTCGATTAAATTGGAAAAGTTTAATGTCAACTGAAGTAATATTGTTGTTATTCATCTTCAGAACTTTCAAACCAATTAAATAATTGAACGTATTAGAACTAATTTCTCTTAATTCATTATCACTCAAAACAAGTTCTTTAAGATCTTGAAGTCCTTTAAAATTTTCTTGTGACAGTGATTTCAAACCTGATTTTATGACATGAATCGTCTTTAAATCCGGAAAGATTGTTCCAATGTTTGATGGTAGATAGTCAACATCTTGCGATTCAATATCAAGGATGTTGATTGGAATCTGATTTTTATTATTTCTCCATTTAATTCCTGTAAGGACATTGCCGTCATCTAATATTTCCAATTCAAAAGCTGAGCATGTTTCAGCTGATAATAATTCACATTGCAATGTTAAATCTTTACAGGAAGCAAAATTTATCCAACAAGCAATTTGAAGAAGGAAAATAAATCTTAAGGAGTTAAAAAAAGAAGAAGAACAATTTTTACACAATTAATCAAAATATTTAAATAATGAACTCACAATTTCATGATGATGCTTCCTATCGTACAGTTGAATAATAATTGAAAATATTGCATCTTAAAGTTTCGTTATCTCTTTAAAAATTATAAGAAGATGGCATTCAAAAGCCTCGTTGTTACTAATGTAAGCTGTTTTCTTATCAATCAGTCATTTACAGTTCAATATTCTAGATTTTAAGTATTTATTATTTCTTTTTATTTTTCTAGCGTTATTTTATTTATTTTATTCCCATTCAGTTGCAACTTAAATCGCGATAGAGGAAGTTGATGTTCAAAAAATATGAAGTAAATTTACACTTAATTCAACTGACATAATTTTTAATAAATTTTATTTTCCTAAAAGGCATCGTACATTATCATTGTTGCTTGTTCTTTTTTGGATTAGCACAATTCATGCCACATTAGAATGTAAAATAGAATCGAGGAACTATTTTGGCGAAAATAATACTTGTGAATTATTTAACTTGACCTTAAATGATGATGGCACAATGAAAGCTACTATCCCGACAAACAACCTAACAGCACTTCACATTAAAAAATCGAAGCTAAAGACACTTCCAAAAATGCTGGGCGAAATCTTTCCAAATTTAACAGTACTGAATTGTATGAAATCAGGAATCGAAAGCATCACTAAAAACGACTTTCAAGGATTAGAACATCTGACAATTCTCGAATTGTCCAATAATAATATTAAGGAAATCGGAGAAGATACATTTGACTTATTACTAAATCTAACAGTTTTAAGTCTTGATTCAAACTTTAGGTTGGGAAACTTGAAAGAAAACACATTCTCGAAGTTACACAACTTGAAACATCTTTACTTGAGAAAAACAGGACAGCAGAAAATCGATCCTGCTTTGTTTGCGAATAATAAAAAATTGCAAATACTCAATTTGGAAGTTAATAATATTGAGAAATTTTTAACTGGAACATTTGACAACTGCCCGGACCTAGAAGTGTTAAAACTTGATAGAAACGCTTTGACTGAGCTTCCAGATTATATTTTTGAAAAAAATCGAAAATTAATTGAATTCACAATTTCCAAAAATAAATTAAAATACATAAATTTTAATATTTCAGAATTTAAAAATTTAAAAAGACACGATTTCACCGAAAATCTTTGTTTACCTTCTTTAGTAAAAGGATACAATGTTGAGGAGTTAACAAATTTCATTTTAGAAAATTGCACAGTTCCATGTGATGTGGAAAATTTATGGCTTAAGAGTCAAGTTCGATCAAAAATGAAATTGGAAAGTGAATTCATTAAACAAATCCTTAACATCAGCTCCAGATTATCAGAAGCGGAAAATCAAATAAACAATAACATAAATAATGGAAATTCAACATCGAATTCTAGCGCTGCAAATTCTAATCAAACACAAAGTCGACCAACAAATACTTCAGCAGAAGCAGCCGAAATACGTCAACTAAATTCAACACTTGATTACTATTGATTATGAGCCTAATAATTAGTAGAATCCACTAAAATATTAATAAAGAATAATTAAAAGTCCTCAATGATATTTTATTAAATTTCCCGTTAATTTATTCATGAATTAGTATCCATAGAAACCTTTAATTCCATAATGCGCGAAATCTGTCTTTTTTTCTTAAAGCGATTCTCTTTATAGGTTTGCTGTCAATAAATCGTAAGCCAATAAAAATTATCAATTTTCTTAATAAAATCTCATGCCGCTCAATATTCTCTGAAACATTTTTAATTTGCAATTTTATTTTTAATCTCAAGAGAAAGTACGTTCACATCGATGACCTTTACGAGCGAGTATGTTGTATTAGACCTCGCATTCATTGAGCAAAATATTTTGTTTGTAACAAATTAGTAGAAAAAGCAATATGAGGTAATAAAAATATACATAAGCATTGATAATTAATGTAATTAGATTTCAATTCACAGATTTTTGATCATAATTTTGCTGTGGGCATTATTGACTGTGTCTCAAACGGTTGGCAATGAATTGAACAGCGATACAGAGGTTGTTGACAGAAAAATGGCCGAAACAATTTTTAGAGAGATTTTGACTGTGGATCCCAGCCATACCAGCAACAGGAACGACCGAGAATTCGAAGTGATGTCTAACTCAAAAATCATTAAAACACAACAAGAATTGCGAGCAGCATTTTGTCAAGTTGTTAGCGGACTAAATGAGACCCGTGAAATGACAGACCAAAAAAGTGATAAAATTTCGAAATCAGATTTCCGCAAAATTAACACGAAACTTTTACAAATTGAAGAAAAATTGGAGAAACTTGCGCAGCATATTGAAAATTCTATTATTGCACAAATGTCCTTGTTAAGTCAAGAAATTTTAAAAGCAATAAAAAGCAATTGAAAAATTTAACCGAAAATATTTTCAAGATTTCAAACTTATCTGAATCTCGACTACTTTAACTGCACGAGTTATATTCCCCTTGTGCATTTTTATGTAATAAAATCAAATAATTTGGAAATTGGAGCGGAATATTGCTGCAAATATAGCATTATTTCGATTATTAATAACTTGTCACGAGAACATCAGTTGCCAGATATAAAAATTAACTCAAACATGAGGCCATTAAATAAGGAGAGTTTCTTGTCACTGTACTTGCCGGTCAACAGCTTGATCAGCTATTCAGCGTTATCTATTAATATAATGAATCCGGCATTAAGAACGAAGTAAGCTCATTATCTCCAAACAATTTGCTGTAAAAAATTGTTGGATTCAATTTTTAAAAAGGATCCATGACATTTGAGTATCAAAATGCTAATCATAAACAATGCAAATCATAAAACTCTATTTAAAGATTCTTCGGCGCATCTGACCTCACCAATTTTCTTCTCTGGCATACCGTCATTGGATCAGGAGCATATATCTACACCAGAAGACATTTGAAGAAATTACCAAATCAAAAGAAACTTGCATATGCGTAAGATTGAATTAAGAACCAGAACTTCTTATATCTGAACAATATTCTTTATTTTAGTGCATGCGGCGGAATTCTATTTAGCTTCGGATCCGTTCTCTTCTGGGCATTTGCCAAAAACATATTGCCAAAGAACAATGGAGTTGCAACGCTTGTTGGTCTTACCAGCGGTTATATTATTGTGCGTATGGGAACTGATTACTTAAATGACGTCGATGCACAAATTTCAGAAGTTGATTAAGCATTTTAATCAAATTGATTTGTTGTTTTTATTGTAGTGACAAGCACATTTAAATAGTTTGAACATCTTTCTTTTACTGAATTGAACCTAAAAAATCAAACGAAATAAATATTTTTTAAACTCAATTTCGATGTTTGAAAAATTTTTTTAGGGATTTTTTATTTGCGCCACAAGCCAAAATGTTGATTACTACCTATATTTTATTATTAATAGCAGCGATCATCAAACTTTTCTGCGATAATTGATAACGGTCTTGGATGATTATGTTAGAGTTCTAAATTTAGAAATATTTCTAAATGACTTTTCAGTTAACCAATTGCACACGAATCTGTTTGACCAGGCATTTAATCTTATTCACTTAATTGAGAAATCGAGCAGTAAAATTTATGAAATTTCCATAACAAACGATTTGATGAGCTTTCGAAAGCTCTTCAATTATAATTTTTCAAAAATTTAGCTTTAATACTTTTAATCTTGCTTTTTAATGATCCCACATCCCACTAAGAAAGAGTACTTTGTAAGATAATGTGTGTAGAAGAGCATAAATGGGCCGTTATAAATGTCGTCACAAATATATGAACGAATTAACATTTTGACAGCTTTTAGAAATATTTTGCACAACTGGAAAAAAATTCATTAAAATTATATTTCAGATGACGTTATTCTAGCACAATCCCCATTTCTTTGTTACTCACCACTACAGACAAAAAGTCTTAAATCGGTTAGCTGTAAATACACGATAGTTTTCTAAGTATTAGTGCAATGCTCATATTCTCTCTCATTGCATTGGCTCGCTACTTTGAGAATTGCCAATTCCTATTCAGAACCAAATTGGACGTGTAACCGCGAACAATCGTGTCTGCGTAACTGAATGTCTGCGTATTAAGTGTGAAAGTTGCAAGTTACTTACGAGAATTAAGAAAAGTGAATCAAATTAATCGTGGCACAAGACAAGCCTCGAAATTCCTTAAGCAAATTGTATGATTTTAGTCGATAAGGAGCGAACGCTATTAAACTTGCCCTAAAAAATCTTAAAGGGAAAATTCTTTTTCTTTCTCTGATTGCGCGACAGAAAAGAAAAAAAAAGAAGTAAAAAAAAGTCGTGTGAATTAAAATTAGCAAATAGTCATTAGAATTACGAATTACAAGTGTTCTGTGTAGCTGATTGGGGTAATGCCAGTGTGTACATAGGAAACCTGTTTTAAGTGCACTATCATTTTCGAGACAGTCAAGAGTCGAGCGAAAATAATATTTATTGAAATCAACACAAATCCAGTGCCATTGTTTTGCAATTTTGCACAAAAACAGAATGCAAAAAAAAAGAATCGCCTCGGGCGAAAGGAATAATTTGAATTAATTTAAGATTTAGAACTGCGATTCTGAACCGCAAGAAGTTTCAAGCGATTCCAAATTTTTTATTCGGAAAATTCCCTAAAAAAAATTTTCTTTCATTGCATTGCTAGTAATGGAATCCTTATTGCTGCAATAGTGTTTGTGTGACATTCGCACATATGTGTTAGTGAAAGGACATTTTATTGAAATGAATTTAAAAAGGGGATAACAATTGAAAGTGCAAACATAAACTAGAAAATTATTCATAATTCGGATGAGAATTGTCAACATTCAGTGCTTGTGCAATGTAAACTTGTTTTGTCCTCAAATCTGATACACTGTTAAAAAAAAACCAATCCAGCAACTTTCCCAAAGTGCCCATAATAAAATGAAAGTGCATGAAGTCTGAATTGGTGCAGATTTTCTTTTGCTTGCACAATTTCACATCGCATTGAAAATTGCACAATAAAAATCGATAGTCATCAATTAACGGCTCTCTCGCGAGCATCGCTTTATATATATTGAACGCATAAATATTGGCAATTAAATTGGAGCAGAATTTTTGCAAAATGTCAATTATTTTAGCCTTCAGACACATTCGAAACGTAAAACACTGTAGGTTCCATTAAATAGCAATCAGAAAAACCTGATGATCCAGTGTAGTGGCCTGCAATAGCAATTAGAAAGTAATTAAAGGCAAATAGACGTGGCAAGCATACGCACAATAAATTATGCTATAGGCTTCCACTTACACTAAACTTGCGGGTTATTAAACTTTCTACCTATCGCAGCACTGAACCATTAATCCAAATTGTGGTGTTATTTTATTATTATATTCGTACTAAATTTCTTTCATGCCGTAGACGGCTCACAAGGCCTCGTTATGAAGGAAAAATGTGAAAAATTTACCGAAGAAGAAAACAAAAAATTGATAATAAATTTGCATTTTTGAAATTGGTAGAAAATAAATTTCAATTGTGCAAATTTGCAGCTGATAATTTGAATATTCTATTTCATTAATTGGATAAAAAGTAAAAAAAAAAATCATTTCGAGCGGAAGTGACTGTAAAAATTCAACACAAACGGCCTGGAAAATTGTGTGTGCACGGTTGGAAAACAACAAATTAGTGCATTTTTGTACCTTATTTCTTTGAGAATTTCGCTAAACATTTTTTCTTTCTTCTTCATTATCATTTCTCACTCCAGCAGTGTAAGAAAAAAAGAAATATTGCGCACAACAAGACAACAATAAGAAAGTGCAGTGACGCGAAGAGTAAAAAAAAGAGCAAAAAACGCAATCAATTGAATTCAATTTAAAGTTTTTTTTTTTTAATATTCTCGACGTGCATGCTAAAGCTTGTGGAAGTGTGTGTGAGAGTGATATCAACCATATCAATAAGCCAATATCAAGTGTGATTAAGCGAGCATAAAAACGAAATTATTATCAGTTCACGCAAAAGGACGTGAACGCAAAGAAGAGAAAAAAAAATAAATAAAAAGCTTTGAAAGCTGGCAAAGTGAAAAAAAAAGAAACATCAATTGGATCATGAAAATGGCATTCAATGGTGGCGGCTGCGATACGGACGGACCGCATAATAAACGTCTATGCACCGGTCAAAGCAACGGTAGTAATAATGATAGCAACAACAATTCAAGCCAATTGAGTAGCGGTCTATGCAGTAATGGCACAAATGCGGTCGATGTTGATATGAAGCAGGCACACGGACACATTCTTGGACGGGTAAATTGAGTAGAATAAGATAATTTAAAAGCATCTTTAAGTTACGCAACATTAATTTTTCTGCGAGATTCAGATGTTATGCAACTTAGAGATCCATTGACACTGCCAGAATAAGATCAAATTTCCTTCTTATTGTAATCGACACACGACTGGTGACTGGAAATATTGCACATTCCTTTAGTATAAGTTTATTTTTAATCAGCACAAAGCCATTCCCTCCCCCCCGCACATTATGCAAACAGAAATAAAAACACATAAAAAACCAATAAAATCTTATCGGAACACGAAACAAAAAAGTGACGCGCGAAAGTCACTCGACGTTGCTTATCGACTTGGAATATAATTCAATTAAGAGAGAGAACAAGAGCGAGCGATACAACACCAAAACCAATCCAAACTCGAAATCTTTTCTTATCAGCACTATGCGCGCATAAACAATACACATGTACACAATCAATAAAAATAAATTGCAAATTGTGTCAATTAATTGCGCAGAAACTTTGAATGTGGAACTCGATGAGTTATCATCATGAAATTGATGCAATTTAAATTAATCAAAAAGTTCTCCTCGCTTCATGTAACCTTCATAAGGTGTGTTTTGAATTTCGTGAGGTTAAGGAACTTTCATCGACCATTTGTAGGTCAGTTATGACTTTATGAGAGACAGCGAAAAGTCGCGAGATCAAATTGAGTACAAAAATGTGTCTCACAGTAGTATCAAGAACGAACAGACAAACATGCACATGTTGATTATGATATAAATTGAGGTCACTCGCGAGTCGATTTGAGGTTATAAATATGTAACGAATTTCATTCAAGCAGATAAATAGAATGACAAAAAGTTTGGTGCCAAATAAAATGGTTGCGCTATTAAAATCTCGGATGGACAATTAAAGCGTCATCCTGTGAACATGTGCCGCAAATACACCATAAAATAGCAAATTCCATTTTGGGGCTGATTTTTATGAGGTCACCAACACATCAAATTCTGATTTGCATCGCAAATTTAGGCAGGGCGTCGAGTGTCGCTCGAAATGGAATATTAACAAGGATTGTCCTGACTTTTATGACCTTGTTCTTTCTTTTCCTTTCTATTATTCACCGCATGTGAGCCTCTTTTTTTATGCTTAATGAAACCCATCGATTGTCCACTCACCCGCAAAATGCATTTTATATTCAACATTCTAGTGGAATTCAATTGTCGGTCTAGTGGCTATTAAAGAACCATTAGCCGATAGGAATTTTACACATTAAAATATTTGATCGACATTAACAAACAATCTGTTTTCCCTCACAATCAGATTCTGCTCCTTGGTCCATCAACCTTTTCCTTGTTGTCCTCTCCAATCTCCCCGCGTCGACCGCACATAAATGTTTTATTGGCCTTCGCCATGAGCAGGAAATAAAGTTTTCAATAGGTTCCGAACTTCCATAAATTAAGCAGTGGTAAAATAAAAGAGAATAACAACAAACTACCCAAATTGCTTCCATCACTCCTTGATATGGGTTGATAGGCTCCATATCTGATTGCTGCCTTTTTTTCTCGATTGTCTGTTACCGAACAACAATTATAAAATAGTTTGTCAAAACTTTTGCTCATTCTGGTCTTAAATCACTCGCAATCAAGCCCAACATAAAGCTTCCGTCCAACGAATTCCCCCAAACTTTATCTCCCATTTTGGATAGAAATTGAGAAATTTTAAATTATGTTTTGGTTCATTATGAAACGTTGGGAACTTTCGTAGGGATTAATTGAGACACAACACGCACCAACGCTGGGTTGGTTTTTGAAATTTGTAATAATAAATTATTTATGATAACATTTTTTTTTAATGTTTTTTTTTTCTTTACCAAAAAATGGAGAAACCTAAAAAAAAGTGTGGGAGGATCATAATTTTATGTGAACTCAGTGCTTAATGACCTTTTTTTCTGAAGCACTCATGCTATGTGAAAGGAATCTTCACTATCTCAAGAAGACACATCCGACACACACACAGGAAAGGATCCAATTTAGGGATTTGTGTGTGTGTGTGTGCGGCTTCTTCCGAAATCTATTCACGTTCCTTTGCACAACATCGCCCAAATATCGGCATCATAAAATCTCATTAAACTTCTTAACACCACTTAGAATTAGAGATTTGCTGGGTTGCTCAGTTACGCTCGCGGCCCACACGAACACAACACAAACACACACACATGGACTATGATTCCTTCCGTTGCTAATAATTGATCAACGATTTTCATTATTTCGATGACTTTTGTGCTTTGAATTTGTAATTTGAGGCCGATTTGTTGCGTGACTTATATCCTATGACTCCCAATTCTTTTTCCCACTTCACCATTGGACAGCAATGAAAATCTTTTGTTTTTCCACGATTCGAAAATTAATTCGGATGTTGAACTTTTGCGCAACGAAAAATCAGTTTCTCTTATAGTTTTTTTTTTCCTTTCCTGATTTTGCCCTTAATTTTGATGGAGCAAACTTCTTTAATTACAGACACAATCAAATACAATCAGTCAGAACCCAACCACCAACAACAACAGTCAAAACATCAACACCATCCTTAATAGCCAGAACAATGCCAATAATAGTAATATCAATACCAACAGTGTGGAGGAGCCGCGTCGCAAGCGACAGGAAGCATCGCGACCCAATCACATTTTACTGTTCACAATCATCAATCCAGTGTATCCCATAACCGTGGTAAGTGCATTAATTTTGTACATAAATTTCTATGTTGTATGAATGTTGCAAATGTCAACCATTAAAACTTGTTATCGTTTCGAGTCACTTGAATGTAATTTTGCATAATCCTTTTGTCGCTTTTTTTTTTTTTTCAAGAAAGTTACCTCTTGAACAATAAACGGCACATTCAAGTTGTCATTCAACATAAAATCTGTTGAGAGCTTTAAATGCTTTTCGGGCGCATGGTTTTAGTTGTGCATCCAAGCAATTCAATTGAGAGAGTGAGAGGGAAACATAAATTGGAAATGGCGTCGAGGGAAGGAGGTAGGGAGTTGTGGTTGCGGAAAATCATCAACATTGTGCAATAATTGCATAAAAAAAATTCCGAAACCAAAGTGTTGGTGCATTTTCATTTGCCACATCGTCGAAATGGAATTTTCATATCGATTTTCCATTATTTTGGTTTTAATCATTTGCATTTCATAATTTAAATCAAATTGGAGTTTGCGATTCTTTTGGTCATGGATATGAAAAGCAAACAAAACAGTTTGTGAAATGATCATCATACCGGAACCTGATGAATGTTGTCGCATACACTCTCACGATTGTTGAGTAAGATATGTATAAAAAAAACCCTTGAAAGCATCCAGTTGTGCGCTCACAGTTGTTGCTCATTGAAAGTAAATTTTTTCTAGCAAAATAACGGCAGTCACAAAAACAGGCACTCGCCAGGGACTCATTTGTAAATAATGTTCACAGAAGGAATCCTATTGTAAAGCTGTGCTTATGTTGCACAACAATTCAAAACTTTCCCTCCAAATTGGAAGCGAGAAAAAAAAAGCTCGAAACGTAACGAAGCATGTGTTTTTATGTACATATATAGAGTGAGAGAGAGAACGAGAGTAATGCCCGACCACTGGCTGACTGGCTGCTGTGATCTGCGTTTGCGTGCTTCTATTGATGTTGTGAATTTTTCTTGTTGTTTGTACCAAACACAAACTTTTGCTAGCATCCCATTCAGTTATGTGTTTGCATGTGTTGGTGATGAGAGATTTCCTTCCTTTTTTTTCACCATTTTCATTGGAATCGGTGTCGAGTACTTTTGGATTTTTAATGGCAAGAGATTTGAGTGGCACACAAACAAGCAAGCAAGCAAAAACCATTTAAGTGAATTTTCCATGATAAGATATTTTGTGCTCTTTTTTTGGTTATCACGTAAATGTGATATCTTGGTGAAGGGTTGGAAAATAGGTTTGAAATAAAGAGAAATGGCCCATCGTAGGTGTAATTGTTATGACGTTTTTCGTTGCTTATGTTTCGCTTGTAACACTTTTTACTGTTCGTTGTGATTTCCTTCTTCTTATTTTTCGGCAATCTTTCCGTTGTTTGTGGCACCCTTTTCCCCTCCTCCCTCTGACCTCTCAGCGCTATAAGATATATTCAACCTCTCGATCCGAACATACACTTCACAATTCAATTGTAATACATCATCATTAAAATTCAATGCTTGTTGCTGATGTTGAATTTCTGTTTTTTTGATAACTCGTAATAAAATTTGGGTTTGCTCCCGTGAAGGTAGCGGAGGAAGAGAAATTTCCGCGCTCGTTTTAAATGACGCACATCTTGACTGTGAGCCTTTTTTAATTCTATCGAGAAAAGGATTTCTTACTAATTATTTCCGAAGAAATTAATTTAAATTCTATTTCTTATTGGCACGTTCACAACCTGATGACCGAAGTGAGAGCTTTATAGTATTATTGGCTTCTAGGCTTTACACAGATGGGTTGCGTTTTGTCTGATACCTTTTCTGGTGACGCTAAATTTATACCTTTTAGATCACATGCAAAAAAGCGAGTAAATGTCGGAAAAATGCTTCCGAAATCAGATGGACGGCGATATTGTTTTTATAGCCCTTCCCTGCTGTGATGTTATTGACATTGTCAGGAAAATCAAGTGAATAAATTACAGAATAGAACCAGGGGACAATGAAGATGATGACGTCGATTATTATTCTAAAAGTACTTCCTAAAGTCTATTGCGGTCCATCTCTTATCGGAAGAACTTAAATAATGTGGCAACTGTCCATAAGACGTCTTATCATCACGCCTCCCATCAGGTAATCTCTCTCGTACAGAAGAGCAAAGGATCTTTACAAACTGTATGGTTGATCAATATCACAAATATTTGCGAAAAATGCGAATGAACCTTTTTTTCTCCTCGTGCTGTTTATATTACCTGTGAGCTTAAATTGATGGTGATGGCACCGAGTCACTGAATTAATAATGAATTAATTCCAAAAATTCAGCAACTTTTCTGCTGTATCTTACAAAAACATACCGAGAATCTGTTGTTGTTGTTGTCACGTCGTCACTGAAGCGCCATGGCGAAGGAACTTTTGTTATTATGTTTTGCGATATATGTGAATGAGTGATTTATTTGAGTTTCGTGGATGTGTTGTGCGGAAAGAGAAAAAAAATAAAAGAAATTGCACAAAACAATTTTTTATAAATTTTTCATAAAATATTACAAATCTCACAAAATCCGTTGAGTCCCCCCACATACGTGTGTGAGACTTTTCTCGCAATTCCTCGCGCGTCCATCGTGATGATTCGTGGCTCGTTTGATGTGTGACAATTTATGTGAAA
This sequence comes from Propsilocerus akamusi, assembly GCA_018397935.1. Lineage (NCBI taxonomy): Eukaryota > Metazoa > Arthropoda > Insecta > Diptera > Chironomidae > Propsilocerus > Propsilocerus akamusi. The sequence continues at coordinate 24,766,191 of CM031469.1, read as the reverse complement.
ACGAGAGCGAGTGAAAAAAAAAAAATCGCGCGACAATAATTTTTACATCCCACAAAAAAAAAAAAATGAAGATTTAACCGAAATTTGTGATCAACCGCCGACGACGAAGACGATAATGATGTGAGAGTGATATAATGGGAATGGAACAATAAACACATCATAAAATGAATCCGACAACAGTTTTTCCACTTTAACCAGGTGGTTTTTTTTTTTTCATAAATGAAAATATTTCTTTTAATGAAAATTGCATCGAAAATAAACTTTTTATTTATTAATTAATTCTTTGATTAATTGATTTCAAATTAATTGATATTTTCTGCTTCATTTTTTTTTTTAAACAAATCATTCAAATTCACCGCCGACTGCGTTAATTGCCATCTCAGACTTTTCATCGCGATAATAATTTTAATCAAATCGATTGGAGAAAAATAAATTTTTATGGCAGATGTATTGGAAAGCGAACGAAAAATTGCGCAAAATTGTAAACATTAATTAATCTTTAAGACATTGAGCGAGAAAGAGTGAGAGTGAGAGAGAGAGTGTAGAGAATATATTTAAATTGAAATATAAACAAAACACAGAGCAAGCTATAAACACATCATAACTGTCTTCTGTCTCAATTGGGTTAAGGCGCTAAAACATAAGTTTTCTAGGGAGCAAATCTTGTTAAAGCTACAAAACAAATTCTTATGCAATTAAAGTGTCACTCACTAATTATATCATTAGCAATTATTTGAGCGCTTGTTTACTAATCAAATATTTGACGTTTGTTTTTTTCCTTTTAATTCGCATGAAGCACATTTTAAGTGATTGAATTACTGTGATTAAAATGGGAATTGTACGTTAATTCCGTTAAATAACAATTGTTTCTGAAATATTGCGTCAAGGCACAAATTTTGCCTTCTCATTGAAAACAATATGAAAATTAATTAACAATAAAAAACAATAAAATCTAAGAAAATTTTTATATAACTCTGGAAAAGTTCCTTTTGTTATAGTTGAACTCAATTAATGTTCTTCACAGCTAATTCGCATAATGATTTAATAGCATTTTTGTTGCTTTATGGAGAGCTCTCTGCACTGCTGAGATGTAGAACAATATTCAGAATTGTGACTGAATGTTTTTAATGAAATTAAGTCTGCACTAATAATGCACAATAAATTTTTTTTATTTGAATGAATCATCAACACTAATTGATGATAATAAATGAATGCCTCATTGTGTGGTGCCGGAAATGAGCGGAAGTCATCAGAGAATGAGAAAAATGGAGCTCTGATGTCTTATTTTTTCCATCATCAGGCTCCTTATGGATCCTTTCGAAGTGAAGATTGATGAGGCTTCATGGCCCTTTGCAAAGGCAGCTCCATCATCATCAGCACTTTGCAAGCGATGTTTAATTGAAATTTGACACAGTCAATTAGTCGTAAGCTTTGAGACTCACGAAGGCGTGAAACATTTGTCATCTCATATTGCCCGGATCCCTGATTCATCAGTTGTGTGGCGCTCTTTTATGTCACAAGGCTGCAATCGAAATAATTAATTAAAGAAAAAAAAAGATGAAAGTCTTAATGATTTCATCGTCTGATAATTGATTGGCGTTTAGTCCACCTCGGTAAGATTGGGCCATAAAAAACCAACAAAAAATAGATGACACATTTAATGCTCATTGGCAGATTGTTTTGGAATGTATTAATTGGCTTGTACGAATGGACATTAATTACTTGTTTATGCAATATTTTCTCCTTCTTGTCATGATTTATTTTAATTAATAATTTTCATCTTGTTCTCTTTCTTTCATGAAAAAAAAAAAAAAAAATAACACATCAATGGTGGTCTGCTTGCATCAATTAATAGGAAGTGATCTACACGATATGCCATCCACACGGCACTGTGCTGCGAATAGTGATATTTAAGAAAAATGGCGTCCAAGCGATGGTCGAATTCGACAGTGTTGACTCAGCGACACGTGCTCGTGAGAATCTTAACGGATGCGACATTTATTCCGCATGCTGTACGCTCAAAATTGATTATGCAAAGGTGAGTCGATGTCGCGTGTGATGTAATAGCAATAGACACAGCAGTAGTCGTGTGTGATATTTTTGTATCACGATGATGCTGCTCGCAGCGCTGTAGAGCATCAATTAATTGAGATGTTTATGATGCCGACACCTGGTGTCCGTGTCGAATAATTGGAGGAACTTTGTTATGGGGCAGCCTGCGTGTGTCTCGATGTATGTCCATCAAATATGTTGCCAAATACATTTTTTACAATACTGAAAAGCGATTTCTTGTCACCGTTCAGTAAATTAACAGTTTTCAACGTCAATCGCCGAAACTTTTCCAAGCAAAAAAGAGAAAAAAGGCTTTTGTTTGAATTTAATATTTATCGAAAAGCAATTTTTTTTGGCCTATTTCTGACTCACCAGAAAATAGAAATGAAAAACAATTTTTTTCTGTTCGCGAAAGGCGGAAAAGTTTATTTTCGTTGTCTTATGATTACGACGTGCCCTGGGTGACCAGACGATTTTGGGAAGCTAAAATATTTTATTAAATTTATTTTGACTATCGCATGTCACAACACAACATATTTTCTGCCTTCCTACCATCACTGCACTTTTCACGTTGATTGTGTGGCACGTGATGGACAACCGTGATCCCACCTGATGTGACGGAAAATTCTTCAGCTATTACTAATTCGATGACAGATCAAAGCGATTAGGGAGAGAAACGATGTTATGGTTTTGAATTTAGAGCAAATTATTTCTCGCCAGCTGATCATCAGCTATTTTGGTTCATTAACCCTGCAAGCCCCGAAATAAAAATACAAACACACACACACACACATTCTTTTCGTGAGTAAAAAAAATCTCGCAGTGATTTCCACGGTTAAAAAAAGAACAAAATCTATACGCGATGTATCCGCGGATGATGAGTCGTCATCATCACAATCATGGCTCGAAAACCAACCGATGAATGGATCAGTTGATATATTTCGTGGTGTGCATCATCAGTAGCACATGAGAAGTTTACTTGTAATGTAATACAAATTTACCGCTTTTTTTACGATGCCTACAAAATCTTTGGAAAGCGGGTGAGACGGAGAGAGAGAGAAAGACATTTGTGGAGATGGATCATCAAATTTTTGTGTATTTTGGGATCTATAAACACATTTTTTTCGAGATGCTGTTAAAATGCTGCGAACAAAAAAAAAACAAAATTACTGTTTATTAACCCCCTTCGTCTCCCCCCACAATCTAGAGATGAAAATTTCCGAATCGTGTTGATAGCACTGTTTATTATTGATGCTTGTAAGGTGGTTGAATTTGGATTTTGAGAAAAGGGGGAACCTAGTGTAACTAAGATGATCACGATGATGATTCACGGATGGCTCAAGTCGATATATGAATTTTACCAGAAAATGACCCTCAGAAAAATCAGTGCACATAAAATTAATTTTATAACGCGTTACCCAAATTATGATGATCAGAAATCAGTCAACAGATTGCTTGAGGAACTTTAGTGCATTTCAGAGCGTTACTAATTAGATATGTCAAAATTCTGGAAATTAATTAATGTCCATCAATAACTTCATCATCGTCGCCAGGTGATTTTTGCTTTCAATTAAAATTCCATGATCTAAGTAATTTACAACAAAATAACGACAAAAATATCACTTCGCGAATGCGTTCACCGATAAATGGCTCATTAATTTACGCCGACAACTGGCGGGGGACACGGCTATAACGAGGAGAACACAACAACAAAAAAAAATTTCTGATTCTCGCAACGAGAAAACATCAACAACACGCCTTCAAATTGGGTGCAAAATTACCATTAAAACAAATTATATCTCGCGATAGACACAGATCATAACGGTCATTAGTACTGCGCTTGAAGGTCATACCCGATGAAATATATTTTCTCGCACATACTGAATTTTCACACTTTTGAGAGCTGTAAATTTAATTAAATTGTATAATGATTTGTTTTCTGCTCATGCTGGGTGGTGCTAAATGATTTCGCAATTTTCCAGCACTCCGTTACGATGGAACACCTGAAATCGTTGTTGCAATAACATTGAGTTCTATGCCAATTCGAGCGTTGGAGGCAACTTTCACACTTTCCATTTTTTTTGTTGGCTTCGGTGCTGGTTCCAGTTTTATGAGTTTTTTTGGGGCGTGAAATATGAAAAATATTTTGTAATAAAAAAAAATAAAAATATTTATGAATCACAATTTAATTTGGCCCTGATACAAGGTTGCTGCTGATGTGATGCGTATGTGCGTACGTGCGTGTGGGCGGATGGCAAATCAAGTGACTCTATTTCGTCGCTGCTGGGCCATCTTCTCATGATTGATTACATTCAGTTGGAAATTCGATTTCACTTCGTAGTATGAGCGAAAAGATTCATCAAATTTTTTGTTTCCCTTTTTTTCCTCGGCACGTCCTTGGCGAAAATTTATAAAAAAAAATCTCTCGTAGGAATTTCGAAATTAAAAAAATTAAATATTTATTTCGTGCAATTTCATGAGCGGAGCCCGTCATCTAGCGCCTTACATTGTTATGGAATTTGTACTTCTTTGCTACTTTTCATCGTCTTTTATTTTTTCTGGACGATTTGCGCTAATTCTGCACACGAGATGATGAAAAATTCATTTCGCCTCGAAGTGAAATATCTTCTTTTCCTCTCGAAAACAAAAACAAAAAGTTCCGGACGAAGGGATGATCCATCATAATTCTTCAATATGTGAGCTTCCTGTAAAGATATATTCGTTGGATATTAAAAATATGTCACGCAATGGACAAAAAATTCCATTGCTATGCATTCATAATGGATCACCATTGTCGAGTCATATTCATCATTAATTCCAGCTTTTAATGTTTGTCACTCCAACAAACATGATACCATGGATATAAAACATGTTGGAAATTAGGTTAAAGCTGGATTATATTGCTATCACTGTTGCATATATATGCAATATAACGAACCAGATTTTTTTTTTTTTTGGTTTTAGAGGATAAAACATTCCACAGCTTAGTGTATGTTATTTGGAATGAAAGCTGAATTTTAATGCTCCATCAGGAGAGTAAAAAAATGTAACAACATTAAAATCAAATATTAAAATTTCAATCTGCCATTTATTTTTAACGGAGGAGCTTTTATTCTTTTTTGGGGTCCTTTTCTATGTGTAAAAAAAAGCTCATTTATGTTACGAATCCAAAGTTGTGATAGTTGGCAAAATATTCATGACCAAAATGGAAACAATTCTACATGGATTGCAAATGTGAATTTTCCTTCTTTGCCTGTGGCATATTGGGATGTTTTTAATAATTGATGCTGCTGCTCCTCGCTGACCCTGATGGTCCGCTTTACTTTAGATACGTAATAAAAAATATTCTGTTCGTGTCTTCAGAAAAAAAAGAGAAAAATCTTTCGACTGTAACAGATTTCGTTAATTTTCTTTCTCTTTTTTTTCTTTACAGCCTGAGAAATTAAATGTCTACAAAAATGATAGTGATATCAGCTGGGATTATACACTCGGTGAGTACCATCATGAAGTGCCTGAAGGCGCGCTTTATTGTTTTATGTTGCTGCTCATCTTTGTTTTACGTCTGTTAATTTCTTTTGGTTTTTTTTTTCTTTGCGATATTATGTCTTATTTTACTTTGTTAGCTGATTTTCACATACTTTTTACTCTCACACAATCCTCCATTCAATGTGCAATTTTTCCTTCTACCTCGCTAAATTCATGTTTATATTCCCAAAATGCTCCTTTTGTTGTGCGTATATCCATTAAGAGATGATAAAACAACTTGCCTTCATTCTATTGAAACAAATTCCACAACAACTGAATGGAGCGATGGTAGGCGACGTGGAAAGCCAAAATTGTAATTGATGAGATTGCTTTACACACATGTTACACAAAAGCTGAAACGATACGAAACGTGTTGTTTGCCAAAGACGACTTTCACAATGAAAACTACAAATTGTTATTTATTTACAAGCGCGCAACATCTTTCGACAATTGACTTGCTGTTGTCTAAATCTTTTTTTTTATGCGCTTTGCTGAAAATAAAAACTTTTTTGTTTGGAATATAATTTTCCTCATAAATGCGCAGCAACGACTTAAAAACCAATTTTTCTGTCGACAATAAATTCTACTCAGTCTCACAAATTTATACAGCAACAATCGACAAACAACAAACTAATTCCATCAAAATTAAAAACACGAAAGCTTTGATCCTTTTTTCTTCGTATAAAAGCTCACCCAGCTCTTCTTTATATTCACTAAGCTATCCATTCATAAATCTGGCGGAAAGGGAAACGTTTTTCTAGATATTTATTATAATCGTATTTTGCCCTCCAGGCATTGTCCTTACAGAAAAAAAAATGATAAAAAGAAAATAATAATAATAAACGCACAAAAGAACTTTTTATTCATCCTCCCATCGCCAAATTACTTTTGCCTTAATGGAAAAAAAGTTCAACAGAGAAAAATGAAGGAACATCTTTCATATTCCACTATCAATTATTGTTGCTGAGGCGGTTATACACTTTTTCCTTTACTCTTTTCTTATTATCCCTTGAAGACGCAAAAAAAAACATTTTTATGGCGTTAAAAGCTTCACAGTTGATGGTACTTTGGCTTTTCAGCATCTCTCATGTGATAAGAGCACACAATTTGAACAATTAAGGGTATCACACCACTATATAGTTGTCATATAATAAAATCCATTAATGGACTTTCCATTCACCAAAACAATTTGCTTCACAATCACCAGTTGAGCTCAAAGCTTTGTGTATACAAGTTTTATCCTAAACAGAATAGTAAAAGGAAACTTTTAGTTTCGTAAAACATATCGATTAAACAAAGAAAAAGAAGCAGTAAAGTTTGCTAAACGTTAGGAATGATACAGAAAGAAATTCTAGCGTGGAAGCACAGCCAAACCGACATTACATTTTCCGCTAGATTAATAGACGGCTGAGCAAACACAAGCTTCTGAATTGTCGACGAAATGTCGTATTAATTGTGCTCCACGAATGAGGGGGCGAAAGTGCTTTTTTTTGCCCTTCCATCGTTGCTCTACGTCAAGGTTTGTCGTCGTGGCAACATTTTAGAGAATTTTGCGGCCATTTTTCTACCCACTAAATTTCCTGTTGTTATTCTTTCCCTTTCCACTGTCGAAAAGCTCTCAATACGGGAAAAAGATTTCATTAATTTTGCTCCTCCTCAAGCAATAATCTCAAGAAGGGGCAAAACGGATCAAGGACATTTGCAGTAAATATTTGTCATTGACATCAATCGAGTCGAGACCCAAGAAAGAAAAACAATGAAGTCTCCAAACTTTGCCAATTTGATTTCATACATTTCCGGCACTGCTATGGCTTCTTGGCAAATATGAATATTCGACTCGGCACACATTTGTTGCGCCATAAAAAAAAAAAAGAAATCCTTCGGCGAAACGGAATTCAACACAAATTGTTTTTCTATTTTTATTGAAAGTTGATTTTTGAAAAAGGAAAAAGTAGCTTCAGGATCACCCACGCAAAATCTTATTTACCGTGTTTTCGCTTTATTATCGATAAATCTAAAGGAGCTTTGACTAAGAATATTATTCGGCATTTTCTTCTATTCGCTTTTATGTGTGTGTATGTGGGTGTAATTTACAATTCAATGAATGGTTGGAGAGCAAAAGCACGTTTTTCTCCTAAAGTAATAGAAGACTGCTTGTCGTCGTCATTGCCTGCCTCCCACACTAAGCTTATTTGTCTTTTAGTTCGAATGAATTGTGACAGTATGAGACAACCTTCAACCGCTTGTAAATTTAACATTGTCATCCCCCTAAATCTCACTCTCCCTTAAACTCTCTGAAAATTATTATAGCAACAGAGCGCCATGGAGCGCAGAAACCTCAAAAAAGGAATAAATAAAAGAATATTTATTTATGATTCGTGTCATTGTGCAAATAAATGAAAAGCATAATTTCAAATGAGAATTTCCAGCGATTTATTGTAGCTCGCTGGTGGATTTCTGACAGTCACGAATGGGCTTTTCGACGAAGCGTGAGGGACGAACGATTATGATGATGATGAGAAAGGCTTGTGATAACAAATAAAATGTAAGACATTACAATGCTTCATATATCTCTTCAGTTCGTAGATGCTTCTGTTGCTAGGGAAAAAAAGGAAACTTATGAAAGGCATATGATGTGATTTTAATAACATGGAAAATTTATGTTGTTCACTCGTATAGCAATTTTGATTTTCCATTTTATCTTTCTTTCATGTCAACATTGTGAAGACACGATATGTGGCAAAGCCAAAGAAAGGTAGCCACGGAAGCATTCACCGAAGTGAAAGGACGGAAAATAGAAAAAGAAAATCGAATTCATTGTTGTTGGGATTTTTTTTTCTTCTTCGGAGCTTTGAATCGATCCATTGATGAATCGTGACAGAAGGGCAACGATTACGGGAGGCAGAAATTGATGTCATCAAGATACATATTAGATTTTCTCGACATTTACGGTTTTTAATCAGTTGCGCTTCGCTTTTTCACAGATGGACGAAAATAAATAGCATCAGATTCCATTCGTCCATTGTCGTCCTTATTGCTATTATTATATTTCCGAATATTGTCAATCACTTTTTTTTTGTTATCAGATATGACATCACTTAAATTGTGCTCTGCCTCCCCCCGTTTCCTTTTGTTCAGGATTCAATTTCAGAACCATTTCCGGGATCGTTTTATTGAGAAACTTTCGAAGAACAAGAAAATCATAATCAAAGTTTTTCGCCGTTGGCCTAATAGCATGTCGTTCATCTACACCACGAAATTGATCCATAACCTCAAAAATAAAATAATAATCTGATATGGATCTTAATGTCAAACACAATTTTCACATTAAAGTTTGTGACAAAATTCCGTCTCGCTCAAAGTTCCAAGAACAGAAGCCATTTCTACCAATATGCAATAAAACTTTATCATCATGGAAGGTGAAGCAGCTTTTGCTGCTATGTTGGAAGCCATTAAATCCTACATCTTATGCTTTATGCCCGGAAGCTTTCTCGATGACTTTTTTCACCCACCTCTAAAGCCTCGAAAGTTTTCTTTTACCTCCATTCAGTTTTTCATTTAATGACAATATTGACATAATTTAGTAGCTACACATATAAATAAATACCTTGAACTTCACCATTAAGCATAAGGCTAAAGGTAGAAAAATGATAACGAGCATTCATTTTACTCCTCTATAAATGGATTCTCTTACACTCGCAACCCTCACATGCCCTCCTGTTGAAATAACCCTCAAATCCATTCCCATATTCACGCTCAATTGCGTTTCTTTGTCTTCCTTTCTATGTTTATTCAAAAGGCAAAGCAACATAATAACAAAAAAAAATAAAAAATAAATATATATCGCGCGCGCTTTCAATTCAATCGCAAAAGAAAGGAAAATGAATGAGGAAAATGTAACGAAAAAGAAAACAGAAAAGCGATCGGAAAATTATGCACGAACATGTCGTCTAAAATTAGAAAATATACTTTTTTTTTTTCTTATTTTGTTTTTCTTCATTTCATTTAAAATGAGACACAGATCAGAATTGATTGCGGAATGTACGCGCACGAGAACATATTGAGTGAGTTTGTTTCCGTTTTTGATGTCTTCCATGCGATAGTTGAACAAGAAGTTGTTTGGCTCTGGCAGCGAGATAACACAACGAAATGCTTCTAACCGATTATTGAGTTATATTTTGGTTTTTACAAATACAAAGATCAATATACGAATGTGAAACGGCAAACACTCGCACAAGCTCGAGCATTCTAAAATGTCATTGAATGAGGAAACGAAAGGAAAATTTGGAAAATCGAAAGATTATTGATTGATTGATGTTAGAATGGCTTTGTAGTTGGCGTATCGGAAAATTTTCCTTCATTCATTCTTTTCCTTCAGCGCCAATTGAAACATGAAATATTGTCGATGAATCATAAGACAAGAATTATTTACATTCTTTCCCAATCAAATTTCAAAGCTGGTGCCAGTCGCTTATCAGCACCGAAAAAAAAAAAGTTTTAAGTTTTCTTTCTTGAAATCTATTTTCCACAATTTCCACTCACATTGGCAGCGCGCAGAAATTTCACAATTAATGTGGAAAATTTATTGAGAAAATATTTCACAAAATTCTTGCCTCCAATAAATAATAACAATAATAATAATAATAACAACAACAACACAACAGCAGCAAACAAAATAGGAAAAAAATACGTATCGAGAGTATAATTATGAGCTGGGAAACAATAACCAGATGCTGTAAAATGTTCTGGGGCCCACCCGGCCACTATCCGAGGGCAAATCCAATATTTTTTGTTTTTGTATTCGCCTCGAGATGAGAAATTTTCAATCGAAATAATTTATTTTTATTCGCTTAAGTTCTTTTTTTTCCTCGTTCCTTTACTTTCTGTCTGTTGTTTGCCTCGCGTGTAATTTATTTTCTTTAATAGCAAAGTTTTTTATTTTGCTTGAAACGAGATAAATTCCTCAATTTTCTTTATTTTTTTGTGTAATTACACACAAAAAAACTCGGTGAAATATTTTTTTTTTGTTTTACTCCCAGACGACCGACGGCGTCGGGTGATGAATGTTTGTTTCTAGTTTTTACGAATCGATTTAAATAAACAAATTATTAATCATGTTGCTGGTGATGCAATTTCATGATCTATTGAATTTCTGAAATTCTTAATTAATGATGATTTCTCTTGCTAATGCAAATTGAACACTTTTTGCCTTTTCGATGGATTAATTTTAAATTATCGATTTCGGAATTCAGTTTTTGGAATTTTTGTTCATCATAATCATCATCATCGTTATCCTTCATTCCTTGCCAATCCTTGCAGTTATCATTTCCTTTTTTTTTCTAATTGCTAAAGTTTTATATCCAGCTCACAAATTACTCAATGGGCTTCTTACAAAGTAATTTACTGCTTTTTACTAATACAAGAAACAAAAAAAAAATATTAAATCTCTCGAGAGCACTTTTGTGCTCTCTTAAAAAAAAGACCTTAAAAAAATGTTTGTTTCCGTTCTAAATATTTATCTCGAATTCCGAAAACAACAACAAAAAAAAAATCGGCGGAAAAAAACAGGGAAATAAGAAGAGATCGGAAAAACCGTCGGCGAAGAAATTAATGAAAAAAAAAAGAAGTAAAATCTCAAAAGCCGATTAGTAAAAAAAGAAAAAAAATTATACAATCAAAGCAATAGCGGTTATCAGCTTATGCTTGAGTCACTCACAAATTCGGCTGATGAAGTGAAACCGCAACAACAACAACAATACAAAAAAAAAGAAAGAAAACAGCAATAAAATTAAAGAAACGGAAAATCGCAGAAATTGCGAGATAAAATTGTGTTAAATTACTGAAAATAAATTACTCAACGCAATGATAAATAAACACAAAACGACCGGGACCCGGTCGCCTAGCCCAGTTGATGGTCTTCATCTCAATCTTCATAAACAATTTTTGTTCTCCGCAATTAAATCCGAATATTCATAAATTATAATAATTGTGAAACCTTTAAAAGAAATAATAAATAAATAAGAGAACAATTATTTGAATCGTTTTACGCTTGAAATAAAGCCGAAGCAAGTGAAACGAGTGTTGCTGCTGCTGCTGCATATGCTTAATGTTGTATTTTAAAATGAATTAAATTAAGATATTAAATAACAAATTGAGTATTAAAATCGTTTACAGCCATTTCTCGCAAACAGTGAAAGTTCCTTCTGCACTTTTGACATGTATGTTTAGAATGAATGCTGCAATTTACTAACTGTAGAATGAGATGCAATTGACGTGAAATGCATTTTGAGTAAGACGTAAATTTTACAACTATAATAAAAAGTTTTTCGTATGTTTCGTTTTTTTTTTGTTTTGCGGGATTTACTCGTAAATGATGTTCAACATTCTTTTCTTCATGCAACGATAATTTCGAGTCATTCAAGATATCACTCGTGAATCTTTTCTTGAAATAAACAAATAACAAATGGCAATTCATTTTTACACACTGCCTCTGACTGCTGTTTTTTGGATTTGAATTTTCGCAGCACATAAATAATAAAAATATTAAAAAAAAAAACATTTCTCGTTTACATTGCCGATTTTTCTGTTTTGTTCTCTTCGAAAAATATTTTTTTAAGGCAAGTTCTGTGTTCTTAACTGAATGTTTAAAATAAATCTTAAGCCTGAAATGTTTCTCAATTGTCTGCTGAGCGGGCCGATTTCAGAATTTATGGTGAAATCTTTTTTACTTTCTGCATCACAACTAACCTCAATATTGCAATGCATGATTGCATCGTTGATTCTATTTTGTGCAAAAGGGAAAGAAACAAAAACTTTCACTTTAACTGCAATAGCGTGAAGTGAATTATTTCAATTTTTACTTTACTCGGGCATGAAAAGTTGAGATGAGAATGAAAAAAAAAAAATAGTAAGATTAAGATGAGGCAAGAACTCAATCCCAAGATCGTAAATAAATTGATTGTTTTCACAAAAATATTTCACAACTCGCCCATAAAAAGTGAGGACAATTATGCGTGGAAATTTATTAAGTATATTGCGGTGAAGGAAATGGGATGTCGCCGGCAATTATCACGCACGATGAACGAGTGTGTGACCAGGCAAATAGTTTATGACCCATCATCCCCATATCGGGCAACAATAAACAAACCGGACGGTGACATGCTTTTAACGATTTGAAACTGGCGACGACGTTCAACAAGTTGAATGAAAATTTACAGCTTCACTAGATTTAAAAAAAGATTTTCTTTCATTTTTTTTTTTTGTTACAATTCTTCCTTCGAAGCAAGAAAAAAAAATTATTTTAAGAAATACGCAGAAAGTGACTAATCGCGATGAGAACTTGCTATACGGCAGCAAAAGTGTGTGAAGCGACAACGATACGCAGCCAATATGGGACAGATGTGTCGATAAATTATGATTGCCTGAATATTATCATGAGGCGCTGATGGCGTTTGACTATTTTCAGCTAAATGGATTCAATATTGTGGACACAATTTCGCCATTTATTTTTCTTTTCTCTGAGTTGACGTACGAAGACCTTTTTTTTGATTTTTAGAATTTTCAACATAAATTTCACTTGTGGTCGTGTGCAAAAACAAAACTAATTAATTTGCTTTTAAATAAATTAACAATCGGTTATCATTTGCGCAACACCAATACTGACATTTTCCGGTTACGTGATGCAGAATTTTTAATTAAATTTCACCGCTGTAAAACTTCAATCACAGACACACAGCTCAGTGAGCAACTGGAGTGAATTCAACTGTGCGCGTGGGAAAATCAATAACAAAAACGAATCGTTCAAATGGAAATTTTCAGAGTTCATAAAATGGCAAGAAAATCAGGAAAAAAGGGAAAATTGCCCTGCACAAGATTGTATGGAATTGTAACAAATCCTTAATGGAAAATGCATTAGTAACGAGAGAGAATTTTTCCACCAAACCACCACGTTTAATATCATTTTGATTACGTCTTTGCAGATACTTGAAGTGCATTCAATAAGAAAATTCTACTTTAGCAATTTTCCACCCTCGAGTTCACCTCAAGAAATATTTAAAAAAAAAAATTGTTTTCGCTCCTCGAATCGAATTAAAATAAAAATCAATGCGGGACAACATGAAAGGACATCATTTAAATTTGCCAATGGAAAATGTTTGCCATGAGATTTGTCATAAAATTTATAACATAAAAATTGTGTGCTTTGCACAATTCATGTCAACTAAACCAGAAATCGTAATCGCTGAAGCCTTAAATTTATAATTGAATCAGAAAAAAATATTATTGTTGTTGTTGTTGTTGGAGCTTTCGCAATCAGTTGAAGAGAGAGAGAGAGAGAGAGTTAGTAAGCGCGACAGGTGGGTGAACCAGAACAATGCAATAATTTTTTGCTACCCCTCATACATTTCTCGCTTATTACTATTTAACTTGGCTGCTGATAAGAGTTTCAAAAAAAAAAATAAAAAATCCCAGTTTGAGCAATAAGCACGCAAATGTTGTTACGGTAATTTTCTGCGTCACGTCGCTGTTGTTAACTTCTGACAATATGGCTCGTATCGTGTTATGGGCGCGTTTAAATGATTGCTTTAACCCGGAAATTGGCTAATCAACTTGAGTCCTCCTAACAACCATAAAGCGAATGAAAAATTCTTAAAACATTTCCCACATGAAATTTTCACACGCCATTAGTTTTTCGCAACTATAAGTTTGTGACACTTTGTTGCGTTAGTGAGAAAATCCCCGATCGTTTTAATAATCTTCACAATGTCTTTCCCCCTTCACGAGCAAAAACTATAAAACAAATTTTCTTATGTTTTTAACGATTTTGTTTTTAATTTTTACAAAGTTTTTTTTTTTTTTTTCTTACTTCGCTAATAAAAAAACTGAGAAAATATAAAAAAAAAAAAAATAAAATATTTAACTAATTTTTCTTCTTAATTTTTAACTCTTTTTTCATCTCTGACAACTGTTTGCTTGATAATCTGCAAAATAAAAAAAAAAAAAAAAAAACAAAAACAAACTTGAAACTCTGAAATGTTGCCTGCAAATTTGATTCCAAACAAAACTACTATTGTGTCGTAAATTGTTGCGCAAAATTACTCTAAAATGAATAACCAAACATAATCCAGCTAAAGATTTGGGCAATGGACGGTCACCACTGCTTCAGGATCCGCACTATGGTGCACGACCGCAGCCATTCAGTGAGTATTTTTTTAAAAGATTCTTTTCCTTTCTTAAAACACTTAAAGATTTTATTGTAATTTATTTTCTTTTGATTGTGTGTGACTGTGCTGTGGCTTAAGATGATGTTTTTTTTTTTTTTTTTTTTCAAGATTAATTAACTCATTAATCCAATTAATAGGTTCGCTCGCTGTGTATGTGTTTTGCACAAAAAAAAAGAAGTGTTTGCGCGCAATGTTTCATTGCCTGCGAGCGTTTTTTGATGATAGCAAGTGAAGGAATCTTTTTTCGGCTTTTTATCTAATTTTAATCAAATGATTGCTTCTCATTCTTTTCCGGTAGCAAAACTTTGCTTCTTGTGGTTTCTGCTTTCAAAATATATATATATTTTTTTCAATTAACTGTTGGTATGCTGTCGCTGGTTGCCGATAGATTATTACTCATGGGAATCATTGAGATTAAACAGCTGAATAATATGCTTTCGTCGACAAAATCGTAAAGAAAAGTTTCTTCTGATAAATGAAAAGTTGTTGCGCAACAATTTATTCTCGACGCCTGCAAGGCTCATTGTTATCACTTTTAATTCGCAAACATCTTGCCACTTCCGGAAAATGAGAAAAATGATCGAAAATGGAAATGCTCCACAGGACGAGGGTCGAGGGGCACGAAGCAAATGCCAAAATAAGCTTCCGGCTACTGTACAAATTTTAAACCTTGAGCAAAATAAACCATAGTTTTATTCCCTTGACTCATACAGAATGTGTTTGCATAACAGGATTCCTTCGCAGTTAGCAAAATTCCGTTCGTTGTCAGACGCATTCTGAAATTCGCGATAAAAAAGCATCAACAAAACTTTTCTCCATGCCAACAAAATTCATGTTTTTCCGTCTTTCCTGATAGCGTTTTACAACAAATGTAAGCGAGGAGAAAATTGATATTGCCATGACACTCTTGGCACCAAAAAAAAGCAAAAAAGTCATTAGGTGCCGGAGCCAAAGTTGTAAAACTCTCGAGTTCACTTCGCTTGTTTGTCGTCACAGATTGTGTGTGCTTAGAATTTCTCAATTCTGTTCCACAAAAGTCGATGGTGCTATTACGAAGACATTCAACTGTTCTTTAAATGCTCTAACTCAAGTCGCCATCACAATCACAAATTCTTATCACAATTTTCCTTCTTTTTTTTTTTTTTTGCGCAAAGGAAACACACCATCAGTGTTGTTGACTTGAGGGCATTTTCAATGTACTTTTTCTCGACGAATGTTCATTCTACAAAAGTGGAAAAGTTTTTTTTTTCTGCTGTCCTCAAATGAGTTTGTTGTTGGATGTTTCTTCATAATCAAAATTGGAAGTGAACCCATTAAAACCACTACATAGTCGACAAACATAGCAAAATCATTAATCGACATTGACGTCATATTAGCTGACTGAATGTTATTTTTAAAGAAAAACATTTTTTTAAGACGCTTCACGAAAGAATCCTAAGAATTTTATCAAATTATTTTTTTTTTGTGCTGGGTTGCCAGGTCACAAGATCAAGGCACCAGCAAAATCGTGATTGAAATGAGGAATGCCTAAATTACACGCACTACAACATCGACTTGACCTTATTTTAGTTTCAGCCCAAGCTCAAACATCACATTCAAGTTTCCATCAAGTGCCCAAAAGAATCAGTCTATAGACAGAACTGATGATAACAAGAATGAGGCGAAAGATAGGAAAAAAAATCACATTGAGCTAAAAAAAAGCAAAACGAGAAGAAGGAAAATTTTTCATCGAAGGGAAATTCGACACTCGCCATCTCCGAGATAATTCTATTGACTCTAAAAATATGTCTATTTTCTGACTGACATTCAGTAACGCATGCAACGAGACTTTCGATTGAGCACTTCAACAATTTAAAGCAAAATGAAAACAATTTTTTCCTGATTTCATAAGATGGAAGAATTTTTCATGATCTCATAAGAAGAATTGTCTCGGACACGTTTGAAAATCTTTGAAATAAACATGCCAAAAATAATTATCAACTGGCACGTCAAAGTGATCGGCGGGGAATGTTTTTCTTTTTCTACTTGTAAATGATTGATATTTTTTTTTGAAATTTGACATGGTTGGATCATGTAGAAATTTGTGTCGTCAATGACTTTAAATAATTGTGCCATCGAGGTAATTTCGCCATTTGTTGCAATTTAAGATTTACTATTTCAATTGCATCCGCAGTTTAGGAATATTTTAAATTGCAGAATTCTACAGTCACATCTCACTACGAACGACTCTTTAATTTGCGATATCACAGTGATACTTCTATGCGCTGTGATTCACGAAGCCATCTCATTTGATGGCAGTGACAAAAAAAGAAGAAGATCACGAAAAAGAACACAATTTTCGATGTTCGAGCGCGACGTAAGAGAAATGATCTAGTTGTACGAAAGCAATTGAAATTCATTAATTCGCATCTATCTGCCTTTGTGATGTTCTCTGCACGAATGGGTCAAACAGGAAAAAAAAGACGATGCTACAATAAAATTTATCGTCTCGGCTGTTAATTCAAAGCGGCGGCAAATTAATTGCACTTTGATGAAAACATAAAGAAAATTTGCAAAATTCACTACCGCAAAGTTCGTTTTTCTAGTTCAATCTACTTGAGTTTCATCATTCGTTGCACATTGAGTGCATCATTGTGATGCAGTTTACGATCAACTGCTCTCGTCAAACCGGTCGATCAATCACGTCTCGGCTCACATCCCACATTTGGCTTGTGAAACTCCTGTTACTTCTTACTTTGCTTCTTTCGTCAATTAAAGTTCAACATTTTTTTCTTTTGAAATTTTCTTTTTTTTTTGGTTTCTTCGAAATTCATTTCCTCAAAATCTTGAGCCATCGATTTTTGTTGTTTCACATGGTTCACTGATCAAAGGGAATCTCAGTTGCTTGCTGCCGTTACATTCAATTCGCATTTTTCATGTTTCTCTCACGGTTGGTGGTTGATGGATTTGTTGAATGATTTATGATGAAGTTGATTTTCTTCTGGTTTTGTTTGGTATGGAGACTTGTTGTCGTTTAGGGCAGAAACAAGTGTTGCTAACGGATTGTAGCTTTTGCTTTTTTGTAGTTTCTGCCGTTCCGCTTGAAATATGTCCTCAGAAAATGATATTCAATCAAATGATTTATAGCTTAACATGCAAACACACTAATAACTTATATTTGCGTCTTAATGTTGTCATGTTTCGCATTTTCACAACTCTATTAAACAAGGCCCCCAGATGCCATTTAAATGCTGTCATTCAAAACATGTCAATGAATGATTTGCCCATTAAAACTATTCTCTCATGCCTTTCAAGTCCAATATTGACTTCGAGAAATATTTCCCATAAATTTTTCCATCAACTCTAAACTTCAAATAAGATATTCGTGAGCTTAGCGCTCATAATTCATGTGGAAAATGAAGAAGTTTTGTTATTAATGAGCCTTGTTCTCTGTTATGAGATGTTTGTATGTATTTTTGTGCGTGTGTGTTTGTGTTTGGGGTACTAATTTATTATTTGAATAACACATGTAATGATGTCGAGCGACGATTATAAAACAAAATCTTGGAAGGCAAATTTTCGGAATGTTCCATTGGGAATTTCTTCAATGTTTTTCTTTTTCGGGGAATTTTGCTAGTAAAATAAATTCTGAAAAATTCACTTCACGAAATCATAATAAAAGTGTGCCAAATTCTTGAGTGTCGTTTGCGATTGCCCTTTAACAGTAAACTTCAAATTGTTACTCGTTTCATACCATTGACAATTACACAAAAACGGCATTGAAAGCATTGCGAATGAAACGGATAAAAAAAACCAATTTCAATAAATAAAAACCCGTTTCAAATTTACTTCACTCTAAAGTGAAAGTTCTCATTCGCAACAAAAGTAAAATTTCAGTGCTGCTGTTGTTGGCATGCTGTTGTTTTTTTTTTCTTCGATTTATTTAGATCAATTACCTGACCTGGGTTGTTTGGTATGGCTTTGGCATTATGTGTGGACTGTAGAAGTGATTTGTTACTTTTTCACATCCAATGCGCGCAACAAACAATTTTTCAATTGTGTGGGCAACTAAAAGTGGATTTAGTTAATTCTTTTTTTTTTTTTTCTTGAAATATTAATCAGAAATATTTGAGTATGAAAAGATAACAAATCAAATTTCAAAAGCGCTTTTGATATGAATTTATTTGCTTATGACTCGGCTTATGATCACTGAAAGGTTTATTGAAATATTTCCGTTAGCTATTTGTAATGAGACGTAATCGGCAACAAGCTAAACTTGTTTTGCGGATTGGAATGTTTGTCGCCTTCAGGCGTCTGTTGAAAAGCGAATCGAAATTAGACCAGACTCGTTACTTCGCTCAATCGAGCTCGTTTTTTTGTATGTTTATTAAATATTATTATTGTTGTTGATTTTTCTTGCGAACTGCAGTCATAACGTTGATGTGGGAAATATGAACTTTCTATATATTGACAATAATCGTTTGGGGTCAGTTTTTAATGCTTGTTCGGGTTACAAATAAAAATACTGAAAATAAAATTTGTGGTTACTGTGAAATTGTAAGCGATAATAATTAGTGGCTAACTTGGGTCACGCATTGAAAAGAAATGTCAGAAACAGATTGCGATCTAATATGAAAATCTTTGCTTTCGACCAAGAAAAAGGCGCTCGAAACCCAAATTACCTTTCACAAGTGTCTTGTTTTTTGATAAATGAACTTCGCATGAGATATCAATTAATGTTTTCAATCTAAAAACCCCGGCTACGACACGTATGAATTATGCAACAAGCAATTGTCTGTGTAACAACCTGCCTGCCTGTCGATCTTTTGTTAACGCGCGTTAAGATTGATGCTTTGTATTTTCCTTTCGGATATTTTTAAAATCATTCCGTTAGTGATGATTTTTTTTTTCTTATTTGATTCACTGCCAGTGCCACTTGAAGGTTTTCTCTTTTTTCCTCTCAAATTGTAAAGCAACAATTGAAATTTGATTCACTATCGATACTTTTTTCTACTTCGATGTATCGATATGATTTTTGGTGGTCCACGAACTTTTTTTTTGTATTAAAATGACTGTGCATATTCGTGACTGAGTGTGATTGAGATTTGTCGTTGTATAAAGTTAGAAAAACCAAACTTTTTGCCTCGAAATTATTTCTAAATGATTTCATTTTTTGATTATTTCAATTTCCATATTCTCTCGTAAACAGAACCATCGCTGTTGGGTTCTGGAGGTACAGCAGCCGGATATCCATTCGTTCCATCACCGGACTTTCCACAAACAAATGGTTCAGTTCCAAGTGCGGTTTCAACTCCAGGAACGCCATCAACACCGACAATTGTTGCTGAAAGTTGGAAGTCAAATGCTGCTGGTCCACAAAGCTTGATGAAAGAACCACCACTAGCGGTAGCAAATCGCAATGGACCAGCACAATTTGCAGCACAAGGACAAGCTCAGGCAGCAGTCATGATGGTTTATGGACTTGACAACACAACATCAAACACTGATAAGCTCTTTAATTTGGTTTGTCTGTATGGCAATGTGGCGCGCATCAAATTTTTAAAAACCAAAGAAGGCACAGCAATGGTACAGATGGGTGAACCTGTGGCTGTTGAACGTTGCGTACAACATTTGAACAACATTCCGATTGGAAACAATGGAAAATTACAAATTGCGTAAGTTTAAAAATTCTTAATAAGTTAAACTTCAATCAAATAATTTTCTTAAATGCATTTTTTTAGTTTCTCAAAGCAAAATTTCCTATCGGAAGTGACCAATCCGTACAGTCTTCCGGACCACAGTCCCAGCTTCAAAGAATATACCGGATCAAAGAACAATCGTTTCCTGTCGTTGGCACAAGCATGCAAGAATCGCATTCAACCACCGAGCAAAGTAAAATGGAATTCAAATTCAATTTGTAGAGTAAATTTTCTTAAAATATTTCTTTCAATTTCTTGCATAGATTCTGCACTTTTTTAATACTCCACCAAGTCTCACCGAAGATCAGCTCATTGAAATTTTTACACAAAAAGAAGTTGCACCGACAGCTGTCAGAATGTTTCCACTGAAATCTGAGCGGTCATCATCAGGCTTACTGGAATTTCCATCAATTGCTCAAGCTGTCTTGGCAATCATGAAGTGCAATCATACAGCTATTGAAAGTAAAGGTCGGTGACAACATCGGCAACGAGTTCATAGAAAATTTTAACAATTCTCTAATTTTAGGAACCAAATTTCCATTCATCATGAAACTTTGCTTTTCATCATCCAAAAACTTGAATGCAACCTTCAACAATGAGAATGAAAAAGCGAATGGTGATAAATCGGAAATGATGTAAATTTACATCCAAACAAATTTTAAGCAAAAAAAAAACCCCAGCGCAAAAA
Source organism: Propsilocerus akamusi (assembly GCA_018397935.1). Classification (NCBI taxonomy): domain Eukaryota; kingdom Metazoa; phylum Arthropoda; class Insecta; order Diptera; family Chironomidae; genus Propsilocerus; species Propsilocerus akamusi. The sequence continues at coordinate 24,745,027 of CM031469.1, read as the reverse complement.
AAAATATTCAAAATAATTTTGAATTGCTAGACAATTTTTTTTTTTTTGACAATTTTAAATATTTTAATATTCCTTGATTTATTTTGAATTAATTACTAAGACATTTTAGGACTAGCAAAAAAAGAAAAATAAATCAACACACTTTGTAGAAGACATTTTTGAATGAAAAAAAAAAAAAAAAATACTGTATTAGCTGAAAGAAAACTCCATTTGAATTTTGACAAATTTTGAATGCATTTTTGTAGAAACAAAAAAAAAACATTCAAAATGTGTCAAAATGAATTTTATTAGTGAAGATTTGCATAAAAAAAAGACATTAAGAATTGTTTGAGTAGAATTTAGTGATTTTTTCTTTAAATGTATTCAAAAATTATGTGAAAATTTTTCCTGTTTTTCAAAAAAATGAATATTTTGAATATTATTTATTATCGCAAATAAATGAAAATTGTGAAAATTATTAGGGAAAAATCGTCGATAAAACAAAATGGCTTCAAACCAAATCATTTTTGATAAATTTAAATTTATTAAGGCAAAGCATAAACATAAGAATTTCTCCGCCTGATTAGATTTTCTAGGTTAATTCAATTTCTCTTTATTGAACCAATCGTAAAAAAAAACAAAAGCTTATGTTTAAGGCTATGAAACTTCAATATTTTGTTGTTAATATTTCCTTTGGTTTTATATTTTGTTGTTTTTCTCAAATTTTAGCGTTAAATTTCACGGTTTGAGAGTTTTTTTTTTGAAAATTTATCAAAAAACTTCTATTTTGAACTCTTTTTGATCTTTTATGATCAATCTCAAGAATGAAGGTCATAAAAAGATTATTCTAAATTTTTTTTTTATTTCATTTCAAGTTACGAAAAATTAGATTCGATGCAAATTGAAAAAAGTATTAAGCAAAAAAAACAAAAACTATTATAAATTAAAGCGTAAAATTTAGAATTAGTGAGACAATATGCGATGCAAAATATGATGTGAGAATGACTTAAGTGGGACAGAAACAAACAATTTCGAAAACATTGACATAACTACAAATTTCGGGGCTTGAGGGAACTCTCTGTAAACAACATATCTGAAAATATCAAGTAACTAATTTACTGAAGTAAAAATAAAAAAAAGAAGATATTTTAGACGATCATAAAAATTTGCTAATTGCCCGATTTGCAAAAAAAAAACATAAACTAAAAATGAAAAGTATCCCGCCATTTGAAGTTCATTCGCTGACATCATATTTATTAATTACTTTTTGGCGTTGACAAAATTAAAGCGCATCAAATTAAGCACTCATAGAGATATTGTGGTCCAAAAATCATCCATTAAATATTCAACGACAAACATTTAATTTTAAATTTAATTGGCTAATGAAAGGAGCTTGAAAGTCATTGAATCTTATCAAATACATGATAATCGTTTTCTTTAAAATTAAGCATTTTTCATCTTCAATCAGTGCAATATCGTTAATTCATAACACATTTAATTTAGTAAAACTTCCAATGGAACAAAACTCAGATGACACAACAAAAAAAGGTTGTTTGAGACAGGAAATTATTCTTGTGAGAATCGGAAAAAATCGTGAGAAACATCTGCATAACAACACATAGCGTGTAAGCTTAAAATTAATTGATCAAGTGCGACGAATCTTTTAATTTAAAAAAAATAAAATGTGTACCTAATTAATCGTAGTACGGCTGTGGCATATAAAAATGATGAATCACACTCAAAACATGAAATGACACAATATCACACATCAAAACTTTTAACCACACAACAAATACACCACTTCATACACTCTAATCACTGATTAAATGAATTATAATTACACAATTAACAAACAAAAAAAAATATATATAACATTGATAATGCAAAGAAGACTCCTGAATGCATTCGAAAACACTCTCCACGAATCAACGACGATTCTCACAAGAACTTATTCCTTATGGCGATGAAGATAATTGCTGCATTAGAAAAGACAACAATTAACACGCTAATTCACCTAACCAGTTGAATTGTTCCACCAAAAAGAAAACGCCACATGATACGTCCTTTTATTGATTAGTGTTTAGTTTGATAAATTACTTAGAGAATTATTTATCTTTTTTTTATATATATATATTACTGCGTTACGCAATGACGATGCCAATCAAATTTACAGAATTATTGCGTAACGAAAATTCATTATTGTTTTATTGTTATTTGATTTCAATTTTTATTATTATTCAATTTGAATTTATGTTTTTGTTTCTTTATTATCGAAGAAAACAATAAAATGAGAATTTCTTTTTATGAAAACTTTTTATGAAAACTTTTATTTTATCTTTCGTTGAATCATGAAATGCTTCGGCGCATCCATGCTGGAAAAATATCATTCTTGCCCACCTTCAAAAATTTTTAACTTCCTTGTTTACAAAAAAAAGAAACATTCAAAATGGTAATTCAAAAAAAATAAAATTATGTTGGACAATAGTGAATTGCACATATCTCTATCTCCACATGACAAAAGCTCTTTTTGAAATTCCCAAATTCATTAAATCGTCATCAAACAAAATGACTTCACGAAAGGAAATATACACATGGCAAAGTCGAAAAGATAGCGACGATGAAGGAGAAATAATAAAATTATTGGGATCAATTTTGTAATTTATAAAAAAAAGTGGTAAAAATATATTTTAAACAAATTAATGACGAATCAAAGAGTAAAAAAGAAAAAAAATTTACACAACTTTCACTCACGCATGAAAAAGCATTAAATTAAATTACTTAAAAAAAATGTAGCGCAAATATAACAAGTTTTTAGGCTAATGGGAAGAAAGAATGGAACATTTTAATATGCGTGGGAAATTCAACAGAAAACTGATATGGAAAACTATATAAATATATATTTACTATATGTCAATTAATGGCTGATTTCTGGATTGAGAATTGTGCGAAATTGTAGGAATTATTTGAAAGGTTTCGTTAACTTTTAAATGCTTTCGTTAAGAAAAATGAAAAACCTTAATTCACATGATTGGCATGAATAAAGATTTACAAACTAATTGACACCTAAATTAAATTTATAATGATTCAGATATTCCAAAAATTAATAAATTTCACACATTTTTCCAAAGAAATCATAAATTCAAGTCCCTAACTTAATAGAGAATGATGATCTTAGCCATAATCCACATGCATTTTAGCGATTTAAACATAAAAACAATTGTCGAATTGCATAAGAATTTAAATGCAATGAAATTCACAAGAAAAAAAAAATCATTTTCGAATGCTTTTAAGTAAATTTTATTCATAAAAATTTTCATTTCCAATAAAGTAGCAGTAGACAGAACCCGTCAATTATCCTTAATAATAGTAATTCCCAAAACAATTTTCCCCTTTTTTTGTTGCTCCCAAAATTTTTAACAAAATAGATGCATAACATTCAAGTCATTGTGCCAAAAATAAAATAAAAGAAAAATAGAAAACTCATCCATAATAGCCAGTAAATTTCAGAATGTAACAATGATAATAAATTATTCCCAAGTCCAAAAAACAACCACAAAATAATCCCCAAAAAAAAAAAAAACAACTGAATGTGTTTTTAATAAAATGATCAAAAAAATCCAACAAAAAAAGACTAATCATAATCAACCTAAGTCGTCTCCTAGTAAGTAGCAATCTCCCAGAAAAAAAAAAACTAAAATCTTAACACAAGAAAAAAAATTCATTGGTGAACCAAAACAAGAAAATTACATTTTATGGAAAAAAAAGAACAATTTACAACGAATGCAATGAGATAACATTTTTGTTAAGCCGCAAAATTAAGAAATTTGTCAATAAGATTTTTATTTATCGTTTTCGAATTTCTTAATTTTTTTCCCTCACATTGCGTTTCTCACTACACAAAATTTCACCTAACCATTGTAACTCATCATTTGTCACGTGAATGGTTCACATGAGATAAGAAGCAAAAAAAAGAAAAACAAAAACCATGAATTCAAATTGTCAATTATAGTGAAAAACAAGGACAAATCTTAAGAAAAAAAAAGTAATAATTTAAATTATTAATAAAGAAAGAGAAAAACTATTGATGAAGATCAAAATCAGATTTATTTCATCATCATCTTTTTTTTCACGAGAAGAAAAGAAATAAAATTTATTAAAACAACAAAAGACACTCCCACAACAACAGAAATAAAAATAAATAAATACATAAAAAGATTTCTTAGACTATAATCAATCAACTTTATCTTATAGCTGTAATTTGTAGACTGTAGTAAACGTGTTTCAGTATTCATAATTAATATTAACCTCTTAATCACTCTGCTCGCCCAAATTGTTGTAATTATTTGCCAATTAAAAAAAAAAATTGTGGAATGACTCAATACAGTAAAAAATAAATAAACAGGAACATAGACAAAACTAGACATATAAATGATAACAGTACACGTATATCATCACAATTTAAAATCTTCCTATCTCTCACTTTTGGCTTATCACACATTTTTCTTACGGATATATCAAAAGACACATATCCAAAGACTATGAAAATGATACATATATGCATATTTGGATTCATCAAATTTGCAAGACGAAAAAAAAGAAGTTAAAAAGAAAAATTTATCGATTGATTGAACAAAAAAAAAATCACAAAAATCACATTTTTCTTTTTCTTTTTTTTTTTTGAAAGACACTTTTGAAATCTTAAAAAAAAATTTAATTAATATTAACACTTATACACAAACTACAATTAATACAAATGAAAAAAAAAAAATGCATTGATCGCATGAATGAGAACATGTCACTAGGCAGTAGCTTCTTTTGAGAAAAAAAAGTAAATTAAATTAAATCGTAAAAGAAAAAAAAAAACGAAAATTTAATCCACAAGCAACATATTCAATTATTCAGAAGAAACTCAGTAGAGTGGCTAATTAAAGAAATTTATTGCAAACCTAATTTATGTAGATGACATAAAGAAATAATAATTAAACAATTAAAAAAAAAAATACACATTAGAACCATTGCAAAACTGATGCAAAAAAAAACATTCTTTTACTAATTATGCAAGAAAACACATCAACATAACAACATCACTAATAGTCAAGTTGCATCAGAAAACTCAATTTCAGGTCCGAGCTAATGCGCTCCGACAACACTCAACACCCACAACTAAATCATCTCATCAGAAATCACAATCAGATATTATTATATTAAATTGCACAACACCCCCCCAAAATCACCCTCAGCAGAATACTCAACAAACATGCTCCAACAAATACAACAAGCGACGATTAATTAATTCTTTAAAAAAAAAACTATTTGCAATTCGAACGTGAGTGATCAACATCTGGTTTGAGGTTTATTTTTAAATTCGCAATCGTATGATTTTCTTTAATTATAGCACAAACTTGTTTATATCGAAACGAGAGAGAGAGAGAGAAAAAACTATTTACAACCCTTGGGGAAGTGAAAACCTAAATGGGAAAATTCTTAATCGCTTTTGATTGCTCAATAATTTCATCATGCATTTAAAAAAGCGATCGACTTTCTCAAATATCAGCGACTTTTTTTTTCTTCTTTTCTAAGAAATCAATTCGAAAAATTGTCTTTTGCAGACTGCAAGTCAACAACAAAAAATTGTTCATGAAGCGTTAAAAAATTTACTTTTCTTCTTCTTTCAGCACTTTCAAAAAGTGGAACGAACTTGTCGTTTACAAATGAAAACGCGCAGCACATTGCATGAAATAGAAATTGCAATGCAATGCAAAAAGCAATATATATGATAGGCACATATGCAAAGCCAGTAAAAATTGATTGCATAATTATAAAGACACGAGCGCTGCTGATATTTACGCAAATTACGATCGATGGAACGAGCCTCCACAATTTACTGGAGACTTGCTATGTGCTTTGTGTGGATACTTTATAGCGTAAACATACATACATACACACTCTTCGTTTGAAGATTTGTTCATGTGACGTCACTTTGTCGGCGGGAAAATGATTATGATCAGAGAGAATCTTTCATGTTATGATGTAAGTGGAAGCCACAAAAGTCGACATTTTCCCTTTCGTTTTCCGAAAATTCGTTGAGTTAATTATAGCCATTTTCGACTCGGCTCCAGTTCAGTCGAGGTCGAGAACTCTTTTCGGTGTCTAGTGTTTCAGTTTTCATTTCATTTCTATCAAGTACGGATAAATGGAAGGAATGAAATGAAGGTCATCTGGTGCTGAAAAAAATATTGGGTTTGTATGAAAGCGCGTCTGGTTGTTTTTCTTTAGGTCTTTATTCATTTGTAGTTGTTCAATAAACAAAAAGTTCGGCAATAATTTATCACTCAAACCTTGAAAGTGAAAAGTTCTTATCTCACCCAAAATGGATGGCTTTTGGGTATAATTTTCTACATTAGATACATGTGAAGTTAGCAGCAATTCATACGAAATAAGTATTTTTTTTCTTCATATCTGTTTTTAATGAATTTGTTTTTTTTTTTTTGCTATCTGTGAATTTTTTCCTGCAGAGTCACAACTGTAAAAATGAATGAAACGATGCCTCGTTTTCGTTTGTGTTTTTATATCGTAAATTCATTTCAATGTTGATGTATGAAAAAAAAAAAAAAGTTTTTTTTTCTTCGCTTTTTGGTGTATTTTCGGCTCATTTTTTTTTTTTGGTTTTTATATTTTGGCAGTCGATTTGCAGTCGCTGTGTAAACCACGACGGTTGAGTTTGTGTTGCTAAAGAAACGCTGAAGATTTGATTTATTTCATTCACCTGCATTAAGTCATTTTGAGCAATTGTCGTACGATCGCGTGATTTATCAATTAATGATAACTTGTTCGGTTTTTTGCATTTTGGAGAACGTTTCATGATTTGTTGCGCAATAGACTTCCTAATAAATTGTGAAAATTGACAACTTTAAACGTCAAAGTCACCGCAACTTTCGTAAAGTCGTGATAATGCTCGCAAATCTCCCGGCACAAAACAAAATTATCTTCAATTAGATTTCAATTAAACGACCCACGTTTGGATACAGTTAAAACAATAACAAAAAGCGAGCGACACGATTGATATAAATCCAAGTGAAACAGTTGTGATCGTGCTGATTAAGTGACAACACGTCGCAAGTGAAACAACTCGGATTCAGTGATTTATCGCTTTTCTGTTAGACTAAAAAAAAAAATAAAAATTCTTCGATTTTTGTTGTTTCGTGTAAAAGAAGAAAACAAATAAAATGACCTCTGAGGATGACCGGTGAGTAATTTTCGATGGTAATTTGGATCTTTTAATTGATTTTAGCAGAGCCTACTATTTATTTTTTTAATAAACTAAAAGTAGGCTCTGCTTCAATTTAATTGAAATTTCAAATTAAGTGCGTTGAAAAATGTTTGCATAAAGTTATCAAAAACATTTCTGGGAATTGACAATTTCCGCGGC